>CM027868.1:18178740-19498801 GCA_016097605.1 Eucalyptus guilfoylei | reverse complement strand
GAAATGTTGAAAAACAAGCGGTCAAAGTCGCTTTTTGCGCCCCTCCTCGAACAAGAGTTTGGTCAGCCATTAGAATTCTGGGATTCCAGAAGGGAAAGACCTGGCCGTACCTTGCTTGTTAGTCTCCGCCTTGATAAAGTTTAAAGAACCCGAAAAACCCGTCAAACAGAGGATCAAGATTCGACTCCTCCTTGGCTCTGCACGATGCACTCGTGGCATTGACAGCGAGCCTCTGTCCAACGAAGGGAAGAAAGAATAAAAACTAGCATTTACCCAGCACGCTGCTAGCAGGAAGAAGGTGGAAAACGAAGCGAGCTGACGACAGGCGATTGATCACTATGCTGGTGTCGTTCAAACGAAGAATCAAAGCTTGGACTTTGGAATTTGGTGGGCTTATTTGGTCATCCCCTCTCTCTCTCTCTCTCTATAATGGAGAGCATAGTACGACACTTCTTGATCAAAGATGCGGGCGGACGTGTTTTAGAAGAAGGGGTCCAAAGCTCGGGCCTAAAAAAACTCGAAAAAGAAAAAGAAAAGCGTGAGGTAGACAAGTTCCATGATACACCAACTCTGGAGAGAGAGCTTGGAGACAGCAAAGCAGAGGTCTACCTCTGGGCTCCACACAATTCCGCAAAACGTGAGAGAGAGAGAGAGAGAGAGAGAAGGTCCATGAAGTGGGGCGTGCTTATTTCATGAAAAATCTAGTATTAAAGGAATTTAGCTTTACCCAAATGTTTGTTTCATAAAAAAGTTCATGTTTTTTTGGTCAGTCTTAGAAAAAAAAAGGGAAATTCGTTTTCTATCAATTCGTACCTCGTTTTGAGAAATGATTTTTACTCGAAATTGGTTTCCAAAAGAAGTTATTGATTTCCCTTGCTTGGTCGTGAGCATGATAACATGAGGGAAGTAGTAGAGAGAGAAGTGCTCGCCGGTCCTACCGATAATGATTTTTCTTTGGGAAAAGTGATTTCCTCGGGAGGGGAATTCATCTTTAAAAATTTTAGCATGCCGATTTTGATCAATGAAAAATATTTTCTATCAATCGATTTATTTTCAAGACGTCTAAACAGGTGAAAATTTGAAAATATTTCTCTAAAAATTTTGCTAAAAAAACAGCACACCCTTAATTGAATTTGAATTGCCAAATATTCCATTCCTCGTAAGGAACTCTTCTCGATAACCTAAATTTTATTTAATACGTGTTATATTGATCTAATAATTTCTCTTCTTTAATTCTTTTGGTAGTTTCCCATTAATGAAGTCATCCGGAAAGAAATACGATGAACCAACATACAAGGGAAATTTCGCAAAACATGAATAGTCGTTGTCTATGATTTCGTCCGTTGTGAAACTCCACTATCGATCCATATGAGGCACATGTGATATTGTGTGTGATTTTTCAAATCAAATGGTTAAAATCAGAGACGTATGAGATCACCGAAGCCTGTTTGATTCTTTTCTTTTAAAATTTTGCAGTATAGTTTTCTCATCTACATATTCAATGACTTGTTACAGTAAGTCTTACTAAACGAAATTTGAATAGGATCATGGTAATTCAAAGTCAATACCTACGGCTGAAGAAAGAGGTTCGTGGCATATTTGGCTTGGCCGGCCGAAAGGACAAAAATAATGAGTTTGGACGAGTGATTCCCTTTTTACGCTGGTTCACCTTGTCTCGTTATGCCCAACTAACCCTAAAAAAAGATCAAATAATTTTTTATGAAGCCTGGCTCGTTTCACGCCTACCCATTGATCAAGTCTACTTATGAGGAAATTTTGCATGTCCACGAAATACGGCAGTCGTATGAATCCAAATAAATGCCCATTCGTTGATTATTTTTAAATGTTATGTCATTGCTATCGCCACACTTTGACAGAAATATCATATGATACAAAACCTTTCTCGGTTTAGAAATTGTACAATCATAATTTCGTCCAGAATGTTTCGTATATTTTTGCCTTCAAAAACATTAATCCTTGAAAAGGGGGTCCATAAGTTGTCAAGGAGCACACTCCCACGTTTATAGGATCGGTGTTATTGGACACAGCTCATTTACACAACATGATCGTGAGTATAAGATGCAAAGGTGAAGTATGAGCACGGCACGACGCGAAAAGAGAAAGCACAATACCAAACTTACACATTTATGTCGTCAGTTAATCTTCGGGATATTAGTACGAATTGATTGAGACACAACTACAATTACGACACGTTGACATGAATTGTCGCACTAGATTCTATCAATTGACAAATCTTTTTATCAGATAAGAACTGTTTGTTGAGTGACGTCGCACGTATGGTGAATGAATCTGAGTATGAAATTCACTTCACGCACCTCAATTCGATGTGCCCACCCAAAAGTAAAAAGGAAAATACGAAGAGCTCCGTTCGTGGAGGATAAGGTCTATCCGATTCCGAATCGGACAATGACGTTTTTAGGTAATACAGTTACGTGATAAATGCGACAGTTCGATTGGTCCGCACGAATGACAAATTAGGACGGGCACAGCTTTCCTTTCGAGGGGAAAAGAGGGATCGAGGCCACGACAAAAGAGACAGGCAAAGAGGTTGTTGTTTCCGGTCCAATAATTCGAGAGGTTAGTTGCTACTAGTGGATGGCGATTGCTTAACGTGCGCAAATTGGAAAGCATATGATGAAATTCGATCTTTTTTATGTGCACTGCATTATTAGGGCGTGGGGTGTTGCATATCGATCGCCGGCTGCAAAAAGTGTTAGGTCTTATGTACTGGTGGAATCGACGAATCCATTTCGAAGGTCGGTATCTTGTTTTCATCTGCTTCCGATCGATGTGCGAAAGCCAGAAGGGATCTTCATCTTAAAACTTAGGCTAGTCACAAGTCGTGATAGGCTAGTGATTCAAGGTTTGACTCTTGTAAACTCAGTCGAGTGACATCGCCGTCCGGTGGGGTGCAGAAGTGTTCTTCAGATGCATTCGACCGTGAAAAGTAGAGACCCATTTTTTTTAAGCCGTGCATACTGCGCGATGCCAAATGTTGTCACAATAAGTCTTGCGTTCTCTTCTTCCTGTCATAGATATAGGCAAAAAATTTCCCTCATTTTTCTTCCAATCATGCCTACATAAGTCGTGAACATTAGATCGGTGATGCCGATGTCTATAACTCATTAATAGGAAACATAATGGAGGTACGGAAAAGGGGAAAACATTGCCCTTACAATACCGACTTCATCCTGTGTAATCTTCGAGGTCAACTTAGGAGAAATTAACCCTTCGCGACAGATCTTAGATTCGATCGGGAGGTCAATACGCTTGGGCACGCTCGTAGTGCAATAAAGCAAAGAAACGACGCCCGCAGATAGTGCGAGGCAAAGCGATCGAAATTTCCACGAGCGCATGAGAATAATAGTATCTTTCCCCCTCTGCATGTTGCGATGAGTCGATGGCCTGACCTCTCCGCTTCCCTTGGTGAAGAAGCATCATGATGATCCGTCGCTTTCCGATCCGCAACAATGCCGCGACCTAATTCATCCACCAGGCGATGAGACTTTTCCTTCTCCCCCACTTGGATTTCGTCTTTTTTCTGCATCTTTTCTCCTCCCCTAAAAAGCTGCCCGGTTTAGAACCAACTTGCCCTTTTAAATAATTATAAAAACGCAAATAATCCGTAATTTATAATAAAGATTTTGTCCCCACATTTCTTTATCTGATGCGTTTGTTGTGCATAGAAAAAAAGGAAGGAAAAAAGAAATGATCCCTAAGTTTATATCCCGTAATTTTACGAGCATGTAAACTTATCCAACACAAAATATTGTCGATAGTCAAAATATTTTTCTTGCTATTGCAAAATACGGTCAATGCTAGCGATGCGACTATTTGCTCGTGCTTGTTTCTTAACTATGTTATCATTGGATATGAATCGCACTCTATTCATAAAGTAATTTCGATACCTTTTTTTTAATCTCAAATTTTTATTGAAACGATCCAATCACACCAATGTCCTTATAGGGTCATTGTATTTCGGAATAAGTACGCCATAATTTTTATAATTTTCATATGACGTATATTTGAGTACCATAATTTTTTTTTCGATCACTTATGTGTCACATTGATGATAAATCATTCCAATAAATGACGTGGCTTTTTATAGTCTCCACAAGGCCTTTTAAGAGCAAATTTAAGTCCAAAGTGGAAAATAGAAGAGGCTACTTGGCAAATGAACAAAAAACAACAACGTTTCACCTGTCTCCATCTCACACACACACATCTGATCGGCCATGGCTACTTGGAGAAATTCCTAGCTTTACCCATCCCAGCTTTCTCTTCACTCAACAGCAAAGTGTACAGATCTCGCTCTCTCGCTTCATGTTCTATCTCTCACTCTCAAAGGCCTTGTCGCTCATTCTTGACGACGATGGTCATTTGCACTGCCTGCAACTATGTTAGCCACCATTGTAGCCAAAGTGTTGGAGATACAGAGAATCCCCTGGGAATGCGACATGGACTCCTTCGAGAATGCATCGGCACTGCCGAGATGGCTGTCGTACTCCTATTTGCCGTCGCAGCCTTCTCTGTAGTCGTAGAAGGTGGCGATTCAGAGAGCCAACGTTGGGCGAAGAGGGCTTGTCAAGTCGAAGAATAGTAGGAAGGCCGAGAAGTCGTTGTTCATGCCTCCTGAAATTGGGATTAGGGTTTGAATGTTCTGATTTTGTCCCAATTTGAATAATTGTGATTAGGTTTGTGTGAAGTACATGTTGAATTATGCTCTGTCACCTTGGGGCAAACATACGACTTAAATGGCATTCGTGGGTAACTTGCTAACTTCATTTTCTTGGCAAGATACATCGAATGTAATATAGTAAATTACTGTTGCGTTGGACTTTTAGTGAGACAAATCGCCAATAGCTTTCAAGTGAACGAATTCTAATAAATACGGCACTCAAGTGATAAAAATAAAATAAAATTATGGCACTCAATTGAGTAATGTATGAAAGTTAATATTTATTATATTCTCATCCTTTTTCTTTATATTTATTAATGGACATGCGGCATATTTGAATAGTTGATCCGAGAGTGACTACTACCATGCCGTCCTTTTAACGTCTCGTGGACCTTAAACTCAAATTGATTCTTTCTTAGCACCACAGAAAATTCAGATCATTTTGTACGGCAATCAAAATCACATTCCTATTTCTTAACGTGCTCAAAATATTTCCATCTTTAAGCAACTCACATGTATTGACCGAATCACATGTTGATCATTTGACCGGATGGAAAATACGATGATGGGAGCAACTCGTGGCTTTGTTATCCGGGGAAGGGGCATTCCAAGATTATGCCGACACAAAAAATTTCCTAAAAGAAAAAATGAAAAATGTGTTTATGGTACCGTGTCTCATAACAATTAAGCATAATTTATTTCTAGAAAAATAGATAATATAATTTTTTTTCCTAAAATTGATCATTTGTACTGCTTAAATTATTAATCAATATAAATTCATAATCGATAACAATTTATATATAGACATTTTCGTTAATGATGATAATATTTTTCATTTATTTATTTTTATAAACGATACAGACGGTCATTTTTAGGGAAAAATATATTTCAAATCATCCATGTTTCGTAAAATAAACGGATCTTTAATCTTTTGATTTATCGATATTCTAGCTAAACAACTACAATAATTTCCCCAAGGAAAAAAAGAGAGTAGAGATATGAGCCCAAATTTCGTCTGATACATGAACAAGCTGACGGTATTTGAATAAGGCTCGCGATTTGCGATTCAACATGTCATTTTTTATGAAAGTCAATTTCGTCGTCGAACTGACGTTGCACTAGGAAAGAAGCAACACGAGCTAAAGCCTTCCTCAGAAAAGCGAACCCGCTCGTGGAATCTTGGAACGCATTCTTCGACCGGGGACGTGGGAAATCGAGCTATGGTTTTTTTTTTTTTGGGGTCAATTTTCCATTGCATCGCCATTGACGACTATCTTGGACTGTCCATCCCCATATTCCACAAACCCTAAATATTAGAATAGGAAAGCACCAACTGTAGCTTTCTCTAGGTCTCATGGATGATGCAAGTTGGGCTGTAGGCTTTGATGTTGGCTATAGGTCTTTTTTAATTATTGGGTTCTTCTAATAGAGAATGGGGGTCTGTTAAATATTCCCAACGTCAGGCGTGATGTTAGGGTGTTTCGACTCCGACGAGCAGATAATCAAATGGACCTCGAAGTGGGTCCATCGAGGAAAATCTTGATACGGGCGCGAGTAAATATCCTTGGGAATATGTTGTTCTAAATATCGAATTAAAGAATTGGTGACGAGAGGTTTATATGGGTGAAAAAGGCGATTGGAATGATGGACGACGCTCTTGTGGACATTCATTTCTTGAAGGAGTAATTTATCGATTTATCGAGTTCTTCTTCTTTTGATAATTCAATGTGTTGTGCAATATAATACGGAAGTACATGGAGTGTTGACTTGGGAAAAATAAGTTTATTGATTCATCGAGCTCTTATGCTCCACGTAGGTCAAAGTTTTTCGTCATGAGAACAGTGAGGGACCATTGAATTCGAAAAGATCCGATCTTGCGATTTAGGGAAGCTCTAGAAGTGATTTTAAAATTATATGTATTCTCATTCCGATCCGATGACCATACTTTTTTAGATCGATGATTTTCAAATATAGATGTCATTTGCTTTAAATTCTTATTAAATTTATATGCGGACAGCATTCATACCTTGTAAGCTACAAACGAGGGTTATGTAGGATTAGGGTGGGGGAGATTGTCGCTTTTCTAAAATCCTACACGTCATAGAAAATCAGCATCACGTATCACTATTTTCTTAACTAACAAATGTGTTCACGTGTCTTGTATATTTTAAAAAAAATGATATTTGGAAGCTCTAGAAGCGATTTTAAAATTATATGTATTCTCGCTCCGATCCGATGACCATGCTTTTTTAGATCGATGATTTACAAATATAGATGTTATTTGCTTTAAATTCTTATTAAATTTATATGCGGACAGCATTCATACCTTGTAAGCTACAAACGAGGGTTATGTAGGATTGGGGTGGGGGAGATTGTCGCTTTTCTAAAATCCTTCACGTCATGGAAAATCAGCATCACGTATCACTATTTTCTTAACTAACAAATGTGTTCACGTGTCTTGTGTATTTTAAAAAAATGATATTTGGATGATTAAGAAAAAATAGTTTATTGAGGTATATTTGAATCATTCACTAATCGAAAGAAATTATCATTGAAACTCACAAAAAAGGGGGGGAGAGGGAGTGAGGATACTTCGAGATTTTAAGTTTTTTTATTAGAGAAGCTATTGGAACATATTGGAGATAGATATTATTATCTATTTGCGCATTCTTAAGTCCTTTTCTTTTAGTATAGATATTAATTATTCAACCTCTCCATGGAATTACAAATTGTTGATGAGTAGGTCAGCGTACTTCTTTTGAAGTGGCCGGCTTTGAGACACCAATTCGCATTACATATTGCATGACATCAAGATTCTGTCATGTTGCTTCTGACGAGGGATTTCTCAACTCCACTAATTATGTGTTAGGGGCGTCGAAAAACTCCTGAATCGATTCGAATTGAAAATTTCAGATCTTTTTCGAGTTAGGTTGTCCTTCTGATTTGAGCAATAGATTAAAAAAAAATAAAAAATCAAGCATGCGAAGGAACACTTTTCAGGAGCCGTTGGATTTTTTTCCTTTTCTTCCTCGAAAACATAAACACTCAGCTTACATCGTAAGCTGGAAATCATCCATCTCACGAAATTTAACCAAACTATGTTCCGAAACTCTCCAATTATCTTCACTGAGAACCAGCTCGAAGCATGGCAAACCCATTAACTTCCATCTTCAAACCCCGACGAAGCAATCGGAACATGTCAATATGCTCGTTCAACTTTTCGATCAGCACTTCGCCTTTCAAGCCTTAGGGGAGGGTGGGCCAAATGACATCTATAATTCAGATTGCCTCTGTGTAGCGAAGAGGAAGAAGGAAAAGGGGCAAAATGGAAAATTCGAAATGAATCTTGCGATTTAGGGATAGGTGATTTACAATACAAATCTTACCCTATTTTAAATTCTTATAAAATTTGCAAGTGAACGATGTTCATAATTTATAAGCTATAGGCGAGCGTCATGAATGGCCAGGGTGGGGGGAGATTGTTGCTCTTCTAAAATACTACAGATCATGGAAAATAGTATCGCTTATCACTGTTTTCTTAATTAACAAATGCGTCCATGTGTCATGCGCATCTACAAAAAAATTGATATTTGGATGATTAAGGAAAAATACTTTATTGAGGAACGTTTGAATCATTGACTAATCAGAAGAAATTACGAACGAAAATCACAAAACAAAAAAAGAGGGTGAGAGGGAGAGAGGATACTTCGAGATTTCAAATGTTTTATTAGAGGAGTTATTAGATACATATCAAAGATAGATATTATTATCTATTTATGCATTCTTAAGTCGTTTTATTTTACTATGAAATATTAATTATTCGACTTCTCCATCAACTTGCAAATTTTCAATTAGTAGGTGAGCATGCTTCTTTTGAAGTGGCCGGCTTTGAGAAACCAATTTGCATTACATATTGCATGACGTCAAGATTTTGGTCATGTTGCTTCTGATTAGGGATTTCTTAACTCAATTAACTACGTGTTAGGGGTGTCAAAAAACCCCGAACCGATCCGAATTGAAAGGTTCAGGTCTCTTTCGAGTTTGATTCTCCTTCATTTGGGCAATAAAAAAGAAAAATTGAGCACGCAAAGGAAGGAGTCGTTGAACTTTCTTTTTTTTTTCCTTCTTCTTCCTCGAAAACATAAAAACTTGCTTCCAATGTTAAGCTGGAAATCGTTCATTTCACTGAGTTCAACCAAACTACGTTACGAAACTTTCCGACTCTCTTAATTGAGGACCAGCTCGAGGCTTGAAACCCCGACGAAGCCATCGGGACATGTCACTATCCTCATTCAATTATTCGATCAGCACTTCACCTTTTGAGTCTTAGGGAGGGCGGGTCAAATGGCGTCGAAGGCTCAGATTACCTCTGTGTAGCGAAGACTAAGAGGAAGAGCTAAAACAGGGAAAAATGGAAAACCCAAACCGAATTGAACCCAAGAAGCTTATATTCTTCATTTTTGGTAGAGCTGGCAAAATGGGTCATAAACTCATATTATAACTCATTTTTAGTTAAATGAGTCATATATGGATAAAATGAAAGTTAAATATGAGTCACAAATGGGTCTTAGAAAGTAAAGTAAAAAAAGAAATGGGTCTGAATAGGTCATTAGGAAACCCACTTTGAACCATGGCCTTCCTCCTCTGCCTCCTCAATTCTCTCTTCCTTCCATCGGTTGCAAATCTTTGGATGAGCAAAGCATCCCCTTTCCTTTTTGAAAACCAATTGCAGCCACTGCCTACCTCGCCGTCACGCCGCCATCGTCGTCGTCAATCTCGAGCTCGTCGGCCTTGATGGAGCTTGGGCTCGCTTGGATTCGCCGAGCCGTGAGCTCGCCGGCCACAGTCGAGCCCCGAGCTCGCTAGCCGCAATGGAGCTCGGGCTCGCCTGGATGAGTCGAGCCCTGAGCTCACCAGCTGCGACGGAGCTTAGTAGCTTGGGCTCGCCTGGACGGATGGAGCCTTGATCTTGCCGGACTACGGCTTGGCCGGTCACCGTCGACAGAGTAACAAGGGAGAGGAAGGAGGAGGAAAAAGAAATAAAAGAGAAAATAAGAAAATAAAATAAATAATAATAATTTCAAAAAAATTAAAATAATAAAAAATTCGATTTTTTTAATGATATTTGGTAGATAGATATCCATATACATACCATAGAAGTACTTTTAGAGGAAGCGATGCTTGTTTAGATTGATAAATATAAATTCTAAACATCATAATGTAATTTTTAACTTGGTGAACTAAAATCAAGAAATCAACCAAAATAGAAAAGAATTACAATTAAGAAGTTATGCATTCTCGCATTCAAGAAGATTTGTTATAAGTAAATATTATTTTCATGTCAATTATTAGCTCATCAAACTTTTTCTTATCAAGAGTTCTTTAAAAGTATTTCAATTTAAAGGTTTTTACATTTTTTTATTTACTTTTTAAATTTGGCGTGACGTTTTTATTTAAGTAACTAAATTGAGTTAAATATAAATGTATTTCAATAATATGAGTTGGGTCGGACAATGAAAGATAGGTCATCAAATTTACATTGTATGAAAATGGGTCAAATGGGTTAATATGAGTCGGACCATTTTCGACCCGACCCAAATCAGACTCGATCCACCCATTTGACGGCCCTAATTTTTGGTTCGCTTCAGCTCGGCTCGGGTATTAGCGAGGTCCGACCCGACCCGTTGGTACCCTATGTGTAGCCGCATTGATCTCAAAACAAAATACAGATGGCCATATACGGGCCCAAGCCTCCCAAGCCTCCTCTGGACTTGGGCCCCGTATCAGTGTAATGGGCCGAGCCCATTTCTCGTCGCGGGTTTCCGCCCGCTCCGACTTCAAGATCGTGCGCTTCCGTTCCAATGGCGAGCGCACGCACCAGCTTCCCAGCACCGGCAGGCAGGCAGGCACTGGCTGAGGCAGAATTTGGGGGGAAATCGATCGGCTCCGATTAGGGTTTCCGTCTCCCCAAATCCCGTCCCCGCGTCACGCCACTGATCTCTCTATCCAGTTCGGGGAATGCTTCGTACACCTCTGTAGAGGGAAGCGATGGTGCTCTGGTGTCGACTCAGCCAGTCCAAGCTCCGTCTCGCGTCGAGCTACGCCAAGTCGTGTTACGCCCAATCCTTGTACGCTTCGGCGCACGAATGCGCCACTTCTTGTGCGTCCGTCGGCGTGAAGCCGGCGCCTTTCGCCGATATCCGCCGGCGCCCCTCCGATTTCTGCAGCAACGCCAGGTTCTTCGCCGCACCGGTTCAGGTAATGGAAGAGACTGCGTAATTCGGGTTTCTTCGATGACGTTTGGGGTTGTTTTGTTGTTTCGTGTGATCGAGAGCTGCCAGACTCGTTTTTTGAATCGAAGGGGTTTGATTTTCCTAGCTATTGGTAGTAGTGTGTTTGGTTGGAACTATGTTATTGTGCTATAGAGGTTTCGTTTTTGTGATGATAGCATTGCAGACTTTGTTTATTTTTGTTTCTCGAGTACTTGCGTTTTGACTGCCCGTGCTTGTTGTCGGACAAAATGTCAGGCTAGGCCGAAAGAGGAAGCTAAGGACTCCAATGCGCCGCGCCTGAATGAGAAGATTAAAGCGAGCATAGTCAGGGTCGTGACAGATGAAGGTACATCTCTTGAGATCAAAGTCACTGTATTGCTTCTCGGCTGTTACGTGAATGAGGAATATTTTGCTGGTTTATTTGGAGCATGCCATCTGCATAGGTTGCTTTCTCTGCAAAATTTTGTGTGGAAGGTTTGTGTTAAAGGGTGTCGGCTCTGGAGTGCTTGGAGTGGATGGAATTAGGGTATCCAAGTCTGAGTCATTGTTGACGCTGGAATGTACTCATGAAAGGGGCCTAAAATGGGTTTGGACGTCTTGAAAGGAGTGTGCATTCATTTTTTCGTGGGCAAGTAAAGAAGAAATCACTCCGGTCCTGCCAGCTTATGTGTCATCTCATTTTGCTTGCATATTTTTTTGTACTGTCCTGAGCTTTTGATCTCCATCAGTTTTAGCACCAGCAGCAGCAGGGGATTAAAACCCTGGAAATTTAATGACCAATTTATGCCTCGTGAATGCCTCATGATCTAGGTTTTGATTTCAATGATTAAGAAGGTGCAAATATTACTGCTTTGTACTGGTATTGTGAATCTTTGTGTATGATTTTATAGCTGGGTATCTATCTATTCTTTCCGGTGTTATTGTTGAACAACGTGACTGAATATTCATTGGGTAGTTTAAGATAGTGGTAATTCAAAGCCCTCATACAAACATTCTACATGTGCAGGGCATTTTGTAGTCTCAATCCATGAAGCAATTGAACGAGCTAGAAAACTCAATCTTGATTTAGTTGAGGTAATTTGCCACTTCAAGTCTCGTGGTTTGAAGTCATGGACGTTGTATTTATCATGAAGTTCAAAATGTGGTAGGTTAATTAAGAGCTGGTGCAGTCGACAGCATGGATATTCCCCTGATTGTTTAGTATCTTCTTTTTGTATAGTTTGTAATGATCATCAATAGGTCAAAAGAGGTGTCCAAAAATGGCGTTCTATATATGACAATGGCACTATCAGTCTTTAGCAATTAACAGTGAGTCACTTATGTCAATCGTTTTTTGTTTGTTTTTCGTGTTGTTGGGGGTTCCGGGGGGGAGCAATTGGTTATCCTTGTCTAGATTTATGTGTCTTAGTTTTATATTTGGTACTCAGCCCAGCCTTATGTTGGGAGTTAAAGAAAGATCGATTTTACATAGACTATTGTTACTTGCTAGTCAGTCAAGTCTCCTGGAAGCATGTAGGCTTGGTCGAGCGAGCAAATGAGTGTGACATATTTGTCTTTTTTGGGTACGAGAAAGACAAAGCGAGCTTCTAAATTCATGCAACGTGCAGGTTCAGAAAAATGCTAATCCACCTGTGTGTAAAATTATGGACTTCCATAGGGAGAAGTACAAACAACAATTGAAGGAAAAGGACCGTGTTAAAAGTCAGGTAATTATTCCCTAAGAATTCTAAAGAGTCTCTCCCAAGTTAGTTTTGTCAAGACATTTATTTCTCTCTCAGGACATTCTCCCTAGTTTGTAAAATTGTGTTTATGCAGTCAGGGGTGGCTCTACGAAAAGGAGATTGCAAAGAAGTGCGTTTTACAGGAAAGACAGTGAGTCACTTTTGCTCTCCTACCCTGTACCGACAGATCATTGCCCTTTCTTTTTTTCTAATCAGACTTGTTAGTTGTTCCCACAGATCATGTTAGCAGTTTTACACACACAAACGCACGCATGAACGTGTACACACACTCCTTCCTATTTAACTCTTGACTCGTCGCTGACTATCCCATGTTATATGCGTGTGCATGCATATGTGGACAATTCATGAATCATGAAAGAAGATTGATTCCGTGTTTCTCCTTGTTGCTTTCAGGAACAGAAGGACCTAAAGATGAAAGCCGATACTGTTAAAAGGTTGATGGAACGTGGCTACCGTGTGAAGGTACATAGGAGTGTTTGTCAGCGCGCCTTAGCATACTCTTGCCACATTTTCTAGTTTATGGCATGCGATGCTTGTCGGCTCATTTTGCTCTCCAATGTATGAGTCTGGATGAGTTTTTTATTAGTTAAAGCGTATAAACTTGTTACCTGCATAATTCTGTATGCTTTGTTTCTAAGATGATGTTAAGGGAAGTTCTGTTCCTGTAATTTTGGGGGATTGCAAGGATTGCATGAGAATTTGATTTGCGTATGCTTTTGTGGTTCTTTGTCAATTTGGAATAGTGTATTGATGCTCATGTGGATTCTCCTTCTGGATGGAGTGTTTGACTTGTCTTAAAGCTTAGGAGGGCTTGTTTTTGCCGTGAGGATTTATGAACCACGCTGGGTATTATTTGGAAAAGAGATTGTGAAGACATAAATTTAGTGTTCTTCTCCCGCATAAAAAGGATTTCAAACAATATGTGCTGATTGTTTATCCTTGTTAAAAACATGCTATGGAAATAGCAGCAAGTCCCAATATCGCTTCTTAATGACAAAATCTTAAATTGGGCAATATATTGTTACAAGGACATGAATATGGAAGCATTCTCTTATCATTTCTGCTGATCAGTTTGTGTGCATGCGTTGTGTGTCCTGGTAGCACTAGAACCAAAAGGTTCCTACTTTGGTAAACCTTGCATAAAGTCTGGCTTCATTCACATATTCAATGGATATGAGCTCGTGAAGTGTACAGACAAGGCTACAAGGAATTTTCCCTCTCTGTCTTTATTAAAATGCTCTCTTACCCAAGGCTCTTACAGTGTAGGGCAATGGGTACTGAAGATCAGGACTTGGGAGGATTATTAACTCGACTTTCTGCATTGGTCAGCCATACATTCCTAAAGATTCTGATTCTCATTAGTTTTTAGTTGTCATGCTTGTTCATTTTTAGCTTGCTATCTCGTTTAAGTTTCTTGTACTAACTATCTGTGCAGATTGAAGATGTAGTGGTTGTAGAAAGTGGACCAAGGGTGGAACTCAAACAGGCTTATGTCATTGTCAGGCATGTAAAGTTTGGTCCATCTAAGAAAGGTAAGAAGCTGTTTGGAGATATGAAACAAGACGGGGCGGCTCAACCAAGTGGAGACTCTGAAGATGAGGACCCTGGCGAAAAAGGCTTGGAATCTGAGAAAGAGATGCTTTCTGACAATGGAAATGCTGGAGGCAGCTATGCTGGCTGGTCAACGGGTGGCACGGACTATGGTTCCAAATTGAACGATAGGCCTGGAAGAGTTCCCTCTTCGTCAAACCCTAATTATTCAGTGAACACAGGAGAGCCTTCTGCAGAAACCGAGAACAGGTATGCGAGGGGAGGAGCAAATAATAGGTTTAACCAATCTAGGAGCCCAGGGGCGAGAGACTCTAACAGATTACCGCCTGGGGTTCCGAGGAGGCAAGAGGTCCCCAATCAAAGGAGGCAAGAGGTTCCATATGAAAGGAGGCAAGAGGTCCCCAATCAAAGGAGGCAAGAGGTTCCATATGAAAGGAGGCAGGAGGTCCCCAATCAAAGGAGGCAAGAGGTTCCATATGAAAGGAGGCAATCTCCTTCAGATACACATACCTCACATTTAACAAGAGAGTCTAAGCAAGTGGAGACTCCTCCCAGCCCCTCACGCTCGAGTTTTGGTTTATTTAGTTCCCCTAGAGATAATGCTCCCAGCAATCACGGCGAGGCACCAAAAGCCTGAGAGAAGTAACAACGGATAAACTTCTAAATTACAGGGCGATCTTCTTGCTCGAGAGATATAGCTAGGGTTAATTAGGACTTTTGTGAGGCGATAGCTGCTTGTTGTTTAATCGAGTTATTAACCCATTGAATGCGCCGAATGAGCAGGATGCAACTTCGTCGCGGGTGGCGCTCGCATGTTGAGACTCCTTCCAAACTGCTGAGAAGACATTTTGGGGTTGAGATTAGGACAACATTATTTAATTCTTAGGCTGATGATTGTTATCATCCCTTGCATGCCTACATAATTTTATACTCCCCCATGTTGGTTCATTATTGGGATTATCCTCTCAAGTTTTCCATGTATTTGGGTATGCGCAATTGAATAAGTCTCGCTCCCACTTCTTTTCCGTCCCTCTGAGAACCGGTCAGAAATGATGTTTTGTTGTAATCTGTTCTTGGATTGGTGTTGGATTGATTGGAAGAGAAAAAAAATCGAGTTGATCGAAATGATAATTTTGTCGATGTCGGGCTTGGTGGCAAAGGCTTTCGAACTACCTTGTTGGTTATTCATATCAGATTTCGACATCGTTTGCGGATATATGAATTATATTTGAAGTTAGAACGTTATACATCTCAAATCCTTATAATCATTCAAAATGTAAATCAAATTTGACCATCCTACTACTGGAAAAAAAAGTGTAGAACTAGGAGAAACGAACTGGGACGATCCTCTGAATTTGGTTTTTGGGCCTAACTGACTTCTAATTTGGTTTGAATTGTAGTCTTACTAGGATAAGGGTGTGTTTAGTAATCATTTTATTTTTAATTTTTATTTTTATTTTTTGTTCTTTTATTTTTTGAAAAAAAGATAAAAAAATAAAAATGCTTTTAGTAATGTCAATTTTTTTTTTCCCAAAATATATCGGTGGTCAGAGAATGTATTTGGAACAATAAAATAAACCTACTCTTTTTACTTCCAAAAACAATTTATGAAACAAGATTATTTTCTTTTATTCTTCTTCATTTTCTAGCCGGTCGTCGGACATCGGTGATGGCTAGGACATTGGCGATGCCTAGGCAAGGCTTGACCTCGCAGTGGCTAAGTGAGGTCAAGGACTGGCTAGAGGAGGAAGAAACGAAAAAGAATTTTTTTTTTAAGAAATTAGAATATCTCAGAATAAAGAACTAAAAAAAATGTCCCATCATTAAAATTTTTTAGTATTGTACCAAATGCTTTTTTGTTTTTTTTTTTTTTTTTTTATTTCATTGAAATTTTAGAGTTGTATCGAATATGTTCTTCTGCTCAAAAATTCGTCAATGGAATAAAAAATGAAAAAAATGATCTCTCAATAAAATTTATTTCCAGGAATAGAAATGTTACTAAATTCACATTTCCGGGAGCAGCCATCATGGGCAATTACCTTCTTGCCCTTTCAGAGCCGGTCTGGTTCGGTGCAAATCTGGAGCGGGCCCGTCCGGATGGCGATGGGCTTTCTCTCCTCTCTGCGTAGCTAAAAAAGCCAGTCCAAACCAGATGGCCTTTGCCCTAGCAAGCGATTTAGGGGAGAGGGGATTGGAGCCTCGATCTTTGAATTTCTTTCCTCGAAGTTTCTTCCCCTTCTCTCTCTTTCTCTCTCGCTTGCGGGGACCTCCGGAGTTATCGTCGTCGCCACATCACTGTCTGCTCCCAAATCCCCTCTCGCAGCCTCTCGGTATCGAGGTTCGGGTCTCGCTTCGTCCCTTCTGGGTGGAGGGTTTTGCTTCTTCTCTTTCCTTTTTTCATTATTTCTCGCGAAGTTTTTGTTTGGTTGCTGTTGCTGATTCCGGGACGGGGGGGCTCGGGTTTCCGCAAATTGTTGCGGTTTCGCCATTGGTGGGGCGTTGATTTTACGGGTTTCCGCGCTGTGGGTTTTTGCACATTTGGCTTAGGTCGCGTTGGAGTTGACGGCTTGGGGGGTTTTTGGGTTTGCCCGGGACGAAATTTCCCGGCAAAAACTGTTTCCTGCGAAGTGGTGTTTAGTGAGGTTCCGAAGGATTTGGCTTTCTACAGTGACTTGTGCTGGGGAACTTGATTGTAGTTCGTGCGGCTAGTTTTGCGGATTGAATAGCTAGCGGGTGGGCGGTCGGTCGGTCGTAGCTGTTCCTTTTTGGCTGATTGCTCAATTGTTGTTTCTGCTTGTCCAACTCTAGTTTTGCTCTTCCGAGCTTGGCGGCCACCCAATTGTTTATTGATTGGTTTCCGGATCTTCTACCCGACTTTTGGGACCTTCTTTTTTTGTTTCGGAGAAAATAATGGCATGTGACCGTTTCCCTCGTGTTTTGCAGACTCTGGCCAGGCTTGCTGAGGGTTTCCCCTTGACTGGCACCATGGATTTCGACGAATATGAATATCTGGAGAAGACGGTTGAGAATCCGGAACCGCACAAGGCGAAGGATGCTGTGAATGGCGGTGAAGAAACCCTGAACTCTGGAGACAGGCGCAGAAGTCGGTCTTCGAAGCATAAGGATGAAGAGAATGAGGATGATGCCGATCATCTCTCCAAACGCTCAAAGTCCGGGGTCAAACCCCGAGATAATGATAGGCGCGGTTCTTCACGGCACCGGTCACAGTCGAGGGACGGAGAGAGGGATGGGCATAAGAGTAGCCGGGAACGGAAAGAGAAGGGGAGAGACAGGGAAAGGGATAGTGAGAGGGAGGACAGGAACGGCGGGGAGAGAGATAGAGATAAGCGTCGCGATCGGGACAGGAGGGAACCCGACCGGGATAGGGTTATGGAAAGGGAACAAAATAAGTTGCGGAGAAGCAAGAGTCCTCCTGGAAGGCATCGAGGTGGTCGAGATGAAATGGTCAGAGAAAGGATTCGAGATATGGAGCATGGAGAAAGAGATAAAGAGAGAGAATTTAAGGAACGGGAAAGAGAGACCAGGTATTTCAAGTTGGTTTTCTTTTTAATGGTTGCGTTTGTGTCGGTTAACTATCGTCTGATGGTGTGAAAATATTTTGACATGCTTTTTGAAGGTTTTCTAGTGCTAATTAGTAATTTGATATTATGTGTTGTTCTGTTCTCACAGCTCCCTTTTTATTTGTTTAGTCCTTTCTCTCGAAAGTACAGTGCTTAAATTGCTCTGTATCATTTTTCTGTTAAAATATCAAAGTACAACTATATGGAAGAAAGGAAGCTATCAACCAATTATCTATCAGTGCTCTAGTTATGGTTACCTAGGCTGATGCGTATGTCCGTATGTGTAATGTAATGGGTGTGGGAGCAACCTGGTTCTAAACCTTGTGATCTATAGATCTGTTTGGAGTGTCTTTTACATTTTAGATTTTACATTTTTGAAAATCTTGTGGCCCTGAACTTTAACTCTTATTCGAGGCAAAAATATGCACATATTAATGTATGGAATTATTTACAATATTCTCATAAACTTTAATGTTTAAATAGCACTTCTATGTTTTGTATGGATGAATATGCAAGCATACGTTTCATGCTTGTTTGAGTAATAGCAATGAGATTCCCCAATATCATGCTAAGCGAGAATGCAGCATTCTGCTCAAAAGCAGTGAAGACAGATGGGCCTTAACGTTGTTTTTAAGCCATTTATAACCTGGTTTGGCTTGAAAGAGTGTTTTGCTTTATGCAGTTAAGAGCAGTTTACCACTGCTCAATTTTGATAATGATGAGACAATTTTTGGATCCATATCTTTCAATGTTTAAGTTTGCAAGTACCACTTCTTTTGCGGACCATGCTGATTCCGAATTGGGCCAATATGTACTAATTTGTTGGCATTTTCATTATCTGTGTGAGCATTTCGCCTGTGTTGTTGTAGGACATGCTGAGCTTCAGAAGGAATTGTGACAAGTCTTTAGGTCCTTCATCAACTTAATTATAGTTTGCTTAATTTGGAGTCTACCTGCATGTCTAGATTAGTTTCTTATATTGTTTTCTTTTCCTGCTTTTTGTTGCACCGTTTGTTTTTGGTTGATCTGATAGTTAGTATTGGATCTCGTACCTCATGGGAAAGTAGCTGCCTCTCTTCTGCTATCTCTCGGTTATATTTTTGGTCTTATATATGCTTTTACTTAATGTACTGTGTTCTGCTGGAATCTAAGATTAACAGGTTCCAAATTATGCTATTAGGTTCTTTGGCACGCCATCTATGCAACTTGATGACGCCGTTATCATTTAAGATTAAGTTGTTTATAGAAGGTACAATATTTGATGCTAATCTATTGCTTGAGGTCCGATTATGTACATAAATTACTTGGTCTCCATGTTAATGATCACATTGAAGATGATAAAGTCTTTTAGCTACCAATCTGTGTGGGTTGTCCTCTCATAATAACTTTGTGTAGTTCCCTGCAGGACTAGGGCACATGGGTTCGGCCTTATATCATAAGCGGAGAAATTTTGGCTGCCATTTTGGGATAACTTTTTTTCTTTGGTTTAGTGATTTGTAACACTTCCACCATGTCAAAAACTGCTCTGCTTGACAGAGCAAGATACTTCTGAAGTACATAATTGACTGATCCTTTGAAGGTCTGCTCTTTTATCTATGAAAACCATGATTGATGGTTTGAATTTTCTTCATTTTGCAGGCCGCATAAAGAAAAGAAGGAAGATGCCAAAGAGCCAGAGGCGGATCCTGAACGGGACCAGAGGACTGTATTTGCCTATCAGGTAATGAAAATGTTCATTTGCATTTAAATTTATAGTTGCTGCAAATATGACTCTTCTTCACTTGCAAATTTACTTGGTTGTGCCAACATTTGACAGATTAACTTGAAAGCAGATGAAAGAGATGTTTATGAGTTCTTCTCAAGGGCTGGCAAGGTAACTTGCTTCCTCGTTGAATGTGAGAGAGGTTGTGGTTATGTTCTAAGTATATACTTTCACTTTCTTAGCATCTTGGGAGCTCTCCTAGTATAGAAGAATTTCATTCTGATGTGTGTGTCATGTATGGTGAATAAATATGATGCTTCATATGTATTTTGGTATCTCCTCTCGCTCTTTATTTCATGCTGCTTTGAGATGTCTGTGAGTGGACTGCCATAGACATGCTTCACGCCATAGACACAGCTCTCACTGTTGTTTGTTTGTGCATTGTTCGATTCACATCCTGTATGATGTAATTTTTAGCACAGGTTATTGGGCTTGGTGGTAGATGAGCAATTGAATTCACTTGGTCATTTTATGTTTATATAAATCCTCCAACCCCCATCTCCCTCCCTCTCCCTCTTCAACTCTGAGAAAAGAGGAAAAGAAAAATCAGCACCAGCAGCTCCACCAATATGTATCTATGTATGTGTTCGGATAAAACATCAACCAATATGTATCTCTTTGTGACTGTCAAGCTGGTTACACAATTTCAGGTGCGTGATGTACGTTTGATCATGGATAGGATCTCAAGGCGCTCCAAAGGGGTTGGGTAAGCTTTATATGGCATTGTGACAAAACTGTGTCAATTTTATTGGATCTGTATGCTTGTTCGTGTAATCTGCATTGAGTTGTCACGACAACTGCTATCATCAAAGAACAAGGTATGCTGGTCTTAGTTTGTTTACCAATTTAAGGCTATTCTACTATTCAAGATAAAGTAGATTATGAAGTGCAGATAATTCAGTTGGACTTATCTTAAACTCCATGTCCAATGTGTATGTTGTCGATCAAATCTTGGTGTTTCTCTGGTAAGAGTGGACTATGTGTTGACATCTCATAGATAGCTTAACTGATTAGAGTTAATAAGGCAATTTGAACATATGTATAAGTGCATATTTTTGCTCATTGAGTTTTGTGGCATGTGTTAAGTAGTTGCTGTGCATGAAGTAATAATCATGAATAGATGTGAATTTGACTTTTTGCAAATCATTCAGGCTTCAGTCTAAGCTTATTGCACTGGGAATTACATTTTATACTCATACACTTCAACATATTGATTGCTGATTTGAGAGTTGGATTTGTTGTTACCTTATGGATCGCAAGATGTGGGGTCTAGCTGGAAATTACATGGAATGTTTGGATGGGGGACTTGTTAATTGATATCCTTTATCCTTTTCTTTTACTGAGTTATGTGAAATAACTTTGTTCTGCAGATATGTTGAGTTCTATGATGCAATGTCTGTTCCAATGGCTATAGCACTATCTGGCCAGCCACTTCTTGGCATACCAGTGATGGTAAAACCGTCAGAAGCTGAAAAAAACTTGGTTCAGTCAACTGCAGCCGCCGCTGGAGGACCAGGTGGATCAATCGGTCCTTATTCAGGAGGTGCTAGAAGGCTTTATGTTGGTAACCTGCATACAAACTTGACAACTGAGCAGCTGAAAAAGGTGAAGTCAATTACTAAATATGCCATTCACATTCTGTGTCTTTTCAGGGATTCGTTTGTCCTCTTTTATTTGGTTATTTAACTGAAGAAGCAGGCGTGCTTTCTGAAATAAACTTGTGGTTTCTATTTGCAGTCTGATTTATGACATTTTTTAATTGAGTAGATCTTCTATTTTTCTTTATTATTTGTTGTATAATGGTGATGTTTGGCTCTATGTAGGAATTTTTGATATTCATTCTATCTAATAAGCTTCAATCCTTGCTCTTTTGTGATGCTTAGATTTTTGAGCCATTTGGTGAGGTGGAGCTTGTGCAGCTACCACTTGACGAATCTGGTCATTGTAAGGGCTTTGGCTTTGTGCAGGTGAGTATGCTCAAATATATGGTGCTTGGCTTCTATTTTGTGTGGCTATTTCTTTTTGTAGTTTTTGCTTTTCCTTTTTCTTGTGATGCTTGGAATTTGTCTTCTATTAAAAGTTGGAGGCCTGGATAAGAATGTATGAAAATATTGACGTTTAGAATCAATTAGAACTTCTCATAATCTTTTTAGAGCTTATTTACATATAAACATTTTTTTTCCCCTTTTGAAAGTTGATGGGAAAGCAAAGCAATTAAGTGCTCTTTTTAAGGTTTGACAGACCTTCATATTTTGTGATAGGAAAAACGAGTTATATTGATTAACATTGCAGTTGAATGTTAAATAAAAGAATTTCTAGAGGTTCTGATGGCAGAACTTACAGAACAAAAATAGGCGTCATTACTGCAGAAATTGAAAGGAGGTTTTTAGGGTAGGCAATGAGGTTTCATAGATGAAGAGTTGACTTATTTTCATGGTTATGGCTGACTTCTTTTCATTATGATCTAAGTATGTTATTTGAGAAGGACATGGAAGAGACATAGTGGTATATTGGTATGTTCAACAAGAAGCAAAACCTTACTGTACTCTACCCTTTATTGATCACCTGTCAAAATCTGTCCTTAGAGATCAACTTTTTCTTGTGCAAAAATGTCTTATTTTGTTAGTTTCTCGAAAATATTATTGTTTACTTTTAAGATCAGGAGTCCAATCTTTTTACTGAATAGGACATGTCTTGACTTGACTCTGAATGATGATATTAGAATGGCATTTGTCTATGCACGAAAATTGCGATGGATTATTGCATAGGATGATTTTAATAGGTATATTCTTTCATTGCAGTTTGCACGTCTTGAGGATGCCCGGAATGCACTAAGTCTGAATGGATTGGAGATTGCAGGACGGACTATCAAGGTTAGTTCACTTGTATCTGTGGAAATTGCTTTGTGGGTTAACAAATGGGGAATCAGGGACAACGTTTGTAGGTTTGTGGTGCGAGCAAATTCACGTAGCTTATATATCTGTAGTAAAAAGCTTGAAAAATCCATCTTGAAATAATGATGCTTCAGTAATCACTTGAATGGTAAGCAGAGTTTCTTCCTCCATTTAGGTGTCAGCTATTACTGATCAAGCAGGAACACAGGATATTGGGACTAATGCTGGAGATTTTGATGATGATGAAGGTGGTGGCTTGGTGAGTAAAATATTTGCATCTCTCGTGTATAAGTAGTTCGTCTATTGCTTGGGGCTTGCATAGATATCCATTGATTTACCTTTAACTTTGCTTCCCCTGTACAGCAGTTTGATAATCAGATATTTGCATTGCCTATGCCATGTGGACTTCCTCTAGTTACATCTTTTTGAATGCCATGCCTTTGGATTGGCTTTTGTGCTTCCTACTGTTACCACAGATTTCATTTTTACAGTGTTGGAGAGTACCTGCTGTTTTCTGCTCGTGATTCTTATATTTTTTATGTTACTCAAGTCTTTATTTCTGGGCAAATGTAGGTTGTTCTGTCTGTTCCATTATCAGCATCAACTCTCTCTTTTTTCATATGCTCAGCAATTTAGCACATTGGTCTAATTGAGTTTGTTTTTCTCTTTCTGAAAAGAGAGAAAAGGAGAAGAAGAAAAAAGAAGGGGGGGGTTTCATGTTTCTGGGCCGGTGCATTCTGAAATTGCAAGCACATCTTGCCTTGAATGTTGACTTATTCTGGCTCTGGACTGGGCTTATCAAGCTTAAGCTGAACAAATCATAACTCTGCCTGTTTTGGCATTCTTTGGGTGGTTAGTTTCATGAATGGCCGAAAAGAAGCGGTAACTTTCATGGCATGCAAGTGATGAAGAGGAAGAGCTGCTGGAAAATAAAAGCCATGAATCTTAGGGACCTAGAAGAGTCCTGTTGCAATGCGATTATGATACAATTTTATTGGTTACTTTTGTATTAGATGAAAAGCAATTTTGACTTGTGCATACTTCTTGTTTGGTTGGAAGGTTGTTGTAGAATCAATACTGTATCAGAGCCTATGTTTTGGTGATTGATTATTGCTTTAAGGAAAAATAGCAATGATTTTCCTTAATTTTACAATTATATGCTACTGATTCTTCTTTTACCTGCCACACTTTTTTGGAACTCACAATAGTTCATCCGTGATTAATTTTTTTAACAGCATTGTTTTGCATGATTTTTTCGTAATCTTTTTTTAACTTATTTCAGTCCTTGAATGCGTCTTCGCGAGCAAGTCTTATGCTGAAGTTGGATCGGAGCGGAACTGCATCAAGGTTGATATGACACATCAGTTTTAATTATATGGAGTTACTGTGTTTATTTGTCGTCTGACACTATCATCTGCTATTGCAGCATTGCTAGTTCTGTGGGCACTTCCGCCATCAACAGCACTGGTGCTGCTCTTCCCTCAGGACCAATTCTTGGCACAGCACCTGTGGTTCCTCCACTGGCTGCTTCTCTTATGCAGCCGAATATTGCAGCCCTCACTGGACTTCCAGGATCAGGTCTTCAGGTCACAGCTACTACTGGTCCTACAATCGATACAGTTGGTGTCCCAAGTGAATGTTTGTTATTGAAGAACATGTTTGATCCAACATTAGAGGTAAATTAGATTTTTAGGCTTGTGATGCTGTTGTAGTGTATTACTCTTCTTCTGCCCATTCTTATTTGAAGTGTGATATTTCTTGGCAGACTGAACCGGATTTTGAATTGGACATTAAGGAGGATGTTCAAGAAGAATGTTCAAAGTTTGGAAATTTGAGGCACATTTTTGTAGACAAGTAAGTCACTGGCAATTTTACCGATCAAAATCTTTGGGGGAGTTAATCTCCGACACCAGATGCATGTGCATGATTCTCAGCATGGCTTAGAAGGTTATACCTTCTGGCTTGGATGCATGCAAAGAAGCCTTTCTGAAAAATTAGGACAAGCTTTTTTATGGATAAGTCTGAATTGATCCTATCCCTATTGTTATTGGTTCAACTTGATCATCCTGGCATTATTTAATTAAAACGATGGGAAGTGTATAATCCTCCCCACCGGTCAAAATATCATAATTGGTCTCCTTGGTTCTGCTGTTCAAGTTTTGTGGCTTGTGTCTCTTTTCTACCTACAAACAGGAATAGCAGTGGTTTTGTATACCTGAGGTTCGAGGATACGCAGTCTGCAAGTAATGCCCAACGAGCTCTTCATGGAAGATGGTTTGCTGGGAAGATGATAACCGCGACGTTCATGGTATCATATTTCAAAGTGCTCTCTTTTATATGCGGGTTTATATTAGTCACCCTGCCTTTTCACCTTAGAGAAATTAAAAAATGGAGGCATGAGTTTTTGCTTCGCCAAATGCAGGTACCCCTAACCTATGAAGCTAAGTTCCCTGACAGCAGATAGGATTATGGAGTTGGCTGCTCAATTGCGCTGTTGCAATCATCGCATAACGTGGACATCACTGGTTGAGGTTTTTGTCGGGGAATCAAGTTTCTTAATTCACACAACCTAATAGGAAAGAGAAAGGGCCTGTCTAGCTATTTGCTTTTCCTTTTCCTCGTCTCCGTCTTTTCCTAACTTGATGGAAGCTTCTCCGTTTCTTGAACTTATGTTCTTAGTCCTGTATTCCCAATGGGCAGTGTTTGTGGGGATTGTTGTACCATATGGAGTGAAATTTTCAGGTATATTGTCCTAACGTTTAATGGAGTTGATTTTCCGTTGCAATGCTTCTTCTCTCCCCCAGCGAACCTGTCAGATTTCAGAGGTAAATGCGTGGCCTTTTGGTTTAGAATCAGGATGTCCGAGAACGGGGAATTGAAGAATCGACAAGGAGTACATACAGTTCTATGGATTTTGAGGAATGGCACCAAGTGTTTGGTTTGTTCAGATTGATCCGGCAAATGTACGCATTGTTTACATCTTTGCACTATTCCCGTAGATAAAGTTTAACAAGGTTTCGAGCACACCTTTGTCGAATGAATGTCGTTTTAGAATTTTGAGCATACTAATTTCGCCTTAGACTAGAGTGCTAGAGGATTTCTTTTATAATTAAAAAAGGCCTGAAGTAGAGGGATTAAGGCTCTGATTATTTTATTTTGTGAAAAATAAATGATTAGTAAAAATGTTTTTTTGAAATTGATTGTTGCTATTGCTTTAAATAATTACTTGATGAAAAATATTTTCATCATCGACAATAATTTAAGTTTACATATTTTCGTATATAATGAAAATGTTTTTTGTTTATTTATTTTGAGAAGTGATATGATTAATCATTTTAAAAAAAATACTTTTTAATTATTTATATTTTACTAAGTAAATGGAGCCTAAATGTATGTCGAAGTAGTCAAACGCCCAAGCGATTGGGTAAGTAATTGAGCGATTAATTTCTCCTACCCAAAGTAAGTTTGCAGGCTATCCCCAACACTTTGTGTGTGATGCCTTGCCCTAAGCACATGGACATAGCGTCTTAAGTGTTGGTAGGAAATAGTCGACTAGCTAGGTTTGGATACTCTTACTATCATAAAGAAAAGAAAAGGTCGAGGCGATTCTCTTGTTAAGTTCAGAGTTTGTCGTGGGTGGAAAAGTATCGGAAAAGTTATAAACATACTGCAATGGTATTAATTCAATTATAAATCTTATTATGTCAATTTAATCTTAAATTTTTTTGCATTGATACCAATTTAGTTTTTTTTGGCTAATTTTAGTAGGAAATCTTTAACATGAATGTCAATTGTCCCACATGATTTGCTTGATATTAACGTGAATATTTAAAATATTTTTTGAATTATATTTGAACTTTTATATAATTTTTGTCTTTTTTGTTCTTTTATCTATTTTTTGCTCAGGGCTAGCAAGAACCGGCTCGCAACGCCCTTGTCGGCCACTAGGCAAGGGCCTTGTGGCCGATGATGGCGTGGCGGCCATCACCCAATGCCCTCGCAGACTATAGGGAGGGCTACAATGCCCTCGTTGTGGCTGACAAAACTCAGACAAGGGCCGGTGAGGGCGTGTGGCCCTCGTCTAGATCTGGTGAGTGTTGCAGCGCCCTTGTTGGAACCAAAAGGGTAAAGAATCTTTGAAAGTTCTGATGGAGAGAGAATACAAATACACAAAGGAAAGAGAAATAAATCCAAAATGCCTTTTGCGTGGGCTTACACGGAGAAACACCTCTCTTACAAGCTTAACAATGCAAGCTTTTCCTCTCTATAAGCTCAACTCTCTCACCTTCTATTTCTAAGGCTTTCCACCCGCCAAATGACTCGCGTATCCACACCTATTTACAAGCATTTCCACCGCCTGTGACTTCACCGCCTTTGAGGAAAGTTGAAATACAAAAAGAAAAGTTGAACTTTATTTCTCTGCGGACTTCGACTTGTCAAAGAAAAGAAACCATGTTTTAAAACGTGGGACTCTTACTTGTCTCCGTGCAAGTTTTGGTCCGACTTCTCAACTTGCCATTAAGTTGAAATCGGTAAAGAGTGGGAAGTTTCATTACAATTCAATTCTTGCACTCAACCACCTATGCCAAGTCCAGGTAGAATTTTTCTTCAATTTCAAAGCCAAAAATGGGGGCATCCTCGTCTATTCCATGTGATAAAAAGAAGTCCTTCTCTGTTTCTCTTTTCCATCTTCTATCAAAAATCAATTTTGCTATTCCTAACAAACAATCCTCGCCAAGTTTGGGCCAAGCGATCTAGTCCTTAGCCTAAAAGAAAAGTAAACAAATAAAATATAAAAATATTATTCAAAATATTCATGTCAGCGTTGACCGTGTAATGTAAAACGATCAACGTTTACGTTAACAATTTTAGATCAAAATTGATCAGGATGACTCAATCGATACCAATGCAAATTCTTGCAATAGTAAAAATAATAGTAAATGTATCCTAAGACCTTGATTCTCAACTAATTTCGTATGTACGAGAAGATTTCTCTTGAAAAGTCATGCGAAATCAAAAAATAAATACCCAAAAAATTTTAGAAAATTAAAAAAATTACAAAAATTATCCATGTCAGCATTGATTGTATCATATAGAACAACTAACTAGATTGCATCGTTAGCAATTTTCGGCCAAAATCCGGAAACTAAAAGTAACAAATCGTCAATGTTATAGAACTAATTTAATATAATTGATATGTTTATGAATGAATAGGCTGCCATGCAATTGATTTAGAACATTTTGGACAAAAAATGTACATACATGATGATACACCGATGGGATCCATAATGTATCAAAGCGGCGGACAAAACAGACCCTAAATATGTGATATTAAATAACTGTATTGAATTCAATTGAGCAAATACACGTAATCATGATTAATGAATAAGAAAACACATCTTGGCAACAACTGATACCTTAATGTGTGTGTATGATGAAATTTGAAAAATGTGTTCAAAAAATAATCGCTTATATTATTTATGAAAATGAATGGATGAAAAATATTTTCATTATCCACAAAAAATATTCAGACGTGAATTATTACTGATAATGAAAATATCATTCATTGACTAATCATTTCAAGTGATATAAGTAATTATTTTTAGGAAAATATTTTTTAAATCTTTTACTTTAAAAAAAAAAAAACAGACCCCAAAAGTAGGAACAAGAGAACTACATGAGCACGACATATACTACCCATTATTTTAAGCGATGGCTTCCCAATATGATGGAAGCATCATCTTTCGTTCGTTTGTCTTCATCATTTTGCCTCTCCTATTTCTTCATATATCATCCTGTCTGAACTCTGAAACATCATTCGCCCCTGAGAGAGAGAGAGAGAGAGAGAGAGAGAGAGAGAGAGAGAGAGAGAGTCAGAACTAGGTGTTGGATCATGGAATTGGTTGAGGACATAGTGATCGTTGGAGCTGGCATAGCAGGACTTACCACTGCTTTAGGACTTCATAGGTATCGCGTTTTCAGTGGAGTTAAGAAGATTGTTAGAAAGTTGTTTAGTAACCTTTCGCCACCCTTGGATGTTTTCTCGCGTGTTTCCCGCTTGAAGTGTATTACTTGATTGATGCCGTGTGCGCTGCAGGTTAGGCATTAGAAGCTTGGTCTTGGAATCCCATGATTCTTTGAGGATTACGGGTTTTGCGTTAGCAACATGGACAAATGCTTGGAAGGCCCTCGACGTGGTCGGGATCTCAGAATCGCTTCGTCGGCAGCACAACCGGCTACTTGGGTAACTAAGCAACTCCCTTCTCTTGCTGTAGCTGATATGATTATATTTCCTACGCTCACTTAATATATTATGGAGCCAACTGCAATTTGAATGACCAGTAAGACATCACTTTGAACTCTAAAATAGAACGCACGATTATAAAGTGATTAATTAGTTTGGTCCACCTGAGATGGTTGGCTATCTAATATTTTTCTGAAAACAGCATGTAGAGCGGTTCCATATCTGGATCCGGAACCATGAATAGATAAGGGCAGCATGTGCAGGGGCTTCTAAGGCCTAGCCTGAGATACTTCCCGCGCGGTTCAGTTAAACATGATTTGACAGTTCAAAGACACGTGATGAGCTATTTAAACAAGAACTAGTGAACACTTGAGTATTTTATGAGGGTATAAAAAATTAATCTTGCTGTTGATTCAATGAGCACTTGCATATCTCTATTTTTGCAAATAATATTTAGATATCTCTAAGCAAAACTCCCGTTGAAAATAGCAAATTTCCCTCCTTACAGACTCATTTCTGCTTCCTTCGTAGGGCTTGGGCGCTGTTTATTTTAGGTAGTTTTGAATATTTAGGGTAAGAATTGAGGATTGGAAGATGGGCACTCTTGGAGAATGACATTTTCCGTAAATAAGGACACAAGGGTATTTGATGTTAAGGTGTACAGTGGTCACAATAGATAAAACTTTGTAATTAGTATTCTCTCCATAGCACCATGGTATGTAATTGCACGAGCACAAGATGCATGATGACACCTAAATGGGACAAACGCCTGAACTTCAAATGAAAAGCTTTTCTCTATTGTTCTATCAATAGCTAGTTCTTTTTCTCATGCCTCTGTCCATGCGAGTTCAATTGACATGGTAGATGTTCTGGTTGCAGGGTGATGACCACTTCCACAGTTTCGGGACTTCCTACTGCAGAGACACAATACAGTGCCGCGGGGACACAGTTAGTTATTTAAGTTCGAAATTAACCGGTCAACTGATCAGATCAGATGCACCCCTTGTATTTCATGTGGAAAAATGAACATAATGCTTTCCCTTATGTAAGTGGGCGCAATATTGCAGAAGAGACCATGAAGTTCGTTGTGTGCAGAGGAAGATCTTGATGGAAACTCTAGTGAATGAACTTCCAAGCAGCACCATAAAGTTTTCTTCCAAGGTCGTTTTGATTGAGCAATCGGGCAATCTTAAACTTATCCATCTGTCTGATGGTTCGATTCTCAAAGCAAAGGTATTGCATCATGATTTACCATTAATTAGAAAGATTTGCTTAGAATGAAAGTAAGATATCTATGCTTGAGAACAGCCCCTTTGTCTAAGGAAAATGTGCTCGCTTTTGCAAGCAAAACGATGTCTTAAGGTTTAATTGACCTTACTTTATTTCTAAATGCTAGGTGTTGCTCGGGTGTGATGGAGTGAACTCGGCAGTGGCAAAATGGCTCGGCTTCAAGGCGCCTGCTTTCGTTGGTCGATTTGCCGTCAGGGGCTCTGTGTATTACGAGAATGGTCACGGTTTTGAGCCCAAACGTTTCCAGTTCATTGGTGAAGGATTTAGATCTGGCTTTGTCGCCTGCGACGATAAGACTATGTATTGGTTCGCCACTTTTTCTACTTCCATGTTCAGCCAGGGTGAGTTTTTATATGCATTTTTTCCCTGCTGAAGAAAAACCCCTTTCCGTGATATGAGCCGGCATCGGCATATATTAAATCAATCCCATACTTTCTACAAGCACATAATGTCATTTTCTGTGATGAAGAGATGGAAGAGAGTCCGGCTGAGGTGAAGCAATTCGTGCTGAGCAAGCTTGGAAAAGTTGCTGACGACTTTAAAGCTGTCGTACGTGACACAGAACTGGAAAACTTGTCATTAGCTCCACTCAGATTCAGACACCCATGGGATATTTTATGGGGACGCATAAGCAAAAGCAATGTCTGTGTAGCTGGAGATGCATTCCACCCCATGACACCAGATATTGGCCAAGGAGGCTGTGCGGCTCTCGAAGACGGAGTCATCTTAGCAAGATGCCTCCGTGAAGCCTTGAGGGACAAGCAAGGCATTAGAAGTGAAGAGTACAAGAGGATTGAGATGGGCCTGAAGAATTATGCCAAAGAGAGAAGATGGAGAGCATTTGAGCTCATAAGTACAGCCTATATGGTGGGATACATGCAAACAAGCAATGGCAAGATATTGAGCTTCTTAAGGAATAAAGTGCTGGGCGGGTTCTTCGCCAGGCAGCAGCTGAAACTAGCGAGTTTTGATTGCGGGAAACTGACAACTTCCTGAATTCAGACCCTACTCTTATATTTTGTTGTTTCCTTTTCACGGTACACAGTGTTGTCTCCACTTTCCTCCCATTTTTTCTCCTCTTTTTCGTTCTATTCATTTGATGAAAGCGTCAGTTCATGGAAGTTATGTGTTTATGCTGTACTCTCCCGAAGTCTGAACGTGAGAATGTGATTTTACATGTATAATTAGGGGAAGCATATCCATGAATGTTCCCCTGGAAGAAAAATGACAAAAAACATCCCACTGTAAATTTCTCTTTCTATCTATCGAATATGCATTCGTTTACATCAAAATGCTTCAAAGAATGACTGATTGAAATAAAAAGTAAATCTTGGAAGCAACGATGGAGAAATCCTTATAATTAACCAGTTTGTCCGCAAGTTAGTGTAAGCAATTGAGGACCCCTCTGATTGAGGGACGTGTTAATACGTCAACTAAGGGCATAGGAAGACCTCAAGGGTCGTAGCAATATCGCAAACACGCGCATTATTTCAATTAATTCAATTTCACAACAAGAAAGATATTTCTGCATATCTAGTTCAGATCTATAAATAAAAAAAAAAAGTTGGGTAGAACAAAACTTTACTGTTCACCCCCGCATCATCCCAAAACTCGGTTCCCTTCCACTTCTCCTCATATCACTCAGAAACAATTATCTTACACTGAAAAGATAAAAGAGTAATTGATTGTTCCATTTATCTAACATTAATGTTACTAAAAAAGTAACAAACCTCTGTTCTCGGCGTCCTGTGGCCGGGGCGTGCAAGCAGTTCTATGTGTAAGAGTTTTCTTTATGTGTGCTATATTAATTGAGATTGTAATTACCGTTTTACGGAGTTGGTCTAATAAGGTAAGTCATAAGGTTTTCTTAATAGTCGAATATGGGCTTGGCATTGTGTGGACCGAGTTGGGCCTGACCCGTGATGAGTGGGCTCGTCCAAAACTCTATAAATAGCGCTAAAGTCCCTCCTCTAGCCCTTATTTCTTCCATGAAGTTTCTCTCACCTCACATAAGGCAAACTGTGAGTGGCGATCTCATCGAGCCAGGAACCAAGGGTCATAGAGGAGAAGATCTTCAGCCTTAAAGCTTGGATTGCTGTTAGATCATCGTCATTTGGATCATCGTCATTCCGCATAAAGAACGATAGATTCCAAATAAGGTACACAAATCTTCGTATTCTCCTCCTATATGTTCGGTCTTCTAGCTACGCGATCCTGGGAAGTCGCTTCGGCGGCCTACATTTGGTATCAGAGCCTCGTAGCCTAGAACCCGAACTGTTGCTTTTGGCCCATTTTCAGAAAATTTGTGCCTTTGAAACTTGATTTTGAAAACAAATTTGGATTCTTCTCGTCAAGCTGAGCGTTTCGGTGTGTAGCACGCCTATGGCGGAGCCCAAACGCGCCGGCGATGAGAAGTTTGGATTTTGCCTACCCTTGGGATGTTTCGCCTATTTTTGTGAATTTTGGTCCGGTGAAAGTGAATTTTGATTGTATAAACGGCTTATACTCTTCCATACGAGCATTTTGGTGGGTCAAACGTCTCTAGAGGAGGCCGGAAACGGCCGCACGTGCCTCCACGCGTCGGGACGAAGCTCGGAGGCGGTGACACGCGCCGCCGCGCTGTCTCACGCGCGCTGACGCGTGGCACATGCGCGTTGATGCGTGGTTCACGCACCTGCACGCCGATGCGTGGCCGCCATGCGGTGGTGACGTCATGATGACGTCATGTAAGCCGCCTTACGTGCGACCGCCACGTGGCATGTGACGTCATCGTTGACGTCACCGTGGACCCGACCCGGTTGACCGTTGACCGGGTTGACTCGTTTGACTCGACCTAGTTCGACGGTTGACTATTCGAACCCTTGGCCAGTCGGGCCGTTGACCGGTTCGATCCATTGACCGGTCGGACCGGCTTATGGCTGGTTTCCAGGCGCCAGCGCGTGCAGGTCATGCGCCGCGCATTCCAGAGGCTCGTGAGGGCATGTGGGAGCTCTGATTGGAGCGTGGTTTGGACCGTTGTGCTCGTATGGATGTGCTCTACAATATTATATGTTTAGTTTATATTTTTAATGATTTTATAAATGTGAAATCCTAAGGTGCGCAATTTAAGGGTAATTTTTTGCGTATTTTTTCATGTATTTCTCTATGGTTTTGGAAATACATTGCGAGCTCACATGTATATTATCACATAAGGAATGTGTAGATTATCGATTCATTGATAACATTGATAAGGTTCACTATGTATTAATGAATAGAATAATATAATTGGCATGATTTGTGATTTTAGTGACGAATTGCCCCTGTCATTCGGTCTAAAATCACATGTATAAAGTAAATGTGAGTTATAAAGTTAATATCCCTGATATGAGAGAGTTTCATTGATTCAATTGGGTTGTGACCGCCAAAGTGGCACACTTGATTGGATTTGAGAAACGTTGGTCTCGTATTCTGATGGGATGTCTCTTGTTCTAATATGTGGTCATACTCCCAAAGGAGGTGATTGTGTATTAGTTCATGGAGAGATGCATGTACAGCATATGGTTGAGGAGTGACGGGCCTTAGTGGTTCATACACCCAAAGGTGGTGAATTTACGAAAGGTTAGAATATATTCTCATGACCGCTGTCATGTGGAGAGTATGCAATTGCATGCCATGTATTCTGTCCAAATGTGTTTATATGATGACGAGTGTAACTTTTAGGATGTGTACTTATAAGGTTTTCAAGTTACACAATACTCACATGGTGCTAATTACATATGCTGCTTGTTATTAAGTTATATTATCAGTTATGGCAACTCCATTGTCATTGAGGTTCTTATTGGTCAAATTTTAAGTAGTGATGAGAATTTTCTTTAAAAATGAATGCCGGTAGATGTTAATATTATTCTTGTTTTGAGTAAGATGAGAATCTCACTGTTAGTTATATGGAATTAGAAGGCATATTATTTAAGAACACTTGAAAATGGTTTACCAGCTGACTGCATTATTAGAAGGATGATGAAAGTTTTGGTGGCTTGAAAGTGTGTCTTGTCTAGTACCGAGATTGGTATAAATGCAAGTACTCTTCAACATAAGGTGTGATGGTTCTGATGAGGTTAAGGATTACGTCATAAGGATGGTAGTTTTGAAGTCTAGAATCATACTCATAAGGGTATTCATAAAACTGTCGGTCATTCTGACAATCTGATCTTAAGATAACACATTTTGAAAGAAATTGTGTCATTTACTACTCTTGTAGGAAGAAAGACACATAAAGACATTGTAATAATATAAAGCTTACTTGTCCAAGCGTGAGTCTAGAGTTAATGATTTATTGGTATTCATTTATGAATTCAATTCCTATCAAAAGCCTCCTCCGGTTCTTGGTGGCTAGATAGCGGTGCAACAAATTATGTTGTTTACCATAAATGGATTCATAAATTTAAGGAAGCCAAATCAAAATGAATCATAACTCATCACGGGAAACAACATTTAACGTCGTTTTAGTGGGAGATGTTGTTTTGACTATAGGTACTGGTTAGCATTTGACGTTGAAAAACATTTTTATGTACCTTCCTTTAGACGGAACCTAGTTTCCGTATCATGTCGAAGTGTACGGCCATTCTTTTGAAATAAAGAACAATGCTATTTCAATGTTTTATAAGTCAAATAAAGTTGGATGCTATAATGGGTCAAATGAATTGTACCAATTGTGCTAATCTCCTAAGGATATGTATGTAGTTTTACAATTGAAAATGTTGTTTCCAATAGAGATTTACCTGAAGAATAGTCTTATGCATTGTAGAAGAAAGATGATTAAGAAAAAGAAGAAAACTACAGTATGAAGTTTTGAACTATTAAGGGTCATTCATATTGATATTGATGACCTTATATGGTAAAGTTTTATAGAAATATTGACAACTATTTTCTCTTGATTAAAAAAAAAAGGGTCTGAATCTTTGGATTTATTCAAATTCTTTCGTATTAAGGTCAAGGAACAATTGGGATGAGTCTTAAAGATTGTCAGATATGATCATGGTGGTGAGTGTTTTGACTATAGCAATGCTGGATAACTTAAAGGGCCATTTGTCAAATACTTAGAAAGATTCTGGGATGGTAACTTAGTTTACTATATTCGAAAATCTTGGAATAAATTGGTGTGGCCGAAATGCATAATTCCACCATGATGAACATGACATTGAGTATGATTACTTGGACTAATTTATTAGGTTTTCTATGGGGCAATACAACCCAATATGCATTAAACCGTGTTACTACCAAAGGTGTTCCATTCGCTCCCTTTTGAGCGTTGGATCGGACGTAAACTTGACTCAAATCATCTTAAGGTTTGGAGCGTCCTGTAGAAGTTTGGTTATATAATCAACATTAAATAAGTTGGAATCCAGAACCACTCGGTATCATACCCAAATCATTTGAAGGGATATCAGGTTTTATTATCCCATTAGAGGTATAAGAATTGTGGAATCACAAACAGTAAAGTATCTAGAGTTCGACGAAAAAGTAGAGGATAGTTACTCTTAGACTATTAAAGATAATGGTATGGTGGGGACCTTTGTGTCTTTTGTTTTGTTTTTCCCTATACAGATAATTGTGGAGTCTTTTACTCTACATATTAAGCTTGTGAGGTTCATGATATTGTTATTAATACGATTCCTGATGAAGTTTTTTCAAGCCTCTCAAGTGCTAGATAGAATGATAGTAGCTCCACTCAAGAGATCTGTTACGGAAAGATGTTCAGTTATACCACCATATTATATAGTTTATTTGTAAGAGCATAATTATGATATCTGCTATGTGATCAAACTAGTGACTTGTATGTGCAACTGCTGTTTCTTGTCCTCAGTCTGATTTGTGGTTAGACATAATGAAAAGACGAGATGCAATTTATAAAATGTGATAGTGTTTGGGAGCCTATTGAATTGGTTGAAAGTCACAAGCTCATCCGCTGCAAATGGGTGTATGAGACTAAGAAAAATTTCAAGGGAAACATTGAGAAGTTTAAACTCAAATTATTAATATAAGGTTTCACTCAGAGAGAAGTTTAGTCTTTTCTAAAGACTATTTCAGAGTGAATATGGTATTACTGGCTCATTTTTATGAAATTACATTAGATAGATAATTCTAATTGTGTTTCTCAATGAATACCTCAATAAAGAAGTCTATGTGGTATAACCCAAAGGTTTTGTAATGGATGATTCAGGTAAGCTTGTGTGTAAACTGAAAACCCTTATTCATGGCCTTAAGAGAATCTGTAGATCAGATGATACTTGGAGTTTTATTATGGTATCACTTCATTCAGTTTTGCTGAGAATAGAGTACATTAGTGTATATACTGCAAGATCAGTGGGAGAAAATTTAGTTTTCTCAGATTCCATGTAAGTGATAACTTGCTTGTGATAATAATATTAGACTACTACATAAGATACAATAGATATTGTCGAGGAATTTTTGACTTGAAGATCTTGGTCAAGTACCTTTTGTCCTTGGCATTGAGATCTATAGAGATCGTTTTTGGCGCACATTAGATTTATCTTAGATTGCATATGCTGATTGTATTTTGAAAATATTCAATAAGCCAGGAGTTGCTGCTGTTGTTAGGGCTGATAGATTGAATATCTGACATTGTCCTTGTTCAAATTTTGGGAAAATCCAAATGAATGATACACTTTATGCTAGTGCACTTAGAAGTGTCATACATGTTTAAATCTACACTAAACTACATATTGCTTTTGTGGCAAGATTTTTAGGCAGATATAGGTCAAGTCTAGGACATGATCATTGGATTGTTGCCTATGAGGTTTTGAGATTCTGAAAAGGACAAGAAAACTATATACTGAGAAACATGTTCAAGATCCAGAGCTAGTAGGATATTCGAATGCAGATTTTACTAGCTATAAGGATAACAAGAAGTTGATAACATAATATATCTTTGTATTAGCAGAATGTGCGGTATTATGAGAAGTGTTAAACAGAAATTTATGTTATCATTTACTGTATAAATGGAGTTTATAACATACATTTTAGCTGCTACTCAAGATATTTGACTTCGAAACCTCATTAAGGAATTGACTATATTTGATATTATGAATAGACCCATACGGTTGTATCGAGACAATAACTCTTTAGTGTTGTTTGTCAACAACAGTAAGAGTCTCGAGGGGTTTAGATTTATGACAGTTAAGTTTCTAACCATAAAGAAACAATACAGAATGGTGACACTACAGTAGAGCATATTTCTACAGATGATGTGGTTGTAGATCCACTAATTAAAGATTTTCGCCCTTGTATACATGAACGATGTGTCGTGAACATGGGCTAAGGAGCATCATTAGATGCTGTTGTTTAGTGGGAATTGTTTTGATTTTGCTCTAATAAAGCTTATATATGTTGCACATTCAATAAAGTGTTCATGAATGTGTAGTTACCATATTGAACTAATTTTATGTAATGAAAATCTCAAGGTATTGTGTAAACCTTGAGTAAAGGCTGGGGCATCTAATTATCAGCTTTGAACATATGTGTTGATTACACATAAAGAAAGGTTAACCATAAAGATAAGACATATGTGGGTTCATTAGAACCATAAAGATATTCTCTAGTGCAACATCCGGTTTTCTGTGACACTTAAGGTAAGAGAATAGTGACCGACAAGGGAGATAACACATAAAATATTACTTTTTATGAGGTGTTATCCGTTTGCCATACAACCATATTGAATTCATATCAATAAAGTTGAAAGCATTCGTAACCACGGAAGGCTTTGTATAAATACATGCAGTTACCGCTATGATTCAGTGTTGGAGACTTTATGGGATATGATTGACTATTAAGAATTGTCACTAGACCAACATAAAGGTGCACACATAAAGTACAGTCTCAATTAAATAGCCCAAGTAGGAGAATGTAAGAGTTTTCTTTATGTGGGCTATATTAATTGAGATTGTAATTACCGTTTTACGGAGTTGGTCTAATAAGGTAAGGCATAAGGTTTTTTTAATAGTCGAATATGGGCCTGGCATTGTGTGGGCCGAGTTGGGCCTAGTTCGTGATGAGTGGGCCCGTCTAAAACTCTATAAATAGCGCTAAGGTCTCTCCTCTAGCCCTTACTTCTTCCATGAAGTTTCTCTCACCTCACATAAGACAAACTGTGAGTGGCGGTCTTATCGAGCCAGGAACCGAGGGTCATAGAGGAGAAGATCTTCAGCCTTAAAGCTCGGATTGCTGTTGGATCATCATCATTCCGCATAAAGAACAATAGATTCCAAATAAGGTACATAAATCTTCGTATTCTCCTCCTACATGTTCGGTCTTCTAGCTACGCCAATCCTAGGAAGTCGCTTCAGCGGCCTACACTATGGCCTTCCAAAGACCGGATTCTCGAAGGTCATGGCTCTTTGTAAGATTTTCGTAGTTCTCCTAGGAAAAAAAAACGTCGTAACACAAAAATGTTAGAAGGTTTCATGATCGACACGTGAGACTCTGTTCTTTTTTATCCAGCGCTCGTTGAGGGAAAAAGTCTTGACGTCGAGCAAGATATATAGACCTGCCACTAATATAATCAATCTAAGACGACGGTGCAATGAAAGAAGGGTTACCTGAGAGGCAACGTCAGCTCTAAGGACAGACTTGAGACGGTACGCCAATTACAGCAGCATAGTCATGCAATGGCATTTTGGACGCTGGATGAGCCAGGCACCGTTCGCAGATGCTGTCAATGCCTCCTTGCAAATTTCCTGACCGAATGAGTCCATCTAAGAATCTTCAAAGAAGGTTCATGCAAGAGCGACCGAGAGGAACCAAAGGCCATTGATGGTGGCAGTTGCTGCGGTTGAGGAGGTGAGGGTTTGTCAGGGTTTTGAAGTTGGTCCTGCATCATCATATCTTCACTTGGAAACAAGAGGCAAGAGGAAGTAACATGGGAGATGGTAGGCCCTCTTGGCATCATAGGTCCCTTTAATTGCATCACCTATGAAAACCCGTTATTCGACATTCGTACGTGAATAATTCTAGCTTTTGAACAAAACCAATCCGTACAAACGACACAGGCAAATTCTTCTCGAGTGCTTGTGCTCGGCTTGCATGGTCAGAAATCGGCTTGCTCCTGCTGCGTCACGCCCCAGTCATTGCGCGTGATGTTACCGTTCACCGATTGTGAGGGAGCTCACTCGAGCAAATTACTTACTAAAATCATCCATGACACTCGAAAAGAAAACGAATTGCCAAGACGTCCGTCCTCACTCGTCCACGATCAAGTTCACCGGGATGCAGGTCACTGTGAACAGTGTTCATGGGAGTCATTCTTCGAGCTAGGGTCCTGATTTTCAAAATAGTACATAAATGTACATATTCGACAATTGGAAATGAAATTATTGAAACCGGTAATTTGAAAGCATAACCCATTCCCTTGCACTTCTTTTCACGTCACTTTAAAACGATTACTCTTATACCAATAATATTTAAAAACTTAATTATTCCATTTATCTAACGTTAATGTTAGTTAAAAATATGAGATAAGTGCACTAATATTCTAAAATTGATCACAAAAGTATAATTTAGTCTTAAAACTTAAAAAAAGTACAATTAAGTCCGAAAATTTATCAAATTGGTGCAATAAAGTATTTCCGTTAGTTTCATCTAATTTGACAACAATAAATGCTGATGTGTTTTTTTTTATATATTATATATATATATATATATTATTTTCTCTCTCCTATGGAGTGTTTTTTAATGTTGATCCTACTCTACTCTTAGGTGGTACTACTATGGCTAAAATGATGTCTTTTTGGTCCAAACTTATATTTTAATAGAAATTTTAATTAGATTATATTAAAAAATAAGCTAACTTTCAAAAAAAGGAAAAGGAAAGGGAAAAACTAGGCAAGGGTTGCAAAATTTTTTGAAAAAAGATCAAAAATTAAAAAAATTTAAAAAATCGTTCAATTTAGCACTAATTATGCTACGTAGAATGACTGCTACTAACTAGATCGATACGTCATGGAAATAAATTGACAAATTGTCAAATCATTTATGACTAAATTGGAAAATAATTAAAACTTTTAGGACTAAATTTGCACAATTAAAAATTATAAGACTGGATAGTTATCATACAATAGGTTTATGACTTTTTAGACAATTTTTTTCAATAACACACACACATGCTGACCTACCAATGGGATCTGCAATGTAGTGAAGTAGCGAACAAGACAAACATTAAATACGTTACATTAAACAATCATATTGAATTTAATTGAGCACGTATAGGTAGTCATGATTAATAAATAAGAAAACACGTCTTGGTCCCAACCAACACCTTAACGCGAGCGTATGATGAACAAGAGGAGGAACAAGAGCGCTTAATAATGCACACACACGATGGGCCCCCCATGGGATCTGCAATGTAGCAAAGCAGCGGACAAGACAGACTAAATACGTCACAATAAACAATCGTGTTGAATTCAATCGAGGACATGCCGGAAGTCTCGATTAATGAATAAGAAAACATCTCTTGGTACCAACCCATATTTTCTTAACGCGAGTGCACAATGAAGATAAAGAGGAGGAACAACAGCCCTCAATAATTTGCGCACACGCGGCGCCCCTATGGAATATGCTATCTAGCAAAGCATCGGACAAGATAGACACTAAATGCGTCACATTAATCAATCATATTGAATTCAATCAAGCACATACAGGTGGTCATGACTAGTGAATAAGAAAATACATCTTCGTACCTACCGATACCTACTTAACACGGATTTACAATAAAGAATAAGAGTAGGGACAAGAGTGCTCTGACGAGCTCAACAAATTGTTTTACCAATTCATTACTATAAGCCATGGTTTCCCAATAATTAATGGTAAGATTCGTCGTCGCATCGTCTTTCATTCATTCACTTTTATCATTTCGCCTCTCGTCTTCTTCTATATGTCATCATGTCTAAACTCTGAAACCTCACTACCCCCAGAGAGAGAGAGAGAGTCAAAACAAGGTGTTGTATCATGGAATTGGTTGAGGACATAGTGATAGTTGGAGCCGGCATTGCTGGACTTACCACTGCTTTAGGACTTCATAGGTATCGCGTTTTCAATTGAGGACTTCAAAGACTTATAAAGCGTTCTGTTAGAAAGTTGCTCAGTCACCTTTTTCACCCTGTGGATGTTTTTTCACGTTTCCGTCTTGAAGTGTGTAATTGAATGATGCCGTGGGTGCTGCAGGCTGGGCATTAGAAGCTTGGTCTTGGAATCCCATGATTCTTTGAGGATTACGGGTTTTGCGTTGACAACATGGACAAATGCTTGGAAGGCCTTGGACGCGCTCGGGATCACGGAATCGCTCCGTCGGCAGCACAACCAGCTCCTTGGGTAAACGAAGCAACTCACTTCTCTTGCTTTAGCTGATATGATCATGCTTCCTTCGCTCACTTAAATATATTAGAAGACCGACTGCAATTTGAATGAACAGCAAGACATTATTTTGAACCCTAAAAGAGAACGCACGATTATAAAGTGATTACTTAGTTTGGTCTACCAGGATAGTTGACTGTCTAATGTTTTTCTGACATCCAAGCATGTAGAGCGATACAAAAACTGATTGGACCGTTCAAAGCGACGTGCTGAATTGCTAGTGGTATTTAAACAAGAGCGACAAATTCCAATATCTTTACTTTTGTAAATACCATTCAGATATCTTTGAGCAAAACTCCATGTTGAGAAGAACAAATTTCCCTCATTACAAACTCATTTCTGCATCTTTCTCAGGGTTCGGACGTGGTTTAGTTTTTAGGTAGTTTGGAATATTTAGGGTGATTGTGAGAATTGAGGATTGGAGGATGGGTAATAAGGATATTGTTGTTTTCAACAGGTATGTAAGTAGTCATTAGATGAAAGATAAGGTTTATTTTCAGTGTTATCTGTTGCATAAGCTAGTTTTCTATACCGTAAGGGGTAAAGAATCTTCTGAGAGTCGAATGCAGACAAACTATATCCACCGTATCGTGAAATGTCTTCTACCGAGTATATCCATCAGACCTTCGGTCTCATTATTGAGCAGAATGACTTCCAAGCCTTTGTGCTGCCGGAAATACGACTGTTCCTTCAAGTTTTTTCTTTCCATCGGTCTTTGAGAAAGAGTTGAATTGGGAGGAGGTATTACACCCAGTCAGATATTGCAGAAGCACCATGCCATATAATAGCACGTGCACAAGATGCATGATAACACCTAAGCGGGACAAACGCCTGAACTTAAAATGAAAAGCTTTTCTGTATGATTTTATCAACAGGTAGTCCTTCTTCTCATGCCTCTGTCCATGCGAGTTCCATTGACATGTTAGAGGTTCTTATTGCAGGGTGATGACCACTTCCACAATTTCGGGACTTCCTACAGCAGAGAGACCATTCAGTGTCACGGGGACACAGTTAAGTCATTTAAGTTCGTAATTAGCCAGTCAATTAATTAGATTCGCCCCTTGCACATCATGTGGAAAAATGAACATAATGCTTTCCCTTGTGTAACTGGGTGCAATATTGCAGGAGAGACCATGAAGTTCGCTGCGTGAAGAGGAAAATCTTGATGGAAACACTAGTGAAAGAACTTCCAAGTGGCACCATAAAGTTCTCTTCCAAGGTTGTTTCGATTGAGCAATCCGACAACCTTAAACTTATCCATCTTTCTGATGGTTCAAATCTCAGGGTGAAGGTATTGCATCATCCTTTACCATTAAGTAGGAAGATTTGAGTAGAATGACAGTGAGATATCTATGCTTGAGGACAACCCCTTTGTCTGCAGAAAATGGGCTCACTTTTGCAATCAAAACGATGTCTTATGGTTTAAGTGACCTTTCTGCTAACGCTTTATCTCTAGCTGCTAGGTGTTGCTCGGGTGTGATGGAGTGAACTCGGTTGTGGCAAAATGGCTAGGCTTCAAGGCGCCTGCTTTCGTTGGCCGATTTGACATCAGGGGCACTGTGTATTACAAGAATGGTCATGGTTTTGAGCCCAAGTTTTTCCAGTTTGTTGGTCAAGAAGTCATGTCTGGCATTATCGCGTGCAATGATAAGACCATGTATTGGTTTGCCACTTTTTCTACTTCCATGTTCAGCCAGGGTGAGTTTCTATGTGCATCTCTTTTCTTATGAAGAAAAACCCCTTTCCTTGATATGAGCCGGCATTGGCATATATTAAATTCTTCTTGTCAATCACACATACTTTCTGCAAGCACATTATGTCATTTTCTGTGATGAAGAGATGGGAGAAAATCCAGCTGAGGCGAAGCAATTCGTGCTGCGCAAGCTCGGAAAAGTTGCCGACCACTTTAAAGCTGTCATACGCGACACAGAATTGGAAAACTTGTCAATAGCTCCACTCAGGTTCAGACACCCATGGGACATTTTATGGGGACGCATAAGCAAAAGCAATGTCTGTGTAGCTGGAGATGCATTCCACACCATGACACCAGATATTGGCCAAGGAGGCTGTGCGGCTCTCGAAGATGGAGTCATCTTAGCAAGATGCCTTGGTGAAGCCTTGAGGGACAAGCAAGGCATTAGAAGTGAAGAGTACAAGAGGATTGAGATGGGCCTGAAGAATTATGCCAAAGAGAGAAGATGGAGAGCATTTGAGCTCATAAGTACAGCCTATATGGTGGGATACATGCAAACAAGCAATGGCAAGATATTGAGCTTCTTAAGGAATAAAGTGCTGGGCGGGTTCTTCGCCAGGCAGCAGCTGAAACTAGCGAGTTTTGATTGCGGGAAACTGACAACTTCCTGAATTCAGACCCTACTCTTATATTTTGTTGTTTCCTTTTCACGGTACACAGTGTTGTCTCCACTTTCCTCCCATTTTTTCTCCTCTTTTTCGTTCTATTCATTTGATGAAAGCGTCAGTTCATGGAAGTTATGTGTTTATGCTGTACTCTCCCGAAGTCTGAACGTGAGAATGTGATTTTACATGTATAATTAGGGGAAGCATATCCATGAATGTTCCCCTGGAAGAAAAATGACAAAAAACATCCCACTGTAAATTTCTCTTTCTATCTATCGAATATGCATTCGTTTACATCAAAATGCTTCAAAGAATGACTGATTGAAATAAAAAGTAAATCTTGGAAGCAACGATGGAGAAATCCTTATAATTAACCAGTTTGTCCGCAAGTTAGTGTAAGCAATTGAGGACCCCTCTGATTGAGGGACGTGTTAATACGTCAACTAAGGGCATAGGAAGACCTCAAGGGTCGTAGCAATATGGCAAACACGCGCATTATTTCAATTAATTCAATTTCACAACAAGAAAGATATTTCTGCATATCTAGTCCAGATCTATAAATAAATAAAACGTTGGGTAGAACAAAAATTTACTGTTCACCCCCGCATCATCCAAAACTCGGTTCCCTTCCACTTCTCTTCATATCACTCAGAAACAATTATCTTACACCGAAAAGATAAAAGAGTAATTGATTGTTCCATTTACCTAACATTAATGTTACTAAAAAAGTAACAAACGTCTGTTCTCGGCGTCCTGTGGCCGGGCGTGCAGGCAGTTCTATGGCCTTCCAAAGACCGGATTCTCGAAGGTCATGGCTCTTTGTAAGATTTTCGTAGTTCTCCTAGGAAAAAAAAAACGTTGTAACACAAAAATGTTAGAATATTTCATGATCGACACTCGAGACTCTGTTCTTTTTTATCCAGCGCTCGTTGAGGGAAAAAGTCTTGACGTCGAGCAAGATATATAGACCTGCCATTAATATGATCAATCTAAGACGACGGTGCAACGAAAGAAGGGTTACCTGAGAGGCAACGTCAGCTCTAAGGACAGACTTGAGACGTTACACCAATTACAGCAGCAGTCATGCAATGGCATTTTGGACGCTGGATGAGCCAGGCACCGTTCGCAGATGCTCTCAATGCGTCCTTGCAAATTTCCTGACCGAATGAGTCCAGCTAAGAATCTTCAAAGAAGGTTCATGCAAGAGCAACCGAGAGGAAACAAAGGCCATTGATGGTGGCAGTTGCTGCGGTTGAGGAGGTGAGGGTTTGTCAGGGTTTTGAAGTTGGTCCTGCATCATCATATCTTCACTTGGAAAAAAGAGGCAAGAGGAAGTAACGTGGGGGCCCTCTTGGCATCATAGGTCCCTTTAATTGCATCGCCTATGAACACCCGTTATTCGACATTCGTACGTGAATAATTCTAGCTTTTGAACAAAACCAATCCGTACAAACGACGCAGACAAATTCTTCTCAAGTGCTTGTGCTCGGCTTGCATGGTCAGAAATCAGCTTGCTACTCCTGCGTCACACCTCAGTCATCGCGCGTGACGTTACCGTTCACAGTTAGTGAGTGAACTCACTCGAGCAAATTACTTACAAAAAACATCCATGACACCCAATTGTCTTTGAGCCACCATGTATATTTTCAACTCATTGGCGACTCTCGGTTGTCATAGAAATCTCTAGGTTTCAATTACGAGTACGGGGTACCAAAATGATACAAAAATCTGTTTAGTGCTAATCGATGAGAATTTTGTAATTAGATGGAATCACTCATGCCTAATTATATATATTTATCAATCGACCTATTTCTGATCTCTGATAGATTTTCGATTGTGTTGCAATGACCCTTACAGATTAACACGGCTGAGCAGTCGATTCTTGGTCGAATTCTCAAGTCTGTTGCATTACTTCCTCAACTAATCCAGTTATTTCATGAGTGATCAGTTCAGAGAATAGCACTATGGACACGCCGATGAAAAGTCCGATTTATTCAATTGAAAATAGAAGTAGAAAATCAAACTGTCACAAGGAGGGTCGTCGGGCCCAAGCTAATGGCCGACGACCTTGGTTGATCATAAGCGAGGGCCTACACAAATTTGGGGCGAGGGGTTGCAGGCCTCCCCTAGATTTGGTGAGGGTTGCTAGCCCTTGCCTAGTCAAGCCAAGCGCCGCCACTAGCTGGGGTAGGGTTGGGCTAGCCAGGGCTCAATTGACCCTCGCTCATCGTCATTGGCCCTTTCAAGTGATGGTGGGGGTAACAGTGGCGAGGGCTGTGAAGGCCCTCACTGAACGCTGCTTTTTAAAAAAAAATATTTAATTAATAAATTTGGGGACAAAACGACGTCATTTTACACATTGATTTTTAGTAGACAACCACTTTTATTCAAAAAATAATGTCACGTTGGATTTCCGACTAGTCTTGTCGGAGTTAACACTTAAATGTCCAATTTTATAAAAAGTGGTACTTAAGTGTATATTTTAAATGTTTTAGTATTTAAGTGTCCATCCATACCAACTTGCACTTGAGGTGTACTTTGCCCCTATAATTATATTAAATTTAGTCGAGCACAAGCCCTGGTCATGTTTATAATGGAAAGAAAAGCAAAACTGATTTTGGGATCAACTAAGACTAAGAAAGAATAAGCCCATAGCCTTTCCGGATAGAGTAAGAACAAGAGCAACAGACAGAGCATGCATATAATGACATTCGCTAGTTACCATTTGACACACAATATACCGTGGTGGCTTCCATCATTAGTGTCCTATTCGTCGTTGCATGCAATCATCATGTTTCTACAGTTTGGCTTCATCGTCTTTGCCTCTTTTATCTTTCTTTATAAGAGACCTCACCCCCAGAGAGAGAGAGAGAGAGAGAGAGAGAGAGAGAGAGAGAGAGAGAGAGAGAGAGAGAGAGAGAGAGAGCTTTTGATTCGTGGAAGCAGTTGAATACTATCGCGACTTAACCTCGGATGAACCATCTAGGATTTGGCTAGCTAGGGCTCTCTTAAGCCCATATTAATTCACGACTTAGGTTCAACTTTCTAACATGTAAGTGATTTTTCAATTAAGAGTCGCCATTAATCTATTTTTGGTGGGTTGATTAGAAACCCAAGTAAAGTAACGGGAGATTTACTTTACTCCCACGAACCAGAGATTGTGAGTTTGGGGACTTGATTACGGTAGATTTTTCTAACGCCATTTCGGTACATTTCTCTTTTATTTCGAAAAAATGTTTTGTAGGCAGCTTGAATTGATTTTAATTTACTCCCTTAGATGATTATGCAGATGCGCAAACCACCAATTTAACACCCAAAAAAGTAATAAATAAATTATGGGACTTACCTCATAGAAACGAAAGCATCTGCAATGTTAGATTAGAATTCATATCAACAGTTCTAGATATGATTTCTAATTAACACGCAATCACTCGATCTTTTTTAAGATTTTCTCTTATTTATGCATGGAATGCAATGCAATGACACACCAAAATGCCTAACTAAAATGACATATAACATGCAATCTATCATGCGAACTATATGTCACACATCATTAATTATTTAACATGATCTAATGATAAGCAAATATTAAATGTAATTATCCTAATATGTCACGTACTCAAATGATCCTAAACATGCAATGACTAGATGACGAAATGATCTAATTCTAGGTTAGATATGCATGATATTTTTTATTTCTTCCTTTCCTTTTTTATAGAATTCGAAATTAAAATTGCCTAATAATTGAACATGCAATTTAAATTAATGAAAATATTTTTATTTCACAAATTCGGCATAAATAAAATGCCTAATCTAAATATGCAAATTATCCTAAAACATGCAATATTCTAGCATGAACCTAATCCAACTCAAATATATTTATTTTTTTTCTTGGGTTTTCTTTAAAAGGAAGCAAAATCAATCCAAGCAAAGGCATAAATAAAACAATAAGGCAGCAAGTCAGGCAAGACATGGATCCCCATCTAATAAATTGACGAATCGTATCTTACGCATGAGATCGGATTGGCTAATTTTTAACGAAATTGCGAATCATATCTCGGGTGAAAGATCGAATTGACGATTTTTCCGTGCGATTGCGAGTCGTATTTCAGGCATAAATTCGGACTATCAATCATGTCCACGTTGTGAAATTAGGGAATAGTCCCTAATTTAAAAAAGCTTTTTGGGAAACGAAGCATCATTAGAAGATTTGAAAATATCAATGAATTAAGTAAGGAAATTACCAAATTAAATTTGGATAATATCTTTACCTATTTCGTAATATCCTTCCCGAATTTGGACTCATCGGATGATGGGACCAGCGATGGCTCGTGGTGGATGATTCATGGTTGATGTGCCTGGCGGTGGGTCAACGAGGTGCCCGTGGGTGGGGCTCGGCAAATTCTCTGGCTGCGGCCAGAAGCTGGAGATGTTCAACGCTTCCCGTATTAGACTGGGCGCAGCAACTTTGGGGGCAAATTGGGCTCGGCAAATTCTCTGGCTGCGGCCAGAAGCTGGAGATGTTCAACGCTTCCCGTATTAGACTGGGCGCAGCAACTTTGGGGGCAAATTAATTTGCCCCCAAAAGAAACCTGCAAAGAGATAAGTGGACTCGTGCGAATTATTCTTGAGTTGTGTCATCAGATTGACACTTTTGCGGCAGACAACGCTTGTTGCTACTTGACGATGAGGCTCGTCGTCACTGGATCACACGGGGGCTATAGCGGCGTTCTCGTGGGTGCAGCCAAGAACAGGAGCTGCGTCTGAATCAGCAAGAAAGGGCCTCACCAAAGACCTGCATGTTGAAACAAGCCTCGACAAAAAAAAAATCTGATTTGAGTGAATCGCTGCCGGTCTTGAGAGAGACTCCGAGAAAACTATCGAGATAACTATCAGCGTTGATGGTGACTGGATGGGACCGCGAGCCACGAAACAATAGGAACCCAGCAACCTGTTGGAAACTCATTACCAGCTGCTTGGGACTGGAAAATCGTGCTGCGTCTCAGCGGTGGTTCGTCCCAATAGGCCCCGAGAGAGCACCGCATTGTCTCATAGTTGAGGGGCACTGCAAGGCTAAACAGGTTAAGATTGAAGCTTGGCGGTGAGACGCGGCCACAAAACAGCAAGGTCACGGATGCTTAGCCATGACCACTCTCTGTCCCCAATCTCTCATGCTCTCTTTCTCTCCATGGTAGCTCTCTATATCCTGACCATGTATTCTCCATTGTGTAACCTCCCTCCTCTTTTCTTGACCGAGCGGCATTTTATAGATGAATGGTATGATCCCATCAGGGAAAGAAAATTTCCCCACAAAATCTCTAATGAGCATGCAATCTTTCTCGTTTTGAGACAAAAAATATATCGTTCAGTATATCCCCAAAGTGCAATATTCTCTTTGATTATTTTGATATTTCCTTCGAAATCTTCCAATCTGCTGCGAAATGTATCACTCAATGTATATATCGCATAAATATATAAAAAATTAACCAAATATTGGAAAAATATTACAAATCTTTTCCGAAAATATCAAATGGTCATTCCTCATAAGTCAATTGTCGGTCATGAGAGAACAACGGGCTTGGGCTAATTCCCTTTCGCCTTGGGCTTAATCCTACTCGTCTAATTAAAGTTTAGAATCATCAAGTCAAACCCATCTATTACCAGTCCGATGCAAATGCAATAATAAAAAAATGCTCCTAAAACTATATGCTACACAATTTAATTCTAATATTTTTGTTTAGGAGTTAAAAATTAATCCCTAATTTTGTATGAAATAAATGAAAGATCAGGTCGCCAAAATTTAGGTGTCAACAAATACATAGCGACTGTTGGTGCTGGCATAGCAGGCCTCACTACTTCTTTAGGACTTCGCAAGTGATTCTACTGGAATTGGAGCAATTAGAACTTGAAAGAGTTGTTCTCTAAAAGTTTCCTTCCAGAGCACTGGCCAAGTCACTGCTAAACACTAAAAAGAGCCATTTTTATTAGGATATGAGAAAAAGGAAAGCGTGTTATCATATGTTCACTAATTTATACATTGAGGTGAATATCCCGGGCCCCCATAAAAAAAATAGACTCCATAGGAAGAGGACCGGTCCTCGTTGAGCTTTAAGTCATAGCATTCAGGTCTTGTTACATATGGCTGGAGATTCTCGGGGTCTCCCTCAATGGATTTGTAGTCGATCATTTTGAGATTGCGGAAAAAGGCCGCCTTTCCGAAGCCTTCAGAAGGGAAACTGCCGCTCCCCATTTGCGTTCCCGTATGAATACCATACTTGCGTGTGTTGTATACCTCTCCGCCCCAACTAATTTGAGTGGCAAAGCCTTTTAGAAGAGTGAAGAGTTCTTTGGGCCAGTATCCTACTTCCTCTTGCCCAAGGTGCAGCCACCACCATCCAGTAAAATCATCCTGAAATACTTTCGTCAAAGCACGGAAGTCTCGAAAATATCCCATGTGTATTTACCAAAAAGATTGTTCCCTTACCTTCGTAATGTTTACGGCTATTTCGTATTGCTGTCCTTTATAGGTGGAAACTGGTGAAATCACAGCGCCTAGAGCGATTCTTTTATTTGTCTGGATGAATCCGGGGCATTTGAGATTGAAGCAGCCAGTTTTTTGATAGCCATCATTCTAAAGTCCACCCAAGAAAAGCATGTCAATGTTCGATATGTTTGTGAAAATTTGATGAATTGTAAGCGGTCAAAAGAGTTAATAACTCACTGTCCAATATATGAAAGTCCGTGCATCAAAGCCAGCACCGAAATCTGTATGAACCTATAATAAAAGCATAAACCACTTATCTTCAAAATCTACGCACATTTAGAATACCAATCATGCTAAAATCTTCAGATTTGATCATTCTAAGTTCTCACCATCCATCCAGCCTCCACAGAGTTCAAAGAGTCTAGGGCGCCTGATGTGACCCAAATTTGAGAGAAACTAGCTTCTTCAGTCATTACTAGAGGAAGCCACACATTAATTTTTGCACTAGCTCCTTTGTAGATGCCATCGATCAAAGATACCTGAGCATACTGACCAGCATACAGCAAACTCATAAGGAAGTGAAACTTAGGGATTAACGCAAAAACAAAAGGAAAAAGACCACAAAAAACCAAACTTTGCAAACCGTGACACATTTACTCTCCATCTAGGGCATTTTCGTCTCATTTTTTCTGTTTTTCCTTTTCTTTTTCTTTTTTTCTTCTTCTTCTCTCTTCCCTCCGCTGGCCATGGCAGAGGGAAGTCGGAGTCAGGCAAGGGCTGCCCTCACCGGTGTCGGGCGAGGGTCGCCGCTTAGGCTAGCTAGGGCCCCTTGACGCCAGCCCTCGGTTGGGTTGTGCGAGGGCAATGTTGATGAGGGCGGCCCTCGCCTGAGTCCAGTAAGGGGTGGCCTTGCTAGGCCCTCGCCTGAAGCCGATGAGGGCCGCCCTTGCCAGAGGGCCGTCCTCACCCGACATCGATGAGGGCGGCCCTCACCTGCGTCAAGCAAGGACGGCCCTCTCCAGATCCGGCGAAGGCACCCTCACCAGACTCAGGCGAGGGCTGCCCTCACTGGCGTCAGGCAAGGATTGCCCTTACTAGATCTAGAGAGGGAGGCCCTCGCTTGACCCAGCCGAGCGCCGCCCTCACTCGACGCTGGTGAGGGTGGCCCTAGCCAGCCCAAGCGAGGGCAGCCCTCGCCCAACTTCGGCTTCCCCTTGCCTGACTCCGGCTTCTCTCCGTTGGCTTCGCCATGGCCGGCGGAGGGAAGAGAGAAGAAGGAAAATAAAAGAAAAGAAAAATTAAAAAGTAAAAGATCAAAATGCCCTATTACTTAGAATAAATGTGTTACACAGATATAAGTTTATGATTTTTTATGTCACGAAAAAAAGTTTTGGGTAAATGTGTCACGGTTGATAAAGTTTGGAGTTTTTCATGTTACAAAAAAAAGTTTGGGGTAAATTTGTTACTTTGGGCAAAATTTGAGGTTTTTGGTGATCTATTTCCAAAACAAAAATGCAGCTCAAAAATCAACGCCTCGCTAAGTCATATCATGATATATTTGCACATACTTCATGTCCAGGCGGTGCAAAGATGATAGTGTCGTTCGAATTGGGCCGCTTCACGTGTGGTTTCGACCGCGTAAAATGATGATCGGTATGATTTTGTCGTCTCAGGATGGGTATTGTTCCTTCAGGGCATTCACCATATTTCCACCAAGCTTGACCGAGCGCACCTTCCACATCTCCCTCTCCATTCGCTTTCGGATTTGAGCTTGGTTTTATCTATTCATAAACATGCCAACTTCAGCGATTGTTTAATAAGCTGGGCGAACATATATAAGGTTGTATAACGATACATCTGACATTAAACAAACCGAATTTCTTAGACATCATGCGATATTAAAACAATTGCTCTATGATGGCCCTCATCATTAAGGTACTTATACCGTCATCGCTGCACTTATTCATTTCTACTGCTAACTGCAAATTTTACATGGGAGGCACAAGACAGAAATTGGTGCAAGTTACAAGTTAAAAATGAGGGGACAAAAACCTGTATGGTATGGTTCTTGAGGAGCGGATGATCAAAAGCGGGTTGCTTGAAGATGTCAACACAATCGATCACTTCACCAGTTTCATAACTCTGTAGCAGGTTCTCATACATTATCTTAACAAAAAGAACATATTTAAAAGAGAAAAAAAAAGGGTGAAATAGCAACGGGCAGAGTTCAGGAATGACCTCAATGGTTTTTATTGTTCCTTTAGGCTTATCGAAACTTGTAACTTTGCTTGATATAGGGATTCTCGCTCGAGCATGCCCATCGCTTATTGAACTAATAATACTTATCATTAAAACCAACCATTTGGGTGGACTTACCATTGTCATTGCAGAATCAACCAAAGTACTTTTGAAAATAAGACAAGGCAAACGTCCGTCCTTACATACACATAAATCATTTTACCTTGGTAGACTTCAAATTTGAATCCTGGCAATAAAATTAATAGCCTGCCGTGGATCACCGTTTCCACAAGGAAGAAAACAATTCTTTTTTTGGCAAGTATGGATTGGGTTTTTGCACTTGAAAGGAAATTTAATCAAAAGGAGATTTGCATCAACGATTAATTATTTTCCTTCAACAGATGGAACCAAAAACAGGTCAATTTTCGTACATGTAACAAATTCTCATTTTGGAGTGGCCATCAAAATATCACATTGATGGCAAGTATATAATACACACACATATAATTAGGGGTGGCAAAATGGGTCTTAGACCCATATATGACCCATTTAAATCATAAATGAGTCATATATGGGTCACTTATTTTTTGACAAAAAATAGTTAAATGGGTTTAACAATTAAATACTTAAAATAGGTGGGTCTTTTTTTTTTTTTTTTCATTTTCAACCAAAACCTCACAATCTCTTTCTTCCCTCTTTAACTTTACAATTTTTTTTTTATAAAAGTTGAAATCATAATTATTTTTTTATTTTAATTTTCTTTTTTCTTTACTTTTTTTTTTTTCTTTCTTCTTCCTCCTCCGATGGCTGGCATGGCGATGGTCGGCGACCGGCCAGGCAAGCCTCGAGCTCGACCGACGCTGGCGAGTTCGAGTCTCGCCGATCTGGCAAGACTCAAACTCACCGGTGTGGGGCGAGGCTCAAGCCTCGCCAAATCCGGCGAGGGATGAGCTCGAGCCTCATCGGCGTCGGGCGAGCTTGAGCTCGCCAACAGCCGGCGAGCCAGCGAGCTCGAGGCTCGGCTCGCCCGTGGCCGGTCATCCTTTGCGTCGTGGCCGGCGGTCGGCCAAAGAAGAAGAAGAACAAAAAAAGAAAAAAAAAAGAAAATTAAAAATTGTATTCTTAAAAAATAAAAATAAAAATAAAAATAAAAATAAAAATAAAAATAAATAAAAATTTAATTTTAAAAAATAAAAATAATTAAAATTCAATTTTTAAAAATAATTATTTTAAAAATTATAAAAATTTTCCTTTAAATTTGTGTTGTATAAAACTATTTTAGTAATACCATTTTTAATATATATAAGAAATAAGTTTTCTTATATTTAGTTAAATGAGTCGGTATAGGTTGAATATAGGTCGAGTTAGGTATGAGTAAAAAATTTTGTATTGCAATAAATAGGTCATAAACGGGTTAAATGGGTCGAACCATTTATGATCCAACCTAAACCCAACCCGACCCACCCGTTTAACGGGTCTACATATAATATATATGGCAACGGTAATGAGTGAAATTGCTCTGGTGGCGAAGGGCAAAGACAAAATGGTAAGTATCTCTCTTATGCTGCAAAGTCGAGTAAACTACACATACCATACGAGTATCTTCCTCATGATACCTAAATCGACCGGAGTTCATACCTACAATGCTCTGTCTGTTTAGTCCTTGACAAGATGATCTTGATCGAGAGCATTAGGATAAGCCAGCTCATCGCCAAAAGTGACGCGACTTTGCACTCAAATTTCAAGCATGGTATACGATTTGCATCAAAACTCACCAAAGACATTATCATTAACAGGATATTAATGTTGAGTAATAATGCTAGACCTATCAAGACTCGTCCATTAAAAAATATTTGCCAAGGGATGTACAACAGACTCCTATGGGTGTTTGAATAATTTACTTAGCCTGATATCACATGTAGAGGGACGATCTAGTACAATGCCTCGATAGTATGCGAGCGAAATTAAGCACATATGTCTTGTCCCACATCACCTAGGAGGGAATCCTAGATTAATTGATAAGGCTTAAGTTTTCTACTTTATGTAATGTGTTTTAAACCGACGACGGCCAAAGGCCTAAAATGGACAATATTACATAGTGGTAACCCCTAGATCTTTACAAGTGAAATTAAAGCCGAGTCTCCATAAGTATGGAGGTACGATCTAGTGCTATGCCTTAAGGAGTGGAGAATGTGACGACCTAAACTTGATAAGTATGGAGGTGCGGTTTACTGCAATGTCTCGACAGTACGCAGGCGAGACTAAGTACATGTCTTCTATCTCACGTCGCCTAGGAAAAGTCCTGAACTAGTTGATAAAAGCTTGGAATTTGCCTACGAGTCTGGTCTTGTTGACGTTTTCGAACCGGTTTTGGGAGTATCAATTGTCAAATACAATTTAGCATTCAAGTCCGGCCGAAAGCCTGGTGAAAGGATATAACAAGGAGAGCAAAAACCTGGTCACTGCAATGTACGTTTGATGTGACCTGCGGCACCATCAATCAAAATACCCCCAGCGTTCGAGGCGGTATCGTCCAGAAAGAGGACTTAAAAGTACTTGAAAGTAGATCTAGGGTCGGATGGCTCATCGGATCATTTACACTGTGCAGCGCCACATGCAAAAAAAGAAAAAAAGAAAAAAGAAAACCTCAAATGCTTTGAGCACGAGATCAATCTACCAAAATCGAACTTCGTCGATTGACATCTAACACAAATTTCTTGATTCAAACGATATGGCTTAAGAAAATAATTATTCGTATATTATTGAATCCTATAGGGTCTTTTGGGCTTTAGGATTATTCTCTCGAGCTTGAGATGAGCATTCTAATTATGATTTAATTTCCAGTTACCATCCTCACCTCTCTCCCTTTCTTTTTTCGCTTCATTGTCTTCTTCAACCTTCGGTTATGGGATTAGTTGTGATAGGCGGGTGGGCGGAGGGTGGCTTGTTGAGCTAGTCTCGCCCTACCCTCCCTCTCTTGTCAATTTGGTTTGAGTTTTCCCATTCTTTTCTTATTTTCTAGAAAAGAATCATCAAAGTACGGGAATGATCGTGTAGCGATTTGGGGAAAACTAATTGAGGGTTCTTGACCACAAATTGCCGATGAAGTAAGCCAGCACCTCCAGCAAAAACACCTGCTGTTTTCTTGACTTCCGGCGTGAGAGGTATAAAGTGGGCGAACCTCGGATTATTTTGAATGGAGACGAGTTTTAACTGGGCATCCCTGGTATTCAGCACTTCTGAACCTTATTTCTCTCTGAAGAAATTTCCACATACAATCTGAACAGATTGGAAGTGCTATTTTAGCAAAGGAAGGACTGCCTTCTAGTAAATCATTAAAAACTTTTATAAGCAAAGATGTCAACATGGGAAGTGAGAAGATGTGGATTAACTCACATCTTCACCGTACTGCAATATGAAGTCATCATGAACGAAGGGGAAGCAAGAACACAGGTTAAACGAAGGAGGTAAATCGTGAATTTTTTACATGCCCTTTTCCACCTCATAAATTTCAGTCGCAAGATCTTCCAGACGAAAGACACCGATTTTTTCTTTTGTTCCCCAAGCTCATCATGTCCATGCATTCTAAATAATAATACAAACCAAGTAGAGAGATACAGAAATCATGAAAGAACGCAAGCAAACATAGGAAGGAAATTTAATCGCAAATACAAAAGAGACATGAAGATTGAATGAAAATATAGAGGAAACTAAGGGAAAATTTCAAATAAGGGCCTAAAATATTTTTGTTTTCTCAAATAAGGGTTCAAGTAAATCTTATGTCAAATAAGAATCTGAAATAGTCAAATAGTCTCAAATAACGGTTTGAAGTGGCCAAATCATCTTAAATAAGAGCCTTTGGCTTCCTGGTGACTATTTCAGCCATCAAAGAAAGGGTATTTTGATCCAAAAAATTATAATTATATTTTTTTTCAGTTTTTGATTTTTTCCTCTTTTTTTTTTTCTCTCTCTTTTTTTTTTTTTTCTTCTTCCCTCCCTCGGCCATCGCTATCAATAGCCAACGGAGGTTGATTGCCTCAAGGGAGGGTAGCCCTCATCGACATCAGGCAAGGGCAGCCCTTGCTAGCCTAGGCAAGGGTGAGGGTTGCCCTTGGTGGCATCAGGGCAGCCCAAGCGAGACGATTCTCAGCCAACGTCGGCAAGAGTTGCCCTTGTTAGATCAAGTAAGGGTGGCCTCGCCCGATGCTAACAAGGGTAACCCTCGCTAGCCCAAGTGAGGGTGATGCTTGTCAAATGCCAACGCGACCCTTGTCCTTGCCCGATCTGGCTAGGAACGCCCTTGCTCGATGTCGATGGGGGTTGTCCTCGCCTGTCGTAGGCAAGGGTGACCCTCACTTGAGTCTGGTGACCTCCGCCATGGCCAACGAAGGGAGGAGAGAAAAGAAAAAAAAAAGAAACAAAAAGAAATGAACAGAAAAAATTAAGTCAAAAGATGAAAATGCCCTTCTATCTAAAAAGTTGAGCCCCTTTTATGAAATTAATTTGACCATTTTCTGGCCATTATTTGAAATAAAATTCATTTCGGGCCCTTATTTAAGAAAATAATTGTATGGAATTTTCCTCAAAACTAAAGGTGAGAGAAGTTAGAAACTTTATGGCAAAAAAAAAATTAGATGAAGTACAAAAGCCAGTAACTAGGAATTTGAAGTTTCTCATACCTGTGGTGTTGGCATGACAGCACGCAGATCCACGTTGAAATAGCGCTTTAAACAGCGCTTGGCTATCTGTGCAGGATCGATCGCGAGTTCACCTCGTCCAAAAACTCGCGACGGTGGTGCGATGTAAGCAATAGGAACTTGAAACCCATTCGAATAAGGTAAAAGACGTCATGAATTGTCCTGACCGTCGTAATTATAGCTTGCTAAAACTTGATCTATGCCGAGGCAATTCGATGTATTGAACACAGGAAGATAGAAAAACAAAGGATCGATGGACAACGCAAGAATACATGACATGACAAAGAGTTTGTTGCAGGACTGAAGGGACTTGTCTTGGGGATCAATTAATTTATTATCAATTTTCTTGAAAATAAAATATGTATATTTTTATGAACCAACTGATGATCATTACACGAATCAATTAGGAAATTTGTACTATCTTCCTGTGTTCACATAATTAGATCATCAATTCTCTTGGTCCTTCCAAGACCATAACTTTTGCAGCCGCAAAATTAGATCATCTATTGATTTATGTAACACATAAATGCGCCATTGCTAGTTTTTCATACATGTGGAATGATAAATAACCACTCAGGTTTCATATGTTGACATAAAAAGAATAATACACGTGAAATCTTTTTGATACGGAAGACAAAGAAAATTTGCGATAGATATATATGTATGAATTCTCTTCCTTATATTTTGTTAAAAAAATTTGCAATATCTAAAGAATTGCTATAGAAATCCATAATCTATGTATTATTACAACACATCCGTAATCTATCTATACTACAATCTATCTATTCTATATATGTATTATTTATAAAGACTACGTTTGAGTTCTAATTATTAAAAATATGGATATATAATACTGTCATGTTTATATAAATCGTAAATACGTATTAATTACATTCTGAAAATTAGTATTGTATTATAAATAGCATAATAAGTAAAGTGCTTTAAGGTAATTTTCTTGGTTCATTGATGCCAGACCATAAAAATCACATGTCAATTTAGTTTCCAGTGTATATGAAAGCATAAGTATCAAAGTTTGGAATGCATTCGACCTTATAAATCTTTGAAACCCTTAAATTATAACCACGCTAAAATAAAATATGTAGGCAAGATCATAAACGGCATGAACCCTAATATCGAACTAATACTTCAAACAACAATGTGCTAATGCAATCCACAATAATGCAATGCGATGGAAGAATAAAAATTAATGACCTTACTAATTTAGACATAAAATTGTATCCATCAGTCGAGCACAAGCACTAGTCATGGTTACAAAGGAAAGAAAATCGCTTTTGATTTTGGTATCGACTATTACATTAGACTGGAAAGAATAGGCCTATAGCCGGGGTGGATAGAGTAAGAACAAGAGCTACAGACACAACATACATATTTTAACATTCAGTAGTTATTATTTGACAGACCAATATACCGTGGTGGCTTCCATCATTAGTGTCCTGCTCCTCGTTGCATGATGCAGTCAACATCTTTCTACAGTTGTCTTCATCGTCTTTGCCACTTTTACCTTCTTTATGATAGGCCTCACCCGAGAGAGAGAGAGAGCTGTGGATTCACGGAAGAAGAGGAAGACATAGTGATTGTCGGTGCTGGCGTAGCAGCCCTCGCTACCGCTTTAGGACTTCACAGGTGATTGAACTGGAATTGGAGCAGCCAAAACTTTGAAAGAGTTGTTCATTAACGATGCGTTTAATAACCATTCTATTTTCGAAAACAATCAGAAATGATTTTTTTATTTTATTTTTATTTTATTTTTAAGTATAATTTCTAAGTATTTGAAAGCATTTGGTAATTGCCTAAAATTTTTTATTTTCAGAATAGAATTACGTTTGCTAACGTCCTCAAAATTTTTAATCCAAATAGTTTTCTTTTAATTTTTTAATAATTTTATTATTTTTTTCTTCTTTTCTTTTTCTCCTTTCTTTCTCTTCTTCTTCAACTTTGGCCTGTCATAGGCCTTGGAATAACTGGCGACCGGTCGAACGAGGGCCAGCAATCTCATCGGAGGGTTGTCGGCCTTTGATAAAGCCGCGCCTTGTCGACCAAGTCTTGGCTGGGGGAGGACCCTCACCTAGATCTAGAGAGGTCGAGTCTTGCCTAGCCAAGGCTCGATTGAACCTTGCCTAGCCAAGCAAGGCTTGTCAATGGCTGGGCAAGCCTCTGGCGAGCTTGCCGGACCTCGCCCTAGCCTGGCGAGCCTCTGGCAAACTTTTTGGACCTCGCCCAACCGGTAGCCGATGACCGATGGCAAAGATGGCCGACGACGACAGTGGTGGAAGAAGGAGAGATAAGGAAAAAGAAGAAGAAGAGAAGAGAAAAGAAAAGAAAGAAATTCGGTTAGCTTGATTCTAGAAATGTTTCTAGAAATATAGAAGCAATTTTTTTTCTACTACTTAATTATGTTCCAAATTTATTTCTAGGAACAAAAAAAATTATCAAACGTAAATCTATTCCTAAGAAAAAAATAATAGAAATTATTATTGTTTGGCGAGTTGCCAAACGCGCCCTAAAAGTTTCTTGTTCTGCTATGTCCCATTCTCACCCTCTTTTATGTTTGTATTGCTGATAACTTTGTGTGCTGCAGGCCTGGCATTAAAAGCTTGGTTTTGGAGTCGTCTGGTGGGTTGAGAACCACAGGGATTGCATTTACAACATGGACATATACTTGGCGGGCCTTGGACGGGGTCGGCATAGGCGAACCAACTTTTTGGGTAAAATCCTCCTCCATTTGCTGTGGCTAAGATGAACATATTTCCTATTCTTACGATTACTGTGATTTTTAATTCCAATTCCAATTCAAATTTATAGTGCGACATAACATTGAACGCACAAACAAAGATATGAGCTTTTTTAGCGATTGGCTTGGCCTACCTGGTCACTTGACCAACTATTGTTTTTCACTCGGCTGAGCCTGTCTCAGTGGTATAGGGCAGACACATCATTCTAATTGGGGATGATCGTGGAGAAACCATTCTCAAATTATCATCAAATGGCTTATACTGTGTCACACCCTGATCCACAAGAAAAATGGGCATGACACCGGCCGTCCTTTTACCAAAGGACGCAGCCTCAACATAACCAAAATTCAACCCGACATCAACATATATACATCCACATATATATATTTGACAAAAAGGGGCACTTGGTTACAATATCAGAGTATATCTATAATCCACAAAATTCAAAACATAAACCTTATACAAAAACTAACTTATAAGCCTATTACTATGCACAAGCCATACCCAAAAATTTCCACCACAAAAGTCCTCCCGAACGAACGCTCACGCCTATTCGCGACTCGCTGAAGAACCTGAAAAACAAGTAGATGAGAGGAGTGAGCTACCACGGCTCGATGAGTAACACATTTCTTCTAAGCGGATCGAGAAATTACTATGCATATTTAAAACATAACTCAAATATATAATCATAACTCAAATACCGAAGATACCAATGGTCCCATCCATTAGTCAATCTCATAAAACATATATCAATGGTCAAATCCATTGATTAATCTCATCAAATCACATCGATGGTCCATTCCATCGACTAAACTCAAATCACACGTCAATGGTCCACTCCATTGACCAATTCATGCTCAGATGTCTAACCATGGTCACGCGTAACGCCCGTGACAAGACGACCAAGATTCCCCCCTTGGCAAGGTCTCCACCTATTATTAGCCGGTGGCTCGGCCCACAAGGATATCCTAGATTAGTATGCGCATACCCACACACCCCTCTGGGTCCACAGAGACATTGAGCACCAACCACCAATCACAATATCCAGTAATTCAACATCAGGAAGAAAGTCATATCACGACTCAAAATTTGATATATAAATATCAAAGCATTCTCCAAAACCTTTCAAGATTCTTTCACAAAGAATCTCACAAATCCTTTTTCAAACAATCATTCAAATCGAAGTCGAATATAACTTCATGCAAACAACAAAATGGCGTAATAGCTCGATCCTATTTTATGCAACAAAATATGCTTTTTATCAACTCATGGAATATATAATCCACCGTGTTTCTCAAAACATGAGTTTAAAATATAAAGAAGAAATAGTGTCACTCACCTGGGAAAAGCCAAAAATCAACTACGACGCTCACTCGAACCAACGCATTCGGATTCCGGCCTTGCAAAACACACTTGAGTTGGCTTGATGAGGCGTCCGAATCACGAGCGCGCCAAATTTTTTCCCTTTTTTCCCTTTTTCCTTTCTCTTCTTTCTCTCTTCTCCCCTGTTTTGCGTTTCCCCTGCTTCTGCCGATATTCTTCTCTTTCTCTCCCTCTCTCTCTCTTTTTATAACCTAGCCGAAGGTTCCACAATTCTCTTCAGCCTCCCCTTTTGACTTTTCAACCCTTTCTTTTTCTTTTTCTTTCTTTCTTTCTTTCTTTTCTTGTTTTAAAGCCCATATATTACATACTGACTGTCCCTTAGGATTTTAGTTTGTTATTGACAAGAATGATTTCCAAGCCTTATGTTCCTGGCAGTGTGGGTGTCTTTGGTTGGTGATGTTTTCATCTAAAGAATTCGCCTTTTGACTGGGTTTTAAAGAAGGAATGCATTAGGAGAGGGATTAGACAAATCCTGATATTGCCAAGTACCCACGCTAGAAGTGCATGAGCACCGTCACACGACATCTGATATGCGACATAAATAAATCAACTCTAGATGAAAAACAAGCTTGCCCTGATATCAATTCAACAGCTAGTTTGGCGTGGCTCTTTGGCCGACTTGAACTGATATTTGAGAGGCTCTGGTGCAGGTTGATGACCTCTTCCACAGTTTCTAAACTTTCTAAAGCTGAGAGACAATCCGAAGCCACAAGGACGCAGCTAGTCATTTGGACTCATGAAGATCTATGTGACTTAAAATTGCATTCAGAATTAGCCATTCAATTAAAACAGATCCATTCCTCACATTTCTTGCAAAAATTCAAATGCATTCCTAATTTCCTTTGTTAATGGTTATCCTTATGTATGGCATGCCTTATTAACTTGGTGCGTCTATTGCAGAAGAGTCCATGAAATTCATTGCCTGCAAAGGAGAACCTTGTTGGAAACTCTTGAGAAAGAGCTTCCTAGCGGCACTATAAGGTATTCCTCCAAGGTCGTGTTGATTGAGGGAATTTGGCTACCTTAAGCTGGTCCATCTCTCCGCTGGGTCAATTCTCAAGGCGAAGGTGTGGCATCATAATTACCATTAATTAGGAAAACCTACTTAGAATGACAAAGATATTTTATGCTCAAAAGACGCCCCTTTTTTCAAAATTCGCTTTCTCGTCTGAATGAGATATCTATGATTTAACTTTTCTTTATGCTCATGCTCTATGTCAAAATGCTAGGTGTTAATTGGGTGTGATGGATTGAACTCAGCAGTGGCAAAATGGTTAGGCTTCAAGAGGCCTGCTTTTGTTGGCCGATCTGCCATCAGGGGCTCTGTGTATTACGAGCATGGTCAGCGTTTCAAGCCTAAAATCTTTCAGTACATCCCTGAAGGAGTTAGATTTGGTGTTATCGCTTGCAATGACAAGTCTATTTATTGGTTCTTCACTTTTTCTTCTTCCAGCAACAGTGAGTTTCTGTTCTTCCTTCGATATGAGTTGGCTTTTGGCAACTGTAGATTCTTTTACTCTGCTTTTCATATTATCTACGAGCAAACAATGTCACTTTCCCTAACGCACATGAAGAGATGGAAGAGAGTCCAGTCAAGATGAAGCAATTCGTGGTGGGCAAGCTTGGAAAAATACCGGACAACTTGAGAGCTGTTATCGGGAGAAGATGATACTGTCACCGCTGATATTTTGACCCTCTTGGGAGATTCTGCTGGGAAACATAAGCAAAACCAACGTCTGCGTAGCCGGAGACGCATTCCACCCCATGACACTGGACATTGGCCAGGGAGGCTGTGCGGTTCTTGAAGATGGCATCGTCCTCGCAAGTTTCCTAGGTGAAGCCTTGAGGGACAAGCAAGGCATGGGTAGTGAAGAGGAATACAAGAGGATTTAGATGGCTTGCAGAGTTATGCCAAGCAGAGAAGATGGATAGCATTTGAGCTGATAAGCAAGGCCACCTTCTTTGCCGAGCAGCCGCTGAAGATGGCGAGTTACAATTGCGGGAAGCTGAGCGCTACTTGAATTACCCCGTTCGTTTACTTAACTGTGTTTTGTGTGGGCATTTATGCGGGCCAACCTCATCATATACGCAATACTAATAAATCATAGACTATATAAATCATACATATCAATGTAGTTTCTAATATATATGAGAGCACAAGTTTCGACTTTTGAAATGTTTTTAACCTTATGTATCTTTGAAATACTTAACGTTAAAATGGGTGGAAAATTGTCCAAAAACCCTGAACCTATTATTCAGTTGTCAATTCATTCGTAAACTTTTCAATTTGGTCATTTATAATTATAAAAGTTTTACGGATTTTTCAAGATAGTTATTCCGACCAATTTTGATTAGATATCACCAATGTGGCGATACAATCAGGGCCGGCTATCCTATATAGTATGGTCGCGATTACGAAGATGAGTTTTGCAATTTTTAAAATTTTCTGAACTTTTTTTTTTGTTTTCTTTTTCTTTCCATTTTTTCCTATGTGTCTTTGCCGAGACCTCGGCCATGGCTAGTAGGGCTACGGCACCCTTGCCTATGGTTCGCTGGCCATTGCTGAGGCATTGGTAATTAGCAGAGGGAAATAGAAAAAAAGGAAAAAGGAGAAGGAGAGAAAAGAAAATGAAATAAAAAGAAAAACATAGAAAATTTAAAAATAATTGCAAAAGTTTTCTACCTCGGCGCCAGTTGTGACGTCTGTGCCACATAGGATAATCGGCATTAATTGGATGGTCATGTCAACTATATTAGGCCAAAATTAGCGAGAACCATATCGTCAAAATATCTAGGACTACATAACCATATTGAAAAATTTAGGATTGAATTAGCGGTTGTACAAAATTCTCCTTGAAAATAAGATGTATGTGCAAGTATGCACGAGCATAAACACTAATATCGAGCTAACTTTTGAATGACAATGTACCAATGGGATGGGGGACAAAAAAAGAATTAATTACGTTACTAGTCTAACAAGACGATTGTGTTGAATTCAATCAAGCACAAGCCTTGTCATGATTACGATGGAAAGAAAAAAAGCACATGGCAATTGCCGTGGTACATAGATTTAGAAAAAGACCTTCGGACATTTTACACTCGCTGAAAAGTAATTACCAAACCGATATACGCATTGGCTTCCGTCATTAGTTTGCTATTCGTCGTTGCATGAAGTCATCATCTTTCTACAGTTTGTCTTCATCGTCTTTATAAGAGACCTCACCCGAGCGAAGGAGCCACAGAGCGACCGAGAGAGAGAGAGAGAGAGAGAGAGAGAGAGAGAGAGAGAGAGAGAGAGAGAGATCAAGCTGTTGATTCATGGAAGCAGTTGAAGACATAGTGATTGTTGGTGCCGGCATTGCAGGCCTCACTACAGCTTTGGGACTTCACAGGTGATTCTGCTGGAATTGGAGCAGTTAGAACTTGAAAGGGTTGTTCTCTAAAAGTTCCCTGTCCTGCTCTGTCTCATTCTCACCCTCTTTCTGTTCGTTCGTATGTCTGATGTTCAGGTTAGTACTGATAACTTTGTTTGTTGCAGGCTTGGCCTTAGAAGCTTGGTTGTGGAGGCGTCCGATGGGTTGAGAACCACAGGGTTCGCCTTTACGACATGGACAAATGCTTGGCGGGCCTTGGATGCGGTCGGCATCGGCGAACCTCTCCGCCGACAGCACAACCAACTTTCTAGGTAACTGATGAAAATCCCCCTTCATTTGCTATTGCTAAGAAGAACATATTTCATATTCTTACAATTACTGTGATTGGTAATCCCGATTACAGTCCGAATGAACAGCGCGACATAACATGGAATGCACGAAGAAAGACAAGAGCTTTTTAGTGATTGGCTTGGCCTACCTGGTTACTTGACCACCCTTTCATTTTCACACGGCCAAGCCTGCATCAAGAGTATAGGGTGGCCACGTCATTCTAATTCGAATGATCATGGAGATACATTCTCACATGATCATGAAATGGCTTGTACTGACGGTCCATTAGAATTTAAGCTTGTTATCGACAAGAATGATTTCCAATCCTCATGTTTCCGCAAGTTTGTCTGTGGATGTGATGTTTTCATCTAGAGAGTTTGCCTTTTGATCGGGTTTTCAAGAAGGAATAATAGGAGAGGGATTGGACGCATCCTGATGATGCTGAGTACACCCACGCTAGAATTGAGTGAGCACCTTGTCATGACATCTGATATGCAACATAGATCCATCAACTCCATCAACTCTAGATGAATAAGATATATGCCGTGATATTAATTCAAACAGCCAGTTCTTTTTCTCATCCCTCTATGCCCAATTTGAATTGATATTTGTGAGGTTCAGGTTCCGGTTGCAGACTACTTCCGAAGTTTCTGGACATCCTACAGCTGAGAGACAATTTGATGCCACAGGGCCACAGTTAAGTCGTCTAAATTCATGACAATCTATGTGATTTAAAATTTCTTGTGAAATTAACCATTCAAACAATTTAGATCCATTCCTCACATTTCTTGTGCAAATTTCAACCGGTCCCTAATTTCCTTTTTTTTTTTTTGGTAAGAAGTAATAATATATAGAGCTTTGAACCAACATTTACACAAGATCCGGCACCACACAACTTGCACTCATCAAGACAAAAGTCCCTAATTTCCTTTGTCAATGGTTTGCAATATGTGTGGCATGTCTTTTTAACCTTTGCGCATCTATTGCAGACGGGGCCATGAATTTCGTTGTGTGCAGAGGAGAACCCTGTTGGAAACTCTTGTGAATGAACTTCCTAGCGGCACTGTAAGGTATTCATCCAAGGTCGTGTCAATAGAGGAATCGGGCTACCCTAAGTTGGTCCATCTTTCTGATGGGTCCAGTCTCAAGGCGAAGGTATTGCATCGTAATAGCCATTAATTAGGAAAATCTGCTTAGAGTGACACAGAGATATTTTATGCTCGAGAGATGCCCCTTTGTCCGTGCAAAATTTGCTTGCTCGTCTGAGCAAAATATCTATAGTTTAATTTATCTTAATGCTTATGCTCTTTCTGAAAATGCTAGGTGTTAATTGGGTGCGATGGAGTGAACTCAGCAGTGGCAAAATGGCTAGGCTTCAAGAAGCCAGCTTTTGTTGGCCGATTTTCCATCAGGGGCTCTGCGTATTATGAGCATGGTCATGGTTTCGAGCCTGAATACTTCCGGTACAATGCTGAAGGCGTTAGACTTGGTGCCATTGCTTGCGATGAGAAGTCTATATATTGGTTCTTCACTTTTTCTTCTTCCAGCAAGAGTGAGTATCTGTACTTCCTTAGATATGAGTTGGCTTTTGGCAACAATTAGATTCTTTTACCCTGTTTTTCATATTATCTACAAGAAAACAATGTCACTTTCCTTAAAGCAGATGAAGAGATGGAAGAGAGTCCAGCCAAGACGAAGCAATTCGTGCTGAGCAAGCTGGGAAATATACCAGACAATGTGAGAGCTATTATTGAGAAAACAGAACCGGCTAACATTATACTGTCACCGCTGAGATTTCGACACCCGTGGGAGACTCTGCTGGGAAACATAAGCAAAACTAATGTCTGCGTAGCTGGAGACGCATTCCACCCCATGACGCCAGACATCGGCCAGGGAGCCTGCTCGGCTCTGGAAGATGGCATTGTCCTAGCGAGATGCCTGGGGGAAGCCTTGAGGGACAAGCAAGGCATGAGCAGTGAAGAAGAGTACAGGAGGATTGAGATTGGCTTGAAGAGTTATGCCAAAGAGAGAAGATGGAGAGCATCTAAGCTCATAAGCACGGCTTACATGGTGGGATACATCGAACAGAACAATGGCAAGGTATTGAGCTTCTTGAGGGACAGACTACTGGCCAGCTTCTTGGCCGGGCTGCCGCTGAAGATGGCGAGTTACGATTGCGGGAAGCTGAGAGCTTCCTGAACTACCCTATCTGTTTACTTATCAATGTGTTTTGCGCGGACATTTACATGGGCCGATCTCATCATATACACAATACTAATAGGGGAGGTAGTTGTGTCAAGCTGTGATCGGTTTGCTTCGCCTCTCAAATACCAGAGAAAGGGTTCTTGTCTATCCAGAGACAGCTTTGTGAAGTGAAATAAAGAAAGTCCCGTGAGGGAACTTTTATGTATGGTTTCAGGAATGTAACGGAGGAGTCTTATTCACATAAATAACATCAACTACCATTCATAACTCATGATTTTGTATTTTTGGCAAATTTGTGGGTTCTTCATTGACGAAAAGACTTCACTCATCCTTTTATATGCCGGGCCGCTACAAAGTCAACACATCGAATCAACCATTACAAAATTCCAATTTTGCAAGTAGAGAAACTTTTCGCGGGACAGGAAGTTTGTTGCAATGGGATCAACTGCCATTCATTATCTCAGACAGCATATGCTTTAGAGTTTGAAAAATGAAAATGTTTTTCATCATTTCAAATGGGTTCGAGCCCATTTAAAAACTTGTATTTAAATGTGTAGTTGGATGAAAAGATAATACATTTGTCCCCAATAAAACTTGACATAAGTATTTGAAAAGGCCAAAATAAGAATGAGACCACGAAAAAACAAAAGATAACATCTAAACATATAAAGTTTTAGTCCGATAAAAAGATGACGGATTGGAACTTGACCCCACTCCGCCAAAATAAGGGAAAGATAAAGAAAATAGTTCGTATATGTACAAACCATTCCCTTCCACTTCTGTTCGCATCACATTGAAGCAATTACTTTCATTCCAATAAGATATATATATATAAACCTTAATTATTTCATTTATCTAACATTAATGTTACTTAAAATTATTTTAAATTTTTTTCATGTAATATATAATGATGTCATTACTAACTATTAATATATGTGGAATAATTTAATTACTTAATTCTGTATGTTGACATTAAGATAAAATAAAAAATATTTGAACTTTTTTAGTATAGATTGAAAGGAAACATCGTTCCTTTTCACCTAAAAACATTTTGCAATAGTTATATGTGTGAATTCTCTTCCTCATATATCTCTTAGAAAAAGCTTTGCGGCCTAACATAAATAATACATATTAAGATAATTTACTTGGTTCAGTGATGCTAGACTATATAAATCATACATATCAATGAAGTTTATGATGTATAAGAAATCACAAGTTTCAACTTTTGAAATGTTGTTAACCTTATGTATCTTTGAAATACTTAACTTACAACCATGTTGAAATAAGGGAAAAATTGTCCAAAAAGTCTTCAACTTATCCCATGATCGCCAAATCAGTCATAAATTTCTTAATTTGGCTAATATAATTCTAAACATTTTGACAATTTTCTAAAGTAGTCATTCAAATCAATTTTAGTCGGATATTGCCTATATGATGGTTAATCAATGTTATCCTACATGGTACAGTTGGCGTTAACATGAATGATGTTTGTAAAATTTTTAAAAGTTTTCTTAACTGTTTTTTTTCTTTTCTTTACATTTTTATTTCCTAATTACCTTAGCTAGGGGCCTCGGTGATGGCCAACGAGGGCCACGATGCCGGCGTCGCCTGTGGCCCACCAATAAGGGGTGTCAACAATTCGGATTTCTTCGAAATCGGAATAGAATTATTAGGGTGAGGGCTTGAACCAAACTGAATATGATCCAAACTGATTTTGGTTCGGCTTTTCGATTTTCCGCCTTTTGTTCCATTTTTTTTTTTTTTTGGCCCCATCTCACAAGGTAAAATGTGAGGTCTTCACGTTCTGACATTGAAGGGGCTTGTTTTCTTGAAAAAGGTACACACTCTGCTCGCTTGAGAGGAGATAGCCAGACAGTCGAGAAAGAGAAAGAGGGACAACACTGAGTCAAGGATCAATGCGGGTGCTACTAAAGGATGACACGACGAGCTTGGATGTCGCTGGTTGCTGTGGATCGGTGGCCGGAGATTTAAGGGTTGAAGCAATGGCACGGCTCCTAGAGAAAAAACTGAAACAGTGTTGGTGAAACACTAGTCCCGAGAGATAACATTTTACCGCTCTTCTTTGGCGTTTTCCTCTTTTTTGTGTTCTCTCCACTCTAACGTTATTCTCTCTTCATTTTGTCTTTCTCTGTATGTGCAGACTTCTTTTTTTTGTGAAAGTATCCCCCTCCTTGTAGTCTCTATCTCAGTTTGTTTCCCTCTCTCAGCTTGCTCTTGTGCTTTAACCCGACAGCAACAGCTCCGGCGACCACCACCACGACAGATCAGCCCCTGTCTAGTTGAGCCGGTCTTGTTGCCAAGCTTTCCGGCGAAGTCTTGCAAGGCAACTAGTAACTGAGACGATTTTACTGTAACAAGGCGCAGTAATGGAATGGAGAAGAAAGATGAACATTAGGGTTTCTTGATGGCGATTTTGAGAGGTGTGAGTAAGGAGAGAGAATGTGTAAATTTCAGTTTGGTTAACCGAAATGAACCGAAAAAATCTAAATCGAAAAAGAGGGCGTTATTTTTCGGCTATCCAAACCAAAAAATCAAACCGAACTGAAAATGCACGAAATTTTGGTTCAATTTCTGTTTTGGTTTAGTTCTAACACTCCTACTGCCAGCCATTGCCGAGGCCTTAGTAATCGACAGAGGAAAATAGAAAAAGAAAAGAGAGAAAAAATAGGAAGAGGAAAACAAAGGAAATACTTAGAAAATTTAAAAGAAATTGCAAAAATCGTCTAGATCACGCCGGCCATCCTAGCTATGCCAGTAGAACAACCGGGATAATCGATACTAACTGAACCATCAATAATTTAAAATCAAAATTGGTAGGAAAAACTACGGTGAAAAATGTTGATTAAATTGAAAAGTTAAAGATTGAATTGAACCAAACAATAGATTTAGCATTTTATGGACAATTCTCCTTGAAAATAAGATTTGTGTGCTAGCACACACGAGTATGAACACTATTATCGGGCTAACATTTAAAACGATAAAATGTGCTAATGGGATCTTTGATAATGCGATGCAACAGACTAAATAGGAATCAACTACATTACTAGGTTAGATAGACAATTGTATTGTATTCAAACAAGGACAAGCCTTAGTAATGATTAAAGGGCCCATGTGAGGATAACATGCACACCCAAAAATATCAAGTGACTCTTATATGACGCTGAACCAAATAGGATCTCATAAGGGGAAGGATTGCTTAAGCCCGATAGGGGAAAACAATTGTTTAAATAAAAAATGCCTCGAGCCACAAAGGCAATGGGGGAAAAGCACATTTAGTTTTGGTTTCAACTAATACATTAGACTAGAAAGAACAAGGCAATAGCCGAGGTGGATAAAGTAAGAACAGGAACTATTAACTCACCATAAATATTTAGGTTAATGCCCTGAAAAACCCCAAACTGATACACGTATGATAAATTTAATCGAAAATAATTTTTGACCGTCAAAAACTCCAAACTAATACATTTTTGATAAATTTACCCTAAACTTGTATATTTATGATAAATTTACCATATGTTAGTTTCCATAAATTTTACTGTCAAATTACTAAGTTAAATGACACATAACAATTAACAGGTATACCGGTTTGGGATTTTACTCTTCATTTATTACAATTAATTTTTTGTGGTATCAATCCAATTTAACGAAGGTTATATTTTTCACAAATGCATAAATTTAGGGTTTTTGGCGATCGAATAAATTTGTTTGGGACAAATTTATCATAAGCATACAATTTTGGGATTTTTTATGGTCAATTAGGATAAATTTATCACAAGGGTATATTAATTTGAGGATTTTCATGATTAAAAAATTAATTTAAGGTAAATTTGTAACACCTATATTAGTTTGGAATTTTTTTTTTGGTAAAATTAGTTTGGAATTTTTCATGATATTAATCTTAAATATTTTCAACACTCGCTGGTTACTGTTTACTGAGAAAATATTGGCTGGGTCTTACATACCACGTAGGCGTAGGGTAAGACCATTCAGCGATTGACACGCGGCTCCACGTAGGCGACGGGGTCAGGTTCAAAATTTGCGCGGCGTGCTCCGGGGCCCACTACTCTGACGCTCTGTCTCCTCTGCGACCTGTTGATTCGTCCTCTCTCTCCTCTCTCTCTCCGTTCTCCGTTCCGTTGCGGGGGGAGCAGACCAATTTACGTATTCGCTTCCGTCATTAGTGTCCTATCTGTCGTTGCATGCCGTCATCATCTTTCTATAGTGTCATCATCTTTCTATAGTTTGTCTTCGTCGTCTTTGCCTCTTTCATCTCTCTTTCTAACAGACTTCACCAGAGACAGAGAGAGAGAGAGAGATCAAGCTGTTGATTCATGGAAGCAGTTGAAGACATAGTGATCGTCGGTGCTGGCATAGCAGGCCTCACTACGGCTTTAGGACTTCACAGGTGATTGTACTGGAATTGGAGCAGTTAGAACTCGAAAGAGTCGCTCTCTAAAAGCTTCTTGATCTGCTCTGTCTCATTCTAACCCTCTTTATGTTTGTCCGTATGTCTATGATATTCAGGTGAGTGCTGATAATCTGTTGTGTGTTGCAGGCTTGGCATTAGAAGCTTGGTTCTGGAGTCGTCTGATGGGTTGAGAACCACGGGGTTCGCCCTCACGACACGGACAAATGCTTGGCGGGCCTTGGACGTAATCAGCATCGGCGAACCGCTCCGGCGACAGCACAGCCAACTTTTTGGGTGACTGATGAAATCCTCCTCCTCTTGCTGTGGCTAAGATGAATATTCTTATTCTCAGGATTAAATTCATTTGATAATTCCAATTAATTTGAATGTGTAGTGCGACATAGCATTGAACCCACAAATAAAGACATGAGCTTTTTAGTGATTGGATCAGCCTACCGTCTTACCTGACCACCTATTGTTTTTCACTCGGCTGAGCCCGCATCGAGGGTATAGAGCGGACAAGCCATTCTAATTTGCGATCATCATTGAGAAGCATTCTTGCACGATCATGAAATGGCTTATGTTGACTTTCTGTTTGAATTTGAGCTTGTTATCAATGAGAATGATTTCCAAGCCTCATGTTCCCAGAAGTGTGAGTGTCTGTGGATGGTGATATTTCCTCTCGAGAGTTAGACATTTGTTCCAGCTTTAACAGGGAACGCAACAGGAGAGGGATTACAGACATCCTGATATTGCTGAGTACCCACGCTAGAATTGAGGGATTACATGCTATCTGATATGCAACATATATCCATCAACTATAGATGAAAAAGATGTTTGACATGATATTAATTCAACAGCTAGTTCCTTTTCTTGTCGCTCTGTGCCCAATTTGAATTGATATTTGAGAGGTTCTGGTTCAGGATGCAGACTGCTTCCACAGGTTCTGGACTTTCTACAGTAGAGAGACAATTAGATGCCCCGGGGACACAGTTAAGTTGCTCAAATTCAGGACAATTTATGTGACTTAAAATTGCTTTTGAAATTAGCCATCCAAATAAAACAGATCAATTCCTCACATTTCTTGCGCAAATTTCAACAGATTCTTAATTTCCTTTGTTAATGGTGTGTGTTATGGATGGCATGTCTTTTCAATTTTGTGCATCTATCGCAGACGAGGCCATGAAATCCGTTGCGTGCAGAGGAGAACCTTGTTGGAAACTCTTGCGAATGAACTTCCTAGCAGCACTGTAAGGTATTCATCCAAGGTTGTGTCGATCGAGGAATCAGGCTACCTTAAGCTGGTCCATCTTTCTGATGGGTCAATTCTCAAGGCGAAGGTATTGCATCACCAATAACCATTAATTAGGAAAATCTGCCAAGAGTGACACAGAGATAGTTTTGCTCGAGAGAAGCCCCTTTTTCTATGCAAAATTTGCATGGTCTGAACAAGATGGCTATGGTTTAACTTATCTTTATGCTTATGCTCTATATGAAAATGCTAGGTGTTAATTGGATGTGATGGAGTGAACTCAGCAGTGGCAAAATGGCTAGGCTTCAAGAAGCCTTCTTTTGCTGGCCGATCTGCCATCAGGGGCTGCGTGTATTACGAGCAGGGTCACAATTTCGAGCCTAAATTATTTCGGTACTTTGGTGAAGGAGTTAGATCTGGTGACATCCCTTGCAATGACAAGTCTATTTATTGGTTCTTCACTTTTTCTTCTTCCAGCCAGAGTGAGTATCTGTACTTCCTTCGATATAAGTTGGCTTTTGGCAACTGTTAGATTCTTTTACTCTGCTTTTCATATTATCTACAAGCGAACAAAGTCACTTTCCATAACGCAGATGAAGAGATGGAAGAGAGTCCGGCCAAGATGAAGCAATTTGTGCTGGGCAAGCTTGGAAAAATACCGGACAACATGAGAGCTGCTATCGAGAAAACAGAACCGGATGACTTTATCCTGTCACCGCTGAGATTTCGACCCCCGTGGGAGATTCTGCTGGGAAACATAAGCAAAAATAATGTCTGCGTAGCCGGAGATGCATTACACCCCATGACGCCGGACATCGGCCAGGGAGGCTGTGCGGCTCTGGAAGATGGCATCGTCCTAGCGAGATGCCTGGGGAAGCCTTGAGGGACAAGCAAGGCATGAGCAGTGAAGAAGAGTACAAGAGGATTGAGATGGGCTTGAAGAGTTACGCCAAAGAGAGAAGATGGAGAGCATTTGAACTCATAAGCACCGCTTACATGGTGGGATACATCCAACAGAGCAATGGCAAGGTATTGAACTTCTTGAGGGACAGAGTACTGGCCAGCTTCTTGACCAGGCTGACGCTGAAGATGGCGAGTTACGATTGCGGGAAGCTGAGAGCTTCCTGAACTACCCTGTTTGTTTACTTATCAATGTGTTTTGCACGGGCATTTACACGGGCCGATCTCATCATATACACAATAATAATAAGGGAGATAATTATGTCAAGTCGTGATCGGTTTGCTTCGTCTCTCAAATACCAGAGAAAGGGTTGTCTATGCAGAGACAGCTTTGTGAAGTGAAGTATAGAAAGTCCCATGAAGGAACTTTCATGTATGGTTTCAGGAAAGTCAAGGAGTCTAATTCACATCTATATCATCAACTACCATTCATAGCTCATGATTTTGTATTTTTAGCAAATTTGTTAATTCTTTATTGACGAAAAGACTTCTCCGGCGATTCCTTGATCACAAAAAAAAATAAAAAATAAAAAATTCACGCATCGTTTTATCTACTGGCCGCTATAAAGTCAACACATCGAATCAACCATTCAAAATTCCAAATTTGCAACTAGAGAACCTTTTTCCCCGGATGGAAAGTTTGGTGCAGTGTGATCAACTGTCATTCATTATCTTAGACAGCATTTGCTTTAGAGTTCGAAAAATGGAAATGTTTTTCACCATTTCAAAGGGCTTTGAGCCCATTTTAAAAACTTATATTTAAATGTGTAGTTGGATGCTAAGACCAAACATTTGTCCCCAATAAAAATTTGACATAAGTATTTTTTTTTTTTTGACAGAAAATTTGACATAAGTATTTGAAAAGGCCAAAATGAGACCACAAAATAACAAAAGTTGATATCTAAACATATAAAGTTCTAGTCCGACAAAAAGATGACGGATTGGAACTTGACACCATTCCATGAAAACGTCAAAATCACGGAACGACAAAGGAAAATAGTACGGAAATGGACAAACCATTCCCTTTCACTTCTGTTCACATCACATTGAGGCAATTACTCTTATATTAATAAGATAAACTTAATTACTCCATTTATCTAACATTAATGTTACTTAAAAATATTTTAAAATCGATTCATGTAATATATAATGATGTCATTACTAATTTATTATATATGTGGAATAATTTTTTATTACTTAATCTTATATGTTGACATAAAAAAAGATGTGAAATTTTGTAGTGTAGAACATAAAGAAACATCGTTCGTTTTGTTCTTATGTGTCGCCTAAAAACATTTTGCAATAGATATATGTATGAACTCTCTTCCTTATATATCTCTCAAAAAAATCTTTGCAACATAACATAAATAATACATATTAAGGTAACTTGCTTGGTTCAATGATGCTAGACTAAATAAATCATACATATCAATGTAGTTTCTGATACGTATGAAAACAGAGGTTTCAACTATTGAAATGTTTTTTTTTTAAATTATATGTATTTTAAATAAATTTACAACCACATTAAAATAAGGGAAAATTTGTCCAAAAAATCTTCAACCTATTGTATAGTCGCCAAATCAATCACAAAATTTTCATTTTAGCTATTATAGTCCTAAAAATTTTGACAATTTCCTAAAGTAGTTATTCCAGTTAATTTTAGTTGGATATTGTCGATGTTGCGGTTAGTCAACATCGGTTGTCTTATATGGAATAATAGATGTTAATGTGGATGATACATGTAAGTTTTTAAGATTTCTTTTTCTTTTTCTTTCCAATTTTATTTCCTATTTACCTTTGTCGAGGCCTTGGCGATGGCCAACAATGGCCACGATGCCCTTGATTGCGGCCCGCCAACCATTACCAAGGCCTTGGTGATCGGCGGAGGGAGACAGAAAAAGAAAAAAAAAAGAAAGAAAACACTTAACAAATTTTGAAGAAATTGCAAAAATCATTTACGTTAACGCCAATCGTTCTGGATAGGACAACCGGAATGATCAACGCTACTCGAATTGCCAGTTAACAATTTCATATAAAAATTGATAGAAAAACTACATTAAAAAATCGTCAAACTATTTAGGATTAAATTGATCAAATTAAAAATTTTAAGATTGAATCGAACCACACAATAAATTTAGCATTTTATGGATAATTCTACTTGAGAATAAGAATGTGTGCAAGTGCGATGAGACACTTGAAATGATAATGTGCTAATGGGATCCACAATATTGCGATGTGGCAGACAATACAAGAATTAACTACATGACTAATTCAGACAGACGATTGTATTGAATTCAATCAAGCACAAGCCTTAGTAATGATTACGACGGGGGAAAAAGCAAAGTTGGTTTTGGTACCACCTAATACATCAAACTAGAAAGAACGAGGCAATAGCCGTAGTGGCCAGACGAAGAAAGGAGCTACTAACACACCATAAATATCTTAACAGTTGCTGGTTACTATTTGCCAGGCCAATATACGTTTGCGCTTCCGTCATTGGTGTCCTACTATCTGTCGCTGCATGCCGTCCTCATCATTCTACAGTTTATCTCCGTCGTGCTATCTGACGTTGCATGCCGTCATCATCTTCCTACAGTGTCTTCGTCGTCTTTGCCTCTTCTATCTTTTTCATTATCAGAGAACTCGCACGAGAGAGAGAGAGAGAGATCAAGGCGTTGATTCATGGAAGCAGTTGAAGACATAGTGATTGTTGGTGCTGGCATAGCAGGTCTCACTACAGCTTTGGGACTACACAGGTAATTGTACTGGAATTGGAGCAGTTGGAACTCGAGAGAGTTGCTCTCTAGAAGCTTCTTGTTCTGCTCTGTTTCATTCTTACCCTCTTTATGTTTGTTGGTAATGTCTCTGATATGCAAGTGAGTGCTGATACTCTGTAGTGGGTTGCAGGCTTGGCATTAGAAGCTTGGTTTTGGAGTCGTCTGATGGGTTGAGAGCCACGGGGTTCGCCCTCACAACATGGACAAATGCTTGGCGGGCCTTGGACGCAGTCGGCATCGGCGAACCGCTCCGCCAACAGCACCACCGACTTTTTGGGTGACTGATGAAATCCTCCTCCTCTTGCTGTGGCTAAGATGAATATATTTCTTATTCTTAGGATTAATGTGATTTGATAAGTCCGATTGCAATTTGAATGTGTATTGCGACATAGCATTGAAGCCACAAATAAAGACATGAGCTTTCTAGTGATTGGATTGGCCTACGGGGCTTACCTGACCACCTGTTGTTTTTCACACGGCTGAGCCTGCATCAAGCAAATAGGGTGGACAAGCCATTCGAATTTGGAATGATCATGAAGAAGCATTCTCACACGATCATGAAATGGCTTAGACTGACTTTCCATTAGAATTTGAGCTTGTTATCAACAAGAATGATTTCTAAGCCTCAGGTAACCAGAAGCGTGAGTGTCTGTGGATGGTGATGTTTTCTCCAGAGAGTTTGACATCTGTTCGGGCTTTAAAGAAGGAATGAAATAGGAGTGGGATTAGACACATCCTAATATTGCTGGATACCCACGCTAGAACTGAGTGAGCACCTTTACATGACATCTAATATGCAACATACATCCATCAACTCTAGCTGAAAAAGATATTTGCCATGATTAATTTAACAGCTAGTTCTTCTTCTTGTCGCTCTATGCCTGATTTGAATTGAGAGGTTCTGGTTCAGGTTGCAGACTGCTTCCACAAGTACTGGACTTCCTACAGCTGAGAGACAATTTGACGTCACAGGGACACAGTTAAGTTGTTCAAATTCACGACAATTTATGTGACTTAAAATTGCTTTTGAAATTAGCCATTCAAATAAACCAGATCAATTCCTCACATTTCTTGCTCAAATTTCAACGGATTCCTAATGTCCTTTGTCGATGGTGTGCATTATGATGGATGGCATGTCTTTTCAACTTGGTACGTCTATTGCAGACAAGGCCACGAAATTCGTTGCTTGCGAAGGAGAGCCTTGTTGGAAACTCTTGCGAATGAACTTCCTAGCGGCACTATAAGGTATTCATCCAAGGTTGTGTCGATTGAGGAATCATGCTACCTTAAGCTGGTCCATCTTTCTGATGGGTCAATTCTCAAGGCAAAGGTATTGCATCATAATAACCATTAATCAGGAAAATCTGCCAAGAATGACAGATGTTTATGCTTGAGAGAAGCCCCTTTCTCTATGCAAAATTTGCTTGCTTGTCTGAACAAGATGGCTATGGTTTAACTTATCTTTATGCTTATGCTCTATGTGACAATGCTAGGTGTTAATTGGGTGTGATGGAGTGCACTCAGCAGTGGCAAAATGGCTAGGCTTCAAGAAGCCTGCTTTTGTTGGCCGGTCTTGCATCAGGGGCTCTGTGCATTACGAGCACGGTCACAGTTTCGAGCCTAAGTCATTTCGGTGCTTTGGTGAAGGAATTAGATCTGGTGTCATTCCTTGCGATGACAAGTCTATTATTTGGTTCTTCACTTTTTCTTCTTCCAGCAAGAGTAAGTTTCTGTACTTCATTCGATTTAAGTTGGCTTTTGGCAACTACTAAATTATTTTACTCTGCTATTCATGTTATTTGCAAGCAAACAATGTCACTTTCCTTAATGCAGATGAAGAGATGGAAGAGAGTCCAGCCAAGATGAAGCAATTTGTGCTGGGCAAGCTTGGAAAAATACCGGACAACATGAGAGCTGCTATCGAGAAAACAGAACTGGATGACTTTATCCTGTCACCGCTGAGATTTCGACCCCCATGGGAGATTCTGCTGGGAAACATAAGCAAAACTAATGTCTGCGTAGCCGGAGACGCATTCCACCCCATGACGCCGGACATTGGCCAGGGAGGCTGCGCGGCTCTGGAAGATGGCATCGTCCTAGCGAGATGCCTGGGGGAAGCCTTGAGGGACAAGCAAGGCATGAGCAGTGAAGAAGAGTACAAGAGGATTGAAATGGGCTTGAAGAGTTATGCCAAAGAGAGAAGATGGAGAGCATTTGAGCTCATAAGCACGGCTTACATGTTGGGCTACATCCAACAGAGCAATGGCAGGGTCTTGAACTTCTTGAGGGACAGAGTACTGGCCAGCTTCTTGGCCGGGCTGCCGCTGAAGATGGCGAGTTACGATTGCGGGAAGCTGAGAGCTTCCTGAACTACCCTGTTTGCTTACTTACCAGTGTGTTTTGCGCCGGCATTAATACGGGCCGATCTCATCGTATACACAATGCTAATAGGGGAGATAGTTGTGTCGAGTCATGATTGCTTTGCTTCGCCTCTCAAATATCACAGGAAGGGTTCTTGTCTATGCAGAGACAGGTTTGTGAAGTACAGAAAGTCCCGTGAGGGTACTTTTACGTATGGTTTCAGGAATGTCAAGGAGTCTTTATTAACATATCATCAACTGCCATTTATAACTCAAGATTTTGTATATTTTTTGGGCAAATTTGCTAGTTCTTCATTGTCGACAAGCCTTGACTCATCGTTTTATATGTCGGTCCGCCAAAAATTCAACACATCGAATTGGCCATTCAAAATTCCAACGTGGCAACTGGAAAACTTCTTCCACGAACATGAAGTTTCGTGCAATGGGGTCGAATGTCTTTCAAAACTTAAATTCAAATGTGAATGTTCGTTGGATGAAAAAAAATACATTTTTCCCAATTAAAACATGACAGGCATTTGAAAAGGCCAAAACAGAGCGAGACCACAAAAATAAGGAAAAAATAATATCTAAATTTATAAAGTTTTGGTCCGATAAAAGGATGACGAATTAGACCTTGCCACCACTGCATAAAAGCGCCAAGATGAGAGAAAGATAAAAGAATATAATATGTAAATGTACAAATTTGACAATTGGAAATGAATTTATGAAACATGTTCTTTCTGTTCTCGTGTATTGCCTAAAAACATTTAGCAGTATATATATACATATGTATGAATTCTCTTCCTTATATATCTCTTAAAAAAGCTATGCAACATAACATGAATAATACATATTGAGGTAATTTACCTGGTTCCTTGATGCTAGACAATATAAATCATACATGTCAATGTAGTTTTTAATGTATACGAACACACAAGTTTCAACTTTCGAAATGTTTTTAACCTTATATATCTTTGAAATATTTAACTTACAACCACATTACTATGAGGGGGAAATTGTTCAAAGAATCTTAAAATTATTGTAAAGCTCCCAATTCGACAATAAACTTTTCAATTTGGCCATTAAAATCCTAAATGTTTTAACAATTTCCCAAAGTAGTCATTTAGTCAATTTTAACCAAATATCGCCAATGCAGCAGTTCAGTTAGCATTGGCCATTGTATATGGTATGACCGGTGTTGACGTAAATTATTTTTGCAAATATTTTAGAATGTTTTGAGTTTTTTCGTTTTTATGTTTCCATTTTTTTTTCCCTATTTCCCTTCACCATGGACTCAGTGATGTCAAGCAAGGGCCACGAGACCCATGCCTGTGGTCTACTAGCTATCATTGAGGCCCCGACGATTGATGGAGGGAAATAGGAAAAGAAGAAAAGGAAGAGAAAAAGAAAAAACTCTAAAAATTTCAAAAAAAAATGCAAATATCACCCACAAATGCACCGACTTTGTCATGTAGGATAATTAAAGCTGACTGAACTATCACGTTAACAATTGGAGAACTACATTGAAAAATCATTAGAAGGTTTATAACTAAATTGATCAAATTGGAAAGTTTATTATTGAATTGACAACCATACGATTGATTTAAGACCCTATGAACAATTTTCTCTGAAAATAAGATATGTGTGCAAGTATGCACAGGTATAAACGTTAGTATCAAACTAACACTTAAAATAATAATGTGCTAATAAAATCCTCAATAATGCAATGCGAATGACAAAATAAGAATTAATCATGTTACTAGTTTATTCTCCGTGAAAATCAGATATGTGTGCAAGCACGCACGAATGAACACTAGTATTGTAATATATGGGCTTTAAAACAAGAAAAGAAAGAAAGAAAGAAAAAAAAAGAAGAAAGGGGTTGAAAAGTCAAAAAGGGAGGCTGAAGAGAATTGTGGAACCTTCGGCTAGGTTATAAAAAGAGAGAGAGAGGGAGAGAAAGAGAAGAATATCGGCAGAAGCAGGGGAAACGTGAAACAGGGGAGAAGAGAGAAAGAAGAGAAAGGAAAAAAAAGGAAAAAAAAAAAAAAAAAAGAGAAAAATTTTGGCGCGCTCGTGATTTGAATGCCTCATCAAGCCGACTCAAGTGTGTTTTGCAAGGCCGGTAAGAAATCGAAGCTTTTAATCACTTACTTGAAGCAATTGCCGCAATTAGGGCTCGAAATTCGGATTTCTTGGGTATTTGTGTGGCGAAACCCGATTTTTGAGTTGTTAAGCTGTATATTTTTTTAGAAATGGTACTTTGGGATGTTGTGAAGCTATGGCATCTTACGGATCGTGATTTGAGCTTGCGGTTTGTTCGGAACGGAATTTTGAAGTTGGGGGCGCAATCTGGTACTGTAGCGAACAGTGTCTTCGAGCCTGTTTTTTTGTTGTTTTCGGTACTGTTTTGAGGCGGCTGAGTTGGGGTTGTTGTTGTACGTTAAGAGAGCTTTCTAAAGACTATAAGACGGCTTGAAATGGATTTTTGTGGAGGAAGTTATGGCACGACAAAGTTGGCGCTTGGGCTGCGCCTAGCGGGAAAGTGATAGGTTTCCGTTAAATGCGAGCTTTCGTGGCGCATAGGTGTCGTTTTATCGACAAATAGGCCTAGTATAGACGAGTCGTTATGCGAATATCCTTTTCACTCGGCCTTTTTATATTGTTTTTCTGTTAATTGTTAGGAATCCGAATGCGTTGGTTCGAGTGAGCGTCGTAGTTGATTTTTGGCTTTTCCCAGGTGAGTGACACTATTTTTTCTTTATATTTTAAACTCATGTTTTGAGAAACATGGTGGATTATATATTCCATGAGTTGATAAAACGCATATTTTGTTGCATAAAACATGATCGAGCTATTACTGCCATTTTTGTTGTTTGAATGGAGTTATATTCCGACTTCGATTTGAATGGTTGTTTGAAAAAGGATTTGTGAGATTCTTTGTGAAAGAATCTTGAAAGGTTTTGGAGAATGCTTTGATATTTATATATCAAATTTTGAGTTGTGATATGACTTTCTTTCTGATGTTGGATTACTTGGATATTGTGATTGGTGGTTGGTGCTCAATGTCGCTGTGGACCCTGAGGGGTGTGTGGGTATGCGCATACTATTCTAGGATATCCTTGTGGGCCGAGCCACCGGCTAATAATAGGTGGAGACCTTGCCAAGGGGGGAATCTTGGTCGTCTTGTCACGGGCGTTACGCGTGACCATGGTTAGACATTTGAGCATGAAGTGGTCAATGAAGTGGACCATTGACGTGTGATTTGAGTTTGGTCGATGGAATGGACCATCGATGTGATTCGATGAGATTAATCAATGGATTTGACCATTGATATATGTTTTACGGGATTGACTAATGGACTTGACCATTGGTACTTTCGGTATTTGAGTTATGTTTTGGTATTATGATAAAGTGAGTTATGTTTGTGTTTTAAAATGTGCATAGTGATTTCTCGATCCGCTTGGAAGAAATGTGTTACTCATTGAGTCCGTGGTAGCTCACTCCTCTCTTCTACTTGCTTTTCAGGTTCTTCAGCCAGTCGCGAGTAGGCGTGAGCGTTCGTTCGGGAGAACTTTTTGTGGAGGAACTTTTTGGTATGGCTTGTGCATAGTAATAGGTTTATAAGTTAGTCTTTATATAAGGTTTATGTTTTGATTTTTTTTTGTGAATTATAGAGATACTCTGATATTGTAACCAATTGCCCCTTTTTGTCAAATATATATGTAGATGTATATATGTTGATGTCGGGTTAAATTTTGGTTATGTTGAGGCTGCGTCCTTTGGTAAAAGGACGGCCGGTGTCATGCCCATTTTTCTTGTGAATCGGGGTGTGACAAGTATTGAATTAACAGTCCAAATGACAATGTGCTAATTGATTCCTCAATAATGCGATGCGGCAGCCAAAACAATAATTGATTACTTTATTAATTTAAACGGACGATTGTATCGACTCAATTCAATCAAGCACGTGCCTTCGTCATTATTAAAAGGGAAGAAAAAAGCACACTCGGTTTTTGATACCACCTAATTCATTAAACTAGAAAGAGCCGGGCAATAGCCGGAAAGGCTAGACGCCGAACAAGAGCCATAGACACAGCATACACATCTTGGAATTCGATGGTTACAACTTGCCAGACCAATATACGTAGCGACTTACGTCATTTGTGTCCTATTTGTCATTGCATGCGATCATCATCTTTCTACAGTTTGTCTTCGTCGTCTATCCTGTTTGTCGTTGCATGCAGTAATCATTCTTTCTACAGTTTGCCTTCGTCGTCTTTGCCTCTCTTATCTCTCTTTATAAGAGACCGCACCCGAGGGATGGACAGATAGCTCTAGAGAGAGAGAGAGAGAGAGAGAGAGATCAAGCTGTTGATTCATGGAAGCAGTTGAAGACATAGTGATTGTTGGTGCCGGCATTGCAGGCCTCACTACAGCTTTGGGACTACACAGGTAATTGTACTGGAATTGGAGCAGTTAGAACTTGAAAGAGTTCTCTGAAAGCTTCTTGTTCTGCTCTTTCTCACCCACCTTATGTTTGTTCGTATGTCTCCGATATTCATGTCAGTGGCTGATAATCTGTCGTGTGTTGCAGGCTTGACATTAGAAGCTTGGTTCTGGAGTCGTCTGATGGGTTGAGAACCACGGGGTTCGCCTTCACAACATGGACAAATGCTTGGCGGGCCTTGGACGCACTCGGGATCGGCGAACCACTCCGCCAACAGCACAACCAACTTTTTGGGTGACTAACGAAATACATTTCTCTTGCTGTGGATAAGATGACTATATCTTATTCTTAGGATTGTTCTGATTTGATTATTCCAATTAATTTGAATGTATGGTGCGACATAACATTGAACCCACAAAGGAAGACATGAGCTTTTTTAGTGATTGGCTTGGCCTACCGGGTTACTTGACCACCTATTGCTTTTCACATGGCTGAGCCTCCATCAAGGGCATATAGGGCAGACACGTCATTTTAATTTGGAATGACACGTCATTTTAATTTGGAATGATCATGGAGAAACATTCTCACATGATCATGAAATGGCTTATACTGACTGTCCGTTAGAATTTGAGCTTGTTATCGATGAGAATGATTTCCAAGCCTCATGTTCCCAAAAGTGTGAGTGTCTGTGGATGGTGATGATTTCATCTAGAGAGCTTGCCATTTGTTCGGATTGTAAAGAAGGAATGCAGTAGGAGAGGGATTAGACATATCCTGATATTTCTGAGGACCCACGCTAGAATTGAGTGAGCACCTTTACATAATATCTGATATGCAACATAGATCCATCAACTCTAGATGAAAATGATATTTTTCATGATTTTAGTTCAACAGCCAGTTCTTTTTCTCATGGCTCTGTGCCCCATTTGAATTGATATTTGGGTTCTGATTCAGGTTGCAGTTAACTTCCACAATTTCTGGAACTACAGCTGAGAGACAATTTGATGCCACAGGGACAAGGTTAAGTCGTTTAAATTCATGAGAGTCTATGTGATTTAAAATTGCATGCGAAATTAGCCATTCAAATAAACCAGATTTATCCCTCACAATTTTTGCGCAAATTTCAATGGATTCCTAATTTCCTTTGTTAATGGTGTGCAATATGTATGGCGTGTCTTTTTAACTTTGTGCATCTATTGCAGACGAGGCCATGAAGTTCGTGGCGTGCAGAGGAGAACCCTGTTGGAAACTCTTGCGAATGAACTTCCTAGTGGCACTATAAGGTATTCGTCCAAGGTTGTGTCAATCGAGGAATCAGGCTTCCTTAAGCTGGTCCATCTTTCTGATGGGTCAATTCTCAAGGCGAAGGTATTGCATCATATTAACCATTAATTAGGAAAATCTGCTTAGAGTGACAGAGATATTTTATGCTCGAGAGAAGCCCCTTTGTCTATGCAAAATTTGCTTTCTTGTCTGAACAAGATATCTACGGTTTAACTTGTCTTTATGCTTATGCTCTACGTGAAAATGTTAGGTGTTAATTGGGTGTGATGGAGTGAACTCAGCAGTGGCAAAATGGCTAGGCTTCAAGAAGCCTGCATTTGTTGGCCGATCTGCCATCAGGGGCTGCACGTATTACGATCACAGTCACAGTTTCGAGCCTAAATTCTTCCAGTTCTTTGGTGAAGGAGTTAGATCTGGTTTCATCCCTTGCGATGACAAGACTACTTATTGGTTCTTTACATTTTATTCTTCCAGCAAGAGTGAGTTTCTGTACTTTCTTCAATATGAGTTGGCTTTTGGCAAATGTTAGATTCTTTTACTCTGCCTTTTGTATTATCTACAAACAAACAATGTCACTTTCCTTAATGCAGATGAAGAGATGGAAGAGAGTCCGGCCAAGATGAAGCAATTCATGCTGCGGAAGCTCGGAAAAATACCTGATAATGTGAGAGCTGTTTTCGAGAAAACAGGACTGGATAACATTATATCATCACCGCTGAGATTTCGACCCCCGTGGGAGATTCTGTGGGGAAATATAAGCAAAACCAATGTCTGTGTGGCCGGAGACGCATTCCACCCCATGACGCCAGATATTGGCCAGGGAGGCTGCTCGGCTCTAGAAGATGGCTTCGTCCTAGCGAGATGCCTGGGCGAAGCCTTGAGGGACAATCAAAGCATGAGCAGTGAAGAAGAGTACAAGAGGATCGAGATGGGCTTGCGGAGGTATGCCAAAGAGAGAAGATGGAGAGCATTTGAGCTCATAAGCACAGCTTACATGGTGGGATACATCCAACAGAGCAATAGCAAGGTATTGAACTTCTTAAGGGACAGAGTACTGGCCACCTTCTTGGCCAGGCGGTCGCTGAAGATGGCGAGTTTCGATTGTGGGAAACTGAGCGCTTCTTGAATTACCCTGATTGTTTACTTATCAGTGTGTTTTGTGCCGGCATTCATGTGAAAGGGGAGATAGCTAAGTTGTGATTGGTTTGCTTCGCCTCTCAAATATCAGAGAAAAGGTTCCTGTCTATGCGGAGACATCCCTGTATGATTGGAGCAACGACAAAAGAATTTGTGAAGTGAGGCACAAAAAAGTCTAATAAAGGCACTTTTATGTTCGGTTTCTGGGATTTTAAGGAACGACAACGTGCCATAATGGTCTTTATTTGGGCGACATGCATTTCTTTACTGTAAAACATCGCTTTTCATGTGAAGAGCGTGATTTAGTAAAATTTACGTATGGAACAATTTCTTCAATTGTCTTTTGAATCCTCTGGAATAAGATCTTGTAAATATACATCTGAGGGGTCGTATTCAAATGAATACAAGATCTTGCGAATCCTATCGCACGACCCAGCCACACCTCGAGGGCTAATGCTTGCTGCCGGGTCACCAGGCATCACCCCCCCACAAAGTCTGCCCGACTCCTCTCTACGTGTGGATTCTCTCCCGAAATTTTCTCCGTTCTCTCCTGATTCCTCGTTTACAGGCTTATTAATCGTCGCAAGATCTTTCGAAAGGTCCAGGAGGCTACCTTTGCCTATGGTGTGTAAACTGGCTGGTGCACGGGATGTTGGAGGCAGCCCAAGGCAGGTTGTAGAACTTGCGCATCAACATGTCTTTTCATCCCGTAACTAAGCAATAGAAAATGTAGAATTTTAGTTGAATGAAAAGATAGTACAATTTATCCCAATCAAAGCTTGACAGAAGTATTTGAAAAAGGCTGAAAATAGGAACGAGACCACGAGATGAAAGAAATAATAGCTGAAGGTTATAAAGTGTTAGTCTGATAAAAGGATGACGCATTAGAAGTTGACACCACCGCATGAAAACGCCAAAATAAGAAAAAGACAGAAGAAAATGTACAAATTTGACAACAGGAAATGAAATTATTGAAACTAGTAAATTGAAGTTTATGATTCCATATTCTGTTTGTATGCCGAAGTCTAAGCTGATATTAGTGCTCTTGAATGGGTGGCAAGGATCTAGATTTGATGAACTTGTCTCTATTCCATCAGCAATTTGTGGAATTCTGTTTCGCTATTCTGCTATTAGGGACAGAGTTATCTGCATTGCTTCATCCTCTGGTTTTTTCTCAACTGCAGGTGCTTGGAATGCAGTTAAGAAGAAAAGGCACCAAAGTTGTGTGGCATAGGCTGGTCTGGTTTTCAAGTAACATGCCCAGATTTTGATTTATTTCCTGGCTAGATTCTTGATAGGCAGCCATTCTTAGAAAGAATTGGTCGATGGTCTGCGCCTGGTGGGTCTCTGTTGTGTTTATTCTGTCAGAAGTATAATGAGACTGGATCTTATTTGTTTTTGAATGTCACTTTTCTGCTCAAGTATGGTGCAAAGTCCAAGCTGAATTTACTTGTCTTCCGCAAGTACGGAAGGCCATGGGGGCTGCAGAAAGCTTTGGTGAAGTTCCTTTCGAATGCTTGCATTTATTTCATTTAGAAAGCAAGGACTGCTTTGCTTCGTGATGCTGCATCTGTGGCTGTAACGAACTGATTTGACGAGGGTGGGAGTGGTCACCAGGGCCAAAAGGGCATGAATGAACCAAACCACGCACCGAATAGGGAGAGAACGATTCAGAGATATATATGTGAAAAATAAAATTGACTTGTTGACAACAAGTTTTGCTTTTGAAACTCCAAAGTTAAGTGAGTCCAACATAGAACACTATCAAGATGGCTCACCTCCTAAGAAAGTGGCTGCTGGTACCCAAAGGACAAAATGGTGAGACTTGATATGGACATGCCAAAGTGGACAATATCTAGAGTAAATTAATCCATGAATGTCACAGTGATGGAGACCCTTCCTTTTTTTTTTCTTTTTTCATCACAAGATGGAGACCCTCCATTTGATTAGATTTGCTGTAAAGCATCGTTTTGAGGGCTGTGTCAGCATGAAGAGAAATGTTACGTAAGATTTCCATAGGCTTCTGTGTTGTAATTAGAATTTTTGTCTAAATGTCCAAGACTTGCCTTTATGAAGTATTTGTTGTGCAAGTCTTCAATTTACGTCGCAGCATTTCGCAGAGTTAGGAGTTTGCAGTAGTAGTGTCTTGCTCGATTGTTATGTTGGGCTTGTTGCGGGAGTAGTCCACGCCCACTTGGTTGGGAGTTGATGCAATACAATAACATATCCAAAATCAGAGTGGTCCACATCCACTTGGTTGGGAGTTGATGCAATACAATAACATATCCAAAATCAGACAGACACGCACGCGCACACGTAATTGAACCCATCGTACCTCGTCGCGTCAAAACTAGTATTTTATAGCTGACGGCTTTTGTAATCCTGTTGGTGTTCACTTTTCGTCTGTCTTTGCACGCAATGCATTTCTTCGGCATCATATCTTGCATAATTTACTGGTGACCCCTGATCATCATCTTTGTCCCTAATACGTTTTTTACGCTTTATGTTGCTGTCTGAATTGGAACTCCACTACCCATTTGAAACCTCAGTCGCAGATACTTTTAAAGCACAAGACACTAGTCTCCAGTCAAGACTTTGTAGGCCGTCTAAACGGCTTCCCAAGATCGACATAGCTAGAAACTCAAACATCCTAAGGTTGAGGATGAGGATTTGTGTACCTGATTTTGAATTCATTGTTCTTGGAGCAAAATAGCAGCAATCCGAGCCTTTGACGCTGAAGATCTTCTCCTCTATGATCCTCGGTTCCTAGCTCGATGAGACCGCCACTCACAGCTTGCCTTATGTGAGTTGAAAGAGAATTTTGGAAGAATGAGGGCTAGAGGAGGGACCTTAGCGCTATTTATAGAGTTTTGGACGGGCTCTCTCATCACGGGCCGGGCCCAACTCGGCCCACACAAGCCAGGCCCATATTCGACTGTTAAGAAACTTTATATCCTACTTTATTAGATCAACTCCGTAAAAACGGTTGATTATAATCTCAATTAATGTAGCCCACATCAGGAAAATTCTTACATTCTCTCACTTGGGCTATATTAATTGAGACCGTACTGTATGTGCGCACCTTTATGTTGATCTAGAGATAATTCTCAACAGTCAATCCGATCCCATAAAGTCTCCAACACCGGATCATGGCGGTAACTACATATACATACACAGAGGCTTCCATGGTCACAACTGCTATCAACTTTACTGATATGGATTTAATATGGTTGTATGGCAAATCGATAACACCTCATAAAGAGTTTTACCTTATGTGTTATCCTCTTTGTTGGTTACTATTCTCTTACCTTAAGTGTCACAGAAAACCGGATGTGGCACTAGAGAATATTTTTATGGTTCTAATGAACCCACATATGTCTTATTTTTATGGTTCTAATGAACCCACATATGTCTTATTTTTATGGTTAACCTTTCTTTATGTGTAATTGAGACATATGTACAAGGCTAATAACTGAATGCCCCTAGCCTTTACTCAAGATTTACACAGTTTCTTGAGATTTTCCTTAGATATATGTACGCAACTCAATAACAGTTTATACAAAATGAGTTAACATATATCTAAATGTTACATAAAGTAACAAAGTACAGACGTAAACTTTATTAGAGCAAATCTGAAAAAACTCCCACTAAACGACAGTATCCACCAATTCTCCTAAGCCCATGTTCATGATATGTCGCTCAAATACACAAGGGCGTAGGCCTTTAGTTAGTGGATCTGCCAACATATCGTCCGTGGGAACATGCTCTACTATAATGTCACTATTATGTACCATTTCCTTAATGGTCAAAAACTTGACTCCATATGCTTAGACCCTTTAAGACTTCTGTTGTTATTGACAAATAACACAGCCGAATTGTTATCACAAAATAACTGTATGGGTCTATCCACAAAATCAAATATGGTCAATTCCTTAATGAGGTTCCGAAGCCAAATTGTTTGAGTAGCAGCTGAAAAACATGCTATAAACTCTGATTGCATGGTAGAAGAAGATATAGATTTCTGTTTCTCACTTTTCCACGATACTGCACCTCCTGCCAACATGAATATATATCCTGTTGTAGACTTCCTATCATCCTCATAACCAGCAAAGTCTGCATCTGAATATACTAACAATCGCAAATCATTGACATATCTATACATTAGCATATAATCTCCTGTTCTTTTTAAGTATCTCAAGACCTTTTTGGCAACAACCCAATGATCATGTCCTGGATTTGACTGATATCTACCTAAAACCCCTGTTACAAAAGCAATGTCTGGTTTGGTGCAAACTTGAGCATATATGATACTTCCAAGTGCATTAGCATAAGGCACATCTTTCATTTGGTTTTTCTCAAAATCTGATTGAGGACACTGCGAGAGACTCAGCTTGTCACCCTTAACTACATGAACAATTCCTGGTTTGCAATCCTGCATGTTGAATCTTTCCAAAATACGATCAACATATGCTTTTTGAGATAATCTTAACATACGACGAGAACGATTCCTATGGATTTCAATACCAAGAACAAAAGATGCTTCACCCAGGTCTTTCATGTCAAAATTCTTCGACAACATTTGCTTTGCTTTATGCAGCAATCCAATATCGCTACTTGCAAGCAGAATATCATCCATATAAAGTATCAGAAAAATAAATTTCCTCCCACTAACCTTGTAGTATATGCACTGATCTACTTTGTTCTCAACAAAACCAAAAGAAGTAATAACATTGTGAAACTTCAAGTACCATTGTCTGGAAGCTTGTTTGAGACTATAAATAACCTTCTTCAGTTTACATACAAGCTTATCTGAATCATTTGCTGCAAAATCTTCAAGTTGCACCATATAAACCTCCTCATCAAAGTCTCCATTTAAAAAAACAGTTTTAACGTTCATCTGGTGTAATTCCATGTCAAAATGAGCTGCTAACGCCATGATCACTCTAAAGGAGTTTTTAGAAGAAATTGGAGAAAATGTTGCTTCATAGTCTATTCATTCTCTTTGAGTGAAGCCCTTGGCCACAAGTCTGACTTTAAATTTCTCAATTTTTCCTTTTGAATCTCCTTTAGTCTTATAAACCCACTTGCAACCTATGGGTTTACAACCTTTCGGTAATTCAACAAGCTCCCAAACGCCATTATATTTCATAGATTGCATTTCATCTCTCATTGCATCCAACCACAAATTTGATTGAGGACAGGAAACAACGTCCATATAAGTCACTGGATCTATAATGCAGCCTATATCGTAATCATGTTCTCCTAAATAGACTATATAGTCCGGTGGTATAGCTGAACGCCTTTCTCTAGTAGATCTCCTAAGTGGTGTCACTGGGTGCTCATTTTGAATCTGAGGTACTTGAAAGACTTCATCTGTGGTCGTTTCATCAATAGGATTCTCAGCATTAACAGGTTCAGTTTGTGGCACAGTAGGCTCCATAATTGTTTGCATAGGTAAGGAAAAAGACATAGCATGTCTCATCATGTTGTCATGTTCACTAATTTATGAGCAATCATGCTTTTCGGCTACATCAAATTCTAGAAACTTGGCCGTTTGTGATTCTACAATCTTTGTTCCTCCACTTGGATTATAAAACCGATATCCCTTCGAATATTCTGAATAAGATACAAAGTAGCATCGAGTGGTTTTAGCCTCCAACTTACCTAACGTTGGATTATTCAATCTTACTTCTGCAGGACATCCCCAGACCTTGAAATGATTCAAACTTGGTTTGCGTCCAGTCCATAATTCAAAAGGAGTCGATGTAACAGTTTTGGTAGGAACACGATTCAATAAATAAAGGGCTGTTTTTAAAGCCTCACCCCATAAAAAATCAAGCAAATTAGTCCTACTCATCAAACACCTTACCATATCCATGAGAGTACGATTGCGCCTTTCAGCCACACCATTTTGTTCAGGACTTCCAAGCATTGTGAACTGAGCCACTATCCTAGAATCCTTTAAGTATTTAGCAAATGGTCCTTTGATTTGCTCAACATTGCCATGTCTACCATAATATTCTCCACCTCGATTAGATCTAACCACATTTATTACCTTTCCTAACTGTTTCTCAACTTTAGTCCGATAAATCTTAAATTTGTTAAGAGATTTAGACTTTTCCTTAATCGGGAATAGGTAACCATACCGAGAATAATCATCGATAAACGTGATGAAATAAAAATTTCTGCACAAAGTTGCAGTATAGGGTCCACTGATATTGGTGTGAATGACTTCTAAATTAGAACTTCGAACTGCGGTTTTTTTCTTTATCTTAGTCATCTTTCCTCTATAACAGTCTATGCAAGTCTCTAGGTAACCTTTAAGAGTAGGCAGGATGTATATCTTTATCAGCCTTTCTACTCTTTCTTTAAATATATGACCTAGTCGTTTATGCCATAATGCATAAGATTGTTCCTTAGGTAGAGGTCTTTTAGGAACAACATTTTCAACTGTATTAGCGACGTATATATCATTGGGAGATAAACACAATCTGTACAATCCATTGAACATGTTGCAGCACCCAACCTTATTGGAACTAAAGAACATAGATACAATATTGTTCTTTATTTCAAAAGAGTAACCACACATATCCAAACATGATACAAAGACTAAGTTCCGTCTAAAGGAAGGTACATAAAAAGTGTTTCTTAATATCATATTAAAATCAGTATCTAAAATCAAAATGACATCTCCCACGAACTCAACGTCGATCTTGTCGTTATTTCCCACAGTGAGCTTTGATTCATCCTGATTTGGCGTCCTTATGTTTGTGAATCCCTGTATGGTAAATGCAACATGATTAGTCGCACCACTATCTAGCCACCAAGAACTGGATGGGGCTTCAGATAGGTTGGATTCACAGACAAGTGCTAAAGAATCATTATCTTTATGCTCATTTTTAGATAACCAAGCTTTATAGTTATCGCAGTATTTCTTTATGTGTCCCCTCTTCCTACAAAAGTAGCAAAGGACATCCTCCTTTTTAAAAGGTGCCTTTCTAGGAGCCATAGTGGTGGAAGGGCCAGCAGCTTCAGGATTTCCCCTCTTAGGAGCTATATAGTTAGAAGTCCCTATGGCTTTAGGATTTCCTCTATGATGTGCAATCCATTTACCCTTCCTGCTGGCAGAACTAGAGGCATACAAGGCAAGATGCCCTCTTTCTTTCTTCAGTTTCTCTTCCTCTGCCACCACTCTAACTATAAGGTCATTGATTGACCAAGTCTCATTTTGCGAACTATAGTTCGTTTTGATAATTCCAAAGCCAGGAGGAAGAGTATTTAATGCTTGATGCACAATGCAAGCTTCAGGGATATCAACCTGAAGAATTCGGAGATTTGTCTGAAGATCTACCATCCTAAGCATATAATCTCTAACTCCAGTCGAACCATCATACTTCATATTAAAGAGTGATTGCATAAGTGTACCTATCTCAGCATTGGAAGAGACACGATACCTAGCCTCCAAAGCTTCCATCATTTCCTTAACAGTACAGTCAGTTGGCAAGCCACTCATTAAATGTTCCTGAATTGACCGTTTCATAATGAGCAAGCAAATTCTATTACTCTTTTCCCAGGCAACAAAACGTACTTTCTGGATTTCTGTACTAGCATCAGTAAGGTCTGTCGGCCTATCCTCAGTAAGAGCAATATGAACATCTGCCAACTCCATCCCAAATAGAAAATCCTCTTTCCTTTTCTTGAAGTTTGATCCAGTAAGAACCTCAATCGCAATGGAATTGCCATTTACAGGGAAGGTGACTGATTATACAAGCAATACATATAATTAGCATCATGTGAGTGCTAAACACACATCTCAAGAGCTACATACATCATCATATAAGCATCTTTGGGCAGAATATATGACATGCAATTGTATACTCTTCACACGACAGCGGTCCATGAAAATATATTCTAACATTTCGCGAATTCACCACCTTTGGGTGTATGAACCACTAGGGTTAGTCAATTTTCAACCATATGCTGTACATGTATCCCTCCATAAACTAACGCACAATCACCTCCTTTGGGAGTATAATCACGCATCATATCAAGAGACATCCCTTTACGATATGCGAACGATGTTTCTCAAATCCAATCAAGTGTGCCACTTTGGCGGTCACAACCCAACTAAATTATCGAAATTCTCTCATATCAGGGATATAACTTTATGACTCACATTTTCCTTTCACATGTGATTTTAGACTTGATGACAGGAGCTATTAGTCACTAAAATCACAAGTTATGCTAATTGCATTAATCCATCCACTGATACATACTACTAATAAATCAACACTACACATATTCCTCAAGTGATGATATAATCATAAGCATGCAATTGTATTTCCAAAACCATAGAGAAATACATGAAAATATGCCAAAATTACCCCAAAATCACGTACCTTAGGGTTTCACATGCATTTTCACATCCTTAAAAGCATCAAAAAATGCAAATAAGCATACCACAAGATAGGAAATTTACATACGAGCACACCGACATCAACCACGCGCCCAATAGAGGTCACACGCGCCCTCACGCGCCAATAGAGTGTGCGGCGCGTGAGCGGAACGCGGTGGCGTATCGACCCGGTCCGAAAGCCGGTTTACCGGTCCGACCGGTCAACGGGTCGAACCGGTCAACGATCAACCAGGTCGGGTCAACCCGGTCAACGGTCAACCGGGTCGGGTCAACCTGGTCAACGGTCAACCCGAGTTGGGTCGACCCGGTCAACAACCGATCGGGTCTGTGGTGACGTCATTGGTGACGTCACATGCCACGTGGCGGTCGCACGTAAGGCGGCTTATGTGACGTCATCATGACGTCATCACCGACACGTGTTGGCGGTGGCGAAACCGCTGAGGCGGTCCGCGCGCGCAAAGCCGCGTGTCGGTCCACGCGTCGATGCGCATGCCCGCGCGCACGCGACGTGGCGCGGCGCGGCGGCGCGTGGGATCGCCTCCGAGCTCTGTCTCGGTGCGTGAAGGCACGTGCGGCCGTTTCCGGCATCGTCCAGAGGCATTCTACCCACCAAAATACTTGTATTGACGAGGAGAAGCCATATATGCAATAAAAAATCACTTTCATCAGACCAAAAATCATGAAAAACAAGCAAAATGATCCGAGCTTGAGTCAAGTCCGAAATGGTTAAAAACATCAAATTTTGGCCATCGTCGGAGACAAGCTACCCACGAAAACACTCAGCTCGACAAGATTAATCCGATTATACGGTCAAAATCAAGTTTCATGTGGATAAATTCTTCAAAACAGCTCCTTATGTTCGAGTTCTAGTTTATGCAGGCTCTGATACCAAATGTAGGCCGTCTAAACGGCTTCCCAAAAGCGACATAGCTAGAAACTCGAACATCCTAAGGTTGAGGATGCTGATTTGTGTACCTGATTTTGAATTCATTGTTCTTGGAGCAAAATAGCAGCAATCCGAGCCTTTGACACTGAAGATCTTCTCCTCTATGACCCTCGGTTCCTGGCTCGATGAGACCGCCACTCACAGCTTGCCTTATGTGAGTTGAGAGAGAATTTTAGAAGAATGAGGGCTAGAGGAGGGACCTTAGCGCTATTTATAGAGTTTTGGACGGGCCCTCTCATCACGGGCCGGGCCCAACTCGGCCCACACAAGCCAGGTCCATATTCGACTGTTAAGAAACTTTATATCCTACTTTATTAGATCAACTCCGTAAAAACGATTAATTATAATCTCAATTAATATAACTCACATCAGGAAAATTCTTACAGACTCTTGTCATGGAAGCAGTTGAGGACATAGTCATTGTTGGAGCTGGCATAGCAGGGCTTGCCACAGCTTTAGGACTTCATAGGTTTTGTACTTGAAGCAATTACGAGTAGTTCGCTCGGAAGTTTCTTCCATATCTTTCCTACCCTCTTCGTGTTTGTTTGTTTGTCTCTATTACTGATGATACTGTGTGTTGCAGGCTAGGCATAAGAAGCTTGGTTTTGGGGTCGCACGACCATTTGAGGACCACAGGGTTTGCGTTAGGAATATGGACAAATGGTTGGAAAGCCTTGGACGCGGTTGGGGTTGGCGAATCGCTCCGTCAGCAGCACAACCGACTTCTCAGGTAACTAAGAAACTCCCTTCTCTAGCTGTAGAATGGGGAAGACGTTTTGCAGTCAATCCTAATAGATTCAAACAAATTACAATCCGAATGAATAGCGAGACATACCCTGCACCCGCAAAAAAGAAGACGGTGATCGTGAAGTGATACCTAATATGGGACATAGGTACCATGAAGTGCTTCTTCTCATATCTCTGCGCCTGCTTTTTTAATTGACATGTTAGAGGTTTTGGTTGCAGGGTGATGACTTCTTCCGCAATTTCTGGACTTCGTACAGCAGAGATACCGTTAAATGCCATGGGGCCACAGTTAAGTCATTTGTATTTGAAATTAGCCAGTCAATTTTCCAGATGTGCTCCTTGTTTTTTAGTGGAAAGAACGTGCTGGTCTTGTGTATTGCAGGAGGGACCATAAATTTCGTTGTGTGAAGAGGAAGATCTTGTTGGAGACTCTTGAGAAAGAACTTCCAAGTGGCACTATTAAATTTTCTTCCAAGGTAGTTTCAATTGAAGAATCAGGCTGCCTCAAGCTTATTCATCTTTCTGATGGTTCTTTTCCCAAGGCGAAGGTATCATATTGTAATCTACCATTGATTGGGAAAATTTGCTTAGAATGACAGTAAGAATTAAAGCTTGAGACGAGCCCCTTTTATCTACTGAGAAATTTTCCCTCGCTTTTCAAAACTAGAGGTTGTCTATGGTTTAACTGATCTTTATGCTTGTACTCTGTTTGTACATGCTAGTTGTTGATTGGGTGTGATGGAGTGAACTCTGCAGTGGCCAAATGGCTAGGCTTCAAGAAGCCTGCTTCTGTTGGCCGATTCGGCATCAGGGCCTGTGAATATTACGAGAATGGCCATGATCTTGAGCCCAAAATTTCCCTGTTCATGGGTAAAGGAGTAAGATATGGTGTCCTTCCTTGCGATGATAAGACAATATACTGGTTCTTCAGTTTTTCTCCTTCCAGCCAGGGTGAGTTTCAATATGCCTTTTTTCTCCTTTTGAAGATAAAGTCTTCATCTTTTATTTTTTTATTTTTCTCTCTGATATGAACTGGCCTCGACATATATTAAATCCTTTTCGACTTGTATGCATATTTGGTTCAAGCACTTGTGCTTTCCTTGATGTAGATGAAGAAATTATAGATAACCCGGCTGAGATCAAGCAATTAGTGCTAAGCAAGCTCGGAAAAGTCGCAGACAACATAAAAGCTGTTATAGATGACATGGAATTGGATAACATGATGTTATCTCCACTGAGACTTAGACACCCATGGGAGATTATGTGATGACCTAGACCCGGGGCAGTACGGAGAGACGGACTAAGATCGCCTCGGCAATACGCGGGCGAGGCTAAGTGTGATGGCCCTAGCGACGGTGTACGGGGAGGAGGGATGGCGGTGCGTCTGCGCCTCAGTCCCCCAAGGTGCGCAGGAAGGGGGCACGTCTCTTGTCCTACATCACTTAGGGAGGGAGTCCTAGGCTAGCTTATAAGACTTGGGTCCCTCGGACAATGCGTGTGGGGCCATAGTGAGGACACTGTGCTTCTAACAGGTGGATAATGTGATGACTCAGACCTGGGTATCAGAGCCGACTCCCGACCGAGGGATGGCGGTGTGCTCTCTTGTCCCACATCGGGGACATCCCTTAGGGAGAGAGTCCTGGGCTAGCTTATAAGACTTGGGTCCCTCTAATTGTATATACCTGTTTTCTTGGGGTAGTATGGGTTGTCGAGAAGAACAAAACCTTGAGGACTTAGTGTCCAAAGACCCGAGAAGAACAAAACCGTGAGAACTTAGTGTTTAAAGCAAATAATATATGTACAGTGAAGATCCGGGGTGTTACAGATTATATGGGGAAATATAAGGAAGCAAAAGTAATGTTTGTGTAGCTGGAGATGCATTCCACCCCATGACACCCGACATTGCCCAAGGAGGCTGTGCGGCCCTAGAAGATAGCATCGTCTTAGCAAACATGCCTGGGTGAAGCCTTGAGAGACAGGCAAGTCATGAGAAGTGAAGGGAAGGGAATGGAAGAGGAGGACGAGCACAAGAGGATTGAGAGGGGTCTGCAGAATTATGCCAAAGAGCGAAGATGGAGAGCATTTCAGCTCACAACTACAGCTTATATGGTGGGATACATGGCACAAAGCGATGGCAAGATATTGAACTTCTTGAGTAATACAGTGCTGGCCGGGTTCTTGGCTGGGCGGCTGCCAAGGATAGCGAGCTACAATTGCGGGATGCTAAGAACTTCTTGAATTCAGAGCTTAGTCCCATATGTTGCTGTTTGCCTTTGCAGGTTACATAGGGAGTGCTTTCCTCATTTTCTTGTTTCTCTTCTTCCTATGTAAAGGAAAATAAGGGAATGTTTGTGTTTGTGCTAGTAAAGTAAGGATGATGAATGCGTGTAGCTACAATAATGTCATTTTTGACTGCAAGAAAATCTTGTCCTCTTAAGGCATCAATTTCAGACATGTGAGTGATTGAATTTGCTTCTTTGGAGATGTAAGTTGAATTGCTGGATTTCTTTGGTTGCCTTGTCAGAGAATTCTATTGTCCAGATTCAGATTAATTCCTTCCCCTCTAGCAATCGTATCAGCACCTAAAACAAGCAGCAACGCCAGAAAATTACCATTCTGCTGAACAAGCCAATTTTGCCGTTCGCAGAAATGTTTGAGATTAGGAGGGTGAGATGAAAATTAGGGAACTAAGTCATCAATTGGTTATATTTCCATTTTTTTATTCCATTCCCGAGGAGAAAAATACTCTCCCCAAGCAATGATTTATAAGGTCACGTTTACCTTTTCAATCCGCAAATGGAAGTACACAAATGTAAATTTAAGCTTAATAAAAAGATGACACAATTTCATCTCGATGAAACTTGACATCATAAGGCCGAAATAAGAATAAGGAAGAAGAGTTAAATAAGTTTAGGGGTCTTCTTGAGCTATTGCAAGAGACGATGCGCAACATCCAAATAAGTCTTTTGAGGTTGATGCATGGATTGACCCAAACCAATCCTCGATTTATCTCAACAACAATAAATCCTTATATTGTTGATTTGTAACGCTCGCGTTTAGATCGTCCAAGTGAACCTTCTATGACCATTGCACGTTATGGTTTCATAATAGTTGATGACTTTTCTCCCAGCACTTGGATATATTTGTGATGGTTTTATTTATGTAGATGGGCCTAAGTTGGCCCGTCCGCCCATGTTGGGCCTAAGAACCCGGCCCACAAGATTAGGGCCCATGGATGAAAGGGTGCGTTGAGGGGTCGTGTCTTTTTGGGGGAACGTATTACGTTGAAGAGTTACGTCTCTTGGAGGAAACGTATTTAAGAAAGAAAAGAAAAGAGAGGAACCCACTTTTTCAACGTACGTCAGTCTCTCCCTCTCCAAGAAGCGTAAGACGCTCTCTCCCCTCCAGACAACGTAAAAGACTGAAAAGAAAAGAACGCTCTGTTTTTTCTCCCCCTAATAGCAACAGCATGCCCCATTGATAAATCAGGATCAGATTCTTCCTCGAATTCAACGTTGGTGTTTAATCTGTGGATAATAAGGTACGCTCGATTCTGTGGTGTGTCTTTGATCGGTGATACATGTTTGTTTTTGGGCTTATCTTCCACATTCGTTTTAGGGGTTCGATTGAGTGTCGAACCAGTTTTAGGGAATCGGTAAATCCCAACAATTTGTCACAATAACGTGGTGGCCCTCTTGGCATCATAGGTCCCTTTAATTGCATCACCTATGAACACCCGTTATTCGACATTCGTACGTCAATAATTCTAGCTTTTGAACAAAACCAATCCGTACAAATGGCACAGACGAATTCTTCTCGAATGCTTGTGCTCGGCTTGCATGGTCAGAAATCGGCTTGCTATTGCTGCATCCCGCCCCCATTCATCGCGCGCAACGTTACAGTTCACTGATCGTGAGTGAACTCACTTGAGCAAATTACTTACTAAAATCATTTATGACACCCGAAAAGAAAACGAATTGCCAAGACGTCCATCCACACTCGTCCACGATCAAGTTCACCAGGATATAGGTCACTGTGAACAGTATTTATGGGAGTCATTCTTCGAGCTAGTGTCATGATTTTCAAAATAGTACATAAATGTACAAATTTGACAATTGGAAATGAAATTATTGAAACTGGTAATTTGAAAGCAAAATCCATTCCCTTGCACTTCTCTTCACGTCACTTTAAAACAATTATTCTTATACCAGTAATATTTAAAAAATTAATCATTCCATTTATCTAACATTAATGTTACTTAAAAATATGAGATAAGTGCACTAATATTCTAAAACTTGTCACAAAAGTATAATTTAGTCTTAAAACTTACAAAAAGTACAATCAACTCCTAAAATTTATCAAATTGATACGATCAAGTATTTCCATTAACTTCATCTAATTTGACAACAAGAAATGCCAATGTGACTTTTATATATATTATTTTCTCTCTCCTATGGGGTGTTTTTTTAATGTTGGTCCTACTCTACTCTTAGGCGGTGCTACCATGGCTAAAACGATGTCTTTTTTGTCCAAATTTATATTTTAATAGAAATTTTAATTAGATTATATTAAAAAAATAAGCTAACTTTCAAAAATAAAAAAGGAAAAAGGAAAGGGAAAAACTAGGCAAGGGTTGCAGAAAATTTCCGAAAAAAGATCAAAAATTAAAAAAAAAATTCAAAAATCGTTCAATTTAGCACCAACTATGCTATGTAGAATAACTTATACTAACTAGATCGACACATCAATAATTTCCAGTAAAAATAAATTGACAAATCGTCAAACTATTTATGACTAAATTAGCAAAAGTCAAAATATTTAGGATTAAATTGGCACAATTGAAAATTATAAGACTGGATAACTACCGTACAATAATTTTATGACTTTTTGGGTAATTTTTTTCAACAGCACACATATGCTGGCCCACCAATGGGATCTGCAATGTAGCGAAGTAATGAACAACGAACACTAAAAAAGTCACATTAAACAATCGTATTGAATTTAATTGAGCACGTATAGGTAGTCATGATTAATAAATAAGAAAATACATCCTGGTACCAACCGACACCTTAATGCGAGCGTATGATGAATAAGAGGAGGTACAAGAGCGCTTAATGATGCACACACACGATGGGCCCCCCATGGGATCTGCAATGTAGCAAAGCAGCAGACAAGACAGACTAAATATGTCACATTAAACAATTGTATTGAATTCAATCGAAGACATGCCAGAAGTCACGATTAATTAATAAGAAAACATATCTTGGTACCAACCCATATTTTCTTGACGCGAGTGCCCAATGAAGATAAAGAGGAGGAACAAGAGCCCTCAATAAAGCGCGCACACGCGGCGCCCCTATGGAATCTGCTATCTAGCAAAGCATCGGACAAGATAGACACTAAATGCGTCACATTAATCAATCATATTGAATTCAATCAAGCACATACAGGTAGTAATGACTAGTGAATAAGAAAATACATCTTGGTACCTAACCATACCTTCTTAACACAGGTTTACAATGAAGAATAAGAGTAGGGACAAGAATGCTCCGACGAGCTCAACATATTATTTCACCAGTTTATCACTATAAGCCATGGGTTCCCAATAATTAATGATAAGATTTGTTGATGCATCATCTTTCATTCATTCACCTTTATCATTTCGCCTCTCGTCTTCTTTTATATATCATCCGGTCTAAACTCTGAAACCTCATTACCCCCATAGAGAGAGAGAGAGTATCAAAACAAGGTGTTGTGTCATGGAATTGGTTGAGGACATAGTGATAGTTGGAGCCGGCATAGCTGGACTTACCACTGCTTTAGGACTTCATAGGTATCGTGTTTTCAATTGAGGACTTAAAAGACTTATAAAGCGTTCTGTTAGAAAGTTGCTCAGTCACCTTTTGCACGCTGTGGATGTTTATTCACATGTTTCCGTCTTGAAGTGTGTAATTGAATGATGCCGTGGGTGCTGCAGGCTGGGCATTAGAAGCTTGGTCTTGGAATCCCATGATTCTTTGAGGATCAAGGGTTTTGCGTTAGCAACATGGACAAATGCTTGGAAGGCCTTGGACGCTTTCGGGATCACGGAATCGCTTCGTCGGCAGCACAACCAGCTCCTTGGGTAAACGAAGCAACTCACTTCTCTTGCTTTAGCTGATATGATTATGCTTCCTTCGCTCACTTTAATATATTAGAGGACCAACTGCAATTTGAATGAACAGCAAGACATTATTTTGAACCCTAAAATAGAACGCACGATTATAAAGTGATTACTTAGTTTGGTCTACCGGGATAGTTGACTGTCTAATGTTTTTCTGACATCCAAGCACGTAGAGCGTACAAAAACTGATTGGACCGTTCGAAGCGACGTGCTGAATTGCTAGTGGTATTTAAACAAGAGTGACAAATTCAAAGATTTTGTGAGAATCTGAATCTGCGACACAAAAAATCAATCTCGTTGTTGACCCAATGGCTAGTTACATATCTTTATTTTTGTAAATACTAGTCAGATATCTTTGAGCAAAACTCCATGTTGAGAAGAACAAATTTCCCTCCTTACAAACTCATTTCTGCATCTTTCTCAGGGTTCGGACGTGGTTTAGTGTTTAGGTAGTTTGGAGTATTTAGGGTGATTGTGAGAATTGAGGATTGGAGGATGGGCAATTTTGGAAAGGAAATAGAATTTTCGGTAAATAAGGATATTGTTGTTTTCAACAGGTATCTAAGTAGTCATTAGATGAAAGATAAGGTTTATTTTCAGTGTTATCTGTTGCATAAGCTAGTTTTTTTATACCGTAAGGGGTAAAGAATCTTCTGAGAGTCGAATGCGGACAAACTATATCCACCGTGTCGTAAAATGTCTTCTACCAAGTATATCCATCAGACCTTCGGTCTCATTATCGAGCAGAATGACTTCCAAGCCTCTGTGCTGCCGGAAATCCGACTGTTCGTCCAAGTTTTTCTTTCCATCGGTCTTTGAGAAAGAGTTGAATTGGGAGGAGGTATTACACCCAGTCAAATATTGCAGAAGCACCATGCCATAAAATAGCACGTGAACAAGATGCATGATGACACCTAAGCGGGACAAACGCCTGAACTTAAAATGAAAGGCTTTTCTGTATTATTTTATCAACAGGTAGTCCTTCTTCTCATGCCTCTGTCCATGCGAGTTCCATTGACATTTTAGAGGTTCTTATTGCAGGGTGATGACCACTTCCACAATTTCGGGACTTCCTACAGCAGAGAGACCATTCAGTGCCACGGGGACACGGTTAAGTCATTTAAGTTCGTAATTAGCCAGTCAATTAATTAGATTCGCCCCTTGCACATCATGTGGAAAAATGAACATGATGCTTTCCCTTGAGTAACTGGGTGCAATATTGCAGGAGAGACCATGAAGTTCGCTGCGTGCAGAGGAAAATCTTGATGGAAACACTAGTGAAAGAACTTCCAAGTGGCACCATGAAGTTCTCTTCCAAGGTTGTTTCGATTGAGCAATCCAGCAACCTTAAACTTATCCATCTTTCTGATGGTTCAAATCTCAGGGCGAAGGTATTGCATCATCCTTTACCATTAAGTAGGAAGATTTGAGTGGAATGACAGTGAGATATCTATGCTTGAGGTCAACCCCTTTGTCTGCAGAAAATGGGCTCACTTTTGCAAGCAAAACGATGTCTTATGGTTTAAGTGTCCTTTCTGCTAGTACTTTATCTCTAACTGCTAGGTGTTGCTCGGGTGTGATGGAGTGAACTCGGTTGTGGCAAAATGGCTCGGCTTCAAGGCGCCTGCTTTCGTTGGCCGATTTGCCGTCAGGGGCTCTGTGTATTACGAGAATGGTCACGGTTTTGAGCCCAAACTTTTCCAGTTCATTGGTGAAGGATTTAGATCTGGCTTTGTCACCTGCGATGATAAGACTATGTATTGGTTCGTCACTTTTTCTACTTCCATGTCCAGCCAGGGTGAGTTTTTATGTGCACCTTTTTCCTGATGAAGAAAAACCCCTTTCCTTGATATGAGCCAGCATCGGCATATATTAAATTCTTCTTGTCAATCACACATATTTTCTGCAAGCACATTATGTCATTTTCTGTGATGAAGAGATGGAAGAGAATCCAGCTGAGGTGAAGCAATTCGTGCTGAGCAAGCTCGGAAAAGTTGCCGACAACTTTAAAGCTGTCATACGCGACACAGAATTGGAAAACTTGTCAATAGCTCCACTCAGGTTCAGACACCCATGGGACATTTTATGGGGACGCATAAGCAAAAGCAATGTCTTTGTAGCTGGAGATGCATTCCACCCCATGACTCCAGATATAGGCCAAGGAGGCTGTTCGGCTCTAGAAGATGGGGTCACCTTAGCAAGATGCCTCGGTGAAGCCTTGAGGGACAAGCAAGGCATTAGAAGTGAAGAGTACAAAGAGGATTGAGATGGGCCTGAAGAATTATGCCAAAGAGAGAAGATGGAGAGCATTTGAGCTCATAAGTACAGCCTATATGGTGGGATACATCCAAACAAGCAATGGCAAGATATTGAGCTTCTTAAGGAATAAAGTACCGGGCGGGTTCGTCGCGGGGCGGCAGCTGAGACTAGCGAGTTTCGATTGCGGGAAACTGACAACTTCCTAAAATTCAGACCCTACTCCTTTATGTTGTTTGCTTTTCATGGTACACAGTGTTGTCTCCACTTTCCTCTCGTTTTTTCTCCTCTTTTTCGTTCTCTTCATTTGATGAAAGCCTCAGCTCATGGAAGTTATGTGTTTATGCTGTACTCTCCCTAAGTCTTTATGTGAGAATGCGATTTTCCATTTATAATTAGGGGAGGCATATCCATGACTGTTCCCCTCGAAGAAAAAATGACAAAAAAATCCTAGTGTAAATTTCTCTTTCTGTCTGTCAAATATGCGTTTGTTGTAAAATGCTTCAGAGAATGATTGAAATCAAAAGTAAATCTTGGAAGCAACGCATCCCTATGATTAGCCAGTTTGTCCCCAAGTCAGTGTAAGGAATTGAGGACCACTTTGACTGAGGGATGAGTTAATACGTGAATTAAGCGCATAGGAAGACCCGGAGGTCGTAGTAATATGGCAAATACGCGCAATGTTTCACCTAATTCAATTTCACAACAAGTCAAATGTCCGCATATCTAATCTAGATCTATAAATAATAAAAAAGTTGGGTAGAACAGAAAATCACTGTTTACCCCCACATCATCCCAAAACCTCGTTCCCTTCCACTTCTCTTCATATCACGCGGAAACAATTACTTTTACACTGAAAAGATAAAAGTGTAATTAATTGTTCCATTTATCTACATTAATGTTTCTAAAATAGTAATTTAAAATTGATTCATGTGACATATAAAGATGTCATTGCTAATTTATTATATAAGTGGAATGATAAATGACTACTCAGTTTTTATATGTTGACATAAAAAAAAATTCATGTAAAATCTTTCTTTTTATGTAAGACAAAGGAACATAGTTCCTTTTGTTTTTATGTATCGTCTAAAATATTTTGCAATAGATATATATATTTATATATATATATATATATATATATATATATATATATATGTATAAATTCACTTCCTTATATTGTTATTTTTTTTTTCAACATCTATAGGATTGCTATAGAAATCCATAATCTATGTAAAATCGCAACATGTCGAATCTATCTATACTACAATCTATCTCTTCTATATATGCATTATCCAGCTATATATAAACATATATAAAGACTACGTTTCCAGGCTCTGATTTTTAAAATAGTGAATGTATAATACTTTCGTGTTTAAATAAATCTTAAATACACATTTATTATATTCTGACAGTTAATATTTATTACATTCTAACGGTTATTATAGAATTATAAATACAATAATAAATGAAGCACTTTCAGGTAATTTTCTTGGTTCGATGATGCCAGACTATATGAAAGCAAAAGTTTCAACTTTTGGTCCGTTCGTTTCGCGGAAAATGGGCCATTTCCGGAAAATATTTTATCAGAAAACATTTTCCAGGAAAATGACAATATTTTCTAGTGTTCGGTTAAAACCTGAAAATGTTTCGGAAAATATTTTCCGGTGTTCGGTAAAGAAAATATTTTCTAAGACTTCACCACTTAGGCATGCATCATTTATCGACCTATAAATCCATCAAATATGAATTTGCCTTTAAATCTGGGCAAACTTGCTTCATATCTTTGTTCCCTCGTTATCGCCAAACGCTCATCTACTCTAAAAAATGTTCGTATGGATTTAAAAAAAAAAAAGCAAAAGAGAAAAGAAGCAAAGCATGTAAAGCCCTAATGAGAATTTTCCAGTTGAGTGGCATGTTCTCCTCCTGCGTCTTTTTTTTGGTGATCTAGGAACCCCGTACAGCCGGCAGCCGGCGAGCAAACCTGGGGGGACACGTAAGCGGGAGGACCCACCACCCATGGCGTCCCACTTAAGACCCCAAGCGACCGTGAGGGGATTCGAACTCCTCCCCTTCGTGAGGGGGAGAGAGCTCAAATCATCGCGGCCACCAAGGCGGTGGTCCTCCTGCATCTTTTGTGTTCTAATAAACAAAAGAAAAAAGAAGCAAAGCATGTAGAGCATTTGCTTGAGCAATGTACAACTGCAGAGTAGAGTAAATAAAGAAAATGATAAGTAAGAGTGCAGAGTGCGAGCTTGAGGTTTGCCTAGCAACGGCCGACGACTAGCCAACAAAGAAGAAGATGAGAAACAAAGAAAAGAAAAAGAAAAAAAGAAAAAGAAAAAAAAGAAAGAAAAAATCAAAGAAAAATAAAAGAAATAGAAAATAAAAAGGAAATTAAATATAATTCGAATTAAAAATAAAAATAAAAATAAAAATAATTCGAATAAAAAAAGGAAAGAAGAAGAAGAACGGGGAGGAGGAAGTGATGATTTGTAAAGGAGTGAGATAAGAGAGATCAAGTGAGAAAAATGTTTTCCACTTTTCAAAAGTGAAAAACATTTTCCCCTAATTTAGAAGATTTTTTTCCTTTCATGGAAAATATTTTCCTAAAGGAATTCATTTTCCGTCAAACGAACGCCGAAAAATCCAGAAAATGTTTTCCTGGAAATTATTTTTCGCGAAACGAACGAACCCTGAAATGTTTCGAATCTTATATATCCTTGAAACCCTTAATTTAAAACCATGCTAAAAATAAAATATGGCCGCAAAATTATACTGGCATGAACCCTAATATCGAACTAATACTTCAAAAGACAATGTACTAATGCAATCAGCAATAATGCCACGTGATGGACATAATAAAAACTAATTAACTTCCTAGATTAGTCATACAATTGAAGTGCCGGATACCTCAAGTGCCAAAATTGGAGAAAAAAGGAGTAGTTAAGTGCCAACGACAGGAGTTTTTGAACAAATTATTGACATGCATGTTTCAGCGACATTTTTTTATTGACGTGGCAATTGTTTAAAAAAATTGTCCATGTGGCACTAACATAGTTAGATAAATCCAGATTGACATTGTTTTGCCCCCAAATTTGATTTTTTAAATTAAATATTAATTAAATTAAAAATAATTTCTTTTAAAAAGAGGAGGCAGTGTTCGGCAAGGGCCTCCATAGCCCTCGCCCTCGCCGCCCTATCGAGGGTCAAGGAGGGTTGCCAGGCCTTAGCCAATGGCTGACGACCTTGGCTGATCGTAAGCGAGGGCCAACACAGATTTGGGGCGAGGGGTTACAGGCCTCCCCCAGATTTGGTGAGGGTTGCTAGCCCTTGCCCAGTCAAGCCAAGGGCCGCCACTAGTTGGGGTAGGGTTGGGCTAGCTAGGGCTCAATTGACCCTCGCTCATCATCGTTGGCCCTTTCAAGTGATGGTGGGGTAACAATCGCGAGGGCTGTGAAGGCTCTCGCTAAACGCTACTTTTTTTTTAAATATTTAATAAATAAATTTGGGGGCAAAACGACGTCAATTTGCACATTAATTTTTGAGTAGACAACTTTGGCAAGCCATTTAGACCACTTTTATTCAAAAAATAACGTTACATTGGATTTCCGACTAGTTTTATCGGAGTTAATACTTAAATGTCCAATTTTATAAAAAAGTGATACTTAAGTGTATATTTTAAATGTTTTAGTATTTAAGTGTCCATCCATACCAACTTTTGGCACTTGAAATGTATTTTTGCCCATACACTTATATTAAATTTAGTCGAGCACAAGCCCTGGTCATGTTTATAATGGAAAGAAAAGCAAAACTGATTTTGGGATCAAATAAGACTAAGAAAGAATAAGCCCATAGCCTTTCCGGATAGAGTAAGAACAAGAGCTACAGACAGAGCATGCATATAATGACATTCGCTAGTTACCATTTGACACACAATATACCGTGGTGGCTTCCATCATTAGTGTCCTGTTGCATGCAATCATCATGTTTCTACAGTTTGGCTTCATCGGTCTTTGCCTCTTTTATCTTTCTTTATAAGAGACCTCACCCCAGAGAGAGAGAGAGAGAGCTTTTGATTCATGGAAGCAGTTGAATACTGTCGCGACTTAATCTCGGGTGAACCATCTAGGATTTGGCTAATGGATTACTAATCATTAGTTCAGGCTCTCTTAAGTCCATACTAATTTACGACTTAGATTCAACTTTTTAACATGTAAGTGATTTTTCAATTAAGAGTCGCCACTAATCTATTTTTGGTGGGTTGATTAGAAACCAAAGTAAAGTATACTTTACTCCCGCAAACCAGAGATTGTGAGTTCAGGGACTTGATTACGCTAGATTTTTCTAACACCATTTTAGTACATTTCTCTTTTATTTCGAAAAAGTGTTTTGCAGGCAGCTTGAATTGATTTTAATTTACTTCCTTAGATGATCATGTAGATACGTAAATCACCAATTTAACACCAAAAAAAGTAATAAATAAATTATGAGACTTATCTCATAATAACGAAAGCATTTACAATGTTAGATCAAAATTCATATCAATAGTTCTAGATATGATTTTTAATTAATTTTCAGGATTTTCTCTTATTTCTACATGGAATGCAATGCAATGACACACCAAAATGCCTAACTAAAATGACATGTAACATGCAATCTATCATGCGAACTATATGTCACACATCATTAATTATTTAACATGATCTAATGACAAGAAAATATTAAATGTAATTATCCTAATATGTCACGTACTCAAATGATCCTAAACATGCAATGACTAGATGACGAAATGACCAAATTCTAGGTTACACACGCATGGTATTTTTTATTTCTTCCTTTCCTTTTTTATAGAATTCGAAATTAAAATTGCCTAATAATTGAACATGCAATTTAAATTAATGAAAAGAAAATCTAACATCCTCAATTAATGTTTTTGGTGTTTATATTTCAAAAATTCGGAATAAATAAAATGCCTAATCTAAATATGCAAATTATCCTAAAACATGCAATATTCTAGCATGAACCTAATCCAACTCAAATATATTTATTTTTTTCTTGGTTTTTCTTTAAAGGAAGCAAAATCAATCCAAGCAAAGGCATAAATAAAACAATAAGGCAGCAAGTTAGGCAAGACATGATCGATCCTCATCTAATAAATTGATGAATCGTATCTCGCGTATGAGATCGGATTGACCAATTTTTAACGAAATTGCGAATCATATCTCAGGCGAGAGATTGAATTGGCGATTTTTCTGTGTGATTGCGAGTCAGGCATAAATTTGGACTATAAATCGTGTGCACGTTGTAAAATTAGGGAATAGTCCCTAATTTAAAAAAGCTTTTTGGGAAATTTAGGATAAGATGCATCATTTGAAGCATCATTCGAAGATTTGAAAATATCAATGAATTAAGTAAGGAAATTATCAAATTAAATTTGGATAATATCTTTACCTATTTCATAATATCCTTCCTGAATTTCGACTCGTCGGATGATGGGACCAGCGATGGCTCGTGGTGGATGATTCATGGTTGATGTGCCTGGCGGTGGGTCAACGAGGTGCCCGTGGGTGGGGCTCGGCAAATTCTCTGGCTGCGACCAGAAGCTAGAAATGTTCAACGCTTCCCGTATTAGACTGGGCGCAGCAACAAGAGGACAAATTAATTTGCCCCCAAAAGAAACCTGCAAAGAGATAAGTGGACTCGTGCGAATTATTCTTGAGTTGTGTCATCAGATTGACATTGTGGGGGTGGGGGAGGTGTGCAACTTTTGCGGCAGACAACGCTTGTTGCCACTTGACGATGAGGCTCGTCGTCACTGGATCACACGGGGGCTATAGCGGCGTTCTCGTGGGTGCAGCCAAGAACAGGAGCTGCGTCTGAATCAGCAAGAAAGGGCCTCACCAAAGACCTGCATGTTGAAACAAGCCTCGACAAAAAAAAATCTGATTTGAGTGAATCGCTGTCGGTCTTGAGAGAGACTCCGAGAAAACTATCGAGATAACTATCAGCGTTGATGGTGACTGGATGGGACCGCGAGCCACGAAACAATAGGAACCCAGCAACCTGTTGGAAACTCATTACCAGCTGCTTGGGACTGGAAAATCGTGCTGCGTCCCAGCGGTGGTTCGTCCCAATAGGCCCCGAGACAGCACCGCATTGTCTCATAGTTGAGGGGCACTGCAAGGCTAAACAGGTTCAGATTGAAGCTTGGCGGTGAGACGCGGCCACAAAACAGCAAGGTCACGGATGTTTAGCCGTGACCACTCTCTGTCCCCAATCTCTCATGCTCTCTTTCTCTCCATCCTGACCATGTATTCTCAATTGTGTGGCCTCCCTCCTCTTTTCTTGACCGAGCGGCATTTTATAGATGAATGGTATGATCCCATCAGGGAAAGAAAATTTCCCCACAAAATCTCTAATGAGCATGCAATCTTTCTCGTTTTGAGACAAAAAATATATCGTTCAGTATATCCCCAAAGTGCAATATTCTCTTTGATTATTTTGATATTTCCTTCGAAATCTTCCAATCTGCTGCGAAATGTATCACTCAATGTATATATCGCATAAATATATAAAAAATTAACCAAATATTGGAAAAATATTACAAATCTTTTCCGAAAATATCAAATGGTCATTCCTCATAAGTCAATTGTCGGTCATGAGAGAACAACGGGCTTGGGCTAATTCCCTTTCGCCTTGGGCTTAATCCTACTCGTCTAATTAAAGTTTAGAATCATCAAGTCAAACCCATCTATTACCAGTCCGATGCAAATGCAATAATAAAAAAATGCTCCTAAAACTATATGCTACACAATTTAATTCTAATATTTTTGTTTAGGAGTTAAAAATTAATCCCTAATTTTGTATGAAATAAATGAAAGATCAGGTCGCCAAAATTTAGGTGTCAACAAATACATAGCGACTGTTGGTGCTGGCATAGCAGGCCTCACTACTTCTTTAGGACTTCGCAAGTGATTCTACTGGAATTGGAGCAATTAGAACTTGAAAGAGTTGTTCTCTAAAAGTTTCCTTCCAGAGCACTGGCCAAGTCACTGCTAAACACTAAAAAGAGCCATTTTTATTAGGATATGAGAAAAAGGAAAGCGTGTTATCATATGTTCACTAATTTATACATTGAGGTGAATATCCCGGGCCCCCATAAAAAAAATAGACTCCATAGGAAGAGGACCGGTCCTCGTTGAGCTTTAAGTCATAGCATTCAGGTCTTGTTACATATGGCTGGAGATTCTCGGGGTCTCCCTCAATGGATTTGTAGTCGATCATTTTGAGATTGCGGAAAAAGGCCGCCTTTCCGAAGCCTTCAGAAGGGAAACTGCCGCTCCCCATTTGCGTTCCCGTATGAATACCATACTTGCGTGTGTTGTATACCTCTCCGCCCCAACTAATTTGAGTGGCAAAGCCTTTTAGAAGAGTGAAGAGTTCTTTGGGCCAGTATCCTACTTCCTCTTGCCCAAGGTGCAGCCACCACCATCCAGTAAAATCATCCTGAAATACTTTCGTCAAAGCACGGAAGTCTCGAAAATATCCCATGTGTATTTACCAAAAAGATTGTTCCCTTACCTTCGTAATGTTTACGGCTATTTCGTATTGCTGTCCTTTATAGGTGGAAACTGGTGAAATCACAGCGCCTAGAGCGATTCTTTTATTTGTCTGGATGAATCCGGGGCATTTGAGATTGAAGCAGCCAGTTTTTTGATAGCCATCATTCTAAAGTCCACCCAAGAAAAGCATGTCAATGTTCGATATGTTTGTGAAAATTTGATGAATTGTAAGCGGTCAAAAGAGTTAATAACTCACTGTCCAATATATGAAAGTCCGTGCATCAAAGCCAGCACCGAAATCTGTATGAACCTATAATAAAAGCATAAACCACTTATCTTCAAAATCTACGCACATTTAGAATACCAATCATGCTAAAATCTTCAGATTTGATCATTCTAAGTTCTCACCATCCATCCAGCCTCCACAGAGTTCAAAGAGTCTAGGGCGCCTGATGTGACCCAAATTTGAGAGAAACTAGCTTCTTCAGTCATTACTAGAGGAAGCCACACATTAATTTTTGCACTAGCTCCTTTGTAGATGCCATCGATCAAAGATACCTGAGCATACTGACCAGCATACAGCAAACTCATAAGGAAGTGAAACTTAGGGATTAACGCAAAAACAAAAGGAAAAAGACCACAAAAAACCAAACTTTGCAAACCGTGACACATTTACTCTCCATCTAGGGCATTTTCGTCTCATTTTTTCTGTTTTTCCTTTTCTTTTTCTTTTTTTCTTCTTCTTCTCTCTTCCCTCCGCTGGCCATGGCAGAGGGAAGTCGGAGTCAGGCAAGGGCTGCCCTCACCGGTGTCGGGCGAGGGTCGCCTTCGCTTAGGCTAGCTAGGGCCCCTTGACGCCAGCCCTCGGTTGGGTTGTGCGAGGGCAATGTTGATGAGGGCGGCCCTCGCCTGAGTCCAGTAAGGGGTGGCCTTGCTAGGCCCTCGCCTGAAGCCGATGAGGGCCGCCCTTGCCAGAGGGCCGTCCTCACCCGACATCGATGAGGGCGGCCCTCACCTGCGTCAAGCAAGGACGGCCCTCTCCAGATCTGGCGAAGGCACCCCTCACCAGACTCAGGCGAGGGCTGCCCTCACTGGCGTCAGGCAAGGATTGCCCTTACTAGATCTAGAGAGGGAGGCCCTCGCTTGACCCAGCCGAGCGCCGCCCTCACTCGACGCTGGTGAGGGTGGCCCTAGCCAGCCCAAGCGAGGGCAGCCCTCGCCCAACTTCGGCTTCCCCTTGCCTGACTCCGGCTTCTCTCCGTTGGCTTCGCCATGGCCGGCGGAGGGAAGAGAGAAGAAGGAAAATAAAAGAAAAGAAAAATTAAAAAGTAAAAGACCAAAATGCCCTATTACTTAGAATAAATGTGTTACACAGATATAAGTTTATGATTTTTTATGTCACGAAAAAAAGTTTTGGGTAAATGTGTCACGGTTGATAAAGTTTGGAGTTTTTCATGTTACAAAAAAAAGTTTGGGGTAAATTTGTTACTTTGGGCAAAATTTGAGGTTTTTGGTGATCTATTTCCAAAACAAAAATGCAGCTCAAAAATCAACGCCTCGCTAAGTCATATCATGATATATTTGCACATACTTCATGTCCAGGCGGTGCAAAGATGATAGTGTCGTTCGAATTGGGCCGCTTCACGTGTGGTTTCGACCGCGTAAAATGATGATCGGTATGATTTTGTCGTCTCAGGATGGGTATTGTTCCTTCAGGGCATTCACCATATTTCCACCAAGCTTGACCGAGCGCACCTTCCACATCTCCCTCTCCATTCGCTTTCGGATTTGAGCTTGGTTTTATCTATTCATAAACATGCCAACTTCAGCGATTGTTTAATAAGCTGGGCGAACATATATAAGGTTGTATAACGATACATCTGACATTAAACAAACCGAATTTCTTAGACATCATGCGATATTAAAACAATTGCTCTATGATGGCCCTCATCATTAAGGTACTTATACCGTCATCGCTGCACTTATTCATTTCTACTGCTAACTGCAAATTTTACATGGGAGGCACAAGACAGAAATTGGTGCAAGTTACAAGTTAAAAATGAGGGGACAAAAACCTGTATGGTATGGTTCTTGAGGAGCGGATGATCAAAAGCGGGTTGCTTGAAGATGTCAACACAATCGATCACTTCACCAGTTTCATAACTCTGTAGCAGGTTCTCATACATTATCTTAACAAAAAGAACATATTTAAAAGAGAAAAAAAAGGGTGAAATAGCAACGGGCAGAGTTCAGGAATGACCTCAATGGTTTTTATTGTTCCTTTAGGCTTATCGAAACTTGTAACTTTGCTTGATATAGGGATTCTCGCTCGAGCATGCCCATCGCTTATTGAACTAATAATACTTATCATTAAAACCAACCATTTGGGTGGACTTACCATTGTCATTGCAGAATCAACCAAAGTACTTTTGAAAATAAGACAAGGCAAACGTCCGTCCTTACATACACATAAATCATTTTACCTTGGTAGACTTCAAATTTGAATCCTGGCAATAAAATTAATAGCCTGCCGTGGATCACCGTTTCCACAAGGAAGAAAACAATTCTTTTTTTTTGGCAAGTATGGATTGGGTTTTTGCACTTGAAAGGAAATTTAATCAAAAGGAGATTTGCATCAACGATTAATTATTTTCCTTCAACAGATGGAACCAAAAACAGGTCAATTTTCGTACATGTAACAAATTCTCATTTTGGAGTGGCCATCAAAATATCACATTAATGGCAAGTATATAATACACACACATATAATTAGGGGTGGCAAAATGGGTCTTAGACCCATATATGACCCATTTAAATCATAAATGAGTCATATATGGGTCACTTATTTTTTGACAAAAAATAGTTAAATGGGTTTAACAATTAAATACTTAAAATAGGTGGGTCTTTTTTTTTTTTTTCATTTTCAACCAAAACCTCACAATCTCTTTCTTCCCTCTTTAACTTTACAATTTTTTTTTTATAAAAGTTGAAATCATAATTATTTTTTTATTTTAATTTTCTTTTTTCTTTACTTTTTTTTTTTTTCTTCCTCCTCCGATGGCCGGCATGGCGATGGTCGGCGACCGCCGAGCAAGCCTCGAGCTCGACCGACGCTGGCGAGTTCGAGTCTCGCCGATCTGGCAAGACTCAAACTCACCGGTGTGGGGCGAGGCTCAAGCCTCGCCAAATCCGGCGAGGGATGAGCTCGAGCCTCATCGGCGTCAGGCGAGCTTGAGCTCGCCAGCGTCGGCGAGCCAGGCGAGCTCGAGGCTCGCCTGTGGCTGGTCACTGGCGTCGTGGCCGGCGGTCGGCCAAAGAAGAAGAAGAACAAAAAAGAAAAAAGAAAAAGAAAATTAAAAATTGTATTCTTAAAAAATAAAAATAAAAATAAAAATAAAAATAAATAAAAATTTAATTTTAAAAAATAAAAATAATTAAAATTCAATTTTTAAAAATAATTATTTTAAAATTTATAAAAATTTTCCTTTAAATTTGTGTTGTATAAAACTATTTTAGTAATACCATTTTTAATATATATAAGAAATAAGTTTTCTTATATTTAGTTAAATGAGTCGGTATAGGTTGAATATAGGTCGAGTTAGGTATGAGTAAAAAATTTTGTACTGCAATAAATAGGTCATAAACGGGTTAAATGGGTCGAACCATTTATGATCCAACCTAAACCCAACCCGACCCACCCGTTTAACGGGTCTACATATAATATATATGGCAACGGTAATGAGTGAAATTGCTCTGGTGGCGAAGGGCAAAGACAAAATGGTAAGTATCTCTCTTATGCTGCAAAGTCGAGTAAACTACACATACCATACGAGTATCTTCCTCATGATACCTAAATCGACCGGAGTTCATACCTACAATGCTCTGTCTGTTTAGTCCTTGACAAGATGATCTTGATCGAGAGCATTAGGATAAGCCAGCTCATCGCCAAAAGTGACGCGACTTTGCACTCAAATTTCAAGCATGGTATACGATTTGCATCAAAACTCACCAAAGACATTATCATTAACAGGATATTAATGTTGAGTAATAATGCTAGACCTATCAAGACTCGTCCATTAAAAAATATTTGCCAAGGGATGTACAACAGACTCCTATGGGTGTTTGAATAATTTACTTAGCCTGATATCACATGTAGAGGGACGATCTAGTACAATGCCTCGATAGTATGCGAGCGAAATTAAGCACATATATCTTGTCCCACATCACCTAGGAGGGAATCCTAGATTAATTGATAAGGCTTAAGTTTTCTACTTTATGTAATGTGTTTTAAACCGACGACGGCCAAAGGCCTAAAATGGACAATATTACATAGTGGTAACCCCTAGATCTTTACAAGTGAAATTAAAGCCGAGTCTCCATAAGTATGGAGGTACGATCTAGTGCTATGCCTTAAGGAGTGGAGAATGTGACGACCTAAACTTGATAAGTATGGAGGTGCGGTTTACTGCAATGTCTCGACAGTACGCAGGCGAGACTAAGTACATGTCTTCTATCTCACGTCGCCTAGGAAAAGTCCTGAACTAGTTGATAAAAGCTTGGAATTTGCCTACGAGTCTGGTCTTGTTGACGTTTTCGAACCGGTTTTGGGAGTATCAATTGTCAAATACAATTTAGCATTCAAGTCCGGCCGAAAGCCTGGTGAAAGGATATAACAAGGAGAGCAAAAACCTGGTCACTGCAATGTACGTTTGATGTGACCTGCGGCACCATCAATCAAAATACCCCCAGCGTTCGAGGCGGTATCGTCCAGAAAGAGGACTTAAAAGTACTTGAAAGTAGATCTAGGGTCGGATGGCTCATCGGATCATTTACACTGTGCAGCGCCACATGCAAAAAAAGAAAAAAAGAAAAAGAAAACCTCAAATGCTTTGAGCACGAGATCAATCTACCAAAATCGAACTTCGTCGATTGACATCTAACACAAATTTCTTGATTCAAACGATATGGCTTAAGAAAATAATTATTCGTATATTATTGAATCCTATAGGGTCTTTTGGGCTTTAGGATTATTCTCTCGAGCTTGAGATGAGCATTCTAATTATGATTTAATTTCCAGTTACCATCCTCACCTCTCTCCTTTCTTTTTTCGCTTCATTGTCTTCTTCAACCTTCGGTTATGGGATTAGTTGTGATAGGCGGGTGGGCGGAGGGTGGCTTGTTGAGCTAGTCTCGCCCTACCCTCCCTCTCTTGTCAATTTGGTTTGAGTTTTCCCATTCTTTTCTTATTTTCTAGAAAAGAATCATCAAAGTACGGGAATGATCGTGTAGCGATTTGGGGAAAACTAATTGAGGGTTCTTGACCACAAATTGCCGATGAAGTAAGCCAGCACCTCCAGCAAAAACACCTGCTGTTTTCTTGACTTCCGGCGTGAGAGGTATAAAGTGGGCGAACCTCGGATTATTTTGAATGGAGACGAGTTTTAACTGGGCATCCCTGGTATTCAGCACTTCTGAACCTTATTTCTCTCTGAAGAAATTTCCACATACAATCTGAACAGATTGGAAGTGCTATTTTAGCAAAGGAAGGACTGCCTTCTAGTAAATCATTAAAAACTTTTATAAGCAAAGATGTCAACATGGGAAGTGAGAAGATGTGGATTAACTCACATCTTCACCGTACTGCAATATGAAGTCATCATGAACGAAGGGGAAGCAAGAACACAGGTTAAACGAAGGAGGTAAATCGTGAATTTTTTACATGCCCTTTTCCACCTCATAAATTTCAGTCGCAAGATCTTCCAGACGAAAGACACCGATTTTTTCTTTTGTTCCCCAAGCTCATCATGTCCATGCATTCTAAATAATAATACAAACCAAGTAGAGAGATACAGAAATCATGAAAGAACGCAAGCAAACATAGGAAGGAAATTTAATCGCAAATACAAAAGAGACATGAAGATTGAATGAAAATATAGAGGAAACTAAGGGAAAATTTCAAATAAGGGCCTAAAATATTTTTGTTTTCTTAAATAAGGGTTCGAAGTAAATCTTATGTCAAATAAGAATCTGAAATAGTCAAATAGTCTCAAATAACGGTTTGAAGTGGCCAAATCATCTTAAATAAGAGCCTTTGGCTTCCTGGTGACTATTTCAGCCATCAAAGAAAGGGTATTTTGATCCAAAAAATTATAATTATATTTTTTTTCAGTTTTTGATTTTTTCCTCTTTTTTTTTTCTCTCTTTTTTTTTTTTTCCTTCTTCCCTCCCTCGGCCATCGCTATCAATAGCCAACGGAGGTTGATTGCCTCAAGGGAGGGTAGCCCTCGTCGACATCAGGCAAGGGCAGCCCTTGCTAGCCTAGGCAAGGGTGAGGGTTGCCCTTGGTGGCATCGGGGGCAGCCCAAGCGAGACGATTCTCAGCCAACGTCGGCAAGAGTTGCCCTTGTTAGATCAAGTAAGGGTGGCCTCGCCCGATGCTAACAAGGGTAACCCTCGCTAGCCCAAGTGAGGGTGATGCTTGTCAAATGCCAACGCGACCCTTGTCCTTGCCCGATCTGGCTAGGAACGCCCTTGCTCGATGTCGATGGGGGTTGTCCTCGCCTGTCATAGGCAAGGGTGACCCTCACTTGAGTCTGGTGACCTCCGCCATGGCCAACGAAGGGAGGAGAGAAAAGAAACAAAAAAGAAACAAAAAGAAATGAACAGAAAAAATTAAGTCAAAAGATGAAAATGCCCTTCTATCTAAAAAGTTGAGCCCCTTTTATGAAATTAATTTGACCATTTTCTGGCCATTATTTGAAATAAAATTCATTTCGGGCCCTTATTTAAGAAAATAATTGTATGGAATTTTCCTCAAAACTAAAGGTGAGAGAAGTTAGAAACTTTATGGCAAAAAAAAATTAGATGAAGTACAAAAGCCAGTAACTAGGAATTTGAAGTTTCTCATACCTGTGGTGTTGGCATGACAGCACGCAGATCCACGTTGAAATAGCGCTTTAAACAGCGCTTGGCTATCTGTGCAGGATCGATCGCGAGTTCACCTCGTCCAAAAACTCGCGACGGTGGTGCGATGTAAGCAATAGGAACTTGAAACCCATTCGAATAAGGTAAAAGACGTCATGAATTGTCCTGACCGTCGTAATTATAGCTTGCTAAAACTTGATCTATGCCGAGGCAATTCGATGTATTGAACACAGGAAGATAGAAAAACAAAGGATCGATGGACAACGCAAGAATACATGACATGACAAAGAGTTTGTTGCAGGACTGAAGGGACTTGTCTTGGGGATCAATTAATTTATTATCAATTTTCTTGAAAATAAAATATGTATATTTTTATGAACCAACTGATGATCATTACACGAATCAATTAGGAAATTTGTACTATCTTCCTGTGTTCACATAATTAGATCATCAATTCTCTTGGTCCTTCCAAGACCATAACTTTGCAGCCGCAAAATTAGATCATCTATTGATTTATGTAACACATAAATGCGCCATTGCTAGTTTTTCATACATGTGGAATGATAAATAACCACTCAGGTTTCATATGTTGACATAAAAAGAATAATACACGTGAAATCTTTTTGATACGGAAGACAAAGAAAATTTGCGATAGATATATATGTATGAATTCTCTTCCTTATATTTTGTTAAAAAAATTTGCAATATCTAAAGAATTGCTATAGAAATCCATAATCTATGTATTATTACAACACATCCGTAATCTATCTATACTACAATCTATCTATTCTATATATGTATTATTTATAAAGACTACGTTTCGAGTTCTAATTATTAAAAATATGGATATATAATACTGTCATGTTTATATAAATCGTAAATACGTATTAATTACATTCTGAAAATTAGTATTGTATTATAAATAGCATAATAAGTAAAGTGCTTTAAGGTAATTTTCTTGGTTCATTGATGCCAGACCATAAAAATCACATGTCAATTTAGTTTCCAGTGTATATGAAAGCATAAGTATCAAAGTTTGGAATGCATTCGACCTTATAAATCTTTGAAACCCTTAAATTATAACCACGCTAAAATAAAATATGTAGGCAAGATCATAAACGGCATGAACCCTAATATCGAACTAATACTTCAAACAACAATGTGCTAATGCAATCCACAATAATGCAATGCGATGGAAGAATAAAAATTAATGACCTTACTAATTTAGACATAAAATTGTATCCATCAGTCGAGCACAAGCACTAGTCATGGTTACAAAGGAAAGAAAATCGCTTTTGATTTTGGTATCGACTATTACATTAGACTGGAAAGAATAGGCCTATAGCCGGGGTGGATAGAGTAAGAACAAGAGCTACAGACACAACATACATATTTTAACATTCAGTAGTTATTATTTGACAGACCAATATACCGTGGTGGCTTCCATCATTAGTGTCCTGCTCCTCGTTGCATGATGCAGTCAACATCTTTCTACAGTTGTCTTCATCGTCTTTGCCACTTTTACCTTCTTTATGATAGGCCTCACCCGAGAGAGAGAGAGCTGTGGATTCACGGAAGAAGAGGAAGACATAGTGATTGTCGGTGCTGGCGTAGCAGCCCTCGCTACCGCTTTAGGACTTCACAGGTGATTGAACTGGAATTGGAGCAGCCAAAACTTTGAAAGAGTTGTTCATTAACGATGCGTTTAATAACTATTCTATTTTCGAAAACAATAAGAAATGATTTTTTTATTTTATTTTTTTTATTTTTGAGGATAATTTCTAAGTATTTGAAAGCATTTGGTAATTGCCTAAAATTTTTTATTTTCAGAATAGAATTACGTTTGCTAACGTCCTCAAAATTTTTAATCCAAATAGTTTTCTTTTAATTTTTTAATAATTTTATTATTTTTTTCTTCTTTTCTTTTTCTCCTTTCTTTCTCTTCTTCTTCAACTTTGGCCTGTCATAGGCCTTGGAATAACTGGCGACCGGTCGAACGAGGGCCAGCAATCTCATCGGTGGGTTGTCGGCCTTTGATAAAGCCGCGCCTTGTCGACCAAGTCTTGGCTGGGGGAGGACCCTCACCTAGATCTAGTGAGGTCGAGTCTTGCCTAGCCAAGGCTCGATTGAACCTTGCCTAGCCAAGCAAGGCTTGTCAATGGCTGGGCAAGCCTCTGGCGAGCTTGCCGGACCTCGCCCTAGCCTGGCGAGCCTCTGGCAAACTTTTTGGACCTCGCCCAACCGGTAGCCGATGACCGATGGCAAAGATGGCCGACGACGACGGTGGTGGAAGAAGGAGAGATAAGGAAAAAGAAGAAGAAGAGAAGAGAAAAGAAAAGAAAGAAATTCGGTTAGCTTGATTCTAGAAATGTTTCTAGAAATATAGAAGCAATTTTTTTTCTACTACTTAATTATGTTCCAAATTTATTTCTAGGAACAAAAAAATTATCAAACGTAAATCTATTCCTAAGAAAAAAATAATAGAAATTATTATTGTTTGGCGAGTTGCCAAACGCGCCCTAAAAGTTTCTTGTTCTGCTATGTCCCATTCTCACCCTCTTTTATGTTTGTATTGCTGATAACTTTGTGTGCTGCAGGCCTGGCATTAAAAGCTTGGTTTTGGAGTCGTCTGGTGGGTTGAGAACCACAGGGATTGCATTTACAACATGGACATATACTTGGCGGGCCTTGGACGGGGTCGGCATAGGCGAACCAACTTTTTGGGTAAAATCCTCCTCCATTTGCTGTGGCTAAGATGAACATATTTCCTATTCTTACGATTACTGTGATTTTTAATTCCAATTCCAATTCAAATTTATAGTGCGACATAACATTGAACGCACAAACAAAGATATGAGCTTTTTTAGCGATTGGCTTGGCCTACCTGGTCACTTGACCAACTATTGTTTTTCACTCGGCTGAGCCTGTCTCAGTGGTATAGGGCAGACACATCATTCTAATTGGGGATGATCGTGGAGAAACCATTCTCAAATTATCATCAAATGGCTTATACTTGTGTCACACCCCGATCCACAAGAAAAATGGGCATGACACCGGCCGTCCTTTTACCAAAGGACGCAGCCTCAACATAACCAAAATTCAACCCGACATCAACATATATACATCCACATATATATATTTGACAAAAAGGGGCACTTGGTTACAATATCAGAGTATATCTATAATCCACAAAATTCAAAACATAAACCTTATACAAAAACTAACTTATAAGCCTATTACTATGCACAAGCCATACCCAAAAATTTCCACCACAAAAGTCCTCCCCGAACGAACGCTCACGCCTATTCGCGACTCGCTGAAGAACCTGAAAAACAAGTAGATGAGAGGAGTGAGCTACCACGGCTTAGTGAGTAACACATTTCTTCTAAGCGGATCGAGAAATTACTATGCATATTTAAAACATAACTCAAATATATAATCATAACTCAAATACCGAAGATACCAATGGTCCCATCCATTAGTCAATCTCATAAAACATATATCAATGGTCAAATCCATTGATTAATCTCATCAAATCACATCGATGGTCCATTCCATCGACTAAACTCAAATCACACGTCAATGGTCCACTCCATTGACCAATTCATGCTCGATGTCTAACCATGGTCACGCGTAACGCCCGTGACAAGACGACCAAGATTCCCCCCTTGGCAAGGTCTCCACCTATTATTAGCCGGTGGCTCGGCCCACAAGGATATCCTAGATTAGTATGCGCATACCCACACACCCCTCTGGGTCCACAGAGACATTGAGCACCAACCACCAATCACAATATCCAGTAATTCAACATCAGGAAGAAAGTCATATCACGACTCAAAATTTGATATATAAATATCAAAGCATTCTCCAAAACCTTTCAAGATTCTTTCACAAAGAATCTCACAAATCCTTTTTCAAACAATCATTCAAATCGAAGTCAGAATATAACTTCATGCAAACAACAAAATGGCAGTAATAGCTCGATCCTATTTTATGCAACAAAATATGCTTTTTATCAACTCATGGAATATATAATCCACCGTGTTTCTCAAAACATGAGTTTAAAATATAAAGAAGAAATAGTGTCACTCACCTGGGAAAAGCCAAAAATCAACTACGACGCTCACTCGAACCAACGCATTCGGATTCCGGCCTTGCAAAACACACTTGAGTTGGCTTGATGAGGCGTCCGAATCACGAGCGCGCCAAATTTTTTCCCTTTTTTTCCCTTTTTCCTTTCTCTTCTTTCTCTCTTCTCCCCTGTTTTGCGTTTCCCCTGCTTCTGCCGATATTCTTCTCTTTCTCTCCCTCTCTCTCTCTTTTTATAACCTAGCCGAAGGTTCCACAATTCTCTTCAGCCTCCCCTTTTGACTTTTCAACCCTTTCTTTTTCTTTTTCTTTCTTTCTTTCTTTCTTTTCTTGTTTTAAAGCCCATATATTACATACTGACTGTCCCTTAGGATTTTAGTTTGTTATTGACAAGAATGATTTCCAAGCCTTATGTTCCTGGCAGTGTGGGTGTCTTTGGTTGGTGATGTTTTCATCTAAAGAATTCGCCTTTTGACTGGGTTTTAAAGAAGGAATGCATTAGGAGAGGGATTAGACAAATCCTGATATTGCCAAGTACCCACGCTAGAAGTGCATGAGCACCGTCACACGACATCTGATATGCGACATAAATAAATCAACTCTAGATGAAAAACAAGCTTGCCCTGATATCAATTCAACAGCTAGTTTGGCGTGGCTCTTTGGCCGACTTGAACTGATATTTGAGAGGCTCTGGTGCAGGTTGATGACCTCTTCCACAGTTTCTAAACTTTCTAAAGCTGAGAGACAATCCGAAGCCACAAGGACGCAGCTAGTCATTTGGACTCATGAAGATCTATGTGACTTAAAATTGCATTCAGAATTAGCCATTCAATTAAAACAGATCCATTCCTCACATTTCTTGCAAAAATTCAAATGCATTCCTAATTTCCTTTGTTAATGGTTATCCTTATGTATGGCATGCCTTATTAACTTGGTGCGTCTATTGCAGAAGAGTCCATGAAATTCATTGCCTGCAAAGGAGAACCTTGTTGGAAACTCTTGAGAAAGAGCTTCCTAGCGGCACTATAAGGTATTCCTCCAAGGTCGTGTTGATTGAGGGAATTTGGCTACCTTAAGCTGGTCCATCTCTCCGCTGGGTCAATTCTCAAGGCGAAGGTGTGGCATCATAATTACCATTAATTAGGAAAACCTACTTAGAATGACAAAGATATTTTATGCTCAAAAGACGCCCCTTTTTTCAAAATTCGCTTTCTCGTCTGAATGAGATATCTATGATTTAACTTTTCTTTATGCTCATGCTCTATGTCAAAATGCTAGGTGTTAATTGGGTGTGATGGATTGAACTCAGCAGTGGCAAAATGGTTAGGCTTCAAGAGGCCTGCTTTTGTTGGCCGATCTGCCATCAGGGGCTCTGTGTATTACGAGCATGGTCAGCGTTTCAAGCCTAAAATCTTTCAGTACATCCCTGAAGGAGTTAGATTTGGTGTTATCGCTTGCAATGACAAGTCTATTTATTGGTTCTTCACTTTTTCTTCTTCCAGCAACAGTGAGTTTCTGTTCTTCCTTCGATATGAGTTGGCTTTTGGCAACTGTAGATTCTTTTACTCTGCTTTTCATATTATCTACGAGCAAACAATGTCACTTTCCCTAACGCACATGAAGAGATGGAAGAGAGTCCAGTCAAGATGAAGCAATTCGTGGTGGGCAAGCTTGGAAAAATACCGGACAACTTGAGAGCTGTTATCGGGAGAAGATGATACTGTCACCGCTGATATTTTGACCCTCTTGGGAGATTCTGCTGGGAAACATAAGCAAAACCAACGTCTGCGTAGCCGGAGACGCATTCCACCCCATGACACTGGACATTGGCCAGGGAGGCTGTGCGGTTCTTGAAGATGGCATCGTCCTCGCAAGTTTCCTAGGTGAAGCCTTGAGGGACAAGCAAGGCATGGGTAGTGAAGAGGAATACAAGAGGATTTAGATGGCTTGCAGAGTTATGCCAAGCAGAGAAGATGGATAGCATTTGAGCTGATAAGCAAGGCCACCTTCTTTGCCGAGCAGCCGCTGAAGATGGCGAGTTACAATTGCGGGAAGCTGAGCGCTACTTGAATTACCCCGTTCGTTTACTTAACTGTGTTTTGTGTGGGCATTTATGCGGGCCAACCTCATCATATACGCAATACTAATAAATCATAGACTATATAAATCATACATATCAATGTAGTTTCTAATATATATGAGAGCACAAGTTTCGACTTTTGAAATGTTTTTAACCTTATGTATCTTTGAAATACTTAACGTTAAAATGGGTGGAAAATTGTCCAAAAAACCCTGAACCTATTATTCAGTTGTCAATTCATTCGTAAACTTTTCAATTTGGTCATTTATAATTATAAAAGTTTTACGGATTTTTCAAGATAGTTATTCCGACCAATTTTGATTAGATATCACCAATGTGGCGATACAATCAGGGCCGGCTATCCTATATAGTATGGTCGCGATTACGAAGATGAGTTTTGCAATTTTTAAAATTTTCTGAACTTTTTTTTGTTTTCTTTTTCTTTCCATTTTTTCCTATGTGTCTTTGCCGAGACCTCGGCCATGGCTAGTAGGGCTACGGCACCCTTGCCTATGGTTCGCTGGCCATTGCTGAGGCATTGGTAATTAGCAGAGGGAAATAGAAAAAAAGGAAAAAGGAGAAGGAGAGAAAAGAAAATGAAATAAAAAGAAAAACATAGAAAATTTAAAAATAATTGCAAAAGTTTTCTACCTCGGCGCCAGTTGTGACGTCGTGTGCCACATAGGATAATCGGCATTAATTGGATGGTCATGTCAACTATATTAGGCCAAAATTAGCGAGAACCATATCGTCAAAATATCTAGGACTACATAACCATATTGAAAAGTTTAGGATTGAATTAGCGGTTGTACAAAATTCTCCTTGAAAATAAGATGTATGTGCAAGTATGCACGAGCATAAACACTAATATCGAGCTAACTTTTGAATGACAATGTACCAATGGGATGGGGGACAAAAAAAGAATTAATTACGTTACTAGTCTAACAAGACGATTGTGTTGAATTCAATCAAGCACAAGCCTTGTCATGATTACGATGGAAAGAAAAAAGCACATGGCAATTGCCGTGGTACATAGATTTAGAAAAAGACCTTCGGACATTTTACACTCGCTGAAAAGTAATTACCAAACCGATATACGCATTGGCTTCCGTCATTAGTTTGCTATTCGTCGTTGCATGAAGTCATCATCTTTCTACAGTTTGTCTTCATCGTCTTTATAAGAGACCTCACCCGAGCGAAGGAGCCACAGAGCGACCGAGAGAGAGAGAGAGAGAGAGAGAGAGAGAGAGAGAGAGAGAGAGAGAGAGAGAGAGATCAAGCTGTTGATTCATGGAAGCAGTTGAAGACATAGTGATTGTTGGTGCCGGCATTGCAGGCCTCACTACAGCTTTGGGACTTCACAGGTGATTCTGCTGGAATTGGAGCAGTTAGAACTTGAAAGGGTTGTTCTCTAAAAGTTCCCTGTCCTGCTCTGTCTCATTCTCACCCTCTTTCTGTTCGTTCGTATGTCTGATGTTCAGGTTAGTACTGATAACTTTGTTTGTTGCAGGCTTGGCCTTAGAAGCTTGGTTGTGGAGGCGTCCGATGGGTTGAGAACCACAGGGTTCGCCTTTACGACATGGACAAATGCTTGGCGGGCCTTGGATGCGGTCGGCATCGGCGAACCTCTCCGCCGACAGCACAACCAACTTTCTAGGTAACTGATGAAAATCCCCCTTCATTTGCTATTGCTAAGAAGAACATATTTCATATTCTTACAATTACTGTGATTGGTAATCCCGATTACAGTCCGAATGAACAGCGCGACATAACATGGAATGCACGAAGAAAGACAAGAGCTTTTTAGTGATTGGCTTGGCCTACCTGGTTACTTGACCACCCTTTCATTTTCACACGGCCAAGCCTGCATCAAGAGTATAGGGTGGCCACGTCATTCTAATTCGAATGATCATGGAGATACATTCTCACATGATCATGAAATGGCTTGTACTGACGGTCCATTAGAATTTAAGCTTGTTATCGACAAGAATGATTTCCAATCCTCATGTTTCCGCAAGTTTGTCTGTGGATGTGATGTTTTCATCTAGAGAGTTTGCCTTTTGATCGGGTTTTCAAGAAGGAATAATAGGAGAGGGATTGGACGCATCCTGATGATGCTGAGTACACCCACGCTAGAATTGAGTGAGCACCTTGTCATGACATCTGATATGCAACATAGATCCATCAACTCCATCAACTCTAGATGAATAAGATATATGCCGTGATATTAATTCAAACAGCCAGTTCTTTTTCTCATCCCTCTATGCCCAATTTGAATTGATATTTGTGAGGTTCAGGTTCCGGTTGCAGACTACTTCCGAAGTTTCTGGACATCCTACAGCTGAGAGACAATTTGATGCCACAGGGCCACAGTTAAGTCGTCTAAATTCATGACAATCTATGTGATTTAAAATTTCTTGTGAAATTAACCATTCAAACAATTTAGATCCATTCCTCACATTTCTTGTGCAAATTTCAACCGGTCCCTAATTTCCTTTTTTTTTTTTTGGTAAGAAGTAATAATATATAGAGCTTTGAACCAACATTTACACAAGATCCGGCACCACACAACTTGCACTCATCAAGACAAAAGTCCCTAATTTCCTTTGTCAATGGTTTGCAATATGTGTGGCATGTCTTTTTAACCTTTGCGCATCTATTGCAGACGGGGCCATGAATTTCGTTGTGTGCAGAGGAGAACCCTGTTGGAAACTCTTGTGAATGAACTTCCTAGCGGCACTGTAAGGTATTCATCCAAGGTCGTGTCAATAGAGGAATCGGGCTACCCTAAGTTGGTCCATCTTTCTGATGGGTCCAGTCTCAAGGCGAAGGTATTGCATCGTAATAGCCATTAATTAGGAAAATCTGCTTAGAGTGACACAGAGATATTTTATGCTCGAGAGATGCCCCTTTGTCCGTGCAAAATTTGCTTGCTCGTCTGAGCAAAATATCTATAGTTTAATTTATCTTAATGCTTATGCTCTTTCTGAAAATGCTAGGTGTTAATTGGGTGCGATGGAGTGAACTCAGCAGTGGCAAAATGGCTAGGCTTCAAGAAGCCAGCTTTTGTTGGCCGATTTTCCATCAGGGGCTCTGCGTATTATGAGCATGGTCATGGTTTCGAGCCTGAATACTTCCGGTACAATGCTGAAGGCGTTAGACTTGGTGCCATTGCTTGCGATGAGAAGTCTATATATTGGTTCTTCACTTTTTCTTCTTCCAGCAAGAGTGAGTATCTGTACTTCCTTAGATATGAGTTGGCTTTTGGCAACAATTAGATTCTTTTACCCTGTTTTTCATATTATCTACAAGAAAACAATGTCACTTTCCTTAAAGCAGATGAAGAGATGGAAGAGAGTCCAGCCAAGACGAAGCAATTCGTGCTGAGCAAGCTGGGAAATATACCAGACAATGTGAGAGCTATTATTGAGAAAACAGAACCGGCTAACATTATACTGTCACCGCTGAGATTTCGACACCCGTGGGAGACTCTGCTGGGAAACATAAGCAAAACTAATGTCTGCGTAGCTGGAGACGCATTCCACCCCATGACGCCAGACATCGGCCAGGGAGCCTGCTCGGCTCTGGAAGATGGCATTGTCCTAGCGAGATGCCTGGGGGAAGCCTTGAGGGACAAGCAAGGCATGAGCAGTGAAGAAGAGTACAGGAGGATTGAGATTGGCTTGAAGAGTTATGCCAAAGAGAGAAGATGGAGAGCATCTAAGCTCATAAGCACGGCTTACATGGTGGGATACATCGAACAGAACAATGGCAAGGTATTGAGCTTCTTGAGGGACAGACTACTGGCCAGCTTCTTGGCCGGGCTGCCGCTGAAGATGGCGAGTTACGATTGCGGGAAGCTGAGAGCTTCCTGAACTACCCTATCTGTTTACTTATCAATGTGTTTTGCGCGGACATTTACATGGGCCGATCTCATCATATACACAATACTAATAGGGGAGGTAGTTGTGTCAAGCTGTGATCGGTTTGCTTCGCCTCTCAAATACCAGAGAAAGGGTTCTTGTCTATCCAGAGACAGCTTTGTGAAGTGAAATAAAGAAAGTCCCGTGAGGGAACTTTTATGTATGGTTTCAGGAATGTAACGGAGGAGTCTTATTCACATAAATAACATCAACTACCATTCATAACTCATGATTTTGTATTTTTGGCAAATTTGTGGGTTCTTCATTGACGAAAAGACTTCACTCATCCTTTTATATGCCGGGCCGCTACAAAGTCAACACATCGAATCAACCATTACAAAATTCCAATTTTGCAAGTAGAGAAACTTTTCGCGGGACAGGAAGTTTGTTGCAATGGGATCAACTGCCATTCATTATCTCAGACAGCATATGCTTTAGAGTTTGAAAAATGAAAATGTTTTTCATCATTTCAAATGGGTTCGAGCCCATTTAAAAACTTGTATTTAAATGTGTAGTTGGATGAAAAGATAATACATTTGTCCCCAATAAAACTTGACATAAGTATTTGAAAAGGCCAAAATAAGAATGAGACCACGAAAAAACAAAAGATAACATCTAAACATATAAAGTTTTAGTCCGATAAAAAGATGACGGATTGGAACTTGACCCCACTCCGCCAAAATAAGGGAAAGATAAAGAAAATAGTTCGTATATGTACAAACCATTCCCTTCCACTTCTGTTCGCATCACATTGAAGCAATTACTTTCATTCCAATAAGATATATATATATATATATATATATATATATATATATATATATATATATATATATAAAACCTTAATTATTTCATTTATCTAACATTAATGTTACTTAAAATTATTTTAAATTTTTTTCATGTAATATATAATGATGTCATTACTAACTATTAATATATGTGGAATAATTTAATTACTTAATTCTGTATGTTGACATTAAGATAAAATAAAAAATATTTGAACTTTTTTAGTATAGATTGAAAGGAAACATCGTTCCTTTTCACCTAAAAACATTTTGCAATAGTTATATGTGTGAATTCTCTTCCTCATATATCTCTTAGAAAAAGCTTTGCGGCCTAACATAAATAATACATATTAAGATAATTTACTTGGTTCAGTGATGCTAGACTATATAAATCATACATATCAATGAAGTTTATGATGTATAAGAAATCACAAGTTTCAACTTTTGAAATGTTGTTAACCTTATGTATCTTTGAAATACTTAACTTACAACCATGTTGAAATAAGGGAAAAATTGTCCAAAAAGTCTTCAACTTATCCCATGATCGCCAAATCAGTCATAAATTTCTTAATTTGGCTAATATAATTCTAAACATTTTGACAATTTTCTAAAGTAGTCATTCAAATCAATTTTAGTCGGATATTGCCTATATGATGGTTAATCAATGTTATCCTACATGGTACAGTTGGCGTTAACATGAATGATGTTTGTAAAATTTTTAAAAGTTTTCTTAACTGTTTTTTTTTCTTTTCTTTACATTTTTATTTCCTAATTACCTTAGCTAGGGGCCTCGGTGATGGCCAACGAGGGCCACGATGCCGGCGTCGCCTGTGGCCCACCAATAAGGGGTGTCAACAATTCGGATTTCTTCGAAATCGGAATAGAATTATTAGGGTGAGGGCTTGAACCAAACTGAATATGATCCAAACTGATTTTGGTTCGGCTTTTCGATTTTCCGCCTTTTGTTCCATTTTTTTTTTTTTTTTGGCCCCATCTCACAAGGTAAAATGTGAGGTCTTCACGTTCTGACATTGAAGGGGCTTGTTTTCTTGAAAAAGGTACACACTCTGCTCGCTTGAGAGGAGATAGCCAGACAGTCGAGAAAGAGAAAGAGGGACAACACTGAGTCAAGGATCAATGCGGGTGCTACTAAAGGATGACACGACGAGCTTGGATGTCGCTGGTTGCTGTGGATCGGTGGCCGGAGATTTAAGGGTTGAAGCAATGGCACGGCTCCTAGAGAAAAAACTGAAACAGTGTTGGTGAAACACTAGTCCCGAGAGATAACATTTTACCGCTCTTCTTTGGCGTTTTCCTCTTTTGTGTTCTCTCCACTCTAACGTTATTCTCTCTTCATTTTGTCTTTCTCTGTATGTGCAGACTTCTTTTTTTTGTGAAAGTATCCCCCTCCTTGTAGTCTCTATCTCAGTTTGTTTCCCTCTCTCAGCTTGCTCTTGTGCTTTAACCCGACAGCAACAGCTCCGGCGACCACCACCACGACAGATCAGCCCCTGTCTAGTTGAGCCGGTCTTGTTGCCAAGCTTTCCGGCGAAGTCTTGCAAGGCAACTAGTAACTGAGACGATTTTACTGTAACAAGGCGCAGTAATGGAATGGAGAAGAAAGATGAACATTAGGGTTTCTTGATGGCGATTTTGAGAGGTGTGAGTAAGGAGAGAGAATGTGTAAATTTCAGTTTGGTTAACCGAAATGAACCGAAAAAATCTAAATCGAAAAAGAGGGCGTTATTTTTCGGCTATCCAAACCAAAAAATCAAACCGAACTGAAAATGCACGAAATTTTGGTTCAATTTCTGTTTTGGTTTAGTTCTAACACTCCTACTGCCAGCCATTGCCGAGGCCTTAGTAATCGACAGAGGAAAATAGAAAAAGAAAAGAGAGAAAAAATAGGAAGAGGAAAACAAAGGAAATACTTAGAAAATTTAAAAGAAATTGCAAAAATCGTCTAGATCACGCCGGCCATCCTAGCTATGCAAGTAGAACAACCGGGATAATCGATACTAACTGAACCATCAATAATTTAAAATCAAAATTGGTAGGAAAAACTACGGTGAAAAATGTTGATTAAATTGAAAAGTTAAAGATTGAATTGAACCAAACAATAGATTTAGCATTTTATGGACAATTCTCCTTGAAAATAAGATTTGTGTGCTAGCACACACGAGTATGAACACTATTATCGGGCTAACATTTAAAACGATAAAATGTGCTAATGGGATCTTTGATAATGCGATGCAACAGACTAAATAGGAATCAACTACATTACTAGGTTAGATAGACAATTGTATTGTATTCAAACAAGGACAAGCCTTAGTAATGATTAAAGGGCCCATGTGAGGATAACATGCACACCCAAAAATATCAAGTGACTCTTATATGACGCTGAACCAAATAGGATCTCATAAGGGGAAGGATTGCTTAAGCCCGATAGGGGAAAACAATTGTTTAAATAAAAAATGCCTCGAGCCACAAAGGCAATGGGGGAAAAAGCACATTTAGTTTTGGTTTCAACTAATACATTAGACTAGAAAGAACAAGGCAATAGCCGAGGTGGATAAAGTAAGAACAGGAACTATTAACTCACCATAAATATTTAGGTTAATGCCCTGAAAAACCCCAAACTGATACACGTATGATAAATTTAATCGAAAATAATTTTTGACCGTCAAAAACTCCAAACTAATACATTTTTGATAAATTTACCCTAAACTTGTATATTTATGATAAATTTACCATCTGTTAGTTTCCATAAATTTTACTGTCAAATTACTAAGTTAAATGACACATAACAATTAACAGTATACCGGTTTGGGATTTTACTCTTCATTTATTACAATTAATTTTTTGTGGTATCAATCCAATTTAACGAAGGTTATATTTTTCACAAATGCATAAATTTAGGGTTTTTGGCGATCGAATAAATTTGTTTGGGACAAATTTATCATAAGCATACAATTTTGGGATTTTTTATGGTCAATTAGGATAAATTTATCACAGGGTATATTAATTTGAGGATTTTCATGATTAAAAAATTAATTTAAGGTAAATTTGTAACACCTATATTAGTTTGGAATTTTTTTTTTTTTGGTAAATTAGTTTGGAATTTTTCATGATATTAATCTTAAATATTTTCAACACTCGCTGGTTACTGTTTACTGAGAAAATATTGGCTGGGTCTTACATACCACGTAGGCGTAGGGTAAGACCATTCAGCGATTGACACGCGGCTCCACGTAGGCGACGGGGTCAGGTTCAAAATTTGCGCGGCGTGCTCCGGGGCCCACTACTCTGACGCTCTGTCTCCTCTGCGACCTGTTGATTCGTCCTCTCTCTCCTCTCTCTCTCCGTTCTCCGTTCCGTTGCGGGGGGAGCAGACCAATTTACGTATTCGCTTCCGTCATTAGTGTCCTATCTGTCGTTGCATGCCGTCATCATCTTTCTATAGTGTCATCATCATAGTGTCATCATCTTTCTATAGTTTGTCTTCGTCGTCTTTGCCTCTTTCATCTCTCTTTCTAACAGACTTCACCAGAGACAGAGAGAGAGAGAGAGATCAAGCTGTTGATTCATGGAAGCAGTTGAAGACATAGTGATCGTCGGTGCTGGCATAGCAGGCCTCACTACGGCTTTAGGACTTCACAGGTGATTGTACTGGAATTGGAGCAGTTAGAACTCGAAAGAGTCGCTCTCTAAAAGCTTCTTGATCTGCTCTGTCTCATTCTAACCCTCTTTATGTTTGTCCGTATGTCTATGATATTCAGGTGAGTGCTGATAATCTGTTGTGTGTTGCAGGCTTGGCATTAGAAGCTTGGTTCTGGAGTCGTCTGATGGGTTGAGAACCACGGGGTTCGCCCTCACGACACGGACAAATGCTTGGCGGGCCTTGGACGTAATCAGCATCGGCGAACCGCTCCGGCGACAGCACAGCCAACTTTTGGGTGACTGATGAAATCCTCCTCCTCTTGCTGTGGCTAAGATGAATATTCTTATTCTCAGGATTAAATTCATTTGATAATTCCAATTAATTTGAATGTGTAGTGCGACATAGCATTGAACCCACAAATAAAGACATGAGCTTTTTAGTGATTGGATCAGCCTACCGTCTTACCTGACCACCTATTGTTTTTCACTCGGCTGAGCCCGCATCGAGGGTATAGAGCGGACAAGCCATTCTAATTTGCAATCATCATTGAGAAGCATTCTTGCACGATCATGAAATGGCTTATGTTGACTTTCTGTTTGAATTTGAGCTTGTTATCAATGAGAATGATTTCCAAGCCTCATGTTCCCAGAAGTGTGAGTGTCTGTGGATGGTGATATTTCCTCTCGAGAGTTAGACATTTGTTCCAGCTTTAACAGGGAACGCAATAGGAGAGGGATTACAGACATCCTGATATTGCTGAGTACCCACGCTAGAATTGAGGGATTACATGCTATCTGATATGCAACATATATCCATCAACTATAGATGAAAAAGATGTTTGACATGATATTAATTCAACAGCTAGTTCCTTTTCTTGTCGCTCTGTGCCCAATTTGAATTGATATTTGAGAGGTTCTGGTTCAGGATGCAGACTGCTTCCACAGGTTCTGGACTTTCTACAGTAGAGAGACAATTAGATGCCCCGGGGACACAGTTAAGTTGCTCAAATTCAGGACAATTTATGTGACTTAAAATTGCTTTTGAAATTAGCCATCCAAATAAAACAGATCAATTCCTCACATTTCTTGCGCAAATTTCAACAGATTCTTAATTTCCTTTGTTAATGGTGTGTGTTATGGATGGCATGTCTTTTCAATTTTGTGCATCTATCGCAGACGAGGCCATGAAATCCGTTGCGTGCAGAGGAGAACCTTGTTGGAAACTCTTGCGAATGAACTTCCTAGCAGCACTGTAAGGTATTCATCCAAGGTTGTGTCGATCGAGGAATCAGGCTACCTTAAGCTGGTCCATCTTTCTGATGGGTCAATTCTCAAGGCGAAGGTATTGCATCACCAATAACCATTAATTAGGAAAATCTGCCAAGAGTGACACAGAGATAGTTTTGCTCGAGAGAAGCCCCTTTTTCTATGCAAAATTTGCATGGTCTGAACAAGATGGCTATGGTTTAACTTATCTTTATGCTTATGCTCTATATGAAAATGCTAGGTGTTAATTGGATGTGATGGAGTGAACTCAGCAGTGGCAAAATGGCTAGGCTTCAAGAAGCCTTCTTTTGCTGGCCGATCTGCCATCAGGGGCTGCGTGTATTACGAGCAGGGTCACAATTTCGAGCCTAAATTATTTCGGTACTTTGGTGAAGGAGTTAGATCTGGTGTCATCCCTTGCAATGACAAGTCTATTTATTGGTTCTTCACTTTTTCTTCTTCCAGCCAGAGTGAGTATCTGTACTTCCTTCGATATAAGTTGGCTTTTGGCAACTGTTAGATTCTTTTACTCTGCTTTTCATATTATCTACAAGCGAACAAAGTCACTTTCCATAACGCAGATGAAGAGATGGAAGAGAGTCCGGCCAAGATGAAGCAATTTGTGCTGGGCAAGCTTGGAAAAATACCGGACAACATGAGAGCTGCTATCGAGAAAACAGAACCGGATGACTTTATCCTGTCACCGCTGAGATTTCGACCCCCGTGGGAGATTCTGCTGGGAAACATAAGCAAAAATAATGTCTGCGTAGCCGGAGATGCATTACACCCCATGACGCCGGACATCGGCCAGGGAGGCTGTGCGGCTCTGGAAGATGGCATCGTCCTAGCGAGATGCCTGGGGGAAGCCTTGAGGGACAAGCAAGGCATGAGCAGTGAAGAAGAGTACAAGAGGATTGAGATGGGCTTGAAGAGTTACGCCAAAGAGAGAAGATGGAGAGCATTTGAACTCATAAGCACCGCTTACATGGTGGGATACATCCAACAGAGCAATGGCAAGGTATTGAACTTCTTGAGGGACAGAGTACTGGCCAGCTTCTTGACCAGGCTGACGCTGAAGATGGCGAGTTACGATTGCGGGAAGCTGAGAGCTTCCTGAACTACCCTGTTTGTTTACTTATCAATGTGTTTTGCACGGGCATTTACACGGGCCGATCTCATCATATACACAATAATAATAAGGGAGATAATTATGTCAAGTCGTGATCGGTTTGCTTCGTCTCTCAAATACCAGAGAAAGGGTTGTCTATGCAGAGACAGCTTTGTGAAGTGAAGTATAGAAAGTCCCATGAAGGAACTTTCATGTATGGTTTCAGGAAAGTCAAGGAGTCTAATTCACATCTATATCATCAACTACCATTCATAGCTCATGATTTTGTATTTTTAGCAAATTTGTTAATTCTTTATTGACGAAAAGACTTCTCCGGCGATTCCTCGATCACAAAAAAAAGAAAAAAAAAATTCACGCATCGTTTTATCTACTGGCCGCTATAAAGTCAACACATCGAATCAACCATTCAAAATTCCAAATTTGCAACTAGAGAACCTTTTTCCCCGGATGGAAAGTTTGGTGCAGTGTGATCAACTGTCATTCATTATCTTAGACAGCATTTGCTTTAGAGTTCGAAAAATGGAAATGTTTTTCACCATTTCAAAGGGCTTTGAGCCCATTTAAAAACTTATATTTAAATGTGTAGTTGGATGCTAAGACCAAACATTTGTCCCCAATAAAAATTTGACATAAGTATTTTTTTTTTTTTTTGACAGAAAATTTGACATAAGTATTTGAAAAGGCCAAAATGAGACCACAAAATAGCAAAAGTTGATATCTAAACATATAAAGTTCTAGTCCGACAAAAAGATGACGGATTGGAACTTGACACCATTCCATGAAAACGTCAAAATCACGGAACGACAAAGGAAAATAGTACGGAAATGGACAAACCATTCCCTTTCACTTCTGTTCACATCACATTGAGGCAATTACTCTTATATTAATAAGATAAACTTAATTACTCCATTTATCTAACATTAATGTTATTTAAAAATATTTTAAAATTGATTCATGTAATATATAATGATGTCATTACTAATTTATTATATATGTGGAATAATTTTTTATTACTTAATCTTATATGTTGACATAAAAAAAGATGTGAAATTTTGTAGTGTAGAACATAAAGAAACATCGTTCGTTTTGTTCTTATGTGTCGCCTAAAAACATTTTGCAATAGATATATGTATGAACTCTCTTCCTTATATATCTCTCAAAAAAACCTTTGCAACATAACATAAATAATACATATTAAGGTAACTTACTTGGTTCAATGATGCTAGACTAAATAAATCATACATATCAATGTAGTTTCTGATACGTATGAAAACAGAGGTTTCAACTATTGAAATGTTTTTTTTTTAAATTATATGTATTTTAAATAAATTTACAACCACATTAAAATAAGGGAAAATTTGTCCAAAAAATCTTCAACCTATTGTATAGTCGCCAAATCAATCATAAATTTTTCATTTTAGCTATTATAGTCCTAAAAATTTTGACAATTTCCTAAAGTAGTTATTCCAGTTAATTTTAGTTGGATATTGTCGATGTTGCGGTTAGTCAACATCGGTTGTCTTATATGGAATAATAGATGTTAATGTGGATGATACATGTAAGTTTTTAAGATTTTTTTTCTTTTTCTTTCCAATTTTATTTCCTATTTACCTTTGTCGAGGCCTTGGTGATGGCCAACAATGGCCACGATGCCCTTGATTGTGGCCCGCCAACCATTACCAAGGCCTTGGTGATCGGCGGAGGGAGACAGAAAAAGAAAAGAAAAATAAAGAAAACACTTAACAAATTTTGAAGAAATTGCAAAAATCATTTACGTTAACGCCAATCGTTCTGGTTGTGCTACAGATGACAACCGGAATGATCAACGCTACTCGAATTGCCAGTTAACAATTTCATATAAAAATTGATAGAAAAACTACATTAAAAAATCGTCAAACTATTTAGAATTAAATTGATCAAATTAAAAAATTTAAAATTGAATCGAACCACACAATAAATTTAGCATTTTATGGATAATTCTACTTGAGAATAAGAATGTGTGCAAGTGCGATGAGACACTTGAAATGATAATGTGCTAATGGGATCCACAATATTGCGATGTGGCAGACAATACAAGAATTAACTACATGACTAATTCAGACAGACGATTGTATTGAATTCAATCAAGCACAAGCCTTAGTAATGATTACGACGGGGAAAAAGCAAAGTTGGTTTTGGTACCACCTAATACATCAAACTAGAAAGAACGAGGCAATAGCCGTAGTGGCCAGACGAAGAAAGGAGCTACGAACACACCATAAATATCTTAACAGTTGCTGGTTACTATTTGCCAGGCCAATATACGTTTGCGCTTCCGTCATTGGTGTCCTACTATCTGTCGCTGCATGCCGTCCTCATCATTCTACAGTTTATCTCCGTCGTGCTATCTGACGTTGCATGCCGTCATCATCTTCCTACAGTGTCTTCGTCGTCTTTGCCTCTTCTATCTTTTTCATTATCAGAGAACTCGCGAGAGAGAGAGAGAGAGAGATCAAGACGTTGATTCATGGAAGCAGTTGAAGACATAGTGATTGTTGGTGCTGGCATAGCAGGTCTCACTACAGCTTTGGGACTACACAGGTAATTGTACTGGAATTGGAGCTGTTGGAACTTGAGAGAGTTGCTCTCTAAAAGCTTCTTGTTCTGTTCTGTTTCATTCTTACCCTCTTTATGTTTGTTGGTAATGTCTCTGATATGCAAGTGAGTGCTGATACTCTGTAGTGGGTTGCAGGCTTGGCATTAGAAGCTTGGTTTTGGAGTCGTCTGATGGGTTGAGAGCCACGGGGTTCGCCCTCACAACATGGACAAATGCTTGGCGGGCCTTGGACGCAGTCGGCATCAGCGAACCGCTCCGCCAACAGCACCACCGACTTTTTGGGTGACTGATGAAATCCTCCTCCTCTTGCTGTGGCTAAGATGAATATATTTCTTATTCTTAGGATTAATGTGATTTGATAAGTCCGATTGCAATTTGAATGTGTATTGCGACATAGCATTGAACCCACGAATAAAGACATGAGCTTTCTAGTGATTGGATTGGCCTACGGGGCTTACCTGACCACCTGTTGTTTGTCACACGGCTGAGCCTGCATCAAGAAAATAGGGTGGACAAGCCATTCAAATTTGGAATGATCATGGAGAAGCATTCTCACACGATCATGAAATGGCTTATACTGACTTTCCATTAGAATTTGAGCTTGTTATCAACAAGAATGATTTCTAAGCCTCAGGTAACCAGAAGTGTGAGTGTCTGTGGATGGTGATGTTTTCTCCAGAGAGTTTGACATCTGTTCGGGCTTTAAAGAAGGAATAAAATAGGAGTGGGATTAGACACATCCTAATATTGCTGGATACCCACGCTAGAACTGAGTGAGCACCTTTACATGACATCTAATATGCAACATACATCCATCAACTCTAGCTGAAAAAGATATTTGCCATGATTAATTTAACAGCTAGTTCTTCTTCTTGTCGCTCTATGCCTGATTTGAATTGAGAGGTTCTGGTTCAGGTTGCAGACTGCTTCCACAAGTACTGGACTTCCTACAGCTGAGAGACAATTTGACGTCATAGGGACACAGTTAAGTTGTTCAAATTCACGACAATTTATGTGACTTAAAATTGCTTTTGAAATTAGCCATTCAAATAAACCAGATCAATTCCTCACATTTCTTGCTCAAATTTCAACGGATTGCTAATGTCCTTTGTCGATGGTGTGCGTTATGATGGATGGCATGTCTTTTCAACTTGGTACGTCTATTGCAGACGAGGCCACGTGTTGGAATCTATCGGATTCCCAAAAAACCGGATTCGACACTAAATCAAACCCCTAAACTTGTGCGGAAGACGAGCCCGGGAAAAACACATGCATCACCGATCCTAAGGCACATCACAGAATTGAACGTACCTTGTTAACCACAGATTAAACACCGACGCCGATATGAGGAAGAGAATTTGGCCCTGTTCGATCCGACGACGCCAATTCGCCTTGAAGGGAAGATGGGTGTCGCCTTATGCTTACTGTTTTTCTTTTGGAGCGTTTTTGAGGGAGAGAGGGAGAAGGAACGTACGTTATACGAAAAGGTACGTTCCTCCCTCTCTTTTATCCCTTAAATACGTTCCCTCCAAAGGGAATCGTGTCCCTTCATCATATCTCTCCATCCATGGGCCCTAATATTGTGGGCCGGGCTTTTAGGCCCAACATGGGCGGACGGGCCAAGTTAGGCCCATCACAATTTAATAAAACCATCATCTCATACTCGCACATGGTGGGCCGAACAGGATCCTCTTTACCTCTCTTCAACATTCATACCGATGAATAATCCGTGCGACCAGCATACTTTGAGAGCTCGTTGCTATACATCTGTTAGGAATATATAGCAACTCATAATGGGCATCACACTTTGAGTAGATTTAGTACGCAGTACCCTAGATCGATCGATCACATTTATATCTCTCTCTTGATCTCCTTTTAAACAGTGATATATTGTATTCACAATTATGATTATCCCAAAGACAATCATAATTGGTCGACCAGTGAACACAAAACTATAATGTGATTCTCCAAATTCGATCTTCCTCTTTCCTCAAACTCTCAATTTCAATTTAGCTTGCTTTTCTAGAAATGTCCCATTAGATCGAATCAACTCATGACCATTGGTAACATCCTAAGATAGCAAACACTAAATAGAAATCTTGAGAATAAGTAAAAGTCATGAGGGCACTAAAATTGAGGAACTATTTTCCTCAAGAGTCTCACATGGCATAAAAGTTGAGATCAAACTTATGCTACTCTTATTGGTCGTCTCATGCATACGTAGTATGAAATACGTATTACGGTATTAACTCATTTCCCATGGAGCGTATGTCTATATCTTCAATACCGTACAGATGACAGTTTAGACATACCCAATGTCTAACTTGAGTTCACTTATCTACTCATTCACAGAATCCATCAGAACTCACATCTGGCATCATAGACAAATAAAGTAAAATATGTGGGTTATTTTACTTTTGGACATAGTCAATATCATGTCATCATCTTAACACTCAGTTAAGGTGACATATATATTTTAAGCTTGAGCTCTCGATTATCACCTAGATAATAAGCTTAAAAACCGTCTCATCTCTATTTATCACATAGTAAATAGAGGCGATTACCCTTGTAAGTGGGCTAATCTTATATATGTCCGACATACTTTCTCAACTTAAAGTAATGCACTAAGCATTAAGATGCATAAAGATCAAACAAAGATTCATAGGCATTAATAATGAAAAAACACAAGTTCATAAATGTGAACAACTCAGGGAAATTACAATATCCAGTATATCAGACTCTACGCAATCCTAGAGATTTTACATGACCACAAAACACATCTCTAGGTATTGGCTTTGTCATAGGATCTGCTACCATTCTATGCTTAGATATGTACTGTAAGTTCACATTCTTTCATACAACCATATCTTTGACAAAGTTATACTTGGTATCTATATGTTTGGTCTTGCCATGATATTTTGGATCTTTGGTGTATGTTATAGCTGCTTGGCTATCACAGTTAACCAATAATGGATTTGCAGCTTTCTCAATAACACCTAAATGATCCAAAAATCTCTTAAGCCAAACTCCTTCTTGTACCGCTGATAATGCCACGAACTCAGCTTCCATCGTGGACAAGGCTATACACGTTTGCTTCTTACTTGCTCCATGATATGGCGCCATTGTTCAGATAAGAAAGCAAATCCAGAGGTAGATTTCCTTTCATCTAAATCTCCTCCCCAATCAGCATCTCGAATAGCCTTCAAGTCGCAGATCCTTTCCTTGGTAATTCAGCTTGTAATCAGCAATTCTCTTCGATACCTCGCATTCTCTTAACGGCTTTCCAATGTGCTTGACCTGGATTGGATTGGTATCTACTCACCATTCCAACTGCAAAACATATGTCAGATCTTGTACACATCATAGCGTACATTAAGCTCCCAACAGCACTAGCATAAGAAACATGTTTCATTTGTTCCTTCTCTTGTGGAGTCCTTGGACACAGTTTATGGCTCAACCCTTCACCTTTTGCAATAGGAGTGTCTATGGGTTTACAATCTTGCATACGAAATCGTTCAAGAACCTTATTAATATATGTTTCTTGTGAAAGAGATAATGATCTCTTCGAACGATCTCTTGAAATCTTAACTCCAAGAATGTATGCAGCCTCACCCATATCTTTCATCTCAAAGTTGGAGGATAACCAACTCTTGACAGTATGGACAAACTCCTTATTGTTTCCGGCTATTAGTATATCATCAACATATAATGATATGATCACAAATTGATCTTTGGATCTTTTGATATATACACAATGATCCTCATCAATCATCGTAAAATCATACACCATTATGGCATTATGAAAACGTATATACCATTGTCTCAACGACTGCTTAAGGCCATATATCGATCTCAAAAGTCGACATACCTTTTCTTCTTGGCCTTTCATGATGAAACCAGCAAGTTGTTCCATATATATTTCTTCCTCTAATTCTCCATTGAGGAAAGCAGTCTTTACATCCATTTGATGTAACTCAAGATCCATACTAGCCACTATTGCCAGAATAATGCGAATCGAGGTAAATCTCACTACAGGAGAAAATGTTTCTTCATAATCAATTCCTTCCTGTTGATTATACCCCTTCGCCACAAGGCGAGCCTTATGCCTTTCTATCGAGCCATTAGCTTTACGCTTTATTTTGAGAACCCACTTGTTCCCAATGGCTTTGCGCCCCTTCGGAAGATCAACCAGTTCTCAAACTCGGTTCGACTTCATTGACTCAATTTCCTCTTCCATTGCATGCATCCATTTTTCCTTACTAGGGCAACTTAGAGCCTCATGTATATTTCTTGGCTCATCCTCATCTTGTAGGGCAATCATAAAAGTTTCCCCTTTAATGTCAAAACGTCGACGGGGAATACTTTGGCGACTTGTTCGCCATATGGGAGATTGTACACTGTGCACATCATTCCCCATTATGCTCCCACTAGGATTAGATAATGATGATGTCATCTCATCATGTGGTTGTAATTGAGAATGAGTTGAATTTAATTCATCACTTCTCGTGTTACTCCCACTTGGACAAACTCCACTAATATCATTATCTTGATCCAAGGTTTCAAATAGGAAGTAATCTTCACCTATTTCGCCCTTCTTAGGAAATTCATTCTCTAAGAATGTGACATCCCGTGATTCAAATTCAGTTATACTCCCACTTTCCTACTCACCTATGAACACATACCCTTTCGAGTGTTCGGAGTATCTTATGAAAATACTCTTCTTTCCTCTAGGACCCAATTTCCCAAACTTGTGAGAGGACTCATGAGTATAGGCAGCACAACCCCACGGCTTAAGAAAACTTAAGTCCGGTTTTCTACCTGTCCATAACTCATATGGAGTAGAAGTAACTGATTTGGAAGGCACTCGGTTAAGTATATAGGCAGCAGTTAACAACGCATCACTCCAAATAGTGATAGGTAAGTTAGCATGCGCCATCATGGACCTAACCATTTCTAGTAGGGTTCTGTTTCTTATTTCCGCAACTCCATTTTGTTGAAGAGTATATGGAATAGACAACTGTCTTTCTATTCCTTTTTCATCACATAATTTTCTGAACTCATCAGATAAATATTCTCGACCTCAATCAGATCTTAATACTTTTATTTTCTTGTCTAATTGATTTTCTACTAAATTTATAAACCTTTTGAAACAACTTAATGCTTCAGATTTATGAGAAATCAAATAGACATATCCGAATCGAGTATAATCATCTATAAAAGTGATGAAATAAACAGCCACATGCCTTCTTCTCACATTCATTGGACCACAGACATCAGAATGGATTAAATGCAGAGGAAATTCAGCTCTTTTACATTTTCCAAATGGTTTCCTTGTCGTTTTCCCTACTAGGCAATGCTCACATATAGGCAAATCGACTTTTTCAATGTTGCCCAACAAGCCCTTTTTGGCTAGTCTATTCATACGTTGTTGGCCAATATGACCAAGTCTAGCATGCCACACATTCACATCATTATCATATGAATTAGGAGACGTGAGAAGGGAATAACAAACATTTGCATTAACATAGTCAATATCTAATACAATGAAACCATCCAGAAAATAACCACAACCATAGTAATTTGTATCCAAATACAAATCCACATCTCTATTATAGAAATTCATATTAAAACCTAACTTGACCAACACTAAAACAGACACTAAATTCCAACGAATCTCCAGAGCATACAATACATCATGTAGGAACAAAGTGCGTCCACCATGCATGTTCAGTTGGCAGGTGCCAATTCCTTTTACTTCAGCTCTGGAGTTGTTTCCTACATAGATCTACTTAGTTCCAGTTGGTACTCGTCGGAATTCCACAAAGGATCCTCTATCCTTCGCTACATGGTCTGTCGCTCCCGAATCTACAAATCCACAAAGGATTAGACTCGCTTAAAAATACAGAACTTGACACATAAGCAAAGTTCTTAAAAGTACAAGGGGTGTATACCTTCTTTGGCTCACGACGACAGCCGCGAGCATAGTGACCCTTCTTGTCACAATTGTAACACTTCACCCTTGTAAGCTTCTTCATTCGAGGACGTTTTCCTCTTTCATGTTGGTTAAGCTTAGGTTTCTTCCTTGAAGGACCTGCTTCCTTGCCTTTCCCTTTATCGAACCAGTTAGAACGTTTGCGCTTGGAGCTCGAAGCTCCATGTGAGCTAGAACCAGCATGATAGATTTCAGCTTCCGGCTTAGCCGCCAAGAGACGGTCCTCTTCCAGCTCAAGATGACGCACTGCATCCTCAAAGGTTTTGATATTTTCATTATGGGTCAAGTGCACCTTCATATGCTCCCAACTCTGAGGCAAGGAACGAATCACTGCTTGCACTTGCTGTTCATCAGTCAGGACATGGCCAGCATCTTTCAGCTCATTAATCATGTTTGACATCTTTCTAAAATGTTGCTTCATGGTCTGACCATGACGCTTCTTATAAGAGTCAAACCTAATAGTGAGCTGCCTCAGTCTGGTCACCGAAGTATGACCAAATCTTGCTGCCAATGCTTCCCACATTTCCTTGGCATTCTCAAAGCGCCTAAACTCTCGCATGACGTCATTTTCCATGCTACTCAAAGAACGTAATGCGAGCAAGAGAGTTCTTTCTTTTCCAAGTAACAAATGCTTCCTTATCTCTCTTGTGTTGTGCGTGTTTCCTTCTTCGGGTTCTACCATGGTCGGGTTAAGAGCTTCTAGTGCCTCTTGCTCTTCCAAAGACATATTGAATTTTCATGTGCCATATTTCATAGTTATCGCCATTGAGCTTCTCACCTTTGTTTAGCTCAAAGAACTATGCTCTTTGTGGCTAAAGCCATTGATCTGAACATATCGACATATATGCACGAATTATTAATGCCTATCATTTATGCATCCATTTTGCATAGACCCATCATATTAATGAACAATTTCAAGTAAGGTTTCAATCAAAAGGTCATTATGTTTCCAATCATCCTCCAAAAATCCTATCTTAAAACTATCATTAATATAATTGTTTTATGCAAAATAAATTCTATGAAGCTACAAAAACTTCTATGAACTACCCACAGCAATTAACAACAACAAAAAGCAAATAATATTTGACATCCAATAGAATAATAATGCTTTCACATAATACAACTAACATATCAGTTGCAACATCAACAACAATCAGGTAGTAAACATTACATAAGATGTCCACAAAGTACACTAAATAAAGACCAGTCAAAAAAATATCTAACACCAAGTCAACATATGAACTGGGAAAGATCATTTTTTGTTCAATTTCTTGATCTTTTCTCTTGTAACAATCCAGTAATAATCATCTATAAAATCCATCACAATTTTTCTATATGAAGCGGCTTTGTTGACATCTCATATGCGATTCAACACTCCTTGCCATTCTTGTGGAAGAGTGTTCATGAAAAATCGCACCATCTCAGACTGTGGCATGAGTCGACCATTCCATATGACCTTTTGAATTTTCTCGTTGACTTCAAGAACGTGATCAATTAAGTCGCCACTCTCCCATCGATAATCATTCAGCTCAGCTATCAAGCTAGAAAGCATTTCCTTTTGATCATCGGTAATTGGGCGAATAGGTGTGCGCAACCTAAGGGGAGGCATTGTTCTTATAACAAATGCAGAATAAATCAGGGATTACATATAATTCACATAGAATTACTTGGCCAAAGAAACACATTCTTTTGCTCCTCCCTTTCCTCCTCCTTTTTTTTTTTTTGGGTCAACGGTCGTCAACGGTCAACAGTCAACGGTCGTCAATGCTCAACGGTCAACGGTCGTCAACGGTCAACGGTCGAGGTCAGCTTGGTCGGGTCGCCGGGTCAGGCCGCCGGGTTGGACGAATCGACCCGGCACGTGCGGCACGCGTGCAGCTGACGTCACGATGACATCAGCTGGCGCGTGCGACGCACGCGCCTTCCCCTACGAATCGGCGAGTGCGTTGCACGCGCCGAAGGCGCCGGTTAGTTCCGGCTGCGCGTGGGGGCGCGTCCGGCGGCCTTTGGCGGCGTTCCGCCACTCGTCGCGCTCGTCTCGACGAGACCTTCCATCCAACGCCATCAAAAATTGATTTTGAGTCAAAGAAACTCAGAAAAATGGATGAACAGTGCTCGGGTGTCGGGATTTTTCACCCTGATCGGTGTCGGCCGATTATATTCACGAAAAATCAATAAAAAAATCATCCATAAACATGAAAGGGGTCAGGAAAAACATGGAAAGGATCGAGAAACAAGGATTAGGGCTCTGATACCAATGTTGGAATCTATCGGATTCCCAAAAAACCGGATTCGACACTAAATCGAACCCCTAAACTTGTGCGGAAGACGAGCCCGGGAAAAACACATGCATCACCGATCCTAAGGCACATCACAGAATTGAACGTACCTTGTTAACCACAGATTAAACACCGACGCCGATATGAGGAAGAGAATTTGGCCATGTTCGATCCGATGACGCCAATTCGTCTTGAAGGGAAGATGGGTGTCACCTTATGCTTACTGTTTTTCTTTTGGAGCGTTTTTGAGGGAGAGAGGGAGAAGGAACGTACGTTATGCGAAAATGTACGTTCCTCCCTCTCTTTTCTCCCTTAAATACATTCTCTCCAAAGGGAATCGTGTCCCTTCATCATATCTCTCCATCCATGGGCCCTAATATTGTGGGCCGGGCTTTTAGGCCCAACATGGGCGGATTGGCCAACTTAGGCCCATCACAATTTAATAAAACCATCACCACGAAATTCGTTGCTTGCGAAGGAGAGCCTTGTTGGAAACTCTTGCGAATGAACTTCCTAGCGGCACTATAAGGTATTCATCCAAGGTTGTGTCGATTGAGGAATCATGCTACCTTAAGCTGGTCCATCTTTCTGATGGGTCAATTCTCAAGGCAAAGGTATTGCATCATAATAACCATTAATCAGGAAAATCTGCCAAGAATGACAAATGTTTATGCTTGAGAGAAGCCCCTTCCTCTATGCAAAATTTGCTTGCTTGTCTGAACAAGATGGCTATGGTTTAACTTATCTTTATGCTTATGCTCTATGTGAAAATGCTAGGTGTTAATTGGGTGTGATGGAGTGCACTTAGCAGTGGCAAAATGGCTAGGCTTCAAGAAGCCTGCTTTTGTTGGCCGGTCTTGCATCAGAGGCTCTGTGCATTACGAGCACGGTCACAGTTTCGAGCCTAAGTCATTTCGGTGCTTTGGTGAAGGAATTAGATCTGGTGTCATCCCTTGCGATGACAAGTCTATTATTTGGTTCTTCGCTTTTTCTTCTTCCAGCAAGAGTAAGTTTCTGTACTTCATTCGATTTAAGTTGGCTTTTGGCAACTACTAAATTATTTTACTCTGCTATTCATGTCATTTGCAAGCAAACAGTGTCACTTTCTGTAGGGAATATTGGATTCCCTAAAATGGATCCAAAACTCAATCGAACCTCTAAAACGAACGTGGAAGATGAGCCCAAAAAAATACACATGTATCACCGATCGAAAAAGCACGTCACGAAATCGAACATACCTTATTGTCCACAGATTAAACACCAATGTTGAAGTTCGAGGAAGAATCCTGATCCCGTTTTACCGAGAAGCGTACTGTTGCTATTAGGGGGAGAAAACTCTGTCTCGAGAGGTACTGCTATCTTATGTTACTTTTTGGAGGGGGAGAGAACTGTTTCTTGGAGAACGTATGTCCGTCCAAAAGGTACGTTCCCTTTTTGTCTATTTCCCTCAAAGCGTCTTCTCCAAAAGACGCAATCCCTCAACGTAATACCTATCCCAAAAGACGCAATCTCTCATATCCAAACAACGCAACATTTTACATCGCAACCGTTCCTCCATGGGCTCTTATCTTGCGGGCCGGGCTTTTAGGCCCAACATGGGCGAACAGGCCTACCATCACTTTCCTTAATGCAGATGAAGAGATGGAAGAGAGTCCGGCCAAGATGAAGCAATTTGTGCTGGGCAAGCTTGGAAAAATACCGGACAACATGAGAGATGCTATAGAGAAAACAGAACTGGATGACTTTATCTTGTCGCCGCTGAGATTTCGACCCCCATGGGAGATTCTGCTGGGAAACATAAGCAAAACTAATGTCTGCGTAGCCGGAGACACATTCCACCCCATGACGCCGGACATCAGCCAGGGAGGCTGCGCGGCTCTGGAAGATGGCATCGTCCTAGCGAGATGCCTGGGGGAAGCCTTAAGGGACAAGCAAGGCATGAGCAGTGAAGAAGAGTACAAGAGGATTGAGATGGGCTTGAAGAGTTATGCCAAAGAGAGAAGATGGAGAGCATTTGAGCTCATAAGCACGGCTTACATGTTGGGCTACATCCAACAGAGCAATGGCAGGATCTTGAACTTCTTGAGGGACAGAGTACTGGCCAGCTTCTTGGCCGGGCTGCCGCTGAAGATGGCGAGTTACGATTGCAGGAAGCTGAGAGCTTCCTGAGCTACCCTATTTGCTAACTTACCAATGTGTTTAGCGCCGGCATTAATACGGGCCGATCTCATCATATACACAATACTAATAGGGGAGATAGTTGTGTCCAGTTGTGATTGGTTTGCTTCGCCTCTCAGATATCACAGGAAGGGTTCTTGTCTATGCAGAGACAGGTTTGTGAAGTACAGAAAGTCCCGCGAGGGCACTTTTGCCTAAAAGCATTTTGCAATATATATGTATGTATGTATGTATGAATTCTCTTCCTTATATGTCTCTTAAAAAAGCTATGCAAACATAACATAAATAATACATATTGAGGTAATTTACCTCAATTAAATAATACATATTGAAGTAATTTACCTCGTTCATTGATGCTAGACAATATAAATCATACATGTCAATGTAGTTTCTAATGTATACAAACACAAAGTTTCAACTTTCGAAATGTTTTTAATCTTATATATCTTTGAAATATTTAACTTACAACCGCATTAATATGAGGGGGAAATTGTCCAAAGAATCTTAAAATTATTGTGAAGCTGTCAATTCGATAATAAACTTTTCAATTTGGCCATTAAAATCCTAAATGTTTTAACAATTTCCCAAAGTAGTCATTCGGTCAATTTTAACCAAATGTCGCCAATGTAGCAGTTCAGTATGCATGGCCATTGTATATGATATGACCGATGTTGATGTGGATTATTTTTGCAATTTTTTAAAATGTTTTGATTGTTTTTGTTTTTATCTTTCCATTTTTTTTCCTATTTCCCTTCACCAGGGACTCAATGATGTCAAGCAAGGGCCACAAGACCCTTGCCTGTGGTCTACTAGCTATCATCGAGGCCTTGGTGATCGATGGAGGGAAATAAGAAAAGAAGAAAATGAAGAAAAGAAGAAAAAACTCTAAAAATTTCAAAAGATATGCAAATCTTACCCACATCTACACCGGCTTTGTCATGTAGGATAATTAACGCTGACTAAACTATCACATTAATAATTGAAGAACTATATTGAAAAATCATTAGAAGGTTTAGGACTAAATTGATTAAATTGGAAAGTTTATTATTGAATAGACAGCTATACAATTGATTTAGGACCCTATGAATAATTTTCCCAAAAAATAAGATATGTGTGCAAGTACGCGTAGGTATGAACATAAGTATCGAACTAATGCTTAAAATAATAATGTGCTAATGAGATCCTCAAAATGCAATGTGAATGACAATAAGAATTAATCATTGTTACTAGTTTATTCTCCGTGAAAATCATATATGTGTGCAAGCACGCACGAATGAACACTAATATTGAATCAACAGTCCAAATGACAATGTGCTAATTGATTCCACAATAGTGCGATGCGGCAGCCAAAACAGTAATTGATTACTTTATTAATTTAAACGGACGATTGTATTGACTCAATTCGTTCAAGCACGTGCCTTCGTCATTACCAAAAGGGAAGAAAAAAGCACATTCGGTTTTTGATACCACCTGATACATTAAACTACAAAGAGCAGGGCAATAGCCGGGGCGGCTAGACGCCGAACAAGAGCCACAGACACAGCAGAAATATCTTGGCATTCGATAATCGATAGTTACAACTTGCCGGACCAATATACGTAGCGACTTACGTCATTTGTGTTCTATTTGTCGGTGCATGGGGGCATCATCTATCTACAGTCTGTCTTCGCGAGAAAAAATATGAGAAAATATTGTGTAGGTTTTACACTGGCGAAATGTATCAGGAAGTCTTCTTGTTCGGTCATCTTCGACCAAGTATCCCCCACTCCCGACGCCGCTGCTTCCCACTGCCTCGACGAGCCGCTCCTGACGCCGTTGTTTTTCACGGCACGCCGCCGCCGCTGCTGCCCCGAGCGCCGCGGCACCCTTGCTCGCCACTGCGGACGTGACCCGACGTTTGCAACTTGTCACCGCCTTCCCTCTTGCAGTCAGATCCGCCTCCCTCGACGTTCTTGCCGTTCCGTCACCAGCGTCGCTGATTCTGTTCCACCATCGACGACGCTGCTGTTGTTCCGCCACCGACGACGCCAACGACGACCAGGTCGCTGTCTCGTTTGTCCGAGCAGCTGCCCACGACGTCTTCTGCCCCTGCCCGGCGACCCTCTCTTTCCCTGTGTCAGACTCTAACATGGGAAATTTTCTCGAAAAAAGAGAAGTAAGAGAGAAGAGGGAAAGAGAGGTGTGGGCAGCAACGGATGGGAGGAGAGAGAGTAAAGGGGAGAAAGACGGAGCATTAAAGGAGAAGTGGGCGCTGACAGTTGGGCCCAAATTTGCCACGTGTCGACTTTTTTATGGTGATACATTTCACCTACGTGGACCCAATATTGTCGTCTATCGTCTATCCTGTTTGTCGTTGCATGCAGTAATCATCTTTCTACAGTTTGCCTTCGTCGTCTTTTGCCTCTCTTATCTCTCTTTATAAGAGACCTCACCCGAGGGATGGACAGATAGCTCTAGAGAAAGAGAGAGAGAGAGAGAGATCAAGCTGTTGATTCATGGAAGAAGTTGAAGGCATAGTGATTGTTGGTGCCGGAATTGCAGGCCTCACTACAGCTTTGGGACTACACAGGTAATTGTACTGGAATTGGAGGAGTTAGAACTTGAAAGAGTTCTCTGAAAGCTTCTTGTTCTGCTCTTTCTCACCCACCTTATGTTTGTTCGTATGTCTCCGATATTCAAGTCAGTGCTGATATCTGTTGTGTGTTGCAGGCTTGGCATTAGAAGCTTGGTTCTGGAATCGTTTGATGGGTTGAGAACCACGGGGTTCGCCTTCACAGCATGGACAAATGCTTGGCGGGCCTTGGACGCGGTCGGGATCGGCGAACCACTCCGCCAACACCACAACCAAATTTTTGGGTGACTAACGAAATCCATTTCTCTTGCCGTGGATAAGATGAATATATATCTTATTCTTAGGAATGCTGTGATTTGATTATTCCAATTAATTTGAATGTGTGGTGCGACATAACATTGAACCCACAAACGAAGACATGAGCTTTTTAGTGATTGGCTTGGCCTACTGGGTTACTTGACCACCTATTGCTTTTCACATGGCTCAGCCTCCATCAAGGGTATATAGGGCAGACACGTCATTTTAATTTGGAATGATCATGGAGAAACATTCTCACATGATCATGAAATGGCTTATAATGATTGTCCGTTAGAATTTGAGCTTGTTATCGACGAGAATGATTTCCAAGCCTCCTGTTCCCAAAAGTGTGAGTGTCTGTGGATGGTGATGATTTCATCTAGAGAGCTTGCCATTTGTTCGGATTGTAAAGAAGGAATGCAGTAGGAGAGGGATTAGACACATCCTGATATTGCTGAGTACCCACGCTAGAATTGAGTGCGCACCTTTACATGACATCTGATATGCAACATAGATACATCAACTCTAGATGAAAAAGATATCTGCCATGATTTTAGTTCAACAGCTAGTCCTTTTCCTCATGGCTCTGTGCCCGATTTGAATTGATATTTGAGAGGTTCTGGTTCAGGTTGCAGTCCATTTCCACAATTTCTGGAATTTCTACAGCTGAGAGACAATTTGATGCCACAGGGGCAAGGTTAAGTTGTTTAAATTCATGAGAGTCTATGTGATTTAAAATTGCATGCGAAATTAGCCATTCAAATAAACCAGATTTATCCCTCACAATTTTTGCACAAATTTCAATGGATTCCTAATTTCCTTTGTTAATGGTGTGCAATATGTATGGCATGTCTTTTTAACTTTGCGCATCTATTGCAGACAAGGCCATGAAATTCGTGGCGTGCAGAGGAGAACCCTGTTAGAAACTCTTGCGAATGAACTTCCTAGTGGCACTATAAGGTATTCGTCCAAGGTTGTGTCAATCGAGGAATCAGGCTTCCTTAAGCTGGTCCATCTTTCTGATGGGTCAATTCTCAAGGCGAAGGTATTGCATCATATTAACCATTAATTAGGAAAATCTGCTTAGAGTGACAGAGATATTTTATGCTCGAGAGAAGCCCCTTTGTCTATGCAAAATTTGCTTTCTTGTCTGAAAAAGATATCTACGGTTTAACTTATCTTTATGCTTATGCTCTACGTGAAACTGTTAGGTGTTAATTGGGTGTGATGGGGTGAACTCAGCAGTGGCAAAATGGCTAGGCTTCAACAAGCCCGCATTTGTTGGCCGATCTGCCATCAGGGGCTGCGTGTATTACGATCACAGTCACAGTTTCGAGCCTAAATTCTTCCTGTTCTTTGGTGAAGGAGTTAGATTTGGTTTCATCCCTTGCGATGACAAGACTATTTATTGGTTCTTGACATTTTATTCTTCCAGCAAGAGTGAGTTTCTGTACTTTCTTCGATATGAGTTGGCTTTTGGCACATATTAGATTCTTTTACTCTGCTTTTTGTATTATCTACAAGCAAACAATATATTTGTATTAGCCACAAGCAAACAATATCACTTTCCTTAATGCAGATGAAGAGATGGAAGAGAGTCCGGCCAAGATGAAGCAATTCATACTGCGAAAGCTCGGAAAAATACCTGACAATGTGAGAGCTGTTTTTGAGAAAACAGAACTGGATAACATTATATTATCACCGCTGAGATTTCGACCCCCGTGGGAAATTTTGTGGGGAAAGATAAGCAAAACCAATGTCTGTGTAACCGGAGATGCATTCCACCCCATGACGCCAGATATTGGCCAGGGAGGCTGCTCGGCTCTAGAAGATGGCGTCGTCCTAGCGAGATGCCTGGGCGAAGCCTTGAGGGACAATCAACTCATGAGCAGTGAAGAAGAGTACAAGAGGATCGAGATGGGCTTGCGGAGGTATGCCAAAGAGAGAAGATGGAGAGCATTTGAGCTCATAAGCACAGCTTACATGATGGGATACATTCAACAGGGCAATGGCAAGGTATTGAACTTCTTGAGGGACAGAGTACTGGCCACCTTCTTGGCCAAGCAGTTGCTGAAGATGACGAGTTTCGATTGTGGGAAACTGAGCGCTTCTTGAATTACCCTGATTGTTTACTTATCAGTGTGTTTTGTGCCGGCATTCATGTGAAAGGGGAGATAGCTAAGTTGTGATTGGTTTGCTTCGCCTCTCAAATATCAGAGAAAAGGTTCCTGTCTATGCGGAGACATCCCTGTATGATTGGAGCAACGACAAAAGAATTTGTGAAGTGAGGCACAAAAAGTCTAATAAAGGCACTTTTATGTTCGGTTTCTGGGATTTTAAGGAACGACAACGTGCCATAATGGTCTTTATTTGGGCGACATGCATTTCTTTACTGTAAAACATCGCTTTTCATGTGAAGAGCGTGATTTAGTAAAATTTACGTATGGAACAATTTCTTCAATTTGTCTTTTGAATCCTCTCAAATAAGATCTTGTAAATATACATCTGAGGGGTCGTACTCAAATGAATACAAGATCTTGCGAATCCTATTGCACGACGGAGCCACACCTTGAGGGCTAATGCTTGCTGTCGGGCCACCAGGCATCACCTTCCCACAAAGTCTGCCCGACTCCTCTCCTCTCTCTCCTGATTCCTCGTTTACAGGCTTATTAATCGTCGCAAGATCTTTCGAAAGGTCCAGGAGGCTACCTTTGCCTGTGGTGTGTAAGCTGGCTGGTGCACGGGATGTTGGAGGCAGCCCAAGGCAGGTTGTAGAACTTGCGCATCAACATGTCTTTTCAACCCGTAACTAAGCAATAGAAAATGTAGAATTTTAGTTGAATGACAAGATAGTACAATTTATCCCAATCAAAGCTTGACAGAAGTATTTGAAAAAGGCTGAAAATAGGAACGAGACCACGAGATGAAAGAAATAATATCTAAAGGTTATAAAGTTTTAGTCTGATAAAAGGATGACGCATTAGAAGTCGACACCACCACATGAAAACGCCAAAATAAGAAAAAGACAGAAGAAAATGTACAAATTTAACAACAGGAAATGAAATTATTGAAACTAGTAAATTGAAAGCGCAGCCGTTGTTTATGATTCCATATTCTGTTTGTATGCCGAAGTCTCAGCTGATATTAGTGCTCTTGAATGGGTGTGGCAAGGAGCTAGATTTGATGAACTGGTCTCTATTCCATCAGCAATTTGTGGAATTCTCTTTCGCTATTAAGGACAGAGTTATCTGCATTGCTTCGTCCTCTGGTTTTTTCTCAACTGCAGGTGCTTGGAATGCAGTTAGGAAGAAAAGGCACCAAAGTTGTGTGGCATAGGCTGGTCTGGTTTTCAACTCACATGCCCAGATTTTGTTTTATTTCCTGGCTAGATTCTTGATAGGCAGCCAATCTTAGAAAGAATTGGTCGATGGTCTGCGCCTGGTGGGTCTCTGTTGTGTTTATTCTGTTAGAAGTGTAATGAGACTGGATCTTATTTGTTTTTTAATGTCACTTTTCTGCTCAAGTATGGTGCAAAGTCCAAGCTGAATTTACTTGTCTTCCGCAAGTACGGAAGGCCGTGGGGGCTGCAGAAAGCTTTGGTGAAGTTCCTTTCGAATGCTTGCATTGATTTCATTTAGAAAGCAAGGACTGCTTTGCTTCGTGATGCTGCATCTGTGGCTGTAACGAACTGATTGACAAGAGCAGGAGTGGTCACTAGGGCCAAAAGGGCATGAATGAACCGAACCATGCACCAAATAGGGAGAGAACGATTCAGATATATATATGTGAGAAATAGAATTAACTTGTTGACAACAAGTTTTGCTTTTGAAACTCCAAAGTTAAGTGAGTCCAACATAGAGCTCTATCAAATGCTCACTTCCTAAGAAAGTGGCGCTGGTACCCAAAGGACAAAATGGTGAGACCTGATATGGACAGGTCAAAGTGGACAATATCCAGAGTAAATTAATCCATGAATATCACAGTGATGGAGACCCTTCCTTTTTTGCCTTTTTTCATCGCAAGATGGAGACTCTCCATTTGATTAGATTTGCTGTAAAGCATCGTTTTGAGGGCTGTGTCAGCATGAAGAGAAATGTTACGTAAGATTTCCATAGGCTTCTGTGTTCTATTTAGAATTTCTGTCTAAATGTCCAAGACTTGCCTTTATGAAGTATTTGTTGTGCAAGTCTTCAATTTACGTCGCAGCATTTCGCAGAGTTAGGAGTTTGCAGTAGTAGTGTCTTGCTCGATTGCCATGTTGGGCTTGTTGCGGGCGTAGTCCACATCCACTTGGTTGGGAGTTGATGCAATACAATAACATATCCAAAATCAGACAGACACGCACGCGCACACGTAATTGAACCCATCGTACCTTATCGCGTCAAAATTTGTATTTTATAGCTGACGGCTTCTGTAATCCTGTCGGTGTTCACTTTTCGTTTGTCTTTGCACGCAATGCATTTCTTGGGCATCATATCTTGCATAATTTACTGGTGACCCCTGATCATCATATTTGTCCCAAATACGTTTTTTACGCTTTATGTTGCTGTCTGAATTGGAACTCCACTACCCATTTGAAACCTCAGTCGCAGATACTTTTAAAGCACAAGACACTAGTCTCCAGTCAAGGCTCTTGTCATGGAAGCAGTTGAGGACGTAGTCATTGTTGGAGCTGGCATAGCAGGGCTTGCCACAGCTTTAGGACTCCATAGGTTTTGTACTTGAAGCAATTACGAGTAGTTCGCTCGGAAGTTTCTTACATATCTTCCCCACCCTCTTCGTGTTTGTTCGTTCGTCTCTATTACTGATGATGCTGTGTGTTGCAGGCTAGGCATAAGAAGCTTGGTTTTGGAGTCACACGACCATTTGAGGACCACAGGGTTTGCGTTAGGAATATGGACAAATGGTTGGAAAGCCTTGGACGCGGTCGGGGTTGGCGAATCGCTCCGTCAGCAGCACAACCGACTTCTCAGGTAACTAAGAAACTCCCTTCTCTAGCTGTAGAATGGGGAAGACGTTTTGCGGTCAATCCTAATAGATTCAAACAGATTACAATCCGAATGAATAGCGAGACATACCCTGCACCCGCAAAAAAGAAGACGGTGATCGTGAAGTGATACCTAATATGGGACATAGGTACCATGAAGTGCTTCTTCTCATATCTCTGCGCCTGCTTTTTTAATCGACATGTTAGAGGTTTTGGTTGCAGGGTGATGACTTCTTCCGCAATTTCTGGACTTCGTACAGCAGAGATACCGTTAAATGCCATGGGGCCACAGTTAAGTCATTTATATTTGAAATTAGCCAGTCAATTTTCCAGATGTGCTCCTTGTTTTTTAGTGGAAAGAACGTGCTGGTCTGTGTATTGCAGGAGAGACCATGAATTTCGTTGTGTGCAGAGGAAGATCTTGTTGGAGACTCTTGAGAAAGAACTTCCAAGTGGCACTATTAAATTTTCTTCCAAGGTAGTTTCAATTGAAGAATCAGGCTGCCTCAAGCTTATTCATCTTTCTGATGGTTCTTTTCTCAAGGCGAAGGTATCATATTGTAATCTATCATTGATTGGGAAAATTTGCTTAGAATGACAGTAAGAATTAAAGCTTGAGACGAGCCCCTTTTATCTACTGAGAAATTTTCCCTCGCTTTTGAAAACTGGAGGTTGTCTATGGTTTAACTGATCTTTATGCTTATACTCTGTTTGTACATGCTAGTTGTTGATTGGGTGTGATGGAGTGAACTCTGCAGTGGCCAAATGGCTAGGCTTCAAGAAGCCTGCTTCTGTTGGCCGATTCGGCATCAGGGCCTGTGTATATTACGAGAATGGCCATGATCTTGAGCCCAAAATTTCCCTGTTCATGGGTAAAGGAGTAAGATATGGTGTCCTTCCTTGCGATGATAAGACAATATACTGGTTCTTCAGTTTTTCTCCTTCCAGCCAGGGTGAGTTTCAATATGCCTTTTTTCTCCTTTTGAAGATAAAGTCTTCATAATCGACCAAAAAAAAGATAAAGTCTTCATCTTTTTTTTTTCTCTCTTATATGAACTGGCCTCGACATATATTAAATCCTTTTTGACTTGTATGAATATTTTGTTCAAGCACTTGTGCTTTCCTTGATGTAGATGAAGAAATTATAGATAACCCGGCTGAGATCAAGCAATTAGTGCTAAGCAAGCTCGGAAAAGTCGCCGACAACATAAAAGCTGTTATAGATGACACGGAATTGGATAACATGATGCTATCTCCACTGAGATTTAGACACCCATGGGAGATTATATGGGGAAACATAAGCAAAAGCAATGTTTGTGTAGCTGGAGATGCTTTCCACCCCATGACACCAGACGTTGCCCAAGGAGGCTGTGCGGCCCTAGAAGATAGCATCGTCTTAGCAAGATGCCTGGGCGAAGCTTTGAGAGACAGGCAAGTCATGAGAAGTGAAGGGAAGGGTGTGGAAGAGGAGGACGAGCACAAAAGGATTGAGAGGGGTCTGCAGAATTATGCCAAAGAGCGAAGATGGAGAGCATTTCAGCTCATAACTACAGCTTATATGGTGGGATACATGGCACAAAGCGATGGCAAGATATTGAACTTCTTGAGTAATACAGTGCTGGCCGGGTTCTTGGCTGGGCGGCTGCCAAGGATAGCGAGCTACAATTGCGGGATGCTAAGAACTTCTTGAATTCAGAGCTTAGTCCCATATGTTGCTGTTTGCCTTTGCAGGTTACATAGGGAGTGTTTTTCTCATTTTTCTCATTTCTCTTCTTCCTATGTAAAGGAAAATAAGGGAATGTTTGTGTTTGTGCTAGTAAAGTAAGGATGATGAATGCGTGTAGCTACAATAATGTCATTTTTTACTGCAAGAAAATCTTGTCCTCTTAAGGCATCGATTTCAGACATGTGAGTGATTGAATTTGCTTCTTTGGAGATGTAAGTTGAATTGCTGGATTTCTTTGGTTGCCTTGTCAGAGAATTCTATTGTCCAGATTCAGATTAATTCCTCCCCCCCTAGCAATCGTATCAGCACCTAAAACAAGCAGCAACGCCAGGAAATTACCATTCTGCTGAACAAGCCAATTTTTCCGTTCACAGAAATGTTTGAGATTAGGAGGATGAGATGAAAATTAGGGAATTAAGTCATCAATCGGTTATATTTCCATTTTTTTATTCCATTCCGGAGGAGAAAAATACTCTCCCCAAGCAACGATTTATAAGGTCACGTTTACCTTTTCAATCCACAAATGAAAGTACACAAATGTAAATTTAAGCTTAATAAAAAGATGACACAACTTCATCTCGATGAAACTTGACATCATAAGGCCGAAATAAGAATAAGGAAGAAGAGTTTAATCAGTTTAAGGGTCTTCTTGAGCTATTGCAAGAGACGATGCGCAACATCCAAATAAGGGTTGATGCATGGATTGACCCAAACAAATCCTCGATCCATCTCACCAACAATAAATCCTTATATTGTTGATTTGTAACGCTGGCGTTTAGATCGTCCAAATTAACCTTCTATGACCATTGCACGTTATGGTTTCATAATAGTTTATGACTTTTCTCCCAGCACTTGGATATATTTGTTACAGTTCAAGTCTCAAGCTTTCGCTTATTTGCAAAAAAAGAAATTGCTATTGTTAAGACCAATTTTAATGATATCATAAAACAAGTATGCAGAGATTTTTCAGCTATCTTGGCAAAACTCATGAGCACTCATGCACCGACACTCCCCAACAAAATGGGATTGTTAAGCAAGCACATTACCATTTACTCAACGTTGCACGTGCATTACGGTCTCAAGCAAACCTTCCATTACTTATCTTGCTGTCTGAAACTGAAGCCTCACTTACCATCTAAACCTCACAGTGACAAGCACTTTTAAGGCACAAGACAGAGCATCAAGTCATACCGTGTCTATTAGGGTAGTAATTGAGGACATAGTGATCATTGGAGCTGGCATAGCAGGAGCTGCCACAGCTTTTGGACTTCCATAGGTATTGTACTTGAAGCAATTGAGAGCAGTTCGCTAGGAAGTTTCTTACTCTTCCTCCCCACCCTCTACTTTTTTGTCCAGTATTGTCTAGCTTGAATGTGTTGCTGATGATGCTGCGTCTTGATGTATTAATCAAAAGATCATTGGAAGCACTTTGGTAGATGTATGAATGCCTCCGACCCAACTTGATGGAGTCCATTCATGGGGAGAGAGAGCATGGTGAATGTTGCAGATGGAGATGGAAAAGGCATTAGGCCTTTGTCTTCATTTTCATTGGAGATGCAAATCTATCCATAAAATAAGATGAGGGGAGGATGTTGTGGATGTACAGGAGGAAGATTAGCGAGAATGTAAAATCGATGCAAGTGGTTTTTGATTTTTTCTAAGAGAAAAGAAAAGCGTAAAAAGTAGTTAGCATTACTCAAAGAGTTAATATCAACATATGTGACCAATTTAACTAAACTAATATTTTGATGAACAAAAATCCCAAATTGATATGCCTGTAACATATTTTCCCACCGTTAATTTCCGTTAAATTTCACTATTAAATTGCTGAATAAGATGATATGCGGCACTTTATAGATATACCAGTTCAGAATTCTATTATCGGTTTGTCAAAAATATATCGGTTTGTAATTTTTCATGATATTTATCCAATTTAATAGATATTAATAGAAAATAAATTTGCCATAAATATTTCAGTTTGAGATTTTTTGTGATTTGGAGTTTTTAATGTCATTAACCCTTATTCCACATTTATGAAAATTTTCCACATTCGAATATACTATCTGGTCTTATTAAAAAGATTATAAATCAATAACCAGGTAATTTTGATATAATGTTAATGTAATGATGTCCGATCCTATAATCTACTGACATGTAAATTTCTAGGCTTTCTCGTGCACAAATTGCATTTTCATTAATTTCATGAAGTGATAGGACGAACAATTCTTGCGCCAACCTCACTTAATTTATCTATCTCCAAAATAATTTCTATTTATTTTTCTCTATGTCGATATGATCATAATTTTTTTTTATTTTCTTCACATCCTACGAGATTAAATTTGTTATGTACTATGATTGAAAAATTCGTTTCTTGCCCGACCATAGCACGGGCCATGAGACTTATATGAATAAACGGTACCCCACTGTCCATTTAGATGTAGCTCAAAAATTAAAAGTAAAACTAATGGTATTATCCATTCATGAAACAAATATGATCATTAAAGCATAGAATTCACAGAAGCTCAACCCCTTTCTGAGTAAGCAAAACCATTGCAGTTCCAGCAACAAGCGGGAAGAGGACAAGAAGTGTATAGTTCCGTGATGAGTTGCTTCAGCCAGCTGAACTTAAGCCGAATGCCTTCACAATGGTACTGACTCTCTCCGCGAATGTTCTGGAGGTTATCTTTTTACCCGGTACATGAAACGGATTTGAAACTGCATCCACGTATGCTGCATGAAACCTCCGGAAGAACTGTGCATAAACAAAGCAGCGAGGCAGATTTCAATCACAGCCAAAGATGACACAACTGCCAGCAGCAGCAGAATGTAACTGCTCAAGCATTCTAAAGATATAATCTGCATATTGCTCCTGTCCATATTACATGCCAAAAGAGATCATCATTCCTAACTTACAACACCAGCTGTGCGCTAGTGATGCATAAGCAAGCAAAAACCTCGTATCATTCAAAATGCATCCATATCTAAGAATTGCCAGATACTCTCATTTATAGCCTTAGATGATATGTACACTCCCCCAAAGGAAGTAGATTATTCTACAAAATATTGCAAGGGAACAGGAGAAGAAACAGAAAGTAAGACGAACCACAAGGGTTGCTATCTTATTCATCACATGTCAAAATATTCCATTTTCTCTATAATCAAAGTTAAAAGATGCTTCTTGTGCTTTATGCTACTCCAACAACTTGCAATTTTCTTCTTTAAATGACAAGGATGTCCACTCAAGTGAGTAAACTCTGCTTTATCAAATACCCTCACTATCCTCATGAGCCATTAACCAAGTTAACCGTAAGCTAAAGCCGGGTGGATAGATGGTCCACAAATATCCAACTACCCTTAAGAGAATTGTAAGTTACTAACAAGAATGAGCATGAAATTCACGATATTGGCCTAGTCCCTTAGGCTCCACCAATATGCCTGCCCCAGTCTGTATGCCAGGATAGAATCTTTACTCTGAAGTTTACAAGTTACCACCATATTCAGACGATCCCCAATTCACTATCAGCAAACTCGAACCTCTATTAACAACATTTACCTCCAGAATACATTTTCTACTTGATGAAAAGGGTGAGTTTATGGCAATCAACAGCCGACATGCAACTGTTTAAGGATACTGATGCAGGAGTTTCATTGAAGGTTTCACAAAGTTACACCAGAAACAATTGTATTCACTCAGGTTTACTCACATTTCTCACATCGGCATCTTTGACATCTAGATCTGTTGTGACTAGGATAAATTTCACCTTTGTATTAGTCAGATAGCCATACCTGCAAGCAGAACGAACCACATCAACCAAAATCACAGAGCACGAAACATGACTGCTCAGCAATACTTTCGACCAATCGAGCAAGCAAAAGAGGACTTACACTTTGTAGTTTTCGGTCGGATAAAGAAGACCCAGGAAAGTCTCGTTCAGCAGCGGCCCAGATTTTTTCGGATTGTTCACTGAACATAGTCAAAAAAAGCAACCACAGTTCCATAAGATTCCCCAATTAGGAAACCGCAACGCGACACTAGCCTAAAAATCATACCATGCCTCAAGATCTAAACTTGCTAATGAGAAATTTCCGCACTCCCCACCACTAGCAAAAGAACAGATGCAATTTCTGCTAAAATCAACCGGACGGTAGTAAACTTGCTATTGCAGTAGAAAGAAGAAACCAGTCTCGACATTATCCAATTGAAGCGAATCAGATCAAAGTTCAGGCAACGAAGGACGCGTGCAGATACATGTAAGAGGGACTGCGAACAACCTCGCTCGTCGACGACGTCGAGGGAGCAGTGGACTATGTGGTGGAGCTTGAGCGCATCGTCCGCCTCCGTGAAGCTCTGTATGTACAGCGGGTTGTTCTGATCCCGATCGGAGATCAAAAAAACGAACAGCCCCGTGAGACTCAGGCGATCCGGAATAATCGAAGACGAATCACGCCGAGAGGACGCATTTCGCCGGCGCGCCGCGAGGAGAAGGCGTTACCTGATGGCCGACGACGGCGATGCAGACGATCATCTTCTCCGGCTTCCTTGCTTCTTCAACCGCTGAAGCTGACGCCGAGTCGAGTCCTTCATCGCAGGCGAACGAGTCGGGCTCGGGTTTTGTTCGGGTCACGACGGATTGGGATGGGCGGCCGGCCCGGTGAGGCCCGTTAAGGTGTATCCCGGCCCGATAAATCCCACCTGGGCCCAACCGGCCGGCCCACGGTTTTTGACCCAACTGATTGTTGCGCAGCCATTCGGGGTTGCCCTTTGCCTTGTCCCCGCAGGCTCCTTTCTTCCCTAACCCAAGAAAGAAGCATCCTCTTTCTTGACTTCCTAGACGTTCCTATTCATTGCTTTGGTAATCTCAATCACTCCCATCCATCAAAATGGATCACGTAAAGGATAAACAAAATACAAACGAGACTTTCAAATGAGGGCCTGAAATAAAGTTAATTTCTCGATAGAGGACCTAGTAAGGATCGGGAGCAGGGTCATTTTTGAATTTTCAATCTTTCTCCGAGCCCTTTCTGGAGAAAAAAAATTCGTTTCGGGTCTTTATTTGAAATGCTTTCCTAAATGTATTTGTCTCGATTAAATTTGGTTGGAAAGAGAAATGGAAAAAGAGAAACGAAGGGGCAATCTGGGCCTTTCGCCAGCAATTCTTGTCCCCTGGTAACACCTCTACGTCCCCGGGACAAGCAAGGTCGCCAGCGCCGAATTACGATTGTGCCCTCGGCTCCGAATCCGTAATCGACCCATCGAAGCTCCCTCTGTCGAGTTCAATAATATTCCGATTTCTCCACCATCTTTAAAGAAAGCGGAGAGGAGCCGTTCGTTCGAGCGATATATATTTGAGCAAGAACCGGGTCTGGGATTTCCTTCTAGCCACCTCCTTCCTTGTCCGAATTCAATCTTTCTTTAACGAGGTGACTGTTCCTTGTTTTCTTGTTCTTCTTTGATTTTTTTTCCTCTTCTTTTTTGCCTGTCTCGCGACGTGATCTTAGGAGGGGGCGGTGGATTCATCTGTAGCTTACTTTGGATCGAGCGTGTGGTGGGTATACATGGGATTGGATTTTCTTGAGGATCGATTCGATGGGTAGCTTGATTGGAGCTCGTTCACGGTTTTCTTTTTTTCTTTTTTTTTTTTGGTTTTTTGTCATTCTTGCTTTCCTGGGTCTAATCCGCGGCTTGTTCTTCAGCTGCTTTAGGGTTTTAATAGCTGGGATGAGTTCGTGGGATGAAGATGGGTAGCTCGTTTTGTCGATATCTGCATTTATTTGTTGGTCTGCCGATGGGTCATTTGGTGGGTTCTGTTTAAAACGGGTGATCGTTCGTTGTTCATTGAAGGCGTGCTTGTTTGCACCTAATGCCTGATTGAACAGCCGTTCTGGTGGCTGATGAGATTTAATCTATTTGAATCTTTCGAGGGTTTAATCCGCTTAATAGCTTCTTGTTGCTAAAAGATTTGTGTTTTTTTTTTTTTTTTGCTCTTTTAAATTCTTACGGATTTTATCTTCTCATTTGCGAAACGCTAAGGTGACGGTATTCCATTTTTATAGTCGCTCCTGTATCTCAGAGGTTTGGAAGACATGGCCTGTAGATTTGTAGGACTTATTGCTCCATTGCAACAATAGAAAGAGCTTATGTAGGACTTATTGTTCCATTGCGACAATAAAAAGAGCTTATGTTTGTGATCTTGTTGTGAATGAATGACATTTTCTGGGAGTTCGAGCCTAGGAGAACATATGGTGTGTACTATTTTTGGTTTGAAAGGGTATATGATCTCATTTCCCTGGATTCAGTCTTTCTGCAAATCCTTCGTGATGCAGTTTTATATGTTCTTTTGGCGGTGTTTATCAGATATTATGATGGATTTGTGAGATGGGTGACAATTTGTTCAAAGGTGATGTTAAATTTGGATTTTATGAATGTTCAGATGGCATTGCAACAGAAGAATATTGCTGCTGAGGAACCAACCATAAGTGGGCATGAGACGACTTTGGAGGAAGCTGATTCTGCTATTAGTGGTGGTCTTTCTGATGTGAATAACAGTGGTGACGGTGATGGAATGGCAGAAGCAGTTAGAGACATCAAGGAAACTCAGAGTTTCCCTGGCATATACAGACAAGATGTGGTGAGGAGCAAGAAAAATGGAACGATCGGTATAGTGACTGAAGTTGCTGGGGACTCTGATTCAGATGGCAGTATTACTGATGAGGAAGATGAAGATGAAGACGATGAAGATGATGCTGAAGACAGTGCGAACGAGGAGACTGATGGTGATAGAATCAAAATGTCTCAGGAGAATTGTGCTGGAAGCCAAGGTGGTGATAAACCAGGTCCTCTATCTGCCGACCAAGTTCGAGTGCTTTGGATGAATGACAATGAGAGTACTCAAAGTTTTGATGAAGTAACAGTCATTGATCGGGGATTCTTACATGGGGATTATGTGGCTTCAGCCACAGACCCTACAGGTCAAATTGGTGTCGTGGTGGATGTTAGTATAAATGTGGATGTTTTAAATTTTAGTGGATCTATTATAGAAGATATCCCATCCAGAGAACTAAAGCGCGTGACAGAATTTTCTATTGGAGATTATGTTGTCCTCGGTCCATGGCTGGGCAGAGTAGATGGTGTTCTAGATAATGTGACTGTGCAGTTTGATGATGGTTCTGTCTGTAAAGTAATGAAGGCTGAGCCACATCGCCTCAAACCTATTACCAAGAATCTGCTGGAAGATGAACATTGTACTTATTTTCCTGGTCAACGTGTCAAGGCTAGCTCTTCTTCGATTTTCAAGAATTCGAGATGGCTATATGGGTTGTGGAGAGCTAATAAGTTGGAGGGTACTGTGACCAAAGTCACCATAGGCTCAGTGTTTATATATTGGATAGCTTCTGCTGGACATGGGCCTGATTCTTCTACTGCTCCAGCAGAAGAACAGAGCCCAAAGAAACTGAAATTACTGTCTTGCTTTTCCCATGCAAATTGGCAGCTAGGTGACTGGTGCCTTCTTCCATCTTCAACACCAGCGTCGTCTAATTTATTATACACGGGTTTGTCAAAACTAGAACTTGATGATTCGCTCAACAATGAGTTAGAGAGCTCTCAACCAGAAAAGGAGGTTGCATTGGAGGAGTCAATTGATCATGGAGAGTTCATGGATACTGATGCAGACACTGTATTGGACCCAAAGGCTCCACTGGAATCAGTTACACGGTGCACAGCTTCATCTGAGTCTAGCTCATGTAGTAGTTCATTGTCAGTTGCCAAGGAAACTCTTCATGAACCTTGGCCTCTTCATCGGAAAAAGATTCGTAAAGTTGTTCTGAAGAGGGACAAGAAGATTCGAAGGAAAGAGGAGAATTTTGAAAAGGCTCTTCAAATTGTCAATACCAGAACAAAAGTTGATGTGGCGTGGCAGGACGGTCAGATTGAACGCTGTCTGGACTCAACGAAATTGATTCCAATTGAGACACCTGGTGATCATGAATTTGTTGCTGAACAGTACGTGATCGAAAAGGCTGCTGATGATGACGATTATGTTGGTGAAGTTCGGCGTGTTGGGGTAGTGAAAAGTGTAAATGCCAAAGAGCGAACAGCTCGTGTCAACTGGTTAAAACCAGTTGCCAGGCCAGAAGATCCCCGTGAGTTTGAGAAAGAGGAAGTTGTTAGTGTCTATGAGCTGGAGGGACATCCAGATTATGACTATTGTTATGGTGATGTTGTTGTACGTTTGTCTCCTGTTTCTGCTTCTCTGCAAATGGATTCTGGTATGAAATCTATGGAGACAGGAACACAACAAAGCGTGCCAGAGGATTATACAACAGATAATGAAGAAGACAGCTCAGGGACTCAAAATGTCGAGGAAGTCACTGACAATGAAGCCGCCTCTACCTTTACAGATCTTTCATGGGTTGGTAATATAACTGGGCTTGAAGATGGTGACATTGAAGTTACATGGGCTGACGGGATGGTTTCGAGGGTATGCATGACAGCCTACAGCTATTTATATCTTTCTTTGTTTATTGTTCCTCTTAAGTACTCTTTTAGCACCGGTCTGACAATGGTCTGTGCACGGTTGGCATGCTTACCATTGTCAACATTAGCACCTCTTTTGTTTTTGTTCTTCTTGCTTTCTACCACAAAAGCAATTGATAACAGGGGTTTGGAGCCCTTCTATCTTCTGGCATGAACAATGTGGGTGTAAATATAGTGATTAACAGCTAGAAACTCAACTTGAGCTATAACAAATGCTGGTTTCAACAAGTGAGAAATTACATGTGAATCATTGAATAATGAGCTAGAAAAGATATAATTTAAAAAATTCATCATGTCTGAAGTTCCACATGTTACTAAGTTGGACACAGGCCAGACTTGAATCTTTATTGCTCTGTTCCTCCCTCTAAACATGAGACGACCTTCAACCAATTCTGCTCATTTATTCAGTTTTGTTACGATAATGTGACTCGTTCTCAACTGCTTTCTCCATTTATAGACTAGATTTAATATCTGGCCTTTTATTGTCTCTTTTTGGTTTCTAGGTTGGACCACAGGCCATATATGTTGTCGGTCGAGATGATGACGATGGGTCAATTGCTTCTGGCAGCGGGGTTAGCGATGCTGCAAGTTGGGAAACTGTAGATGATGATGAAATGGACGCTGTAGAGAATGACAAAGAGGTTTGTTTCTCCTTATGCCTAGAACTCAAAATGCGATGAATCTAACTGCAGGAGACAACCTTCCTGCCTGGCGATGTCAGGCACATGCGACAAGGAGGAGATTTTATCATGAACGATTTGGACACATTTAATTCAACAATAACACGAGTTAACGTGCTATTAGAATTGTCTGATGTAATTGATGATAATCGCAATGAGTGGAGTGGATATTGAAGAGAATAAATAGAAAGGTTGGTTTATAAAACTGGTTTATAAAGTCATGTAGCAGAACCCTGTCAGGTGTTTAAATGTGGCCTACTTGTTTAATGATCCACTAACAATTTTCTGTTTAGACTTCATAAATATTTCTAGCACTGAAGTGAAGTTACCTGGACATAAAAAAGCTTGTCATGCTGAAATAACAATCAATTTATCACTAAATAAGACAGCGTACTTAGAAATCAACTATTTTGTTTATATAGATTTGATAGGTGGTTTGCATGGTCACGAAGTTAATGTTTGGGATGTCTACCTTGAACATATCTTGAGGCAGACTGCATTACAACTGTGTTCAATATTTTTAGAACTTCCACGATTGATTGAATTGGGAGACCTCTGTTGGACTTTGAAGCAGGATCAGTGGTAACTCTGATGAAATGATCTTGTAAATAAACCGCCAGTGAGCTTAATTTGTACTCTGGATGTAAACATTATCTTCAGGAATTTTTCCTTTATATGGTGTATTTTAATTGCTCCTTCTCTGAATAATGATGCCAAAAATTATTTCTAGGAGGTTGGACTTGCAAATGATGATGCTGACAATGATTCTGGAGAAGAGAGTGTCGAAAACCATGCTGGAATGAATTCAGCACTTTCTTTTCCTTTGGCAGCAATTGGATTTGTAACCAGATTGGCGACTGGAATATTTTCACGAGGCCGGAAAAATCTGGACTCTGGTTTGGATTCCGAAGGGGAAAATGAAAGTCATTCCCAGATGTTGATGAAAAGTTCCGAGAACTTATATTCTAGTGACGAGTGTAGCTCGCAGAAATCTAATATCATGGACTGTACGGGTACAGACACGACTTATCCTAGTGGGGATCAAGATATTTCTGGGGTAGTTCCTGATCCAGTGGGTGCAACTGAAAGTCTATGCTATACAAGGTCTCAGGAAGTAGATGCTCCAGCCTCCTATGAAGAAACTACTTGCACTTTTAAACGTTTTGATACGGCTAGAGATCCTATAGATCACTATTTCATTGGCACGAATGGACAGGTAATGCTGCGAGTGTCATTTGCAAAAAATTTTGGCTCCATTAAAAAAATATATGATATCGAGGGGATAAATGAAATGCCGATACTCAGTGCTTAAAAAGGCAGCCCAAGTGGAGAACCCAGTGCTCCCTTTTTTCTCATCCAGTGAGAATAAATGGAGGCAGTTTTTCTTTTTTCTTTTTTTTTTGTGGGGGGGGGGTGGGGTTTGGAACATTTGGACTTTTATTTTCTGATTTTAATCCCATCATGGATAGAGTTGAAATCTGAACTTTGTTATAATGTTATCTATAGGTCAATGGTGGAAGAAAGTGGTTCAAGAAGGTACAGCAAGACTGGAATATCCTTCAGAATAACCTCCCTGGTAATCATAATTGCGTTAGATGTGTAGACTCACTGGAATTTCTAGTTATTATCTCAAATCAAATGGCCTTGGATCTCATTGTAAATGAATTTAACAGATGGGATTTACGTACGAGTGTATGAAGACCGAATGGATCTTGTGAGGGCAGTAATTGTCGGGGCATATGCGACACCCTACCAAGATGGTCTTTTTTTCTTTGACTTTCACCTTCCCCCAGAGTATCCCGATGTTCCACCAGTAAGAAATTCTGAAATTTTTTTCACAGTGCATTTCTAGTTTCTGAAATTATGTCTCTTATCTGGTTATATTAAAGGCTTAATTCTCTTTTCCTTTGAAGAGGGTTTTTCTGTAACATGTGCTTGCTGATTGTACCTCAAACCTGCAGTCAGCATATTATCATTCTGGCGGATGGCGAATTAATCCTAACTTGTATGAGGAGGGGAAAGTTTGCCTTAGCCTCTTGAACACCTGGACTGGCAGAGGGAATGAAGTGTGGGATCCATCATCTTCTAGCATTCTTCAAGTGTTGGTTTCACTCCAAGGATTGGTGCTCAATTCCAAACCATACTTCAATGAGGCAGGGTATGATAAGCAAATTGGGACAGCTGAAGGAGAGAAAAACTCATTGGCCTATAATGAGAACACTTTCTTGTTGAATTGTAAGACAATGCTGAATCTAATGCGAAAGCCCCCCAAGGTAAAGTATCACATTCAACACGCCCTGTGATTCTATTTTCTTGTTCGTATTGAATCTGTGGTCCACTGATATTCACTTCACACTTGCATGGTCCTACCGTCTTTTTCTGCCTTAAGAGGGAGGGCATGGAACCAACTATGATTGGTTTAGTCATTGCGAACTTTACAGATTCAATGGCTAAAGCATAATTGACTTAGGAGATTGATGTTTTTTTTTAAGAAAAAGAAAATTTATGAGATTGATGATACCTCACTGCTCTCTCTGCAATCCTCCTCATCGGCTTTGATGCTGTGGGGTTATGGATACCTTGAGGATTAACTTTCAAATTGTGCATTACAGATTATCACTTAAGATGTAAGAAATGCATGCTCCATGTTTTAGGGATATCTGGTTACTCGTCAAAATTCTCCAGAAGTTCGTCCACATTTTTGTATTCTGAGAAATTTCGTGTTTAACTGGTTGATGTTCGTTTGGGCTACTAGGCCGATGCTTTGAATATTTTCAATTATCTAATTATTGTTAAAGTAGAGAAGTTGCATCTCAAAACAACTCAGGCAACTCTTATATCAAGCTAGGCTTCTTTGTTCTCTAATCACAGTTGCATTTGCTGCTAGAAATGTCATAACTGGAATTTTTTTGAACTTTTTCCTGGAACAAAACTAGGACTTCGAAGAACTTGTCAAGGAGCATTTTCAGAAGCGTGGTTATTACATCCTCAAGGCATGTGACGCATATATGAAGGGATATTTAATCGGATCTCTCACTAAAGACGCCTCTGTAAGCAGTGAAAACAATGCAAATTCAACTTCAGTTGGCTTCAAACTTATGTTAGCCAAGATCGTACCAAAGCTTCTCTTGGCATTGGATGAAGCTGGAGCTGATTGCCATGAATTCAGACATTTGGGAGAACCATAGCAGATTCTTAAGTCTAAGCCTCTGCCTCTTTCTAGTCAAAGAGGTTAGCTTTGCGATTCACTACGATTTTGTTCTCCATCAGATCTTTCTCAATGTAAAGACTTACATTCATGTGCAAAAGAACAGACGATTTGCACAGCAACATTCTTTGCTGATTGGCAAATGACTTTGTTTAGAAGCTTGGTACCTTTTGAGCAAAAAATGCGCTTTTCCTTGTGATTTATCCGACACTAGTGACAAATGTATATTATGGGGTGGCCATATCATTTATTTTTTCTGCAGAATTTGGCCTCCGTGTGTACCAACTTCGATTTATTTTTTTTTATAGGAAAAGTTCTGGATGTTGGAACATATCATTCATCTTATTCATTATCAAGTGTTGAAAGTGTACATTTGATATCCTACTGTACTAATTACAATAGTTGGCATTTGAATATACATTGATCACTTGCTGTTTGCCAGTCAAGGCCTAATAGGCTAATAATAGTGTTAATTTGGCTTTCATGGCCGCCCACGAAGGCTATTACATTTTTCATGTGATTGCTCATCAGCGAAATGGAACCCCAAACAAGCTGAGCAAATCTGGTACAGTGTTTCCGTTATTAGGGATGAGGGGCTTCAAGTTCTGTACTGGTTTTATTTGGAACCTACCTATAGAATAGGTCTCTCATTTTTTTTAATTGGAATTTACCAGGCATACCCTAAAATTCTAAACATATCCTGTTACAGATTTCAGGATCTATCTAGATTCCATTTGTACAATTAATTGAACAATTACAGAAAATCATCATAAAAAATAATGATCACTTGCTTTTACAATCTATTGACCACAATTTATATTTAGACACAAAGAATATAAAACATTAATAAAGCAAAAGTCTCAATCATAGAATGAAAGTTCATATTAATGATTGAAAATAATACACTCATTATTAGACACAATAGAATACCGTAGGATATCGTGAAGACATAAATCAAGAAAAATAAAAAATGAAAAACAAAAAATTGTTCTAAATTTTAAGTTCTAGATTTCACCGATTTAACATATACCATCAAAATAGAATCCTTAAGTTTTGGAACTTGGAATTCACCCCGCACACCTTGGAACTTGAACTGCATAGTTCCCACCGATTTGATTATCCGATTCTGGGTTTTACCTTGGAGTTATGCTCACTCCTAACTATTATAGACAAATGGCTATTCACTGCTAAAAGCAAGCAAGCAAAAAACAGGTGATTCCGGATGGAAAATCTCACAAGAACCATGCCATGAGGTAATGCAGTGAAGGCCTTCTAGAGAGTGACTTTTGCGGTCCACCTCGACCCGTTTTCACCGCGACATGCCTGCAAGTATCTACTCTCATATAGATTTGGATATAGACTTCGGTGTATGAACAAAAAGAGACCGCAGGATCTTGGGGTGTCCTTTACTCCTACTTGGGGTAGACTTTTGCCTGTAATGAGTACTCAAATGATTTTAATATGCACACAATCTATGCACAACTTGCAAAGAGAAAGCGATCCTCCTCCTTTGCTTGCACAGTAGTCCTTGTCCATCACGCATTTATCTAACATTCCACTTGCCTGGGTAGTTCTGAAGACTGGACTGAGTCCAAGTTAACTCTGTCTAAGTCGTATCCAACTCATTGGCAAGCACCCAATACAAAGCAATAATCTGCAGGAGACCCTGGATTCCCTCGTCTCTTTCCTTTTTTTTTTCTAGAGCAAATATGGAGGATTCGAAGCTGTGCAGGTACTTAAGCTTCTGCATGATCCTCACCGTCCTCAGTTTGCTCGTGAATGGTGCCACATCGGAAGTTTACACGGTAGGCGACAGCGACGAATGGAACAGCGGCGTAAATTACGGCGTGTGGTCTCAGAAATACAATTTCAGCGTCGGCGATGTGCTTGGTACGTCCCGGACTCATCTCTCTTCTTACCTGAATGTGTCGGGATAGCAGGCATATGTTAGACTGCTATCATTAAAATCCTGAAGAAGTTTTTTGATGCGTGCCTTCGAATTCTGTACGCATTTTTGCGTGATGGGGTGATGTATTCGACAAACAGTGATTTAATCTGCGCTTGTTTCCTTCCCTTTGTCAGTGTAGTCTTCAAGTACATAAAAGGCCAACACAACACATATGAAGTGACCGAGTCGACCTTCCGCTCATGCGACACGAGCACCGGCGTGCTGGCCAAGCACACGAGCGGCAACGACCAGGTCACCCTCACCGAAGCCAAGAAGTACTGGTTCGTCTGCAGCGTGTTAGGTCATTGCCTCGGCGGAATGAGGTTCGGCATCACCGTGAAAGAATCGAACACCACAGAGAGCCCACCTCTAGCTCCGCAATCGGGGTCTCCGGCGCCTCCACAGATCAATAACAACGGAGCTCAAGCCACTAGGGGATTGAGCAGATGGGATTATCTGATCCTGTTTGGTGTTTCGATTCCATCGTGTTTGGTATGGTAATCGAGATTTTGGGACCGAACGGTGGTTGTTCCTGTATGATGTTTTCTTGAGCTTATGTGTGACTCTTTCTTTTTCTTTTCTTCTCTTTTGACAAAGTCAATGATTTCATTTAACAAGAACATGAAGCAACCCACCAGAAGCTCACCAGCTAAGCCTTTTCAACCTGCCAAACACGCATGTTACACCAACTCAACAAGTTCCTTCCCCTGTTGATGTCCAACACGATTTATTACGCAATCAATACTGTCTGCCTAGACTTCGTTTACTCGACGACCCTACTTCATTGCCGCCGCCGCCCCAACTTAAAAGACTCCTCTCTGTCTCGATGGTCCTAACACTTTCTCATCAACACTAGCCCGAACCGATGAATATAGTTGATGTATGGTTGATAGCATCAATTGCTCTCTTTGACATCAAAATTGGCATTTTCAGGATGTCAAGAGTTTTCTCACTGGGTTTTTGTTCTTGTATTGAGTGTCCATGACTTGCGTTTCTGGTTGTGTTGCTGTAGGAATGGGCCTCCATGGTTTTGTTCTTGTTCAGTTGTTCTGCTGGGCCTTTTCGCTCTTGCTCATGTATTTCGGACCCTTGTCTGCCCATGAACAGGGCCCTTCTTGTTGCCTGGGTTTCTACAAATCACTTCAAATTTGTCATCGTCTAAGGATTGATCAAACCCAACATGTCCATCTGAAGGACCACGTTTGTCGAACCAGTTCAGAAAAAAGAGTACTCAAAGACAGCGACAACCAAACTACCGAAACGACCTCTAATTGCGAATTGAAAGCCCATAATTATCTCCTCATCTCTATAAGCCGATCCCTTAAGAAACCTCCGACTTTAGATTGAATACTTATTCTATCTTGAACTCTTTTTTATCTATAAAAAAAACTCAAATTTAAGTACAGTTCAAACTTGTCCAGAGCATTTTTTTATCTAAAATATAATCCCAACTTTAGGTTCAATCTCAAAAATATTCCAAACTTTAACTTTAATCTCAAATCTGCCTCGTATGCCGGTTATCCAAAAATCACCTTAAGCCATTCCTAATTTTCATATCAAAGAACGGGTTTTGTTTTTGAGATAATTTCCCACGTCATTTTGTTGATGCGGAATTGTTACCGATGTGGAATGCCACATCAAACAACTAATGGTGATTTTTGGAAAGAGGGTTAATAAAGACGATTTTGAAAAGATTGAAAGTTAGTGATTTTTTTTTAGACAAAAAATGAGTTTTAGATAGATTTTGAAGTAGATCTAAAGTTTAAATTTTTTTTTTGAACAAAAAAAGTTCGGTATACTATGGAGACCGAACTTAGAGTTTTTTCTATATGACCCGATGTGGTCCTCTATCTTGATCAAGAATGGGCCTAAAAGTTTTTCTTTTGGAGAAAACGATGCCACTGCCCTCTAACCAATTGGAAGTCTAATGCAAAAGGAAAATTGTCTAAAAAGTCCTAAAGCTATTGCACATAAGACTGATGGTGCTAACGTGAACAATTTTTAATAACATTTTAATATTTTTGAATTTTTTTTCTCTTTTTTTTTCATTCTTTTCTTTTTTGCTTCTTCTTCTTCATTTTTCTGATGGCTAGCCACCGGCCATGCCAAGTCAACTAGCCTCGCCTACTATAGAGGAGGCACAGTTGGGTGAAGGCGAGCCTCAATGAGGCTCACCCTCGCTCAGGTGAGACATGGCGAAGGTCAACCTCACCCAAGCCAGATCTAGCGAGGCCGGCCCTCACCTAGGTAAGGGCAACCTCGTTGGGCATCGACCGAGCAAAGGCAAATTTTTGGAAAGAAAGTCATCTTGTTAATATAGAATTGTTACCAACATGGAGATGCCACGTCAAACAACTAATGGCGATTTTTGGAAAGAGGGTTGACAAAGACAGTTTTGATTAGATTGAAAGTTGGTGATTTTTTTCTAGACAAAAAAAAAGTTTTGGGTAGATTTTGAAGTGGATCTAAAGTTTGGATTTTTTTCGAACAAAAAAAGCTCGATATACTTTGGGGACCGAACTTAGAGTTTTTTTCATACGGCCTAGTGTGGTCCTCTATCTCAGTCAAGAATGGGCCTGAAAGTTGTCTTTTGGAGAAAACAATGTCGTCATCCTTTTAACTAATTGGAAGTCTAACGTAGAGGGAAAATTGTCCAAAAACTCATAACCCTATTACACGTTTTGTCAATTCAATCTTAAACTTTTCAATTTTGCTAATTGAGTCTTCAATTTTTTCACTTCTTACCAATTAAGTCTATCTCGCTAATTTTGGCTCGAAATTGCTGATGTAGGCAACAACGATCTTAATGTAGGACTTTCAGTCTTGCGTGGATAATTTTTAATAATATTTTAATTTTCGAATTTTATTATTATTTTTTCTTCTTTTTTTCTTTTTTTCTTTTTTTTTTTTTTTTTTTTTTTTTTTTTTTCTTCTTTTCCTTTTAGCCCGACCACTGAAGGCCGGCCACCAAACATGTCGAGACGACATGCCTCGCCTGCTATAGGCGAGGCGAGGCTGGGTGAGAGCGACCCCCGGGGAGGCTTGTCCTCACCCAAGTGAGACTTGACGAAGGTGAATTTTTTGAAAGAGGGTAAACTTGTTGATATGAAATTGTTACCGACATGAAAATGCCACGTCAAACAACTAATGGCGATTTTTTAAAAAAGGGTTAACCAAGACATTTTTGAGAAAATTAAAACTTGTTGATTTTGTTTTAGACAAAAAAAAATATGATTCAGGTAAATTTGGAAGTGGATCTAAAGTTTGAAGATTTTTTTTTCCGAACAAAAAAGTTCGATATGCCATGGGGACCGAACTTAGAGTTTTTTCTATACGGCCGGCGTGGTCCTCTATCTCGGTCAAGAATGAGCCTGAAAGTTTGGTTTTTCGAAGAAAACGAAGTCGTTGTCCTCTAACCAATTGGAAGTCTAATGCAGAGGGAGAGAGGAGAGAGATAACAAATGAAGCAACAAGTCCTTTTCTCCTCCTACCGGTATTAGTGCGATTTCGTAGACATTCCAATTTCTAAGCACTCCACTGACGCTCTTTTTTAAACATTTTGTCAACAACTATAACGTATTTCTGCAACTGATAGCGCACTGACGACGATCGAAACAAAATAAAAGGTCCCTGTTCAAAACGCATGTCCGTATCTCGAGGAAAGACCATATTTTAGAATCGATTCTCGTACAATTTGAGGACGAATCGTGACTCTCCAGGCCTGCAAATCCTAAAGATTACATTCTTGTACCCTAACGAAGACGGCGACGGCGTTTTTTGGCGTAAATGTTTAGCCGGTAGCAAGTTGGCGTAGATAATTTTAACTGGTGGTTGCATTCGCTATGCTTTTCCAGGGGAAGCGCCGAAGTTGCGGGAGCCATTTTTGTCAAGTATCATTTGGGTATAAGTGGTGGGAGTTGGAAACTGTCCAAAGATGCCGGAGGAATCTTCCATCTCAAGTCTGCAGATCCTAAACCATTTTCAGATCACTTCATGGACTTTCTCTTCTAGAACGGTCGGCGAATTCCTATGCCGTGTCCTACCTTGACGTTGGGGCTAACCCATGTGACGGTTTCAGATTCGACAGTCCATCCTAAATTGTCTTCGTCTTCCTTGAAAACTAGCGCAGAGAGAATCCCTGTATAAGACGCCAAACTTCAATCCAGAGGGTCGTGACCTGGTCCGACGTTTTCGCTTTCTTACGGGAACGAATTGGAGGATGTGAGGAATCAAATGATGACAATATGGCATTGATGAGAACTATCAGACGAAGAGGATTACGCGTACAAGGCACTCTTCGCCTCCTTCAAAACTGTTTGAAATATTGTCCCCGATAGTGTCCAACGTTTGACTACGGATCGTATACGTTCTTTACGTTCATATTGTCTTACAAAATGACAAATGTTATTGGAGCCTCTATTCTCAACTTCTTTTCGAGAAGCTGACACCGTCATTACATGCGTCATCACGCCCGTCCCTTTCAGAAGAAATAAAAAGAAATGTATATTCTCTACTTTGTCTACATATCCTTTATACCAGCAAAATACCAAACGAAATAGAAAATGATCTTAGAAAGAATATAATGAAATTCTTGGATTGTTTTTACCAGATAAATTATCATTTTTATTTGACTGATGAAGCTAACAAATCGATATAAAAGAATAATAGAATTAGAAAATAATAAATAAAAAAATTCCACACTCAAGCTAACTTAACTAGTAAGTTTGAGGGGATGTTAGAGATAATTAAATATTTCTCTAGAAAAAAATTTTTACGATAAAGATATTTCATTTTTTTTATTTTTTGTATTCTCTCAACCTTACGTGATTATCTTAATATATATATTTCTTGAACAGCCATCTAATAAAGGTCCATATACTCTTTTCTACGCATCGAAATATACATGTCATCCGCATTATTATTTCTTAACTTGACTTTCTAGCAAAAACTAATTCTAGCAAAAGCTAATTCCTTTTAACCGGATTTTTCGCTTTCCAATAAGTCGCGACTCTCTTTGCAAAGTAACAAGAGCAGGTGAGCAGCCAGCGACGTGAAGCTAACCACTAGATCCCAGTCGTGACAAAGAGTTCTTTGGCTATCAACGTTTACCTTAGCATCATCCTAGCCTCTAAGACAATAATAATGCAACCTCCCCCTGACAGTAACAGCTGTTTGAATCCTCTGTTCAATCAAATCAGCATTTACTATGATTGAAGAATCACGAAGGCATTTGCTCCCAAAGTGACTTCCAATACGCTAGGTTCAGCTGCCCCACGATAGTCCACGTTTCTGTCGAAACAGAACACCCAAAGGACAAACCGGTATCCGTCTTCCGGCCCCACGTTGCGCAAGCAACAGATGGGACAGCCTCGCATGTGCGGTCGAAGATGATCTGTCGTGGCGGTACGAAATAATGCCGCGGGGCCTGCTTACAGATCAACGGCGGAGGAATGAATTCAAGAGAATCTCCATGGCTTGCGAGTCGAGCTGTCTGATGTTCAATGGGATCTCGACGCTTCACTTCTGTGACGTCGCTTTGCATGCTTGCATGGGGTCACGAGATTAATAAATATAGGCCGAAGCTCGAGCCTCTTTCGAAAGACGGTTCTAGCTTTGCGTAATGACTTGAACGCAAATAGATATAGCCCAAAGCTTGAGCCTCCCTTTAAAGGAAGATTCTAGGTAGAGCTTTCTGAAATCCAGAATTTTCGTTTATACTTTTCATGACCGTTGGATTGTCAAAATAGACGAACCAACTTGTACCTATGGAATATGGATATCCAAGTATATTGCAGTGAAAATTCACGGAGTAATTTGTTTGGAGATTGATAAACCAGATGTGCTCATAATCGGGATAATTATCGAAAAAAAAGAAGAAGTTATAAACCTATTATATGCAAAATTAGTCTTAAATATTTTAGATTGGCCAATTTAGTCTTAAATCTTTTAACGATTTGTAGCATAGTCATTTTTGTCAATTTTGGCCGACATTGACTTGAAAGTTAGTCATCCTAAATAGTATGATTGACGGTGACATTGATAATTTTTGCAATTTCCTAAAAAAATTCTGAAGTTTTTTATATTTTCTTCTTCTTCTTCTTCTTTTAATCATAGCCAACGACCTCAGCGAGGGTCGTAGCCCTAGGCGAGGACACGAACCTCACCAACAACCGGCAAGGGAAGCCAACCACAATGAAATAAAAATTTAGAAATATTTTAAAAATTTTGTCAACATCAACATAACCAACTGTGCTTGCATCAAACAACCAGTGTCCACGTCTATAATTACAACAAAAATTGGCCTAAATGGCTACATTGACAAATTGTTAAATGATTGAGGACTAAATTGATCAAATTAAAAGGATTATGACTAAATTGGCATCCGCATAAAAGATTTAGAATTTTTTTGGTAATTTTCCCGCTCAAAAATTGCTTTGCTTGAAGGCTTTAAACATAATTTTGAGGGACTTTTCGTGAGATTTGTTACCAATAGGCAGATGAACATAATAATGGCTAGTAGAGGCAAGTTTAACGTTTAAACTTAGAGGCCTATAAGAAAAATCAAGCGACAAGTGCAACTGAGGGTGCCTTTGGTTGGACTTTTAGGGAAAGCCTTTGGGAAATTGCAAAGGATTTCAAGTTAAAAAGGTTTTCCAATATGTTTGTTAAATTGTAATTTGAAAGTCCATTATGAAGTACCTTTGAGCAAAATAGTGTTTGGAGAGATTATATTGTCAAAAGAAAAATAAAAAAGTTGGCCGGCAAGGGCAGCCGACCAACGCCTGCCTCAAGCAGCCCTTAGAAACAACTGGCAAAGACCGCCTGGGGTCGGGCAACCCCCGGCGGCCATGGAGGTCACGTGACCTCGGTGAGGGCAGCTTAGTTGCGCAACCTCAGGCAGCCCTTCACAGGGGTTGCATAACCCAAAGTTGAGTCGCGGTGACGCGACTTGCGGGCGATCACTGTGACTTGCTAGGGTCATGCGACTGGCCAGTGACGGTCGCTGGGGTAGCCGCGACCTTGCCGACCTCTCTCTAGCTTGTCACCAACCAGCCACACGCAACCACACCACCAGAGAAGAAGATGAACAATAACCTGTGGGGGCTTCTGAAAATGCTAAAAGCCCACAAGGTAACTTAGGACCTACCTAGGCTTTCAACATTTCAAAAGCTAACATTCCCTTAACGTGGGTTTCAAAAATTTTACCAAACACCCAATATTTGGCTGAATAGTCCTTCCCAAATCAAATCCCAAACGCACCATGAGTCTGCAGCCAAATGTTTGAAACCAAGAGAAATTGAAGAATTTTTAGAAAATTGTGTGAGTCTGTCTTTGTATTTGTGCATTTTTGTCGGCTTGAGTGTTGTCATCATAGTTAGCAAGAATGACAAATTCATTTGTAAACAAACAAGAGAGTGGCTGTGCTTAGGGAAAAGGCGTTCGTCTAAGTGAGAGAGACAAAGTGCATGGGAGGCCCTTTGGAAACACTAGATGCGTGGTTCGTAATTTGATTAATGTGTTCTACCGTGCTGAGAGCAACTGGTGGAGGGTTCCAGTGGTGGCTAGATCTATAGCGAGGTAGCCGTAGGAGTCTAATTTTGCGCAACACAAGCTTTTTTCTACTTGTAGTAACGAAATATACCTGGGCTACGACAGCTGAAAGAGAGGACATAGGCACGCGGTCCTGAAACTTAATAAATTGGGCTGGCAATTTCTCTTTCAGTGTACTTTTTAATTGTTGGCGAACATTTCTTGAAAATGACCACTTATATCGAGGCTTTTAAATGCATCCAAGCAACGGGTATCCAATTGAAAGAAACCATATATCTTGAACAACAAATATTTTCATCGTCCATGAAATGTTCAAATATAAATTATTTATTAAGAATGAAAATGTTTTTCATTAACTAATTATTTCAAACGATATAAACAATCATTTTTAAGTAAATGTTTTCTAAATTATTCACTTTCATGAACAAACGGAACCTAAAAGAGATTGATGTACGTTTTTAGGGTCCATTTGTTTGAAGAAAATTTGTTTTCAAAAATTGTTTTCCAACTTTCTAATAATTGGATGATGAAAAACTAATCGGTCCATAAAAAACACTTTTCATAGACTGAAAACAATAAGTTTAGATTGGAGGAAAATCACTTCCATTTCTAATAAAAAGAAATTACTTTTTCTAAATTATCAAATAAATGAAAATTGACAACTTTATGATAAAGGTAAATAGATATTGAGTTTCTCTTTGTATCATAAATCTTCGTGATTATAAATTATCTAAACCCAGGGCCAATTAGAAAAAGAAATAGCAGACATTAGCTCAAGGAAATAATTTGACAGTAGGGGGGAGGGGGGTGTTTAAAATTAAGAACTTCTTGAAACTATCTTGTCTAAAGTCATTTTCATGAATATATCTACATACCGAAAAAACCATGCGATCTATTTTAAATTTCATTTGTTTTCCTATTATTGCGATTGGCTCGGTACATTTTGCGATCTTGTCATCTTATTTGATGAATATGTACAAAAGCTGGAAACTTCGTGAAAGATAAATTATTTTTTGCTTGAGAATTTTGAAAACCTTGGATGTCAAAATGTTCACGTTATCATCACGGGTATCTAAAGATACGGCTCTAAAGTATGCTCTCGATCTTCCATAATTACACGTTGACCTTTTTCCTTGGCCATAATTTCACCGTGGCCTTCAGACGCTCAATCATCCATACACGTCCTAGACATTATCTTTAAAGAGACTAATAATGGTTCCGCGTGAAATAATCTCGTCCGTTCAAATCAATCATTGTGCGTATATTGTCGACGAGGACCGACAAGGAAATCAAATAAACACCACATAATAAGTTTTTTTTAATTTTAATACATTAATTACACACTTCACTAAAAGGATTAATGTTTTAAAAATCGTAATAGGTTTTTTAAATTAATCACTCCAAACGTGCTCCATAGATACCCGTTAACATATAGTTTCAATAGAATATTTCTTTAAAAATATCAATAGCACGAGATTCATTAATCAAAAATAGCCAAAAATTAACTTAGAATTTGATAACACAACAATATAAAATGGCAAGAAAGTTAAAGGGTGGTTAATTATGCCACAATTGTAAGTCAATTAGTTCCAAAGGGTCTGTGATAATGAGTTCCCTTTCGATAAATCTGTTAGGTATGTTTACTTTGGAATGATCTGATTTTGAAAAGACTAATTGTGAATAACATCTTTATGCACAAGATACTGTAAAATTTTCCTAATTAGTTGATTACCCAATGCTCAACATTTTCTTGTCAAGCATACTTACAAACGTTCAAAAGTACTTACTAGCACAATCCTGAAAAAATGCACAGTTCGCTAACTTTACAAAGAGAAGGATTTTTATTCTAGCTACAAAGAACGAAATAAGATAAACATCGTTCTCTATAGGAATCGAAAAATCCATCAAGTCTTATTAATGAGTGACTCGAGATATTTATATAATATAATTAACTTTTAAAATATTGATTAGACATAGTATTACTAATGAGTGACGTCATTCTCTACAAGAACCGAAAAATTCATCGAATCTTGTTAACTAGTGATAGGACATCTATCTAAATATTTAACTCTTAAATTACTGAGTAGAGATCTACAAGTACTTAAAGATTTATCAAACCCTGTTAACGAGCGGCTCGAGATATCTATTTAAATATTTTACTCTTAAAATACTTATTATGTATAGCACATATTAACTCGATGCATTAAAAATCGTAACAATTATTAATCAACGATAAGTTTAAGATTAAATTCCGTTTATATCAAGATAAACGAATGATTTAAAAAATACTTTCATGCATGGCGATTTTTTTAATTAATAAGTAATATAACTAATTATTTTTTAAAAAAAATTGTTTTTTTCGATAGACCAACGGAATCTTTTCGTCGTACATCGTATTTCGAGAGCATCCGAAAGTCGTACCCATTCGTCGCAGTCCCGCGCCCCCCTTGGGCCACGCTGAGAAGACCTTGGGGACGATAGACTCTGTGTGGCACAGGGGGGCGCGCTTTGAAACCGCGCGTCCCGGCTGTCATCCACAGGAACCACCCGTGCGCCACGTGTCAGCGAACAGCGACCCCCCCATATTTTATCTCTCTTTTAAAAAATTATTTTTCTTTCCCTCCTTGGCCGTGCTTGTTTCCATTTAACGGAATTTTCAAAGCTTCCAGACGGCTCTTCCTCCTCCTCCTTGCCGTCGCCATTTGCGCAGTACAAAAGCACGCGTCCGAGCAGGAAACTGAGAGCGCTTGGGTTTTGTCGCCGTACTCTTCGATCCCCCCCGGATGACAAGTTGAAGTTTGACCTATAAAAAGCCTCGGGACTAGAGGGGGCACCAGAGAGAGCTGCGGTTGATACGGACTTCCCTTCTTTTTCCACAGGTCTGGTTCGGTTCCGTCCTTCTTTTTTCTTCTTCTTTCGTCGTCTTTTTTGCTTCTGGGTTTCCGTTTCTTCCTCTTCCAGTTCCTGTTGAATCCTTCGCGCTTCTTGCCCTGGCTTGATCCCGCCGGCTTTCTCTGTGTTGCCAAATCTTGTATTCTTTCTCGCGCGTGCCATGCATGTTTTCCGGTTTCTTGCTGGAAAAACGAGCTAGGAGATCTTTGGGACGTATCGATTCGGGTGCACGATTTCATGTCATCAAGCATCGAAGTGGGTCAGTAGAAACTGTAAAAGATCGTTTATCTTTCTGTTTTGGGCAATCCTTTTCTGATGATTATAGGTTCAAGATTATAAGTTTTTAACTCAGAGCTAGCCCAGCAGAGCATGACCAAATAAAAATTTCATCCAAAGAAAAACAAGTTGCTGATCCCTTTATGTGTTTTGCTGTTCTAAATATGATCGAGAAAAGAATAATTTGGAGCAGTTGAAATCTTTCTGATCTAATAATCAGTTATAGGCTCTTTCTTGAATTACAGGGTGGCTTTCCTAATCTTGCTACTTGCTGAAGTAGCGAATTCGCATCTGACTGCTGCGACGGCATGGCCGAGAGGAAAGTGCATCCAAATTGCGTAAACGCCACCAATCCGTATCACGAGTGCATCGACGCTTGCTTGAAAAAGATATCTGAAGGACAGACGGCAAAGAAGTTATCTAAGAAGAATTCCGGTTAGTATCATCTCCGAAATTCGATGTTCAGTCGCTGTTTTAATTGGTTAAGTCAGTACAGCAGTATTTCTATGCTCTCTGATTTCGTCTTCAGTTTTTACATGGAGATTCACTGATTTTTCATTAAGTCGATCTGAGGAGTGGCCATCTTTGGATCGATTCATTCAATTATCTGCTCTCTTGTTCATACGACGCTTTCAAGAAAACATACATGGTTCTAACTTGTCATGCCAGGATCCTTCATCCTCTTTCTTCCCAGAAAACTCAGCATGACCAAGAAGGAGTCGGATCGAAAGCGCTCTGACGAACGCGTCCTGAAGAATTTCGACGTCTCCGATAACCTATCCGCGAAAGATCTGTCTTTCAAGAAGGTGGAGTCGTGGGATGCCGAACTCATGTTTCCAAACGCTCGTGTCAAAGAAAATCAGCTTCGAGATGCAGGAGACCTCCAATCTCCTCCTCCTGAGCCTCGGCAAAAGCCCTCGAAGCATGAAAAATCTGTTAGACAAACCAAGCCCACTCCAGAGCTCGATGAAGACAAGGTGAATTCCGCTGCAATTGACCACGCTGCAGAACGTGGAAGGGATGCTGCATTTGGGTCCATGGCTTCTACGATCACAGTTGGCGACCATCCTTCTGAAGTGAGCGACGAGGTGAATGAGCAAGACCATGAACCCGTTGTTTCTGATTCAAACATCCTCGGGAATTACCGTGTGCAAGAAAGCTCCTCCTCGGTCCTGAAGTCGGTTATCGACAAGTATGGAGATATAGCAGCCAACTGCCACCTCAAGTCGGCTGCGATGCGCTCCTACTTTTTAGAGACCATCTGCTCCGTGATTCAAGAGCTGCAGCGCACCGAGATCTCGAAGCTAAGCAAGTCGAGAATCAAAGAGATGCAGGCCATCTTGAGGGATGTGGAAGCTGCGGGGATCGATGTGGGCTGGCTCCGCAACGTGCTCGATGAGATTGCCGAAATGCTCGAGCTCAAAAAGCAGTGCCGTGAAATCGAGATCGTGAAGAGAAACCGTGACTTAGACATAGGATCAACCAGGCAAGAGCTGGAACTTCAATTGGAAGATTTGGCTGAGAAGGAGAAGGCACTGGAAGCTGCCAAGGCACGAGCCGCTGAAACCAGAGCCCGGCTGAGCGAGCTCGAGCAGGAATCATCTAAATTGCAGGAAACAATGCTTTCCATCCTGTCTAAGGCCGAGCTCGACTACAAATCGTCGGTAGCCCAAATCTTGTAAGTTAGTTACTGGGAACTGCTTTGAGGGCATCTTCATGTACCTTAGGTGTGTCCAATTTGCTAGTTGTTGAAGCATTTACTTACTGTACATGATGACATTTGAGTCATATAGTCTCTAGGTCAATTTCCCAGGTTCCTTCCAGCTGCTGAACTTGGAAATGGGTGAATCTATGTACCAAAAAGTCTTTGCTTAGCGCTTGCAGAGTGCGTTTCGTACGTAAAGTTCTCTTCTGAATTCCTAGTCAACCGAAAATTACTCGAGTGTTTCGTGACCAAGCGCACTGCTAAATTTCAACTGTCATATCGTTCTAGAATCATGCCTGTGATTTTCACAGAACGTGAACCATGAAAATCTGGGAAGGAAAAAAAGAGAGCATATTCTTGTTTTTTTTATTTTCCCTGGGAGCATATTCTTGTTTTTTTTTTTTTTTTTTCCTGGCCAGCATCCACTAGGAACCTGTTCGAGGTGGTCCAAAACAGATCGCGCAATAACAGAAGGCTTTGTGAGGTAGCTTTCATGGAAGCCGATGCATCTCTTTCCGGGTCAAGAAAGAGCAGCTGCCTCGGCCCGTTATTATAATCCATACTTTGCAGAAAAGTTAAGTGGCTAGGGTTTCCTGTCCTTGTCGACCACCATCGTCAACCGCTCGAAACAGAGCTCATACCAAAGACAGAAAGCAAACCCATGACCAACAATTCAAATGATTTCAGTGACTCTGCCTTTGGTTTGCCATGTCTTGCTTTTGTAGTTGTTGGGGGTGAGTACACTTGATCATTGAGCGGGCTCGACGGCCCCACCCTGGCCTAATTGGCCCGGGAGATAAATGTGCCGGGTTGGGCAAGTTATAGTCCTCTCCTGAGTTCGGCCGTCCCAAACCTGCCTAAATCCTTTCAATTTTTCATGTAAGACGTGATATATGTCCAATCACGGGCCGGTGTGGGCCACAATTCTAGGCTCCGGTACTTGGCTCGATTGGCCCATCACTTCGGTCTAGCTGTAAACTCATAAATATATTTTCCGTGTTTGGACTTTGGTGATGCATGCTTTAAAGCCACGGTACCTCAAAACCGAGTCGGATATAATTTGCTAGGAGCTGTTATGACTATGAAGGTGCTGTAATTGTGAGACGTCTGATCAACATCTTACAAGTGTGAATCGGTGCGAAAAATCAGCGAAAAATCAAATATCAAACGATACCTGATAGAATTTGGCTATTCAAATTTGAGTGGTTAGAGTAAATGGGAGGATGAAATATGATCATTCAAATTGGTGAAATTAGAGCGTGATGACACTTTGCCTGTGAGAAAAGAAGCTTTGGTAATTCTTCTTTTTAATAGACCGAAAATAAGCTACAGTATTGTGGCATATATTCTTTCAATATTGACCAAAATCAATGTGCTGTCAGAAGCCCTAGATTTTTAATTGATGGGCAAGAAGAGTTAGGTGAACGGATCCAAATAAGGAGGAGGTGAAACGATTCGGTCGACAGTTCCAAACTAGAAGTCCAACGTGGGCTGTTTGCCACCATAAACTCCAAAGACGTCAAGCATTCTCATTTTGGTTATTTTAGATTGATAGGTGCCATGTGATGGCAAGTATATAACTCAAATTGGAATTGTGTGTGGGCATATAAGAGAGATTCATTTATGAGCACGTCTATCTAGCTACATACACCCTATTCATTTCGATAAATTTTCCATATATAGAATTATTAGTTAACAACAATGTTTTTATTTTATTACTTCGTTTTAACTCAAAGAAATAAGAGAAACAATATCGGGTTTAGATAGGCTTAACAAGGCACCTAACAACACATGCCATATTTGAATCTTCAAACAGCCTTCCTTAAAGACCTCCAATTTTAAATCCAATCTTAACTCTAGCCAAAGCTTTTATTTGTTTGAAAAAAAATAAAAAAATTCCCTAGCTTTTAATTCAGTCTGAAATGTACTCAAATGTTCAGAAATCGTGATTGATTTTTTCAAAACTATCAATTTTAGAATGAGCAAAAGAGTTGTTATCAGTAATACCTTCGCCTTTACATAGAATGATATCAATTTTTAGACTTGCGTGTAGATTTGAGATTAAAGAAAAAGTTTGATATCTTTTTTAAATTAAAAAAAAAAGTTCGTGAAATAAGACATAAAGTCGGAATTTTTTTTTAAGGAATTAGCCTATTTCTTGCCTAAACAAGAATGATATCCACGTGTGGCAATGCGGTTGGTGCTCTGAGCATGGAGTATGGACCGGCCTAATGGGAATGACCGCTTGAGGTGGGGATTCAGAAAATGGGAGTGAGCCAAACCCGATGCGTCCGAAATCGCAAACCAGAACAACCAAAAAAAAGTCAACCAAACAAATTCGGCACATGCGGGGTCCACACTACACAGCACACCCTTTTTGGCCACGTGTCTAAATCTTGTCAGAACCTTCTGAGGCGACTTTTACGTCGAAGGAACAAGAATTTCTCCTCTTTTTTTTTTCTTGGAAAATTTTCCTTGGCTGTTCAAAGAAGAAAATTTCCCCCTTTTTAATTGTATTTCCCGAGTAAAATATTAGATTTTTGTGATGAAAAAGGTTGACGTTGAATTATACATTTCAACGGACGTCAGTCAAATTTTGCAAGCCCCCGATAAATTATATAAAAAGCAGCCACTTTTCCGGCACCAACTAATCGAAGTTAAGACCCTCCTCTGTTTCGTTCGTAGCTCCCTCTACCTACCTTCCCTCCCTCTGGTAATCTCCTCGTCTTCGCTTTGCTTGTAGCTCTCGTCGTTTCTCGTGCAGGGTACACGTCCGTTTCGTCTCTCTGTTTCTGCATCCATGTGGGTTCTTTGATTTGACTGAAGTTGGCGTCTGGCTTCTCTCATCACCTTCGTGTTTCCGGCGAAAGTCGCGGTTTTTGGTTCTGGGTTTGTTTATGGGGGCGAAGATGGTTTTGTTTTGTGTGAATTTGGGCCGTGGTGTTTGCTTGTTTCTGATCAGTTGGATTGACTGTTGAGTTTGATCGAGCGATTTTCATTTTGGGTGGAGGGTGAAGGAGAAGTGTTTGATCTGGTTGGTGGCTCTGTCGGGGGTGACTGGTCATGTTAGTGATTCTTCTGCGTGTAAAAAGATTCGGCTTTCGACTTGATGAGAGTTACCTGCAGGTCATGAGATGGAAATGAGATTTCTTCTGTTGATAATGAAGATGTCTGTGAGCCTTAACCGTGTTGTCGGTGAAGGAAAGGGTTCGCTGGTTAATTGTTTTCATCCGATTAAGCATAATCTGCACGCACTCCTGATTGACCGAACGGACTATTCGACTTGACTCCGAAAGAAAAAAAAGTGATTTTTTCACTGCTGTTAAACTTCAGAATAGCCCTTTCTCTTCAATTTCAGTGAAGTTTAAATTCATTCGGGAGAACCATTGATAGGACGAAATGTGAGCCTTTGTTTGTAATAGCTGGAAGACATAGTTATGTACATTGAAAATACTGCAAACTTGAAAACATCTGACTGCAATTCTTAGCGTGATGGGATATTTATTGATCTAGTTCCTATTCTGCAGTCGCCTTAGTGATCTCTGGCGAGATGTCTGAGAGGGGAAGAGTACACCCGGATTGCAAAAATTCATTGAATCCTTATCACCAATGTGTTGAAGAGTGTTATCAGAAGATTGGCAAAGGCAAGCCTCACAAGAGTAAAAATCAATCAGGTGACTTATTTTCTTTCTTTTTCTTGGTTTCATTGGTTTTTCTAGGTAGAGCATGTAAACTTCAAAATTTGTATGTTTCATCCTTTTTTCTCATTGGGCTAATTGTCTCTGAGTTATCACTGTGCATGGTAGGTCAGGAAAGTGATGCCAGATAAACATGTGATTGTTATATGTGAAATGTGGAAGGGAAACCTCTTCATGGTTATTTAAAACCCTGTGGGAATTTATATTTAGCGGATACTTGTAAGGTTATTCATTCTTGGCCACAATGATAGAGAACCTTGGCTCGTTGCCTGATGATTCCTTAAGTGAACATACTCCATTTCATGATTAAGCAACAAATAACAATGGAGACAAAACTGTGACTCTGTCACGTGATAAAGTTGGAAAATCAGTCATATTGTGTCCATAAGAGACTTGTCTACCCTGGTGAGAATCGAGGAACTTTAGATGGAAGTAATTTTGCATATTTGGCCAAAAGATTGCAATCCAGTCTTTTTCTTTCTTCCTTGCTGCATTTGAGGATGGAAAATGTCTAGAAAGTTAATCCGACACCTTTCAATATAGTTCCCTGGAAAGAGATCATGTTTAGCTGATTTGTCTGTACTAACTTGCAGTATACAGAGTGATACTCATGTTAAATATTTTGAACTTTGAACTGGTGTTAACGTTGTCTTGGAAAGATATACCACTTTGATGGGACTTTGACCACACTGTCTGTGCATTCCGTAATATGCATCATTTTCCAAATAGGCAGGCATAATCTGACCAAGCAACTCAAGTAAAGCAATTTTTACGCGTTAATTTGCTACTAGTAACATTTATGTTTGGCAACAAAAGCTGTCGCTTCATCTCAATGAACTTCAAAAGTCATTGATTATGACCTCCGATTGTTCCAGTCAAATTCATTACATGGTGGATATGTCTATATGTCTGAATCACATATCATTTTTTCTCTTCTCTGAAACTTGCTTTTCAGACTATCGTGGTGCTGGAGAGGAGCGTAGCAAAATTGTGCAGAGAGAGAGAAGAGTGAATGGTGCTTGTCCTAAGGCATCAAATCCTTACCATGAATGCAGTGAATCCTGCTCACAAAAGGGAGTTCACACAGAGGCCAGGCGGTACAAGAAAGAAGCAGGTTATTCTCACAGTATAAACAACTAACGCTCCAGTAAAAAGTAGGAAATCTAGAGGAAACGTGTCCTTTCTTCCCTTGCATATCAGAGCAGTTTGTTTTATCATTCTTAATCTGGTTAGCAGAATTCTACTACGCTTTTGATGATTAAAGCTAGAAATGATTGTTAGTACCGGAGGAAGTTACTTAACAGATGACTGTTGTTGGCCCCAAAAAGAGAGACAGCATCAGATGAGAATCCTCTCTTTGTATCTCCTGTTATTTAGGACACATGCTCATGCGGTCACACCTTGTTGAAATTATGGTGCACATATCTGCAATATTTGAATATTTGAATATGGTCCAAATTCTGAGTGTCCAATTCTACTGCTGCATGGCTGAATCTGGAGATATTTTCCTCAGTTGCAGGATCTAATGGGGTTGATGCTTCCCAGACTTTGAGCAGGAGAACAAAAAAGGCTCCGGATCCTCGGCCCAACTCTTCCCACATGCAGGACAAAGTCACTCGCCCTGTTGTTCCTACAACACCGACTATTGCTCCATCATCTCCTCTACACTATAATTCTGAAAAGAGGGACTTGGAGGACAACAACACAATTTCTCCTATTCCATATTCCGGAGAAATTCACCCTGAAGATTTCTCTTTCCTTAAGGGACAAGTCAGGTCTTCTCATTCAATGCCAACTTCTGGAAATGTCACCCCAGTGCTTCAACTCTCGGTCCGCCCTCTCTCTCTCTCTCTCTCTCTCTCTCTCTCTCTCTCTCGATGCATATGTACTTGTACAGGTGATTCTTTCTGAACTATGGATTTGTTTTTCTTTCTCCTTCCTGAGCAGCCTGATCATGCCAAGGAACCTCCTACGAAAAGTTTAGAATATGCTGCCAATTCTACATCCTCCAAAGAGATAGAGGAGGAAAACTTTCATGGTTCACTCACGCATGAAATTGTTCCAAGTGTTGTCATTGATGACCCAGCAGAAGGCGCTCCACACTCCAATGGTGGTTCAATGAGCTCTAGCATCTCAGATGTGGGTCACTCCTTTGAAGACAGCGATGAAGAAGATGTCCAGTCTGTGAAGTCCGAAACCCGTGTCCCAGTTGGTAAATACCATGTGAAGTCCAGCGTCTCCTCCATTCTGCAAGCAATTCTCGAGAAGTACGGAGATATAGCAGAAAATTGTGTGTTGGAGTCAATCTCGATGCGGTCCTATTATTTGGAGTCCGTCTGCTTCATTGTTCAGGAGCTGCAATCCACTTCATTCTTGCACCTGACCAACTCCAAGGTCAAAGAGATGCTGGCTATTCTCAAGGACTTGGAGACTTCACATATTGACGTTAATTGGCTGCGTAAGATACTCGATGAAATCTCAGATGTTATTGAGGTGATTTCTCAGCATCAGACAGTCAAGGCAGCGAAGACCAGGTGTGAACGAGGCCTCGAGTCTATGAAGAAATTACTGGAGTTCCAGACTGCCGATCTGGCCAAGAAAGAAGCCGAGCTTGCTGAAGCAAAGTCAAAACTAGCTGAAACAAGAAACCGCTTGCGTGAGCTCGAGATTGAGTCCTTCGAGTTGAGCAAATCGGTTTCATCCGTGAGCTCCCAAATCGACAGCTACCATTTCAAGTCATTGTTGGAGGAACTCCTATGAGCCTGCAGATCCTGCTACTAGCTGACTTTCTGGAATATTATGTACTATTGGCCGCATAGAACTACTTGGGATATAGGTTAAACCTTCGATCTTCTGATTCTTTTTCTTCATACTTATGCCGCAAAATATACAACATCATTGTACTTAAATCAACGTTTCCTTTCTGGTTTTTTACTGTTTTGTTCATCCAGTTGCTGCTGTATGCATAAGTGTTTTCATTTATATCTTTCTTCTTCTACACTCCCTCTCTCTCTTTGGTTCATTCCGATCGCCTTCCTTTTCTTTCATGCGGTTCTCAATCTGCGAAATGAAGATGCCCGCACGAACTATGCAGGATTCTCACAAAACTTAATGATGCTAACACATTCAGGAGCTGAATCTCGTTGGCGCTTCTAGAATTTGGTGAACGGATTGATAATGGAAAATTCTCCCCATGATGATTTTTTCTGAAACGCTCTTGATTATGATTGAAACAGGGTACTTCGAAATTGTTACTAGACATGGTCATCGGGCGGGCGGCCGTCCGGTGGAAGGTGAGTTTGATGTGTTGCACAAGCCAACCTGCCCATTTTCCTTTCGGTCCTCAAACCCCAAACTATAATAAGAAAATTAAGAAAAAAAGATATGAATAAAAATGATGGGATAATTCGACGATTAAACATCATTCACATATTTTCTAAATGTTGATACAAGATATTTTGCAGGATTATACAAAATTTTTATGCATATTATATAACTGTACAATATGATTAATATCATGAAAAATCTTAAACAAGTATACATGTAATAAATTTATCATAAATTAATTTTTTGATCTTAAAAAATAATAAATTGATACGTTTGTGATAAATTTACTTCTCTATTAGTTTAGTTAAGACGTTTGTAACAAATTTACTCTCTATTAATTTCCGTTAAATTGGACTAATATCACAAAATATCATAAATCTGACACATGACAAATAAAAGGTATTTTAAATTTGACATCCGTCAACTATCACGTATCATCTAACTCGCAAATTTAATAATAAAATTTAATAAAAACTAATAGATAATGAATTTATCATAGGCGTTTCAATGTAAGGATTTTCCTATGTTAATCCTAATGTTTAATCGCAGAATGATAAGGGATTTTCTGGATTTTTTTGGGTAAAAAGAGGCCCAATTTTTCCCCTTTTCTTTTATCTTTTCACTGAAAAAAATGCAATAATTTGCAATTCTTATCTTAAAACTCAGACAATAAAATAGCCCAAACACGTGAGGCGGTCTTCCTCTTCCTTCAGCTAGGGCTCAAATCGCTTTCGTTCCATCCCTTCTTCTCTCGCTTTCAACATCGGAATCGCCGGCGCAACGCCGCACTCGGCGATCCAGATCGGCGGCGATCGCCGGCCGACGAGCTATTTCGGTTTTGCCCCGCGGGTCTTGCTTTGGAGACGGAGTTCGACAGGAGCCCGTTAGCATGTCTGAAGAGAGGAGGGTCCACCCGGACTGCCGGAACGCGCCGAATCCGTACCATGAATGCAGCGAATATTGCTTCGGGATCATCGCCGAGGCCAAAGCTCGCGACAGGAGAGATTCGGGTAGGTGTTCTCCGTATGTGCTTACGAGCTTTCCGCCATATCCAGTAGCTCACTGTCAATCGCTCTTCTTTTGGGCTTGTATCAAATTAAAATCCATCAAGGTGCAATCTTTGATGATGGGGTTGTGCGGGTATAATATAGGGTTTTGTCTTTTTGGAGAATTTCGGAGGTGTCATCATGTTTTGTGATCGATTGAGCGTTAGAAAGTTTCCGCGTCTTCAATTTCTCGAATTGCGAATTGTTCTAGGGATTGCACGATGAATGATCATACTTTCGTTCAAGTAATTCCGGGTTTTGAGTCCCTGCAACTTCGAGGGTTATTTTGATTTCCTTTGGTGGTATCAAACTGTATGTATTTGATTGCAGAAGCATCAGAAGCTAGAGGGGAGGGCAGCCATTCCGAGCTACCCCATCATGAGGTTGCAGCTTCGCGTGATGAGACTGATGATGCTGAAGAGCCTGCCGACGATGATAACAAACCGGCGGTTGAGGAAAATGTGGTGGAGGGGGACATCACTAAACTTACAGGAAGGAAGAAGAAATTGTTTGAGCTAAGGCTTAAGATGGTGTGTAACTTAACTTAAACAAAAGCCAATCTCTTTTCCAACATAAATGATTTAAGTTTTGTTTCGTTTTATTTTCCAGTATTGTGCTCTAAGGAAATCGATAGCCTCTCTTATGTCTTTCTTTTATTTGGTAGAATGAGGCGAGGAAGGCTAATCAAACTGCGATGGTGGCTGAAAATAAAAAAATGGAAGCTCCAACAGAGTCGAGGGGTATCTCTAAGCAAAACTGGCTCGAGGATAGGAAGAAAAGGATTGGGAAACTTCTTGATGCTAATGGCCTTGATATGTCAAAGGCATATATGTTAGATACACAAGAGACGGCTGAGACTAAATATAAGAAATGGGAAAAGGATCCTGCTCCTTACGGTTGGGACGGTAGGTATTCAATTTGCTGATGAACCTGTTATGTTCGTGCTTCTCTTTGTTTATCGTGTGCATGTCTTTGTAACACGCTAGTTTCTATCCTACGCACTCTAGTAGCTTCTTTTCTTTTGTTTTCGTTGTTGTTATCAAGGCACGGGCTGGTTGCTTTGTGAAATTTGATGTATGCGATACTAATAAGAGTGGGTGACGTGCTGTATTTCCTTTGTCCCTATGAGTTTTAGTTGAAGCACGTAACCTTGTTTTACCTGCATTTGCATGGAATGTCATCAGAGTTGTTTCCCTCGCCTAGAGCATTTAGGCTTGGTCATTTGTCCTGATACAAGGGATCGTCACTAAAAAACAAAATGCTAGATGGACCATTTTTATTGTAGAGAGTCATGTGTCCTAGGTAGATATGATGTATTCGTTCTTAAAGGACTAATCCAGTTTCTTTAACAGTTTTCAACCAGAAGACTCTGTATGATGCATACAAGAAGCGCACAAAGAATATAAATATTGACTTAGATGAATATAACAAAATGAAAGAAGCTGATCCTGAGTTCTATCGTGAAGCTTCAAGTCTTCAGTATGGCAAGGTAAAGTTTCATCGAGGATGATCATCGCCTTTTTTTTTCCTGCTGCTGCTTATATGCGCATTTGAAGTTTAACTAGCTCATGTTACCTTATTGTGCAGGCACCTAAGGTTTCAGAGGATAAGATTGACAAAATGGTACAGGAACTCAAAGATCGGGATGAAAAGCGCCAGTCCTTTAGTAGGAGGAGGAGATTCCGTGACGAGAAAGACATTGACTCTATCAATGACCGGAATGAGCACTTCAACAAGAAGATCGAACGTGCCTTTGGGAAATACACCCTTGAGATTAAAAACAACCTTGAGCGAGGAACTGCTTTGCCTGACTGAGGTACTTGATGGTCGTTGCCTTGGAATTTCTCCTGGATCTGATTCCTAGTGGTGTAAGTGCACTGAATCGAAGCAAAGAACTTTTGCTGCTTTTCTCTGTTTTTGCAGAGTCATAAATTGTAGAATTATCTGGTGTAAGAGATTCATTTGTAGATGACTTAGACTGCAGCTTGACATGAATGGCACTTAGGTTCTGTTCATATGATACAAAAAAGTTGTTCGTGGGGGCCGAGATCCATTCTAGAAATTTATTTTAGCAGCAACTTGACTGGCAAGGTGATTTTGCATCTCAATGGAACAATCCCTTATGTAGTGCGCCTGATGTTGGATTTTGAGTTAAAGGCCCATCTTTTGAAATGTGATATTAGAGCATCAGCAGAGTTATTTGGAACCTTGGTGAATGAATCCACATGCCTTGGTGGGTATGAAATAGAGTTACATGTCTCGACTGGTTTTCGAAAGTGGTCTAGTAAGTACTTTGGCAAATTATAATGGGCTAGTTGAGCGAGAAGACCGTAATCAAGCATCCAACTAGAATCTGTAATTTGTCGCAAATCATTTTTGCGAATCAATCGTAAAATCTCTAATGTGACTTGTATAGGCGCAAGTCCCACGTGTCAGCATGGTGAATAGGTCGCTGATATTTGCCTTTGCAATGGTATGTAAATGAAACGCTTGGAGCCCAGATTTCATGAAGTAATCGCGTGGGAAAGTTGTACAGTGAATGCATTTCGGCTCAGTCGATTTTGAAAGCGGAGCCAACTCGAGGTGATGTCCAGATATTGATCTTTGAAATGACTTTTGTCGAAAGTCCGCAAATTGCGAAGGAGTCATCGTGCAGAGGTGATCCAAGAGTTAAAAAATCGGGGGGAAAATGAACAGAGTTATCTTCTGCTGTAGGAATGGGATTCGCATGGTAGATAGGGAATTATTGGCAAAGGTTTGGTGCCAGCTCTTTGGATCTTCTCTCTTCTTCACTTACCAACATGTGTGTGCGAGGGGTGGGTGTGGAACTGAAACCAATCATATACAGAACCGAATGAGCTGGTGCGGTTGCTCGACACAAGATAACGCTACCTCTCCCTTGTCACGGGACGGCCCCACTGCACCAGCGACTCGAACGAACGCTTACCGAACAAAGTCATTTAGGTACGGCAACATTCTTTCTCGCGAGAGGTCACAAATTTGAGTCAAGCTTTTTGCTTTTGGGCTTGGGACGAATTGGCCCCTTGAGAGAGCCCCCTCCTGACTTTTATCAGAGAAAAGGACCACTTCACCCACATGGTAGTGGTGGTAGTCACGACTGGCAGGTGGTAAACTTTGCAAAAGAAAGGAAAAGAGAAGACCCCCTTTCACCATTCCCTTTTAACCTCTTCATAACCCACTGACCTGAACGACAGAAAGAAAAAGAGGAAAAGAGGATTTGCAGGTGGAGAAAGTGAAGTCACACACACTCTCTCTCTCTCTCTCCTTCTGGCCCTCTTCTCTCCCCTCCTCTTCGGGCAGTGCACACCCTGTAGGGCAACCCCGAGGAGAGAGGGGGAGGGGGGGGGGGGGGGGACCGCCCCCATGTGATGAGACGGCCTGCGACCCCCGTGAGTGGAGTACGCGCGGCGCATGCGTCGCTGGCAGAGCTCATCGGATCCCTCCTCTCCTCTCTTTTTCTTTTCTGGGTTTTGTCTACTTTGACGTCCTATCGGCCGGAATTTTGAGTCCCAGAGTAAGACCGACCGGAGCACCTGTCGTGTCGCCTCTCCGCCCCCCATGTGATGAGACGGCCTGCGACCCCCGTGATGTTTCGTCCCAATATAGAAAAGACCTACTCAGACCCTCATCGGCATTATAATTGCATCGTTTGGGGTATCTTTCGCTCGTCCTGTTCAGTACCAAGCGTGTTTTGTAGAGACAAATGGAACGTTCATCTCCAATTCCAGTCATACCGAATGTCTGCTCATCGTTTAAGGATTTAAGTTCAGTACGGTCTACACTTGACTTGATTAGGGTTGGCGGATGCGTGTTATATTTCTTGGGATTCATCTGTCGGGTTGGTTTTCACAGGAGGTGCGCGGATAATCATAGGGGACGATAGAGTACGAAAGAAGATAAAGGAAACAATTCCACCACTAATCATGAGCCATAATAACAGCAATAATAATGATACAAGGTCCAAACTCTACCCACCCTTAGATACCGAAGCATCAATAAATTAAGATAGGGTCCATCATCACCATCACCATCCATCTCCATCCATCCATTCATCATCATACTTCTCTCTCATTCACACAAACAAACAAATGAAATAAAAAAGGGTAAAACGCAGAGATCTTAGTTGGTTGGGTTGCTGCGGAAGGATCCGAGGGCCTTGATGGCAGCTGCTCTGAGGATGTATTGGTGGTATGCTGCTGCTGCGAGTGCCCCCACAAATGGTCCCACCCAGAAGATCCACTGCTCATGAACATGCCAAACATCAATTAATACTAGCCCGAAATCATTTATCTCTTTGGCAATAATATCAAAATCCAAATGCGCCCCCAATATTTTTGAATAAAAGGGCATCAAACCAGAGGAACCAAAGTGTCATAAATGCAAATGATTCGCACGTTTTTAGCCAGTCATGAAGTTAAAGCTTGGTTAACAGAGAGATAGAGGCCTTACTTGGTCATCCCAGACTTTGCGGTTGTTGTAGATAACTGCAGCACCAAAGCTCCTAGCCGGGTTGATGCCAGTGCCGGTGATGGGGATGGTGGCCAAGTGAACCATGAACACTGCAAAACCAATTGGCAACGGAGCCAAAACCTGCACACCCAAACACAAACCCCACCTCATCAGAAAAGTTACCTCCTTTATGAAACGAACAGCAACTCTCGTTCGAAAGGAAGAGCCTGGTTATAAGCAGGAGCAGTAGCTAGTAAGTTGTACATACCGGCACGTGAGAGTCACGAGCGCTCCTCTTTGGGTCAGTGGCCGAGAACACGGTGTAAACCAGCACGAAAGTGCCGATGATCTCAGCACCCAGAGCCGTGCCCGTGCTGTAGCCCGTAGCCACCGAGTTGGCACCACCTCCGAGCGAGTTGTAGAAGGGCTTCATGAATGCCTTTACCAACCCCACACCACAGATCGCGCCCAAGCACTGAGCGATCATGTACGACACTGCCCTGATCAAGCTCACCTTCCTTGCCAAAAATAGTCCGAATGTCACAGCCGGGTTGATGTGTCCACCTGCGTTTGAAACAACGGAAACATTAGAGAAAACACTTAAACCGCTAAAGACCCATCCACATAAAATACAAAACTTTCATGAGTTCTTAAGCTATCACTTGACGAAACGAACTTTAAAAACTCGAGCATGAAAATGAACGAAGGGTTGTGAACACGAGAGCCATACAAATGAAGCACAAAGAACACCTCGAAGCCCATCAACAAAAGATGCAAACTTTGAAGTGTTCTTGCACTTGTGAGCACCAGAGCATGAAAATACCAGAGAGACTGAACGTGCGAGAGTCGTTAAGCATACCGGATATGCCAGCAGTGCAGTAAACGAGGACGAAGATCATGCCACCGAAGGACCAGGCGATGCCGAGGAGGCCAACGCCGTCGCAAGGCCCGGTCTGCTTCTTGTGGCCGATGACGGTGGCGACGGTGACGTAGAGGAAGAGGAGGGTGGCGATGAACTCCGCAATGAGGGCCCTGTAGAAGGACCAGAGCTTGAGCTCGCCCATGTCGAGGAGAGGAGCCGGCGGGGGGTCGACGTAGTCTTTGCCATGGTGGTGGGTCTGTCCTTCCTCGCTCACTTCCTTCGTCATCTTCTTCGTTCTGCAGAGGGCTCTCGGCTAACAACAGCAAAAGCAACGACAACAGCTCTGCTCTCTTGGCTTCTCTGCAGTTCTGCAAGGTATCTCTGAGGCGGAGTCCTTTTTAAAGGGCGAGGAGGAGGAAGAAGAAGAAGAAGAAGATGGTGGAGGAGAGGTGGCGGATTACTTGGGGGAGTAGTTTGGGAATTGATGTCTTCTCATTTTGTCAGAGTACATCATGATATATAATTATAAATTATTATGGAGTCACTTCTCCAAAAACTCTAATAATACTTCAAAAATTATTATATTAACAAAGTCCGTGTATTATTGTTTAAGAAGAGGAGAAAAAGAGGATATGCAGTTTACCAATAGTGGGAAGAATCACGACAAAAAAGCAAGATTAGTGCTCGATTACAATTTCCCTCTCTACCACTTATGAAAAGAATATTCATTTCATTTCTAGACATATTCAATCGCCACCTCGAACTCCGTCTCCTCATATATTTATGATTTCTCCACGGATTACTATCTATTTAATTACTATTTCTTTCCCTATGCATTATGTCATATATACATAATATATATATATATATATGAGGATGTGGAGTCTTTACTTAATACTGTGGAATCAGTGGATGAGAAGGAAAAGGGGGCAAAAGGGTACAGCGCGGCCATGTGAAGGATCCAATCATCGGGGGGGCCCCGGATGATGAGAAATGAGCGGATGGATTGGTCAGCCTGGCATTATCACCCACAAGCCCCCCACGACTCCCAACGGTTATGTGTTGTCCCCTTTCGTTTTGTTTCGTTTTGTTTCGTTTTGGTGGGGGATTTGCTCGTTTTCTTGAGCAACGTTCGGGAGATTTGGGGTGCTGCGTCTACCAAATTCCAGAGATTACCAAATAAAATATTTTCATTTGAAATGATATGCCGGCAGATTAAGGCAATGCGCTGTGTTATGACATTTAAATACCAAATCACACTTTCATCTAATGATATGAGCTTTTAAATTAGACTTTTTAATACATTATTTAAGTCAGGCTCTATTCCAGTTTTCGTCATATTCCGCGTGTCATGTCTAATCTGGGTTTGCACTTGAGATGTGGTATTGAAACGCCTCGCATTGCTTGATTATGAGGTAGGTTCATATGCTCTTTACATACATGTAGTATCAAAATTAGGGTTTGTTTTAGTTTATTTCAGACGTGTATCCGCTCCATTTATCAAAATTTCACGTATCATTCATAATCCGGAGATTTCTACCTCTCTGAATATTAAATCGTGCCAATTTTGGAATAATCAGTTACTTTGTTGAACAGAATTTTTCTACCTATATTTAGGAAATTTGAGTGGTGATAAAGGAACATATTTTCTTGGTAATGCGTGGACGCCAAGGCTGAAGCAGTAGCGTTTTGAATGGAGTGAATTCGATGTGTCGACTTTATGAAATAATGTTATTGGAGTAATTACGTTAGGGGACCGTGGAAATAATTTCAAGTAGTAATAGTAGAAAGAACGTGCATAATAACTTTCCATTATTGACGACATTAAATGCCTAAGACATTCATCCTGCGCATATCGTGTGATTAATTAAAGCATTTAGGCTTTTGGGTGGGTAGGGACATGGGAGGTCCTTTCGAGTTGTTGAGAAGAATCAAATCATCGCCAAACATGTCTGGACCTTTCTTGGGTTACTTGTTTTCAGGGACAAATTGTGAAAAATCATTATTGACTTTTACTCTTCATGACAAACACTTTTTTCTTGTTCACATTTCAAAACCTATGTTTTGCATCTCTCCAATTCGAAAATCCATCTCCCACTTTTTCGCCTCAGGCATAGTAACACAGCATGGCAACCATCGATAGCCATCCCACAACATTGAGCCATCAATCGAAGGTTGTGTGGGCAGGTGTTGGGTTTCTTTTGGGAGGAAGGTTGTTTGGAAATTAATATCGGTTTTAGAAAAGACACGTGGGTGAGAAATGCAACTTGAAATACATCGAAAATAATAATGATGATAATTGTAGATTTTGAAACGTGAAGATGTTATCGGTATGAAAAATAAAAGTAAAGATAGTTTTGTTAGTCGCCCAAGTCTCATCCATCAAGGATCCTTCCTCTCTTTCTATTTATCATTCCATGAAATGCAAAAAGAAAAAGAAGAAAAAAGAGCAGTTCGATAATGCAGTTCACTTTCGTGAGCTGTCATAACTCGTGCCCTTAACGAGAACTCGTCTAACTTTTTATAGTATCGCCGGGGACGCAAGGGACATTCTCTGCAACGGGGATTTTACAACCAGTCTTCTGATCATTCAATTAGTATAATGATCTATCATTACTATTTATAATTTAGTATTATAAAGTTACTGTGTGTTTGGATGAAGAAAATATGACAAAAATTGCATGCGGGGCGAAGGGGTTTTGTCAGCAATCACGTGGTGCCAGTTGTCAAAGCATCGCCCGCGGGGTCCTACCTTTATGCTCACGCCCTTCCTGCAAGTCCACCTCGTAACGCTAACCCCCTCACTCTCCCTTTTTCTTTTGTACGTATCAACGCCTCTGAATTTCATGCCAATTAAAGGATATAATCACGAAGTCTCTGCCCTCCATCTAAAAGTTTTGAAATTTTACAAGACGGCGAGGTAAATCGCGAGCAATCGGATGTCAATTTGAGGGTCACGATTCCTTGTTATCCTAGCTAGTTGCTCGTTTCAAAAAAGTCAAGTCGTTCGATATGGTAAAAGATCCTATTCTTTTATAATTAATAAGGAATGACCTGCCTTTTTGTCTTTTATCTTCCAGAGGAATGAATCGCATCGTACTAGTCTACGACTAACCAGAGAGGCGAATAAACTAATCCCTACGAAAGCCAAGGGAAAGGAAATGATGATAAATGACCCGAAATTTAAATTCTGCAATTAGGGTTTCTCTCGCTCCAGGACCATCTTCTCCCCACACAAGATGTTTCCAGACTGTTCTTGCATTATTCAACCGTTGGAATTGGAATTGGCGACGGCTCTTTTTCCATTGTTCTTGTTGCCCCTCGTGGCCCTCGTTTCATGTCATCTCCCTCTCTCTCTATCTCTTCTGTTCTAAAAAGCTTCATTATCCGTGACCAACGGTCATGAATGTGGCCATGGCATAAAGCTGCCAACTTTAGCTGCGGTGGCCCACCACCCCTCGCCAACCTTTTCGAAAGCAACCCCCCGTTTTCACGAATAGTCTATTTCTTCCTTTTGTTCGATTTTTCAATTACAATTTCTCGAAAGAATTCCGAGGACGACCGCCTCTCTCAATTATATCTCTTTTGCCTTTGAGATGGGACAGACGAGTCCCCATTTCTCGAGGAAAGCGGTCCTGTTCCGAATTTTTGAAGGTGACGATACTGACGCTATCGTTATCCTTAGTCCCGATGCGTGAATCCTTGTCTTCTTTCCTTCCAAGACAATGCTTTTTGGATTAGGATGACTTGTTCCTCCTCCATTCCGAATTCCCAAGCATGTCGAGAGGACAACGAGATGGACAGTGGACAGGGCATCTTCGTTTACCTACTCGCTGTTTTGCTTCTTCAAGTCTGTTTGTAGCTTTGTGAGAAACTTGAGGGGAGAGTTCTTTGGTCACAAGCGAAAGGAGCCCGTTGTGTGCCCCTTCTTGTGCTTGCTTGAAGAGTCGAGATGTTGGCATATGCTTGTAAGTGCGCCAAAAATAGAAGAGGAGAAAGTTCTGTTTAACTAACCGGTTACCTCGGCTCCAGAAGTGGGGTTGCAAATTCGATTCTTGTCGAGAGATATATGTAATGCACCGACCAAGAAGTTATATTTGTACGCTTAAGTGATGTGTTAAGTGATGTGCATAAGGACTTACGGGGCTGCTGTCTATGTCGGGTCAATATGTACTCAACTCACATAAATGAAGTCTCATCCGAGTCATGAGCATGGTCTTCATTGGCAGTGACCCGCAGACAATGTCACAAACATTAGAACATGTTCATCTGCGGCATGGTTTCAAGCATAGAGGTTTGTAGTATCAGACCGGGATTTCGCTAATTTAATTCTATTATTGTCTCGGCTCTTTTGCTCATTGCACCAACGGATTGCCCACTTAGCTTTGGGAGGCGCATGCAAGTTTAAATCTGTTGCATCAATTTCGAAAACAATATCGAATCCCTAGATGCACTTTCTACCGTGTCAAAGGACACGAAAGAACCAAAAGAACCTTTGGAACCTTAGAGCAAAGCTCATGCAGCAGGCTTACTGCCAAAATTTTTTGAAGAGCAAGACAAAGTCTTGAGGGTACGATACCCACAGTTCGCGAGATGGATTATCCAGCGTTAATAAACGAAGACAAAGTACAAAAGCATCGAATTTTTTTTTAAAATTCTTTGGCCAAGTACGGCCATGACAATTGGCCCCCCAAAGAAGGAACAAGCATCGCAAAGCCTCTCACTTCTAAAACAAAACAGCCAGGAAAAAGATCAAAGAAAGAAAGAAAGGACACAGCACAGCTGAAATAGCAGACTCCAGTACTCACCAGTAAGACCGCACTACTGAACGATTTGTTTTGCTTGGTATAAAGCAAGAGCAGAGACACGAGTTATCGCCATTCGCCACTGCATTGTGATTTCCTAGTGGTGGAAAGACATTATACTGTGAAAATGCCAGTGGTCCTAGTATTTTTAGTAGATTTTTCTTGCTAGTGCCATCAACGTGAAAATGCAAATACAATAAACACCTTTAAATGCTTGCTTTAATAGTTAATAGTGCTGCATACAGAGACAAGTGAGAAATGGAGAAAATAATAGTTACACTAATCTCAGCAAGTACAGTATGGAGTCCAAGATAGTACAGGAAATGAGAGCAGCCTCGTAGCATCTGTTGTTCATGTCAGGGGATTTCACGAAAAAATAATACTTCCCCATATGAAAGACTAACTAGACTACAATATCACTGACAAAATTGCACCTACTTCAACTGTCGGCTGCAACGAAGGCAATCCATCGCTTGATTGATACAATACTGTTGCAAATTAACATATAAAATCAGTGGAGAGACTAGTTGCCTAGATTTACTTGGGAAGCAAGTCACACGAAATAAAAAAGAGCTTACCATGGAGACGAGCTCCCCCAAAACATCATGAACGCACTACAAGCGTCACAATCCAGTGAATCTGTCGTACAAGATTGTATAAGTTCACAGGGAAAAGGCTTTTTTCTTCTAGTTATATGAATAAACTTGATCTGTTATTGTGAATTTTACTTCTCCATGTGTGAGAATGCAACTCAAAACAATGTATATGGTGTGCCCTGAATGTAGCAAAAAATAATTATTAGCACTCACAATGTTATTCTCAGGGACCTTCCAATAGAATCCCTGAAGGGCTATAACTGCAACATTTGAAGTTACGAGAACAAAGATGCTCAGAGAATGCTTTCCCATCCACTCTAACAAAGAAGTCAACCGCCTGTAACCATAAACATCCACCTGTCCAAACAGATAGGGCATTAAGTTTGAAAAGGTAAAACAGCCCTTTGAACAAAGTATATTTCGAGTTAGCATAACATTCATCAGAAATGTGTCTTATGAGAGTCATGATGAGTAGTAAGACATGGCAACACTTGTTGCGTCACAGATGACCTATTAACAAAGTTTGAAGTATAGAAATCACATATAACCGCATTTCCTCCCTCCACGCCCCTCCCCCACCCAAAAAATAAATAAATAAAAAAAACACTCACCAGCAGATATAAAGCACAAAATGTGAATCCCGCAGCTGAAGAAGTAATCAACATGTAGCTGACCGTATACAGCGATTTGTTCACCGGAACACCTGTAATGACAGATTTTCCCAATTAGAAAAGCACAGTTATTTAGTGCCATCTCATTCATAAAGGAAAAAAATTGTTTCAGCGAGAGTCCCTGTGCATCTTACTGAAGGGTCCTAATTTTATCTACAGTTCACTTAAATATAAGTTCAAATCTTTTCTATCTAGTTAGTTCGGAGAAGCATGCACCATTTAAAAAATTTCATACCTACTAAAGCAAGGAAAATCCCTGGGACAGACAACGAAGCTGAAAACAGGAACCAGTTGTCTAATCTCCTCTTAGAATCCTGACAAACACAAACAAAAATTGCTTATAAAATACACACTTAAGGGATTACAAGCTCTAGAGTCAACCAAGAAACTATCATCATCAACTGGATTTCAGACCCTCTTCAAGCCCTCAACATGCTTACCCAAAGGAACAGCTAATAAACATTAAAAAATTACAAAATTGACACCAAGAAAAAGGTTCATGCGATATAAAACAGTAGTGTCTGGTGTATTGAAGAAATACAAGAGATGTGATGGGGAACAGAAAGTACACTAAGCAACACATGTGTGCCTGAAGCTTACCTGTAGGTTTGCTAGGACATGACCATATTGGAGTCCAATAATGCAAGTTACGGCAGCTGTTAGGGAGCTGTCAGTAAGAGATGCTAATGTAAATAGGACGTTGCGGAACTTTGATGGAGAAACAACGTACATAAAGACATTTCTAAAATGGATCAGATGCAAGATCTACCAAGTATTGTTTACCTCGGTGTAAGCAACTAATTATGTAACTGTACGGAAGAGAAACTGAAGAAGATACTAGGGTAACCTAACAAGTTCAAATTTTATATTCTAAACTACATCTAGTACACCTAAAGATTGTTGAGCTGACTTTGTGAATTTTCTCTTATAGCTTCATTAGTTAGCCGTGTTATTGGTTACTGTAATGCATAACCCTTCTCTAAAGTGCCTTATTATTTCTTCCAGTAGTCAAACTACTAAGTATTCGACCTAGCACCTACCATCACTGGATGGGAGAAATGGCATTTGCCAACTTGGGATGCAGTTTTGATTTTTCAAGTGCAGATTGCTCCTCCGCAAGCCTTGCATTCACACTCGTTGATAGCTTTTCAAAAGATAAACCAGCTTTTTGCCATGTGTTGAGTATTTCTAAGATATATGGTTGCACAAGGGAAATGGAATCGTCCATCATAACAAAAAGCCCACATTGAGGTAAATGCTAAGACATAAAATGAGAGCACTGTATACAAGACCACTATAACAGGATACACCAGAAAGGAAAGTTGGGCACCTTAAAATACCTTCAGGGTCAAAAGAAGCATGGCACCATGATGGTGAGTAATCAGAAACTTGGCCACTGGTAGACATGTTACAGTCCTGTTTTTAAAAATTAGAACAAAGCCATAATGCACGTACAATTTAGTCTACAAAACAGCATTAGCATGCATTCTACCTTCAAATTCCGGTAAACAGGTTTTGCATAAAGATGATTATTGCCAATAACATATCGGTCAATCATTCCAGCTGCATTGCAAGCAGGGCCAAGATCACTTCTCACTGAACAATTAACCTGTGCAAGACATAGCCAGAGTCAAGCAAGAAACGGTAATAGCAGAAAATCTAGTGAATCACTACTATCTTGAAAGGTTGATTCTGCAACGGACCATGTTTTGACTTTTGTCGAGTAATTGGCTACTCTCGGTGTGCCCCTAGAGTGCAAGAGTCAAGTAAACAACTGGAGTAGAGGGCTATGCTGCTCGTAAAGATGGATTTTTCCACCCAAGTCGCATAAAGAACTCTAACTAGCTATTGTATACAGGCTGGAAAGAAAAACTTCCATAGCCAATCGGCTAGTCAAACTAAAACTGGTCCAGACAAGTTATGGACCTTTACTGTTGACAAAAGCTGGAAAACAATGTCCAGAAACAAAAGGCACATCAAGGGGCTGTTTGTCCGGAGAGTCTTCTAATTTCCATTTTCAATTTCAATGAAGGCAAATCGCATGAAAATGCGTTTGGTGCATTTTGTTTTCATATTTGAAATGAAAACATGGAAGAGGTGTTTTCCATTTTACAATTAGAAAGCTGTTTTCACTTTTCTCAACTCAAATGAAACCACAGCTTTTCTCCCTGATCTCTTTCCTCTTCAATAATTGATCTCTTTATTCAGACTCCAAAAACTGTTTGTTTAATGATAAAGCTTCACTTGAAGTACAGGAGCTTCAAGCTTCAATAAAATTGTAGATCTCCTTCAACCAATGAAGTTTCAAGCTTTGACAAAGTTTAAAAGCTTCGCTGAGGTTTCTCTATAGTCTGGTCCAATTTTGAGGCTTCATAAAGCTTTGAAGAAGCTGTAGCTTTGTTGGAGCTTCAAGAATCTTCAACAAAGATTTTCTGAAATGGTGAAGTTGAACTAAAAGACGGTGCATGAGAAAATAAATTCCTGATTTGTAATTTTCTTTTTTTACAAATTTTTATGTGGGTTCATTAGTCTTGGTTCGGTTGGACATGCCACGAGTGTTTTAGTTCAACTGTATGTCGATTATTTTTAAGATGGAGAAGAGAGATGTGAATTTCAAAAGTCTGGAGTATGAGCTATATAAAAGTGAAAGTCTTATTAGTTGTTGGGTAAATCTAACATCAATTTTTCATTAGTAAAATCTAATATTTAATTAGGTTATTTGATAAAAAGAATTTTGGTAATTTGAAGGGTGGATATATACGCTTTACTTATAGCATAGATATATATTTACATCTATCAAAATTCTTTGATGTTGAAAAAAGCACCGCCAAACATGTTTTCAAAATTCTCTTTCCTTTTGGAAAGTTTCAATTTTATGCACTACGAGGGTTCATAAACACAGAAAAAGGAAAACAATGTTCATTGAAAACAAGAACTGAAAATGTTTTCACGTATCAAAGGGCCCCCCAGTATACGTGTTTCCAGAAGTGGGTTTCGATTACCATTTTAACAAGCTAACAGATTCCCCGCGACCCAAGAAAGCTGTTTTTGAGTGTGAGAATGAGTCCGCGTGACTCTGTGAGGCAAAAACATGAAATTCTTTAATCCAGGGCTCGCTAGGAGGCTAAATGCACATAATAAGTAGTAGAACTCTTCATCCGGATTAGTTGCTTCACCTATATGGATATGCAGAGACCTTGAACTACGGAACCTGCTTACAAGAAATGGCCTAATGATGAAAAGGTTTCTATGAACTTTGGTTTAATGTTAATGACTTGCCGATGCTGAATAAGAAAAAGAAATGATCAAGTGATAAGCTGGAAGCAGTCTCACCGCAGGGAAGGGAAAGAGAAGACAGCAGAAAAGGGGCAAAGCATGCTCTCACCGAGTAAAAAGTGCTACCCGATGAGGATGTCACCTCAAACTGCCAATCTGGAACATATAGACCATAGGATAAAGCCACATATATTACTGACAGAAAAATTGCAAGAGACCTGCAAGACACATGGCAAAGTTACTTCACATTTAAGATATTAAACCATGCTTTCTTATTCAAAAAAGAAGGGAAGAAAGATATAGAGAGAAAGTTGACAGACTAAAAATTTTCCGAGGCCCAATAAATCCACATCACTATAGGACACTTACATTGGCTATTTAAATCTGACTGTCCGCTCTTATTCTACATAGATTGTGAACTATTTGTCTGGCTAATAGGTTACATCTGCCAATCGATTGCTCTCAGTTAAACAGTTTGACCAAGTTGTATAATCCACATGCTAGTTGAGGGCACGCCATTTATGAACTTGCTATACTAACTAATGCAGGGATGAGTATATTCAATGTTCAGGCAGATGCATTTGTCTCCAAAGTACCAAACTAGGCAACTTCCATTTGTAAGAGAAATGACTTTTGTGGAAATCTGTTTCTTGTAAAATTATGCTAACCGATTACATAACTTTCAAATTAGCAGAAGCAAAGTCAAAGTGGGGCCGAAAATCTATTTTTTCCGCTGTTAAAGGCTTGTTTTCTACAGTCCATTTAGGCCACTCTATTCTGCATATCTTGAAATATGAATTTAACGAATAGATATTATGAAGTTAATTATCCTTTGTGAAAGAGTTGTCAGCTGGTAAAAGGGCACAGCCTTAAAAACAAAAGAATGGACCTTACCAATGCCAATAATAACTCTGAACAAAATGCCATTGTCGCGATGTCCTTTGTGAAAGCCAAATCTCGCATAGAGCCGTGACAACGTAGCCAATGGCGATTCTCTGATATTGATGGTAATTGAAGATAATGCTGGTTCATTAGCATATCCCTCACATACATGCTTTACAGAGGCTCTGTACTTAGACTTATCTTACTACAACCATCGTGATCATCGAATATAAATGGCTTCAATTTTTCATAGAGACAATTGGAAGACCTATTGAAAAAAAAAAAAAACACTTGCTACAAATATCAAGCCAGATTTTTCCAGTCAGCTTCATTTGTTTTGGAAGCAGTTTTCCTTAACAAAGTCATCAGTAAAACTAGCCCAATATGGCAGAGCCAGAGAGAAAAGGCAATGAAAGCATTTTTAGATGAATGTCAACTGCATTAGACAAGTTGCAAAGTTCCTGATAAGTTCAACCGTCCAATGATTAGATCTATATTATGTTCATTACTTTCTAACCCAATAGAATTATCCAACATAAAGAGCATCCAACGGACGGACCTGCAAAATCCCAAACCACCGTATTCTTTCAATGTCGACTCCGTATGTTAAAGAAGATATCCCGTGCAAATAACCACCTGAAAATTAATCACATAATTTCAATGCTTTGGCATGTGAATCAACATAATTTTTTCGCAATCCCATTAGCACTCCTACAAGAAGTTTTAATGTCATTACCACCTGGAAAATCTCAATGTATACTAGCTTAAATCATGAGTATCCCCAGAGGATGTCAACAAGCTAACGTATTGCCCATGTGCAATGGGAAGCTATAACATGTTACCTTGAAGAAGAACGCCAAGAAGAAAAAGTTTCAACGCTCTTGCAACAGCCTCCCATGTAGCTTCTACCCGGTTCGTTACTTTCTGGAATCACGAAAGTGGCACACTCTCAACGCCAATAGCATCAACCGACTTGTGTATTGAGCAATGTCAAATCCATAAATGCAACCACAGACCACTCGGTCCAGAATTACTCAGTTTCTCAGTAAATTCAGCACAGAAGCTCAGTAATTTGCTCGCGAGAATCAATCACATTTGCGGGAGAAGTCAGGGGGTTCGTACCTTATAGACAAGAGCCAGAGACACTCCGACAATGAAAAGGAAGAAAGGCATCACAAAGTCAGCCAAGTGAAGGCCGTTCCACGGAGAATGAGCAATGATCGGGAAAATCGATCCACCATAGTCAACGAGCATCATTAGCTGGAAATGAAAGACGATGAACACAATCAGCGCTACCGCCATTTCTCATAGACGAATGCTAGGAATAAACAGAAACGCCCCTGAGCAATCGACAAACGCTTGCTAAAAATGGACCTTCATTTCACCAGCCGGAAAGGAGAACGCGACGACGAAAGGAAGCAAGCATTCGCGACGAAGCGGCGAGACAGTAGACATTGACGCGACTGCTGCTGCTAGTGTTGTAAGGCAGAGAGAGAGAGAGAGATGGGGGAACTCACGAAAACGCTGAGACCGCGAAATACGTCGAGCGAAGCGACGCGCGGGCTGCGCCGGCCGGCGGGTGGCTCCTCGTCGTCATGGTTCAGAAGAGGGACGCGATCGGCCATCAGACGGCCGAACGGGCGGCGGCGGAGGGGGAGGGGGCGGGAGCTCTTTTCCGCCGGAGAGAAGCGTGCGTGCGTGCGTGCGTGCGTGGGGGAGAGAGAGAAAAAGACAGCACGGGCCCGATGATGTCGAGCTGTTGTCTCGCTCGCCGCCGGCGGATAGGTGACGTGGCGTCAGGGGCCCACCCACCAGTTGGGCCAATGAGGGATGGAGTGGGGTCCACGCGCGCTCCTAGGCTAGACTTGGAGGGGGGTTCTCCTAGGTCAGGTCAAATCTCGTCTTGTTGTCTTGAGGCAAAGGGAGCGTTGACTTTGACAGGACGGTGGACGAAGCCGACAGGTGCGATGCGACCTTTTGGGACAAAATCATCCGTTGGAACATTAAACCTGCATTGCGATAAAGATCATTGTTAAATCAATTTCGCATATTCCCAGTTTGGCAAGTGGCATATCCCTATAGTCTGTACATTTCGTAAAAAATATTTTTCTCATTTTTCAGTATACTCCAACATCCAAGCTTTGACTTGCTCATATCCTTAACGCTCAAACTCTAATCTCAACCCTCAGGCCTAGGTCCACAAAGGCTATGCGTGAGTCCTCGTGCACTGGCTCAGGTCATTGGTTAATGAAAGTTTGTTCTTACAAATATATTTTTTGAAAAAATTGCATTTTTTTTTAAATCGAATTTTTTATCATTTTAATTTTTTTCTTTCTTTTTCTTTGCTTCCCTTCTCTTTTTGCTTCTTCCCTCGCTGGTCGACGACCACGACAACAACCAGTGATTGGCCCTAGGTGAACTCAAGTGTCGCCAACCTTGGGCAAAGCTCCATCTCCTAGATATAGTGAGGTCAAGCTCGCTAAGGCATCGCCAGTGTTCTGCAAGTTGCAACAAGCTCGAGGAGAAGTTGATGAGTTGCAGTGAATGAGCTCGCCAGATCTAGCAACCTCAAGGGCTCACCAATCATGGCAAGCTCAACCTAGCCGGCCTATGGTGAGGCTCAAGTTTACTTATGATCGATCATTTGCAAAAAGAAAAATAATAAATAAATAATAAGAAAAATTATGAATATTTTTATAATTTTCCCAGTCAAATTTTTTATATCAAGCGATAGAAAATACTTTCTAATATTTTTCAAATTTCAGCCAAATATCAGAAAATCAAATCAATTTCCTCGTAAGAATTGATTTTTCAGAAATAATACATCTTTCGCAAAATAAACGGACCATTTATAGTTCATTTTGCAACCCAATTTTCACAAGGGCATGCTTCTCCTCGTGCGGACTGGGCAATCGATGCACGAATTACATTGAACAATCATTAACCTCCGATGGCCTTGCATCAGCTCGAAGAAATATATTTTGATAGACATATTTTATTAACTTGGAATGCACACGAAAGGCTTTTATTATTCACACGCACGAGGTAAGAGGCGCCACCCGGTTCACGAGGCACTCAGTCGCCATTGATCGTGGAATACTCAGGTCTTGAGTTTTGAGTCTTTCGACTTCTCACAATAGAATCGGTAGATCTCAAAACTACTCATTCCCTATCCTAATCACGACTTGGCTCCTCGTTGAAGGCAAAGGGACATCATCCTTGGCTCAAGGCATCAGCAGATCCATGAAATTTTCACTAAGATGCGAAGAATACGTTGGAAGATCAAACCTTCGTTTAATTATTTGAATCCATGAAACTTTCACTTGGACATTCAACCGATTACACGAGAGTTACCGAGCGAGAAGTGACCATGTGACAAGCCAATATCCGACCCAGATTAAGGCAGCGAAAGAAACAGAAACTCCTTTTTCTTTATTATCAGCATAAGACGAGAGACGGGAATTCTCTGAGGCTTCTTCATTCAAATGCCCACAGGTTCCCCCTGCGCACCTCTTCTTCATCTTCCGGTGAGGGCGTGGATGGGATATCGAAATGTTTGCATTTCTCGGCCGGGGTTTTACCCTCAATCGTGTTGGACACGACCTCCAGGGCCAAGTCCAGCAGGGTTGGAACGTCCGGGAAATTTGCTGCCTGAATGGAGGCAAGGAAAAAATTGATGAGCACTAACATACAAAAGGCCAAGCTTCGGCCTTCAAACTCAAGAATCACATTTCGAAGCTCTTTGGAAGGGAAGGTGCAGGTAGATTGGACTCGAGCGCATCTTGGACCTCGTGTTTGCCATTCGTGTTGTAACAACAAAACTTGTGAAGAGATTTGTGACATTTTTTTGTGACGTCCAATGGTTATTTCACGAGAAATTGTGAGAGCAAATGCGATGTAATTTTGCAGGCGATTGGCTTGTTTTCTGCAACAAAACTTTCCAAGATCAAGCGCCGACCGTTGGTCAGAAACTAAGTGAGCAGCAAAGCAAACACTACGAAACAGAAACTCCACCCCAAAGAAGAACCTTCGAACTTGAGAAAGGGAGTACGGCGTACGGACCTGGATGTAGTCGAAGACGGTGGTGGCCACGACGTTGGCAAACTCAGCATCCCAATTGCGGAGGCCCTCGGCATCGACGCCGACCTCGTGTGCTTGGTGCAGTACTCGACCACTTTGGCCAGGGTTCCGCCCTTGATGTTCGACACCAGGATGGGAGCGTCAATGCAGCTCTCGTCGATCAAGTGCTCGAGAGTCTTGGACCGTAAGGCGCGATCTCCTTGATCTCGAAGGTCTCTCCGTCGGAGCTCTTCAGGGTGATCGACTTCTTCAGGTACGTTGGCGAGGAGGAGGAAGAAGACGACCTGGTTGGTTTGAAGAATTTTATATACGGGAATCGTCTTCTGATAGAGAGATAAGTCGATACGCTCGATGGAGAGGTTTGTCGGGGCTGTTTATATCGTTCTGCTTTCTCTGTCGAAATTTATAAATTTATAACATAATAAAAAGAAATTATATTTAGTGATACGTATTAGTATTAACATTTTGGAAATATTTCGTACCAAAACTAATAACATTCGAGACTATACGAGATTATATATGAAAGATCCTTTTTTGGCTCTCTCTTTACCCTATGTTTTTATCCCTAGGAGGTCTTCCTCCATTAATAAGTTTTTTTGAAAAACTCTGTTTATTCTATTACCAGATTTCAAATAAGCAAACTATAAAAGATAAAAAGGTTAATATCACGAAAAACGGTAAATTGATACACCTGTGATAAATTTATTTCAAATTAATTCTTTGGTTAATAAAAATCCCAAACCGATATATTTATAACAAATTTATCCATCGTTAATTTTCATTAAATCGATTTAATGGAGGGTAGAATCCAAAACCGGTATTTCATCATTTGCCATGTGTCATCAATTTCAACAATTTGAATATAAAATTTAACGGAAACTAACGAAAAATAAATTTATCACAAATATACTAATTTAGATTTTTAATGGTCAAAAAATTAATTTAACATAAATTTATTATGGCCATATCCATGGGTTTTTCGTGGAATTAATGTTGGATGCAAATTACGCAACCCCAAGATCTCCATAACTAGAACAAGAACATGCATAATAGATCAGAAAGATTTAGCACCTGTTTTAGGATCCATTGTACTTGAAGCGGAAGCGGAAACACAATGTTCCACGCGCAAGTCCTTCTCCTCTATTGTCCTCCGTATCACTGGCTCAATGAAGCAACCTCCCTCACGTTTAGTGCTGGCTCAATGAAGCAACCTCCCTCACGTTTAGTGTTAGGTAAACACTCCTTAGGTGAGGATACATGTGAGAATTAGGGTTAGAGGAGAGACTTGAGCACTATTTATAGAGTTTCCAACCAGTCCCTCTCATTACGGGCCAGGCTCAACTCGGCCTACACTAGCCAGCCCATATTAGACTAATTAAGAAACCTTCTATCTCACCTTAGACCAAACCCCGTAAAACGGTAAACGTTAAACGGTAAATTACAATATCAATTAATGTAGTCCACAATTAGAAAAACTCTTACATTCTCCCACTTGGATTATATTAATTGAAATCGTACTGTATGTGCGCACATTGATCCAGAGATAATTCTTAATAGTCAATCCTATCCCATAAAGTCTTAAACACCGAATCATGGCGGTAACTGCATGTATACACACAGAGCCTTCCATGGTCACGAATGTTCTCAACTTTATTGATATGGATTCAATATGGTAATGTGGCAAATGGATAATATCTCTCATAGAGAGATCTCATTTGTCAGTCACAATTATCTTTACTTTAGGCGTCACAAAAACTTGTGCCACTATATAATGCTTTATGGTTCCAATGAATCCACATATGTCTTGTCCTTACGGTTAACATTTCTTTATGTATCACAAGACATATGCACAAGGCTAATAACCGGATGCCCAGATGCCCCTAGCCTTCACTCAAGGTTTATACAATCCCTTGAGACTTTATCAATATGTATTCAACATAATAACAACACATTCAAAAATATTTTATTGAATGCAAAAGTTGATACATATCAAACCGTGACAAAGTGTAACGAACACAGATGTTAACTTTATTAGAGTAAAGCCAAAATAGCTCCCACTAAACAACAGCATCTCATAATGCTCCTAGGCCCATGCTAATGACATGTCATTCAGATACACATGGGCGTAGGCCTTTAGTTAGTGGATCTATAATCACATCATCTGTGGAAATATGTTATATTATAACGTCACCTTTCTGTACTGTTTTTTTTTATGGTCAAAAATTTTGACCACTATATATTTAGACCCATTGAGACATTTGTTGTTAATACTACAAATTTATTGTCTCAATACAACCGTATGGGCCAATCCATAAAATTAAAAACGGTCAACTCTTTAATGAGATTCTAGAGCCTAAAAGCCCAAGTAACAACCTAAAAGAATATTACTAGTACTGCTTACATAGTAGAAGATGACATAAAATTTTATTTACTGCACTTCATGCTAACATAAATATGTATTATGTTATTGATCTCTTGTCATCATAACAGATAACAAAATCTACATCTAAATACCCTACTAACTGCAAGAATTAAACATGTCTGTAAATTAGCATATAATCTCTTGTCCTTTTAAGTACCTCAAAACTTTCTTGGCAGCAACCCAGTGATCACATCCTAGATTTGATTGATATCTGCCTAGAAGTCTCGTCACAAAGACGATATTTAGTTTAGTGCAAATTCGAGCATATATTATACTTTTAAGTGCATTGACACAAGGTACACCCTTTAATCAGATTTTCTCAATATCTAAATAAGAACAATGTGATAGATTCAGTCCATCACCCTTAACAACAGGAGCAATTCCTGGCCTGCAATGATGTATATTGAATATTTCCAATATACAATCAGCAAATGTCCTCCGAGAAAATCTAATATAATATGAAAAAGACAATCCTTACAGACTTCAGTACAAAGGATATAAGATGTCTTAAGGTCACAACTTGTAAGCAAAAAATTATATACATAAAGTATGAGAAAAAATAAATTTCCTCCCACTAACCTTGCAGTATATTGAATTAATTTGTTCCTAATTGAACAAAATAACAACACTATGAAACTTTAATAATATTGTCTAGAAACTTGCTTAAGATCATGAATTAAGACTTTTCAGTCTACACACAAGTTTACTTGAATCATTTGTTGTAAAATCATCTAGTTGCACAATATAGATTTTGTATCTATTTGACGTAATTCCATATTAAAATAATTTATTAATGCCACGTTCACTCGAAAGAATATTTAAAAATACTATAAAGAAATATTTATTTCTTCACTATAAACTATCCACCCCTCTTTTAGAGTAAAAACTTTAGCTACCGGTTTGGCTTTAAATTCCACAATCTTTCTTTGAAAAATTCTTTTAGTTTTGTACGCCAATTTGCAACTAATGAACTTATGACCTTTAGGCAAGTAAGTTAGTTTCCAAACACTATGATGTTTCATAGATTGTATATCGTCTTTTATGGCATCTAATCACATACTTGATTGAGAATAAGAAAAGACATTTATAAATATGCCATTACATCAACCATATAGTGGATAGTGTAATCATGCTCTCGCAAATAAACTATATAGTCTGATGGTATAACTGATCGTCTTTCCCTACCAAATCTCCTTAATAAAGCTGCAACCACTTCATTCTGCACTTGAGAGGTTTAAGAAATTTTATTATAAACTATATCAAGAATAGTACCTTAAACCTCAACAAGTTTAGTCTATGGTACAGGAGATTTCATAATTATCTGTATAGATAAAGACAAAAACACAGTAACCTCCATCATACTATTATCTTTAATAGTCTGAGAGTAGCTATCTTCTACAATTACGTCAAACTGTAGAAACTTTATAATATGTGATTCCATAATTCTCGTATCTTGTTTAGGGTCATAAAATTAATACCCATTTTAACAATCTGGGTAAGATACAAAAATAATTCCGAATGGATTTGAATTGCAACGCACTTAATATTGGATTAGATAACCTTCACATATGCATGACACCTCTAAATTTCATATGATTCAAGTAATTTATGTCCAGTCTATAACTCAAAAGAAGTTTATGAAACAACTTTGATAAGAGACACCTTTTGTATGTGAAAAAAATTGCTTTCAAAATATAAGCCCATAGAAGACCGAATAAATTAGTCTTACTAATCATACTCATCACCATATTCAATATAGTGCATTTATGCCTTTTAGCCAAATCTTTTGTCAGGATTTTCAAGCATAGTAATTAAATTACCACCCCAGAATATACCAAGTATTTGACAAATGACCCTTTAAGCAATTTAGTATTGTCATACTTGCCAAAATACTTACCGCTACTATTAGGCCTGACAACCTTCAAGACTAATTTTAACCAGTTTATTCTTTATCTCGGTTATTTTCCTTAAATAGAAAACTTTTGGAAACAACCTTTTAACCATATATGAGATGTATATGTAACACAATCTTTACAGATGTGTCCTAATTTCGATATTAGACAAGACATAATTTCAAGCAACTAAGGCTTCCATCATCTTATAGCAGTGCAGTCCATAGGCATAACTCTTTTCAAGTGTTCCAGAATGGAACGCTTCATGGACAATAAGCAAATTCAATTGCTCTTTTCTCAAGCAACAAATCATATGTCCACAATTTAAAGTTTGAAGCAGTAAAAACCTCAATAATAGTGGAGTTATAAATTACAGAAAAAGTGACTGAAAACAAGCAATGTATATAATTAGCATCATGTGAGCACCGTGTAACTTGATGTACAAGTACACATCTAGAGAGTTACACGCATAATCATATAATTACATTTGGGCAGAATACATGACATGCAATTGTACACTCCCCACATGATAGCGGTTATGAGAATATATTCCAATTCTTTGTGAATTCATCACCTTTGAGCATATGAATCACTAGAATCAGTCACTCCTCCACCACACCATCATGTATCCCTCCATGAACTAATACACAATCATCTCTTTTGGGAGTATGACTACACATTAGACCATGAGACATCCCAATAATTATAAGAGACCGAAATTTCTCAAACCCAATCAAGCGTGCCACTTTGGCGATCACTATTCAATTGAATCCTTGAAATTCTCTCATATCAGGGATATAAACTTTACTTCTCACATACACCATAGACATGTGATTTTAACTTCAGTGATAGGGGCATCATATCACCAAAATCACATATCATGCTAATTATATTACTTTATAAAAATAATCATATATATATATATAAAGAACCTAAAAGTCAGACTTCAATGAGATCACCGATCATAGCAACACAAGAAACTTCTCATAATATAGAAGAAAGCATCTCTTGTGCACCCCGATTACTGATTACCAAAACAACATAAAAAGAATGCCGATCCAAAGGATCCCTCATAAGTTGACATCAATAGCAATATAGAGTATCCACATTGATAAGCTTAATAGTTGATCAATTATTGATCATGAGTTTTATAAGGCAAAATATGACTCCAAGGCCAATAGCTGATTTATTAGCCAATTATGAGTAACAAATTATCATTACATCAATTAGTGGCCTATAATTGAGTCAAAACACAGAACCAAATATCTAATCTTATAATAGTAGATATTATTACTTTGCGTAAATGTTGTCATACTTTTTAACCATAAACCAATGCTCAACTTGATAGACATTAACAAGTGACCAGATGAATTTAGGTAAAATATGCAATAACTTAACTGACATACATTATCCACATTCAGCAGATGTGATAATTAATATAATCAATTTGGTCACGAGTTCTTAAGACGTCCGTCATTCAAAGATTACCAGTGTGTAAAAGAGTATACTTAAACAACAAAAATTTTATAATCAATACATAGCTCAATTACTATCCCATAATGGTTGTATCTCATTAAGCCAGATTCAGTTCATAATAAAATTTAATTTTTATTAATGAATCACACCATTATAATGTCTATGTGATAACATACCTATAACCCAACACTTATATTTCCAAAATCACAGAAAATATAAGAAAAATACGGAAAAATACACTAAAAATACACGTATTTAGGGTTCCGAATGTATTTTCACATCCATAAAATTATCAAACATGTAAAATAAATACACCACAACGTAGAGGATGATCATACGAACCTAACGCCATCATCCACGCGCCCACACGCGCCGCCTGAGTGCGCGGCACGTGGAGCTCACGCGCGGCGCGCGTTCGACGCCCAGGCGGCACGTGGCCACGCGTGGGGGCGCGTGCGGCCTCCTCCGGCGACGCGCCGCCGACCATCTTGCTCGTCTCATTGAGCCCAATCCGAATTTATGATTTAATTTTATTTTTATTGAACAAAAAATAACGAAAATCACAAATTATGACAAAAATTCTATGCGTTCGAGTTCTAGGGTTATGGTTGCTCTGATACCACATGTTGGATGCAAATTACGCAACCCCAAGATCTCCATAACTAGAACAAAAACATGCATAATAGATCAGAAATATTTACGCACCTGTTTTAGGATCCATTGTACTTGAAGCGGAAGCGGAAACACAATATTCCACGCGCAAGTCCTTCTCCTCTATTGCCCTCCGTATCACTGGCTCAATAAGGCAATCTCCCTCACGTTTAGTGTTAGGTAAACACTCCTTAGGTGATGATACATGTGAGAATTATGGTTAGAAGAGAGACTTGAGCACTATTTATAGAGTTTCCAACCAGTTCCTCTCATTACGGGCTAGGCTCAACTCGGCCCACATTAGCCAGCCCATATTAGACTAATTAAGAAACCTTCTATCTCACCTTAGACCAAATCCCGTAAAACGGTAAACGTTAAACAATAAATTACAATATCAATTAATGTAGTCCACAATTAGAAAAACTCTTACAATTAACCCAAAATAAAATCAATCCAAATATGCAATTAACACATTCCATCTTTTCATTTTTCTTCTTCTTTCGAACCTAACATCATTGTGAACAAGTAGAGCTGCGGAGTGACACATAAATAATTTATATCTCAGACATGTATCATATTCTTAATGGAAGCAAGATTCGATCGTACTTTGAAAGAACAAAAATTTGGTAGAGACATGGAATGATATGAATTTCAGTGGAAAGACATTCAATGATCCAGATTTTTATAGGAAGACGAGACTTTTGATGTTTTTTTTTTCTGATTTGCAGATGATTCGAGTGTAGGCTCGTGTTTCTAGTTTTGGGTTCTTTAGAAATTGTGAGGACCGAAGCCGACCAGATCAAACCTTTCTCCCTCGAGAAACATAGGATGTCTGGAAGAATTAAGCTCGACATAGCCTCTTGAGGTTTGGTTACAAGAGCGATCGTTGCTCATGGTCGCTCATCTTCAAGAATACGTTGGAAGATCAAACCTTCCCTTAGTATTGAATTCGTGAAATTTTCACTTGAACATGCATTTATAACATGTCAGAAAACGCACCGAAGAGTACACTTTGCCAGAAGCAAACATTCAACAAGCCAATGTCCGATACGGAGTAGGGCAGCAAAAGAAACAGAACTTCACATTATTAACACAAGACAAGACCCGGAATTCTCAGAGGCTTCATTCAAATGCCCACGGGTTCGCCTTCCGCACCTCTTCTTCCTCTTCCGGGGTGAATGAGGGTTTGATATTGAAAAATTTTTGTATCTCATCCGGAGTCATACCCCTAATCATGTCTGCCACAGTCTGGCAGCCCAAGTCCAGCAAAGTTGGAATTTCCAGGAAATTTGCCGCCTGAATGGATGCAAGGATCAACTGATGAGCACCAACATTTTCTTTTTCACCAACATAAAGAAGCAAGCTTTAACCATCAAGTCACGAATCACATTGAAAAGCTCTTTTGAAGGTGCAGGTTGATTGGAAATAAGCACATCTTGCACCTCATGTTGGTCATTCATGTTGTGTTATCAGGGTATAAATGGTTTTACATTATAAGAGCAAAAAATAACCAATAGATCCCATTGAAGATCAGACTACTTACCTTGATTCACCTGCCAAACAGAATGAGATCCATTTCGAACAAAGCCAATGCTGAACTAGAATAACCCATTATTCGAGGCCTAGCACTGCCCTCAAGGCAAAGCTCACGGATCGTGCAGATGATAAAAGCAAGATTTGCAGTAATGTCGGACCGACCTAACTGAATTTGCGAGTAGCAATGTCGGACGTACCTAACAGAATTGAGGAAAAGGAAACTTGTCGACATTGACAAGGCCAAAGTGAGTACTAACCTGACTAATCTAAAGCCGAATCCCGATCCAATATCCCGTTTGAAGTTCCGAAGAGGGCTTCAAGGCAATTTAACGTTCTAAAAAATAAATCAAGAACTTACAATTGAAAAGGAAGGCGTAAGTTCAAGAGAACTAGTTCACCAAACTCCCGGTTTTGCAGGAGCAGGAGCAGAAGGCGTGTTTTTTAAAAGGATAAAATGATGGGGTTTTTCGTTTTTGTCTGTTTCCTCCACCATCAAGCATGCGGGATTGTAGCTCTTCGGTTTGGCTTTAACCATCTCTCGTGTTCGGGTTTTAGGAACATTACAGTCGAATCTGTTCAAGAGGACGACAAGAGCCAGAGAATGCAATGCTCAAGAGACGAAAAATTCATCAGCTGAGCTATGGACTCGTGACGTCAGCAAATGCAGATTCGGGATGCTTAGAGAGAGGGGAATCGAGCTGCTTAATGGCGTGTTTTGCACCCATTGGACAACACTTCGCACTCTTAGAAAGATAAAACAAAAGAAATTCCAGGATCGAGCATCGATCACTCCTCAGAAATAAACAATGCAGCAAAGCAAACATCATTGCCGAAACGAAACAGCACTCCACCGCAAGGAAAACCAACGAAATCGAGACAGTGGGGACAGAAAGTACGGACCTGGATGTAGCCGTAGAGAGTAGCCTGATCGACGGCGACGAACTCCGCGTCCCAAGCGCGGAGGCTCTCGGCGTCGACGCTGGCCTCGGCGTGCTTGCTGCAGAACTCCACGACGCCGGCCAGGATCTTGCCGGCGATGTTCGGCAGCGGGATAGGGGTGCCGGCGCAGTTCTCGTGGATCATGTTCTCGAGGGTCTTGGACAGCAAGGCGGCGGCCTCCTCGATCTCGAAGGTCGCTCCGTCGGAGCTCCTCAGGGTGATCATCTTCTTTGGGCACGCCGGCGGCGAGGTGGAGGAGGAGGAGGAGGAGGGAGGAGACGACATGGATGGCTCGCTTCGTCGTTGAGAGAGAGAGAGAGAGAGAGAGAGAGAGAGACGTGCAGAGAAAGAAGTTCGGAGAGAGTATTGCAGAGGAAGTTGTTATAGATAGAGAGAGAGGTCGTGTCGTTGACTCGCCGACGTTGCCGAAGACGAAGGATTTTAACATACGGAAATATTCCTCCAATACGCTCGATGGAGAGATTAGCCGGGGCTGTTTGTATTATTCTGCTTTTCCGGTGAAATTTAAAGTATTTATTAAATTATAACAAGAAAATTACTGTTGTGATGATATTTGTATTTTGCAGAAGTTTCAAAGTGTTTCGAATTTACAGAAATTCAAATGTGTGGGTCAAGAAATTTCAATTAAGCAAAAAATAAAAGATAAAATCAATCACGTCCGACATAATTTGTTCCATCTTCTTCTTTTTTGTCCTTTCCTTCATAAGCTTAAACTCATTGGGGCTATATAGAAAATTGCAGGACTGATATGTATATCATTTACTTCTCCATCATGTATCTATTCTTAAGTGGCGTAGCTATATTCGATTATATTTTAAAAGAACAGAACTTTTGGAAAGATGTATGATGATGTGAATTTCAGACAAAAGTCATATAATGATATTGATTTTAATGGAAAGACGTGGATTTTGATGGTTTCTGCGGTCTATATATGATTTGAGTGTAGGTTCATTCTTTTAGTTTTAGGTTCTCTAGAAATTATTAACACCAAATTGACTAGTTCTTTCACTCCTCAAAAAACATAAATCTTTAAAAATCAGGCCCCACGTAATCTATTAAGATTTGGTAAGGAGAAACATCATTGCTTGTGGTCACGAATCGTCAAATGGTAATATCAGAATTTAGGTACAACCTTTGATTGGACTGAAGATTAGAGAATGAATACAATCATTAGCATTTTATTTCTCAGTAAGCTATGCCACACGAGATCAAAAAAATATATTTGATATTCTCTCCTTTTATTCATCATAAAGCTAAGGTCAAGCGCCATCATCAATCTCCGGTGGCCTTACATCTCATGCTTATGGAAAAAAATTGATAGATTTATGGAAAAATTTCATAAAAAAACCTGAAGTGAATTTTATTTCAAATAAGGGTTTGAAGCAATTATGATTATTTCAAATAAAGGCTTGAAGTGATTATAATTGTTTCAAATAAGGACCTTACCTTGTCGTTATCGGCCCAAGGGCATTTTTGTCCAAATTGTCCTTTTTTTTTTTAATTCTTTTTTCTTTTCCAATGTCGGCCAACGACTGCTAGCAAAGGTTGGAGAGGGCTTGGCGACCCTCACCGGCCACTAAGAAGGGCCAGCAAGGGCTTCGTGACCCTTGTCGGCCACTAGGAAGGGCTGGTGAGGGCCTAGAAGCCCTCGCCCGCAACTAGTGAGGGCTTAACAGCCCTTGCTAGCCTTAGCCCTCGCTAGCCACAAGCGAGGGCTCAGCGACCTCGCCGACCGTTCCTCTCCTGGGTTGGCAAGGGCCGACCTCACTAATAGTCACGAGGGGGGACCTCCCCCAGGGCAACAGTCAACCTCCCCCAAGGCAAGGGTGGCCCTTATCGAATCATGCGAGGGCAGCCCTCACCCAGCCCTCTACAAGCATCGCCCAACCATCGGCAAAGAAGAAAGAAGAACTAAAAAAAAAGGAAAGGAAAAAGGGCAAATGACAAAAATGCCCTTGTTCGCCAAAAAGTCATGTCCTTATTTGAAACAAATATAATTACTTTGAGTTCTTATTTGAAACTATATCCACTTCCAACTCATATTTAAAACAAGATTTACTTCATGCCCTTATTTGAAAAATGAGGACACTTTGGACTTTTTTTAAAATTTTCCCTTTATTTTATAAGCGTGGAATGCACATCAAAAGCTTTTATTTTTCATATGCACAAGGAAGAGGTGTTAAACTCCTGTATTTTTGCTGATCGTGTATGAAGTTTTTCACCTTTCCGACCAAAAAAAAAAAAGGAAGAGGGGTCACTTGGTGCAATGGGCACTTAGTCACGATCAATCGCACGAAACGTTGGTCCAATTTTTAGTCTGACTTCTCACTCTACAATCAGTAGATTTCAATACTCATTCCCTACGCTTATCATGACACGGCTCCTTTTTCAGGGATTCTAGCTTTCAAGTCTTGCTCTAGGCAAGGTACATCATCCTTTGCTCAAGGCACCAGCAACACCAACAAGCCACGTTCAAGGCTTTCCTTTCACAAAGTAGCTCTATTCTTTAAAACAAGCCTAATATCTTCATTTGGGGAAATTACGGAGCCCAAGTTCGAGCCCCAATTACATTCAAAAACTTAAGCCAATAAATTATAAATCATCAAAAGAGAGCTCAAGTATATTGCACTTTTGTCAATTTGGTTCTAAATCTTTTAATTTTACAAATTAAGTCCTAAATATTTTAATTTTATCAATTAAGTATTAAACATTTTTATATTTGTCAACTGAGTTCATCCAGCCAATTAAGTCCAAAAACTGCGAATGTCAGCCATCCTACATGACACAACCAATTTTGACGAATATCATTTTTAATAATATTTTAATATTTTTTATATTTTTTATTCTTTTTCTTTTTCCTCTTTCTTTTTCTTTATTTCTCACCCTAGGCCAGAGAGGTCATCGATAAACTCTTGTTGGCCACAGGCAAGGGCACCCTCGTTAGCCACAGGTGAGGCCGTTGGGCCATCCCCCAAAACCAAGTGAGGGTCGCAATGCCCTCGCCTAGCCAAAGGGCGAGGGTGTGCTAGGTTTAAGAGGGGAAGGAAAAGGAAAAAATAAATAAAAATTTAGAAATAAAATAAAATAATTAAAAATTATTCATGTTAGCGCCAATCGTGTCATATTGGACGACTGGTGTTCATGTTAGCAATTTTTGGACAAAATTAGCCAAATAAACCCACTTGGTAAAAAGCGAAAATATTTAGTACTCAATCAGTAAAATTGAAAAATTTAAAATTGAATTTTAAGACTTTTTGGACAATTTTCCCGCCCATGTCCAAGCACAAACAAGGATATATTAACTTATCCCACACCACACAAATTCCATATTAGCGATTTCCAAACAAAATTGATCGAATGAATTCAATTGATGAAACATGAAAAGGTTTAAGACTCAAATCGACAAAATTGAAAGGTTTAGAATTGGATTGGCAAAAGTGCAATGTATTTAAGATTTTTTGAACAATTTTCTCGCCCAAGTCCCAACCTAGTATTAAGTATACTCCCCTTAATTCAGGTACCTTTCTTCTCAACTTAAATCTCCATCCCATCATGTTGGGAATTGCCATCAGGATCTAGACTTGATCGCCAAATCCAAACCCATCAATAAATCCAATTGAACCTATCTTTACTCAAAAAGTTTAAGCCAATGAGTTATGAGTTAACAAAATTTATAAATAACTTCACGCCACACTAATTATTTGATGTGGGATTTTTCTTTTAAAACAACTCACACATGTATCTCAAATCTTCTACTTTACAGGGTCCTCCTATACAAGAATATGCTGGAAGATCAAACCTTCCCTAAGTATTGAATACGTGAAATTTTCACTTGAACATTCAACCATATCATGTCAGAAAAACTCACCGAAGAGTTCACTTTGCCAGAAGCAAACTTTTAACAAGCCAATGTCTCATACGTAGTAAGGCAGCGAAAGAGACAGAACTTCACAATAGTAAAGATAACACAAGACCCTGAATTCTCTGGGGCTTCATTCAAATGCCTACTGGTTCTCCCTACGCACCTCTTCTTCCTCTTCCGGTGTGAATGCGGTCGTGATATTGAAAGTTTTTTTTATCTCATCCGGAGTCTTACCCACGATCATGTTTGCCACAGTCTGGCAGGCCAAGTCCAGCAAAGTTGGAATTTCCAGGAAATTTGCCGCCTGAATGGATGCAAGGAAAAACTGATGAGCACAAACATAAAAAAGCAAGCTTTAACCTTCGAGTCATAAATCACATTAAAAAGCTCTTCTGAAGGTGCAGGTTGATTGGAAATAAGCACATCTTGGACCTTATGTTGGCCATTCATGTTGAGTTATCTGGGTATAAATACTTTGTACATTATAAGAGCAAACAATAACCAATATAGATCCCATTGAAGATCAAACTACTTCCCTTGATTCACCTGCCGAACAGAATGAGATCCATTTCCAAAAAAGGCCGATGCTGAACTAGAATAACTGACTATTCGAGGCCTAGCACTGCCCTCAAGGCAAAGCTCATGGATTGTGCAGATGATCAAAGCAAGTTTTTAGTAATGTTAGCCCGACCTAACCAGCTTTGTGAGTAGCAACGCCAGACCTACCTAACAGAATTGAGGAAAAGGAAACCGGTCGGCATTGACAAGGCCAAAGTGAGTACTAACCTGACTAATCTAAAGCCGAATCTAGATCCAATATCCTGTTTGTTCATATGGGCTTCTTGAATCCTAAAGTTCCGAAGAGGACTTCAAGGCAATTTAATGTTCTCAAATAAATCAAGAACTTAAAATTAAAAGGAAGTATAATTTCAAGAGAACTAGTTCACCCGACTCCAGGTCTTGCAGGAGCAGAAGGCGTGCTTTTTAAAAGGGATAAAAGGATGGGGATTTTCGTTTTTATGTCTGTTTCCTCCATCATGAAGCAGGCAGGATTGTAGCTCTTCGGTTTGGACTTAACCATCTCTCGTGTTCGGGTTTCAGGAACATTATCATAGTCGAATCAGGCTCTCACTGTTTGGCGGAGCCGTTCGAGGGGGGTGACAAGAGTCGGAGAATGCAATGCTCGTGAGACGAAAATTCATCAGCCGAGCCACGAGTTGGTGACCTCAGCAAATGCAGATTCGGGGCGCATACAGAGAAGGGAATGGAGCTGCCTAATGGCGTGTTATGCGCGCAATTGAGCAACACTCGCCCTCTTAGAAAGAGAGAAAAACAAAGAATTCCAAGATCGAGCACCGATCGCTCCTCAGAAACCAAAAATGCAGCAAAACGAACATCGTTGCCAACACGAAACAGCACTCCACCACAAAGAAAAACAACCGAAATTGACAAAGGGAGGTACAAGTACGGACCTGGATGTAGTCAAAGAGAGTAGCGTGATCGACGGCGATGAACTCCTCGTCCCAAGCGCGGAGGCTCTCGTCGTCGACGCCGAGGATGTAGTCAAAGAGAGTAGCGTCATCGACGGCGACGAACTCCTCGTCCCAAGCGCGGAGGCTCTTGTCGTCGACGCCGGCCTCGGCGTGCTTGCTGCAGAACTCCACGACTCTGGCCAGGACTTTGCCGGTGATGTTCGGCACCGGGATCGGGGTGCTGGCGCAGTTCTCGTGGATCATGTTCTCGAGGGTCTTGGACTGCAAGGCGACGGTCTCCTCGATCTCGAAGGTCGCTCCGTCGGAGCTCCTCAGGGTGATCATCTTCTTCGGGCACGGCGGCGGCGAGGAGGAGGGGGAGGGAGGAGACGACATGGATGGCTTGCTTCGTCGTCGAGAGAGAGAGAGAGACGTGGAGAGAAACCAATTCGGAGAGAGATTAACCGGGGCTGTTTTGTATTATTCTGCCTTTCCGTTAAAATAATTAATTAAAGTGAAAAAAAAATAAAGTCAATCCCATCAGCCATCTGCCATCTGATTATCCTACCTTCTTTCTTTTATCTTTTCTCTTTTTTTTTTTTCCCTTTTTAAGCTTAAACTCATTGGGATCATATTAAAAATAGCGAGAATGATACGTAGATCATGGACTACTCAGTCATGTATCTAATTCTTAATGGGGCAGTTGTGCGATTCAATTATATTTTGAAGGAACAAAACTTTTGAAGAGATATATTGATAATTCTATAAAAATAGAGTTATTTCACCTATTTTAGGCAACAATTAATGCAATATCTATAAAAAAAAATATTTGGATTTCTTTCGATTATTTGAATTTTCCTTATTTATGCAGAATAATGAGATATGGGAAAGATAAGGAAAGGAATCAGGAATTCAAATCAAAAAGCAGTGAAAGAGTGAAAGATGGATATCAAATCAGGAAATCCGTGATTTTGTTTCCTAATATTATTTACAAACGTTGGGAGATAGATACCAAATTAATAGATATCAAATTAAAGGTCCTCTGATTTACTCTCTAGTTTTATGCGTAATTGCGCAGAGATAAGGATCTTGGATATATCATATAAATAGGAGAACATGGAGAGCCTAAGGGAACATCTAGGTTTTTGTTAAATCGTTTTTCATTGTTGTAAGAGTTTTTGAAGTATTTTCAAGAGAAGACAGAATTATTGTTGTGAGAGTTTTTGAAGTATTTTCAAGAGAAGACAGAATTATTGTTCTTTGATTCAAGATGCTAGTTTTGATTTATATTTTTATTTCTTCTTCTACTATGTTCTAATTTTCTTTTGTTAGGGCTACGATATAACTTAACTATGATAATGTAAATTTCATGATTTTTATGTTTTGTAATTAATTTCATTCATGCGAGTTATATATTATTGTGCATAATGCTTTTGAGTGACTGGTCACCACTTGATGATCTGATGTGCATGTTTGAGATTGAGAAGTGATAATATGCAATTGCTCATTATAATATATAACTATGAATTAAACGTTGATAGAGATATATCACTTTATTTGTATAGTTTTCGGTGATAAGGAATCAAAAGAATTATTGTAAGCCGGGAATATTCATAGTTTTTAATGCACTTATGTTTATTTTAATTCATATAGAGATATAGTGGATTGATAAACTGAGTAAGTTTGTTATACCTAGAAATAGGATAGTAAATAGATTAAGAAATTCCGCTATCACATGTTTGATATCATTATTGTATCCACAACAATCTAAAATTCATATCTAGTGGTTATGGTGAAATCGGATACTCTAATATATTTATCTGATTGATTTACTTACATTTAGTCTCCAAATTTTATTTTTAATTTATTCTCAATTATATTTTGATCTGTTAGATAAATTTTAAAATTAATCCATTTTAGTATTTGATTAGTTTATTAATCATCAATTTCCGTGGAACAATACTCTTCCTCATCATTATATACTTGTTTGAAACGTTCACTTACATTTAGAATTTTATGAACATATATGATGAGAACGATCTTGATTTTAATGGAAAGATGAGACTTTCAATAGTTTATGTGGTCTATATATGATTTATATGTAGGTTCATTTTTCTAGTTTTAGCTTCTAGTTTTAGCTTCTTTAGAACTTGTTAGCATCCGATTGACTTGATCTTTCACCTCTCGAGAAATACACGAATAACCTTTTAAGGTTTGGTTAGTAGAAACTTTATTACTCGTTGTCACCAGTCTTCAAATTGTAATACTAGACATGCATGATTTAAGCACAACCTTTGATTGGACTGAAGATAGAGAATGTATAAGATCATCAGCATTTATTTCTCTTGTAAGCTATGCCACACGAGATCGAAAAAATTATTTGATAGTCTCTTTTTATTCATCACAAACCGAAGGTCAACAACTCTCATCAACCTCCGATGGCCTTACATTTCACGCTTATTGAAAAAATATATTTGACAGGCTTATTTTATGAGCATGGAATGCACATCAAAAGCTTTTTATCTTTCATAAGCACGAGGAAGAGGCGCTGCATCGGGCACTTGGTCACAATTGATTGCGCGATACTTTCATCGAATTTTCAGTCTTTTTGACTTCTCACTCTACAATCGGTAGGTTTCAAAACTCAATTCCATACGCTTGTCATGACATGGCTCGTTTTTCCAGGGATTCTAGCTTTCATGTCTTGTTCAAGGCACGGGACATCTCATCCTTTGCGCAAGGCATCAGCAGCACCAACCAGCAGCAACGTTCATGGCTTTCCTTTGGCAAAGTAGCTCATATTCATCCTGCTTCCTGGAGTCCTCACCAAGATGCAAGCACACACTGGCATTTCAAACCCTCACTAAGTATTAAATCCGTGAAATTATTACTTAAATATTCATTCCGTATCATATCAGAAAAACTCACAAAAGTTTTCACCGCGTGAGAAGTAAACATTCATCGAGCCAATGTCCCATCCATATTAAGGCAGCAAAGGAAACAGAACTCCTTTCACAATATTAACATACGACAGGACCCAGGAATTCTCCGACGCTTCATTCAAATGCCCACTGGTTCGCCCTACAAAACTCTTCTTCCTCTTCGGCTGAGAATGTATCGTTAATATTGAAAATTTTGCGTATCTCAGCTGGGGTTTTACCCTTCATCATGTCTGCCACTATCGCAGAGGCCAAGTCTAGCAAGGTTGGAATTTCCAAGAAATTTGCTGCCTGAATGGATGCGAGGAAAACTGATGAGCAAAAACATAAAAACGCAAGCTTTTGCATTCAACTTATAAATCACATATAAAAGCTCTTCGAAGGTTCAGGTCGATCGGACTTAAAGCACATCTTGGACCTTATGTTGGCCATTCATGTTGAGTTCTGTCGGTATAAATACTTATACATGATCAAAGCAAAGAACAGACGATAGATCCCATTGAAGAACAAACTGCTTGACTTGATTCATCCACCAAATGGAATGAGATTCATAACGAACAAAGACGATAGATTCGAGGCTTAGCACTGCCCCCAAGTCAATGTGATCGCCGATCGTGTCATGTTGGATGACCGGTGTTCATGTTAGTAATTTTTGGAAAAAATTAGCCGAATGAACCTAATTGATAAAACGTGAAAAAGTTTAAGATTCAATAGGCAAAATTGAAAAATTTAAAATTGAATTTAGGTTTAAGACTTTTCGAACAATTTTCCTGCCCATGTCCAAGCCCAAACAAGGATATATTAACTTATCCCACACTACATGAATTTTTACGTTAGCGATTTCCAGACAAAATTGATCGGATGAATTCAATTAACGAAACATGAAAATATTTAAGACTTAAATTGGCAATATTGAAAAGTTTAGAATTTAATTAGCAAGATTTTATGAACAATTTTCTCACCCAAGTCCGAGCCTAGTATTAAGTATACTCCCCTTAATTCAGGTATCTTTCTTCTCAACTTAAATCTCCATCCCATCGTGTTGGGAAATGCCATCGGGATCTAGACTTGATCGCCAAATCCAAACCCATCAATATATCTAATTGGACCTACCTTTACTCAAAAAGTTTAAGTCGATGAATTATGAGTCAACTAAAATATATAAATTACTCCACGCCACACTAATTATTTGACGTGGGATTTTTCTTTTTAAAACAACTCATACATGTATCTCAAAACTTCTACTTTACGGGGTCCTCGTGTACAAGAATATGCTGGAAGATCAAACCTTCCCTAAGTATTGAATACGTGAAATTTTCACTTGAACATTCAACCATATCATGTCAGAAAAACTCACCGAAGAGTTCACTTTGCCAGAAGCAAACTTTTAACAAGCCAATGTCTCATACGTAGTAAGGCAGCGAAAGAAACAGAACTTCACAATAGTAAAGATAACATAAGACCCTGAATTCTCTGGGGCTTCATTCAAATTCCCACTGGTTCTCCCTACGCGCCTCTTCTTCCTCTTCCGGTGTGAATGCGGTCGTGATATTGAAAGTTTTTTTTATCTCATCCGGAGTCTTACCCTTGATCATGTCTGCTACAGTCTGGCAGGCCAAGTCCAGCAAAGTTGGAATTTCCAGGAAATTTGCCGCCTGAATGGATGCAAGGAAAAACTGATGAGCACAAACATAAAAAAGCAAGCTTTAACCTTCGAGTCATAAATCACATTAAAAAGCTCTTCTGAAGGTGCAGGTTGATTGGAAATAAGCACATCTTGGACCTTATGTTGGCCATTCATGTTGAGTTATCTGGGTATAAATACTTTGTACATTATAAGAGAGAGCAAACAATAACCAATATAGATCCCATTGAAGATCAAACTACTTCCCTTGATTCACCTGCCGAACAGAATGAGATCCATTTCCAAAAAAGGCCGATGCTGAACTAGAATAACTGACTATTCGAGGCCTAGCACTGCCCCCAAGGCAAAGTTCATGGATTGTGCAGATGATCAAAGCAAGATTTTAGTAATGTTAGCCCGACCTAACCGAATTTGTGAGTAGCAACGCCGGACCTACCTAACAGAATTGAGGAAAAGGAAACTGGTCGGCATTGACAAGGCCAAAGTGAGTATTAACCTGACTAATCTAAAGCCGAATCTAGATCCAATATCCTGTTTGTTCATTTGGGCTTCTTGAGTCCTAAAGTTCCGAAGAGGGCTTCAAGGCAATTTAATGTTATCAAGTAAATCAAGAACTTAAAATTAAAAGGAAGGTATAATTTCAAGAGAACTAGTTCACCCGACTCCAGGTTTTGCAGGAGCAGAAGGCGTGCTTTTTAAAAGGGATAAAACGATGGGGCTTTTCGTTTTTATGTCTGTTTCCTCCGTCATCAAGCAGGCAGGATTGTAGCTCTTCGGTTTGGACTAAACCATCTCTCGTGTTCTGGTTTCAGGAACATTATCATAGTCGAATCAGGCTCTCACTGTTTGGCGGAGCTGTTCGAGGGGGGCGACAAGAGTCGGAGAATGCAATGCTCGTGAGACGAAAATTCATCAGCCGAGCCATGAGTTCGTGACCTCAGCAAATGCAGATTCGGGGTGCATACAGAGAAGGGAATCGAGCTGCCTAATGGCGTGTTATGCGCGCAATTGAGCAGCACTTGCACTCTTAGAAAGAGAGAAAAACAAAGAATTCCAAGATCGAGCACCGATCACTCCTCAGAAACCAAAGATGCAGCAAAACGAACATCGTTGCCAACACGAAACAGCACTCCACCACAAAGAAAACCATCGAAATTGACAAAGGGAGATACAAGTACGGACCAGGATGTAGTCAAAGAGAGTAGTGTGATCGACAGCGACGAACTCCTCGTCCCAAGCCCGGAGGCTCTCGTCGTCGACGCCGGCCTCGGCGTGCTTGCTGCAGAACTCCACGACTCCGGCCAGGACTTTGCCGGTGATGTTCGGCACCGGGATCGGGGTGCTGGCGCAGTTCTCGTGGATCATGTTCTCGAGGGTCTTGGACTGCAAGGCGGCGGTCTCCTCGATCTCGAAGGTCGCTCCGTCGGAGCTCCTCAGGGTGATCATCTTCTTCGGGCACGGCGGCGGCGAGGGAGGAGGAGGGAGGAGACGACATGGATGGCTTGCTTCGTCGTGTAGAGAGAGAGAGAGAGAGAGAGAGAGACGTGCAGAGAAAGCAATTAGTAGAGAGATTTGCAGAGGAAGTTGTCCGAGAGACAGAGACGGGGGTTGTGTTGTTGACTCGGCGGACGTTGCCGAAGACGAAAGGATTTTTAATGTACGGAAAGTTACCTCTGATGTACTCAATAGAGAGATTAACCGGGGCCGTTTGTATTATTCTGCCTTTCCGTTAAAATATAAAATATTTTACAAAATTACAAAAAAAAAATTACTGTCGATATTTGTATTTTGCAGAAGTTTTAAAGCGTTTCAAATTTAGAAACTATTCAAATACGTGAGTCGGGAAATTTTAATTAAGCGAAGGATTAAAAATAAAGTCAATCCCGTCAAATATCTGAGTTATTCTACTTTCTTTTTCTTTTTTTTTTCTTTTCCTTTTTAAGTTTAAACTCATTGAGATCATATTAAAAATTGCGAGAATGATATGTAGATCATGTACTTCTCAATCATGTATCTAATTCTTAATGAGATAGTTGCGCAATTCAATTATATTTTGAAAGAACAAAACTTTTGGAGAGATATATGATGAGAACGATCTTGATTTTAATGGAAAGATGAGAGTTTCAATACTTTATGCGGTCTATATATGATTCATATGTAGGTTCATTTTTCTAGTTTTAGCTTCTTTAGAACTTGTTAGCGTGCAATTGACTAGATCTTTCACCTCTCAAGAAATACGTGAATAACCTTTTAAGGTTTGGTAAGTAGAAACTTCATTACTTGCTGTCACTAGTCCTCAAATTGTAATACCAAACATACATGATTTAGGTACAACCTTTGATTGGACTGAAGATAGAGAATGTATACAATATTTCTCTTGTAAGCTATGCCACACGAGATCAAAAGATATATTTGATAGTCTCTCCTTTTATTCATCACAAACCGAAGGTCAACAACTCTCATCAACCTCCGATGGCCTTACAGGCTTATTGAAAAGATATATTTGACAGGCTTATTTTATGAGCGTGGAATGCACATCAAAGGCTTTTTATCTTTCATATGCACAGGAAGAGGCGCTGCATCGGGCACTCGGTCACAATCGATTGCGCGATACTTCCATCAAATTTTCAGTCTTTTTGGCTTCTCACTCTACGATCGGTAGGTTTCAAAACTCAATTCCATACGCTTGTCATGACATGGCTCGTTTTCCAGGGATTCTAGCTTTCAAGTCTTGTTCAAGGCACGGGACATCTCATCCTTTGCGCAAGGCATCAGCAGCACCAACCAGCAGCAACGTTCATGGCTTTCCTTTGGCAAAGTAGCTCATATTCATCCTGCTTCCTGGAGTCCTCACCAAGATGCAAGCACACACTGGCATTTCAAACCCTCACTAAGTATTAAATCCGTGAAATTATTACTTGAATATTCATTCCGTATCATATCAGAAAAACTCAAAAGTTTTCACCGCGTGAGAAGTAAACGTTCATCGGGCCAATGTCCGATCCATATTAAGGCAGCAAAGGAAACAGAACTCCTTTCATAATATTAACATACGACAGGACCCAGGAATTCTCCGAGGCTTCATTCAAATGCCCACTGGTTCGTCCTACGCACCTCTTCTTCCTCTTCGGGTGAGAATGTATCGTTGATATTGAAAATTTTGCGTATCTCAGCTGGGGTTTTACCCTTAATCATGTCTGCCACTACCGCAGAGGCCAAGTCCAGCAAGGTTGAAATTTCCAAGAAATTTGCTGCCTGAATGGATGCGAGGAAAACTGATGAGCAGAAACATAAAAACGCAAGCTTTTGCATTCAACTTATAAATCACATATAAAAGCTCTTCGAAGGTTCAGGTGGATCGGACTTAAAGCACATCTTGGACCTTATGTTGGCCATTCATGTTGAGTTCCATGGGTATAAATATTTGTACATGATCAAAGCGAAGAACAGACGACAGATCCCATTGAAGAACAAACTGCTTGACATGATTCATCCACCAAATGGAATGAGATCCATAACGAACAAAGACGATAGATTCGAGGCTTAGCACTGCCCCCAAGTCAATGTTCATGGATGGTGCAGACCAAGATTTGTAGTAATGTTGGACCGACTTAACTGAATTTGTGAGTAACAATGTCAGACCCACCAAACAGAATTGGGGAAAAGGAAACCCGTTGGCATTGACAAGGATAAAGTTAGTATCCAAAGCCAAATCCGGATCCAATATCCTGTTTTTTTCTTATGGGCCTTGAATGTTAAGGTTCCAAAGAGGGCTTCAAAGCAATTTAATGTTCTAAGGTAAATCAAGAACTCAAATTGAAAGGAAGGTATGAGAGCAACAGAGCTAGTTCACCTAAGGTGGGGAAATCCAGGCTCTGCAGGAGCAGAAGGCGTGATTTTAAAAGGGAGAAAGGGGTTTTTCGGTTTTTGTCTGTTTCTCCATCTTTGTGCTGGGAGGACCGTACCTCTGTCTCTTGACCGAAGACAAGAGTTTCAGTTTAGAACGTCTTAACATGTGATCTCCTGTGGCTGTGGCTGTTTGGCCCTCTTATCTACCAAAAGAAGAGAGGGGTCTTCTCTTTTTCTGTTCACTATTGTCCCATTGTCGGGTCCTCTGACCTCTCGTTGTATGTTATGCACAAGAGAGGCCTGGACAACCAAACAATAATCAAGATAAAAGAATTGGATGCATAGAAGTCAGCGCTCAAAGAAGGCACAAATTGCCGATTCCTAGCACCCAATTGAACAGTACTTCAGAGACTCTCAGAGAAAGAAAAAAAATCAAAACTTCCCAAGATTGAGCATGGATCGTTCCTTAGTAACCAAGCAGCAAAACAAACATTGATCGCCTATACGAAAAAGAACTCTACCCCAAAGAAAACCCTCGAAATTGAGAAAAGGAGATAGAAATACGGACCAGGATGTAGTCAAAGAGAGTGGGGTACTCTACGTTGACGAACTCCGCGTCCCAAGCGCGGAGGCTCTCGGCGTCGACGCCGACCTCGGCGTGCTTGTTGCAGAACTCCACCACCTTGGCCAGGATCTTGCCACTGATATTCCGCAACGGGATCGGGGTGCCGGCACAGTTCTCGTCAATCATGTTCTCGAGAGTCTTGGACTGCAAGGCCACGGTCTCCTCTATCTGGAAGGTCTCTCCCTCGGAGCTCTTCAGGGTGATCATCTTCTTCGGGCACGGCGGCAAGGAGGAGGAGGAGGAAGAGGCCGACATGGTTGACTTGTTTCGTTGTCGAGAAAGAGAGAGAGACTAGCAGAGAAAGTAATTGAAGAGTTGCAGAGGAAGAAGTCTTCATATTTAACATAAAGAACAATAAACCCTAATGGGCATCTGAATTGTTATCTCCCTCTCTTTCCTTTCTTTTCTTCTTCAGCTTCAGCATACCGTGATCAGGTATATACGTGTAGGAATGATCCTTTACCATCTCCATTTCTGCTGAGCAATGAATAGAATAGGATAAAAAATATAGACGACTTTATTACTATAATTCGCTTATAACAAGATTTCTAAATTTTATATCTTATTATATCTAGATTTGTCCTTATTAGAAATTCAGTCGATTAAACCCACTCTTTATTTCATATTTCTCTATAATTCTTTTTTTTTATCAAGGAATTTATATCTCGAAAGAAGCTGCTTCCAAGATATAAATTTTGATTGTGTTCATCAGACATTCATTGATCTTAGAGATCTGAGTTGATTTTAGAAATTAGGCCCACCATCCATAGTTTTGGGATTTAGGCTTAAGTGGGATAAGTCAGGCCAGCCACAGCTTGCGACCCGAGGTTGTCCTGAATTTCTTCATCACAAGACGGCGGCGATTAGGGTACCGCGACATCGCCGGCCACAATAGATATCCCATCTATCAATTGCAGAATCGAGAATCTTGATTGACCCTCCATCGGCAATTTTTCAGTTGCTGTCGTGATATCTAGTCACTTCTACGTAGAGAATGTCCTCATCTGCTCTGGCATTTATTTACCCCATAACTGGAAAAAGTGGTAGTCGAAGGGCCTTGTGAGGACCCCAACCGTTCCCAATATGTCCCAAGCCTCAGATCTAAAATGCTAGGATTTCATAAATTAGTCTCCTTCCATATGTCACTTATGTAGTTTAATTTTCTCTATTACTACATAGGTATTGAGGATGTCTAGTCAGCCTAGGTCACATAAAATTGTTTGCTACCGACTCCTCTCTTGCTCTCTTTTTTAAAAAAGTTTGTACAAGTCAATTTGGTAGCCGACTCGAGAAAATCCAAGGAATTGAGGCGCCTCAGTTGAGCAATCCCAAGATTGCAAAATTTTGAGGTATTATAATGTTTAGATCGCATGTGGCATATTGACCTGCTATGTAATCAATGCGTATCCATGATTATGGCACCTAAGGGTGTATATGCTAGTGTAATGGTCACGAGGTTTCCGCTATCAAGAGACCATGATCAAGGAAGACCTCCCAAGATCACCTAAGGTTCCCACAAGAGCTTCCAGAATATTTCTAGGGACGGGCGAGACAATAATTACATTGAAGACCTAAGACTCTCTCGACATAAATGTCGGGGTAATAGGTTAGAAGGCGCGATCTTATCCACTGGATCGAAAGACGATCAATTGTTATAATTTGAGAACCTCGAGTATAAGAATGGGTGCTCTCCCCCTCATTGTAATCATCCAACCAATTCATAATTAAAGTTCCATTCTCTTGTTCAAAACTTCTCTCTTTAGAAACTTTCTTTTTTTAAGATCCGGGTGGAGCAATCAATCCAAGCAAGGCTTGGCTTAGGCGCTCAAATAATCCCAAACGATCCAAGAGAGCCTAAGTCGCTAGACAGTCTTGATCCCAAATGATCGGCTCGTGACACTAGATTGAAAATTAAATAGTCGAAAATTAATTTGAGAATTTGAAGTTTTGACCGTTTTAAATGCTGAAAAATAAAATAAAATGTTATTTGATAATAGTTGAACATTGAATATTGAATGATACCTTTTGGCTAATAAAGAATTGTTATGATTGGTAGGTTTTAGGATTTTACCAGTGTAATAGACAATTTTATCAAATAGCAATTATCAAATCAATCGTCAATATAAAATTACTATTTACCGTTGGATAAGTGATATATTGTTAGATTTAATTTTATAATTGCATTCTTCAATATGCCAAACATAAACGGTGATGTAAATTATCTTTTACCTTCAATAGGCTTAATAAAGATCCTCAAACAAGTACTGACCATCAAATTTGAAGAAACTCATTTTGAATTACATAGAAATTCTTCATTTAATTTGCATGGAATTAACCATTTTTAATGATTCAAATTTGATCATATTACACTTAACGGAATAATTTTTTCGCTTTATGTAAGCCGAAAAAAGTCAGAAGCCAATCAAGGGTCCCAATCTTGAAAACTGAAACTTCATATGGCATGCTTCTCCACGTGCATCCTGCGACTATCATCAACCTCTGGTGGCCTTTACATCCCGATCTCTTCAACCAAAAGTCAATTACTATCATCAACCTCCGGTGGCTTTTACATCTCGATCTCATTGAACCACTATCATCAACCTCCGGTGGCCTTTACATCTCGATCTGATTGAAGAGACATACGCGATCGGCTTATTTTATGAGTATGAAGTGCACAAGATTTTTATTTTTCCATATGCACAATGAAGAGGCGCCACCCGGTGCACGAGGCACTCAGTTACCATCAATCACCTGATACTTTCGTCTCGAGTGCTTTGAATTCTTGCACTACAACCAGTAGATTGCAGAACTCATTCACTCTCCTTCCCATGACACGCCTCCTGCAAAGCATGGACACAAGGGACATCATCCTATGCTCAGGGCATCAATCAGCAGCACCAACCAGCGACGTTTGCGGCTCTACTTTGGCAAAGTAGCTGCTACTTTTCTACTTCACAGAGTCCTCAATAAGATGCAAAGAATAGGCTGGAAGATCAAACCTCCACTATCAGATCTCTGAAATTTTCGCTCGAATGTTTGTCTGTGTTACGTCAGAAAAATTCTTATGAAAGTCCAGTGCGTGTGGAGTAAACAGTTAACAAGCATCCGTAGATAAGGCAAGTAAAAGAAGCAGTAACTCTTTCATAATATTAACATAAGAAAAAACCCAGGAATTCGCTGAGGCTTTCATTCGAACGCCCACTGGTTCTCCCTCCGCATCTCTTCCAACTCTTCTTCCTCGTCCGGTGAGGATATGGATTTGATATTGAAAAATTTGCGTATCTCTTCCGGAGTTTTGCCCCGGATCATGTCCGCCACAACATTGCATGTCAAGTTCAGCAAGGTTGGAATTTCCAGGAAATTTGCAGCCTGAATGGATGCAAGAATAAACTGATGAGCACAAACATAAAAGAAAGTAAGCTATAGCTTCACATCGTAAATCACATTCAAAAGCTCTTTAAAGGTGGTAGGTTGATTGGACTTAAGCACATTTTGGAACCTATGTTAGCCATTCATGTCGAGTTATCTGGGTGAAAATACTTGTACTCGATAAGAGCAAAATATAAACAACAGAAATTACTTGACTTGATTCATCCTTCAAATTGAATGAGATCTATTTCGAACAAAGCTGATGCTAAACTAGCATAACAAACCGTTCGAGGCTAAGTACTGCCGGCAAGGCAATGTTCATGGATTTGCAGATGATAGAAGAATGACTTGTAGGAATCTCAAACCAACCTAACTGAATTCGTGAGTAGCAATGTCAGACCTACCTAAAAGAATTGAGGAAAAGGGAATCTGTCGGCGTTGAGGAGCACAAAAGTGAGCACTCAGCTGACCAAGTCCAAAGCTGAATCTGGATCCAATATCCCGTTTGTTCATACGGGCTTTGAATCTTGAGGTTCCAAAGAGGGCTTCGAGGCAATTTAACTTTCTAAAAATAAATCAAGAACTTAAAAGGAATGTGCAAGTTCAACGGAACTATTTCACTTAACGGGGTTATCCAGGTTTTGCAGGAGCAGAAGGCGTGTTTCTGAAAGGGAGAAAATGATGGGCTTTTCAGGGTTCTGTCTGTTCCTCCATCATCGTGGAGCCAAGAATACAGCCCTCCAGTTCGGACTTAACCACGTCTGGCGTTTGGGTTATAGAAGGATGATTCTCAAACTAGACTCATTGTTTAGTGGAGCCGTCCAAGGGGACGACAAGAGTCGCAGAATGCAACGCTCATTTGACGAATTTCATAAGCTGAGCCATGAGTCCAGGAAATAAAGCTGCCCCATGGCTCGCCAAGCATAGAACAGTCTCCGAAGCAGAGGACTGCATGCCTCTGCAAACCCCTGAAGGTGAATTATCTCATCTTTCGTCCGGAGACAAAGTTGGTATCTTCTGGTTTAGTCCAAAACGTCGTAACCCGAAATCTCCTTTGGCTGTTCGGCCATCTAATCTACCAAAACAAGAGAAGGGGCCTCATCATTTTCTTCTTATTAAGTTCCCATCATCAGCTCTTCTAAGCTCTGATTGTATGTTACGCACAAGAGAGGCATGGACAACCAAACAATGATCAAGGAAAAGAATCGGATGCACCCAATTGAACAACATTTCGCAGGCTCTTGGAGAGAAATGGGAAAAAATCAAAGCTTTCCAAGATTGAGGATGGATGGTTCCTCAGCAACCAAAAGAGCAGCAAAAAAAAAACATTGATCACCACCAAGAAACCGACCTCCGCCCTAAAAGAAGCCCATCGGAAATCGAGAGAAAGAGGAGAGGGGAGTACGGACCAGGATGTAGTCGAAGACGGTGGCCTGCTCGACGTTGACGAACTCGGCGTCCCACGCGCTGAGGCTCTCGTCGTCGACGCCGGGCTCAGCGTGCTTGTTGCAGAAATCCACGACCTTGGCCAGGATCTTGCCGGTGACGTTCGGGAGCGGGATCGGGGTGCCGGCGCAGTCCTCGTCGATCATGTTCTCGAGGGTCTTGGACTGCAGGGCGGCGGCCTCCTCGATCTCGAAGGTCTCCCCGTCGGAGCTCCGGAGGGTGATCATCTTCTTGGTGCACGACGGCGAGGCGGCGGCGGAGGAGGGCGGAGGAGACGACGACGACATGGCCGGCTCGTCTCGCGGATGGTTGAGAGACGGACGGACTTGCAGAGGAGAGAGAAAGTTGCAGAGAGAGAGGCTGAGCTAGCGTGGAGTGCTCTAAAATAAATGAATGGAATTTAATAGAGAGAATTAGTCGGGTCTGTTTGAGGTTATTCTTATAAAAAAGAAATTCGATTTAACCTCGAATGCAACATTTTTTTTATGCACCTGTTGATTATTAATTCCTAAATATTAAGAGGGAAAAAGTTCTTTTTATAGAAACTGCAATGCATCTTTGAATAAATCGAGAGGACATATTTTCCATCGAAATCTAAAAACTATAATAACTTTAAACTTAAATTTACTTGTATATATTTTCTATTTTCCGAAAGTTTTAAATATTTCATATTTAAAATGAATTTAAACGTAAGTCGCAAATTTCAATTAAGCAAGAATCGAAAGGTAGAAATAATCTAAACCGACATAGGGCATATTCTTTCTTTTTGTTTCTTCTTTTTTTTTTTTTTTTTTCAGTTTAACCTTGTCCTGATCATGTAGAGAACAGGAGGAGGGATGCATTTATCACGTATTTCTCAGCTGCATGATTTGATCATTTGTTGAAAAAATAAGACTTTTTAAGAGATATCCGGTTACATAAATTTCAAACGAAAGTCATAAAAAGATATTAATTTTTTATGGGAATATGAAAGTGTCAATACCTTCATGATTCATGAGAGTTTATATTTCTAATTTTTGGTTCTTGAGAAACCGATAGCATGTGAACTCAACTTAATCGTTTTTTTTTTTTTTTTTTGGTGAACAGGAGAGGCAGAACTGCGATCGGCAATGTGCCAGTAGAACCTCTAGCCTACGCTACCCAGCGGATCCACCACCACGGCGTCACTCTTAATACACCTAGCTACTCCTGCCAGCCTCCTTGCGTAGCAAGGGATTCGAACCTCTCCCCTTTCTCGCAAAGGATCACTGAGGCCTACCCAGCGGAGCCACCACGGCCGGTGGTAACTCAACTTAATTGTTCACCCTTGAATAACACATAATGTTTAGAAGGATGATGCTCAACATAGCCTCTTGAGGTGAGACTAAGCCATTGCTTGCAATTTCGGATATTGACATTACAGTTCTATACTTACATAATTTAGGTACTAACTTTGATTGGATGAAAGACAATGACAATGCAAATGTGTGCAATTTTTCCTTATGCTAAACAAGCAAATGGAATTGCTGACAAGATCAGTAGCATTAAAACGTGGTTGTACTTATTAATGATGACGTGGATTTCTTTGTCTCCACAACGGTGACATGGACTAAAATATAGGAAAATAGAAAAAAATATATATAAGATAAGAAGAGAAATCCCAACACAGAGAGAAAGAAGGCGCGAACGGGTAGGCTAGCCTGGGGTGGCCACAGCCGCCCTGCCCAGCCGCCGGCGAGGGTCCGATGTCCCTCACCGGGCTCCGGCAAATCCGCCATCATTGGTTTTTTTTTTCTCTTTTTACCTCACTGCTTTTGACGGAGTTTCGGAAGTGATTCCTTCTGGCTCGCTCAAGTCTTTGATCTTTTGACACCATGCTTTAGAAAGATATGCACACTGGGAGAAGTTGAGTAGTAGTTTGGTTACGCTTCATTGTTAATTTGAAGGATTCGACTCTCCATTGACGAGATCTTCAAATTTTGGGCAGCAATGTTCGAGAAGCGAAGATCTACACACTCGGGATGGTCATCGCGACGTGGTTCCATTGCCATGAACGGAAAAAAATGCCATCTAATGGGATCGAATGACTGTAGATGATCATACCAATCAGCCCATCACAAGGTTCGATCGTGTGCGCCATGACATGATATGACAAAGGACCAAGCATACATCACTCCCAAAGAACCACGACTTCTATATAAGGATCAACTGGATCAGAAAAATGCATTTATAAGCTCTTGAATTGACAGAAACTAGCATCTGCATTACGATAGAAACGGAGTATACGCTTATCAGCACTTCCTGCGAGAGAGGACTCATATGCAAAACATTCCCTAGCCCTATGAACCCTCGTAACCTGTCCATCATATGATTCTCTCCAGCCGACTGTCAAGGATCGAGCTTCAGGCTCATAGCCTTGAAACAGGCAAACCTGCACCGATTCACAAGACTGTCAGCAGACTAAACTTAAAAAACGTATCACCTTTCACCAAAAGTTACAAAGAAGGCGCTTCATACTTAAGGCTTTTGCATTGACGATGCTCGGACATGCAGCCGGAGGTGGCGCGTTCTCATTCATAAATGGTTCAACTCGGTTTGGATCCGACCAAACTGGATACCCTTTAATCTTTCCCTGAATGCGTAGAATTGGTCAGCATCACAGTGAATTTGTCAAGTCAAATGTGGTCGAGCAAGCAGATAGTGAGGTTGTGTTACTAGTTTACGTACCAGGACATTCAGAGCAGCCAAGGTAGCCATGCCTTCACGAGTCCACTGCACAATTACCGGGAAGAGCCTTAGACAGTCATTGCAAAAAAAAAATAGGCGCTGGGGATTTGTTGTTACCAGTTATTACCTTAGAAGCAGAAGCAATATGAGGTACCACAATGGCATTCTTCATCTCCGAAAGTCCTGGCTTCATGTAAGGCTCATCCTGCCCAGATCATGTTTATAAATGAATTGTGGATAAGCACATCAGTGGTGATGATAGTAGAGAGCGGAGATGGAGTTGAGGATGAACGAAGAGGGGCTTTGGTTACCTCGAAGACATCAAGACCAACCCGGAACATGGGATTCTGTCTCAAATGCTCCACAAGCGCTACTTCATCAACAACTGGTCCCCTACTACAGTTCACAAGAATCGCTTCCTGTGATGAGGGAAGTAATTAAATTCTCGCATAATCAAATTTTAAGAAGAAGAAGAAGAAGAAGACGGGCGATAAACAAACTATAGCAACCTTCTTCATGGTCGCAAGGCTTTCCTTGTTGATGAGATGAAAAGTGGTCTTGTCCAGGATTGGGTGAAGACTTATCTAGAAACACAACCCAACTTCATGATAAAATGCAGATCGATGGAAATTTGTACAGAAATCCGAAAGTAAAGTTTTTGGCAAAACGAAATCCCACCACATCAGCTTCCCGGAGAACCTCATCCATGGATGCAGCTCTTCTCCAGGTAACTGGCCGTTCGCCATTAGCTTTTAGAAACTCACCGTAAGCTGAAACCACAAATTATGTTCGCAAAAATTAGAGTCTAGGGATAGAACTTGACTGGCATGAATAGATTGGCTCACTACGTGCCTGTAACAAACTTCTCAAGGCGAGTGGCTTGGTAAAGATCATAGTAAATGAGGTTCATCTTAAATCCTTCGATCTGTAAAGGAAAAAATCACAGTAAGCTAAGTAAACCCATCCAAACGACTTCTCGCATTATACACAAGTGGCTAAGATCACTTCATAGTCATATAAGATTAAGCAGAAAACCAACTCAGTGATGGGACCAAAATATTCCGAAAAGAAATCTATCTGAACTACAAAGAAAAGGAAAGATCCAATCCATTTTAAGAGGTTAGAAGAGAAATCGACTAATATGAGGAATTAAATTAGCTGGATACCATCATTCTTGCATATGCAGATCCAATACGACCAGCTCCAATCACTCCAACAGTCTGCCCCTTAAGCAAATTGCCGACAAACCTACCACATGAAAAGAAAACTTTAAGGATGTAAGTAAGTAATAAAAACTTTGAGAAGTGAGGATTGCAATATTACAGATGAGGGAGCCATCCATCATATAAGCCCGCCCTCATGAACTCGTCTGCCTCAACGATTCTTCTGGCAGCTGCTACAGAAAGCGAAGCTGCCAGCTCTGCGGTCGTCTCTGTAAGCACACCCTATCCAAGAAGTAGACAAATGCTTACATTAGATTAATAAGCAATAATTGGCAATCGTAGTTCAGAGTTCACACTGTATAAGGTGCTTTGCTTATATGAATAACTTTTAATCACATATACTTCCAGATATCTCATTTACTCTTCGTGTCGTATGTCTAAATGATCATATCAGTAAAAGGCAGAGCCAAAGTTTGTAAAATCTGGCAATCTGATATATCTTTGGGTATTTCAGGACGTAGCAGCCATCACCTTATCACGGCACATGAAGAAGGTTCCCTCAAGTAAATGCCAAGAGAATCGTACTCGTACTATGCTCTTATTCCCTGATCCAAACTTTATCAGTCTAATCCTCGTATTTTAGCTTTGGAAAAACGCGTGCTGATTAGTAAACCCCAATTGCAGCATTCATTTTTTTCGGTCAAATAACTGCATCATTCTCAACATGCTCCATCTTGCAACTTATTTCATGAATCGCCATCCGATGAAACCAAAGATGATGACAATAATGAACAACCATTTCCTACGACTGATCATCAAGCCATGAACACACTACTGAACTAGTACCTCATCCAATCAGACGGGTCAGAAGAAAACGAAGGAAGATGTATAGTCTCTCGATCAAGTGAGCGACGTAAAACTTACAGGAGTGTTTCCAACAGCAACACCGTACTTGTTCGCAGCACTGACATCCACGTTGTTGTAACCAACCGCCATGTTACTAAATGCTTTTCCTCCTGCTCTGCTCAGCGCGGAGAATAGTGTCTCTCCCCAATCCTCCGTCAACTTCAACATAACAAAATCCCAAAAAAAAAAAAAAAACCAGAGACCCATTTCAGAAAATTACGTGGAAGAAGCGAACATCTGCGAGTTTCTCTCGGACAACCTCAAAAACGACCCAGACAGGAAGGGATAGACAGACGGAGAGAGAAAGCACCTGTCCGATGACTCCATCGCACTTATCGCCGATGAGGGCGATGATGTCTTCCACGGACAAGATGGTCTTCTTCTGTGTGCATATCTGGTCAACAACGCAAAACAAGAAATGCCCGTTAATGATGGAAACAAAGGTATGATCGCCGTATGGGACGAACGAGTTATGGCCGCAAGATTCCATGGGGTTCAATCTACCTCGACGCGACAGTCTTGCTCGATCAAGAGATTGATCCACCGAGTCCCGGGCATGGACTTCGTGCTCACCACCCTGTACTTCCCATTCGGGTTCCACACTTCGATCGAAACTGGCTTCGCCATGCCCGACCTCTTCTTCGCTTCCACTTCAGCAGTTCCTCACCGCACTGCGAAGGACGACAGCAGAGCCGTTCGAACGTCTGGCCACCCGGTTTTATACTTCGCTGCTGAACCCGCGAGACGCAGCGTGTCGCGCTTTGCCCAGCGCTCGCGAATCACAGCCGTCGATCGGTAAGACCGTTGACCCCGGCCTTCCATTTGATAGCGTTCAACCGGGTTCATATTTGGGCGATGGGGATTGGACGGGGATTTTATCTGAAGTGTGTGATGGAATCGGGAGGGGGCTACTTTGGTGTCGGGGAGTTGGCGCTTTTGGACCTCACGTTTCCGGCAAGAGATAGGAGCCGAAGTAGCTTCGCGCAAGGGCGACACGTGTGGGGCGCATCTATCCTTCTTTTGTGATACGAACCGTCCTTGCTAAAGCCATTGGTAGAGCAAGAATGCCACCCATGGGCATGGTTCTAATTCCAAGTTCCAAAGCTCTGTCTAAACTAAACAGTGTCGTAAATCATGCTCACTAGCATGATTAATGTGTTTTGACGATTCATGTTTATTTCATCGAGGGATTTCACCTTTGAATCAAAAAATCACATGAAATGTCTGAACTAGATAGATACTCTTTGGAAATTTCGCATGACTGGTTGATGGAAAATTTTTAATTACCTGAGTTTCGAGCTAGCTTTATTCGCTTTTTGATATAGGCAATCAGGGTAGATCTAGGATCTGAGTGGACCTGGAATTGAATGCCCATCTGATCAGTGGCGCCCGAACAGTTTAGCCTGACCCGAATGGTGTTGGGTTGAACGCTGCATCCGGTCCTTTCGGCATATCGGGCCGTTCGAGGGTCAAAGCAATTGGGTCCACGCGGCCCAGATTCCTAAGGATATTGGGCCGCTCTTTCAGTGCCGAGGCCCGTGTACTTATAGTGAATGGGCTTGTTGTCGGAACTCAGAGCTTATCTAACTCTAACATCCCCGGTGGTTCATAGACGGGCCTATTCTTCTCTGGCGAGGCCCAATTAACGAGGCCCGGGAACAGCCTCCGTGGCACGTGTCGGGCACAAGCCAGCGCGGGGGGGCCACGCGTTTGGGTTGGCCGAGCATGCGAAGGTCACGAGCTCTTGGGTCCGGCCTGGCGAGCGTGGTTGGTAAGAGTTGTTGAACAAAAAAGCTAGGCCAGAAAATGTCCACAGTCACTAAATTCTTCAAAAAAAAAATGAAATTCGTTACTTAAACCCTTTTTTTCTCGTGGAAAAAGTCCGGGGCCAGTGATTAAACAGAGAAAATCAACGGTGATTATCATCTGATTCACATACCAGGTGATTAAACGCAGAAAATCATCAAAAGACGTGAAAATATATTTGAATATGATTTTCAATTGGTGTCATATTTGGCCAATAAGAAAAATCAACACGAAAGCGTCATGCATTTAAAACGCAATTGGGGATTTCGTTTTCGAATAAAGATTGTCCATTGGAAAACTCACGATGATGAGATTTGAGACGTGGAAGGCTTGATTTTGGTGTTGTGGCTTCCATTGAGACCGCAAGTTTTTTTTTGGTCAATAGACTAATCGATCAATGTGAATGGACAACGAGCCTACCATGTGTTTGGAGTGTTGACTTGGACCTCAACTTTTTCAGCAAATCTGGCTTAAACGTGCAATCAACACGTTCTCAATTCAAGGGTGATTCGCTGAAAAGAGAAGGACTTCGTCTCCCTCGCCAACCTTTACCCCAAAGGAGACTCAGCAATTTGCCAATGTCAAGATGATAGATTTGAGTAAAGAAGACAAGCTCTCAATAGGGTAGTATTACTTGTTTGGAAAGACAGTATGTCGTGAAAATTCATTAATGATTTCTAAAGTTTATATCTCTCGGATCTAAATTACATTAATTTATACCTTATGAAATGATATAAAGACTAGCGAGACTCGAATTTGCCGCAACCTGACACAGATCGTTAATGTAAAATTTGCTTCCGTTGTTCATGACTTGAGCATTGACGCGACCGCTTAGGTTTCTATAATTCAAAATAATTTGTGATTTCTTATGAATCTGTTTGTATCTAGTGCTTCAATATGCAATCCCAATTTGTATTAGTATATCTTTTTCTGAGTAAAAAAAACATAAGAATTGCGTTATTGTGTAATTGTAGATTCTACCAATATTATCATCCAATCAAAATGGAGAAAAAGATAACCGTTGCCATGCATGAGTATAATATATAACAAACTCATGCTTTCCATCCTGGCATATCATATTTGAAAAATAGGTTATTTTCCTAATTAAGTATTTGCTAAGCACCCAAGCATTATTGAGGATTTAAATAATACTTGTTAGCACTGTCTATTATTGAGGTCAAGCAAGGCAATCTTGGCACTCTCTTTTGGCTGAGCATGGCATTCCATTCCATTATCTTCCGGGTTAAAACAGACAAATTGGAACTCAATCTCTAAATCCAGTCTTCCGGGTCTAAAGATGCCATGCTTTCCACCTCAACCAGCACTAAACCCAATCAACCAAATTGCAATTAGCCACAAAAACACATACATGCACACTTGAAAAACAACTCCATCATCACCAATAATCACCGCAAAACCCAAAAAGGAATTGAAGAAAAAGGAAGAAAATCTCTGATGATCAGTAATTAAAATCAGATTATGGCCAAACAAATCATGTTTTAAATCCAAATTTAAGGAGTTGCTAAAGCTCAATCCCCCCATTCCCCTCATTTTCATTTCTGGTAAAATATTTGGACTTGCCAAAATCCCTTTTATCCTCTCTCTCTCTCTCTTCCCCCTGGAAAAGTCTGCAAAATCTCTTTTATCACAGAGAGAGATAACACAAAATCTCTTTTATCACAGAGAGAGATAACAGAGAGAGACAGAGAGACAGACAGATAGAGATAGCCATGGAGAGGCTTCTCTACTCCTCTTCCCCTTCCCTCCCTTCCCGGATCCTCCGCCGCGCCCCTTCCCCTTCCCCCTCCCTCTCCGTCGCCCGCCTCGGCGGTGGCCGCTTCGACTCCGCCAGGCCCGGCCCCTCCTCGCCGGCGCGGCCCGATTCCAGGCCGCCCGTGGGCTCCGTCTCGTGCAAGCATGGGAGTCCGCTTCCGCTTCCGCCTCCTTCCTTTTCTAGGAAACCGTTGGATAGATTGCCGTCCCCATCCTTTTCTTCGATCCGCTCGCCGGAGGAATCGCCGCCGGCTCCGCCACGGCCGTCCGAGCCGACCGTGGTTGGAGATTCTCGGAAGCTCAAGGTAATGGATCTCGGTGTAGATTCATGGTTTCGCTCGCTTCTCGTGTCCGATTGTCTCGTAAATTTGGTCAATTTTGGAGGTCAATCTGAATGTCGTGTGGTTTTGGGAGCGGCGATACCATTTCCAGTCTTCCTTTTTCTGTTCTACCGAAGTAATTTGCCGAGTGCATCTCTGTTTTAAGCCGTAATATCCGATTTACGAAGGATAGAGTTTAGATTTCTTTAAATTATTTTTCAGAAGGAATTCTGGGCATAGCTATGGATAGTTACGCTGTAGTATTCAACCGTGTGCGCATACCTAGCTGTTCGATCAGAACAGAGGGCTACATGGAATTGAATTCGCAGTAGGTAAGAATTTTGGAGTACAATCAAGGTTGCTATTGATTATCTTTGCAAAGTGAGGGAGGAGTGATCTTTGCAGCGGATGAGAGTTGCGATCTGATAAGGTGATTTGATGCTATTAATCTATGGAAAAGATTTGAGGTGGAAGCTAGGCTTGAAGTGGCTATTATTAGATATTCACCAACTAATATGATCCTGCATTCAGAGCTAGCCACAAGGAAAGGAGTGTGGCCAATCACTTCGGAGGCTCGTTTTTCATGATTTTCTGTAGCATTTTGGACATTGTTGATATCTGCTCTGGCACAACCATTGTGATACCCAAAAAAAAAAAAAAATGTCAGAACTTCTGGAGATGTCATGTGGTTGATTTTGAGGAAGTTTATGCCAGATTTTTTTCAATAATACACCCATCATTCATAAACTTTTGCAACTCATAACTTGAAAAAGAATGGACGAAATTGTCAATAAGGTCCAGAAACTTGGTGTTTTCCTACTTAACTTGCTATGGGGAACCAAGGACGAATTATGAGGACATTAAACAAGTACTACAGGTTGTTCAACACCTCTCAAACCTTCTTATTTCTAGTCATGTCATAACTCCTGCGAAGAACATTTGATTATGTGGAAAGTACCAACTGCCGTGCAATGCTTGCTCATTCCCAAAGGAACAATAAAGGAAGTTTATTCTGATGCTGGCATGGTGGTAAATGTTACATTAGCTTGTCATTTGGAGTGCTCTGGCTGTTTCAGCTAAGATTATTGCAGACATTGGTGTTAAAGAGTGGGCTGCTTTTCTTGTCGCCTGTGGTTTTCTGTATAATGATACCTTCTGGTCAGGAGGAAGAGATGTTCACAATAACTTGTTTGGAACTATATTTCTTATTGATTGCAGGTTAATGACGTTCCTCGTGTCGTGTTCTCATGAAAAATTTTAAGAGGGCTGAAATCTTTGTTATAGAATGTTTGGACTACTTCCTTCTGATTTCCTATTCGAAGTTCTGCGGTCTCATCTACATGAAAAAAGCTCAAAATCAGTTTCGTTTTTTTCAGGGATTAAATGCTGGAACTTTTGTGCTACTCTCTGCCCTTATTGTGGCCTTAATTCACCCATTCTTTGCATCACCCGCCTTTGCAACTTTTCAAAGTGCTGCTAAGACAGGAGGACCTGCAGCAGCTGCTGCGGTTGGGACGAGACTCATTCGCACGGAATTACTTACAAGTGCCTGGACAGGTTTCTTCGCTGGGTGCTTGCACACTCTATCAGGGCCCGACCACCTTGCTGCACTGGCCCCACTCTCTATTGGTCGAACCCGTATCGAAAGTGCTGCTGTTGGAGCCCTTTGGGGCTGTGGCCATGATGCAGGACAGGTACTATTTGGCTTGTTGTTTATACTTCTGAAAGATCGGCTGCATATTGAAATAATCAGAACATGGGGCACGAGAGTTGTGGGCTTCACACTACTTGTTATCGGTGCTATGGGAATTAAGGAGGCTTCAGAAGTCCCCACCCCATGCGTTGCCTTAGAAAATGGGGAGTGTGATGTCAGTCTCTACGAAACACTCGAAAACCCCCAGTTGGGGAAGAAGAAGAAGAAGATTGGATTTGCTACTTTCGCCACGGGGATCATTCATGGTCTACAACCTGACGCATTGATGATGGTCTTGCCCGCACTAGCTTTGCCTTCTCGCTTGGCCGGTGCGGCTTTTCTACTAATGTTCTTGGTTGGAACGGTGGTTGCAATGGGAAGTTACACGGTGTTTATAGGCTCATGCAGTCAGGCGCTAAAGGAACGGATTCCTAGGATAACTGAAAAGCTCACTTGGGCCTCTTCGCTAGTTGCGATTGCCCTCGGACTTGCAATCATCGTTAGCCAGTTTTTTGGTTACAGCCTGTATTGATCCATCGGTCTCTTAGTGGCACTGGCTTAGAAGCTTCTTCTGTAGCATTAGAAAGATCTGAGAAAGGTTCAATTTGTTTTCGGCGGAAATTCATCATTGCATCATATTTATTTAACAAGCATTGAAATCCTTGCTTTTTATAGTTGTGATCTCAGACTCAGTATAGAAGCAAGTTTACTGATCTACTGTTCTTTTTTTCCGGTGTGTTGACACGTTTGGTTGTAATTTGATTATCCCTGGTCTCTGAAGATGGTATTATGTAACAGCAAATAATAGCAATGCAATCTATTTGAGTGTCCTTTTAATCAATACCCATTTAATTTAATCGGCCGCAGATTCTCTATGTTCAGAGACATTGTAGAGCAAACTCTCTGGTGTCCTATCCATCTTGCCACTCATTTTGTCTTTCTAAACTCAAGCTTCACATGAGACAATATCCTCCACCTAACCTGACGTCGCTCTCATACCATGGAAAATGTGATGTACTGATTTTCTGCACGAACCCCACGGTTAGAGCCCAGCTGAAAATATGCATTTAGAGAACTAATTTTGCCATGGGCGGTTCATGTGGCGTCATCATATTTACGTCGATTAGTGTCATAAACGGAAAGTTTCTACGTAATCATGAAAGTGTTAATTTGTGCCAGTTTCTTGTTAACCGTGTTGGGTCGGGCTAGTATTTCTGTTAACAACTTCGTGTCACGGTGAGGATTGTCACCCCCAGGTGTAGTCAACTCCTGCCGCACAGTCTCTATTTGCATCCACTTCATTCAACAGCAGTTCCCAATTTTCGACCAGTGCTGTCGTCTTTCACAGAAACTAACTTTGCATCTCACATCTCATCTGATACGACTGAAGAATAGCATCCGCATAAGGTTTGAATCAGTGTCACCTAACTTTTCCTATCGTGAGCTCCGGAAGCATATGATAACGTCTAGTGGGAGGCTAGGAGCATCTTACTCGAACTCAAATCTCCATAATAGACAACTTAGTCAAAAAGGCTCACCAAGCAATGAGGCAATGAACCAATGCACGAGGGTTCAAATTGACTGAACAACCTAGAAGGGCCTTTTGCTGTTTAGAAAGGGGATAAGATCACACAAACACAACAAATGCGAACTACAGAATCTGAGCTTCCTAATGCAAAAACTACCAAAAGAGACAATGCAAAAGGTGCAATGAAAACGCATCAAAAGTTTCGGGTCTTGATACTACCGTAAGTTCATAGAGTTTTCCCGACAACAGAAGCAAAGAAATGCAGAGAGGAAAGTTCACAGTTGCGATATGAACAAGGCAATTAGAAAGATGACTATACTTACAAGAATGGGGACTTGTGGCATCTGTACCACTTCTATCTGGTTATAATCGTTTGTAATTGAAGGACAGAGAAATATAGAGCATTCCAAAAGGAAGTTGAAAAAGCAGATGCTTCCAAAAAGAAAGGAATCTGTACCAAAACAAAGCTCAGTATTCACAACAATGGACATTGTCAGGTAGTTAATTATGCGATTGGAAGGCTATTGATTACACGAGAAAGGCATGTGTTATGCAGAACCGAGTAATCTGTTTCTGAAGCTTTTTGAAGCACACAAGTTTTTTGGCCAAGCAAAGGCATACAAGATAAACAATTGTTACAAATCTGCTCTCTAATGGGCAAAATCGAGCACAGACCAGGCATGAGCTTTAGAAAGCTGCTCCCATCATGCAGAGAAAAGAACTAAGAACCCTGCTTTTTGTTGATGTCATAAAGCACACAAACGTCTGCTGCTGTCTTCATCTACATCAGACAGAAAAAAGGACAAGAATTTCAAATGGCAACGATTAGTCAAAACTACAATTTAAAAAAAAAAAAGTTGGTATAATTTCTCTTATCATGCTATCACAACTTAAATAAAACCAGATTAGAGGCACGAAAAGGAAAGGAAAGGAAAGGAAAGAATATACTGCCGGTATAATTGGATTATGACTGCTAAAGAGAAACTTCACTTAGCTGCAGAGGCAGGTGATGAAAATTGACAGGTAATGTGCTATTGCATTGTGATGCCAGCAGTAGTCCAGGACCATGTATACATGCGAAAGTCCATAAAAGGAAAGGAAAGCCAAAAAAATTGGATAATGCTATAACTCCTGGAGCTACTCTATCTAGAATTGTTCGGACTTTGAGAAGAAAACAGAAATATTAACACTCAAGATAAAGTTCTGGCGCGACACAACAATACCAAGGAATCGAAAATAATGACTGGCATGGTCAATATACACAAACAAAGTTAACAAGAATAAAGTTACATTACTTTATCATTAAACAATTGCAGAAATCATAAATGAATTGGAGAATCCTATTTTACCTGTATAACATTGACAGTTTGTTTTATTGCCCATCCAAATATGCTCAGAGCCAGTAAAAGCAAGAGAAATGGACTTTGTCTGGCTGAGGTCATAAGTACCTGATAAAAAAATAAAAAAAAAGCTGGGAAATTAAACAATGGCATCAAGAAAATTTAGTGCAACTGACAAGGCAAGGACTTACATCAATCAAATCTTCAGTTTGCTTCTCCGCGCGAAGGAATAAAATGATGTAAAGCACCTACATGATTTTGTAGAAGCAAATCAGGAAATCCAGGTACTATTTATCCAAATCAAATTACAAACCCATCACAAGTACCTCACATGCCACACAGCAAAATGCCATAAACATTCGATTTCCATAGTAAGCTTTGAAAAGCCAGTTAGTGCTGTCTTTCACATCCTTGTGACTAACTTTTCCTGTCAAGAAAGTACTGCAGTCCGAAAATTGAGAAAACAGCAAAAGCAACCATTGCACAATACCATAAGACATATCAAGGGAGCCCAAATTAAGAAGAAGAATAATTACCTGTACATTTGCAGCCAATGGCTAGAAATATCTAGCGCAAGCAATAACAGGAAACTCAAACCAGGCCTGCATAAACATCCCACCAGTAAACCCGTAAATTCCCCCAATTAGTCACTTATAGCTTTTGTAGCAAAGAAAATCAGAACAAAGAAAGCCTGCTTTTCCTTTATTTCTCACAGCAGGATGTTTGGGTTCAATTACCTGTACACTTGGGAAAGAAGTACCAGCAGACAAGCAGTGCTTACCCTGAAGTGAAAAAGATGATCAAGCCAAACAACATAATAAAGTTAATTGAAGAAAAATAATCAGACCTTCCAATAGGACAAAATTAGTGATTTAGTAGCTCAGAAGAAAATCGTATCATAAGAGGAAAGAGCATTAACCTGTCTGTTACCATGTCCAAAACAGCTCCAAAAGTCGAGACTGTATTAACAAAGAAAATGAAATCAATGCTCTAATAAAGGTAGTGTTTTAAGAACTTCCGAAGCATGTAAAACTTTATAGGCAGGGTGAGATTATCATGATATAAGTGTTTCAGGAACATGCACACTTGGCCGCAAGCAATCCAGGAACTCCATTCCAAGGTTCGCGTATGAAATATTTTCCTAACAGGGAAGAAAGAGGGAAGAGGAAGGAATCTTTCTGATGACAGATCCTACTATTAGTAGCAGTTTTACCAGGTAATATGGCAATCACTTCATAACTTTGAAATTATATCGTGCAACATTATATCTCAATTTGCAATAATGGAAAAATAAAACCAAAAGCAGGAGACTCCAAGAGTGAGCACCTTGGTTGAATTTGCGAGCGCACCAACCATCCACGCCGTCACATACAAAGCTGTAAAAAAACAGGCTTGTCAACTCACGCCAACCTTTCGAACTCCATTCACGTCATCATAACATAAACTTGACATTTAAATTCAAGAAGGCCAACCTTAGAAAATAAAGAACGGAGAATAGCCTTTTGTTGGAGAAGCATATCGCAAACGCCACGCAGTTCATAAGCACTCTTACATAACCTGGCATTTACACCCAACAGGAGTCACTCAAATAAGTCTACTCTTCCAACCTCCCACAGACCACTTCAGACTTAGAATCTAAGCAACCAATCAAAATCGACCCAACACCAAAATCGACAAAACCGACGAGCACCCACCGATTATATTCGGAATATAAAGGTACACAGGCAATTTCCGAGGCCTCGCCGTCGACTTTCCCGCCATCGGAGCTTCTCCGCCGTAACCAAGACGGCGTAAACCGGGTCCTGCACCAACATCACTCGCATATCACGGCGCCAATCAACACCATCCTCAACACACACTTCAGCATCGAATCAATCGCGGAGCACACGCGAGACAATGCCGAAAACAAAACAGGCGCGGCGGCGATTGCGAGAATGCGGATAAACATCGCGCATCGGCATAAAATCCCCCCATCACGACCGCCTCGGCTAGATGCGAGAGCCCACATGCAAATTCAAATTGCGCGGCCCAACGGGCGCAATCGAAGCTCGTTTCGCGCTCGATAGGTCAAGTAAAAAGATCAACTTTGGGGCAGTACCGCGTTCGGGAGAAGGCGTTGGAGAAGGAGGAGAAGGATCGAAGTACCTGAGACGGAGAGAAACTCGATTTCAGGAGTTCGATTTTGAGGAAGAACTGCTGATGCCTGCCTCTCTCTCTTTCTCTCTCTCTCTACTGCGTCAGTATTTGTTTATTTGTTTACCCCTTTTTTCTTTTGTAAAGCTATTCGTATTCCTTGCGTAAAACTTAGGAAGTTAGGTTCGTAACCCGCGATTCCGCGTTATTTAGAAAGTATCCCCAGGATGAGAGATGAATTTTGCATTACATCCCCCTCCGAAGAGGCGGTGTTTTTTTAGCATCAGGGAATATGTGCCAAAAAGCCAAGTCCTTCGTTGAGAAAATTATTTAAAAAGCATTTATATTTTTGTTAATTCAATTGTAATCATTTTATATATTGTCAATTTTGACTGAAATTCACTGCCGTAGACGCCAATCATCCTACGTAGGGAACGAATAATTTTAAGTAATATTATAATGATTTTTTAGATTCAAGCGATGCCCAAGTGAGCTGGCCTCACTCGCCACAGGTGAAAGTCGATCGAGCTAGGGCAAGCCCCAAGTGAGGTTGACCTTTAGTGGGTCTCGCTCTTGCTTGTGGCAAGCAAGGCCAGCTCCCCTAGCCATCAACAAAAGGAAGAAGGAAAAAAATAATTAAATTTATACATGATACCATCGATATCTGTATCAGCAATTTTCAGTCAAAATTGGCCAAATTGACTCAATTGACAAAATATGAAAAGTTTTAAGGCTGAAGTGATAAATATATAATATATTTAAGACTTTTTGGACAATTTTTCCTCCTTGGTAGATAAATGCCTTCAAACCTTCAACCCTAAAATTGATTACATGTATTCGTTTTAAGTAGTCATAAAGCTAATCGTGACTCATCTAGATCATGCAACTGATTTATTACCAAAAAGAGATTGCGGTAAAATAGAGATTGAGCATTTGAATTGAATGACTCATTTTTTTATCTAATTCGTTTACTCTAAAAATATTATCTTAAGTTTCGTATACGGGAGCAAAATAGATTTTAGGTAACTGCATATCTTTTTCATGACTACCAATGAATATACGGAAAAAATAAAAAAGCGTATCTTAGATTCGAGGGATTAGGTGTTTACCCGAGTTATGTACATGATAGAAATTCACATTGTGAAGACATGGGAACACCTCCAACAAAACAAGGGATTTTAGTTAACGTTTGCTGCGAGGGAAGGAAAAAAAGGAAAAAAAAACATTGCATTCTTGCTCACACCCCACCAGCACTAGTCCAAATCAAAATGGTCGAGGATGCATACTAGTGTAGAGAAATAAGATCAACATAGGCAGGGGGTGTCCTTGATTTTTGGGGGTACGATGCAACCATGTCATTACTTTAAGGACCACCACTATTCGAAGGTCTTATGCTAAGTTCATACATAGAATCATATACATACATATGTACTCACATGTATGTATGTATGGAGCAAAATTGGGTAGTTGACGTGGCAATCAGGAACGCTAGGTATATGTCTGAAATTAGACATTGGGAACATCCTGAATGCGATTCTGGCACTGCCAATGCACTCCTGCCATCATGATGACGCTGAGTTGTGCTTGAAATCTGAATACATTGTCGCGATAGGCGAAGAGATGCACGTGGGTGGACGCAGATATTGGAATTGGGTATGGAAACTTCAGACCATTTCCCGAAGTCAAAATGTTTGTCTGGTAATAACTTCACGACGACATTGCTGCCAACCCTTTGCCGATAGAGGCCTCAATGTCGATGTGTTTTGTAAGCAACGCAACCAGGTTGAGAAAGACATTTTGCGTATCTTTGAGTCGGTGTGATGAGGATAGAAGGTTGCTTAAATCTTAGCGACTTCTGGCTCGTCAAAATCTGCAGAAACTTGCGGCTGTTCGCGCGGGGAGCGAACATGGAAACGAGGCGGAAACTGGACGAAGGGATTCCCTTGCAACATTGGAAAAGCTTCGGCGTTGTCGGCTTAGCTAATACCCATGCACGACAAGATGGAAATAGAGCAGCGTTAGAGAGCGTTCTATCAAGTGTTCAGGAATTGAAACAGACTCGTTTTTATTCTATTTCGACGATTGATCGGTCTTGGCCAGGTACCACCGCTCGTCATCGATAATATCTCGATCGAACGAAGGAGGAGGGAGGCCGATATTGTCGTATGCATCTGTGGAATTCGAATCGAGCATGTGGGAACGTGGCCCAATTGCATGACTTGTTCTTTCTTTTTCCTTAGCTGCTGCGGCAGGTTTTACAGCTAATTGCATCTGACAGAGATCTCAATCGGCGATTCTATTCTATTAATCTGGACCATTTGCGGGTTCGTGCGGAAACAATATCGTATCAGATCGGGTCTCGCGGGCACTTTGCAATTGGGCCAATAGGGGGCCCAAATTGGTTTAATGACATTTCTCGAAATCGAATTTGGGTCAAAATTAGCCTCAGTTGTGGGGCCAGCCAATATGTTAAATAAAGCAAACAAAAGGAAACAAAAAGAAGTCAGACAGTCAAAAAAAGAAGCTCGTGAGAAAGTGGAGAGAGAAAAGGGTGTCCATGCGCGTGTCCATGCGCCAGAGAAAAGGGTGTCAATGTGCCCGAGGCGAGTGGAAAGAGAGAACAAAAATCGTACGCCCACCCCGAAGGCTGGCCGAAGAACAGAGGAGAAAAAAACCAAACAGAGCTGAAATTTTGGGTTCCCATTCAAAGGTCATATATTAACAGAATTGACTTAAATTTGAGTATTTTATTTGTGAGCTCGAGGACTATAAGTTGATCATTGAAAGTTTCCTCATAATTCAACATAATCTCTGAATATTATTTATTTAATTTAAGGAAAAAGACCACCAAAAACCTCAAACTTTGCTCTAAGTGACACATTTACTCCAAACCTTTTTTTATGACGTGAAAAATCACAAACTTTTCAAACTGTGATACATTTACCCCATTAAGGGCATTTTTGTCTTTTTTTTTTCTTCTTCTTCTCTCCGTCGGCCATGGCGGAGCCGGCGGAGGGAAGCCAGCGTCCGACGAGGGCTGCCCTGGCCAGCGTCGGGCGAGGGTCGCCCTCGCTGGCGTTGGGCGAGGGCGGCCCTTGGCTGGGTCGGGCGAGGGGTGCCCACACCCAATGCAAGTGAGGGCCGCCCTCGCTGGCATCAAGCGAGGGCCTCCCTCGCCAGATCTGGGTGAGAGCGCGAGGGCTTCCCTAGCCGGCAGAGAGAAGAGAGAAGAAAAAAAAATGAAAAAAGAAACAAAAAAAATGAAAATTTTTTTAAAAAGTAAAAAAGATCAAAATGCCATATAATTGAGAGTAAATGTGTCACACGACAGAAGTTCAGGATTTTTGTGTCACAAAAATTTTTTTAGGATAAATGTGTCACGGTTGGCAAAATTCAAGGTTTTTCACGTCACAAAAAAAAAAGTATGGTAAATTTGTGACTTTGAGCAAAGTTTAGGGTTTTTCGTGGTTTTTTCTCTTAATTTCATATATCAACCCTTAGGAATTCGTGTGCATTTCAAATATGAGGTCATGCATCTCGAGCACTAGTGATAACTTATATTATTGGCCAGTCGGGGAGAGATAGGGAGAGTGAGGCTTGCACTGACGTCCTTGACACTAGAAGTGGCTGGACTACATCAACAACGATTGGGATGGTGATGACCGACATTGAGTGAATTTTCAAGAACTAGTGATTCCATCAACCTTGAAGAAAAACCAATATGTGTGCATAGCTTCCCTCGACGTCAGCTCTTCTTGGCTCTTTTGAGGATTCCCTTTTATTCTCTCGCCATGGACTCGCCTACCCAAAAAAAAAAAAAAAACAAGAGGGCAAATAAGAAAAAAAAAGGCAATGACTAGTGTTAAATTATGTCTTGATTTTGAGCATTTGTAAAATGCGATTCGCTGGACTCAATGGAGGATTACAAAAAAGGAAATATAAAATTAAATGAAAGCAAATTTTCCTCTTTGCCGCGCGGAAGCTTGCGGAATCCGGATTCCTTTTGGCGTGAAGACTCCGCACGTAGAAAAGGAAAGGAAGGTGGGGCCCAAGGTCAAAAGTTTGACCTTGGGCACACACACGTTCTTTCTTCTTTGGGCGTGTGTGAAGGGGTTTTCTCCTTTTAGTCGCTGCAGTATTCCGAAAAGGAGCCGCGAGAGAGAAAACCCTACGTACTTGAGCCGCACGTCCAACGTCTTTAAAGCCGCAAGCCGCGCGAAGCTTTGAAGAGATACGCGAAGCCCTACATAAAGCGCTGTATTTTGAGCTTGAACGCGCGGTAATCTTGTGCCGTGAGTTTATACCCAAGTGAGTTGTTATTTATAAACATTTTGGGTTTAGGGTTAAATCTAGGTGTGGGAAATACTTGAGCGATTGTAAACTCTGATTCTCCGATTATAGTGGATTATTTACTGCTGGCTCTCCTCGTAGACGTAGGTACCGATACTCGGACCGAACCACATAAATTTCTTGTGTCCTTATTTTTCTCGTTTATTTCTCTAGCGATTTCGCGTTGACGTAAATTGCAAGATCCTGTCGTTTCCGCGTATTATATCCCAACAATTGGTATCAGAGCTTGGGGTTGGATTTCTTGATTGTGATTTGGAGCTTGTGCTTGTCTGATTATTATCTGAAAATTCCGTTACTACAATTATGTCTGAGAAAAAATCTGAAATTGAGAAGTTTAACGGGAGCAACTTTGTGTTATGGAGCATCAAGATGCGGGCTTTATTTACAACACAAGGTTTGGTCAAGGCACTAGATGGTGAAGATGAGTTGCCGATTATCATGAAAGCCTCAAAGAGGGTAGAGCTGATAGAAAAAGCAAAGAGCATAATCATGTTAAATTTGACGGATGAGGTCTTAATAGAGGTTGCTGAGGAGAAGGATGCCGCAGCATTATGGGCAAAACTGCAAGCACTCTATGTAAAGAAAGGTTTGAACAATCGCTTATACATGTTGAAGAAGATATTTCAATTTAGATTTACTGAAAGTACGTCTATCAGAACTCACCTAGATGAATTTAATAAACTCATGTTGGATCTGAAGAATGTGGGTAAGATACTTAATGATGAAGAACAGGGCATGATGTTGTTAGCCTCTTTACTAGAGTCATGGGAGCACTTTACTGATTTGTTGTTGCAGGGGCGTAATACTATTACCTCAGAAGAGGTAGAGTCCGCCTTATTCTCTAAGGAGTGGTAGAGAAAGTTGCGAGATGACGGTCTGGAGAAAGGAGCAGCGCAAGTACTGACGATTCGGGGTAGAGAACAATATCAAGAGCCTAGTAGTAACAGAGGTAAAAGCATATCAAAATCAAGCCATAGAAAGTCCAAAGGACGCGTGAAGTGCTTTGAGTGTCACAAGGAGGGGCACATCAGGAGAGATTGTCCAAAGCGGAGGAATAAAGCTGATAGGTATAATGCCACAAGTAGTGTGGTAAACGTTGCCGAGGGGAGCAATGGTGATGCAGAAGTTGTTTTATGTGTGACTGCTACTTCGTCAGGAAACGAATGGGTGCTAGATTTGGGGTGTTCTTATCATATGACGCCCCATGAGAACTGGTTTACTACTTACCAGACTGCGGATGGTGGTAGAGTTCTTTTGGGGAATAATGCAGTCTGTAAGTCTGTGTGGATAGGGACAATTCGGATCCGGATGCACGATGGGGTGGTGCGCACATTGACAAATGTGAGGCATGTACCAGAGCTCAAGAAGAACCTTATTTCTCTGGGGACACTCAATGACATCGGGTGTAGGTGCATTGCTGAAGGTGGAGTACTAAAAATCTCTCGAGGTGCCATGATAGTGATGAAGGGGAAGAAAGTGAATACTCTCTATCATCTGTTGGGAGAGACCGTGATCGGAATCGCTGCAATTTTATCAGGTGAGTCAGACTCTAACTTGACTCAATTATAGCATATGCGTTTAGGGCACATGAGTGAGGCATGTATGACGATGCTGAGTGAAAGGGGGTTGTTAAAGGGTCGGAAAATAGGGAAGCTGGACTTATGTGAGCACTGCATCTATGGGAAATAGCACCGAGTTAAGTTTACTACAGCTATCCATTCGACCAAACGACCAATTGAATATATTCAATAAGATGTCTGGGGCCCGTCTTCGGTTCCTTCGAAAGGAGGTGCCCGATATATGTTGACTTTCATCGACGACTATTCGAGGAAGGTATGGGTTTACTTTCTGAAGCACAAATATGATGTGTTTGATCGGTTCAAAAAATTTAAGCCATTGATTGAGAAGCAGTCAGATAAACAAATCAAGTGTCTGAGAACTGATAATGGTATGGAGTTCTGTGGTAAAGATTTTACCGAGTTCTGCGAGAAATAAGGTATTGTGAGACACCGCACGGTACCTGGGACACCACAGCAGAATGGCGTGGCAGAACGGAAGAACATAATTTTACTTGAGCAAGCTCGATGCATGCTTTCGCATGCAGGACTTGGCAAGGAATTTTGGGCCGAAGCAGTGAACATGTCATGTTACCTGATTAATCGATCTCCATCATCTGCTATCAAGTGGAAGACTCTTGAGGAAGTATGGTCGGGAAAATTTGTTGATTACTCCGGATTATGTATATTCGGATGTCTGCGTATGCTCATGCGAGTGATGGTAAGCTTGAGCCGAGGGCAAAGAAGTGCATATTTCTAGGTTATGCACATGGGGTGAAAGGCTACCGGCTGTGGTACACTGATCCCAGATCACCCAGTTTTCTAATCAGCAGAGATGTAATCTTCGACGAGACTGCAATGCTTCAACAGAGGAGTTCTGAGACACAACTAGCAGAGAAGACAGATCATGGTGTCACAAGTGAGGTGGAGCTTCAGGTGGAGACTCTGGAGACCTCAAAGGTAATAAAAGTTGAGACTGCAGATGAAGTCGCAGTTCCTGAAGTCGGTGATAGTGAACAACCAGCAAAGTCGTAGCAGACTATAGCTGCAGATAGATAGAGAAGGCAAATTAAATCACCGGTACGTTATGGTTATACAGATATTGCTTATGCATTGACTGTAGGTGATAAGGTGGAGACAGATGAGCCTTCGTCTTACTCTGAGGCGATGGCTAGTCTGGAGTCGTCGCAGTGGCTAGGGGCTATGAGTGAAGAGATGGAATCACTCCATCGAAATCAGACATTGGAGCTAGTCAAAGTACCAAAGAGCCAAAAGATTGTTGGAAGTAAATGGGTCTTCAAACAGAAAGAGGGCATTCCCGGTATCGAGGCAGCGAGGTATAAGGCGAGACTTGTGGCGAAAGGATATACACAGCGTGAGGGCATTGACTACAATAAGGTGTTCTCTCTTGTGGTAAGACATACTTCTATTCGTGTTTTACTTGCTTTAGTTACTTCGCAGGATTTCGAGTTAGAGCAGCTAGATCTAAAAACTGTGTTTTTTCAGGGTGAGTTGGAGGAGCAGATTTACATGAGGCAACCAGAGGGATTTGCTATTCCGGATAAGGAAGATCATGTTTGCTTGTTAAAGAAATCTTTGTATGGGCTGAAACAGTTTCTTAGGCAGTGGTATAAACGTTTTGATACTTTCATGGCTAGTCAAGACTATTCAAAAAGTCAGACGGATAGCTACGTTTACTATAGGAGATTGGAGAATAGTTATTTGATTTATCTGCTTTTATATGTTGATGATATGCTGATAGCAGCTAAGAATATGTCTGATATTGATGTGCTGAAGAGGCAATTAAATGCTGAATTTGAGATGAAAGATTTAGGTGCTGCAAAGAAAATATTATCACCGCAAACTAAGGAGGAGAAGGAGCATATATCCCGTGTTCCTTATTCTAGCGCATTGGGTAGTATTATGTATGCTATGGTGTGCACTAGGCAATATTTCACAAGCTGTGAGCGTGGTTAGTCGCTATATGAAGCGTCCTGGTAAAGCTCATTGGGAAGCTGTGAAGTGGATCATCAGATATTTGAAGGGGACAACAGACGTGGGTATAGTATACCGGATAGACAGCAATGGCAGTGAGACCACTGGTTTTGTGGATTCGGATCACGCCGATGACTTGGATGATTGCAGATCTTTAGCAGGGAACGTGTTTACGCTAGCGAGTAATGCAGTTAGTTGGAAAACGTCCTTACAGGAACATATTGCCTTGTTTTCAACTGAGACAGAGTACATGGCACTAACCTTTGTAGCGAAAGAGGCGATATGGTTACAAAGTTTGCTCTCGGACTTTGGGTTAGAACAAAAAGGTGTGGATATACACTGTGATAACCAATGTGCGATATATTTGGCGTATAATCCAGTTTATCACGAGCGAACAAAGCATATCAATATCAGGTACCACTTCATCCGAGATATCTTAGCTAAGAGTAATGTTATTATTAAAAAGATTGCTACAGCAGATAACCCGGCAGACATGATGACTAAGTCTGTTCCTTTGGGGAAGCTCAAGCTTTGCTTGAACACTATTGGCGTATGTGGAGAGTGAGCACCTGTTGAGGCGTTGAGAGAGCAGCATGGATAATGAGCACTATAACTTAGCTTCAAACATCGAGCCAAGGTAAATAATTGTTAAATTATGTCTCGATTTTGAGCATTTGTAAAATGCGATTCGCTAGACTCAATGAAGGATTACAAAAGAGGAAATATAAAATTAAATGAAAGCAAAGTTTCCTCTTTGCCGCGCGGAAGCTTGCGGAATCCGAATTCCTTTTGGCGTGAAGACTCCGCACGTAGAAAAGGAAAGGAAGGTGGGGCCCAAGGTCAAACTTTTGACATTGGGCACACACACGTTCTTTCTTCTTTGGGCGTGTGTGAAGGGGTTTTCTCCTTTTAGTCGCTATAGTATTACGAAAGGGAGCCGCGAGAGAGAAAACCCTACGTACTTGAGCCGCACGTCCAAAATCTTTAAAGCCGCAAGCCATGCGAAGCTTTGAAGAGATACGCGAAGCCCTACATAGAGCGTTGTATTTTGAGCTTGAACACGCGGTAATCTTGTGCCGTGAGTTTATACCCAAGTGAGGTGTTATTTATAAACATTTTGGGTTTATGGTTAAATCTAAGTGTGGGAAATACTTGAGCGATTGTAAACTCTGATTCTCTAATTATAGTGGATTATTTGTCACGCTAGCTTTCTCCCCGCGTGGATGTAGATGCATCGATACGACCAACCACGAAATTTCTCATGTCCCTTATTTTTCTCGTTTATTTCTCTAGCGAATTCGCGTTAACGTAAATTGCAAGATCCTGTCGTTTCCACGTATTATATCCCAACAACTAGTATTTTACTTATTTATAAGTTCAATCTTTAATTAGTCTTACGTGTTTCGAGGGGTCAAGATGAACATTTCCAAGAAGTTTTGGTCTCATAATGGACCGTTCTTATAGAAGAAACTAATGCGGAAAGGACAGGAGGGGCAGTTGCCAGGAAATAGAAACTAAAGTGGAATGGACAGAAGGGGCAGCTGCCCGGAATTTGTCCAGAACTCATTATTTTACTATTTATGTCATTTGTATCTGCCCTCCCGACTCCATCTTCATCCCTTTCATCTTGAAGCCCTCCTCCGCCTTCCGCTTGCTCCAGAGTCTACTTGGAGTCATTTACCCTGCCTTTTCTTTTCTCCCTCTCTCTACTTTTATGACACGTGGCGTTTACACGTTCCTGCTCCGGCAAAGGGATTCGAGTGCACTTATCCTACAGTAAGGTAAGCAGAAATTTTTCTCTCATGTGATGTCGTTGGGGGGGGATTCATGTTATGTCGTTGGGGGATTCATGTTATCGGATCTTGAAATAAAGTAATATATTCTCAAAAGCAATTATGTCTCATCAATTTCTATGAATTTTGTTCTAGTTGAACTTACAAAACATTTCGACCAGAATATAAACAACTTATCAATACTCAATTATTCTAGACTTATTTTCCCTTTTTTTCTTTCTTTTCTTTTTGGCTTTTTTCTTTGCCTTTTCCGGTGGCCGACCAAGCAAGGGATGCCCTCACCCAAGCGCAGCCCAGCAAGGGTCGCTTGGGCAAGGCCGACCTGCGCCCAGGCCAGAGCAGTCTCTCCCGACGTCGCCATTGCCCAACCAACACCCACCGAGGCCGCCCTCACCCAGGCTAGGGCGACCTTGCCTGGCGTCGCCGTCGCTCGACCGACGCTCGGCACGGCCGCCCTAGCCAAGGCGAGGGCCGGTCTCGACAGATCTGGTCTGGGCGAGGAGAGCCCTCGTCGGGGCGAGTGTCAGCCTCACACAGACCAGATCTAGCAAGGCCGGTCCTCGCCCTGGCCTAGGCGCAGGTCGGTCTCACCCAATCAACCCTTGCCTAGCCGTCACCTGTGCCGGCCGGCCACCAAAAAAGGCAATGAAGAAAGCCAAATAATTGATAAAGTTAAAAGGTTTATACTAAATTGATAAAGTTAAAAGGTTTATGATTGAATTGATAAAAATGCAATAAATTTAGGACTTTTTGGACAATTTTCTCATTTGGTGTCTCATTTTGGAAACATCTCGATATGTTTTTGGATCTGTACATGCATCAGGAGCTGATTGATATGCAAAGTGAAAGTTCCAATTCTTCATGCGAGCAAGACCAAAAAATTTTATGCCTTGTGTCCACACTTTCCCTTCTTGACGCAACTTATTCTCAATTTACAACCATCACCACCATCCTCGAAAACATAATTCCCTCCCTTCCTTCAACAGCAAGCCAGGAGAAAGAGAGATCAACCTGGTAAAATCCCTAATCAGCCCTGGTCTTTCCACGACCAGCTAATGAGGAAATTCTCATCTCAAAGTAACTGCTATAAGTAGCCATTTCTAGGGTTCTTTTTCGCATTGCTAGAAGCCAAATTTCTCTACCATGAGGTATGATGAGATCACCCACCCTAGCCACCGACACAACCTAAAGCCCGAGGACAGCAAGATCCTGTTCAAATGCGACGGGTGCAAGGAGGACGGCATCGGGTTATGCTACCGCTGCGACAAGTGCAAATTCGACCTTCACTTCCACTGCGCCATCACATCTGAGAGGATATCTCACCCCTGCTACCCCAATTGCTCCTTCCAGTTCAAGTTGAAGCCCCCGGAGGGGAGGCTCCACCAATGCAGTGCATGCGGGAAGGACGTGAATGGCTTCTTCTACCACTGCCAGGACAAAAAAAGGGGTCAACCTCCACCCGTGCTGTGCAAATTTGCCAAAGGACCTAGACGACGGCAAGGTGAAAATCATTTTGTATATGAACGTGAGAACGTCTTGCCTTAAGTGTAAGAAGGAAAGGACGAGCTGGGTCTATAGGACCGAAGACAAGAGGTACACTTTGCACGTTGCTTGTGCGAGGGAGATGCTGGTGGAGAGGTGGTGGAATGGTGATGGTGGTACTAGGAGAGGGCTTCTGACTGAAGTCCCCTACTTGAAGGACAAGCTCCAGGCACCACATAAAATGAGCGAGAGCAAGAAGAAGTGGTGGAAGATGCTTCGTTTGGCTCTTCAATTCATGATATAGCCTTATTGTCGGCATTTTTGGCTCGCTTATGTCTTGAGCATGGCCAATGATGTGTTGATCGAAGGTGGACGATGAATTTTCTTTTTAAGGATATAAAGAACGTGCATGTGAAACGATTTGGATGGTGTTTAGATGGTGCGTGTATGCTGTTAGAAATTAAACCAAATTCATCGGTGCTTCGATACTTGTATTGAAAAAGAGTCATAATTGCAACGTTATCTTTAATGAGTCTGTCCGTCATTATCCATTATGAGTCTATTCCTATTTCTAAGTTTAGAGATAAAGTGAGATATGGTGATTTTTTATTAGATCTTATCCAGAATGCTAGCTTTTCCTACTAGAAAGAGTAAAGGTCATGTAACAAGCCTATAGATAGGGGAGTCTTGTAATTGTTTTTTTTTTTTAAGGTGAAATAAATCTATAAGTCTATCTATCTTCTTCTTGTATGAGTTGTGCACATTTCATCTTCAAATTACTTCCATCACATGTAGAAAATTATTTACATAGACAACTAATCAATCAAGAAGAATCGAATTCATATATGACTTTAAAACACCAAGTTCAATAAACACAGCGGAATTAAAGCGTACCTGTTTGAGCCACTGCTTTACTTGAAGAAAAATAGATCACTCTGATACTAGAGATTTACTAGAATGCCAGATCTTGCTCTCTATGACATATTTCGATATAGCAACTTTAATCAATAGCATGTCAACTAGGCCATTTTCCATTACGGGCCTCAGAACACAATTGCCTACACTTTGCTGCTCAACTAAACTCGTTATCAATAGATGCTAATACTCGATTCAATCATATTACTATAAAGTTCAATAAATATTGGAATATCCATTAACCCAATTATTTAAAATATAAAATTAATTAATTAATGTAAATCCATATTATAGAAAATTTTCAACATTCTCTCACTTGGGCTACATTAATAAACTTATTTTTATTTTGAAAAATATTTTATATTGAAAACAACACTATCGAATTAATAACTGAAAATTTTGTTTTATGTGGCCACAACTTTAAAAAATAATATTCCAATAACGGCATCTCAAAATCAATCAAATCTTATATAATCTCAAGATAGGACTATGAAGATCAATGTATTAAGAAAATACCACAACACATGACCTTCCATAATCACATATAATAAGTATTATATTTTCATGGATCATGGGCCTAGTAGTGTAGTAAGAAATAGTGCCAACATGCGATCAAAATATATATTATTTCTTATTGGTCCTCAATGCAATTTCTTAACGACATGAAACTGCATTTTCGCAATTTCTAAATAACATGACATTGCACGACTATGTTACAATCAAACATGAGATCTCATAATTAATGACATCTAGTCATCTTTAAACTAAAATTTGTTTAAAGATACTGTTTTATACTTTAATTTCTCAGTCAATAGGAAAAAGGATAACAATAGAATCAACAATAATAATAATTGAAAATAAATGCTTTAATAGATATGATGAAAGCATTATCGGTTCACATATAATTATAATATCCAGAAATACAAATTATATAATTCTCACTAACAAAAGAAATCAAAAGAATCTAAAACACCCATATTCTTTACATGTTCTTTAATAAAAAAATAGGTCATAAGCCTTTTGTTAGAAGATCAGCCAACATTAACTCAATTCAATCAAAGTGTCTCCATTTTTAACCAAGTCATTAACAATATAATATTTGATCCAGTTATTTCAACTATGGCATTGTTGTTATTTACGGCAAAGGTAACTGTTTGTCACACAGAATGCAATAAGATCAATTATAGGCAATAAACAATTCGACAAAAAGAATTAGTACATTATAAACTCCCCTTTAGGTAGAGTGTACAACAAGGAGAATTACATATAATTGTCAATGATCAATCTCCTTTGGGCGGATAAATCTTTTGAATTATACATCTCCATAATATCAATATAGAGGGGAATTGCATATAATTTTCAAAACATTTACCCCCTTTGGGCAGATAAATATTTTTCAACTATACATCACCATCTTTTAAATTTAGGAATTAATCTTCATGCTATTTTCCAAATTAATATACACAATAACCCATTTTGGGCGAGTAATTATATATACTAATTTTTTATCAATAGGGAACTCTAAAAACTTATGCCCAAAATTTATCAAACAATATGAAGGACTTTACAATATGTCTTTTTCCAAGATCATATTACATTTATCAAACAACCATTTTTGCCACATTTTTTAAAAAAAAATTTAAAATTTTTTTTAATTATTTTAAAGTAATCGGACCCTTCCGCGGGCCATGACCCGCGAGCAGCCCAGATCAGACGCGGGGCCAGACTCGCGAGGCCCAAAAATCTAGCCCACGCCTGCAGGAGCCCATGCTCCTTTCAATTAAAAAAAAATGGCCTGAGAATTAATATAAGAATCTGGGCTTATTAGGCCCTGGCCCAATAGAATTCAAAGGCCCAAGATTCTGGGCTTATGTCCAGAATTCGAATTTCAAATAGAATTTGGGCAAAGGCCCATATTTTGGCCCAGGCCCGGCTGGAGGTCTTCTTCAACCTCCAGCCAGGTCCCACCTCTAGCCGGGTCCTGAATGTCTGCAAAACTAGGTCGTATGACTCGGAACTTAAAAAAAAAACACCTATTGATGTTTAGAAAGAGAAACCCAATGTCCTATAGTGAAGCACCTTAACGTTCAAAGCTTAAGCATAGAGACCTTTGCTCCTTGTTAGCTACATCAGAAAAGCATGTTGAAGACACGTGATAATTAAAAGAGGAAAGCTGCTCTCGAATTTGTTGGGGAGTTCTACAGTTGGCATGCCATGCTCCCCAATCTCCACATTACAGGACACGGTATTTGAAGAAGGACAGATTGGAATTGCTTCCAAGTGGGCGCATCCATACACCCTAGACAACTCTAACAACTATCTTGTATTTCCCTCCTTTCAAGCAGTTTAGGATGCTCAAATTGTTCCATTTAGTTTCACATTATATTCAAGACAGCCAAACGGTCTTTCAAGATTTAATTTGATAGCAATTCCTCCGACTACGATCTAAGTGCCCCCACAGAGGAAGGTTTTCTTGTGTATGGCATCTTTCTATCAAAGACAGCAGCAGCATTTTCTCGTCTTGGACACACCAATATCACTACCGTTCCCTGATCCTCCCGAAATTTGACATCTTTCTAACTCTAACATTCCACATCTTCGAGAACCATTCATCAATGTTATTATGCTGGAATACCCATAAGGTTTCCAGCTCAACCATTTAACCAGTCCCCCTTAAAAACTCGATTGGTTCATTATCATAATCCCGACATGGGTGCCCGTGAGCATTGCGCTCCTATATCCATCCATGGACACAATCTGCCCAGAGGGACGACGGGGAAAAAATCCACCGCGAACTATAGAATACACGCGAGAGAGCAAGCGAAAGAAACACAGACTAGCATTCGAATCGTCATCTGCACAATGAAAGCGGTCAGCCCAATGCACGCAGCCCTAATTCGCTCCGACGGATCGTGGAAGATAGCAAGTACGCAGAGAGAGATCACATGAACAACTAATTAAATCAAGAACAATCTAAGAATTCAACCATATTCAAGCTTCCAGAAATTTGGATCTAACACTCCCATAGCTGCAATTCAGATTTCCACCAATTTAAGCCCAAAAAACTTACCTTAATGAACAAAAGGATGCTTAAACATATATATAATAGTACCCATGCAACGATTTACAACGAATATCAATCAATTGCAAATAATTTGAAAATTCTATAACTTTTTCATGTATAAACCCTAGATTTTCAAATTTAAAATTTTCACTCAATTCTCAACGAAATTATACAAATTATATATGGTTGGAAAGATCTCAACATGTAGAACAATTATTTCAGGATCAATCGAGCAAAAAATCCACATGAAAAAAAATAACGCCCATATTCGGCTCAAAGAGGAAATTTCGAATTTTGTTCATAAAACTTTTTTTGAGTTCTACAATTATATATGATTTGCTCTAATACCACAAGTAGAAAATTATTTACATAAACAATTAATCAATCAAGAAGAATCGAATCCATATATGACTGTAAAACACTGAGATCAATAAACATAGCGGAATTAAAACGTATCTGTTTGGGCCATTATTTTACTTGAAGAAAAATAGACCACTTTGATACCAAAGATCCAGATCTTGCTCTCTATGAGAGGGGACCTAGCAAACCCTAATCAACAGCGTGTCAACTGGGCCCTTCCCATTACGGGCTTCCGTTAATTATAATTACCTACACTTTGCTATTCAACTGGGCCCGTTATCAATAGATGCCAATACTCAATTCAATTAGATCACTATAGGGTTTAACAAATATTGGAATATCCACTAACCCGATTATTTAAAATAGAAAATTAATTAATTAATGTAAGCCCATATTATAGAAAATTCCGAACATCTCATGCATGCTAATATGGTCTTTGTTTGGTTATGATCAAGTGTCCGTACACTCCTCCGTCGTAAATAGGCCGGTTGTTCACCGTGCTTTAGTTTTTCATTCATGTTATCTCCCAAAAGGTCTTCTTTCAAGACGTTCTCGAAATACTTAAATTGAAAAACTCCAAACAAGAAAAAACAGAGTGAACGAACCCGGTCCGACTCGAGTAAGGTGAGGTAGCCGAATCTAGTAACTTTTTCTCAAACCTCTGACATTTGTGGCATGCTATGATTTATTAAAACTTATGAGGGGACCTGCTCACATGTTTTCCACCATATAGCAAGATATTATTTTATTGTTTGGACAAAAGAATGAGAAATTCGTTGTTCTTGAGGCCATTATTCAATAGGATAACCCTATGCATCTGAAATTCCTACGACGGCCTTTGTCCGAAAACAGGAAGAGAACGCCAATAACTGTCACGATACTTGTGGCTGATCGCAAGTTGATATTTACGTCTTTATTGTGGGAAGTGACAGAAGAGATGGTTTGCATGGCGTGAAGATATTACATATCTTGATGTGCTGAAACGAATGGAAGAATCGTTCTTTGGATTTATTCCATGTAGTTGGCGTGGCATGCATACAAGCCAGACTTTCAAGAAACCTCAACATCAATTTGCCTTTTTCATCTATTATATTATTCTTATATATATAAGTTCTGTACTTACCTATTTTGTTAGTTTTTCTAGTTCTTGACCTTGATTGATATAGAAAATAGATATTGTTTCTAGACTCTTTCTCATAGACCAAGCTACATAATATACATCCAAAGTAGTCATGATATCCCCATCAGTCCGTACTTACCTATTCAAAGGTCTTATGCTAAGTTCATACATAGAATCATATACATATGTACTCACATGTATGTATGTATGGAGCAAAATTCGGTGGTTGACGTGGCAATCAGGAAACCTAGGTATATGCCTGAAATTAGACATTGGGAACATCCTGAATGCGATTCTGGTACTGCCAAAGCACTCCTGCCATCATGATGACGCTGAGTTTTGCTTGAAATCTGAATACGTTGTCGCGAGAGGCGAAGGGATGCACGTGGGCGGACGCAGACATTCGAATTGGGTATGGAAACTTCAGACCATTTGCCGAAGTCAAAATGTTTGTCTTGTAATAACTTCACGACGACATTGCTGCCAACCCTTTGCCGATAGAGGCGTCAATTTCGATGTGTTTTGTAAGCAACGCAACCAGGTTGAGAAAGACATTTTGCGTATCTTTGAGTCGGTGTGATGAGGATAGAAGGTTGCTTAAATCTTAGCGACTTCTGGCTCGTCAAATCTGCAGAAACTTGCGGCTGTTCGCGCAGGGAGCGAACATGGAAACGAGGCGGAAACTGGACGAAGGGATTATCTTGCGACATTGGAAAAGCTGCGGCGTTGTCGGCTTAGCTAATACCCATGCACCACAGGATGGAAATAGAGCAGCGTTAGAGAGTGATCTATCAAGTGTTCAGGAATTGAAACAGACTCGTTTTTCTTCTATTTCGACGTTTGATCGGTCTTGGCCAGGTACCACCGCTCGTCATCGATAATATCTCGATCGAACGAAGGACGAGGGAGGCCGATATTGTCGTATGCATCTGCGGAATTCAAATCGAGCATGTGGGAACGTGGCCCAATTGCATGACTTGTTCTTTTGTTTTTCCTTTGCTGTTGCGGCAGGTTTTACAGCTAATTGCATTTGACAGAGATCTCAATCGGCGATTCTATTCTATTAATCTGAACCATTTGCGGGTTGGTTCGGAAACAAGATCGTATCAGATCGGGTCTCGTGGGCACTTTGCAATTGGGCCAACAGGGGGCCCAAATTGGTTTAATGACATTTCTCGAAATCGAATTTGAGTCAAAATTAGATATATAAAAATCGAAAAACACGGGGACCAGCCCTAGTGGATCGCCACTTGGATCTTTGATTGATCATCTTTAATTTACCGTGAAAATAACAATTTATTTTTTATTATAAAAATAAATAACAAATAATTAAAAATCGTTGTGGAGTCCACTCTTTCCCAAACTTATGATTCACGACATGTTATTATTATGATATAATCCAAAAAACTACTATGCCAACAAAACCTTTCAAAAAGTACAACTCCCAAATTTTCGTCGGATCTCATTGTGTCAGACATGCATCCCACTCGAATAGCGTCAATGAATGAAATGACTCCTACAAATGGCATCCCACTTAAATTGCGTCAATGAATGAAATGACTCCTACAAATGGCGTATGCGTTTTGAGTCATGGTCGTACACAAAATTTATATTTATCATTGCTTGTGTAATGGATTAATCATCTCAGTGTGAGCTTATTCGAAAAGGTTTTAGCTATTATAAAAGGTGGTGGGAGTTGCAAAAAATAATACAAATTTAAAAGAAATACCCGAAATTTGAAAATAATCATAAAAATCAGTATGGGAAAACAAAGCAAGGAATAGGTAAAAACCCAACATTGAAGGGAAGGAAACTCTTTTTCTTTGCACTAGAGATGCAAGGAATAGAAAAGCATCCCACGTTCCCACTATGCACTATCATAGGGATTGGCTCTCTATTGATAAATTTGGGCGAGAGGCGTTACTAGATATCAGGTTAGAGAGATGCCTAGCCCGTAAGTTTGTATGCCCGTTTGAGTCGTCGTGAGCCACAAAGATCGATCATTTCTTCCTTTTATCCTAGAGATTATTCCATTCCCCAGACGATATTAGTATATAAGTAAATATCGAGATGCGATATGATCCGACACAATAAAAGAAAGGGACGAAATCATATATTGTAAACACAAGTTGAAAGATGACTGAATCTAATCTCTTAAATTACTAATCGCTCGCAAAAAGTCGAGTTTACCATCTCTATCTCATCTTTTCTTTTTTGCCAAGACATTTTAGGTTTCCTTTTCTTTCTTTTTTATCTCCTTGAAGACAGCGACCTACCATTAATGTCTATTGTCTCCACCGCATATGGTTTTTTTAATCGGGTGCGGTTTTCAATAGAGGCAGCGATTCTATTAAATCCCGAACTTGCCGGGCCGCCGGCGTGGCATTTCCCGAACGAATGAATAGTCCTTGCTTCCCCGTCGGGCGCGATTTCCCAGAATCCCTCCTCAGCCATCTCGCCCATACGAGGAAACGCCACCGCCACCTCCACCTCCACCTCCAACGCCGCCGCCGTTGATGAAAAAAAAACCACCGCAGAACTATCCAAAATTCTTTCCCTGAAAAGTGGTGGGGGAAGAAGAGTCCAAAACCGGTGGGCCCCATGGAGAGCGTGAGGCATCTCCATCATCCGTCCACGTCGGATCGGGAAAATGGAATGAGAAAAGGAAAAGGGGCCGAGAGATTTGTACGGAACTGGCAGAAAATCAGGATCGCGATCCTCTCTCTCCTCTCTCCCCATCTTCTCCCACCAAATCAAAGAACGTCTCCCCTGTCTTGCGAGAAAAATCTCGATTCAATGTCCCCCCCTACAGCTGCTTATTATAGCCCCCTGATCTGACGAGATGGATAGGCTGGCTCGTAGGGTGGCACCCGATAAGGACCTTAAGACCCCATCCATTAATGGCTGCTCCGTCCTATAAAAATATCATCTGGCTCTGCCAGAGCATGCCCTCATCGATCTGTGTACTGCGTGCTGATTTAAATGGTGGGAAATTGGAAAGGAGTCCGTCTCTGCCGAATTTAAGAATTCGGGCCAGATTGTAGCCGCGCTTTATTTACCGTGACGGGGTCTTCATTTAATCTGGCGCGCAGCTTGCTCTGCTCGTTTCCTTTTCAGATGATCAATTAATGAGATGGGCGATGGCGAGAAATTCTGCAGAGCGACAAAAGATCGAAACTTTTTTCATTTTTGGAAGGGATTAATTAAGTGGGTAATGCAATGATGCGCCTGTCGAGTGTCGACACACCCGCATCTGGCGCTGTTTTTTGCTGGTTTCCTGTTTCGTGATTGCCCATCTTTTCTGTCACCGAGAAAAGGCGAAAATGTTGTCGACGACGACGAGTGATCAAATCACCTCCAAAAACCTCAAAAAACCAGAGTAAAGAAATAGGCAATGAATCCTGGAAAAGGAAAAGATGCTCTCTGTCCTAGAATTCTGTTCATTGATTTTGTCCCCTTCCTTTTTTAACTACACATTTTTTCACTCCTAGAAAGCAGTGACATCAAAAATCGCCTCCTCCCTCGTCACGAGAAAAAAAGAACAAAACAAGAAAAAGGAAAAATCCACGCACTGCACTACTGCTGCCACTGAAATTTGGCGGGCTCCCTAGTGAGCCCTCGCCTCTCACCCGTCGCCGTCGTCACTTTCCGCTTTTACCTTTCCGAGAAAAGGGGCGAGAGAATCAGAGCAGAGCCTCCACAGTGCCCTCCTTAGCCGTTGCGCAGAGCGGGCAGCGATCGAGGAAGGGCGCGCAGGCGTTGCATGAGCAAAGGTGCCTGCAAGGCAGGAACAACACGCACGGCGCCCGAGAATTGCACGCCCTACAGGCCGTCGCCGTCGTCCTCGTCGTCATTGTCGTCATTCTCTCTCTTCTCCATCCTCCTTCGACCCCACCTGTGGTCACTGCCCTGTACCCTTGTCCCTGCACCTCCTCTGTTCCGGTCCCGTCCCTGTCCGCGCCGCAGCAATAGGACTCTGCGTCCTCTGCTCCGTCGCCGTCGTTGGAACCGCAGGAGGCCCTTTCTCTGAGCTGTTGCTCCAGGGCCATCTTGAGGGACGCGACCACGGCCTCGTTTTCTTGCGCTATCCTCTGCCACGCCTGCGACTCGTACTCGAGCTTCCTCAGAAGCTCTTCCAGCTCCGCCGTCTTCTGCGACGCTCGCGCCATTTCGTGATCCTTCTGAAACAGCAGGGCCTGCGCTCTCGATTCGAGCCTCTTGAGGAGCGCCTGCATCTGGAGCCTCCGCTGTTCTTGCAACACCAATCCCAGCCTCTCGTTCTGCGAGGAGTCCCCAAAATCGAAAATGAATCCAAACTTTCTTCACGAGGAAAAAAGCTACGATGGAAAGAAACAAACTGTCGGGCTTCAGATTAACCAACCTGCGATCGGAGAAACTGCTGGATTTCTTGACTCTGCCGATCAATAAGCGTCGCAACGCCATGCGGTTGCGCCACTCTTCTCTCGATCAAGCTCTTCTCCACCCCGCCCTCCGACGTGGGCACGCCCTCGAAGCAAGGACCGTGATGATACGGCAGCTGCTGCACGTAGAGCTGCTCCTGCTCTTGCCGCCGATGCAGCTGCGCTCTCTGTTGAATGCCGAGACCAAACTGGCCGAACCCGCCGCACCCATTCTGGCTCTCGACGACATCCTGCGATCCGAACAACGGAAAGCCCAGATTTTCCTGGCACAGCTGCGCTTGAATCGCCATGTAACAACCCCCACAAGAACCAGAACCCAAGAAGAACGAAAAGCGACCACCAACTGATACCGCCCGTCCAGCACAAATCTTGCACCCAACAAATCACGCCACCCTTCGAGAACTCCCCGACGAAGCTTCGCTTCAAAGCGAGAGAGCCTCCTCCTTCATGTGCATCGTCTGGTCCAACTATCGATGCGTGACAACGTACGGGAAGGGGCCTGCTTTGTTCGTGAGTTAGCAGCAGATGGGCAACGACTCTTCCAAGGAACGCATGATAATTGAAGAGGGGAAAAGGTAGGCAGGGAGCGAGTGGGGCGAGTGCGGTATATATAGGCAGAAGCCATGATGTTAGGATTAAAGCAAAGGAGAGAGAGAAAAAATATTAAATGTTGCACCTTGAAAAAGGGCGAGCGACCGAGAGAGAGAGAGAGAGAGTGACCTGCTCTGTTTCGCTAACTTTTTCTTCCACTTTTTTCTGCATTGTGGAAAAGGAGCAAGGCCAAAGAACGTACGTACACATGCAAAATTCGTGACTAAACTATCGGGTCAGAGATTTCAGAGAGTAGTGGCTTTCTTTGAACGGGGAAAATTTCCTCGCCTTCGATTCAATTCCAAGTGGGTGAGCGAGAAAAATTCGCGAAGTCCCCATCGTCTTTTTCCTGCTTCCTAATCCTCTTCTTTGCCACGTTAGATAGCCCCGAAATAAATGAATAAATCTCGGAATATCTTTTGGAGTATTTTATGGGGTAGGGCATTGGTACAAGGTTATACAATAATTTTAGGACAGTGGGAAACCGGTGCTCCCATCGTTGAGTAAAGACGATAGAGAAAAGTTGACAAGGCCCCCCGCAGGTTTTGTCAGTTTTATTTTATTTTATTTTTCCCGGTCCTTTTCGAGTCTGAATTTCTGTCTTTCTCCCCCCTCCGATTCATTGTTTTCGCTGTATCGACCCTTCTTTTTCCCACTCTCGGGAAAAACCAAGTTCAGTTCAGTCGGACGTACCCATCGATAAACAATTTTGGGAAAATCAAAATTACCTTTATCTTGGCTCTTTCCTAGGGCAGAGATTTTGGGCACTCTCCTTGTCAGTCACGTTGCCGATTTCCTTCCAGCTAAAGCAGTTCGAGATAATGACGATAATAATTAGCAGTAAATAGTAATAAATGGGGCCACCACCACCATACGGTTTCCTTAGGCCAGTAGGGTTATTGATGAAGAATAGTTACAGCTGAAAAAGGGGCGCATTAGGGATCGGATGAAACGCCATGGAGCCTACCTAGCACGACAAATTTGACCTAATTATTAACGTCCACGAATTTTTAGGCTGATGAATTAGGAACATGATGATAATGTCAACATGGGCGTGTGCTTCCTAGAACGTTGCAACTTAACCTCTAATCGGGCATGGGATCAGCATGGAACAAGTTCTTGTCAAAGGCGACTTGGTTTTTGCGACTGAACGAAGGAGGAGAAGAAAAACAATCGATTTGCTTGCTTGTTTTTTGAGAAAAATCTGGTTTTGGTGATGACGGTGAAATGCATCATCCCCACCCCATGTGTAGATTTGTGTTATGTGAAGTGATTAACATATGACTTAACAAACAAGTTAATGAATATAGTTGTTAAAAGAAATATAATCCAAACAAGTGCATTAAGGTGTGCAAATTTGGGTATCTGTCGGAACGATTTAGTCTGTAACGATGGAGACTTTCTCTAGTTGCTTCCCGTGACAAGATATCAAATTTTCAGTATATATTCCTAATGAGATACGTATCTTTCATTAGAAATATGAAAAGAAATCGTGAAAATTATGTAGACTTCAAACCTTTTCTCTCAGCGTACGGAGGGCGGAACTGAAAAATGGGAAAAAAAACAAATTAGGGGTTCCGTGTTCCTTTTGTTTTATATTAGGGTTTGATGAACACAATGATAGGTCAACGAGCGTGCCGACATTGCCTCCAAACGCGGGGGTCTCTCTGGCAATATTTATTCAAGCCTCCATTGATCTGAAGCGCTTCGGAAATGTCCTCGCAACTCCAGATGATATTCAAGATGCTCGCGAGTACTTGCGAAGAATCATAATAGAAGTTGGAAAGTCGAGCTTGGAGCTGCCCCTTTGACCAGCAATAATGACTCGTGCGAAGTCAAAAAACACAGGACGAATCTAATCGCTTGCAGCTGGAAGATTTAACATAATGTCCGATTGTAATTATAAAAGGCATCAAAGGATCGAACATACGCATCTAGCGCAATGACAGTACGGACTGGCGTGGCATATGTTGAGCAGTTTTATATGGTCTTCCTGTGCTTAATAATGGCATTGATGATTCACTTCCTATATAGATCGATGATCGTAGTTTAATGGCAATAAGGTAACCTACGTTCCCTTGCTACGCCGACTCTACTGATGAAACCGGTGTAAGGTTTTGCTTTTCGGCTAAATTAACCCGTGATGTCTAGACCTTTACCTTTAGGAGAAGAAAACCATCCGTCCGAACTATTTTACTAGAGTCGCACTGACGAGTGCCTTGAGGGAAATCGATGGGCACCCCAGAAAACTAGCATCGACGATTTTGCACATCAAAATACGGTAGAGTTCTTTGAAATGATATCTTTAAATATGAGTAATTACAGTCATAGAAACCAACGTGCACCTTCCAGGACATTTCTCGGCAACATCCAAATTTTTTTATTAACGAGATTACATCTCATCTGGAGGTTGATGACTGCTGGATGTGCATTGTGGGTGCATCGATAGTGCTCATAAATCATGATAGATAGGGTCAATAACCACTTTTTGGTAGGTTTGAGGATCCTAAAATCATGGCAACATCTCCCCATCAAGCCAAATTGCTTTAGTCCAGTCGAAATTCCTATTTCTACACTTCACTTTTCCAATGTTTTTCCCCCTTTGCTTTTGGAAAGCGTACGAAGAGACTTCTTTTGATTATCTGACCATAAAAGCCAAATCTCATACATATATATATTCAACCGGCATCTTGGAAAGAGCGATTCTTGCATATTCATAAGCATATGAGAATTCTCTCTTCCCCCACCCCTTCTAGATCTAGGTTACAACTCCTTCATCTATTTTGAATAATCCTCTCCTTTGTTGCGTTACCTTTTCTTTTTTATGTCTCTTATTTAATATGAAAAACCTTTCAAAATTTGAATATCGATACATGGAATCATTAACATTTGGAAGAGAAGCAAAAATTGCTTAGAAAAAGCTTGAAACACAAAAATCGATAACGGGCCTAACTATTCCGTGACCCCAAAAAGAAGGGGTTAACTATTCCACAATGATTCTTGCCTAAAACATAGCAATATACGAACAGGTATCGTGAGGATTTTTGCTAATTGACCATCTAATTATAAAATAGTTTTCACATATCCAGAGCATGTGCATCACGATACATTGAAGAATTTCACAGTTGATGCTTTTCTTTATCAATATCTAACCAGGAGTCCAGATACATCATTCATCAACGAAATTCAGTGGGATCATTATTTCGTGGACGAATAGCTTCTTAATCTCTGTAGCGAATTCAAGGAGCACGCTGGAAGATGATGGGTGTTGGGTTCGTGTCGTGAACGTGGCAGTGGTGGTGGTGGTGGGCCATGCAATGCCACCCATTAAACTCCACTGCCAACCACGGTCGTGGGCGGCGGCTCCTCGGCGGCGAACGGCACGATCCATGTGAATGCATGAAAAGAGGGACTTGGCAACAACCACCGTCACGTTCTGCCCATCACCTTTCGCCCTCGCTAGGTTTCTCCTGAGGGCGCAACTGCAGCTTTGAGAAAAGGGCAAAAACAACAACCCCGATTTTCAAAGGGCGCCCCGAAAGTCTTTCCTCGTGCAACTTCCCAACCACTTTCTCGTTGACGCCGCATTACACGAGTCTTCTCCTCTCGAGCCTCAATCCTCGTCCGCCAAGTGACGAAAATAGAGAAGAGCCCCACGTAGAACCGCTCTCCGACGCATGATTCCATGCGGTTCACTTGCCCTTTTTGACCGCACAAACCCACGAGGAATTTGTTCATGATGCGTCTCTCCCTCCCCCCGGCTCTCTCGTGAATTTGAAAGGGTGAGGTTTCAAAAATCCACTTTCGATTAGTCCTGATTAGGAAAAGGGAGGAGGGCATTGTTCCTTCACGAGCCGTACTTTGCATGGCATGGTCATTGCATTACCCCTACAGACCTAGTTTAAGGAATTAAAAGGCTTGTCCAAAGGCTACCGAGAGAATTTGTCGTTACCGATGGTCGGAAAAATCAAAAGTCGGTCTATTTATGTCGTAAGCGTTCGGTCATGCACACGTTGCTCCTTCTCTGTTTTCCATCCGGATTATGGTCCTTAGCTTAGCTGGATTCTCGCCTTGTCCTGCACCGTGGAAAAATGCCGCTTCGTTAGGATCGACGACCGATTGTACGGGTCTTTCAAGTCATATAGTAAAACCCTAATTTTTAATGTGAATCATCTCTTGATGTCCAAGTTCTGCATCTGCCCATTGTGGACGAGGGCTGCATTCATTCGCTTCCTTCCCCCCACCTTCCCCCTCACATGCTCTCGATTTTCTTGACTCGAGACTGTGACTTTGATTTTCCCGATTTCACTTTGCTGCCCCTTGAAGGACACAACATGGATTTTCTCGGCGTTTGACGGGACCCGTCGAATGAATCGAGGCCATCCGTTGACCTTGACCCAATAAAGGAGAAACGCTAGGATCAAACGGCTACACGAACTTTTCCCTCTGGTCCAAACACCGCGTTAGAGACTTTCAGCTCGGGAGACCAGTGATCTAGATTCGCAATGTGTAACTTATGATAGAAGGTGAGCTGTTCCATCGGGTGGGTTTCGTTCAAGGACTTTGGTGTTATGCCGTTGCTTTTTAGCGTCGCTTCGAAAGAGACGGGTCGGACAAGGGTCGGGAAGGATATTATAAGCCGCGGCCCGTGTGTGATACGGAGTTTGAATTATGCGCTGAGTGATGTGACGTCAGTCTTATATGTCGATCTATACTATTTAACAGTGATCTGCAATGTGTGGACACGAAAACATTTATGACTTGGGTTTCGCCGTAAAGTCCGCACATTCAATGACTGATGATATTACGTGACATATTTCCCGAACCTCTTGCGTATATGCTCTGCAACCCGTGCCACCAGAAGGACCACAAGTTCTTCATAAGATGTGGGCATGGATGGGCCGAACGGGGCCCGCCCTACCGCCATAGCTAGGTTCCTATGTACGCCGCCCTATTTGGCCACGTTAACATGATGCGCCACATCATTTGCAAACTCGAGAGCAAATCTTGTTGTTTGTCAGCTAATGGTGGAAAAGGCCACGGACATTGAATCTATATATATATATATGTATATCACTAACACGAGCAACACGAGCAAACGAGACTTTTACTTTACTTCTCTTCGCTCTCCTCCTTTTGATCAATCGCGATTTTTATAATACGACAAAGTCGAACCTAACTTTTCCCCTACCGGCCATGTTCAATGAAGTTTTATATCTACTGATCTAAGGGGGTTCCGTCGCCCGGGAAAAAAAGAAAGAAGACAGACGCGAGCGAGACAAGATGTGACGCTCGACCACGTGCTGCTAAACCCGCTCGACGGGTCGGGATGGTGCGGAGAATTTTCCCTTCTTTCTTCCTCGTGATTTCGCGACGCGATTCGCTCGTCGGATGCCCCAATTCCCAATCGAATCGAAAAGAGCCTGCGAAGCCCACACGTGGAGGCGATTCGACTTTCCGAGTCACGAGTTCGGAGATGAGGAAAGTGGACGGAAGACGTGGGAAGATAGACGACAGTAGAAACCCCACACCCACATCCACCCCCAGTAAATTTCTTCTCCTGCTGCATCGAATGATGGAATGGAATGGGGTCGACAGAGATAATGGGAGGGGCGCCATGATGATAATGTGTAATTTAATGGGAGTAGTGCATGTGGATCGTCCAAGGGGCACGAGTGAAAGTTCCAATGACAGAGCATGTAAGTGTGATGCCATTAGCTGGAGAATACCAAGATAGCTTTCCACTCGTGCCTCTCGCCGCCGCCTCGCACCTATAGAATTTCTTTAGGAAAATTTGTTTAGAAAGTCCTCAATTTCTTATGCGACTATCAATTCGATCTTACACATTTTGATTCATTTAATATAATTCTGAATTTTTTGACAATTTTTCAATATAGTCTATCCAATCAATTTAAGTTGAAAATTGTTAATATGACAGTCTACTCAATGCCAGCCATTCTATGTGGCATGGCTGGCGACTAAAATGGATGATCTCAAATGAAACGATATTATTTTGCAAATTGTTTTTGAATTTCTGAATTTTTTCTTTTATTTTCTTTCTTTTTTCTTTGTGTCTGTTCTTCTCCTATTCTATTGTCCATCTTCTCCTCCCCAAGTCACCTGCCACAAGGAATGCTTGCGACCCTCATCCAAATCCTCACCGGCCATTGCCAAGGCCCCAACAACCCCACCATTGAAATATAGAAAGTTGAAGGAAGAAAAATATTCAAAGAATTGGAAAAAATTCCTCAAAAGATGTCATTTTGATCCAATCAAATACATTAGATCATGATCATCACACCAAGAATGGCTTACTTAAATTTGATTGCCATGTCAATAATTACTGACTTAAATCGGCTGGAATGATTATAATGAAAAATTGTCAAAAGGCTTAAATCAGCTAAAGTGAAAATTTTCAGTTTGAATTGATGGTGGTATAATAAATCTATGACGTGTGTCTTATTGGACAATTCTCCCTCATTTTCAATACACGTGCGTCTCGCATCTGCACGCGACCCAGCATTCAACCGTATCTTTATTATCATTACAGGACCCATCATCGTGTTGCTAACGGGGAGGAGACGTGGCTTTCCATTTCCTTTTTACTTTCGGGGAGGAGGTCGATCATGACAAGACAGTGCAGAGGGAGGGAGGAAGGAGGAAAATGGCGATAATTCCTTCCGTCTTCAGCTCCAACGCTCGCGCAATAATTGGCCCGAGAACGAGGACACGCACGAACAGTCACGTCCCCGACCCCGATAGACGAAGGGAGGAGCAGAAGAGTCAAAACTGGGTCGACGTGTAATGCATGCGAACGCGACTTTGCGGGAAGAGACCACGTCATCGTCGTCATCCTTCTGAGTCGGACACCAGCGCACGCTACATCACGCACCACTGCGGTCGTGCATCCGCCATTTTTTTTCCTTACTTTAGCAGTCGGTACAGGCATTGCCTTTTTCCGTTCTTCTTTGGCTCTGTTTCGTTCAATCTTGGTACGAGAAAGCAGCGAGCGAATCCGTTTCGGGCTCCTTCCCTTTTTGACCGCTTTGGGTTTTGGTAAAATACCGCGTGGGCTGACCACCCAATAGTATGCAAGTCCTCTCGCTTTTCGGTCTGTCGTTGGGGATGGTTTGTCTGGTTCTGTTCAGTGATTTTTTCTTGGGCTTGGCTTGTCTTTGAAGCAAAAAACTCTTTTATGTGGAGTTTCCGACCTCCTCGTTCCTCGAACCTGCCGTGCTGTTCATCCTTCGTCACCTCCTGAGAAAGCGAGAAGCTCGCTCCAAACTCCACTGTACATATGCTAAGCCAATCACTGTTCTTGTCCCGTTTTCTTGCCATTCGGGTTAAAGCTTTTTGCTGCTTCTGTTTTTGCAGGGGAAGAACGGATTTTACTTGCTGTTTCACCTCGCCGTGTAAGAAAACGAATTGCGAATACCAAGAACTAAAAACTGATGATGATGATCCCGCGGATTGAATTTAAGGCCAAGATGTCATTAATAAATCTTGTGATATCAGGCGTGAACGGGTCGGTTCGTGCCTGAAATTGCCCGGTCGACTTTAGCAACTCTTGCAACATAAACGTTTCGATCGGGTGGGCCGAGCAAGCTTAGGCAGACTTTGCCGAGGCTTTTAAGCCCATTTACAGGGTCGTGTCTTGGGCCTGAGATTAGGGCTGACCTTCTTTGCCACGGAATTCCCTATCCCAACCGACTTACTAACGACATACACTTGTTTTTCCCTCAGGCCCATGTATGGCACAGACAAAAATTAAATGAAAATAAATATGAAAAGCCCCTAAAAACACTAAGGAGGAGCATCCACTTGACCATAGGGGTGAGCAAGATGAATAAACTTAACCAAAAACCATCCGGACCAATCAATCGGTTGGGTCCAATTCCACATGTCCGAGCAGTCTAGTTTTCAATTCTAAGGGTGAACCAAACCGAGATGTGAATGGCCTCGCCGATTTGCTTCCCTCCTATTAATGCTTAAATCTCTCACCATCTTTCTTTTTATTCATATTTTCCTTCTAATACTCCCCAATTGACCGACCTTTTTTGAAATGATCCAGAGAGAATATCCCTCTCCGTATGCTCTTTCCCTCGCAACTTGATTCCCTGCCAAAACAAAATGGAGACAATCTCCTTTGCTTTTATCATGCTGGCTGAAATTTGCCAGAGAAAAGCATGGAAGATTTCTCTTAGTGATTGGTTGGACCTCTTTCTTTTAGCCGGAGAAAAGTTGAAATCTCTTGCCCTCTTTCTTTTTAAATTTCATCTTCATGTTAAATAAATAACTTGTTCCATTAGACCAGACCGGACTTCTGGTCTCCAATTTTCTAAAAAGTGCTTTGGTTCCTGGTTCCTTAGTGAAATTGGGTCAGACCAGGAACTAATCACCGCTACTTGACCACGCTCTTCCATGATGGGCTAGGCTTGTTCACCCAATTGGATTGCTACTGAGATTTTTTGCCCTTGAATAACATGGGGAGAAAAGCATGGCAAAAGCTCGATCCCTTCACCAAGAGCCTAAATCCAAGCCCATCAAAATATCAACCATTCACTTAAAAAAGAAAGAGTGAATGAGTCAAGGGTCGATTATGATATGTTAATTCTTTAATGCAAGACTTTTTCAACACAACTTACATTGCATCTCGACACTTCCATACATAGGTGGCTTTCGTGTGTTCGGAGACGTCATTTCTAAGTTCCGCTAGAGTTTCGACGTACAGCTGGTCTTGTTTTGGTTAAAAAAAAAAGGGTTTTAAAGTAGAATTCCCTCCTGAATTTAAAACGAGGGTGGTTGTGAAATTCAAAGCAAATGGGACGTTTCGGGCTAACTACGACAGAAACGCAGTGGAGGCTCTACGACAAAAACCCAATGGGAGGCCCATGTGGAGTCGGGACTTTTGGGTAGCGTGTAATGCGTATGAAGACAACGGCTCGTTCGTTGTGGACGCTGACCGCTCCAGCATCAACCCCTCCTCCCCTCCTTTCTATGTCGACCAACCTCTCGCATTTCGTCCACACATAATCTATCCACCAACAGTCAGTGCTAATCCCACCATCTGCAAATCGATGTGACCGTTTTGGTTTATTAGATGAGATTCGACAATGGAGAGAAAGGGGACCGTAGATGTAGTGGAAAAGCAAAGGTAATCAATCAACTGCGAAAATCTTAGCCAAAGATGAAGGCGTGAAAGGAGGCCCAGCCGACGGGAAACAAAAGGAGCGGATCACATCGAGGGTTTTTTCCGTGTTGTTATCAGCATCGTCACTGAACTAATCATTATGAATGCACCGAACTGAAATTAGAACTTATCCGAATTTTCATGTATTTTCGATTCAAATAATGAATAAATAACTGTTTTTTTATTTTTAATTTGATTAATCAAACCGAACTAAAAATTTCTCATTTTCTTAATATTACAATTCATGTAATCTCTTTCCTTTTCTAATAAACCTCTTTTAATATTTATAAAAGGAAAAACTGAAAAAATTGGACCAAGCCAATTCTCTAGTTCATGTTATATTTAGGTTCGGGATGTAGTTCGATTCAAAGTTAAATGCACACTCGAACGTTTTGATTTAGTGTGGGATTCTTGAAAATTCAAACCGAACCAGGGATGCCTCTTCTGTCCTAAGTTGACATATATGTCTGAGAAAGAATAAACATTTGAAGATGATAACAGTCTAGGAGGGCAGGCACTGACATAATATATGTGATAGCGCAAGGTTATAAGCAGTGTGCATGCAAGACATTGCTCTGTGAGCTCTTTCCTTGCTGTAAAGAATACAGCACGTGTTCTTAAACATTTTATACGTCATCATGCACATGTGAGGTTTAACATGATTAGGATCAGATCCCAGTGTATGAACGCCTGTTCTTGGAATAGACATATGGAGAAATTGCTACAATGTAAGAGTAATGGCTGAATAACAAAAACCCATCTCTAGACATGCCGTACAACGACCAATGATGATCGGACTATTGCATCGGTGATTTTTCAACAAAAATTGATTAGAATGTCTATATTGGGATTTCATGCAAAGATTTAGGATTAAATTGTCGGAATTGAAAATTTTGGGATCGAATTAATATTTACACAATAGATTGAGGACTGATTTGTGTATTTTTCTTTAAATAGCACATGTATCTTGTTTTAGTGACGAGTTCTCTAATAGCTCAGTTTGAGTACGGCTACGGGACTCTACCTACGTGGGACATATAGGTTGGAAGGGGTGACAAGCAATGACTTCTCCGCGATCTTAAATTTAGATATCCCATGGTAGGTATGAGACTCCCTTGTTAATATCCAAATAGAATAACCCATCTGTCATCGCTACGTGCCCTTATCAGGGAGCATAAAAAAGGTAATGACGATATTTTTGCCACATACCATCTAGACCCTCGTGGACATGCTTATTTAGTTTATTACTAAAAAAATACTACTCGTGCCACGTTAATAAAAGTGACGTTTGTAAGTTGAAAACCCGCACAATATTTATATATATGGAAAGGTGATCATCGATACCCGGGAAAAAAGAACAATACATCACAATAATTACCGCAATTGGGCGTTACAAGAATGAATTGCGCTGTGAAATACTTTATGTAACCTAGCAAATGTTACGAGATTGCCTAATGTGCAATTAGCTATTTTAAAATTGAAAAAGGTCCTGGCCAATTATAGGGCCCGTCCGAAAAGCTAAGTGAGAGTCACCTTTACTTTTTCCAATTTTCAACCGCAATATAATTCCGACGAGGAAACCCCGCAGCCCGAACAGAGCCAAGCATCTGAACGCGCGCAACGGCGAGCGTGGGCGCCACCTCCCATCTCCCTCCGACACGGCCAGCCGGGGGGCCCCACTTCCCACCACTGGGGCGGTGCGTGGCGCGGACATCTCGAAATCCATCCCTCCGAGGAGGACACGTGGCGCTCGACCCACCAAACCAGCCGGGCAGGGACCGACGGCCCAGATTCCGGCGCGTTCCGACTCGCGAGAGTTGTAAAGGGAGAGCTCTGAACTCTGCTATAAAAAAGGGCGAGGGGCCCCCTCAGAATTTTAAAGAGAGCCAGCGTCTTCCGTTTCATTTTCATCATTGCTTCCGAGTTTTGAATCTTCAACGGTGAGTCGACGAGCACTCGAAGATATTTTTTTCGGTCGTGTCGGGTTGTCATCGATTTCGCGTCGTCTCGAGAAGTAAGATCTGCGCGGTGACACACGCACGCCCGCACGCCTGCATTCGAGCAGGAGAAGGCGAGAGAAATGGGAGCTCTGGATCACTTCGCCAACCTCTTCGACTGTTCCAGCGGCGGCTCCAGTTTCAAGAGGCGCAAGCAGTTGCAGGTACTCGAAAGCTCTCGACACTACCTTTCTCGTTAGTGAGTTTTGCACGCGTTTTGTTAATGACGATGTTTCGAAAATAAAAAGAAGGGTTCGGTTCGTCAGTTCTTCGAGCTGGGTTGGTGGATCTTTGATGAGCTCGAGGCTTGACCTTCGCTCTGTGAAAGTGTTCTTGATCGGTAGATCTAGGGACTGTATGTATGTTGATCAGGACTAGAGATTCTAAACGGTCGAGTCGGTCCATCATTCTGATCATCTGCGTCGTGTTGAGTGAGTGGTCTTGCTGATCTGGTTTTGTTGTGCCAGGGAAGCGAGTCTAGAATCTTCACCTTTTTCTGGGTTTGATTTTTTGGCTGCATCTAGGCCAGCTCATTAACACGAAAAATCGCTGCCCACGAGTTTGCCACTTTCCACTCGGAAACTTAAGAGATTTTGCAACCATGCTGCTGGTCTTAGGTTGGCTTTTGGGATCAAACCGTCTGGGGAAGTGGCACTTAGATTTTGTTTTTCATGACCCGAAGAAAAGTAAAAAAGAAGCAGGAACACGAAAACCAAAGTAAAAAACTTCCGCTGCTCAGGATGTTGCCTCCCCTGGATGGATCCTGATCAGTGAGCAGAGCCGATTTGATGGGAATTAGATTAATCCTCTCCCCAGTTTTAAACATCTATTATACAATATTAAAGCATGTTGCGCCATGTGCACTTGCGAGTTGCTGTTCTGTTCTTGTTAGGGAATATGGATGCTTCTTGTTCTTATGTATCTGTAGCACCTGTCAAACACGACCTTGGATTCAAAAGTTAGTTCTGCACGATTTACCATGAATCACGAATACATCGAGCACTCCACTAGCAATTTGGCATTGGATGTTCTTGGGATGTGGAACTCAGATGCAACTTCGTCGGTAGCATTTGATTGTTCAACATACTGATCTGCGATTTGAATCAGACGGTGGAGGTCAAGGTGAAGCTGGACTGTGAGGGGTGCGAGCGGCGGGTGCGGCGCGCGGTGGAGGGGATGAAGGGCGTCCAGCAGGTGGACATCGACCGCAAGGCGAGCAAGGTCACGGTGGTCGGGTACGTGGAACCCGGCAAGGTGATTGGGCGCATCAGCCACCGGACGGGCAAGAGGGCCGAGCTGTGGCCGTACGTGCCGTACGACGAGGTCGACCACCCGTACGCGCAGGGCGTGTATGACAGGAAGGCGCCAGCGGGGTACGTGAGGTACTCGCAGGACCCTCGGCAGAACCAGCTGGCCCGCGCGAGCTCCACGGAGGTCCGCTACACCACCGCCTTCAGCGAAGAGAACCCGAATGCCTGCGCCGTCATGTGAACGCGATCCGGAGATCAGACGCCGCTGGAATTTCCGTCCCACGAGGTTAAGCTGATTGGGTAGGAAGGATTCTTCTATCGTGCGAATCTGTAAATTAGGGTAATATCTGTGATGTGTGGTTGGTTTGTCTTTTATCTTTTGTTTCTGTTCGACCATTAGGCTGTGTAGAATCGAAAATACGGAACAAGCTTTGGTTTTTACTTGATGGGTTCTCTGCGAATGATATCATCTGTATGGCATTATCTTCTTATTGTCGAGATTCAAAGAGTACAGGTGAAAAGGAAGAGATGCGGATCGGGATATCTTTCCTTTTCCAGAGATTGCCATCTCATGGAATTTTCGGTAGCGATAGAAAAATAAAATAAAAGATTCATCTTGTCGCTTTTCATTTGGCCAAATCTGACTAAAAGACAAAGTATGTCGACGCTCTAACTTGGACATACGTACCTCTTAGAAATTGCCACGTCAAATCGTTCATTGGTCGTGTTCAATTTCGTGCTGTGTCGTCCAAACAAGGCTCGCGACGTTGTTAAGTTTAAGAACGTCAAATTGAAGGGTTTACCTTGAACGAAAGCGGTCCCCTGATGATAATTCTTTTTGCTACAGGGGATCACCGAGTTCCAAAAATTTATGAAAGACATAATTTTAAAATTCAAATACTCAGAAAAAGCACAAGTGATTCCCTAACATGAATGGATATGAATCATGATTTTTATGATCTGTTTGGTAATCATTCTATTTTCGGAAATAATTTCTATTAATAAATTATTCTTTTTTATTTTGTTCTTTAAATAAGTTTTTAAGCATTTGAAGGTATTTGGTAATTATTCAAAATTTATAGTTCTATAATATAGATGTGTTTAGTAGAATTCTAACCCAAACAATTTCGTTTTTACATTTTAAATAACTTCATTACTTTTCATCATTTTATCTCTTTTTCCTTTTCTTTTTCTCTTCTTCTTGTACCTCTAGTTGCCAAAGCATTGCCGACCCTCGGTGTTACCAAGCCATTGGGGAGGTCGAGCCTTAATAGCGGAGGTGGCCAGTGATCGGTTGGGAGGAAGAAGAAGAGAGAAGAAAAAGAGAAAAGAAAAAGAGAAAAGAAGAGAAAACAAAGGAAAAATGGGTTGACTTGATTCTAGAGTTGTTATTGAGAAAAAAAAAAGTTACTTTTTTATATTCCTCGATTCTATTTTAAATTTATTCTTTGAAACAAATTTGTTCCTATGAACAAAAGATTTACAAAATAGATTTCTATTCTTTCTTTTTTCTTGTGAAGAAAAGAATAGAATAAAGTACCATTTGACCAGTTGCCAAATAAACCCTTGGATACCCAATCAAATGAAAATAGTCACGTGAAATAGTTGCGATTTATAAATTAAAGCACCTAATAAAATGAAGATAATCAACAAGTTTCCTAAGATAGAAAGCAAAAGGGAAAATGACATGAATGGTGCCCTAAAGTGTAATGCAGTCCTTTAATTTGCAATTTGTTCAATATGGTTTATAAATTTGAGACAAATGTGCAATGTTACCATATGCTTTTAAATTGTTCAACGTAATCCTTAGACTTTGGATATATGTTTAATATAGTCTCTAGACTATATAAAAGTATTTTATAACTTGAATTAATGAAAAGAAAACATTGTAGATTTTCTTATAATATAATAATTAAATTGAACACGTCTAAAAAGTTAAAGAATCACATTGAATGAATTAAAAAAGTCCACGAGCCACATCGTGCATTGTGGTCAAGTTGATGGACTACATTTGAAAAATTAAAAATTTAGAGACCATATCGCAAATCCGACTAAAGTTCCTAGATTATTTATGTCGTTATCCAAATTTTTTAAAAAAATAAAGGAAAAAAAAAGAAAATAAAATAATAGGAAGATGATATTGGTAGGGGCCTTCGACATTGGGCTTCAGTAGCCGAGCAGCCGGGCCCATCTCCGATCAGCATAAAGCCTTCCCCAACAAATTTTGGCGGGAAAAAGCAGCGCCACAAAAAGCGCACGAACACAGAAGAGAGAGAGAGAGAGAGAGAGAGAGAGAGGAGGGAGAGAGCATCCATGTCCATGGCGGAAGAAGAGGGAAGCGCGGAGATGGAGCAGCAGCTGGAGGAAGAGTTCGCGGTGTGGAAGAAGAACACCCCGATCCTCTACGACCTCCTCGTCTCCCACGCCCTCGAGTGGCCCTCCCTCACCGTCCACTGGGCCCCGCTCCCTCCCCAGCCCTCCTCCTCCTCCGCCGCCGCCGCCGCCGACCCTTCCCTCGCCGCCCACCGCCTCGTCCTCGGCACCCACACCTCCGACGGCGCCCCCAACTTCCTCATCCTCGCCGACGCCCTCCTCCCTTCTTCCGAAGCCGATCGTTCCGGCGACGACGCCGTGCTCCCCAAGGTCGGTCCCTCGACGCTCCGTTTTTTTCTTTTTTCTTTTTTGGTTCTTTTCGGTTGAATGATTATGCGGGTATTGCTTGCTGAATCCACATGGTGCGGTGAAAACTGTCGATTTCGTGTTGTTTTATCTGAAGTTGGTTGATGCGTTCTAAGTGTTTGATGTAATTCCCACCTCATAACTCCTGTCTTCGTTCTATTGATTATCGAGCTGCTACAGTTTCGCGACTGTTTCTCTATGTAAAGCTGCTGTATGCCGACCATGCTGGGATTCTTGAACTGCTGTCTGATGTTTTCCCTCTCTTTCTCACTGGTTTTAGGTGGAGATATCACAAAAGATTCGCGTGGATGGGGAAGTGAATAGGGCGCGTTTCATGCCACAAAATCACAATATTGTGGGCGCTAAGACAAATGGTTGCGAGGTTTATGTTTTTGATTGTTCTAAGCAGGCTGCGAAGCAGCACGATGGTGGGTTTGATCCGGATTTGAGGTTGACGGGTCATGATGGAGAAGGCTATGGATTGTCCTGGAGCCCCCTGAAAGAAGGTTACCTTTTAAGCGCGTCCCATGATAAAAAAATTTGTCTCTGGGATATATCTGCTGCCGCACAGGATAAAGTGCTCGGTGCAATGCATGTTTTCGAGGTAATATATGTTAGATAGGAGTTTGGGCTTACCAATTTTTTGTAGGACTTTGGTAGTGTTCTCAAGTATTTATGTGGAGATGGAACTGTCATTTTAGGCTCACGAGGGTGCGGTCGGAGATGCATCTTGGCACTTGAAGAATGACAGCTTATTTGGGTCTGCCGGTGATGATTGTCAATTGATGATCTGGGACTTGCGAACGAATAAAGCACAACAATGTGTCAAAGCACATGAGAAAGAGGTTAGACAGCCATGCCATGCATTTCCTTCAATTCAACGGTTTTTGCTCTCTCTTTTTTTTTCTCCACAAAACACCTCATGTTTATTGTCAAAACCCTGACACATGTAATTGGATTTCTTAACAATTATATACATTTTTTTTTGGTCGAAAACAATTATATACGTTTACGTCACGATTGTTGCATGGCTAGTAGATTTGCAATTAAAGTGCCTTTCGCATGCTTTGCTTCCAGGTGAATTCTGTATCTTTCAACTCATATAATGACTGGATTCTGGCAACCGCGTCTTCAGACACAACAGTTGGACTATTTGACATGCGGAAGCTGACCACGCCATTGCATGTCTTTAGTAGCCATGAGTATGTCCTCTGCCCATGTGATGGATCTGAGATTTTACTGTATCATTAGTTTTCAAAAGATTGCAGTCTTTATGTGCAGCCTATACAGCTTCAAAGCAGATTTAGATACTTCTTTTTGGAGCTGTAGAGGATGTTATGTTTCTTTAAGATTGATTTTACCATGACTGGCTTCATCCCTGATACACTCATGTTCTCCGTGATGGCAAGAGACTAGTGCCTGATGTCTCCTTTTCACTCGCAACTGTTTCTTGCAGAGGAGAGGTCTTGCAAGTAGAATGGGATCCTAATCATGAGGCTGTGTTAGCTTCTTCCTCAGAGGACAGAAGGGTGATGGTCTGGGACCTCAACAGGTACACCATCCACGTGTTGGTTCTTAACCTAAAAGTTACTCATTCTTTTGCTTTCATTTTACTCTCTCTCTCTCTCACGCGCGCGCATGAGTTTTAGAAAATTCATAGAAGAATACTGATGTTTTGAAGATCTACATTTTTGTTAGTGGTTGCTCAGCTATTAGCGGAAGTAGCGGCAACTCATATTTATCAAACTGTCTTGCATGAGTACTGCAAAATTTTCACATTTGCATGTTCCATTTAGGATCGGAGATGAACAGCAAGAAGGAGATGCAAGTGATGGCCCTGCCGAACTGCTCTTTTCTCATGGGGGTCACAAAGCTAAGATCTCAGATTTCTCATGGAACAAAAACGAACCATGGGTTATCTCAAGTGTGGCTGAAGACAACTCTGTTCAGGTTTGGCAAATGGCTGAGAGTATCTGTGGAGATGATGATGACATGCAGGCCATGGAAGGATATATATGAGATTTGGTACAATTGCTTCATCGAAATTTCTAGCTTTGATTTTGTTTCGGGGCCAACAGAGAATTTTTACTGAATTTACTAATTCTACAATGCTTCACGAAGCATTTTCTTTCAGTCCTTTTAGCAGCTAAGATGGAAGATAAACTCACTGGCATGATCCGTTTGGTGTAAATCAGCTTATTTGGGAAAGGACGAGCTCTTGGATGTGGCCGTAGTAACTTCTTGACCATTTTCTGTAGTAGTTGATTGAGTAAGGTGGATAAGCTGAATAGCGATGCTGTTTCTTTGAGATGACTGGAGGGTGTTATTGTCTCCGACTATTGGAATTGGACGAGTAGAGGAACCTATAATTGACTTTTCTCTCCTAATGAAGGAGTGGCCTCTATGATTAACGTGATGAAAAAAGGTCCAACCTAATTTCATGTGGTTGCTTGAACTTAGCAACATATTCAATGAACTGATTGATCAGCTATTTTTGAAATCGACCGAACACCTAACCTGACGAGACCTTTGACAGAGCACGAAGGAGGATGCACCATGCGGTGACTTGATAGCGTTTATCCTCACAAAGAAACTGACAGACTGCTTACAGATCTAGTAAGAGATGCAATACAAATAATTCTTCCTACGTATTAGCACTCATGATCTGCCTCAAAATAGTTTTTGACTTTGCAGCAAGCCAAAACCAAAATGGTTTTCGACGGCGGTCAAATATTTACTCTCGGGCATTATCTAGTCCACTCTTTGCTGCTCTCATGCTTAGTCGACTCAACACGCTGTACCCAGTAATAAGTAATACTACTAGTACTTTAGTTCTGTCACCAGCACGATCAATCATGCAACTGAACTAAAATAAATCTTCGGTCGGAGTGAAATAGATCGCATCCGACCCGACCCTACGCCATCACGCCATCACGACTTGCGACGCTAATTTCCCTATGCTGGTGGGTCGATACCCATTTCATCTAATTTCAACTGATTATCGCATGATCATAACCCTAGATAAAACATTTGGAATATTAGTTAACCTTCCATAATTATCTATCCATACACCATGTTGGCTCTTTGCTATTTGTCAAATTTCATTATAGAACGAGAACGAGCGTGAACAAGCTCCTCACCCTACTAAGAATGGCACAAAAAACCTACCAACCATCAACGCTCCCCTCCGTAACCAAAATTATTAAAGATCTCCTAAACAGTTCAATGATCGTACACATTCATTTCTCTTGATTCTCTCTTCGCTAAAGGGCCGGACTTGCACCATTGGCAGGGGCAAGTTCACCGGCTTAGCTCCACCACATAATTTAGAAGATGTACATCATCATTTGCATAATGTCCACGCAAGGCCACTTCTGGAGCCAAACAGACGATGTTCATCATACAGTGCTACCAACCCCCCACCATCCTCTATATAGCAAAGCAAAATACTGCTCGCAAAGTTTATTCAGAAGATTCCCAAGCCAACAAATTTTCTTCGCTGTTAAACAAGCAAACCTTATTTCAGTCCCCACAAATGGAAGAGCTTGACCCCTCAAGGTCGATAGAGTTCGCTCCTCCACATTAGGAGATTACTGATTCTTGGAACAACCCCCATCTTCCCTAAATTTATGTCTTTCAACAATCAGGAATTCATCAAGCATACAAAAAGGAGGCGTTTCTACTAATCAGAAGAAGCACTACATAACACCATGGAGAAACCGTCATGACACTGCACTGCAAAAGTAATAGCCCTTAAAGCCACATACGAAACTAGATTGTCCTCCATTGGAAGGTCCACTGGCTATTCATCCATCGAGGTCTAGCTTAAGCAACAGTCTAAAATGTAGCATATTAAGACAATACCCTTCGAAAACACAACTAAGCCATGCCAGCTCTGCCAATCCAAGTTCGGTAGAGAGACTGAATAATAAACAATCTGACAAAGGACACCTCTACCGCTCATGAAGACCACTTATTAAATTATAGGTCATCTGGAAAGAAGAAGGTGATTATACAAAAAATTCTCATCCCGCCGTTACCGGGCGAGACCCTCCTATAAGAAAAAGCAAGATGAAGTCAGAATGCTAGCAAAGAAATATATTCAGCACATTCCAGAGAAATTAAATACCAGAAGACTGATGACATACAAACCAACATTATTATGACCATCTAGCGAAGGGAGAGAGAGACATAATCATAAAAAAAACTTGTCCTTAATTCAATAGAACCCATCGTTCTAAACTACTATTATAGAAGGAGAGTGGACCATATTTGCAAGATTAATGTTACGAATATGTACATGCATTTCCAAAATGGCTCTGCAAAGTGATATGACTAATTTAAGTGGGTATTCCAACAAGTCGACCATATTCATACTCGCAATAAGAATACACCACATAATCTGTAAACAATTTGTATCTCTAAAATTTTTCTTTCTACAGACAAGCAACGCATGGCATAAGAATGCTGCAGAAAACAGAGGAACACAGACAACATATACAATTAGGTTGAATAACCGACAGATTATGAGCTGGTAACAAAAGCAAAAAAGCAATCTAGTTTTCACCTTTTTTCTTACTTCCACCAGAAGGAGCTGCATTTGGTGCAATGTTCTCATTTTCACATCCAGGAAGCGTTTTGGGCCCTAAACCATTCTGATTGGCTGGGCATTGGAGATTTTCAAATTCACAACCACCATAGCCCTGCCCATCTATGCTTGTACCATCTCCACTCCTACCCTCTACTCTCGGATGAAGGCAATGGACCTGATCATTACACTGCATGTTACAAGGGTTCACCACATAAGCACTACCAGGCATTGCCGTTCTCTGATATGGAAAAGCTCCGATCTCTCCTTCAATTCTGCCCCTTATATCCACAAGCAAACACTTCAATCTAGCAATCTCAGCCTCCAATGCAGCCTGATTCTGAAGTCTCTTCATCAACTGCTGATTCACGGCCCTCAATCTAGTGACCTCATCTTCTAACGAGGCAGCACGGGCCTTCTTCTTTTCACGGTATTTCCTAACCGCCTCCCGATTGCCGAGCGGGCGCTTCTTCGATTTCTTCTCCGTCGACTCCGCGGTATCATCGGTCGAAACCTTCTCCTCACTGGTGGCGGAGACAATCTTAGTGTGCACATGAAAACAGGTGTGAGTATGCGATGAGTCAGGTCCCGGCGGGTTACAAGTGTGAGTGTGAGTGCAAGCATGGGTGTCCCTGAAGATCTCCTCGAGGAAACTATCCATCGACCGACTACCAGGAACTTCCCCTAAAGTCGAGTTCGAGAACACATCATGGTTCGCAAACACCTCCTGATTCGAGAAATCGAGCTCCCCGTCATCCATCCCGGAAGATCTAAATCAGCTCGAGGAACTGCAAAATCTGATGGGGCAACGAAAAAAAGGCGAAATTTTTCCGAATCAGAGCCGAGAAACACCAAACGTCTCCAACAAGCACACCAAATTGGCACAACCACTCATTGCCCTAGATTCCTACGACCGCAGCGCACGATAAATCAAACACAAAAATCGAACTTGCGCACTCGCATACGCACACGCCCACGCGCACGCGGAGACAGCAAATTCCGCTAATCCCATCAAATGCAAAGCGTCGGACGTCAAAACACGAACCAATCGCACGATGGGAATCGGAAATTCAAACGAGAAAAAACGAAAAGATAACAGAGCATCGTCAACGCGGAGCAAGAGAAAGAGGAAAAAAACCGAAACCCTAGGAAATTCGAGAGGGGTCAAGACGGCAGCTTTCGAAGTGGGAAACAGAGGAAATTCACCGAGGCGAGGCAAGGCGAGGCGATTGCGAGGCGAGCCGTCGGCGTCGGCGGCGGCGGCGGCGGCGGCGGCGACGGCGACGGCGGAGGAGGGGCGAGAGCGAGGACGAAGGAATCGCTTCGAAAGATTCACAGCGGCGTCGCCTCCGCTTTTCCGCTGTCGAGTGGCGGTTGCTGTGCGGGCGAGAAGAAAAAAGAGACGGGGAAAAGTCTGAATGGTGCAGGTGTCACGATGCGACGCGCTGTAATGTACGGAGCGATATTCCCCCCCCCCTACATTTTAATTTATATCTTTTTTTTTTTGGCTGCGGCGCTTAAATCAAATTTCGGGGGGCGCTCGGAAATTACGGCTTAATTCGGAATCGGATTGGACCGACTTCGGACCGAAAGTTGGAATTTTGCGGCCGAATTTTAAGATCATCTGATCTTGACAGTCCATATACTATATTAAATCAGATTAAGTATATAAGATCTACTATTTATTGATTGTGATTTTTCGACTGCGATATGAATATACGTATATGTTCCGACTTTTCTAATGATTTTCACAGTTTTTCGATGGGGGTATCATTGGAAATTGCTCGGATCCTCTCCCAAAAAGATAACAAGTATCGAGATGGCGAATGTTTGATTTCTGAACCTGTTGCTGATGCAAGAACTATTTCTTTAATCGGTTTTAAAAATAGATCCGACGTGGCTATGTCTGTGAAATGGTTGCTCCGTCCAAATCGGAAGGAGCCTTGAGAATGCCGCTGACCCGTTTTCCTCTTTAGACAAATGCTTGATTTCTGGGAAGTTGCCTCGAGATTTTGTACCAAAAACAGAGAAGAAAAGGTGGAAGTGCGTCAAGAATTTGCTAATGGCTGCCGTCATCTTGTGATCCTTTTGATGGAAACTGATTAGTAATAGTTGACCAAAGAAACAGGTGCCAAACAGACTGTCGTTTCAATTCTCCGTGGAACATAAGTGGACACAAATCAATTAGTTTCCTAAAGGTTAAGGGACTTTTCTTGGGATCCTTCTCAGACAGCAGTTTCCTCTTCTTTGCCCTGTTCTTTTTTTCTTCTTTGAATCCTTCTGGGTGACCATGTATTGAACTGAAACGTTCAAGAAATTGCGCATTCTTCTCCGGGCCAGCACTGTTTGTTATTAGAAATATGCAGGTTGACCCATTAATGTGATTTCGGAAAATGATCCCATGCGCATTTGGTCTTGATCCACTGAATGGATTTGCCCGTCATTTTAAGCTGCTGGGCCTCCCTAACTGGAGGCATTAGTTTGAGCATTATTCAGTTGGGACTTTGGAGAAGTAACTTGTGTCGGATCCATTTAGGACATGGACATTGCCAGAATCCATTTTCACTTATAGGAACATCTATGAGTTTACTTACAACAGGGAATTTTTATTCTTCCTCTCATACTAATGTACATTGTAAGTCAATCGAAGCTTGACGATCGGCTCCATCTTCCCTTCATGTATTCTTCCACTGAAATGCTGCTGCGCCGTTCCGTGCTGCTGATCGACGTAGAATCATCGTAGACATCCAGCAAGGCGAGACTCAGGTGTGACTCTGCACTCGAATTTGGATAAACTTCATCATCGTTGTCGTCCGAAATTTCTGAATCCACCCAATGATCGCATTTATAGTCCAGCCACTCATCAACATTGATGTCCCCATTTAGGATCTTCAGAATCTGAAAACACAGATAAGGCTCACGGTTAGTTCAAGGGAACTTTTTCGAATTGACTATAAACATGCTATGCGCTGGTCTCTCGCAAGGCGTCCCCCAACTGTAATATTTCGTTTACCTGGCTCATGTTAGGGCGAAGCCTAGCTGACCGTGTGATGCAAAGTCTAGCTGCAAGAACCATTCTTTGCATTTGAACCTCGTCGACATGTCCACCGAGATCTGGGTCCAGAATGCTCCTTGCATCCCCGCCCTCTATGATGGGCTTTGCCTGAAGTTGCAAAATTTGAGTGTTCATTCAACAAATTAATCCAGTGTGAGAATATGCATAAGGAAGGCTACTTACCCACATGACCAAACTTTCTTGTCCCTTGGGAGCGTCTGAACTTATCGGTTTTCTTCCCGATAAGAGTTCGAGTAACACCACGCCAAAGGCATAGACATCAACCTTATCACTCAATTTGCCATACATGAAGTATTCCGGAGCAAGATACCCAAATGTTCCAACTACATCGACTTTGGTGAGAAAAGCTGAAGCTGGTGGTCCCCATATTGCGAGCCCAAAATCAGACAACTGCCACACAAAGAGACATCAGTCATTTATTGCAAAATTTTATTTTCTTCAACATCCTAGCTAATCTCACACAAGCCGTAGGCGTACCTGCGGCTCAAATTCATTCGTGAGAAGAATGTTCGATGTCTTGACATCTCTATGAATAACTGGCCGAGCACATTCGTTGTGCAAATAATTTAGGGCTTCTGCAACTCCGAAGGCAATGTTATACCTTACAGCCCACGAAAGTGCATGTTTGCTTCTTCTGTCACCTGCATCGCACGCTAACGTCATCTCAGCATGGAAGCAAATTGAGATGAAATAAACATTGGTGTTAATCTCACTGACGCATTACCGTGTAGGTTCTCCTCCAAGCTTCCCCGGGAAAGGAAATTATAAACGGATATTAAACTGTTAGGTTGGACACTGATTCCGCGGAGGGGTATGATGTTTCTTTGCTTCATCGAGGAGATAATGTCCATCTCCAGCAAAAAATCTTTCAAATTTGCTTCGACTGATGACTTCAAGACCTTTACTGCCACCGTTGTGCCATCTGGAAGAATACCTTTATAAACACAGTTCGAGCCGCCTTTTCCAATCAGATGCTCTGGTTAAAGTAAAAAAAAAAAAAACACAGAGAGCTGAGGAATGGATCTTGCTTGAAATGGAAACTGGAGACAAAAAGCTAAAACCAATAGAATGAAAAGGTAAACCTGATGAAAAATGCAAAGTCGAGTCTCTAAGGGCTTCATAATCAAACAATTCACAATCGGATGATTTTGTTCTCAACAAAAGCTCTATCTGTTCCAGTAGCTTCCTTGACTCTGATGAAGTACTTTTATGGCTTCCATCCACAGTCTCGGTATGATATTTCGGTGGTGGGCTCTCTCTGGTATCTGGGTGTAGAGAAGTCAGGTAGAGAGACCTATCTGGCAGGCTCATGACCCACTGAACAACAGAAACACTCCTTCCGTTCAGAGTCCGTGGAGGATCAAGAGTAGCTCTCCTTAGCAGCGGCCAACCAGGTCTCTGCTCCAAGTTGCTTCCGGCAAGTTGAGAAGCCGATCTTGAGAGAATTATCCTATTTTCGCGTGCGACACTGTTTTTCAAATCTTTATAGTCGGCATGCGATTCCTCTTTCAAGCTCTGGATCATTTCCAAGGTTGAAATTTCAGACTCAGCTTCAGATTCACCAAATTCAGAGGAGGTTTCTTGAGTGCTGGCCTTTCCTGCTTGACACAGACTGGGTCTAGGGTCTCCTCTGAATCCTGAAGTCAAACTTAAATCAGATGAAGTTTGAAGTACTAAACTAAATGTATTGGTTTCAACAGCACTAGCAGCTCACCTGGAAGCTGAATATTGGTGCACCTCCGAAAGACTATTTTCCCGTTATGGATGGCCAGCACATCAGTAGAAGACGGCAGACGCTTGGCACAATATTTGGCCGTCGCAGTATGTACCCTGAATAGATCAAACCCATTGAGAGCAACGACGAGAGGGAAAAGAAAGATCCCAACAACTACAACAACTTATTGAAATGAGTTCATCTCCCAATCATAGTACCCGAGAGCACCTTGCTTGTCTATCCCAACGAGTAGGGCCACAGCAGCATAATTCTTGGCCTCTCTCACAAGGGCCTTCCTAAACGAGCTCCCTTTAAGCGCCTGACCTGTGAGATTCACCTACAATTTACAACAAACATTCAGCAACACTCCTAAGCACCAAGAAAAGTTCCAAAAATTCTTACACATTAGGTCCATACCTTCTTTGCATTGCACAAGCCTTCATAAACCTCCAGATAGTTATCCAATGCGGACGCATCTCGTGAAGCATCATCTGGACAGCATATTGTAAGTACCATCAACTTCAGATATTCGATATATGAATTTAAACTAGCATCTCACTCACTAACATGATACTGAGGAGGCTTTGCACAATATACGCACCTCGACAAACATGGATGGCCAGTACTCTATCTCCTGGTTCGGCTACTTTCACGATAGCCCAACTCAGTAGCTCTCTGCTCCGGCCGTCGAGCCGAACGCCGACCAACACATACTTCTGCGCCATGGCCTGAACTCTCTCGACAGTCATCGTTGTCCCTTCGCAATAAACCTCGCGCCCCCGGTCTCTTTATGCGGAAAAGACTGGAGATTTATCCGGGCGCGACGGCTCTACCACTTATCATTCGGCTCTCTGCAGCATATAATCAGAGGCACGTTAACCCACTCAGTACCTATACAATATAAAGAAACCCCCAAATGCCCCCCACTTTCTTTTCTCATGCACTTGCAGAAAGCAACGCCCTCGTGGTCATAAATGATGCTCATTAATGGATTCCCCCATCAACGAATTCAAACCCCACGACGACGACGAATCCCCAAGAGAATTCCCATGCCCGCATAACACCCATAAAAAAAGAACTAGATCACAAGCCATCCGCACACACACCACTATTATATCCGCACGAAATGGGTAAAACCCATGAAGCGACAATCAAGAACTGTACCTAAACTTTGGACCCACTCGTGGATCAATCCCACCATGCTCATTTTAAAATCGCGAATTTGCCGCCAACGCAGCACCGGCCTACCTAACCCACCTTCTTCCGGGCTCGTCAACGAATTAAAGGAAAATAAAAAAACGGAAGGCGTTCAAAGCAGGAGGGCAGAGGCAGACGTGACGTCAATCCGACCAACCGTGAAAAACGAGGGCCGGGAGGGAAGAGTTTCGCCTGGCGAAGCAAACGGGTTTTTGTCTGCTTTCGTTTGAACATTTGAAGGAGAGAGAGAAGAAGAAGATGAGGAAAGTCCGGAGGGTCAAATCCCGGGGATGAAAATTGTCGGCGAAGCAAAAGGAATTTACCCCGGAAAGAAGAAGAAAGCAGGGCGCTGTCTTGTCGTTTAAGCTTAAAAGAAAGAGAGAGACACACACGACATGTTTTAGTGGAGCAGTTAACTTCGTTGGGAGTCCTCGTCAACGGAAAACCGGCACTTTTCGCGGGAAACCCACGATGTCCGGTCATTCTGCATGGACCGACGCGGGGCACTGGACCAGCCCGCGACCGGCTATTGCGGGTTGACGGACAGGAGGCGGCCCCTCCTTCACGTTGCATGCGACAGGGATTCCGGAGGGACCGTTTCAAAGGGGAAGCTTTCTGTCAACGCCTAGCCGATTGACGTACTTGGCGATGATTAATTAGGGCCGTAAAGGATAATTAACGAGGCTAAATAAGGGGTTTAATAATGAGTAAAAATAGTGATCATTAATGAGACGGGAAGTGCTCAAATTCGATGAACCCCGATTTTAGTTCATGAATCATGTGCTCGAGATTTTGCGTGGATTCGGCGGCGGGGACGGCGACGGGGTGATGGTGGTGAGATGAAGCTACGTGTTCTTCGCCAACAACCCTGGTAATGATCAAAATAACATGAATTATTGTAATTTAATCATGACTGGCTGCGGTAGAATTAGTCCGCATTATTAACATGCTAGCATCGGTATTTTCATTGATAAAACGTGGTCCTTACGGGGAGTCTAGATTAAAGCCACCATTTTCCTTTTTTGTCTATGTAGAAATAGTTAATGTGGTCGTGATTAGTGTGCTAATTATCTAGCTAGGATAAGGACCTTTGAATTGCGAATCTCGTGCGAACCTAATACTATATTTGGCTCGTAGTAGAGACGTGCACATTGCTGTGAAGCTAGCGGGATTGAAGGATAATATCCAGAAAAAATTTCCCCTCATGACGACACCAATTAAAAAATAATTTGATAATTTCTACAATAGCTTGAATTATTCGTCCAAAAATAATAGAGAGAGAGAGAGAGAGAGAGAGAGAGATATTCTTGTTATTTACAAAAATAAATGAATGAAAAATATTTTAATCGTTCACAAAGATATTAAAACACAAATTGTTGTCGACATTATAAAATATTTTCATTAGTTAATTATTTCAAGTGATATAAGCGATCATTATTAAAAAATATTTTCTAAATCGTTCATTGTTTAAAAATAAATAGAACTTAAGATTAAACATGGCACAAACGTACATGTTAGAAACTCCTGGAGACCCTCTGAACTTAGGTTCTCTAAATCCAAACAAGTTGTGAGAGATCAAATCATATTTTTATAACTTGCGAAATTTAAATAATATCCTGTTTTGGGCCCGAGGACTTAGATATTTAAAGTTGGAATTTCCTTCCCCCCTCCCCGACCGATCGGAAATCGAAAAGACGTGTAGCCGTAGAGAAGCCGTAGCTAGCTTCCTTCCACGAGAGGGATACGGTAGAGTAGATTCCCCGCATTGTACAGAAAGAGGAAATACGATCGCCACCACCGGTGCCTAACATTGATTAAGCTTGAGTAGGTGCGCCTACGAATTAACTAAGAAATTATTCTCAATGAAGCTCAATTTCATGTCTTGCTAATCGAATCAAGTAGGAAAGTAGATCAACTCCGCGCGAAATCTGTTAATATTTGCACAGTCATGCATTGCATCATTGCGCAAATTATTTAAGACATCGCATCGCACGACGAAAAAGTTGTTCGATTCTTCTTTGCGTCCTAGGCGAATTAAATTTAATCCCTCTTGTTACTAAATAAAAAGATAGATACATTAAATATTTTTATTCGTTTTGCTTTTGTTCAAAGGTGCGAGTGGTCCAAAAAGGGCCAAAAAGCAGCCAACTGAGACCTGCCTGTCGGCCTCTCATTGGAAGGCATGGATCGGAGTCGCTCCAAAGTGAAGAATATTCAAAGCGTGTGAAATCCTCTAATTGTTCCGCTAATATATATTAAATTTAATCTTCTGGTCAAAAATTTAGAACCCCAGGTAAATTCAACTTCCCGATTTTTGACCACCTCCTAATAATAAAAAAGACATAAGAAAATTCAACCGCTCGAGTAATCCATAAAATGAATCTAGAAATTTTTGGAAATTTCAAATATGTGATTGAAGTGTCCTCATTTTCTTAAAAAAGAGTTTAATGTGCTCTTATTTTCTTAAATAAATATTTGAAATGGAATTATTTCAAATAAATAGTCTGAAGTAACTATGTTGGCTTTAAATACTAGTGCGATCTCACTAGCTAATCATAAAAATTTACATCCCTTGCATTCCCGATTTTTTATCACCTTCCAATAAAAAAATATAGAAGAAATATCGACCTCTCGAGAAATTCATGAAATGAATCTAGAAATTATTAAAATTGATGATTACAAATTAGTGCCAGGCATAATCAATTGGAACCGCTGATTTAGCATATGATCGAGGTTCTTGTCTCTTGTCTCGACACAGACGTGCGATCTGGGGCATAAGCAAAATCCACCGACGTATCCGATGTGGGACGTTTTGGACAAGGGGGATGACTCGGGATCGACTATCGATGTCCTATTTTCTGGCAGAGGCCAAAGCACGCTGAGATCACCGCTACCGAAGCTTTTTTTCCCAGTGCCAGAACGGATCGATGCAAAGAGAATAAAGAGGGGGAAAAAGAAGAATGGCCCATCTCATCTAATATCTGAAGTTGCCACTTTTAAGTAAAGAAATGAAGGGAGGACGAGAGGAGCTGATGAATCAGTCCTTTCTGTTTTAAATTTCGAAGACGAGAAGGAACCTTTTGGTGGGAAGGGGAAGGCGAGTGAGATCAATGATGGCCTACCACGCTCTCTACTTGACTCTCTTTCTTTTCTTTAAAAATGGTCCACTGCCAGTGTCGTTTATATCAAGTATGACGTCCATTGTTTAATTTCCGATCAAAGTTGGCTGAAATGACTAAATTAACAAATCATCATAGACTAAATGGATTGCCGTTACGATGGATTGAAGACCTTTTTTGGATAATTTTAATTATCATCTAACCATGCGTGGACATGTAAAGTGGAAGTGGGCCTCGCTCACTCACCCTCGCTCGCTCACTTAGATCTACTTGTCATGGAGTGAGGAATCGTATCTCTCATGGATGCGTCTAGAGCCATCACTTGGCCAATGACGGCAACCAATCATTGGCCTCTGGGTCCTCTCTTTGGAAAGATGCAGATATCTATACTCCATTGCACTTTCAATTCAAGATGCATCAATGATTAAAGCGGATGGGAAATTTGTATTTTGGTCCTTGTAAAGCTCTTGGTCACTTTTTTTCAAGTGGCACAATTGGTGACATACCAACCACTCCGATTCAGTTGGTGGCTCCCAATCTGAACTGCCCCTAGGGAGGGCAAATGACTGGGGGGCCCTGCTGACATTGCAGATGGTGATGTAGATTTTGATGCAGGAAGATGCTCCCATACACAAACACTTTGAAACTCTAGTTACCCCCGATTAGGGGAAGGCTTTATAGTCCAGACTCGTTTGAATTTCAGATACATAAGTTTTCATCTCCCTTTTCAGACTCGTAATTGATCATGTTGGAATGCCAGTTGATTCGTTTCGCTGTATTAGCGACATGCTTCGACATGAATGGCGGTGGATGGATTGAAGTCCCTCCAAATTCGTGTTGAGTGTCTTTCGAAGAGGGAGTGGAGATCTTTCCTTATGCTTCGTCACTTTCACTCCAATTATTTGGTACAAGAAAAGCTTCCAATTGGTTATAGAAGCCAAGCATGTGCTCTGATCATTAATCCTTGGACTGTAAAGTTTTGTGATCCCCACTGGTGCACGTTGCTCGAAATATTATAATTGGCGGACGGCCAAGCACTTCTACCTCGCCACTCAGTTCTACATATGTATATATACAGGCTTGAAGGTGTTGGGATGAAGTAACCCAGGATCACAGACACAATCCTCCATGACAAGGAAAGGATCAGCGACGGTAGAATTCCACCCATTATTGTGACAAAAATTCATGGACGCTTCCGGTGTTTATGAGCACAGTGCATTTCAAGCTCTTATTTCATGTGGAATCTATGCAATTCAACGACAGAGATTGAGTGGACTCATATGCACCCGGTTCATGCAAGAATTGCTTCTCGGCAGGCTTGGGATGCATTTCCTTTAGAGCTCATGCTTGACTGTTATGAGGCACGGCCGAAGCGCCGTCCAGCCCGTCCATTAATATTAATGAATCGTTATAGCCAACTACTTGGACCGTTCATCTAATGGGAAGTTCTTGGCAGTGACTGTGGACGGGCAGGGAACGCCCAGGCACGAAGTGAACAGAGATAAGGACTGAATTAACATATGTGCACGCAGCTCATTCTTTCGAGCCATCCAACAATTGCATCTTTCCCAAACTATTTCTTTAACGATTAAAGCTAAGAAAAAATGGAGGAAACCAGACTTATACTACAAATATTAGATGACATAAAGTGGGCTAGTCTTGCATACATGGGCAGGGGCAATGACAGGGAACACATTTGAGCCACCTGAAGAAAAATACAAGACAGGAACAAGTTGATCATCAGGTCTTTGCAATCTAGGTAGAGTAGATTACACAACACGTCAAGCTTCAAGATAGTTGTCTAGTGCAGTAGGAGATCGAATTACATAAACACATATATGACCATGCCTTAACAATCTGGGAAACAGTAATTTGCTGCCATGTCGAACACGAGCCAAACGTGTGTGGGTTACAGAACATGTAACCAAACTAATATACAGTCCGCATTGTAAACTAACAACCATTAGACAAACAAGTTCAGCACCTATGACAGACATATCTCTGTATCTGGTTGTCAGTAGAGATTCCTAAGTGAAGCCAGCTTGCTTCTTCAAATTTTGGTCGAAAAACTACTAATTTCTTCAGGATCGCAGCTTCGATTTTTTTGATTTTCTTCGAGATCATAGTATAGAACATGCCTTCTGAGACTTTCTCTTCTTCTTCTTCCTCTGCTTCGGCGGTTGGAGAACCACCTTAATGGCAGCATCAAAGACAGCTTTCACATTCTGTCATTATAAACAAGAGAACTAAGCGAGGATGGTAGTGAAAGTTCTGTTCAGAGCATCCAAATGATGGGGAAAATTATATAAACCTGCTGAGTCTTTGAACTACACTCAATATAAGCAGCAGCTCCAATAACCTTCTTTAGTTCCTCTCCCTACCAAAACGAGAACATCAAGAGCTCCATTTTAGTCATGGACACCAACCAAGACCAATGAGGAGGATAAAAATGGGCAGTATTTAACAAGAAAAAATGATCACCCACCTGCGCTGTGGTAATGGGAACTGCACCAGGATGGTCCATGAAGAACTGCTTGTCATCTCGAAGATCTACAAGAAATGAAATATAGTTGTCGTAAGATCAAACTCCATTTCATGATTGATGGGGTCACTAGAGATAACACCAGTTAAATAGGTATATGAATTAGTATCCCTAGACAGAAACCAATAATGCTTGGACCACGGACACAACAAGTAAGCACTTTTCCTGCCTAATTGTTACATTTCATTTCAATAATATGCTAAAATAAGTATGGACATAGCCACATTGTTTATGCAAATCTGGAAACACAGCGATAGAAATCGACGTAATATCTGAAAAAAATCTCGCTCACAGATCAGTCACTGCCCAGTTTGTCTCCTCATAGAAATCAATTTTTACACTCTACCATTGGGCCAATATGCAGCTTTATACTGGGAGGAGCACTTATATATAAGAATTAAACATTTGCACTGCCATGTAGTCTAGCATATGGTAAAACACCAGGTATATAGATGGAATAGATCTCCAAAGAAAAATTTGATTTACATCTTCACATTATTATAACAAATTAAAGAAGCAGACAGAAACTTCTCCCCGTCGAAGTTGATGAGAGACTAACAGCCTCAAGTAGGAAAAGATATGTTTTGCTAAAACGCGAGAACAGAGAAAGGTAATCCAGTCGTAGACACTAACCGAGTTTTGTACCAACAAGAATAATTGGAACGCCAGGTGCATAGTGCCGCAACTCAGGAATCCACTGAACATCCAAACAGAAAAGGGATAAGAAAAAGCTTTCATCAAGAGTCCAAGGAACCAACAACATGATATCATGCACAGGCTCCAAGAATACTGAGAAGGTAAAACAGATATCAAATCGATAAGACTCACCTTTTTGGCAACATTTTCATAGCTGGCCTTGCTAATGAGAGAGAAAGCGAGCAGGAAAACATCAGCCCCACGGTAGCTAAGAGGCCTTAGTCTATTATAGTCTTCCTGTCCTGTTCTATTAGAATGAAAATGTTATACCAACCCAAAAGAAAACTCTAGCAACATAGAGGAGGATTCATCTGAAATCAAGAGAATGTACCAGCTGTATCCCACAAACCCAGGTTAACAGTGCTTCCATCCACAACGACATTTGCACTGAAATTGTCGAACACGGTTGGTACATAGTCCTGTCCAAAAAATAAATAGCAACGGCCACAATAATTATCTTTCCAATGACCCATCAGAATGACAAGGCACCGAAGAGGCTATCAGAAGATGCGTTCCCTCAGTTTGGTTCATGGAAACTATTATCATAACACGAGATGACAATGTCACATATATCACGCCAGACAGAGAATTAATGTCACATCCAACCGCACAGATTGGATGGTCCCTTGGAAGAGCACTTTAGAGACGAGAAATGCTTTCACAAATTGCTACTGCATATCCAATTGTCTCGCGGAAAGATTAAATAGTGGTCTAGAGCTTTATAACAAAAATGGACTGCAAACATTAAAAGATAACTAGGTAACAATTCTTTCTTTGGCACTCTTTTAAAGCAAAGTCAAGGAGCTGAAGTTGCTGCTAATACCGAAAGAATGAAAACGAATTTTAGCCATTTTCACCACATTCCTAAATTCAACTTCAAAGATTTTCTATTGTTCTTCACCTCACCCCAGAACTAGGAACAAAAAGGAAGCCATGTAGTCCAAGGCACTGAAAAGAATTTAAACTGGTATCTTCAGCAAATCCTTAAAATATCCATACAGTCCCTTAAAACAAATTTATATCAGAAGAATATCTAACCTTTCACCGAATTACCACTTATATGTCTCTACTTTTGGAAATACCAAATGCACACCCGCACTTTACCTTGGAGATCATTTTGTACCTTTAACATCAATTTTCCTCGTGTTTCTATTAATCAAAATGTCCATCCCCAAATCCTGAATTTTCACACCCACTCACCCAAACCCTAAACAAGATCCTAACGAGTTTGCAAGGAGAGCCAATTTGATCTTTTCAATGTGGGGTTTTGTTAAAGATATGTAAATGGCATTCGTAAAAATAGAGGTATGTACATTGGGTCTAGAGTTAGCCACGTTTTTTGTTATTTTCCGTCATATTTCACAAACCCATCACAAAAAGGTTTTGAATCGACATTATAGGGCACAAATTTTTCACAAGCCCCTCACAAAAAGTTCGATTTTTTCATGAACGATATCCCAAATTTCAATAGGCCAGGAAGCAACGTTTCATCTTCAAGAATGCGCAACTCGATTTCAAGAACTGAACCAGAAAGGACTACCCATTTTTCTTGACCCTCTTTCTTTCCCTAGATAAGGAGCAACTGAAATCGGGGCACCAATTTTATCCACACAGCAACGGAACGAACTCAAGAACCGAACAGAAAAGCACTCGATTTCGCCTCTAATCGAAAACCCGGTTCGGCCCGAGTCAACCCAGTTGCTCAGAGCCCCAGAAAGAAGCCAAATTTTCCCCAGCGGCCCAGCAATTCCCGTGGGGGAAAAACAAGAAGGGCAGGGAGGCAGGCGCTTGGAGGAAGGAGAAAAGGGGCCGTACCGTGGGGAAGGTGTTGCTAGTGTAGGAGATGAGCATGCAAGTCTTGCCGACGGCCCCGTCGCCGACGGTGACGCACTTGATGAACCTCGACGCGCTCATATCCTCCTCCTCCTCTTCCCCCGCAAGAACTTCGGAAACGTCTCCCCCCCTTCACCGGCTAGTCTTGAGCGGCGACGGCGAAACTCTGCGGCCGCGAAATGGGGCGCATTGAAACCAGGGAAAGGCAGCGAAAGCAAGTCGTCCGAGAAGGAAAACGTACTATGACTACCCGAGAGAGAGAGAGAGAGATTTTCTTTCTTGATTTTCTTTATGGAGGAGGGGCTGGAATGAGAGAGACAACTCTTGCCAGCTTGCGATTAAAGGATTTTTATAAAAAGCGGAACTCCGCAGCAACTTAAGCGGAGTTTTCACTTGACTAGCGACACCCCCGGAATCTCGCCTCTCCCTCTATTTTCTCGAGAGAGGAAAAAGGTGTGAACTTTCTTGGACCCGCAAGCTCCTCTTTGTATGGATGGATGGATGGATGGATTTTATAGATGGATATCACGTGAATAGTTTGATCATGTGTGATAAAACGTGATTAATGATTTTTCTTTCGATGATACCTAATCGCACGGTTTACAGACCATATAATAACTTCTCATACACAACATGAAAATAATTAATTTTTTAGGAAAAGTTCATTTATTTGATTATTCGACAAGTTCTCGAGAGCCGCTCTTTAACAAAATTCCTTAGGCTTAATATGAATTATTAGAGCAAACATGTTGCCATGCCTACTATAATGTCAGTGGATGTAAAGCCGGAATTACTTGCTCCCAATTAGAGCCAAAGCAACATCGCAAATAAACCAAGGTCTTTTTGATATGAAATACCACTTGAGCCAATTGAACCTGTGACAAAAGGGGCTTCAATCTATATGGGAGTAAACTCTGGACAATTAAGCCAATTACCGCAAGTTTTCAACTCTATGATAGCTGGAATTGCTAGTGATTGTGGGTTAGCCACGCGGCTTCAAATTCGTTCTCGGGCCTTATACACATCACTCACATCATTGTCGCAATGATGGATGGAAAGGTGGGATAATCGATTGTTGAGAGCAAGGTTACAAGATCGAATCCTTTTGGGATTATTATTAGTGTCAACTAATTTCTCGAGCGGTCTATAATTTGAATTGCAAAGTTTGAGACCCAAAATAAATTTCAAGGAAGACACGTGATGTTTGAATTGGTAGCGAATCCAATCAATGCGGTCTAAGCAAGGGGCGGGCAATGCTGTTGCCATCCCACATTAACGTTGCTCAATGCTCAAGAGCATGGACACCTGAATCTTGCACAATGGTCTAGAAATCCTTAAAACGCAACAAAGCCACCATCGCACCCAGCGCAAACTGCCAACAAGACGCAAACAGATGGAGCATGTTCTCCTCTCGCTCCGATCTCCACGCCAGGACAAAACGAGCGTTGTGCAGGTGCTGGTGCGAAGCTCGACAGCGATTGATGAGGACATCATAACATGCTGATGTTCTTAATCTCACGATCACCTGTAAGAAACAATTTCATCTTTCGTTGATCGAGATGTATGCCATAAAGTAATCGGACCGGAGGGCATGTAATGAAGTAGTGTATATCCAATATAGGTTGACCTAACGCAACTAAAAAATCCGGCTCTAGGTACAACACCTAACAAAAGCCATCCTTTGCTTTTTCTTTCCCCATCTGAAAGTGAGTTTCGTGATGATTACATGAACGAGGAATCTAAGGTTGTTCAGGTTTCAAATCGCTTTTGTAAATTCTCATTGAAGAGAAATCAAGGTGCTATAATTGTTAGCTTTCCTTTTTTTTTAATTATATTTTGAGCATGGAGACTCGAATTTCTAAAACCTCATGGAATAATTTAGGAGAAAATGAAATATTCAATGGGACACAAAATGGAAAGCACAAAAAATAAAGAAAAACTAAAAGCGGTTAAAGTAGATTATAATTCAAGATATGAATAAATGAAAATGTCATCCCTTGACCTGAGCGATTGATCAAGTCCATCTTCCTTCACATAAGCTATTATATATATATATATATATATGTGTGTGTGTGTGTGTGTTTGTTTGTTAATTTAGTTTTTTTTTAATTTAATGTTAAAATTTTGTGTAATATTATAATATAATCATTTCAGTCAATTTTCGCTAGAAATCGTTACATTAACGCCAATTGAACCTCCAAATCAATAACTTCCAACAAAAACTAAGTGAAAAAAGTACATTGAAATATTGTGTAAAGGTATAGAACTTAATTGATAAAATTAAAAAAATTTAAGATCAAAATGGATGATTTTCTCACTCTAACTTCACGGCAAAGGACCAATTAGATAATTTCCCTGCTCTAACTTCATGGCCAAGGAAACAACAGCAGTAACAGTAATCGATAATAAGTATATCGAAAATCGAAACATTTGTAGGTGTGGGTCTCTGTGTACTTATTAAGTGACGGCGGGTTGGCACCAATAATTGACGCCTCATTTGGAAGCAATTCATTTGGTGAAAATGCGAGGGGCCCGACTATCTTTTTATGGTCTACGGACCAAATCGATGCTCCTTCCTCGCAACATTCATCATGCCATAATAATGCAATGTACGTGGGAAAATAAATGAAAGTGGTTGTTGTAGTTGGTGAGGGAACCATCATCGCCCTACCGAATCATACCATTTTATAAAACGATTTTTGACTCCCTTAGGGACACAGCGACATTACATTACTAGTACTGGCAGGTCGGGTCGAGTCAGGTCGAGTCGGTTTCCTTGCAGATTTCTTGGGGTTTGCATAGACAATCCGTGTAAAGCCCAGTATCTTGTTATGTTTTGAGGAAAGTATATAATTTTAAGGTATCTCGCACATCATAACATGCGTACCAAGACCGATTGTGCAGGGTTAATTAGAGACCTTGCTTCACTAACTACGCATCCCCCACTGATCATCTTCACGATGAATCAACAGCACTGGACAAGGTCGTTCTCTTCCATTGCTTGGCTTTTTTTTTTTGGGTGGTAAATTGCGAAGATATCACAAGTATTTGAACAATGTATTGCGGTACATCATTGCCATCTGGGTCATTTCCTGGGCAAATGATTTCCTCCTGACAGTGGCCTCGACGCCAGGACTAAGAGTTCAATCTCACCATCTTCAAGTCCCAAAAGTAGTCCACGGAGGCAGGCTGACCGATGGTTGTTTTCTGCGAGTTTCAGAGTCGCGGTTCCCAACCATGTTCATACGACAATGTTCATATTTCGTCATCTGAGCTGAAGATTTCGAGTTCAATCAGCTTCCCAGTGCCCGGCTTGGTTGCGTTAGCGGAACCTTCCCCTGTTTTGCTCCTCTTCACGCCAGTTCGTTCGTTTCCATGGACTAAGAATGGATCCACTTTGACAGCAGATGGTCTCCTGACGAGTTAAACAAACAATATCAGTTCGACCAAAAGTTGAGCATCGCGTGGCACGTATTAGTAAATTCAGAAATCAAGACTTGAGATTGGTTGAAGTAAACCTTTTGTCCTTGCTGGCCAAGGGTTCAGATTTCAGAGAAGCTTCCTTGTTCGAACTTCTTGGCTCCATTTTCGCTGGCACACGGGAGGGAATTGGCTAAGATTATCGGCCTATAGAGAGTCTACACCGAAGAGGCTAACTATATCTAACCTGTTACTTCAGACAGAAATCTTATTCCCTGTGAATGTGTGTTTGTCGTCACCTTCCCTGCACCACTAGTTATTCATGGTATTTATCAGTATGATCGCATTAAGAATAAAAATAAAGAACACACGATGATTAATAAGCTATATAGTATGCAAAGACATCATGAAATTGCTTAATTAGGTCTCGAAATCACAGTAAGCAATGCAACATATGAAACAATCGGCACTATTTTTTGTTGTTCTGACCGTGCAACCTTCTAAATTGTCAGTCACGGCATTGTTCTCATATTATCTCTGCCAGAATTCGGGTCATCAATACCCACAGTGCGTCAAGTGACAAATTGATTTGTCTTCTACTTTTTTAAAATGCCAAAACAAGGTTAAAGTCAGTTCAAGTAATTTGACATTCATGATGAATGTGAAAGGCCTATCAGGTTTAACAGGGAATTAAAAGGCAGAGAAAGAGCACTCTACATTTATAATTCTCAATTCGAGTATGCTGATATGTACCTTAAAGCCCTTTTCAGCCCTTCCACCGATAACAATTTCGCTGGTTGTATTGCCTTTTTAACATTTGTTCTGTCAGAAAGACGATCAACGCCATAGATTCCCTCAGCTTGAAGGTGATTCCTAAAGGCTGTTCTGATATTCCTGCCACAATAATGGAGAAAAGGGAATGTTAGTCGAAGTACTTCAGTTTTCTCCCTCTCCTGCCATTTTGAAACGAGTAGAAGTCACCAAAGTCATTTGTAAACAATTGGAAGTCTTGAGAGCTTCTTCTCAGGGAGGCTATCGCTTACCCTCCAATGAGCTGAGTTCGTGTGGTGGAATATTTCTCTGAAGCCTTCTGTTGAATGTAACAGGTTTAAAGAATCAGATATGGAGATTATTTTGAAATAAGTTTGTCAAAGAAAATAATTTACAGAATCACTCACTGACTTATGGAACTTGCAATATACCCCGTAGCGCCTGAAAATACACATCTACATGGTTAAATAGCTGATGCGATTCAGGGAACAACAAAGAACTAGACATAACACACAACACATAATGCCATGAATTACCCAGTTTACAGACAAAATCAGAAGAAGCATAAACATATGAAAATTAGTGATCTTGGCAAATTAAGTAATGATTAGAGATGCGTCAAAAGCTCGCAAACATCTAGAGCACTTCCAAATCAAGTTTGCTAGAGTCTTAGTTTGAAATGCGCTTTAAGAAGCTATATCTGAAACCTTTTCAATGAACTGAAAGGATCAGAAAGACACCAACGTTAGCAAACCCATGACGTAATCAAATGAAATGAGGCACTGAACAAAGCCACTGCAAAGCAGTTCCTGGATTTCTGGCATGAGCCTTGACTGCTGCCCTTGATGGCAAGGAATCCATGAGGGGTGAGCCATGGCACCACTAATACGCAAGTGGAATAAGACTCCATAGGACATCACTTGGTTCATGAGTGCTGAAGGTGGATGAGAAACTCATGCTTCAGCCTTATCTACTAGGTTCATCATTTTGGTGGTATGCATATCTGAATCTTGTTCATTAGTACATAGTAGTTCTCCTTTCTTCATGCTGCAGATAGTCCACATTTCAGGCAGGCTATCTAGAAGATCACTAGCCTTTGAGAATGAATTGTCTTGCTTGTCTTGTTACTAGATTTATTTAAATACAAAGAAAATATAAGTTTGAAATTTAGAATACTGTCAGCAATAGAGACAGAAGGAAAGAACAAGACTCAGCCAATGGGAACGTCTTCGGGCTAGCATAGAATAACCTAATTGGGATCAAACATCATGTATTGTGTATCCATTAACCAAGAACAATCAAAAGAGATTTTTTCAGATAATAGCAAGAATTCATTATTAGCCTTTTTGCTCAACAGGTGTGAGGGTGGGGATAGTAAAATAATAACTCAACCAACATGTTTAGGGAATTCTCCATTTCCACAAAGCCATCTATGTTCCAGAATTGCTTTTGTTTGAATCCCTTACCTCTCGTTCCTTTTTCCAAAGAAAAGAAACTTAATGGTATAATGCTGAGATTCACAAGGAAACTATAATTAAAACACACATTTTACAGATACTCTTCCCGTATAAGAACATTAGTCCGCAACATAGGCCACAATTTGGACCAGGGAAAAACCAGACACCTTCAGTGCAAACTGCACAACCTCATGGTTAGAAACCACGAAGATGGATAAGACCACAAAAAAGTTGGAGACCTATAGAAGGAAATTTTATATCATTTTGCTGATAAACGAGAAAAATTAAGTGAAGATCGTTCCCAGAGAAACTGAAATGACATTAAATATCTATAGATTTGACTGTTTGTGGTTATGTATGAACCTTATCTTCATATTATAGGAAAATTGTGGAACGTGAATCTTACTTGTTTATGACCAAAGTACAGGCCATTCCATCCTTCCTTTTCCCCCTGCAAACTCCATGATCAGCCGATGTACTGATTTTCAATATTTGGCTAGGAGAAAATACGCTTAGAGAAAACCCGGCCTGAAAAAACAGAAAAAAAGGAGAACAGAAAGGAGATGTGCCTTATAATATCCTTCTATCAAAATAAAAAAAAAACAGCACGATGTTCCAATCTCAAGATCCTGTACCGTGGAGTCCTTTCGAACATTGCAGTTGAACAGGGCAAAGGTGGTACCGACCTTCTCATCTGAATTTCTTTGATAAGCATCACCAAACAAAAAAAGGGAAATAGCATCTTCATTTAGGCTTCCAATTTTCCATATACAATATTTCTTCCCTGCAGAACTAGTCTTTGGACTCCCCTTCTCAGTCAGCACAGCAACAGTTGCCCAACAACCAGAAAGAGTATCCCCCGCCAACAAATTCCTGGACAACCAAACACAGAAATTACTAATGCTGTTGCCCTAATAACTTGAATAAACCAGAAATCTTTGTAGAAATAGATTTGCTTCCAAAAGGGAAATAGAAAGATGTCATGGTATAGAATACATTGATAGGACAACACGTTACTTTATCACTGGTAAGCGAACAAATCTGATGTCCGAAAAACGATCATGAAGCTCTTTTGGGGTGACCAACTGATTCCTGAAGGATAAAAGATGTCAACAAGAAAATCTCTTAGAAGGAGACTCTTACAAATTAGAAGTTTAAAACTGAAGAACTCCATCCATTGCTTAGAAGATGAAAAGTTCACAAAGGAAAAAAAAAAAAAATCCAAAAGCCTCTTCTTTGTATTAGCAACACAAGCGGCAGTTATCCAGTTCTTTGCAATTTGTAAAGCCGATACTTTTCCTGAGTAATGTAGAATGTGAAGTAACCATGTAAGCATTGCAGTAGAAACTTTAGCAAATATCTCCGGAGCAAAGCTACAGCTACACAACGCAAAGTCCAAAAGAACTCCCAAAAGGAGATATTACAAAATAAATTGTACAACACATCGATTATCTGAGCAAGAAAATGTCGAAAACGAAGGAACATAAAAGCACGAACTAGAAAATCAGACAAAACACAGAGGCGACAAAGCCACCTTATGCGCAGACCCGAGAACTTCTCGACATCAGACTCTGCAGTCACCCCCGACTGGCTTACGTTACCAGATCCTTTAGTGGGTTCAGGCTCGTAATCCAAGCAATCTTCAACTGCATTTCGGAAAACAGACATATCCACCTGCTCCCGTTTCTTCGGCATTCCATCATCCGAAAGATATCCTGCGCATTACTGATTAAGATGAGCTAGTATTCAACTAACAAGCAAATTTTTACTTAAAATGAAGACAACCCATGAGTACCCAGCGAGGAAAAAACCGAAATTTCGAGAACTCAATCATCACAAACATGAAAAAGATCGAATTTGTTTGAATCCCAGATCGAACCTGGGGAAGAAGGGGAGCGACAGCGCGAAGGGGAAGCGGGAGGGGTCTCCAAGACCCTATCTTGGAGAGAGAGGAGAAGGTCGAGATCTTCCTGGTTGCTGCTCTTCTTCGACATGGCGTCGGATTCACTTCTTCGCCGGTTCTGTGGAAATGTCCCAAAGCTCGAGCTCTTTTCTTCAAGGAAGAAGACGATTTCGGTCTCGATTTTCCTCCGAAAATTTGGTATGGAGGGAAGCTTCAATCTTTTTGGAGGGAAATGCCGACCAAAAGCAAAACATCCATTTGAATTGGGCCTGTGTGTCCAGGCCCACCAATTTGAATTGGGCCCGGTATTCCAGGCCCAAGAAACCATCGAGAAGTGACGAAACGGTTTGTCAAAACTCACCCGCCATTTCCGAATTTCCGTTATATACGGTTATAAGGCATTCCGTACAAAACAAAAAGATAGCAGCTTTCAAGGGTGAGAAAAAGAGGAAAAACATGTTTCAGTTCAAGAAAACAGGACAGAAGGAGAGGGCGGGGGGGGAGAGAGAGACAGAGAGCACAGAGAGGAACATCTGTAATAAAGACAACCTCAACCAGTGAACTGAAACAACGGAAAAAGGGAAACAGGGAAAAAGAAAGAGCTGTCTCCTCTCCGAGCTTTCCTCCGAGTCCGTTATATTTACCAATTCCTTCTCTTATAATACTGAATTTCCATGGATTCCCCAATTCAGCTTCTGGGAACCTCCTCCTAGTAAAGGAAGAGGCCCCATCTGAGCTCCCAGTTTTTTAGATTTTCGTTCGTTTTCATCCCCAAAAAAAATACGACCTGCTTCGTGAACCCGTTGTCCTTGTCGAATTGGAATAAAAAAAATGAGGATAGCAATGAAGAGACTAGTAATTTTGTCAGCCCTTTTCTCGTTGTTGCTCTCGGTGGCTTGCGCGAAGAAGAAAGTGCAGGGAGTCACATATGACGGAACGTCTTTGATCATCAATGGGAAGAGAGAGCTTCTGTTCTCCGGGTCGATTCATTACCCTCGTAGCACCCCCGATGTATGTCATTTCGGACACCATGAACAAAAATTCTAGCCGTATTCATGTTCTTTCAACATTTTCTTTTTCTTTTTTTGGATGGTTTCATTAGGCTGTTCTGCTTAAGAGATAACAATGCCATTGGATTTGTACTGCAGATGTGGCCGGACATCATTCGGAAGGCAAAACAAGGAGGCTTGAATGTGATCCAGACTTATGTTTTCTGGAACGCTCATGAGCCTGTGCAAGGCCAGGTAATTCACGGCCTAATATTGACGCGGACTTCAAAAGATTCGTGATATGCCAAGCTAGCCAAAAGTTTTTGGCTTTATAGACCAAGATGACGAAAGGACTAATACGTTTTCATTTTGCAGTACAACTTTGAAGGGAATTACGATTTGGTGAAATTCATCAAGTTGATCGGAGAGAACAAGATGTATGTAACCCTCAGGGTTGGACCTTTCATTCAGGCCGAATGGAATCACGGGTACTTTTTTCTCCTGTGTCTTTCTTCATCCTCCAAGATATTGTGTCTGCACTGCACGTGCATGCCCATGGCTGACATTGTCCGTGTCGTCTTCTTGTTAAATCGAATCCAGAGGGCTTCCCTATTGGCTGAGAGAGGTTCAAAACATCACATTCCGTTCCGACAACCCACCGTTCAAGGTAATGTGCCTCCCCCAATTCCAGAAACCATATGTTCTTCAGGAAAAAGAATCGAAAGTGCTCTGCTAACTCGTCTATGCCTCCTACTCTGCAGTATCACATGAAAAAGTACGTCAAGATGATCGTACAAAAGATGAAAGATGAGAAGCTATTTGCTTCTCAAGGGGGTCCCATTATTCTATCTCAGGTATAGACCTTACTTTGATTTCGCCACCTAGGAGCATGTAAGGCCCTTATTGAAGATAAGTGCCAATCGATTTCCAATTTGCAGTTGCAGTGAATTTCTTGCCTTTTTCATGCAGATTGAGAATGAGTACAATAGCATCCAACTCGCATACAGAGATGCAGGAACCCGATATGTTCAATGGGCTGGAAACATGGCCGTGGGGCTAAAAACAGGAGTTCCATGGATCATGTGCAAGCAGAAGGATGCTCCTGATCCAGTTGTACGTCTTTAAGTGCATTCATGACATATTTACACTTCCTATATATGAACGGGCTTGCTTATTGTGTGCTCAATGTGTCCTAAGATTAATCATGCGCATGGGTTACACCGTCTTTGTAGATTAATTCATGCAATGGAAGGCACTGCGGCGATACATTCACAGGCCCAAATAAGCCCTATAAGCCAACTCTATGGACTGAGAATTGGACTGCTCAGTAAGCATACTGCACCAGTGTCATCTCAAACCTCCGTTTGATCATCATCAATATACTTGACAAATATATGACAGACTATGTGAGTTCATATTTAGCTCATGATGCCTATTGATTGCTTTATTCTTAAATGATTGCAGGTACCGGGTGTTCGGAGATCCACCATCCCAAAGATCAGCAGAAGATCTTGCATTCTCAGTTGCTCGTTTCTTTGCAAAGAATGGGACTTTGACCAACTACTACATGGTATGGAGTGGCTTCTCCGCTGCTCTGTCACCAACATGAGCATTTAATTTCCCTACTTTTTGGTTGACAGCATTCATTACATGTAATAAAACTGTCGTCCATATGTTCTGCAGTACCATGGTGGAACAAATCTTGGTAGAACAAGCGCTGTATTCACAACGACTCGCTACTACGACGAAGCTCCTCTTGATGAATATGGTAGGAATAAAATTTTCCTTGTCCCTGAGAATTATCTCTTGTGATTGGTCTTGTGAGTATCTGACTGACCGACATTGTTTAAAGGCCTCCAGAGGGAGCCTAAATGGGGCCATCTCAAAGATCTGCACAAGGCTTTAAGGCTATGCAGGAAGGCTTTGCTCTGGGGAAGCCCCAAAGTTGAGCGTTTGTCTAAGGACCTCGAGGTAAGAGCTGAAGATGATGTTAAAGCAGCACTAGGGAGTTGGATCAGTAACACAGTCTGCTAGAAGGGTTCTCATTATCGACCAAAAAAATTGCTCCGTGCAGGCTAGGTACTATGAGATTCCCGGGACTAAAGTCTGTGCTGCTTTCTTGACAAACAACCACACCCTGTCGCCTCAGGTGGTTAAATTTAGGGGACAAGAGTACTATCTTCCCCAACATTCTATCAGCATTCTTCCCGACTGCAAAACCGTGGTCTACAACACTCAAAGGGTGAGCGTGCTTGTCAATTCTTTATCCCGGCCTTGCACTGATTCATATGGAGACCTTGTATTCTTGTAGTTATCAGCCTTTGAACCAACCAGCACCTGATGTGTGTTTTTCTGTTTTCGGCAATGAGCAGATTGTATCACAACACAATTCGAGGAACCTCGTCAAATCAGAGAAGGCAAACAAGCTCAAGTGGGAAATGTCGCCGGAAATCATTCCAGACACCAACCGAGTGCCTGTCAATGCCAAGATACCAGCTGAGCTCTACAGTTTGATTAAAGATACCACAGATTATGCATGGTTTACGACAAGGTTAGTATTGATGACTTTTCTTCAGTCAAAAGAGCAAAATTTTGGTAATAGCAATTTACTGAAGCAAAAATTTGGAATGCTGCCCTGACTCATTGCAGCTTAGATTTGGGAGTCCGTGATCTGCCAATGCGCAAAGACATAAAGCCGGTTCTCCGCGTAGCCAGTCTCGGTCATGCAATGCTTGCATTTGTAAATGGAGAGTTCATCGGTAAGCAATCCCACTCTTAGCATAACAACTGGCTTATTAGGCACTCAACAACAGAGAATGGCAACCGCTAGCCATTTATTAGGCAAATTAATAGAGCGTGTTGATGATATTGTTCAGGATCTGCCCATGGCAGTCACATCGACAAGAACTTTGTCCTGCAAAAGTCTCTCGACTTGAAGCCTGGAGTGAACCATATTTCTCTGTTGGGTTCAACAGTGGGTCTCCCGGTAAGAAGCTCTAATCGATTCCATTTGTGCTTTTTCCTCTAACTCGAGAACTAGGCTGATGAATCTTGCCCAGTCGTGCAGGACAGCGGAGCCTACATGGAGCACCGATATGCAGGGCCTCGTCTAGTGACGATCCTAGGTTTGAACACCGGGACACTGGATTTGACACTTAATGGCTGGGGTCATCAGGTACAGATACATGACTCGAGAAAGGAACATTGGCTGTGGCCGAAAGTAGACAAACCATCCTGTTTTCGTAAATAATACTGATCAAAATGAAATTGGATTTGTGATGCAGGTGGGCTTGGATGGAGAGAAGGTCCGAGTGTACACACAGTCAGGGTCGCACCGAGTGCAATGGACGAAAGCTACTAAGGGAGTCGGGCGTGCTCTTACATGGTACAAGGTAAGGCATAAATGATCTCTCTTTAACAACATACCATGATACCGCATCCTGAATTATCGCACTTCAGGTCATCGTGAGATTGGAATTTACTAGTAAAATGCAGAGAATATGACAATAGATCCAACATTAGCATCCCATCAACACTTGGCTAGTTTCTGAATTCCTGAGGAGAAACCCCATGAGAATTCAGTGTAAATTTGACTAGCTACATCTTTTCGAACCGTCTGAAAACTCGATTGTCATGTATAAGACTGTCTAATGCAATCGCCTATTGATCATTGCTTTTGCAGACATACTTCGATGCTCCAGAAGGAGATCAACCCGTCGCCATTCGCTTGCCTCAAATGACCAAGGGAATGGTTTGGGTCAATGGCAAGAGCATTGGCCGCTACTGGTACACTTACCTTTCCCCTCTCGGACAGCCAAGTCAGTCGGAGTAAGTACCTGCAAAAGCTCACCCAAGAAAGATACCGCCAAGTAAAACGTAACGCGATTTTAATTTATCCGGCTTTCCCTTCGCTTTATCAGGTACCATATCCCAAGATCCTTCATAAAGCCGACCGACAATCTACTCGTCGTGCTGGACGAAGACGGAGGCAACCCTGAATCGATAGAGATCCTAAATGTCGACAGGGACACGATCTGCAGTTACATCACCGAGAACCATCCCCCCAGTGTGAAGTCATGGGCAAGAAAGAACAGCCACTTCCACACGGTCTTGGGCGAAGCGAAAACAGCGGCACACCTGAAGTGCGCGAACCACAAGAAGATTGTGGCCATCGAGTTTGCGAGCTTTGGCGACCCGTACGGCATCTGCGGGAACTTCAAAAACGCAAACTGCACATCACCCATTTCCAAAGACATCGTCGAGAAACATTGCCTGGGAAAAACTAGCTGCGCGGTTCCGATCGAGCGAGGGCTCTTCGACAAGGGCAATGATGGCTGTCCCAGTATCATGAAGACATTAGCTATCCAGGCCAAGTGCTCCCACTAGAAGCACAGGGTGGCCTATAATTTTCCTCTACAGATGGTTTTAAAAGCATTACTTAGCTAACATTTGTAATTCTTCACGACACATGAATAAATTTCCATCCTCTGTATTCACCCAGAGACTTCGTCCTGGCTGATATGAAGTAAAATCCATGCTCCACGCTTTTCGAGATGTGCATCCGTGATGATTTTGGAGGAATGGTGCTAAATTGCATCAGATTCAGTCCGAGTAATCTCTTATATACTTGAGTTTGATGTATTCGGATGAGAGTTTCACGAAAGAGAATAGGCTGGCATGATGCTGTTCATAAGAGGAGATCCCAAGACATCCAAATCCTTCTACTGGGCTACAATGGACTAGATCTCGGGTGCAAATTAGGATCTTTTTCACCTCCATAGGAAAATTCACAGGTCTCGTGCAAAGTGAGCCAAACATAGGTCGGGACTACCCATAACACTCGATGTCCGTGAATTAATATAAACATTTATTGGTCAATCCTAGTCATAATCGTGCTTGGACTAGGTGATGGTGTAGGCTTATGCATCGTGTGTCGACTGAAAGAGAGACCTAAAGGTCGTATGTGCAAGCACTTTCTTTTTTGCCGGTATTTTTACAAGGACCTGGTTATGTAATCAGGGGTTCATTCAGCTCATTTTCACGTAATTGAGCAAAAATTTAGCAAACAAGGCGTGGGAAGGACAACTTTCGCTCCTGGTACCACGAAAACCCAAAGAAAATGTTTGTTAAAAGTGGTCTCTCTTACTCGAGAGATGCAGGGACGCAGCGTTGTGTCCGATATGCTTCCCCTCCGCTTTTTCGCATACAAATCACCAATCGTACTGAGGCTAGTCAGGAGAATCCTTTAACTATCTAGTGACGGTGTATAAGTGGAGACTTCCACATCTTCAAACTGAGATGAGTTGACCTTCCTTCAAAGGCCTACCATCTACAATGTAGTTATGAACCCTATGCCAACAATATCCTAATGCGAACATGTTCAAGCACAACACCACAAAGTCGCTTTAAAGACTAGATCTTCTGGCTCATCGGAGGGGTTACGAGCAGCTTATTCTCTTCATCAGAAACCATGAAAGCATCTCGGAAAAGAACAGTCGGCACAAGGATCAAACTCGTCCACAGTACATTTTTTGAACATGAATTGGCAAAACATCCAACATAATTAGCACGGATGGTTCCCTATCCTCGTGGTTCCACCAAACTAGATATTCTTTCTACATTAGAAACCACAAATGCAGACGCCACACATCCAGGAGCAAACCAATTGAACGAAATCGCTTCCATTCGATTATGCAATAATAGAATAAACATCGAAACTAGGTATAGAAGAGGATAAAACTATTTGTGTCGTTTCTTATTCCCTTCAAATCCATCTTTTATGACATACATGTATGATAGTTAAACAGAGCAAGTTAAAAAGGAAAGGGGGCAAAAACAAATGGGCACTATTTATTTACACGCTCTAGCAGGCTGCAAGGGCAGGCTTCAAATTCTCTCTCCTTACAGCTCCAGGCTTCCTGAATAAAATCCAATCAAAATCTGAAAGAAGAAGATGCAAAGACTTAGCAACAGTCGTCAAGAAAAACAGAAGCTGCCAACAAACCCAGACTGCAAAACCTTACATGGGATGACAGAGCTGAGATTTGGATTGCCTCTATTTAGGACAAAAAATGATGCCATTTCTTGGGAAAACTGCAGAACATGATGCTACTTCCAACACCAAGATCATCAAAGACCAGATATTGACCCTATGTTCTAATATACACAGACCTTTTTGTTAGTCTTAAAATCTCACGATAAATCAAAAGATCCTTGCCCTTCATTGATAGCGTAAAGCAATTTCTTGTACATAATCTCCTGTTTAAGTTGCAGCAAATAGTTAGCAATAGATGCAAACGACTAATGACAGTGAACAGACAGAATAATGAACTTCTACAATTATATATGGTACCTTTGAAGAATATGGGGGAAGTTTTAAGTAATTAGCACAAGTCATCACGCTTGGCAAGTCGTCATCTGCCGACTCTGAAGGACCAGTTCCATTAGTTGGTACAGTACTGGCTGTAGAAGAATGCTGCATAAATGAGAACAAAATTATTACGGCTTGTATTACTTGGTGATCCACAACTAAATCAGCACATGCATGCACATAAAATTCCAAATGACACTGTATCCACATGAGCTAGGAACCTAATTACACCAAATGCTACAGTGTACTTGTAAATCCATATCTGATGCTACTTGGCAAGTTCATGAAGTAATGCAAAAATCAAGAGTGCCCCTTCAATATGGATCCATGTTATCTACTCATTTCATACCTTCCGCACAATTGTCAGCTTTGGATTCAGTACAGCCAGACCACCTGGTGGAAGTCTTGGAGCCCCGGTAACAAACTGGCAGAAGGCCCGCTGCTGCTCAGGTGTGAACTCTCCCATGATCTCAAGTAACTATTGTTAAAAAAAAAAAAATCTGTGAGCTTTTAAGAAGCCAATAACCACAACCAAAACAGAGCTCCAGATCTACTGAAGAAACACACATATAAAATTGCTGGGCTCTTAGCAGTGTAGCCATGATCAAATTTTATGTGCTCCGCAAGTGTCTCCGCCTGGGATAGAAGAGAAGGAGAGAGAGGGGTGAGCAAATTTCTATGGACAACTAAAATACATTTGCCAAGTGTCTGGTAAAGCTTGATGACAATGCCAATGCCAAATTTACCTCCCACATCTCTCTACGGCCACAGAGCAGATAGTCCAGTTCATGTGGAGTAAATATTTGTAGAGATGAGATGTCAAAAACCTGACCAACATATACCACAAATCAGGTACAATTCTAAAGCGAGAAAAGAGAATCACGCTCACCATTATATTTTTAGTTTTAAAGCATGAGTCAACTGAGTTGCCATGCAAGAATAAAGCCATGACAGAACCATCAAATCAAGATGTTTGGTATAACTGCACAATACTTTATGCCATTCTTATCAAAGCTGTATGGCCTCAAGCCCTCTTGTTTTCATATCACATTTTTTTTTAATAGAGGATTATCCCTTTCAGGCAACAAAGTTGATGAAGTTATAACAATGGTTTCATTGCACACGAACTTATTTCATCAAAGACCATGAAGGCACTTAACCTGATTGAACCCTGCTCTGAATGCCTCCATCTGTCGAGCAATTCCCGTTTTGACAGTCGCATCAACCACCAAGGATAAGTATTCCTCCAGGTTATTTATGTCAACCTGAAAAATAACAAGGAAATAAATTCCAAATAAAGGACAAAAGCTCTAGACGCAATTAGTAATGTAAGTCACAAAGCCATACAGTTTCGTCCCCTGACTTCAGGACATAGTCCGGATAACCAGGAAGTGTAAAATCGAAACAGAGATCTTCAATTCGGGCCCCGCAAAAATGTAAATCAGCAATTGCATCACGATTGTTGTCACTGCTTGATTCCAGAAATTGTTTACGGCAAACAAGAGCATGCAACTCTTCCAATACCTTCCCAACCTCCGCATCAAAAGAGATGATATCATGCAAATCAAGCTCCTGGATCAAATGAAGTAGAGTTATATCACTTTATGCAAAATGCAGCTTTCACAAAAGAGATCATGAGGAAGGTGCCTACTTGTCCAATCACAAGCTTATAGAACGCTGGAGACATTGGCAGGTCCAAAAGCCGTCCATCTTGAAGAGCTTTAGCCATTACACGTCCCACCAACCGGAAATACTCAACTACCTTGGAGAACTTACTGCCATCGGAAACATCAGCATTTGGAGGCCAAGGGCGAGGGAACAACCCAAGAGGAGCCACAACTGTATCTCTATCTTCCACGGCAGAATCCGTACTGGTGCTTTTACCATTGCTCTGTTCATTCAGATCAACACCCACTGCACGCTTCTCTGATGAAGTTGACCTCCACATCTCCAACCCAACTTTTTGCAGGTCATGACTTAAGAGAGTGTAGAACTCGAGGGTTGGACCCAAACCCGTTCCAACTTCACCAAAATACTCAACTTCAAGCACAGCTTTCTGGCTAGAATACATCTCCATTACTTTCGCAGCAGAATCCAAGATGCGGTTTCGAGATACACGAACCTTCTGGCGCTGTAATCTCCCAACTCTTACCTCTCGCTCATTTGCTGATCCATGCCCCTCAGCACCTTGTTGCTGTTGGAGACGATATAATGCCCGGGATAATCCAAAAGCAGTTGAATAGAAGTACTGCCTACGGGTCTCAAAAGGAAACAAGAACGGGCATGCTTTTGTCAACTGGGAGCACCATGGTGGAAGACTCCCACTACACAATGCAAGAGCGTCTTGTATTTGCCGGGACAATTTCGGCGTAAGTTTGGAATTAATAAATTCTTCAAGAGAAACTTTGGCACCAGATGTACTAAGTCGATCTAGACTAGATGTTCTTCCTTCAGCGAAGTCATTGCGAACTATCTCAGCCCTCAAACGAGATGCTAATTGATTTAATCCCTCCAATACCCGTAAAAGTGCCAGAATATTGTATGTTGGATTAGATTTTTCTAGATCACAAGGAAGCTCCCCTTGTAATATGCTGTCCAAAAGGGACATGCGCTGTGATTGGACATCGGAATAGGAGGAGGAAGAACCAGATTTTGCAGACTTTGACGGAGCAGCACCACCAGATGCCCTGTCACCCTGCCCATCTGCTTTCTGGTAGGTAATGGTGTATATATCACTCCACAACCTGCTTCCATCACCAGATGCAAAATCACTGCCAGCAAACCTTTCATCGTCATCCTCATCCAACACGAGCTGTCGTTGGATGGCCTGATAAATGGTCAAATGCCTATTAAGCTGCTTCCCTCCCGCTGTGAAGATCAATTTTGGAGGCTCGCTGTTACTCGGGAAAGGACGTCCATGACGATCTCTGCCTCCCCTAAAACCTCTACCATTAGCAGATCCAAGCCCAGCCATGGCAGCAGCTGCGAAAGACATTGCTCCTCTACCACCAAAGGTATTACCACCCCTAAAATCAGCAGAATCGGAGGGCCGAGAAACAGTAGCTCTACTGCTAGAACCAGAAGGTGGGTTAGTCTGGCTGTCACTTGTAGCTGGGTTTGTAGCACTATCCTCAGCAGAATCGCCCAATTTGACATCGTGTACTTTTTCAGTCAAGCAAACAGGAAGAGAATCATCTCTTAGAACCTAAAACAAAGGAAAAGGCTGCCTCAGCGCAAAATCGGAAAATTAATTAATGAGCCTCAGAAATGCGAGTACATTATTGCATCATTCAGGTGCCATCTTTCACATGCCATAACCCGTAAACGTTACTACATTACTGAATCTTTGATAAAAGGGCTTGTCTTTTCTGTGTAAACCAAAAGGCTAATTCAGACATTTATAACCAAGCCATAATCTGGTATGCAAATGAGAAAAATTAACATCTGCAAAGAATAACAAGGATGAACAAATAAAAGATTTAGATGACATACATCTTCATGGTCGTCATCGTCATCGTCAGATATATCGTCATCTTCAATAACCAATGCATCATCAATATCGACAGGGGATATGTCCAAATCCTCATCCTACCAAAAACCAAGGCATTAAAGTGGAAATTAACAAACTGAGGAATTGCAAAGTTTCTCCGGTAAATAATAAATATCAAGACATTGAACATCTAAGAATCATATAAGATAGCATAGAATCTCGAGAAAGAGAGGATCAACGGACTTGACCTTCACAAACTTCTTGTACACCACTTGCATGTCAATTGTGCAATAAATCCAGAAAAGAAAAATAATGGACAACCCATCTGCTCTCGCGAAATAACACCGACGCCCCTCTATTTGGAAAAACTAATACGAAGATTTAAAAAATTATGAAAGAATATTAATTTGGCAAATACTGGATGTGGCCACATCAGCCCCAATAAGCAAAAGATAAAAGCAACCCTCTGTCCACGGTCATGAAGGGTCACGCCACCATCTCCCCAATATGGCATTGGGTTGCGATGCCTTCTGCCATGGCCATACAGGATCAGTCAACTCTCTGCCTCCATTGCACCGGGTCCCACACTGCCACGGTAAAAAGGTAAGCACATCTCTCTGCCACCGTGGAGAAACCACCACATCGGCAGGCAACTCTACCCCTTTCAAAAAATTTACCTTTCCCATGTTTCTAACGTCTATTTGATTCTCAGATTAAAGTTGATGTGGCCACGACATCAGCACCATATTGAGATCGCATCAGCCATTTGCCACACCAGTATTTTACATTTAATTTAACCATTGACAGGATCACAGTAGAATTTCAGAATAGAGGGAGTACTCTTCCCAAACCTAGGGGACATCCAAAGTGATAACAGACCAAGAAACTCATTTCACTTCCCTTTTGTGAAAATGACTTCTAAAGACGACGCTTGTTCTAATGGCAGCTACGCCACAAAGGTATATTTTTTTCTCAAGCCAGCTGCCTCTAGAGATTCTAAGGTCATAAACTTCAAAAGGAGAAAGAAAGGGGAGGACTCATCAGGAAATAGAACTGAAGAAAATTTTACCAATGAGGCTCAATTAGCTTCCCTGCCAGTCATCTACAGTCAGCTATGCTAGCCTGTACAAACTAATTTCCTCCAGAAGCTTTATTGAAATAGCTTTTGCTACTCACATATTAAGAATATATCAACTCCATAATTGAAAACAAGCCGTCCACTGCATACATAGGATTATCAGGCATCCAAGAACCTCAAAGCTCAAGTTCATAGCGCCTTGCATCCATAACAGATAGAAAAATCTTACGCTTCTGTTATTTACCTCAGAGCTAGAATCCCCATTTTCAGGTTTCATCTGAGCATCTTTATCCAAAGCAGCCCTCCTGCGAGCAGCATTTCTTGTTTGTGGTCCTCTTCCCTCCTCCTGAGTGGGCTTCAGAACAGCTTTACCTTTCCCCTTTGATGAACTCGAGCTTTTCTCTTGAGCCATCTCTTTTTTGGCTGTGTCCCCTATGTTGACAGATGATCTAGATCTAGTTGAATGACGACGAGTGGCAGGTGTAGAAGAGGAAGGAGATGAAGCCCCAGCACCAGCAGGAGTCGCCCCTGACTCCGAGTTACCTCCAGAAGGCGTGGGCTTCTGACCAGAATCACTTCGCTGAACTCGAGGCCAGAGAAATTCTTCAACAGCTGCCAAACTTGCTAAGGGATCGATGAGCACCACATTTGAAGAATAATCTCTAAGAGATTTTTCTCCCTGGGCACGGCAAAGACGCAGCTTGAATGGCTGAGATAATGCACTGAGCCCAGAAGAGATGCGACCACTACCACTAGATGACCTTGCTGAATGACTTAGGACCACTGGAAAGCGTTCTAAAGATGACAAAGCATTTTGAAGCTTCTGAACTAAAACAGTCATAGGAGCTACAGCCACCTCACCATTACCATATGGAAGAGCAACTGACACAAATGACTTATATCTCCTTAAAGCTTGCTGGCGAAGTCTGGAAAGATTAGCTTCTGTAATTCTGTCCTTCGAATAATAGCCACAGGAGAAGTAATTAAGCAAAGCTCCAACTACACCACTCCCTATAAACTCAAAAGTAGATACACCATCTCCTTTGCTTAGCTCTGCCAGCATCTCAGATATGATCCCAGTCAAGTATTCGTCCTTGTTAGCAGAATTATCAGGTAATCTAGATCCAGAATTTTTTGATTTTCCCTTGGCTTTCATCTTCTGATCGTCAATGCCAGCATTTAGTTTCATACAAAGATTTTTCAAGTGCAAGAGATCATCTGTAACTCCAACATCGGTTGCTCCAGGATCCGAAGGGAAGTATTTGTCTTTAAATGCTTTTGCACATGCACTAACTGTCGTGCGAAGGTTGGAATTGACATTCGGAATTTCTATAGAACCTGGAGGTGAACCAACATTTATGGAAAGTGAATTTTTAGATTCCTCTACTGAAGTCCCCTCAGGGTTTGAGCTACCACTTCGGCGTCTATATCGCCTAGAGCGTGATGATGTTCCGGTAACAGAGTCATTATCCTTGTCAGCAGAAGCAGAACCGGAACTTGAATTACCTGCCAAGATCAATTGATCTACTGCATGAACAACACCTTCCCTGACAAACATCTTGGAGAAAGTCTCCGGAAGCTTCTCCATAAGAATTTCTGCAATCTGTAATGCAGGAACCAAGACATGCGGATCTTTCCATGCAAGAATACCAGCTAGAAAACTACAGAAGGTGTAAAACTGTGTGTAAGCATTACTCTATGGAAGAGCGCATCGCAAATCCTTTTATGAAAAATAAAATACCTTGATATGTTGGTCACACTTAAAAGGGATTGGATCATCTCAGAAGTACTGAAGTACATCAACTTCGCTATGACAGAGAGACATTTGTGACGAACAGGACCATTCACGCTAGAACCATAAATCTGCTAAGCATGTCAACGCAACCATTTATTAATAAATGAAGCAAACACCATCTAAACAATAAGTACACCAAAAACTGACCTGTATCAAGACAGGAAGCAGATCCATCCCAAATTGCCTCAACAGCTCAGGCTGCTCATTCAATAATTTCTCTCGAGTTGAAACCTCCACGGCATTACCATTAGATTCTTCTTGCTTCCCTGAATTGCTGGTAGGGGACTTTCTCAGCATTGGCCCTTTGACAAATAAGTACGAACTAACAGGAAGGGTAATTGTTCCTAGAGGCAGTGGTGGAAGAAGCTCATTGGCCAGGTTCACAATCTCAAAAATCTGCACAACAATGTAAATCAGCAGGACAAAGTGATGATAAATCTGTACATAATCAAGTGATCCATATACAAAGATCATAAAAAAATTGACAAGAAGAAAGGGCATGACATTCCTCCTAGGGGCCATGTCCAGTGCCAAGGACCCCCAAAAGTAGCATAGAGCACAGCCTGCCCTTGTGAAGAATGAAAGGGAGGATATCCCAGAAAAGCCATAATTTGGACAAGCAAGATGTAAATGATGATAAAAGGAAGACATGTAAGTCAAAATTGACAAGGAAAACCACATCATTAAAGCAATTAGCGAGATGATTTTTCAGCTATAATTGCACATAATAAAGGAGTCCCTTAAAATAGAAATTGGATCTGAGCCATAAAATGATGGTTTAAACCACATAAAACTAGACTGACTTGTCGCACCATAAGTACCTCTCCATTTTGCTAAGCAACTAAGATAAGAGACTCCTCTATCATTTTCAATTGCAGCTGAAAAATCATCTCCCTATAAAATGATGGTTTAAACCACATGAGATTGGACTGACTTGTCGCACCATAAGTACCTCACCATTTTGCTAGGCAACTAAGATACAGGTTTTGAGTCAATAATTAAAAATCTTCCTCCATCCATTTCTCCAACATGAATTTCCACATTTTTCTCCAAATAATAGAGAGTGGGATAGCTACTTCACTGACTATCAAGCTTCAGCACACCTCCCTAAGTGAAGTACCATCCTGGTAACACGAGGGCATTACGCAAGTTGATGCATTGTCTTGAGCCAAGGAGACAAGCGGTACCACAGTGAAGCCGGCCCAATTGGAGTATACTTTAGTTATGTGGATCCTATATCCATGCACATAGCAGTAACTAGAATATGTCTAAGGTTAACTTATTGGAAGTCATGAGAAACAGCAGAAATCATGCTCGGTCTGGGGAAAAAAAAAACTCGAAACAACAATCAAACAGAAACCTGAAACTAGGATGAACTTGAGACAACCAAATACGAACACAATATATATTGATTACTATTTTGGAGTAACTTCTATGAAGAACTCGTAAGAACCAGAAGCTTATTTAGGGAAATGATGAAATTTACCTGCTCAGGTGGTCTTGTCAACGCAGGCGGAACAGACCCATTGGCAGACACACCAGATCCTGACAGAATATCTCTAAGGATGCCACTTATTCCTAGGAGAAGCAATGTTTTAGCTCCTAAATGGGAGCCACTTGAACAGGTTGAAAGCAGCCGGATCACTCCCTGCATGCAGCATAGATCAAGATTTGCCCAAACTGAGCATAGAAAGTGGAAGAAAAGGGCAATTACTGAGCTAACCGTGTACGTTGGCGTGCTGAGAGATGCCTGGGCACCACCGGAATTATTAGTCGAGATAAGGGACGCAGCTTGTGTCACTAGTCCATGGTTGCACAGATCGTCTAGCTTATCTGGAGATGAGGCGAATGCTTCAGCAATCCGAGTCAAGCATACAGAAGCATGCTCTAGCACCTGTTTAACATTAAAAGTGGAAATGAAGGAACCGACCATGAACACTGTTGAGGGATTTCATATTCTTTTCATCAAGCTACCTCGTTAAAAGGAATAGAAAGTGATGCAATTGGCAATTGAGCAAAGAATCAACTATCTTCACCTGTCATGTAAAGAATAAGCCATTACCTTGGCATCGTGGTATTGAAGAAGGTTTGTCAATAACGGAACAGCTTCCATCACAAAATCGGCCGCATCAGATGGGAGTTTCTTACACATGTTGGCAGCAGTAGACAGTGCCACTCGCTAAAAAATTAACACATAGAGACGTGTTTTGATTAGATCTAAAGAAGCATATGGCGCCACTATCACCTCAGAGTTAGGAGCTTCAGTTAATGAATCACCTGCACTCCAGTGGAGAAAAAATCCAGATATGAAAGCACCGCCATGAGAGCACCGGCTCGTAAGCAGGCAGTAGGGTGCTCTTGGGAGATCTTCTTAAGAGCTTGGAGAGACTGCCTCGTTTGTAAAGACCATCGTGTCAATTTATATTACACAAAGTAAACAAATTTCACAAAGGCAAAGCAAATTATCAAACAGACTTAATTAAGGACCTAACCAAAATGGACGGCATTTTGCCACACACAACAAAGATGCTTTTATCAAACCACGACTAACCTGCTCAGCCAGGTCCATGTACTCTATAGTAAGCAGCCTGGCACAAAAGCATGAAACAGCACCATAATGCACAACAGCTGCGCAGGATGAGGGCAGCACGTCACATAAATGCGTAAGAGCTCTCGCAGCAAGGAGCATTATGTCCGGATTACTCTCGTGATTAAGCAACCCGACAAGTATTGGAACAAAGGAATCCACAGAGAAAGTGCTGAGCGAGTCCTCGGTCCCAATCGACAGCATCTCACACAGCTGTGTCAATGCCTCCACCTGCCTCCCTTCCTCACCATCCGCACGCAACCCAGTTAAAATCTTCTTGAGCCGACTGCTCTGGTGCGACGAAGAAGCAGACGCAATTGCCGACGACGGAAGCAGGTCATCCAATCCAGCACCCAATTTCCTCAAAAGCCCTTGAAGGGCACTACTGGCTGAAGTCAGGTTCTGGTGCAAAATGCCCACTCCGCCCTCACTGTCGTTATCGTCATCCTCGACCCCACCGTCGCGGTCCATATTCAGCCCCAGGCCTCTCTCCGCATCCCTCTCCCGAACCCTGACCTCGTGCTCTTTCTCCTTACCCTTATCGGAATTATCCGTATTGTTCCTCCTGCGGTCGCGGCGGGACCCCGAAGACTCAGTGGACTCCATCGGAGCTGGTGCGGCGGGAGCCGGGGGCGGGGGCGGGGGCGGCGGGGGAGGGCGTCGCGGGAGCGGGTGGTGCGGGAGCGGGTGGACACGGAAGGGACAGACGAGGAGGAGGACGAGGCGGCGGCAGCGGCGGCGGCGGAGGAAATGCGGGCGCGCTTGGCGGAGCGGGTGGCGGGACCGGACTGAGAAGACGAAGAAGGGGCTGATGAGGTGGCCTCCGCCCGCTTCCGGCTCCGAGTTTCCATACAATTACAAAACCACCCCTCGAAAGCGGATGGCTGGCAAGATCACCCGGCTGCGCACGATCGGATCCCGGCCCGCATCTCTACCGCACTGGATCCCTCTAAAAAACCAAAAAACCAAAAAAAAAAAAGATCAACGAGAGCGATAAAATCACGACCCTAAGAAACCCCCAATTCCCCCCAAAACCTAAGAAAAAAGTCGAAAACTTTCGCAATCGCCCACCAAATCCTACGAAACCCCCGGCGAGCGGTTCCCTTTTTTACCTGCGAATCGGGGCGGGAGTAGGAGGCGCTTCGGCGGCGGCGAATCGGTGAAGCCGATGCGAGCCGATGAAGAATTGAGGGTGTGTAGGTGAGGGGAGAGTGTGTGTGTGGGTGTGTGTAGAGAGAGAGAGAGAGAGAGAAGGGGGGAGGTGAAAACCCTAACTGGAGGAGGGGAATAAAGGGGGGAGGGGTAGAGAGAGAGAGAGTGATTTATTCGGTTCTCTCGGAGAGGGGGTGGAGAATATAATAAGGCGAGGGAGCTTCCATGGCGGTGGATCAGGAGCCCTCGTTCCCCTCCAGCTCAGGGGCGTCTCTTTCGGGCGGACGTGGAGAGGGAGTGGCAGGAGTGCGTAATTTGTAACGTGACCAACTGGTCTCTCCGGGCCCCCCTTCGTTTTTTTTCCTTTTTTCGATGGCGCTTTCTCCTTGCGAAGGTTACCGTCCGTCCGTCCGTGGGGCATTTCTTGATGTTCTTTTTTTCCCCCACTTTCTTTTTTAACTTTTTTCCGCTCTTTTGATTCGTCGTCAACGTCTTCACACTTGTCTCGTAGACTTGGTGCCGTGGAAATTTCTCTCCTTGCGTGGGAAGGACTTGATGTCCTGTCGACGTCGTCGGTCCCGTGAGCACGGTGAGTTTTGTACCTGCGGATCGGGCCTAGATGAACTTTGCTATGGAAATAGGGATAGATGGCAGGCACTTCTAGTTCGGTAGTCCTCGAACGTTTCGTGCAACGAAACAATCGGATCTCTAAATGTTTTTTTTACTCGATCGGGTCCCTAAATTGACTATCTTTGTATCTATGTCATTTTCTCCTTACAAGCGTGATAGTGAGGATACTAGCACGGGCCATTGTGTTGACTTGGCAAAATCTCAATACCGAGCGGATTGATTCTTTAAGATATGAGATCTTTTTTTTTAAGTGGCCACAATGATGACTTCAGATCACAATATAAAAAAGCTCGAGAAAAACACCTATATCAACGGAAGCGTTTGGTATGACTATGATGGTAGTCCGCCCAACCATTAGCAAATTTCAGATGTCCCTTGCCAAGGTCATGTGAAATTATCATTGCCGCCAAATTCGAGCGGTGCATGGCAACAAAAAAACTACATTGAAAGTGCACAAACAATACTCAAACTAAACATAATCGCTAACTAGGCTCGTTCGAGTTGAGCCTAAATTTTGGCGAAAACTCTATCATGAAATTATATATTTAAATTTCGATTTAGGCCAACACTTTTTCTTACTAAATGCCATTTCCTAAGCCCGCCCAAAATTGTCTTTCTACCCATGTGGCTTGGGTTACACTTAGGCAGGCCCACAATTAAGGTGATCGGTTCCAACGTAAACGATTCCCACTTTGGAACCGAGAGCCTTTCCACTAAGGGCCAGTTGCATAAAATGAGAGCCGGGAGCTGGACCCATCTACCTTGTGGCAAGGATTATTCAGCAATTTTTAAGAAGTGTTTTTTGCTGAAAAGATCAGCTAAATCGGCCCATCTTCTGTACTTTGAAACATTAGCTTTAATACAGTTAATCTCGACTGTCTTATTTCCAGAATATGCTCAATATAGTCGACAATAAAAGTCAAGGAGCAATAAAAGCGGCAACGAGGACTGACCTCAAGCCAAGATTCAAAGGAACTTCAAATCGATTAGACAAAGACGAGTGACTGTGAGAAAGAAGCACAAGCCAACGTACGTCAAGCAACGGGAGGGAGGCAAGAGACTTGTGAATTTGAGTGAGATTACAAGAGAGAGGTAAGGCCGTGACTGTGATGTCACGATAGAGGCCTGAAGTAAAGATTAAGAGCATAGCTACTCACCGAGAGGCAAGGCGATTGATGGATTGAGTGGCAAGAGCGAGATGAGACGAAGGAGCTGAAAGCACTGGGGTTTCTTTATTTTTTTTAGAGAGATCGTGCGTGAGGAGGTGGATGACTGAGATGAAAAATATGAGGACCCACGAGTAAAAGATTTGAGTTTGAGAGGGTTAAGAGTTCTTTTACTAAAAGGCACGAGAGAGTTTTAAAAAATATAGGGAAAATTCCAAATAAGAACCTGGAGTGAATCTATTTTCTCAAATAAGGATCCAAAATGAACTTTGTGTCATTAAAGGCCAAGTGGGCCGTTGTTTCAAATAAGGACCCTAAATGAATTTTGTGTCAAATAAGAACTTGAAGTGATCAAATTAATCTCTATTAAGGACCTTAGATCACCGGTAGACATTTTCCGACGATTAAAATAGGGGCAATTTTTTCATAAATTTATGATTGGAAAAAAAGGGAAAATTCTAAATTAATTAAGTTTAGGTTATTTATTTAGATGTTTACGTTTTTTCTTTCTTCTCCCCACTGCTCCTCAACCAAATCGCTACCAGGTCATCATCGCGACTTGATTCTCATCGCTCCTCACCTTGCTTGACCGGTGGAGAATTTGGGTCTCCACAAACAAAGAAAGAAGCATATGGTTTTCTTCTTGTTTTTGAATTCGTGCCTCAACCAGCGGAGAATTTGGGTCTTCGGCTTTGTGGAGGATGGGTACAAAGAATGGGGAGAACTTCGGTCTTTGACTTCATAGATGATGGGTACAAGGAACAAGGAGACCGTAGAAAACCTAGGGCTTTTTTGTTTCTGTTTTATGATTTGTTAATTTTCCCTAGATTTTTCTGGGACAAAATTGCCCAAACTCCGGTCGTCGGAAATGTCACGTGTTTGATAGCCAGCGAATATTTGGCTGACCAGCAAGCTCAGGTCCTTATTTGAAATTGATTCAACAACTTCGGGTCCTTGTTTGAGACAATAGGTCCACTTTAAGTTTTTATCTGACATAAAGTTCATTTTGGATCCTTATTTGAGAAAATTGATCCACTTTGGGTCCTTATTTGGAATTTTCCCAAAAATATATGCATACCGATCTAGCCCGAATAATCTGGATGGGTGGTTCCATACCTACAATTGGAACCAATCGAATGGGGACCAATGGTTCTCATAGGAACCAGTCTAGTTCCGATTCTTTTGTATATCTCATCCCCAGCTGCTTATCTCCTTCTTCTTCGCGCCAAAAGACAGACCTGTCGTTGGTTGGGAGTATGGTGACCCTTGATGCAGGGCAAGGACCTTGACCCACTGCATTGCCAGCAGCCATCCCTCCCTTTTCTCCCTCCGTGTTGCTTAATTATTTTTTTCAAATTTCTTAGGAATTTTTTTTAAAAAGGGCCTAAAGTAGTATAATGTTTTATAATAAGGATCCAAAATGGACATTATTTTAAATGAGGGTCTGAAGTAACCAAATAATTTTAAATAAGAATCTAAAGTAGCTAAATTGTCTCAAATAAGAGTATTTTGATCAAAAAAATTATTACTATATTTTTAAAGTTTTTTCATTTTTTTCTTCTTCTTTTTCTTTTCTTTTCTTTTTTTCTCTTCCCTTCCCCAGACAGGGTCGTTGACGGCCGGTGGAGATCACCCTCACTAGCGTTGAGCTAGCCCTTGCTTAACTCAGGCAAGGGCATCCCTTGCTAGATTTGGCGAGGGCAACGGTAGCCCATGCCTAAGCTGGTGAGGGCGAAGGTTGCCCTCACCGAGATGGGACGAGGGTTGGGCGAGGGTGTCCCTTGCCAGATTTGACGAGGGCGGCCCTCATCTGACCCAGGTGAGGGCGAGGGTCGCCCTCGCCTCGACCCTCGCCTTCATTGGATCGAGCGAGGGCAACCCTCGCCAAATCTGGCGAGGGATGCCTACACCCAATGTCGACAAGGGCAACTCTTGCCCTCGCTAGCCCAAGCGAGCCCTCTCCCACCAGGCCCTCACTTGTGGTCGACCAAGGTCGCCAACCTCCCTCAGGTGCCAGTGACCCCACCAGCCATCGCCACCACCCCCATCGGTGATGGGGCGGCGACCTATGTTTTTTTATTTTTTTATTTTAGTTTTTTAATTTTATTTGAAAAGAAAAAATTTAAAAATTTAAAAGACGAAACTACCTTCACATTTGATGGGTTTAGACCCTTCTTTAAAATTGATATATGCACTTCAAGCCATTATATGAAATAAAGTTTACTTCCGTCCCTTATTTAAGAAAATAAAAATGTCCACTTCAAATCCTTATTTAAAAAAATGAGGGCATTTCAAGTCGTTATTTGAAATTTTCCCAATTTCTTTTTCTAATATATGGAAAACATTTATTTATTTATTTTTATTTATTTTAATGGCAACTAAAGAAAGAAAAATATTTTCGATTGCCATTTAGGATGTTGGTGTGACACTTGACAACTATGTAAGACCAACACGACACGCGACACGTGGCATGATAACACGTCACAACACGTTGACACATAATTTCTCAAAAATAGAGAATTCCAAATACGTGTTCGACACGTTATATATTAAATATATTTTTATAAATAAATGCAAAAAAGATAATAATAATAATAATAGTTTAAAATTAATTTACACAAAAAACATTAATTCAATATTTGTTAATATCATTCATTGCTTTAATTTGACAAATTCAACTACGTTCCATTGCAATAATCCATAAAACTAGAAGAAAAAATGAGCAATCCACATTACTCTATTAAATTTAGGGATATATGTAGTACAAGTTCTAAAACTTATTGCGAAAGTGCAATTGAATTTTAAAACTTTTTAAATTGGTCCAATCAAATCATTCTGTTAACATTTTAATATGTTTAATGGAAAATGCTGAATTAGTATTTTAAAATTAATTAATTTATCCTATGTAGCAATTTTTTGCTACTTTTTTTCTTTAAATATTATTTAAAGAATAGTATTTTTTTTAAAAGCTAAAATAATTCTAAAAAAACTGGAAAACAAAAAAGAAAAAAAAGCGGGTTCATGAGTCTCGTGTTGCTGCACTGCCGCTGCTGTCGTCAGAGGGGGTTGGCGACGGCGAAGGGCGGGGGGTCCTTGCTGCCTAGGTGAGGCTCGAGTGAGGCTTGGCTGGGGTTGGTGAGGTTTGCCTGGATCTGGGCGATGCTAGGCCTTGCCTATGGTCGACGAGCCTCCCTAGCCCTAGGCGAGGCCTTGTCGACCTTAGGTGAGGGTCGGCGATCCTTGCTAGGGCCGAGCGAGGGCATGACTTCGCCCTGAGCCATGCCGACGCTTGCTTAGCCAGCGAGGGCCTCCCCGCCTTTGCCACTTAAGGCCGAGGAGGCCGTTGGCCCCCTCCAATAATGGCAGTGGTAGCGGCGTCCAACCATGGTCCTTATTTTTTTTTCATATATTTATATTGTGACCCCTTAAGTTTTGGAAAATTTTTAAAATTGACTCTATGCGTGCCAGAATCGCTTGTCGGAATTCCAAACTCGCGTATCGAACACGTGTTGAAGTATTGGACACGACATAAAGATTTATGGAGAGTATCGGTACTACGTAGCTTAACAACGATTTAATAATTACGTCAGCATTTACTTCGTCAAGAGAAGTCCTAAAGCAAACAAAAATACAAATATCTCATTGGTCCAATCAAAGAGAGAAAAAGAGTAAGGGATTTGATTGAACATTTGGAAATTTACGAGAGTCCAACGGTGCTTTTACCTCTTAAGGATACGAATTTATAAAGGATTGAATACAAGCTTAGTTATTTGAGTTTCAATCCTCATGAGATTCCGCCCTTTTAATTTTTATTTTGTTTAATCAAATCCTCTAATTTTTCAGATTTGTGCAATTCGGTCCTCTGAATTTTATTTTGTGCAATCATGGCTTTTGAGGGGAGATTGTCCAATTGGTTCTAAGTCTATTGAGATGCTGAATCAATTTTAAATTTTCAAATTTTGTTAACCGAGTCTTCTATATTTGGGTGAAAATATAATGTTGTCCTTTTACACAATTTTTGCTTCTTAGGATGGTGGTCGATGACCATACTGCCACGTTAAATATTTTGGACAAAGCTTAAATGTAAGGACTTAATTAGAATATCGCGCAAGTGTATAGGATTGGTAGCAAATTTCGAAAGTTTGTGATTGAATTGCCATCCGTACAACAAATTTATGACTGATTAGATAATTTTTTCATATGCAAAATCAAATCATTTGGTAAACTACTTTGACTAAATCCTCAAATTAATTGATGATGTGACATTACTTATACAATTGAAGATGACGCGTGATGCTATGTGGTCCCAAATAAGCAGAAAATAAATGATATCAATGAGAAAATCTCGATTTAAAAATATTAGTTACAATATGTAAACATAGCATTTTTTTGCACATATTAAGAAAGTTACGGGATTTGATTGCATGTAAGAAAATTTAGCCGACTAAATTGCAAGAACCTTGAAAAATTAAGAGAATTCAATTGCATAAATTATAATTCCGAGATCTAATTGCTCGAGCGCTGAAATTTAGAGGACTCAATCCGTGCTTGACCAATTTCTAAACTAAATGGCGTGTTTAGATTGGCCTAACTTGACGAACTAAGCCAAGACAAACTAGCCTATCCACAATTCCTCGAGTGCCCTACAGCCTGGTCAAACAATTGACCAACTCTAAAGGTGTTTTTGCTTCACTAAAAATTATATGATAAAAAAATATTTATCATTTAAATCATTTTAAAAGAAAATAGTTAGGCTTCATATATTTAGTGATATCGAGAAAATAATTTCCTTCTTGTTAGAAGGAGTAGCCGTTTTCCTAAATTTAAATTTATTGTCTCCAATTCATATAAACTATTTTTCGTAAATCAATTGGTTTTTCATCATTAAAGTTCAAATTTTTTTCCCTTCAAATAGACCAAATTTAATGTTGGCTATGGATGACATTGTTGAAGGGCACATCTTTGAATTTGGCACCAATTGAATTGCTTGTTTTTATGTTGTGATTTCAAACTTCCGTGTGGATTTTGTCACGAGGGTCTATCGCACTAATTTTGTTAGCACAAATTGGCTCTCTACACCTGCAAATATGCTTCAATCATTTTATATAGTGATTTTGAACTTTCGTGTGATTCTAATTTGATTGATTAATGATATAAATATATCTCCATCGAAAGAAAAATTGCTCGTTTTTCAATATATAGTTACATTAGAGCATTGTCCATGAAGGCAAGGATACTTATTAGTATTCCCAATATGATCTGACACTTGATCAAAATCAATGATGCATCAATGTGTGGAATTATGAGATTATTACCTCAAAGGTAATTCTTTTTCATCCAGCTTTTTGGAGGATTATTATTAGTCGCCCCCATTAAATTCCTCACGACCTACATGGCCAAGATAATTAAACCCCCTTCAAATGATCACAGGACACATAAATCAAGATTTGAAATTGCGACGCCCTGACGAATTCTACTTTGCCTCTAGAAAAAGAAAATAGTAGAAAAATCGGACTGCGTAATCCAAAAAGCGTGTCCGGCCGACATATAAAAATCGGGCGGCATTTGGGAATCGTATTTGACCCGGGTGCCCACTTTTCGTGTGCTTTCACGGATCTTGATTTACAGCTCGACCCGATCATTTCAGTCGGCGGATCTCGCGCGGACCCCACTCTAGTCCCCGGGGGGAGGAGGGTGGGAGAAAATGGAGCAACGGCCCTCGAAATGGACCCCAGGTCATTCCCCACGTAAGTGAAATTCGAAAATTCTACCCCACGTAAGTGAGATTCGAAAATTCTATCCGAATGGTCCGGTCCGAATTGTCTGGTGAGTGATTCTACATTTGAAATTGAATGAAGACCAGTGGTGCTCAAAGGATAGCGTATGATAATTATTCTATTTCGATTAGAATAATTTTTACATTAGACTTATTTAAAACAAAATTTCGTTTGATAACGCAATTTTATTTTTTTATTTTTTGAACAAATTTTTAGTTTAGAGATAGGTTTAGAATAGGAATAAAAAGTAAATTTTTTTATTTTTTTATTTTTAAAATAGAGATGAAAAATGAAAACTTTCCTCGTGCTTGTCCTTTCTACTAGTTGGCCACCCAATCACAGCTGCCACCTGCCACCGCCGTTTGTTGCCCCTAGGAAGCAGAAATTTTGTGTAGAAATTTTATTCAAATGATAGAAATTTTACGTCGTTAACAAATACAAATTTTTGTTTGAAAATTCATATAAAAATAGAAATTGAAAAATCTATTTCTTTTCTAAAAATTAATTTATAGTTAAAACGATTATTATTCGTGCTCATAGGAATTGGTCCGTTTTCCGATTCTTTTGTGCACCTTTACCTAGCTGCTCATCTCCTCCCTCTTCACGCCAAAAGACAGACCTGTCTAGATTGGGGGTATAGGGACCTTGACCCATTGCCCTGCCAGCAGCCATCCCTCCCTTTTCTCTCCGTTTTGCCTAATTTTTTTTTTTTCAAAATTCTCTTTCTAATCCCAAATAAGCAGATAATAAATGGGATCAATGATGGAAAAAAAGAAAAATCTCAATTTGAAAGTAGTAGTTACAGTGTGTAAACATAACACTTGATTGCATAGATCCAGAAAGTTGGGGGATTTGACAGCACGAAACAAAATTTACCTGACTAAATTGCAAAAACTTAAAAAGAATTAGAGGATTTGATTATGCAAATTAGAATTTCGAGATCAAATTGCACAAGCGCTAAAACTTAGAGGACTCAATCTGTGCTTGACCAATTTCTCAATTAGATGGTGTGTTTAGATGGGCCTAACTTAGAGCACGGCTAATCCAAAATCGAGGATGCATCAACGTCTGGAATAATGAGTTTATTGTTTCGGCGACATTTCTTTTTAGTCCCAACTTTTCAGAAGATTAACATTCGTCGCTCCTATTAAATTCCTCACGACCTCCATAGCCAAGACAACGAAACCTGCTTCATACGATGGCAGTGGCACCACATACAAATGAAAATTTCAAATTACGACGCCTTGACGAGTTAGACTTTAAGGACCAGCTTCGCCTCGAAAAGAAAAAAAAATAGTAGAAAAATCGGACTGCTTAATCCGAAAGGCGTGACCGGCCGACAAACGAATCGGGCGGCATTTGGAAAAATCGTATTTGACCCGGGCGCCCACTTTTCGAGAACAGCCCGACCCGATAATCTCGGTCCGCTGGGGGAGGAAATGGAGCAACAGTCCTCGAAATCGGACCCCAGGCCAGGCCAGGCCATTCCCCCCACGCAAGCGAAAATTCGAAAATTCCATCCGAACGGGCAAATCACCTCTCAAAATCAAATCGGGTCAAGATCCGGGCCCACCACCGAGAGGCGAAAAGGCGAGAAGGTTGCCGAATAAAGGAACCGAATCGGACCGAACCGAACCGACCCCCACGTCGCGCGACTCGATGGGGGGAAAAGTATATCATAATCCTCCCGCATCCGTCCTTTGCTTTCTCCAGGCGTCAGCTCCTTTTCCCTCTCTCTCCCTCTCACCTCTCTGTCCAAAGCTCGCCATCTCGATTCTCCCTCCCCGACTTTTACGCTGAAAAGAGCGTCGGAGCGCGACCTCTCGGATCCACGCCGACGCCGGCCACCCCCGTCCGCCGTCCCTCGCCGGACCGACGACTCCGACCGAATTCACTTCGCTCTCTCCGTCTACGCTCCACTCCCGTCACCTTCTCCATCTTCTTCCGCTCCTCTTGCCGTTCTCGTTTCTGCTTCCGTCTCGTCGCCGTCGCGTTTGCTCGGATTTGCGATCCGGAGGGCGGGATACTGGTACGCTCGTCTTCGCCCCTCGGTCCGCCGGAGGAGTTCGATCGAGGTGTATATCGGGAGAGGCGGAGTTGGTGGGAGGGAGTGAGGAGCTCGATTTCGGGAATGGGGTTTCTGAGCACCGTACTGGGGTTTTGCGGGTTCGGAGTCGGAGTTTCTCTTGGCCTCGTGATCGGATACTTCCTTTTCATCTACTTCCAGCCCGACGACGTCAAGGTTCGTTCGTTCGCTCCGTCGCCATTAGAGACGCCGGTTTTGAATTTCGCGGCGGAATTTTCTCGATCGCTTTTAGTTGAACGGATGTCCAACTGCATTTCGTAGCCGGCGACGTGCTTGCCCGCCGCTTGATATTCTCTTGTCGGCCGTCCGTCTTTTTCTTTTTTCTCTCTACGTTTTGGTGGAGTTCTAGACTTGTTTGTTTCGTTTTAGCTGCTGGAGACAGTTCAGGTGCTCATCTGTCGTTACGGGGAATATCTGTGCCTGAGTGAGTTATACCAAAGTCGGCGAGTCCGAGATTTTGTTCCGAGTTTGTTTCCCTTTTTGTTTTAGGAAACTATAGATGAAATTTGAGCTATAGAGTTTTGTTATGGGGCCTCTTTTGATTTGGATTGTATATTGACGCGTAGCTTCATTCTTGCAGAATTGGCCCCAGTGCCAAATTGAAACCAACGAGTTTGTAGTTTATTTGATGTGGAATATTTTAGGTTGCTTGGACCGATAGCTATATTATGATAATATGCTAATGCATGGTTTGAGGTTAATGTGTCCTAGACATCGATGGATGCTGGAGAGCAATTAATGGAATCGTCATGTTTTAGTAAATTTTATTTTATTTTATTTATTTTTGGGGTCATGGTTAAAATTTGAGGTTATTGCACACGGACCATGCTCTCCGAACAATCAGGTTGCATAAAAAGGTTAATCTTCACCCTAAGAAGTAGAGGTGATCAGCAGTTGAAGAGAGTTCTGCATGCTACAATATGTACTTTTTGGTGATAAAATGGAACACGATTAATTGATTGAGAAATTTTGGCAAGCTCAATTTTGTTGATCTTTGTGTGCTACGTATTGTCATGTTCAGGATCCCATCGTCCGGCCACTGGTTGAGCAAGATACAGAAACTCTGCAGCGATTGCTTCCTGAGATACCCCTTTGGGTGAAGAATCCTGATTATGAACGGGTAAGATCTGGGATAATTTAACAACATAACCTGCTGAAGTGCTTTGGACAGCTTCCCCAGATTTTTTTTTTTTTAAAACAGAGAAGCATTTGACAACTATATTTTCACCAAGTTTCTTTCTATAGGTTGATTGGATTAACACGTTTTTGCAACATATGTGGCCTTATCTCGACAAGGTTTGTTACTATTATATTTGTATTCTGCATTTCTTTTTCCTGTTGATTGTGTTATTATTTATCTAACTTCTCCTGCCTCTTATTTCACTACAAGCAGGCAATCTGCAAGACTGCAAAGAATATTGCAAAACCTATAATAGCAGAACGAATTCCCAAGTACAAGATTGACTCTGTTGAATTTCAAAAACTCACATTAGGGACACTTCCACCAACTTTTCAAGGTAAACATCTCTACATACTTTGCATATGTTTACTTTCGGTGCAAACCTGCCTTTTCAGCCTCTAAGCTTTCTGCGGGATAATTTCCTCTGTTGACAGTCACTGCTGGAAAATTCTCACTGAGATGGTATTTGTACACTTGACACTTCCAGCAATTTCCACTGTGAATCAGGAATTTTCTTTCAAGTTTTTCTTAAGGCATGACCTATAGGAAACAGCTAATTTACCCGCTAGTTTGCTAGATTTGTGCTTATGAGAAATCATATATCCTATTCTTTTACCTTTACTGAGTTATTTCTTAGGGGAACACTTTACAAATATATAGTGTGGCAAAGAGAAAATAGGGTCCTTCCCATTATCATTGGTTGGTCAGATGAATTTTGTTGGCTTTTCTATGAACAGAGACTTACCAATGACTAGTATGTCTTTTTATTTTATTGAAGTGTTAAAAATCCAAACCGTCAATGAATCTGTGCTATGAAGAGGTGTAAAAACATTTCTGCGGAAGGAGAGCCAACTGGCAATCATCTGTTATTGGATAAAATTACACATCCATGTGATTCTGATGATTTTGTGCGTTAATTTCTCATCCTTGGCTGTTATTATCTGTTCAGAAGATTCTTTATGGCTTTTCTATACTAAAGAATAGGCATTTCCTGTTTATGAGATGATTTAGCAGCTTTTTTGCTGTAATAGATCAACTTAGCAATTCTTTGGTCCTAGATCTGTTTTCTTGTATTAATTACTCTTAGAGGTTAATTTTGGAAGTTGTCAATACATTTTATGTTTTCTTTTCCATTGTGATAAAATATTCCTTTAGGTATGAAAGTTTATGTCACTGATGAGAAGGAGCTGATTATGGAGCCTTCCTTGAAATGGGCTGGAAACCCTAATGTCACTGTTGCTGTTAAAGCATTTGGCTTGAAGGCAACTGTTCAGGTTAGTGACTTGTCTCCATGGAGAGAAAATATTAATTCCATAAAGATGCATCTCCTATCTTTGTTTATTTTACCTTTGGTGGTGCTGAGAAGTTGATCCTTTTGTGGTTACCTTGCAGGTAGTTGATTTGCAAGTTTTTGCTTCACCAAGAATTACTCTGAAGCCCTTGGTTCCCAGCTTTCCTTGTTTTGCCAATATATTTGTGTCTCTCATGGAAAAGGTTCGTTAATGCATGGGTGTGTCCTCATGTAGGATTTGTCGCAAACATGCAGATAACTGGTACATATAATATTGCTCTTAAATTATGTCTTGACTGTCTCTCTGAAATGTCTTTTCTTTTGCAGCCACACGTTGATTTTGGGCTAAAGCTTGTCGGTGCTGATCTCATGTCAATACCTGGTCTTTATAGATTGGTTCAGGTGCTGTATGATGTCCTAACAAATTTTCTGAGCCCATATGGTCCAATCTCTCCCCCCCCCCCCCCCCAAAAAAAAAAAAAAAAAAAAAGAGAAAAAAGGAACTCTTCTGTTGGTTCTTTGTTCCTTTGGGGTGGGGGAGTAGAACCCTGTCTCTTATTTGTTTGCGTAAGCGAAGTGATGTTTAAAAAAAAAAAGACTGGCAACTGTTTGGTGATCTAGATGGCTAGCATTTCCTTGCTGTACGCACTTCCAGTTGCATGAAAACAGATAAGTTGTTTTGGAATGAAAAAATGTAGATAGGTAATGTCAGAAGACTAAAGTTTAATTCATTGATAATAAACTTGCAAAAGAGAAGAAGGCTGTTATCTTCTGACATTTCCTGTGGTTTTCCAAATCTTCTTTCACGACTTCTCCACTAGGTAGCGACAATTTATGCATGACTTTGGGCTTTTTAATCTTGGCTTGAACACATATTTTTTTTTAAGCAATAATTTGGTACATATACTTGACTAAGTAATAAAGTGAGTTACTTTCTGTTGTCAGAAACCTATTGAAGGGTTTGTGACGTGTTGCAGCTAGCTTTTTGTTGCTGTTTGTTGTTCTTGTTCTGTGTATTTGTACGTTGTACCTATCAAATATAACCATTCTTTGTTTCCCATTCAACCTTCTGTTCTTAACAAGGTGCATGGAGGTGTGATCTTGCCTTTTTATTATTATTTGTGAGACAGAATATGATGGGTGTCTACATGTTGATCTCATTTTTTAGAAGTTTTTTTTATGCTTATCTGCAGGAGCTAATAAAAGATCAGGTAGCGAACATGTATCTTTGGCCCAAGACACTTGAAATACCGATACTGGACGAATCAAAGTATGCACATCTGAGCTTATGTGATTAGCATATATGTGATCCTGATTAGGTTGATTTAATGAAAGTTGAATTTGTAGGGCAATGAAGAGGCCTGTAGGGATTCTGCATGTGAAGGTTGTGAGGGCAATGAAACTGAAGAAGAAAGATTTGCTGGGTGCATCAGATCCTTATGTGAAATTGAAGCTTACGGAGGATAAGGTTCCTTCGAAGAAAACCACTGTGAAGCATAGAAACTTGAACCCTGAGTGGAATGAGGAATTCAATGTTGTGGTTAAAGATCCAGAGTCACAGGCCTTGGAACTTCATGTATATGATTGGGAGCAGGTAGAAATATGTGGATATACCAGGGGTACTCATTTTTCTTTTTATCTTTTTGTTATGTACTCGATACTGAAACTGTCTAGCATCTTGTCTAGGTAGGCAAACATGAAAAAATGGGTATGAATGTAATTCCATTGAAGGAATTGCCCCCTGACGAGCCAAAAGAGATGACTGTTAACCTCCTCAAATCAATGGATCCTGATGATTCTCTAAATGGTAAATCACGAGGGCAGCTTGTTGTGGAGCTTACATATAAGCCTTTCAAAGAAGAGGAGATAGCTGTGAATTTTGAGGATTTAAACGCGGCTCAGATGGCCCCTGAAGGTACACCGGATGGTGGAGGTCTGCTTGTTGTTATAGTTCATGAAGCACAAGATGTTGAAGGCAAGCATCACACCAATCCATATGTGCGGATACTTTTCAGAGGAGAGGAGAGAAAAACTAAGGTGGAATACCCTTCCCATCCTCATTTGAAATACTGTTTGACTTTGTGAGTGAAGTATCTTATAAGTTCCTATTGTTGATTGATGCAATTCATTCTGTACCTTGGAAATCTTCGTCTAATTTTTCTTGTGCTCTGTGGAAAAGCAAGACTTGTGATATTGATGCTGAGGCAGGAGACTCTTCACGAACAGAGAACTCCTTTCTGTTCAGTGCAACAAATTATGAAGTTCTATGTAGCTGCACTCATTAACTGGAACTCATGCCTTGATTAGTTTTCTCAATCTTACTGGTCCCCATTTAGAATTACACTGTTCATGTTCGACTATGTGGGGTCTGTAGATACTGATTTTAATTGTAACTTGCACAGGCCGTGAAGAAAAACAGAGATCCAAGGTGGGAGGAGGAGTTCAATTTCACATTGGATGAGCCTCCTACTGATGAGAAGATGCATATTGAAGTTCTCAGTGCCTCATCAAGGATAGGTCTACTACATCCTAAGGTATATATAGACTACAAACATTTACCAGGGCATTTTATATTTTTGTCATATCATGACATGGAAATCCCAGCTCTGGCTCTAGTGCTTCTGCTCTTTGGAGGATATCTAAAGTTGGGGTTGCAATCTCCTAAGAATTGGCAATAGGAGATGAGAGTAATGTTGTCTAGTGACAGCTTCATATCATGATCTTGAAATTGGAGGATGCCGTTATAATCTTGAACTTGATTTAAGCATTTGAGTAGCTTCAATTAAAATCGTGGTTGAGTATGGGATAGTTGCGCTTTTGATCATTATCTAAGGAAGGAAGAGGCAAGGCCCTTTTTGTAAGATGATTGATCTCTCAATAGTATATTTACTAACCTGAATATGTGGTTGGAAGTACGCGGAGCCATTCAAAGCCTCCAGTTAAAGGTAATATATGCCAAGTTACTCTTACTCAGTTGTTCCCTTAGCGTAACCCACAGCTTCTGCATTCCAGGAAGCTGCACAAATGTGTAATAGTGATTTATCAGGAGTCTGATACAGCATAATTCATGGCTATGCTCATCTTATTCTGAGTTAGCCATATTGCATTTTTGGATTGAGTAAATGGACTGTAATTTGTTATAAGGTTTCCATCAGTAGGCAGTGGATAGCTTATGTTAGAAAATTGAAAAGTTTTATGCAGTTTGTGCATCCTAGCCTTATGTGCTGACAAAACCAATGAAAATCATCTGTAACTCAGCTGAATGCAAATCACAAAACAAATTTTCTGTGTTTTTTCCTTTAGTTCGGTAGAAGTAGTTGGAGTATCTAGGCGGATTTCTTCACTGATCTTCATTTATCACTATTACATGTGACTAACCTTGATCATCTGGCTTTTAATTACTTGTTTTCTTTTCTCTTACCAGGAATCGCTGGGCTATGTTGACATAAGCCTTGCTGATGTTGTGAGCAACAAAAGAATCAATGAGAAGTACCATCTTATCGACTCGAAAAATGGACGGATCCAAATAGAGATGCAATGGAGAACTTCCTGAGTTGCAGTTGGTTTCCTGTTCTCAATATGCTTTGGCTTCAGAATTGCAACACAGCAAAAATAATTTCAGAGTCACCATAGAAACCCATACAGATTTGTTTGTTGTTGTACACATCATAGAAATAAAATCTGCAAACTACATGCAACCTTTGATTGTGCCTGCGCGGCATTCTTTTTTCCACGTAAATTTGCTCTCTGTACTGGGCGGGCTCTTCTAGCTGAAGAAACTCAGATTATGCCGCGGCTATCTCCACTGTTACCTGGAGGAAAGAAAAAGGAGGAAGTTGTTAATAGTGATGCTGTTATTGTGCTTGTTTGAGGCCTCGTGACAAGACACGTCGCAGTCGCAGCTGGGCGGCGTACTACAAGTGCCTGGGGAAACGGTTGTCGACTTATATTCGATAACGGATTGTGCCGTTCTCTTGAATTATCGATAATTTGTTGTCTTTGCCCATGGTCCTCTCCATTCTCGAAATGGTTGTGGATTCTCTCCATGGATATGGTCAACCACCGGATTACTCTATAATCGCGAGACTAGAACCGGATGCCGTTTCATGTGCTCCATCCATTCCTATCCATTTCCGACGTTCCTCCAACAGGATGTCTGCTAAAATCATGATCCCGATTCATGACGAACTCCATTGCTTATGCTCTTCCACGATTTGTAGATCCCCTTACCTCATATCTATGTCAGTTCGGCACGACCTGGCACCAAAGGTTAATGTGTCATGTTCTATATCTTCATTTCCTATTCCTAAGTGCATGTACATGTATAGGACTGTCAAATGGGTGGATAAGGTTGGGTTTTAAGTTGAATCGGGAATGGTCTAGTCTAATACCAATTTTAAATGATCCATACTCATTAGTGAAAATACTTTCATATTTAATCAAATCTATGAAAATCTGTATAGAATTTTTATTTTGTACCGATTCACAATGAAGATTAGGAGAAAGTTAGTAGTGAATATATAAAATTACAACAACAAATAACATGGAGAAATCAAAATTTTAATTAAATGAAATGTAAGATATCGATAAAGATTATTTGTATTTACCATGGATTGTAACGATAAGATTTAAGATTTTGAATATGTCAAATGCAATCAAAGAAAAGTATATTTCAATAACAAACGGATGAAACTCACAGTATTAATAAAAGTTAAAAAATAATAGGGAAAAAAAGAGCCGTTTTGATGTTTTTAGTAAAGATGTAGTCGGACCAATCTTGCAGGTCCATCAAGACTTCTTTGACCTGAAGCAGATATAATTATAAATCTCTTAGATTTATTTTCGTTGCTCCTCCAATATTAATTATCTAATATTCCATTAGTAACTGATCACACTGCATCTTCTTTTTTCTCCATCTCTCTCTTTATTTAACATATTTTTGCCCCTCTCCCCCTTCTCTTAAAAGAATACGTGCGTGAGAAGTCGGGCCGTCGAAGTGCGCGCAAGACTTCTCAAAAAGATAAGAAACAAAAAGACAGACGGCCTTATCCGGCAACTCATTTTCTCGCCTTTCTCCACGTGGCGGCCTCGCGAGGGAGGAGGAGCACGCGTGACCGCCACACCCGAAAACTGTCCCCGCAGTTATCTCGTAACCAAAAAGATCGCAGGAAAACAAATAAAACGAATCAAAAATAAATAAATAAATAAATAAACAAATCGCAATTGGTTTATCTTTTTCTGTTGCGAACCTGCTCTATCTACCAATCACCCCGTCTCTCTCTCTCTCTCTCTCTTCTTCTCCTCACTTTCGTCTCCTGCATTTCTCGCTCCCACTGGAACACACGCGCGAAGGCAGAAGCTCGCTCTTCAATGGCGCTGCCGGTGGTCGACACGGAGTACCTGAAGGAGATCGACAAGGCCCGCCGCCACCTCCGCGCGCTCATCGCCTACAAGAACTGCGCTCCGATCATGCTCCGACTGGCGTAAATCTCGCTTCGCCCCCCCTCGCCTCGATCGGCGACGACGGTTTCCTTCTTCGATTCGATTAGCTCGCCTGGTTTCTGACGTCCGGAGGTTCTTTGCCGATTCGGTCTTTGCAGGTGGCACGACGCCGGGACCTACGACGCGAAGACGAAGACCGGCGGCCCCAACGGCTCGATTCGGAACGAGGAGGAGTACTCCCACGGCGCCAATGCCGGCTTGAAGATCGCTCTTGAGTTTTGCGGTGAGCTCTCCGCTCTTTCCGAGCTACCTGTCTTCGGTTCTCCGCCTTCGCTGTTTTCGTACCTTCGGCGGAGTCGTGTCTTCGCCTGTCCAGCGTCCCGTGCTGAAGTAGTTGCTGGAGTTCATCTATTCATGCGTTGAAAGCAGTTCGGAGGACGAGCATGCAATTGTAGGTTGCGATTGTGCGATTCCCGTTGCGTGCTTATATGATGCTAAATAGATATAGGTGCTTTGAGATTAGAAAGTCCAATTTCCATGGACGTGTCTTCTAATACAAGAAGTCTGCTTCAATTATAGCTTTCCTTCACTTGCTGCTGTAGGAGGCCTTCGCGTTTGCTTATGTTTCGTGTTATTTGATGAGTAATGTTTAACTTGATCATCATCTTAGGATATTTAGTGCCCGGGGCGTGTGTTGTCTGTTTTATTGAAGACAGTTGACAAGTTTGTTAACATTATGCTATGTGCTTACAAGTTCTTGAAAGGCCAAGCAGTGCGTTTGCCATTATAGTTGGCTTAACTGTATCCTGTGAACTGATCAGTGGGATTTAATCTGCATACTCTGATTTACTTTTGTTACTTGCTAGGTTCATTTAACCAATTTTAGATATATTTGCAATATTCATCAGTATAGAATGCATGAAGATAATTATTACTCCAGTCGTTGTTCCTTCCTTTAAAGAAATCCCTATGGTTCTCATAAAGTTGAGGTATATGTATTATCCTATGTTCAGTTTATGAGAGCATGTTTAACATGGGTGGTTTAGTATTCTGTCTAGTGCTTCTATGATTGTTGACCTAGGAAATCCTAAGACTGTTGCATATGTTTTACATGAGTCAACCTGTAGATATGTTATGTTTCTAATAGTTTCAAATATACAAGTGTAGGAACCCATCATGGATAAGGTCATAGGTTTGATGAGTAGAGTTTTTTACAAATGGAGTTGAGATATAACTTCAGTCAGTATATTTACATTTGCTTTTCTGTTGGATACAGAGGAGGTGAAGTCCAAATGTCCGAGGATTACATACGCAGATCTATACCAGGTGAAAAGACTGTAAAGGATTGGTTCTTCTGTCTTACATATCACGAGTTGGCTCCTCAAATAGGCGGACAAAATCATTGTTGATATAACAAGCTTAGTTTGGAAAAGACTTTGAATTCTTGCCATGTAACTTTGATGCTTTAGGAGAAAATTTATCTATCTTATTTTTAGTCCTCTGGGAATTTAGTTCTCAGTTGCTTATAGGAAATCTCCTCTGTCTAGTTCAACTGGTATTTTTCTTGGTTGTTTAGCAGTCAAATAATGTTTTATTTTAGCTGAATCAATTCTAGTGGTTACTATTAAAAATGGTCTATCAATTGCGAGTATTGATCATTATGAGCGACATTGCTGTTTCAGGTAGCAGGAGTTGTTGCAGTAGAAGTCACTGGAGGTCCCACAATCGACTTTGTTCCCGGAAGAAAGGTACTCTGTTTTAGCTGTATGTGAGCAAGATAATTCTTACAAGTGCCTTATTCATAAAGTTTTTTTCCATCTGCAGGATTCAAGAGTTTCTCCAAACGAAGGAAGACTTCCAGATGCTAGTCAAGGTATTTTGTTGTGTTGACTTTCCCTTTGTTGTTTGGCTTCCCTTCATTTCCCTCCATCCCTCCCTCTAAATATTATGGCCCACTGTGCTTCTTATTGCTCCAGGCGAAAAGTTAAATAACTATTTATTGTTTTTCTTATGGTTGTGGCCTGTTAGTATTGAAATGTATGTCCATCTCATCTGAATATCAATTAGTAAGTTTCCAGAGGAATGATTTGAATGAGATAAGAAGTGCAGTGAAAAAAAGGTATCAGAGCTAACTGACATTCAGATGTTGTACATCCCATCTAAATGTCAGTAAGTTTCCAGATTAAGAACCGCACATGCAAAATGGGCACAGTGCCTGTTTCGTATGAGTCAGCTGTTGTGAACTCACCACGAAGAATGACTCAAGAGGGAAGTGCTGGGATTTGAACTCTTGATCTGTCATATGAAACAGTGCTAAAATATCCAACCTAAAAGTTTAAGCTGTGATGTGGAGAGGGACAACATGTATATAAGAAAACTTGAGCCATTAGGTGAGAGAGACTATATGTGTATGAGACTCATTATGACCACGTTTTCAGGGGATGTTTGATTATACTTAAAAACAAGATTACTACTCATGCAAACCCAGTTTGATATTTCACATGATATTTTACATCTGCAACTCACTGTAGCTGAGCGAAAGGAGGCTCAAATGAAAGGAGGCCTTCTACCGCAGCTTGGTTAAGCTTATCGATTTGTGATATTCACGTTTAACATTCCACTGCCTATCCATAACTTATCATAGCTCTAAATCCATAGGAGGTCATGGAGGTCTTTCATGCATTATAATTCTCTTATTGGTGGAATACATGTACATTTTGCTTAAAGGGTATTCGAAATTTTTTCTAAACTTGTCATTGCTGGATGTAGGTCCTCCACATCTAAGGGACATCTTTTACAGGATGGGTCTCTCGGACAAGGACATAGTGGCCTTATCAGGGGCTCATACACTGGTAATTTCTATTTCTGCTTGGATTTACATTCAAGGTCAGCTGGGAATGCAAAACCACACTTGTTATTTTTTTATTCTTGTTTCTAGGGAAGGGCACACCCGGAAAGATCTGGATTTGATGGTCCTTGGACTCAGGAACCCCTTAAGTTTGATAATTCCTATTTTGTGTAAGATTTCATCTTTTCACCGGATGCATTTTCTAAGTTTCAGTTGGAGCATTATAGAGCCAGATACTAATTGATCATTTTTGATACAGCGAGTTGTTGAAAGGGGAATCGGAGGGGCTGCTGAAACTGCCAACTGACAAGGCATTGCTGGAAGATCCTGCATTTCGCCCTTATGTTGAGTTGTATGCGAAGGTAAATAAGCTTTTCGCGTGGTCTGGTGACTCCATTGATAAATCTATAAAATCGAATTGCAGTTACATGGTTTCCTTTTGTAAATTTGCTTTTGATGAAACTACCCCACCTGCACTATTTTGTTTCCTTTTGCACACGGTCTACAACCTTTTGATGCTACTGTCCTTGGTTTTGCCGAGGTTGAAAAGAGATGGAAAGTGTTTTTCATGGAATTTATGCTGTATAGGCTTGTGATGCTTAAAAGTAAGCATTCAATCTGTTCCATCACTATCTTCTATGTAGAGACCAGGAAATATTCATAATGAGATCGCACGTCAAATGTTGGGTAGATATATACATGTGTTGGGATGGATATATTATGTGGTTCCCTGAAACCTCTAGGCTAGAGCATCATCTTTGTGCTACTGGGAACACCTGATTTGATATTTGAATTGGTTGTTGTTCCCGCAACTCTCATGGTGGTTGGCACGACCTTGAAAAGAGATGAACGGACAATTTGATACTCTGCTTCTTTTCCATCTCGTTTTCTTTTGCTATATGCTCCTTTCCCTAATGTTGTCAAGCATGTGGCAGGATGAGGATGCATTTTTCAGAGATTATGCAATCTCGCATAAGAAGCTCTCTGAACTGGGGTTCACGCCAAGTTCTTCAGGCAGCAAGACAGTAGCGAATGGTGCCGTATTGGCACAAGGTGCTGTTGGAGTGGCAGTGGCTGCGGCCGTGGTGATCTTGAGCTACTTCTATGAAGTGCGCAAGAAAATGAAGTGAATGCTGTTTTCCGATTTCCCTTTGTACCTAGCAATATATTTTAGCGCTTAATGCTACCCGCACCATATATCTTCATCCACAATAATAGTCAAAGCATTGCCGGTGCTTGGATGGAACAAGCCAGCAAACTCTTTGAAAGTCACAAGAAAAATCTATGCCCATTTTCAACACATCTTTTGTTGCGTTGCGTGATACTACCTTTTTTAGTTGGTTAGTAGCTATACATGCTGCTTTGAGCGGGGAGTTGCGTTGTGCGTATAACACCTGGTAATATGCATTTATGCGATGCTTGCCCAACTTCCAATCCTTCGAGCAAATTTCTCCAACCTAAGAAAAATGTTTAGCTAGATTAAGATTTCTTCCCATGTGCAAGAGATGATTATTAAGAATCTGGGACGTGTGATGCACCTTTTCCGTCATTAAATGGCGAACGTTTCACCACTTGAAATCTTTCATGGGCGGATTTGTTCTTCATTGCACGCTAGGGTTTTAACTTTGGTTGAAGAACCAGTCTGGCTTTCTCTCCATCTTTTTCGAAGTCTCCTCTCAGCTTGTAGATGGCTGTATTGTTTCGTCTGCTTCAACGGGGAATCAAGTCAGAGACGTGGTTTCGACCTCTCTCTCGTGAAGTTGTATGGGACGCGCGCACCTCTTATTAACACGATGGCTCTGGTAATTTGGACATTGCTTCTGATTTGAAAACGAATAATTCTGCGAGTGAATTGTGGAGATTAACATAAAGAAAAGGATAATGAATTGTCAAACCAAAATGAAAAGCACGCACTATCTGGTTCAACACATCTGGGAAAAAGGAAGAGCACCCTAGTTTGGTTTTAGTCAAAGGTAGTTGTTGAAAGGGAAATCAGAGGGGCTGCTGAAACTGCCAACTGACAAGGCATTGTTGGAAGATCCTGCATTTCACTCTTATGTTGAGTGGTATGCCAAGGTAATATAAGGCTTTTCGCGTGGTCTGGTGACTCCATCAATATATCTATAAAATCGAATTGCAGTTACATGGTTTCCTTCTCTAAATTTCTTTTTGATGGAAACTAAAAATTTTGGCTGCCCGCCCGCACCACTATTTCGTTTCCTCATGCTCACGGTCTACAACCCTTTGATACTACTGTCCTCGATTTTAGCGAGACTGAAAAGAAACCTTCTTCCTCTCTCGCAGGCCAGTCTCTCTCTCTTTCTCTCGCGGCTGTTTTCTCGATCTCCTCCAATTCGGCATTCGCGTTGATCGGTGTTTAGTATTCCGATTTGAGCGATATTAGGGATTTTTCTGCTGCATTTGAGTGGGTACATGGTGAGTCGGTGACACGCTTGTTTAGGTGTATCTTGAAAAAGCTCAATTTTTGTTTGGCATTTTCTTGCAGAATGGCTGCCTTGAACAGACTCTTTAGGTTTGGAGTTGTCAATGGTTTTTCGTCTTCAAGTCCATGCGGCACATGTTTGGAGCTGTCAATACATGTCAATACGTTTTCGATTTTGAGTACATCTTCACATCACATGATGGAAGAGGGGGACGCACGAGCCGGCTCTGCCCATCCAGATGGCTCTGGTAATTTAAATGTTTTCCCCCTAATTTTACGTGTCCTCCATTTAGAAACTAGTATTAAATGCCTTGTCATATTTCCATATTAATATTCTACGTGAACAAGACTTTACCGACGAAGAAGGCATAAGGATAACCGCGGCTGTAATGATTTTGCATGACAGCTTGGAAAATAAGACATGTTCCTCGTTGCAAAAAGGAGATATTCACGAAGCTAAATCCTTTCCATCATGACGGAAAATCATTGTTCGAGCTGTCATACAAAATCATTACAGCCTTGGTTATCCTTATACTTCTTCGTCGGTAAAGCCTTGTTCACGTAGAATATTACTCTAGAAATATGAAAATAACAAGCCAATTTAATACTGGTCTCTAAATGGAGAACAAGTGAAATTAGGGCGCAAAACATATAAAATTACTAGTCATCCCGATGGGCGGAAGATGAGGTACCAGGGCCGACTCGTGCGTGCCCTTCTTCTTCATGTGCTGTGAAGATGAGCTTGAAGTCGAAAATGTGTTGACGGCTCCAAACCTATGCCGCGAAATGAACTCGAATACGAAAATGCATTGACAAGTCCAAACCTGAACCCGTAAGAGTTCGCTTCAAGGCAGCCATTCCACAAGAAAATGCCAAACAAAATTGAGCTTTTTTGAGAAAACATTAGAGAGAGAACGAGCGAGCGATCAGCCGGCCGGCGACGGAGAGGACGAGGCACAAACTAAATAATAGGGTTTTCGCTGTTCGAAATCCATCCCCAATTTCTCTTGCTATTTTATATAGATAAATGTTTTCATTCTACGTCGAGCCAGACCCTTTTTTCACGACTGAACGGAAAGGCGCATCTTCTTGGACGGCCTTCCTTCTCCTTCTCCTCCTCCGATTCTTTCCACGTTCCTTTTCGCTCCCACCCCCCTTCTAATTTTAACATTTGGGTCCCTCTGGGTTATCCATTCCCACCGAAGCGCCTATCTCTTTTCGGGATAGTGACTTTTGAGGCCGAGTTTGATCCGATGGAGCGGAATGACACAGGTCGAGCGGAACTGAAAACGCTGCTGTCAAGCGGGAAATTTGACGATATATTTTCAGGGCCCATACTTTTCACTGAGGAACGATAGAGAAAGTGTAAGATTTACAAATATTGAGTCGGAAAGATTTAATCCTTCAACCAAGACACTTAATGATGAGCAGACATTCTCAGTATAAACTAGAACTATCTGACAAAGTTCACCAACTTACCAGTCGGGACCACTACCCACGTGGGTGTAAAGTGGCCCCTTCGTCTGATCGAGTCAGGGGCTCATCAGGGTGACAATTTTGTACCAAAGCCCACGACAAAAGTCGACTCGGTAAGCGTTCGTTCTGTCTCCACTGGACTGTCCGGTTACAAAGCGAGGCAGCGACCGGCCGGTGTGTATCGATCGTTGGAGACAACGCCTAGTACTGAAACAAGACAAGTCCTACGTGGCACATGGCGGTTGAGTGCAAGAATATGGGTCAAAAAAGGCAGCTGCGGAGGAGCTGCCAAAATAGAGACGAAGAACAGCTTGCATTGATGACTAGAGTCCAAGTTGAAAGGTTACTTCTTGCGTGGAAGACACGTAGAGACCATTGCTGGAATGTCTCTTATGTTCTCTCTCCACGATGAAGACGAGGGGAATTTTCAGGAGTTGAAGAATGATCAAGAAAACGTCGGCTTTGGTTATCATCGTCCAGGTGTAGAATACAGGAGCAGATCTTTAGTAGTGCGGGTACGAATGAGGATTCTTGAAATTGCACACCTTCCTCTTTCAGATTCTGGACCATACGCTGTTTATTCTGCCTAATTCCACTGGACTAATTTAAAAAAATTGAAAAATTAACAGATATGTCCTGGAGAATTGATGTTTCAAAGAACAACGAAACATATTGACGTGAATGAATATGTAAGTCACCGAGAACATATAAAAGACAACCTGTAGAGTTATTCAGGAAACAAGGGTTTTAATCGAAATCATAATCATTTATAATTAATGGAGGTTCCTTTCACGAAAACAAAGGTGCTCATAAGTGTCCACAGCAGTCCGGATTCGGAATGCACCACCGCACGCTAACTTGATTTAGGCATTTTAACAAACCAATGGTGAGTGATTTTGAGGGCGTTCGCATACTCAAAACATCTGGATGACCAATCTCGCATAAAAGCCAACGTGCAACATGCTAAACATCATCAGCCTAGCAACAGCTTCGATCCTATTTTGTTCGCACGGGCGCTAGACCTTAGCTCTTTGACCAGAACCCCGCCGCACCTAGACAAAAACAGGGTCGTACCTTTGACGAAATGGAGTTCTGGTCGCCGCCAACGAACAGGTGGCCGCCTCGGGACAGCAACGGGCTTTTGTCACCAGCGGGGGATACGGACTGGCGTGCCTTGGGGCGGAGGAAGGACAGCGGCGGATGGCCGCGTCGAGAGATGGTCAGACGAGAGCGACGAAACACGGGAAGAAGAAGGATGGTTGATGTAAGGAGAATCTTGGAAGAGAATCGTTCCCGTGAAGTCCCACCGTGTGCCGACGACAACTGGAAAGTACAGTGGTGTTGCCGGGTCTGGGAACGCGGGTGAGGGCGCGAAGCCGATACGAAGAGAAGAGAGGTGGGCCGCCGTGAAGGAGCAAGGTAGGACTCCGGGAATGGAGGAGTCGTGCAAGAGCGGTCACCGGCGGGAAATCGTCGAATGGAGACGGTCAAGGCGGCCCAATTGAGTGAGTCACAGTGTCTAGAACCAAGGTCTAGAACCAAGAATAGACGTGCTGATTCTAGACACTGTATGAAGCACGTGTCTAATAAGCAGGAAGCAAGCTTTCAATAGGGGCTTCAAGCGATAATTCGGTAACCCAACACTCACTTTGGATGTGTTCCTTATTTTAAAGTGCCGGTGCATGTCTATCCGTTCCTCTCAATTAGAGAGAAATTTTTTCTTCCTTCGCCCTTGGAATACCTCATATTTTATGTCCAAGAGTTTAGACGAAGCAAGTTTAGGAATGCCCTTTCTCTCCTCCATACAAGAAGGATCTTGAAAATCCCCCCTTTTTTTCTTTTTTCTATGCTTTAATCTCGCTTGCCACAAGCCATTTTTTCATCCGGTCTAGGGTTTTGTGTGATCATGTCACTTGGTGCAATTGTGGAGAAGAGTGAGCTTATGGAAATAAATCGTAAGATGCCAAGTGTCATGCTCTAAATAATCGACTTATTCGAAAGCTCCACAAATCGAAATTTCTTTAATTGGACTCGAGAGCTCTAAATTTCATTGTCCCCAAATTAAATATCTAAAACAGGATTAGAAACTGAAGAAATATTAATATATATTTTTTTAAAATAACTTTTTTTTTTCTATTAAAATTTGAAACCTAATTGCCTAATTCTGCATGCCTATGCTAAATTGACACTATATGCAATTGAAATACTAATGACAAATCTAAGTTTTGGTCAAGAAACAAGACTCGTCACGATTGGGAGTCTCGAATCTCGAATTTCCTGAACTTAACCGCTTAGAAAATCAGGTGTTAACAAAAACTATCTCCAGATCTATTAGTAAGTAGTGCCTTTGGTAGGATTGGAAAGCAGTCAAGACTCATTTATTCGGACAGGTTACTTTCCTGAGTTTATAGGTTGTATTTCCGACGTACGCCTCTATCAGAGTTATTTGCAGGCAGAGATCTTTCGGGGGCAACAGTCAAACACGCGAATGGAATTGCAGAAGACGTTAATGTTGGAAGAGGCGAGAGTGGATGATATAGAGAAATTTCTTCTAAGAATTCTTGAAAACTATGTTGCAGACATCTGTGAGATGAAAAGGGATGGGTGAAAACCATATTGCTTTAGCAGAGATGAAAGTCATTCTGAAGATACTAATTATTCCGGGAAGCTTGCCGTCCTAGTTCTCCTTTTTCTTCAAGAGAAGGGATGGGCGATAGTTTGAAACCCTTCTGCAATTCAAATTCCAAGAAGAGGTCTTCTTCAATGGTGACAACTTCTGTGCATCTGAGTTCCTGTAACCTTGACATTGTATCTAGTAAGAAATGCATGTGACGTGGTTGATGATGGGGGTAAGTCCTCCCGCACTGCTTGGGTTGCCGAGAGAGCAAACTCTTTAGCTGTTTCAGAGGAGAGGAGCAGAAATAAGTTTATTGGAAAAGGATTTGAGTTTGCCTCCATAACAGCATTGAGAGATTCTGGTGATCCTGCTTCTGAAATGCATCAAGAGATAATCACGAGCTCTAGTTTCCTTACGCATTTGCATTTATCCTCCGCTGTGTTATTCTTCGGAGCTATGGATATGAAGTCTTCAAGTGTCTTTTGAGTCAAGTGATAAAAGGATTTACTAGAGTGGCTTTTGAGGATATTGATCCTTTGAAAAAAACTAATGTAGGCCAGACATCAATCTATTTGAATTGTGATTGTGTAGAGATTGTTATTCACCCTGGTGAGATTGACAACATCAAAAGCTCTATACAGAACGGACTTCCGGGTCATGGTTTCAGCTCAAATTGAGAATTAAAAAGTTTGAATTGCTGAATGTCTCAGATAATGACGGTATTAATGGTGCCCGTTTTTTTTGGCTGGCTCATGAGGAAGGCAAATTGCAGGGTTCAATCACTGGCGTACCAGATGAAAAATTTCTTTTGATCTCATCTTGCAATTTAACAATACGGGGTGATGGGGAGGTTCCAATGCCTTACGTACTGGATTAGCTGGTTCTGACTTTGTCTACATGTGGGATCCAGTGAATTTCCACGGATTTTTGTCCATCACTGTGAGATGTGGCACTTTCGTTGCCATGGGTGGTCGATTGGATTGGTCCGATGCAATATCGTCTTTCTTTTCTTTGCCAACTTCTGGTGAATGTTCTTCATTGAAAGGAGATTGCCAACGGCTTCCTGGATCTTCTTTCTCTTTAAACTTGGTTGACGCCGGTTTGAGCTATGAACCTTATCTATAGAGCCCTATGGTTACCTCACAAATTGTTGACCTTGGATTCAGTCATTCAAGTGTCAAGTCATCCTTGGACGACTATTACGTTGCCTGTATTATAGCTGCATCTTCCTTTAGTATTTCCAATGCAACTTCTGGAGATTCGATTGACACTGATTACGGTATAAGAGCGCAAGGCCTTGGCCTTCTCCTTTGCTCAGCATTAGAACTTGAGCTTCTCGGTGGTTCTCACAATTTGCGACATCTTCACAGGATTGCCTACGTAGTCGCACACCTTTAACGGTTTTTTGCTCCCGTTTTGGAAGAATCTCTTGTTCACATGCAGAGTAGGGTGGATGACGTTCTAAAGGAACAAGAGAGGAATCATTTGGAAGCTGAAGTAAGAACTTCTCTTCGGGATGTTGCCCCATCAACTCCTCAGGTGCCCTCTTCATGTGCAAATGCTAAGAGTCAAGCCTTGGTGATTGGATCGATGGATGGGATACGTGAGGATGCTTTTCTTTCAGATGAGGGTAGAACTTGCTAATATGATTCTGAATCAAATGAGGAAAGCTTTCTTGGAGAGATGCGATTTTAATACTGCAGCTCCTGAAACACTATCTCGAGATCTATTAGTAGGTGGGTCAGTGCCTTTGCTAGGATTGAAAAGAAGTCAGGCCTCATTTATTCGGAAAGGTTACTTTCCTGAGTTTATGGAAGGCTATTGTATTTCCGACGTACACTTCTATCAGATTTATCTGCCGGCAGAGATCTTTCGGGGGCAATAGTCAAACACACAAGTGAAATTGGAGAAGACGTTAATGCTGGGAGAGGCGAGAGTGGATGGTTCGTCGTAGATGAAACCAAATATTTTTAAGGACTCTTTTGCCTTTTATATTAGATTTGCTTTTAGGTTAAAAGCTACACCTTTATATTAGCGATGGCAAAATGCTAGCGTCAATAAATAAAGAAACAAGAAAAAGAGGGAAGAAAAAAGTGAATTTTTTCTTTACAAAAGTTATCAATTTCTTTGTGCCTCGATCTTGAGAGAAGATCATCGTCGTATTCTAACTTTTTTCGAAATTTAGTGGATTCATAGAGTGCCTTTGCTCGAAGACGTAACCCTGGGTGAACTTCGTTAACAAATTTTCTGGGGTATTCTGATTATGTTATTTTATTATTATATTCTGCTTGTGAATTGTTTGCGAGAGTTATTTTTTTGGAATCGACGTGCGATTTCGTAACATGGTTTAGAGAAAATTCTTTAAGAACTCTTGAAAACCATATTGCAGACATCTGTGAAATGTCCAGCACGAAACAATCAGCAGAAAGCAAACCTTGCAGTCCTAGTTCGGAAGATACAAATGATTCTGGGAAACTTGTGGGCCGAGTGACTGTCAAGAACATGAACGTCAGACGGAGAATGTTTGCTGGTGCTGACTGGGATAACTCTCAAGTGACCGATGGACATTTTGGGATAATTTGCTGGAGGGATACGGCAATATGCTGGAACTCTGTAGGATTGAATGTCAGTGACTCAGTATGACATCTATCCAGTTGGTGGATTTTGTGGGTCTAAGCTTTCTTTCTCTGCACAGGATGTCCTTTATGATGGAAGCAAAGACCCACCACTTAGACCAGTAACTATGGAAGCTTGACTCCTAAAGAATTGCTCCAATTCTTTTCTTGTGTGCAATACTAAATTTTTTCTTGTTGAACTTCAAGGTGCTTCGATATCATAACTCAAAAGATCATCCCGGAGAATCATCTTCAAAGGAATTAAAGCTGGATTTGGAAGCTGCGAGACTTGACCCTTTGATTCCTCTCGAGGAGTATCGGTAAAAAGGCTTTGAACTCATTTGCTTTTAGTTATCACTTGTCCCGTGATTGATATATGATATGGTGATAGGCATATTGGTAAAAGCCTTTCTACACCTCGTTTTATGTATGTTTGCAGTTTTGTTTTCCGAGATCTGCTTGGGATTTAATGAATGATAGCATCTATAGATAATTTTGTATACAGTAATTTTTTATGGAGTCTAGTGGTTGCATCTGCATGCTTATAATGAGATTGAGTAGTGACGGACGCCCATAACATGTATAATTCATTGTGCACAATTATTTTGGTGCAAATCTCCTTTTTGTGGCACATAAACTGGATACAGTATGGTTTAAGAAGGTTAATTTAACATGACTAACTTTTGGAACATTTGATGTTGCACAATGAGAATGAGAAACTCCGTCGTGAGTTAGAAGGCAAGATTCACAAACTTTATAACGCCAATATGAAGATCATTGAAGTAGTGCAGTCAGACTGGATATCCAAATGCGCCGCGATAAAATTTGAGGCGATTAAATTCTGGCTGACTAAGATTGAGATTGGAAGTAGAGAACACCACTTTTCCTTTGCCTTTGTACATATAACTGCAGCAGGCTTTATTTTTACTCCACGAGGAGTCGAGGCATTGCTAGCACTTGGGCAGAACAAACTAGGAACTTGTAGAAAGTGACAAGAAAAATCGAATCCCATTTTCAGCGCATCTTTTGTAACGCAATATTACCATTCTAGTTAGTTAGTAAATGCTATGCCGCTTTGAGTTGGGGGTAACATATACATATAATCTCTGGTATATGAATTTATGTGTTGCTTGTGTCACGAGTCGATCGATCTAGTATTTCCTTACTTGTGTAGCATACCAAGTTACTAACTACCCACATTTATTATAAGTCACAACTATATATAATTACCATATTGCCCGTCTTAAGGAATTTGATAGAATACTCTAGAATACCTTAGGACTTCAAGGTTCACCCTTCTCATGGATCGATCATGAACTTCATTTAGAAAACCTCTTAATTGTGTTGCCTCGTCGGACCGTGACACTTACGTGCAGGTGGCTGCTTGTAGGCAGACCAACTTCCTTTCGCTCGTGTTATTCCTTCAACCTAGAAAAATGTTTTGCCAGTATTTGGATAGCTTTGTACTGGATGGTGATCGATAACTTCAAGTGCCAACGTGTGAACGTATTGTCTGCGAATGTTTGGGCAGAATCTGACTTGCACCTTCTTTTGACTCCATGATAGTTGTTAACATGTCATGCTCAAGTGGTCACTGCTACGAGCCTGTGGTCAATTTATTTACAGAGTCCCCAGCCTTTTCCGTTCCCACCTTGACGGAAATGGATTTTGTAAGGGTGACTCGTGTGAGGATTCTCATTTCCAGAGTCGAACTGCCGAAACTTCTGTTTCACAGGGAAGTTTAAGATAGTCAGAAACTCATCGCACGATTCTCATGTGAGTACCAAACACGATGAACTCACATGCCCAATCGTCCCGAACTAGTATGTCCTCCATTTCGTTGGGGACTACATGTGAAGCCATCAGCTGCTAATTCCTTATTCAGGTTGGCCGAATTGCGGGGTGGGCGGTGCGTGTAGATGGGGACGCCGAAACCCGACTCACTTGGGAAATCCAAATCCACCTTCGTCAAACCCTTGAACAAGAAGCACCGCGTTTGGCTAAGACCCAAAATTGGATAAACTTCAAATCTGCTCAACGATTCTCTTATGGCGACGAAACACCCCCAACCTTATCTTTCCTGTCATCCCCTAATTCTCCAACCCATGTTATCGTGGGTCCTTGAAAACAGACCTTGAGCTAAAAGGCATTTGCTTTTTAGGTTCTAGGACTACCACGTGGGACTCTGCGTGAGGGCAACAAATCAACCCAATCCCCCACAAAAGAAGGTAGGTAGAAGACTTTTTAGGACAGTGCTATCAGCAATGTTGGCTATTAGTTTCCGGGAGCCTCAGTTGTTTATCTCGCACGTTAAGAAATTCGTTTTGCACCTAAGCACATGATCTCCCCCGTCACCACGTGTTTGTGAGCTGGACATCACCTTCTCGTTGTTTGTTCACATAATCTCTCGGCCACATCCTAGGCTAAAGGACATGAATCCTTAAATGGATTGTTACTTTTGAAAATTTTGAATCCTTAAATGGATTGTTACTTTTGAAAATTTTGAGTTGACACTATGTTCAAGTAATTAAAAATGGCTGGGACTAATTTAGACGGTGTAAATCAGTAATCCAATCCATGTGGTCGGGTTTGACCTCAGTATGTGGCATTCTGGGCCAATGAGACACATAACTCGTGGCAATGAGAACTGAATGCAGTACCATATGAGTTTTTGTTGCGTCACTGAATTATTTAAGAAAAAATTGTTTTTGCAGATGATGTTCACGTACCAAATTTCAACGGTATTAGGGACAAGTTGGCGAGACAACGAGAGAGGTAGTGAATCTTAGGGGCAAACATATAGGGACCGTTGCCAGGTCATTCATTGCTTCCCAATCGGCTAAGCCCATCAAATCACTTTAGGAACATGGTTAGTGGATAAAACTACTTCTTGTAGTACGCGTCTGTTGTAATCCTTATTCCTACATGCGTGCCCCAATCGCATTGCCTGCAATGTTGATAAAGGTCCTATATGTGGCATCTTCTCGGCAAATCCGCGGACTGAACCGGACAGGATTTGACGGAATCTCTAATCGGGTTTGGTCCGCGTAAAAGTGCGGATAGGGTTGGGGACACAATGAGGGATTGGTGTAAAAAAGAGAGGTAGGTAAAATCATATGGCAAGGAAAGCTTCAGGATCTTCACCCTTGGAATAATTACGCCCAACACTACCAACTTTTGATGATTTCGAAGAGGTAGGCTTACTGAACCTTTTAATGCGAGCGTCATTAGGCATAATGAATCATCATTAGGAAACTGTCCGTACGTCTTAGCTGGTTGCATATGAGGAGCTTCTTGTCAACTGATTCATGGTACTTTCTTCTAAGCGTATGGGAGTTGCTGAGTTTTGTCTAATAGATGAGAGAGAGAGAGAGAGGAGGGGGTTGTGTGGTGATAGCAATTTGAGGGAGATGTAATTTGTCTTGTCCATTCCTAAAAACTCAACCCTCTTGCCTAAACTTGAACCACAAGGTTTGGAGGGAGTGAGGGGAGGGGAGGGCGACTAGTGGAAGGTGAACCAAAGCCCACATACAACCACAACCACAACCACACTATTTCCTTCACCTTCTTTCTATTTTTATTCTCTTTTCTCACATCATCCTCTGCCTCGTACCCAACCTCCCACACCATCCCCACCTTCTAGAAGCACCTCTCTCTCTCTCTCTCTATCATGGGCATTATCAAGAGAATACCGGTAGTAGAATTAAAAAACCACAACTACCATCTCTTTACTTATGGACAAGAATAGACAAACCACTACTTCTTTTTCTTCTCCTACATCTCCATTACGCCCATTCCAATCAACTTACTTATTTCGGAAAATTCATCGACCCCATCAAGCTACGGCCAGCCTCAGTGGGTTTTTTAACAAGTTGTTTCTTGTCTTGTCAGTTCATATAGTTATGCTTGAGACAGACATTCATGGCGAATATGCACTTAAGATTATTAGATTTAAGTAGATGTCGTAATCGGGTCATTGAATTTTGATTATAGCTATCACACGGATCGTTCGAATCTACTTTTCATTTGCTGTGTTTCAATTGTCACATGATCAATTTTCTCATGAAATGTTATCGGTGGCCATGCGATAACGATATGACCTTTGAAAAAGATGATAAACTTGCACATGGCACTGCATTTCACTAGAATATCAACTGGACTCTTACTAAAATGCATTGGAATCAAAAAACCAAAAAAATAAAAAGTAAAACTGAAATTCCGTTAAATAAGACGATTGCAATCAAAGTTTAGTAACATGATAATGAAATCCGCTATTGGAAATAAACCCAAAATGAGCACCTATGAAACAAATAATTAACTTTCATTATAAAGAATAAGTATTTCCAAATATGGGTACACTGATCAAACTAAGTGACAACCCACATCGAAGTGACCTAGCTAAGCATTCCTGGAGGTTTCAATTCCATCACTTTCTTTTGGGGCTAATCAACTGCAAGATGCCCCCTCGTGCTTTTCCTCTGGTCTCCTCCATATGAGTATAATAACCCAGGCAAGAGAGCATTACATCCGAGACCAACTGGTCATCCGAAGGCCATTCATGGTGGACCTAGCTGGATTTACATATAAAAACCCAAGATTGGTGTTAGTTCCAACAGCACTGCAAATAATAATTATTATTATTATGTCCTCTCTTTCTCTCTCTCCCTCTCACTCTCTCTGCACTTTATATTCTGGTACTGTCTAGTGAGTTGGGGAAGATTTCGAGAGCTAACCGAAATAATTAATCAAGAAGTTGGCCCAGTGCTTAGGCAAGCAGAGGGCCACAGATCATGCCCTTGTCTTTGCTCCAACTTTAATTTAACAATAAACAAACGTTTACACCTACCTGAAGTTTACCCAATATGTAGTTAATGCATTATATAATTATATGTAGGTAAAAAAATTTCCTTCCTCTCTTTTAACTTATTCCCTTTTGATGATGCAAGTATCATCACAAGAGAGAGGCCACCAGCCACTCCCTCTAACCTGTCTCACCAACTCACATCTAGAAGCAAATATTATTACTCTCTCTCTCTCTCTCTCCCCGGATCTCTCTCTCTCTCTCCCCGGATCGAGTCAAAATGCTATAAAATCACACCTTTAGCATTCGGAAGGGCTGGCTTTAATGGTTTGGCAGCAAGAAAACAACACCTTCCCTCCCTCCCTCCCTCCCTAAAAAGATTTCCAATATTCTCATACAAGTACCCAACTATATATAAGAACAGTAGTTACAACTAAAATAGCTTAAGCTCATAGCACTCGGGGAAAAAGTTCGCTCTTCTTTGTTTTCTCTCAAGTTTCTCTGATATACTGAAACATGGGAAGGTCACCTTGCTGTGAGAAGGCTCACACAAACAAAGGTGCATGGACCAAAGAAGAAGATGAGAGGCTCATCGCGTACATCAGGGCCCACGGCGAGGGCTGCTGGCGGTCGCTCCCGAAGGCGGCGGGCCTCCTCCGTTGCGGCAAGAGCTGCCGCCTCCGGTGGATCAATTACCTGAGGCCTGACCTGAAGCGCGGCAACTTCACCGAGGAAGAGGATGAGCTCATCATCAAGCTCCATAGCCTTCTTGGTAACAAGTAAGTGGATTGCAAAAACAAATCCGATTCATAATACGTCATGATCATGCGACTAATCTGTTCCTATGATAACACGTGGAAACACAAGAACAAGAATCAGGAGAATGAGCACCTAACACATCTCCTAATCTGTGTTCTCTAACTAAATCTTCTCAAAACGTTAATTTTTTCCCCTTCACATTAGATTAATTCAAATGGGTTTTCCTTTATATTGCTACAGGTGGTCTTTAATTGCCGGGAGATTGCCTGGGAGGACGGACAACGAGATAAAGAACTATTGGAACACGCACATAAGAAGGAAGCTCTTGAACCGAGGGATCGATCCGGCGACGCACCGGCCATTGAATGAGCCCGCCCAAGATGCAACCACTATTTCGTTCGCAGCGGCTCCGTCAAAACAAGAACCGCGAGACGACGCCATCGTCGCCGCGCTCGGCTACAAGAACGAGAACAACCCGACAACAACGGCAGCAACGGTTCAAGAAAGGTGTCCCGACTTAAATCTTGAGCTCAGAATAAGCCCTCCTTGCCAGCAGCATCATCAGCCTGATGCGTCGACGGGAATGGTTGAGAGAAATCACTGCTTTGCCTGCAGCCTGGGGTTGCAGAACAGCAAGGAGTGCAGTTGCAGGGGAGGAGCGAGCGGGGGAAGCAGCGCCCATGGCGGCTACGACTTTTTGGGGTTGAAGACGAGCGTTTTGGATTTCAGAACTCTGGAGATGAAATGAAATCGAAACTCATATAAGTGGGGAGATTTTGGATGTTCAAGGCAGTTTTACAAAGAGAGATGAGAAAGAGATTTGCTATTAGTTTATAATCTCTCCGGTGTTTCTCTTTTGTTTTTCTTCTCATTGGGGGGTCTAATTTGTAATGATCAATCTTAGTGCATAGTTCTATATACTTAATCAACTAGTACAGATAGCCATTTGTGGAACTTCATCGTGATCTTATTCGTTTGCTTTATTTTGGTTCTTGACTGTGTTTTGGGAATCCTCGTTTTGATGTGGTCAGGGCCTCAGCAATCAAGAGGATGATATAGATCTTTTTCCTGGAAATTTTTGGGTCTTCTAATTTGTATATGCCAGAATTTCAGATGGGTCCGCCTGGAAATAGAATAACCTTTTAAAAGACCATTTCTAATTCCATCACATGCATACATGTGTATATGAAATGTGTGTGTGCGTGTATTAGAGAAATTTATATGTGCTGCCTTAAATTTATTTAGTAAGTCAATTATGCAGCACAAACGCTTGGAACTCTACATAGATATACACCTTGTTGACACCTATGGTCTTCGATCATTGATAATGTTTGCCCATCAACGTGAATGAAAATCCTTCCATCCTCAAAGCTGATCCTGGTAAACAGCGAACGAGAAAATGCTTATACAAAAGAAATGGTCTTCTTATAACCCAAGATTTCCCTTGAAGCATCCATTAATCATTCATGAAGTGAAGATGCCCTCTATATCTGCAGGCCTTTTGATACTTAGTGATATAAAAAAAAGGGCATGAAAAACATTTGCGTCTTCTAATTTCAACATGATTAGATGTCTCCCCTTCAGAATCTTTTTGGAGGTTTTTTTGTCCTCTTGACGGAGGGCGAAAGAAAAAATTGTGATAAAGTTGATATCGATATATGGAGGAAATGGATAAGCCGTGAGAGGAGGAGATAAGAAGAGAGGATCGGGTGGTGGGTGACCTATCAATAGCATCACAATAAAAGCACAAATAAAGGAGGCTATTAACCTTATGACATTACTCATATATATATATTAGGCGTGAAGGAATTAAACAACTGCGAACTGTCCTTAGTGCAAGCGTACCATATATCTACCAACTCAAAAACATTTATTGCCTGTTCCATCCTCTGCGAACAACCACCACTTTGTCTTTATTTGTGCATCCTTTCTCTTTCTACTTTCATGTAGATTGCGAGAAATAAAACGCGTGAGTAATCTTGTGTACTTGGAAACTCGGATTAGGTTCTCCTTCGCGGAAACTCCACATCCGATGTCCCACTGAATAAGCAAATATAGTTTCCAAGGGATTGATAAGATCTTTCATCCACCGGGTGAGTTGCTAGATAACAAGAGTATGCATATTACTAGCAGAAAAAGAAAGAGTTATCTTGTATATCAAACTTTGATAATGTGCACCACATTGTCACGATTGAGTCCGAAATCTTATTTTTAACAAGAAATCGTATTAAGAAATCAGTATGGACTAAGAACTGGAAGCTTAAGGTGGCTCAAATATGATAGAAATTGTTTTTACTTAGTAGTGCGGGAAATCTAACCTATATTGGTCACATGCTCCACACATACACGTCCGTTCTTTACCCGGTAGCCCCGGTTTCCTGGAATTAGGTGCTGCAGCTTCATTTACTCCTTTGATCTGACCTGTTCACGGATATCTTGAGAGACTGAAACACCTCTACTCCATCAAACCATATACACAGAACTCCCTTTAATAGCTTGCTTTTACTAAGTGAACTTGAAACTTTCAAACTGCACATATATACTCGTTTGAGATTAAGACTCTTTCCACGGAGCAGTCATTAACTTCGCCTATGTTTTCTAAGCTAAAAGGTAAGTCCACAAGCTTGACCCCCTTGACAAGAGACTTTTTCTTAGGTCAAGATGCCACATCTCCATCTTCCGATTTCAATGGCAAGCTACCGGCACTTAAATCTGTGGGGGCTGTACACCTCTGGGGTCCGATAGCATTGACTCGTCCTATCATTGAATGGCTTCATAAAGGCAGCATATAAAAGAACGATGCGCCTACCAAACCATATCGTATGATTAGAATATGTAAAGACTTAGACCCAGATGCCCGAATTGTAAGCTAAGAGAGACACTGAATAGGAGAGAAATCAAAATATCGCCCCAACAAAGAAAGGCAAAAGACGAGCCAGTCGGCCCTCCGATTGATGATTCAGAACCGGTGGAAGATCCAAAAAGGACACATGGATGCGGGTGGCTATTTTGAAGAAAAGATCCAAAGATAAGATGGCCCTTGTGGCTTCCCATATTGAAAAAGGGCACTGGGCTCTTTTCCCCATCTCACTCTACTTTAAACAAATATTCCTAATAAATATTTTTCAAAGGTGTTAGGTAGAGACTTTAGAAGCTTCCACAGGATATTTTTTCTCTTTCTCCCTAAGAAAATTGTGGAGCAAGGGTGAGACAGTGGATTTGCATTGCTTCTCTCACCATCAACAAGGGGTAATTATTGCTCTTGCTCTCCCTTGATAGTTCGAATGGATCGACTCCAACCAAACATCACATGCAAGAAATTGGAGGAAAGTAGAACCCTAATGGTGCTGGTAGGTCCCTCTCTTACGTACTCCCCCATTCTGGATCTTGATCCCCACCCTTAACTAATCAAAGCGTCCCTTCAACTATTCAATAATTAAAGAGAGATGCCTTAGATCTGATGGATCGTCTTCCTGTGTTTGGTAGGAGATTACATGTATCCACTGGCATGTTTTATGGCCCTTTTTCCTCAACGTGCTATATGTCGTATCGTGCATCTAATCTCTTTTCTTTTATGGTCGAGAAACGACTAGCTATGCATCATAAATTATGGCCATGTATGCCTTTGCTTGATTACAGCAGATTCTATGCCTTGATATGACATTTGAAGATAAGCAATTATTTGAGCTAGTAAGGTAACTGAAACCCTCGCCTTTTGGAAGCCTAGGGTTTTCAGTTTTGGTTTCCTACCGATCGACATGAGTTCTTTTGGATTTGGAAGAAGGATATGATACCCACTAATGATTTTCTCCTAGTGTATGATCTTCTAATCTCGTCTTGGTTATGAGATAATTAAAGCAAATTGCTTTTTGGAAGATGCCTAGTAAAGGCATTTGTATATCAAATAGTCACATAATAAGTACCAAATGAAATCCTGCGATTGTTTAATGGTCAAGAATGAACAAAAAGGGATAATACAATTTTCCGGACTTTTGATTTTTGGTACGCTCTTTGAAAAGAGAAGCAATATTTCAATGGCGAGAACCGCAATTTTTTTTCATAGTGTTGAGGAATTTCCTCACATTTCTTCTCAAATCATATTCAACATGAAACATTCATTTTCTTGGATTTACATTTCGTTTCTCCTTCACAAATCAAATGCAGGGATTAATATATTTATCGATTTGCTTCCCTGTCCTATTTTAGGCCACCGTATGATTCCACGAAAGATAGAAGATGAGTATAATATCATGATAAGTTGATCTTTTTTGTGCAAAACAGACATCGTACTAATATAAAGTAAGATGAGAGGAAAAAAAAAGTCCCATGTGGCTCACCTCATACAAGCATATTAAACATTACAAGCGTCGATTTTTAAGTGGAAATTTTTTGAATTTTTCAATGAGAGTGAATTGGATGGATAGTACAAGATTTTCTTCACTCACCCGTGATATGCTTCTCTCTCTCTCCCCTCTCCCAAACAAACATAAATTTCGCGAGTGGGGAATTATTTAATGACCCTCCTAAAATGAATGGTACCTGTACCAGAGGGTAGGTATACCCTCTTTTCTTGTGGCACCATCCCATTCCCCCCACAACACTCCAAACAATCAGAGAGAAAGAGTTCGACCGAAAAAAAAAAAATCAGAGAGAAAGAGAAGGAATTTCCTGATTTGAATTTAAGTTGCCACACAAGACCCCAGAAACATAAGTACAAAATAGAAAACATATACTAAAGGGGCATAATCATATCCATGATTAATATAAGCGGTTGGAAGGTAAGTGGGGGCAATGCAATGGTGAAACCTAAGAGGAAGCAAGTATTTGAGTAGCATCTATAGGTCCTACGTGGATATCACATGCTCTAAAATCACACACGCGCGACCTAGTTTTCTATATCTAACGATTAATATACATAACGTCTCTTATTTAGAGTAACATTTAGGTCATATTTGTTGTCGCACTGATGGAGTCTTCCCTAATCTTCGTGGACGGACTTTAGCTTATATTCATAGGAGTCAAAAAAGCAATTGGAAGGCTTGAAGATTACGTCTTGTACAGGGAAAAAAATAAAATAGTCTATATAGGCTCGTGTAGAGTGTAACTTCGGGGGACACAAAAAAAATAAAAAAAATTGGAGTGACAGTGGCATGCATGTAAATGAGGATGGAGAGGTAGGGGCAAAATCGGGAGAGGAAACGTCTGCATCTGCCACGCTACCAACTCCACTCTTTTCGGGGGGGCGGTAGTTGGCAGCAGTCCCACGTAGGCCCATGTGCGCGGCTGCGGCTTGTGGGGCCCCCCGGAACACGAGCATGTCGGGCCCACCTCCTTTTCTTATCAAACCTATTATTTCTCTCTCTCTCTCTCTAACCTTCCTTTTCCATTTCTTCCACATTGACTTTCTTTCCTTCTCGATGGCAAAGGTTGTCGAATTATAGTCCCAAATTTCTGAAGACCCATTCCGGGCTTTTCCATGTCCTCTCTCGTGGTTCAAAATCTAAGAATTTTCCCATCTAAACGCTAGAAAAGTTGGCGATCGAATTCGACATCACTTGGCTATTTCGATTTCGACGAACCTTACCAACTACACAATGCACCATGTTCATGTAAATCTAAAAACGAATTGTTCATGGCATTTCGATCTCGACGAACCTTACCAACTACACAATGCATCATGTTCGTGTAAACCTGAAAATGGATCGTCCACAACATGACATTTTTATCGCGCACCAGATTAGGCAGAGAATATTTCGGGGTTGTCGATCATGCTTTTAACTTAACTTCATATCTACTCGAACCTAGACCTTGCAGCAAAATGAAGCCACTTGGTTGACATGGCAGATTAGAATATCGCACCTCTCGGAATTGTTGCTTTGGGAAACTAGGAAAAAGCTCTGGCGGGCTCTCTCTGGTCTTCCTCCTTTTTCTCGGGTGAAAAAGGCACGAATTCTCGGCCGTCGTTACCACCCATTTCTATTCAGATTTTCGCCGCTCAATTCACGTCAGATCAAAACACCTTGCAGAGGAAAATTTCACAACAACCGCGCACATTATTTGCAGAGGCTTTTGACTTCCGATGTGGTACTGGAAAGTTAAGACATGCGAAAATAATATTTATTTCATAAAAGAAAGAAAAAGAGAGGAAAGAATGGTGACATCTCGTGGAATAGATGGGCATGAGAACATGGAGGGATTTGGTAGGTGATTTGGGATCTAACTCTCTGGAAGAGATCCACAAAAGCGAAAGTGTCAAGATCTTCACGTGCAATTAAGTGCGACGTTGTACGAGGCAACAGGCTCCTCCTTGACTCCTAACTACTCATGCAGCTTACCTAAATCTCTCTTATTTTAATTTTACATTTATATTATATCTGAATAATAATAATAATAATATAATAATGTAATATACATATTTCTTCGGAACATGAAGTTGGGGATGAGTTGGGGTCGGGCGATGGAAAAAGGGTTCTTTGCTTATGTGTAAAGTGATGACGCCGGAGTCCATTGACTATCCGGTTCAATTATTGGCGGGCCAATGTGGACAGGACGATGCATGTTTCCCCCTTGTTTTCTAATCTCGGCAGCTCGACTATTATGACCTCGACGACATTGTGGCAAAGAGCGGAGGATGGCTGTAGGGAATGGGGTGAAATCGGATTTTACGGAAGCCCCAGAGGCGGTCCGCAATGTTTGAATCCGTTTTGTCCTCACTCGTGGAGCTTGCTCGGATGAGATTGAACGTGCCGCGATAATTCTGATCGGGGAGAGGGAATTGAAGTGGGAAAACAATTTGGAAAGAGGGATGTCTAGGTAGGGTTTGCTTGCCGATCCCAAAGTGTTCATTTGAGCCCGTATGCATGAGTCAACTTCTTGCCTTCTTTCCATGGCACTCACTTTTCCTTTTTCTTTTTCCCAATTTGTTTTTATTTGTTCCCTACTCTTATCTTATTATGAATTATTCAATTGTTAGGTCTTGGCCCAGGTCCCAAAAAAGAAGGGGGCGAAGAAATCTTGGCACACTGACCAAAAAAAAAAAAAGAAATCTTGGCACCAATGCTTTACCTCCACAATTAAGTAGCAAATTCACCTATCGCCTACCTGCCCAACATCATTTACAGACGTCTTCTCATATTAGGATGGAGACCCTCATCCATGCATTAAGTAAACATTGAATAGGCTTCGTAGAAAAAGGGCATAGAGATGAAACTCTGTACAAAAAGAAAGGGGAGAGAGAGAGATATCTCGTCTCCTAAAGTGGAATTGCTCTTCTATATATTGAAAAAGAACACAAAAATAAGCGTAAAGATATGATTTTCTTTTCTTAAATTTCATTGAGAAAAAAAGAAAAAAGATGAGCATCTCTCCCATCTCACTATGAGATGCTTAAATCGAGACATAATTCTCCCTATCACATTTGATTCTAAGAGGTTTGAGATTTGGAGTCTATTGCTACTATATGAGTCATATAGTAGCAGCAGACCTCGAGCTCGCTTGCCCGAGCCTCGCCTGGCTTGTCGCCTACTTAGCCATTTGTTGGTAAGGAATGAAGAAAAAGAAAGAAAAAGAAATTGAAATATGAAAAATAATTATAATTTCGATTTTTTTTTAATAAAAAACATTTTTTATAAAGTTAAAGAGTGAATGCTATGGTTTCAAAGTGGGTTTCCTAATAACCTATTCAAACCCATTTCTTTTTGTGCTTACTTTCTCAGATTTATTTCTGACCCATATTTAATTTTCACTTGACCCATATATGACCAATTTAACTAAAAATGGATCATAATATGGGTTTATGACCCATTTTGTCAGCTCTATATATGAATAGTACGATGAATCTAAAGATAGACTCCTTGCACGAAAATCAGATCATGACTCCTCGTGAAGTTCCTCACCCTCTTGAATTCATATGGAAGTGAAAGACAAACAAGCATGAGAATCACGGGCTTGACATGATGAAACAAATAGTCTAATGTCGAGCGAATGTACGTGAAATTAGGCTAATTTAGCCGTCCACGACAGGACTAGCCAATTGCAAGTGGAGGAAAAAGGCAGCTCCACGCGAGGAACATTACCACTTGACTGTCTCAAGCCGACGAAGTCCAGCTTACATATAAGTCAGCGTCGTTGGCCAGGCGCAAGCACGTGCATTAGAATTCTCCATTTTGCAACATTGCACCTCGAAATTCATGCTTTGGAGATGTAGCTTTCACCAGCTTGGACGATTAACGCAACCCGTGAGTGGAAAGACTGGTGGACCTCTATAAGTGGCATACATCGTGATTAACGTCATGTACTTGTACAAGCCAGAAGATTGGTATTGGGTTGACAATATTGATTTACGATAATGACACAATTAATCTCTAAATTTTGGCCTAATGTATGATTGGTCATGAGCTTTTGCTTTGTTCAATATAATTCAGGAACTTTAACTCCATATATAATATGATATTCGAACTTTTAATTTATTTAATATAATCATTAAATTTTAATAAATATTCAACTTAATCAATAAATTATATGAAAATGTTCAATGTTGTTATTCTATTAATTCAATTTTAGAGGCAACATTAAATGGAGATGTGGACCCCTGGAGTGCCATAACTTTGCAGAAATAGACACTTAAGTGTCATAACTCACGAAAGGTATACTTAAGTGCTAAAATTGGAGCAAAATGGATCACTTGAGTGTTAATTCGGCTAAAATACGGCCAAATTACATACGCGGCATTTTTCTAGTGAAACGAGCGCAAAATGACGCCATTTTGCACGCCGACGTGGTAAAAAATAATATAAAAAATAATATAATTAAATTTAGTTAAAAATTTTAAAATAATAATTTTAAAATTTAAAAAAAAATTTTAAAAAAAATGGGGGGAGGCGGCTAAGGGCGTCGCCGCCCCTGCTGTCGCCGAGAAGGGCCGGCGATGGAGGGGGGAGGGTCGACTGAGGTCGCCGGGCCCTAGCTAGGGGCCGGCGACCCCGGCTTGGCCAAGGGCCACTGCTTGCGAGGTGAGTGCTGCGACCCTCGCCCGCATCCGACCGGGGGGGGGGGGAAGGAGGAGGAGGGAGGTAGTCGGCGGTGAGGGCGGGGCCGCCGGTCGGGCCGGGCCGCGACCCTCGGCCGACCCTCCCCACCTTCGGGCAACCGGGGGCGGCGGCGGCGGCGGGGCTCGGCCCTCGGCCGCCGGCCGCCTTCCTCCTCCTCCATTTCCGTTTTTTTTTTTTTAAATAAAAATAAATTATATTATTATTTTGTTTTAAATTTAATTTAATTAATTTTTATATTATATTAAAATTCAAATTATGCCAAAACGACGTCGTTTTGGGTGAATTAGAGCTGACTTAGCTCTTCGGTGAGCCACTTCGGCGAGAAATATATTAATATTTAAATGTCACGTATGATTTCCTTCTGGTTTCGCCGGAGCTGGCACTCAGTGTCCCACCTTTCTTCAAATTTGGCACTTAAGTGTACCTTTCGTAAGTTATGGTACTTAAGTGTTCCTTTGTGCCAAGTTATGGCACTTGTAGTGTTTTTTTCTCTTAAATATTTCATATAATTCAGGGACTAAAATAAATATATATCAAAAGTTCATGAATCACATCAAACAAAAAAAATATCTAAAAACTGTATTAAATAACTTAAAAGTTCAGAGATCGCATTACACATTGGGTCAAAATTTAGGAACCTGTTGTGTCATTTCCTCTTTACGAGAAGATGTGATTTAGCCGGAGTTTGATGGATGTCATGTACACGTCAGAAACTAAATAACGTACTTCCGATCGGTCGAATAGAAGGAAGACGAAGGTAGCTGAAGTGCTTGGCAACCATGTGGTGAACTAGATGTTTCCGCAATTTCAAAGATTGAATTGAATCGGAAATCCGAGTTTCCATTAACGGAAAGGGTGAATTCAGGCTAGGGATTTTCAAGATCAACAATTCGGTTGTCCCTAATGATTAGGTGGGCCTGTGATAATTGCATGTCCGTTGGCAGCGGCATCATTGATCCTACCCATATTTCACGATCCAAGTTAACTAGCAAATCCTATAGGTTTGGATCTAATTTAACTAGCTAATGATGCCTGCGGGCCCTAAAATATCTTCACATCGACACGCGGCACGTGAAACGAAGTGCATTATCCGAATAAGGGCTATTTTCAGATTTTGACTCTTTTTTCGAGAATGCCTTTTTCTTTTCCTCGTTTTGAACCAATAATCACTCGTTTCATCTCACATTAGTGCTAACTCATCAAACATCGCACTCGTATTAGCGCCGACCGATGCAGCATTGTAATAGATGCAACTATGCTTAGTTTAAAACCAGCTCTGGGGGAGCTCAACTTGCGATCTACCAGTCGACTCATGGTGATAGGATTTCTCATCTAAACTCAATGGCTTGAAAGACAATTGACCAAGAACTTACTCCAAAACCCTCCGCCCATTTTCTTCAATCGACCTCTCTGAGTTCCGTTCTAATTTCACAGACACAATACGAGAAATAAAGATGGAATCCAATGTCGAGTTCCAAACTCACAGAGGAAAGAGCATATGCATTCGAATTCCTTCAAGTTTGCTTCAGCCTTATCCTCACGTCACTCCAGCTTCCAACTTCTTTCATCCTTCCCATCCCCAACCGAAACAGAAACCATCCTAAAACAACCCCATCCGAGTCAAGCCTATGCGAAACGTAAGCGGGCTTTCATCGAGGCCGAGAGAGCCCGATCGAGCCACTGGAATGACTTGGCCCATGATCGAGCAGAGCCGACAGTAGCTATTCAGTTCTTGCTTGCGTGAAGATCTTAGCCCACTTTTTCGATCCATAAAACGAGGAACACGGAGTCAAGTCAACCTTTGCCTCGTGAATCGCGAACGCACTCGCATTCCACGTATCTCTCCGGTCGTTGGACACGGAGTCAAGTCAACCTCGTCTTCGCAAGATGAGTAGGCCTGCTTTATTCAGCATCGATGGTGTCCACTAATTTGGTTGTGTTTATCTTTCGCCAAGGCAATGATTCTAATCTTGTTGTTTCCTACTGTAGATGTGCTTTTCTGAACCCTAGCCATCCACATATATGTGCGCACTTTCTTCTTTTCCCTATGTTTTACGTATTTATTCCCGTGGAAGGGCTTCTATTCTGCTAATCAACGTCATTAAAGAGACATGCGATAATTGATGACAATATTCTTATACAGAAACACTTCCTAATAAACGGCAGCGGTATAGATTCTAGGTGACAAAAGCCATGTAAACAATCATTATAAATGATTATAGGGATCCCATGCATGAAATAATGTATAACCCCAGTGAAAAATCTCATCTCTTCTCAACAGATGAGGTCATCTGTCTTCTTATTTATTTTGTTACACTCTAAATTTATTTTACTTGAGGTATTATCCACTTTGATTTGTCCCATATCTAAACTCATGATTTTGTCCTTTAACGTACAAGTGCGCACCTTCTCAAGAAGTCATCTATCCTAGAAGTGCTCTCACTTGAGGACACTTTGCTAAGTATTACCGTTATGTCAAAAAGCGTTTCCGAGTTAATTTCAGTTTTAACACACACACATATCTCAGAATCGTACTTCCCCTATTAAATACACATTTCAGTTCATTCATGGCCCTTCACAATTTTAAAAGCTTACCAAGAGTCATTCCTTTTCCAGACTCTCTAGCCCTAATGACTACTCTCCACTCTCACCGAATTGAGTAGGTACAGAGAATTCTCTAGAACAATTTTATTTTGGTGTAGCTTTCTGGTGGTGGCGTTGTAGAGGATACTCTAGAACAACTTCATTTCTCTATTGTCTCTCTCCTTCTACACTAAATAATAATTATCAATCAAGTTATCATTTAAAGATATGTAATGTCTCAAAAGTTATAACCTTTTTTTTCCTTTTATTTCCGTGTGCTCATGTTGTTTTCATCTCCCTTACTTAATCCTATTTTGAGAGAATAACTAAAGCCCGTTGCCAATGAGTCTCTCTCAAACACATAAACACATACGAGCACGCGTGACATGCACGCGTGACATGCATGGCACACATTTTTGAGATATATGTGAGCCCTCGTTAGCTTCATCATGATTGGAAATATATATAAGTCTGATTTTTAGAACCAACGTTGAAATCTAAACCCTAAGTTGCACATACGCTGGCCAATGATTAATTTTCATTGATCTAAGACTACAATATATACAATCACATAGATGCATACATAAGCATGTATCTATATAGATTCCTGGACCAATTACAAGTGAACACCGATTCACATACATCATTGGTTGTGAGACCCATGTGATCTAGCTTTACATATAAACAACTTATGTATGCTACCCCAATATAATATCCCTTGTTAAGAGTATGTAAGGTAGGTATAGAGAAGGAGGGGAAATGTTGCCTTCAAGGCAACCATCGATTGTGGGAGGAGAGTCAGCAAGCATTGCAATTTTGAAGTGGAAGCTGAACAAACCCCTGATTTATCTCTCCTTTAACGATGTCGAGTCGTGCCCGTTCCCACGAACCCCAGTCTACTAGTGCAAGACCCCACTTTTCTCTTATTTAGCCAAAAAGATGTACCCGATATTCTCCTAGGCTTATGATACCTAACTTAGCTATTTCTCCCCCACCCTCCTTTTGGCCAAAAAAGTAGACCTTCTCTTCATTTGGCAATGGATCGTTTCATCTGACATAGCCTATAATGCAAATCTCAGCTTTGCGATCCCCTTTCTCGCCCTGCCATACGATGAAATCAGCACCCAAGACGAATAGTCATTTAGTTAACCCCTTGGGTTGATTATTCTAATGGTTAGGACTGCAGATTTCAACGACAGGAATCGTTAGGCGTTGGACTTTACTTACGCTTCTAAAGAACTCTCACGAGAACTGGAGAAAAAATTATTGGATAGGTTCATCTTTTAAGTTCGGATGATTATTCGGTGGACAATCGTAGTAAAGGGATGGCATGGCAATTGGCGACTCAATTTTCTTCGTCACATATTTTCTGAAGATTCCTGGTGCACAGATTCAACAGAATTAGTTTTTAAAAAGCTTTATTCAGATGAAGAAAGGAAAAGAAAATGGGAAACCCTTTGAATGCTTGCCTGCACTCTGTTGTAACCTATATTAGAAAAACGGTATATAGAAGAGCGAATTAATGGTGTACTTTTTAAACATAATATCTGACACCTGCGTTTAACGGGATCATATTTGCGAGGGTCTAGAAAAAGACAATTGACAAATGAATCATCATTAGCACCTAGGAAAGAAGAATAACTTTGGAAGAACTGTACAACGTGGGGACAACCCCAAGCCTTGTCCCCATGCTGAGCATGCTTCACGATCCCCACCCGAACGCGTCACTACACCCGCCATCTCTCTCTCCGACTCCATACAGAATACGCTTCGAAACCCTCCTCTTTACTTCATTATCTTGCTGCTATAAAATCCCCTCTCAACCCCTCCATTTTAAAACCATACACATTATCTATCACTCTCTACCTCTCTCTCTCTCTCTCTCTCTCTCCGTCCAAGAAGAGAAAAAAAGAGGACAAAAGAAAGAGAGACAACTTTTTCCATTTACCATATCGAGTATAGAAGCCAACGCGATCTCTGATAAATAGTGAAAAGGGTCCAGTTTCGTGGATACACGATGTTGCCGAGGAGCCGAACTCTTCCGTCCAGAATTCACAACGGAGTCGTAAAGTTCAAAACTATATAATTTTCTCTTACTTTGAATGGAATCGCTGCCTATTCCTCCTCTTCTTTTCTTTTTTTGTTTTTTTTTTCCAGTTTTCCATGGGGTGTTGAGTAATGTTAGTTCCTTACGATATAATACAGGTGGAAGAGAGGCATGACGTAAGGTCGTATTTTGAAGTGGAAGCCCAGCCGAAGCCCCATGACAGCGAAGCCATAAGCCCTCAGACCAACTACTCCAAGTGTTTCGACGATGATGGCCGGCTGAAGAGAACAGGTCGCTCTTGCCTTAGCTACGCTGTCATAAGATTTTAGCTTTGCACCAACTTGGTTTTGTTTGTAATTATATTTTCTGAAAATAGGTGATTGATGTTATCTCCATGATGCTCTAGAGCACTGTTCTCTAATCTATAATGTTTTCTCTTCTCATGCAGAACTGATTTTTTTATTATTACTAAATAATGGGAAAAGAGGCTGTACGTCCACGACTGTACAGAAGTCTAAGGGAGAAATCATAGCATGAATACATTCGATAATAGACCTCGCTAGCTAGCAACAAAAAAAGAGAGTCAGAATCCAACTATGTCACATGAAAAGAGACATGGACCTCTGTTGTGTCTGTCCCTCATATTTCCTTTTGGAAAGAGATATTTGAACATGTATGCCAAAATATTCTTTACATGGACTTCAATTTATAGCTAACTAAATATGTTCGCGTGAGTCCTTTCTAGTGAAGATATTGATTGTCGCATCCAATTTTGGATTAAATTTTTCGTCATAGAGAAAAGAAGGTGGTTAATTTCAAAAAACCGAGTGATAACAATCATCATATCCTTTCTTAATATATGTTGAGAATTTGCAGGGACATTTTGGACAGCTTCGTCGCACATAATAACGGCAGTGATAGGGTCAGGAGTGTTGTCGCTGGCATGGGCCATAGGGCAATTGGGGTGGGTCGCAGGCCCAACGATGATGGTCCTCTTCGCCTTAGTCAACTTCTACACCACCAATCTTCTCTCCCAGTGTTACCGTTCCGGTGATCCCATCACTGGTCAGAGGAACTACACCTACATGGATGTTGTTAAGGCCAACTTAGGTAACCCTTTTTGAAAACCATGTACCACGAAGATTTTGCGAGCTTCTTTTCTCTAGAAAAGATGGGATAAATGTGTTTTCTTGATATTGTTTTGAGTATTGAATGGACCTTGTAGGGGGGAAAAGGGTTATGTTATGCGGGTTAATCCAGTATCTCAATCTGTTTGGGGTCGCAATAGGGTACACCATCGCTGCATCCGTGAGTATGATGTGAGTATCGTCTTATTTTTTAAGTATTTAGTTCACTTGTTTTAGTTGAAATTTAAGTATTCAACTAAATTTATGACGCAACGTCAACATGTTATGTGATATAAATTTCATGTGATAAATTGTCTCTTGCATAGTTGCCCAAAGCTCGCCTTTTTCATGCCAGTGATACCAAACTTACTGCCATGGTCTTCTATCTGACTTTAGGGCAATTAAGAGATCGAACTGCTTCCACAAAAGCGGCGGGAAAGATCCATGCCACATGTCAAGCAATGGGTTCATGATCACCTTCGGAGTGATGGAGATTTTCCTGTCTCAGATCCCAGATTTCGATCAAGTTTGGTGGCTCTCCATTGTAGCAGCCATCATGTCTTTCACTTACTCCACAGTAGGTCTTGGTCTTGGGATTGATAAGGTTGCAGGTGAGCTAGCTCTCCTATGTTCATAAAGTAGATACATACATACAGTTATGCATGTATGTGTATACACACAAAGTCATAAGATACGAATTGCTGTCAACCGTCCTCCTGTATATAATAGAATTGGTATCTTTAGATGCAGAATCCTAACCCTTCAGAAATTGCAGAGAATGGGAACTTTAAAGGAAGCCTGACCGGCATAAAGATAGGGACTCCAACAGCTGCTGGAGTTGTCACTTCAACAGAGAAGTTATGGAGGAGTTTCCAAGCTCTGGGAGCTATCGCTTTCGCATACTCTTACTCTATCATCCTCATTGAAATCCAGGTATCCAAAATTGTTTTCCTAGGAAGGTGATGTTTCATTACCTTTTCTCGATTGATTTGAGCAGGCTCCAGAAATACAATTTAGTGAGTAACAACAATCTCTTTTCTTCTATTGTCAGTTTGATAGTGTTGGTGCATGTGCAGGATACAGTCAGGTCACCTCCTGCTGAGCACAAGACCATGAAGAAGGCTACACTGTTCAGCATCACAGTAACCACTGTCTTCTATTTGCTTTGTGGATGCATGGGCTATGCTGCTTTCGGAGATCTTGCTCCTGGAAACCTCCTGACTGGGTTCGGGTTCTATGACCCTTATTGGCTTCTTGACATCGCCAATGCTGCAATCGTCATCCACCTTGTGGGTGCATATCAGGTAAAATTTCTACAGAAACTCTAATCTGAATATGAAGTAAATACATGATTATAAGCTGACGTATACAAACTTTCTTGGGAACTACTGTTGTGAGTAGGTCTATTGCCAACCTTTGTTTGCATTCGTAGAGAAATGGAGTGCACAGAAGTGGTCGAAAAGTGACTTTGTGACTGCCGAGTATGACATACCGATCCCTTTCTGCGGCATGTACCAGCTTAACTTCTTCCGACTGGTATGGAGGACGCTGTTTGTCATCCTCACCACGGTCATAGCCATGCTCATGCCCTTCTTCAATGATGTCGTCGGGATCCTTGGGGCCTTCGGGTTCTGGCCTTTGACGGTGTATTTCCCTGTGGAGATGTACATATCCTCAAGGAGGATCAAGAGGTGGACGACCATGTGGGTGGGACTGCAGATTCTGAGCATGACATGCCTCTTGATATCCATAGCTGCTGCCGTTGGCTCTGTGGCTGGAGTCGTGCTTGATCTGAAGACATACAAACCTTTCAAGACAAGCTACTGAGATTACCGATCGATCTGCATAAAATACAAGCTTAGAAGGTTTTTAAAAAAGCATGAGCTTTGGACTGTTGATGTTGTTAAGCGAGAGAGAACATTAAAATAAATCTCAAATCTTCCTCAAAAAAGATGAAAGATGAATTTTCCTGTTGTCTTTACGCAGCAATCTTTTATCGTGTTTACCCTTTTCGAGTCACTTCTCAAATGTCCCTACAAAAACTGAATTTAAAATAATTTCTTAGATGATTGTCAGAGAAGGTACGCGACACCCACGTCGTAACAACTGGTCCTGCACAACAATGATTCAGCTAATGATTCACTAAACTGCAGAGACAAAACTATGTGCAGGTTTTTTATTTCCTTGTGTTCATGATACAATGAGATAAAAGCAGGGAACTTCATGCACATTCACCAAATAACGCCAAAGAAAAAGCAACGAACAGATTCCAGAACAACTGCTCTACTGCAAACCCTATAAAAGATCATCCCACTAATTATTTACACAAAAAAAGTAAAGGCAGAACTCTTTTATACATAGATTATGCAATGTTTCATCTCTCTTTCCCTCTCTCCCCTTTCTTATTTTCCATAAGAATGTGCCTGTTCTCCCTTACGATAAGCAGCCATAAGGAAGAGAACTCTCCTCAACTGCCATTCTTCTTGCCTTTGGCCTTCACGTCAGCAGAATTGGACTCAGCGGCAGCTTTTACGAGAGTCGTTGGTTTCAAAACGCTCTTTGGATTAATGGCCTTTCTTATCTTAAACACAGCCCAAGCAGTCCCGATAGCATGTCCTGCAGCATCTAGGCCTTCGTTTGTTGCATGAGCCGCTTGTTCTCCATACCTGCGTTGAACAACAGACCAAGTTAAAGCACCATAGAACTTAAACCTTCTGACTTCATTTTGTCAGAGTAAACAACGAAGAAACGCTGCCCTTGGGAAAAATATTGTCATATGCAGAGCAATTCTATGGATATCTCGAGCAGCAATATGTTCAACTCATAGCAAGTTAGCAACCAATCTTGGTACTCCTCATTGGTCGTTAGGTCCACTTGGCCATTATGTGACTATTAGCCAAATGATTACAATTTAGAAAGGATCTGTCTCAAAAGCAACAACATCCACAAAGATGGGACACTAGTGCGATGCAACTTGCCATACAAAGTGTATGATTACCCCAAAGAACATAGCCCCACATATTCCAGCAACACCTAGTATATACGTAAGTGGAATCATTAACTCGATCATATTGCACAAATATACCTCTGTGAAACGAGTCCCGTTGTCACCACTGATGTTGTTGACATGACATTCTTTCCAGCAACTTCAACAGCATCGCAAACCTTATCTGCAACAATACCAACAAAAGGGTAAATGAAAATGAACAATAAAAGGAGTATAGTTTATAGTCTCCAAAAGAGTAAAGATATTAAAGAATTCCTGCGCAACTAATTTCTCAGCAAATGAGATTATGAGTTCTGAATTCCTACTGCATAGAACTTTCACCTCCAAGTTGAAGCAGCTTCCACTTAGCAAAACCAAAAAATAAAAAAAAGAAAAGAGAGAGAGAGAGAGAGTTGAAGCTGCTATTGATCGGTACTCCTTCCAGGCAACTAATGCCTCCTTTAAGGTGCCTTTTGCATCTCTATTAAAGTCAATTCCACAAACTCAAAGTGTGTTTTATCGGTTGCTAGTATCTATCAAACTTGGCATCTTAAATTGTTTCCCATGAAAAAAACAAATGTGATGAAAGGTGACAAATCCACAGATATGCAATTTATATGTGGTGCTTGGTGATGATAATCTATATAAAGATAGTGGATAAGTGAGTAGAAAAGGAAAAATTACGGAAACCGTACTAAACGGAAAACACCCATCAAGTTGTGCTACCATAGTGATAATTGTCAACTTTTTATATAACTGAAGCACAAAAATATGCAGACAGAAGTAGAAAAGGCAATGGTGACCTCATTCAGCAAAAGGACATATAATGAAGTCGGTGAAAATTGAGAAATACAGTAGTGCTTCAGATGAAAAATTTATTTCAATTTTATGACAGAAATAAAGACCAAAAGAAGATGGAAGACTTACTAAACCCATCCAAAGAAGCGAGCACAATCTCTCCTGGAAGGAGGCTGAAAAATTTCTTGCCGGCTCTGGAATTTACAATTGAACCAGTGATGAAGCCAGATACTTTCACCACTCCAGAAAGAATTCCAGTCGCCACTTCCTCTGACATCTTCGTCAGCTTTTTAACCCTGAAAAAATTTAACAGAATTACATACTTCATCACAGAAAGAAACTAAATATACTAACGTGATCGAGATCCAATATGGAGACTAAACAATTTAGCAAGTTGTCAGCTATTGAGTGAAGACACAAGTTATCAGAAGTGACAATAAAAGTCTAACGAATCCACATTGACTTTCACAGGGATCATCAAACTTCCAAATAGGACAAACTATCATCGACCTAGGGAATCTATAGTACTGTTGATTGCTACAACGTCACCCTCTTCTTACTAAAATGGAAATATCTTTGCATGAAACAGATGATTCAACAAGCCATATTCAACCTGATGTAGATCAGAATCGAACAGCTCAAGTTTACATCTCAAACCAATTTAACATTGACTACTACTTCACTTCAATTTAGTCTAAACTGGTCTAGCGTGTTCACGGTGCAGGGAAACACAAACATTGCCATCGAATCTATGCCAATTGTCCACAACTGACAAGTCCCTAATATAATGAGAAGTCCTTTTACACATTCTGAAAGCAGAGGCTTCAAATTCTGAAAAAAGAACCTTGCAACCTAACCCTAGAATATTATAATGCCACGCATCTAATAACGATAATCATGTAAAAGCAACACCCATCTAAAAGACCTACATCCCTCTTGTTGGTAGAACTCTCAGAACATTCACTGAACTAGTTACAAGCAATCTAGTGAAAACAAAAGCATCAAACGTGCCATTACCAATATCTTAGTAACCCTTAAACTTGAATCAAATTAATTGCGTAAAATTCATCTTTGAAAGAGTAAAGGAATCGAAGGAGACGAAAAAGAGTAAACCAACATGCTAAGAGGTCATCTTTTCACCTTTTAATACTCTTCATTGTTCCTGCACTGATCTCTGACTTAGAAGCAGGGCCCAACCTCCTCCTAAGGAACTCATCTGCCCACTTCAATCTCTCCACCGTTACATCACCACACCACAGAATCCCCTTGATCAGCTGCCCCGACCCGGCCGCGATCAGCCTCGCGACCCGCCCACTGTATTCCTCCACGTTGGGCGCCAGCGCGGTCCAATACGCGGCCGAGTTCTCCTCCACCAACTGCTTCTTCTCCTTCGACCTCAAGTCGTCCGGGGACAGCTCCCTCGCCACCATCTCCCAGTTCTCCATCTCCTTCACCTCCTGCACCGAGAAGCAACTGTACGTCTCCAAAACCCTATCCAACTCCTTCAGCAAGCCATCCTGCCCTTTCGCCGCGAAAGTCAGTCCGTAATTCAGCATCTCGAAATCGCCCCCCTCCGCGCGGTCCGAATCCCCACCATCCGCCGGCACACGCAGGGTGAAGAAATAGTGGGTGTCGTCGAGCTTGACCGCCGGCTCGTCCTTGGCCAGGGGCCACTGGATTTCGTCGCCGACGCGCGCGAGGACCGCGATCACGTTGTCGCCCTGCCGGAGGCCGACTATGGTGAGTTCGCCGCACGCAAGTTCGATGCTTTTCTCGGTTTGGATGAGGTGGACCATCGCGCCAGGGACCTTCACGAGCGTTTCTTCGGACGGTTGGGCATAAAGGTTGTCGCTTTCGGGGAAGAGGTTCTCGGCAGCGTCTGTCATGTCGACGGGAGGATACAGAGACGGGGAAGAAGACGACGAAGTGGCGGGGGTCGCGGAGAACGGCGAAGCCGCTTCTGGGTTGGACAGGATCACTTCTGAGTAGAGCGGGTTCGTGGGATTTTGAGAGCCCTTTGGCGAAGACATGGCGATGGAAAGATTCGATGAGCGTGCGTGCGCGGGGTGAAGAAGATCGATCGGGTTAAGCAAGGTGACGGATAACGTGCTTATGAAGATGGTGAAACTTAAGAAGGAAGAAACATGGTGGGCTTGTCGGTTGAGGAATGAATTTGCAGAGAGAGAGAGAGAGGGAGACGTGTCTGAAACAGGAGAGGCCGTGTGCGGCGGTTTTTTAGATATTTTTTAAGACAGTCGGGACACTGTCCCGCGCTTTCCTACGATTCCCAAGTCGCGTTTGATTTTTTGCAAGGAACGAAAAGTTATTTTTTTCCATCGGATCGATTTGTGTCGATTTGATTCCGACAGTTACATGCGATTTGCAATTATGCAGCCAATCGAGAGATATCTGACTAAGATTTTCGCAATTGTCGGTTGGACTGAATAAGGAGTGAAGGACTTCGGCGTTTCGGAGTAATGCAAAGGTCGCGTCTTCGGCTCTTGGTTGTGTAATCCTATGATCTTCAGGAGCAACCGGATTCGTTTTCAACTGAAGAACATTTGCACTTACTGCCGACCCTCCGTTTCCAGCGTCGCCAACCGCTACGAATGCACGAAAATCTTGAGCAGCCACTTCAAGTTGGGTAATATCGGCGAAGCAGAGAAGCTGTTCGAGGAAATTCCTGATAAAGATGTAGTTTCCTGGTCGATCATGGTTCATGGGTACGCTAAAAATGGGTATCGCGAAAGATCCATGGAAGCTTTTTCTCGAATGAGAATGTCCGGCGTGGTCCCGAATTCTTTCACCATGGTTGGAGTTGTTGTCGGTGTTGCAGGTTTTGGCCACTCGTGGCTCCAATGCGTTCATGGATTGATTGTTAAGAATGGGCAAGAGCATAATTTGATTGTTGGCACTGCATTATTAGATGCTTATGCGAAATGCAGAAATATTGGTGGCTCTTACAAGGTATTTCAAGGACTAAAGAACCCAGGTTTGATTTCCTTCAACGCAGCCATTACTGGGTTTGTGTATAATGATCTTTTCAAAGAGGCTCTTGTACTCTTTAACCAACTTAGGACAGTTGGCATCGTACCCAGTATAGCGACAATGGTGTCCATTGTCCAGGCATGTGCTGCGTTAGGATCACTGCAACTAGATTCTGTTCACAGCTTGATTATGAAGGTTGGTCTCTTGTCACATCCATCTGTAAATAATTCGATTCTGAACATGTATTCTAGTTTTCTGGATTTATCTGGTGCTACAAAACTTTTTCGTTTGATGGGAAATAAAGATATTATTAGTTGGAGTACAATGATGAGTTTATTTATCCGCCTTGAACGTGCAACTGATGTGATGAAGCTTTTCCATGAGATGAGAGATGCTGGCGCCAATCCTGATGAAGTAGTTGTTATCAACCTGATCTCTGCTTGTGTACTATTAGGAGATTCAACTAAAGGAAGACAAGTACATGCTCAGGTTATTGTTTGTGGCTTTGCTAATGAGGTTTCTGTTATGAATTCTCTTGTTGCCATGTATTCGAAGTGTGGTCAATTGGATCTTTCAAGAATGGTTTTTGATCACACATCCCAGAAAACAGTAATTTCTTGGACAGCGATAATCTCAGGATGTGCACATTTTGGACGTCCACAAGAGGCTTTGTGCCTATGGGTAAGAGCACGAGAGGAAGAAAGCTTTCGCCTTGATTCAATTTCATTGGTTGGTGTTCTAGTCGCTAGTGCAGAGCTCGCTGCACTGGATCTATGCGAGCAGCTTCACTGTCATGCATTTGGATCTGGTCTTTTGCCATGTAGAGCAGTCCAGAATAGTCTCATATCAGCATACGCAAAATGTGGGGTCATGGAACCAGCCCTTTGTGCGTTCGAGGAGATGGGTTGTCTTCGGGATATAGTCTCCTGGAATGTAATATTGAAAGGTTATGGAGTTAATGGTGCCGGAGAAACTGCAGTAAGTTTCTACATTGAGATGAGGATGCGGGGGGTGGATCCTGATAGTGTGACTTACCTGATTGTTTTGAATGCTTGTAGTCATGCGGGGCTGGTGGAAGATGGACTAAGGATTTTCAATCAAATGGTTGAAGAGAGCAGAATTAGGCCTCACGAGCAGCATTTGCGGTGCTTAGTTGACTTGCTTGCTCGTGGGGGATGCTTGTCTGTCGCACATGACTTTGCCAATAATGTTTTGGATCAGGTGGGCCCAGACGTTTGGAAGGCTCTTGTTAGTGGGTGCCTGGTTCATGGGAATGTGGAGCTTGCGGAACTAGCAGCAAGAAGGTTGTCCAAACATGAAATGAGAAAATGGGATCAAGTTGTGCTTCTCTCAAATGTCTATGCATCAGCCGGGAGATTTAAGGATGCTGAAGTTCTGAGATCCAGTATGGAAAATAAAGATTTAACAAAGAACAAAGCTGTCAGCGCAATCCATGGAATGGCGATTGATTTTGGATGAGATTGCTTATATGGATAGTTTATCTTGTCAGTGTGGAGGGTGGCTTTTCATGCATGAATTCACTGAGGAACCTATTTCGCTTGTTTCTCATCAATCGGCAATTTGGTCAGGGGAGTGTTCTGTCCTCCTACTATAAGATGTTACAAGTGGTCTTAGGAGAAACATTAGAATAAATGGCAGTGAGTTACTTGAGCAAGTTTTCACTCTCCATTGTATTGGACAATGCTGCACAAACGTTCCTCCTTGGGCTCCCATAACTATAAGCAACTGATGTGAAACCTGGCCTGATGCTTCCAGGTGGTTCAACTGAGCTATATTCACTCGGAAGAGTTGATTTGTTAAATTCACCAGATGACAAATAAATAGCAGCGTAACATCTCAGACGTGAAGAAGGAACTATATCCTTCTGACATCTCTTGTGGATAAGCATCTCTCTGACTCATGTTGTAGGCTGAAGATGGAGTAGGGCACTTAAACTACTCAGGAATCGTTTATCTATCAGAACTGGGGCCCAACATCTAGAGAAAACAGTGGAAATCGATTTGAAAACTCCTGTTGTTTTATCCGCATGTAGGAGGACGCCTTGAAGTTACAATCTCTCTACTAAGTAGAGCTGTTAGAGTCTGAAGGAGAAAGAGGGCATTCCGTATCAGGCGACGATGATGATTGGGTTTGATATAGTATTACTTTGCCGGGTACTGCTGCGGCTACAATTGCAATATATCTTTCCTGATTTGATTCACTAGAGACCTGAAATTACAGAACAGCATTAAAGCCGAACAAGTGGATCAAAACTCATGGGTTGAATTGCCAGATCTCGGCATATTGCATATGCAGTGGACCCGGAACAGTGTTCTTCTGGTGGAATGTGCAAGAGCAAACCATTGCAGGGGCTTGATGGGTGATGGAGATAATTTTCAGCTCGGATTAGACATTGGCTTCTCACAGATGTCTCTGATTCCTTAACAAATCCTTAACAATACATGGATCTTTTCTTTCATTTATGTAAATCTCTCTTTCAGAATGTCGTCGAATGCGAAAATTCATCGAGGTGTTCTTTATTCACTTCATGGAGGTGTGCTTGTATTCACTTCGGCGGACCGTTTTCTCTTACAGATTTTTCACTTTAACCAGTAAAATTGTGGAAAGGTAGGTTGAATTCATATCAAGATGAGATCTGGCCCGCTGCTTCTTGCACGTTCCGGATAAGTTCATACACTGATTTTGATATGTGGTGCCCAACTCATGTGGACATTGATGTCATGAGCTCCATCTCTCTAATTCTTGAAATATAAAAAGATATTCCTCTAATTTTCCCGCTTGGCCACCGGCGAGGCTCGCCTGGCCACCGACGAGGTCGAGCCTCAGTGGGGCTGGGCGAGCCTCACTGGTGGCCAGGCGGGCCTCGCCCAGCCCTGCCGGTGGCCAGGCAGGCCTCACCCAGCCCTGGCGAGGCCGGCCTGGCCTCACCGCTGGGCGAGGGCTGGGCAAGCCTCGCCCAGTTGCTAGTGAGGCTCGGCTGATGAGGGCCGGCGACGCTCCGGTGAGGTCGCCAACCCTCATTTGGCCGGTTGCTTGGTTCGGCGACCACCAAGAAGAAGAAGAATAGGAGAAAAAAAAGAAGGAAAAAAGTATAAAATTATTTAAAATTTTTTAAAAAAATTGATTTGGAACAGAATTAATGAGCACGGTACTAAACGCAATTCTATTCCAAAATTAGAAATTTTGGACAATTACTAAATGGCTTAAAATGCTTAGAATATGTTCTTGGGAACAGAATAAAAATTATTTCTGATCAGAATCTATTCCCGAGAACAGAATCGTTATCAAACGCGCCCTAAGAGTAAGTAGGTTGATTTGTTCTCAAAATTCTAAGATCGTAGCTAAGCCTGAGTATGTCGTGTAGAAAATTCTATAATGTCCAATTTTGTTCTCTCCACTCAAAAAAGAGAAACGAATTTCCCTTTAGAAAAGCAAGATCTTGCAAGCAATGAAAGATTCTGACTTGACGTAAAACGATCGATTCCAAACTCTTGTTTATCTTGTAACTTTACGATATCTAAAACACAACCGACCATATATTCGATATGGTATCAGCATATTCTATTATAATTATTGGTAATATCTTATGAGCCTTAAGTGCCGTTCTTTCCAAGTAGAAAAGAGCAAATATCTTCATTTAAATTGACTAAGTATAAATAATCATAACACGCGTGTTGCTCCACACTATAGCGAATTGAAAGTGGTCGGCACTTAGGCATTTAGAGAAATTGCATCAATCGTGTGTACCTTCTCAGCATTGAATGATTGGTGGATGGAACACGAATTATTGCATTTGTGGGGTTTGTCTCGGTCGCCTTAATGCTATCTAGCTTTGATTTAGATATGGTGACAAAAAAGGCTAGGACAAGATCCTACCAATTCCATCATCTTTGCTTTAGCACTTATGGGACCGCTCTTTGGTGTTTCTTAGCGAACATGGTCCAATGATGGTTTCACCATCTACAAATCCATCAACGTAAGAACTTCATGTACCTAAAACCTAACTTCAGTGGAGAACAAGAAGAGGAGTTGCCTCTTTCCAAACAATTTTTATCATACGAGAATGTTTGAATCGTTTTTCTAGATTTGGTTCCTGTCTTGCTCGATTCACGAGGCTAGTAAAATCACGAACGAGTCTAGAAATTCTTGCCCATGGATTTTCCCGTCATTGAAAATAATATCCGAAAGGAGAAGATGGGGAAGAGAGAGAGCAGTGGTTTTCACAATCCGACGAGACAATCGAGACTCCCCCAACGGCTAGAGAATCTTCTCCTCCCGAGTCCGCAGACCATTGTTCCATACCAGACAGCAAAACCATTAAAAAAAATCAGCTTCCGTTCGTATTAAACGAGGATGTTTCAGATTCGAGGCTTCCTCACGCTCATCAACTCAGGAAAATCAAAGAAAAAAAAAGTGCGACAAGACCGCACGCACAATAAAAGAAACACCCACTTCGAATTTCGCGGTGAGCATTACTTACTTCGGAAGAGAGAATATCACAAAGATTGAGTTTTTACCACTTCTGCTTGAATCAAGGTTCAAGCCTCCTTCTCGATCTGACTGTTTTACATGACGGTACTAAGAACATGATTTTATACAGAGACCCTGAAAGTCCATCTCTATATGCACCATGAGAAAAAGAAAAAGTTGCAGTCAAAGCAGAAAAAAACTTCAAGATGCAGATTTTAAGACTAAGCACGAAGAGAGCTCTTCCATGAGTGACAGCTGAATCCTACCCTTTAGAAGACGTTCCTCTCGCTTTTACTTCAGACTTTGCACTTTCCCTAAGCAGCTCTTCCCAACTATATAACATAGCTAAAAACATCTCCTGATCAAAGAACCGCCATTTTTTGATCGGAGTATCAAACCTACAACCCTAAACCATTCACATCATGGTTATTTCTGTAATCGCTATGGGGCTCCTCACCACGTGCTTCCCGTCGGACCAAGCAAGCGACCCAAAGGCTGCGCCCGAGTCGTCAAGCTCCAAGTTGCGGGTGTCCGCCATCACGGTCACCACGTAGCTCTGCTTCTTGACGGTCTCTGTGAACACCAGCTTGGCTGGCTTCACACTTATGGTTACCCCTTTCGGCACCGACTCGACCCTCACCCGGTAGACCGCGTTCGGTTGGCCCACATTTGTTGCAGTCCGGATGAATGTCTTGCTCTGGACGCCTTTCGACGATGTCAAGAAAAGGGCAGATATCGAAGGGTAATTCAGGTTCTCTGGTAAGGGCTTCTTGGCAGGGCAATTCGCCGGCAATCGAGTGATCACCTGAATGATCTTGTTGGAGTAACCGATCCCGCACAAGAAGCTCACATAGTCATCGTTAGTAATGTCATAGACTAGTCCTGGGTCCATAGCAAGATCAAGATGCAGATGCCCAGCACCGAAATCATAAGGGCTCCCAGTCTTCCCAGTGGATTCATCACTGATCCGCTGGTTACGGTTATCAACCAAATTGGCCGTGGTCATCATGGCCGATCGGATCATGGCAGGGCTCCAATCTGGGTGCGCCGACTTGAGCAATGCAGCAGCGCCGCTCACGTGGGGGCAAGCCATCGAAGTCCCTGACAGGATGTTAAACTCGGTCTTCCTCTTATCTGAGGGCAACCCAGTCGGACCGACTGCATCGGTCCAAGCTGCCAAAATGTTCACCCCAGGAGCAATCAAGTCTGGTTTCAGGATTTCCGGGTCTAGCCCGTTCGGGCCACGTCCCGAGAATGAGGCCACTACCGGAGCTGGCTTGATCCCGAGCTGGGTACCGCAGAAGTCGATGGTGGCAGTCGGTTTCGCAGTCGACTTAATATAGGACTTCACTGCATCACCCTCGTTAGCACCGAGTGCAGCAGTGGGAATGACATGAGCATCACCAACTAGGCCTTCACCATTAGACATTCCATTCGCAAGAATCATGCCGATGCCACCGGCTTTCTGCACCACCAGGCCTTTAGCAACCCGGGGGCTGCTGCCGCGGTCGCAAATTACGATCTTGCCCTTCACGAGATTTGGATCAAGAGAATTCTCCATACACAGCGAAGCAGATAACACCCCTGATTTGCCAGGATAGACCAGGGGATACATTTTGCCTTCCAGGGGAGGTCCAGAGTAGAGGGACACGCCGGATAGCTTGACTCCGTTGCCGAGGCTCACGTCGGCCGGGAAGTTCCGGTCGATTGTGCTGGCGCCCACTGTGGTCAGCCACGGGGCCAGGTTCGTCACCGACATCTCGTTCGGCCCATCATTGCCGGCCGAGGCCGAGACGAAGACCCCATTCGCGACGGCCCCATACGACCCGATCGCAATAGGGTCGAGATAGTATGGCGAGGAGACTCCGTCTCCGCCTCCGATCGAGATTGATATCACGTCGACACCGTCCTTGACGGCCGTGTCGAAGGCCGCGAGGATATCAGAATCGAAACAACCGGAATCCTTCCAACACACCTTGTAGGACGCGATACGTGCTTTCGGCGCGACCCCCTTGGCGACTCCGGAAGCGTAACCGGACATTGAAGCCTGGAACGAGTATCTTCCGGCAGCCGTCGACGCCGTGTGCGTCCCGTGCCCGTCGGCATCTCTCGGCGACCTGTATCAGAACATTTTCGAGAAGTACTAAAATCAGCTCAGCTTTGCACAGTACAGGACTAAAAACAGCTCAAGAGCTGCAAATTATCAGATGAATCACCTGAACTCGACCGTCTCGTTGATTCCGATCGCCGGACCGGCAGACCTTCCGGCGGCCTCGTTCCCTTTAGAGAAGAATCTCGCTCCGACGATCTTCCGGTTACAGCTTTTGAGGGTGAACCCGACGCCCGCCTCGCAAACGCCCTTCCAGCGCTTCGGCACGGGGCCGAGGTTCTGGTCCGAGAAGCTGCGGCGCCCAGGGGTGATGCCCGTGTCGAAGACGCCGACGACGATGTCGGAGCCGTAGTCGGACTCGGACCAGAGGCCGCGCTGGTTCCGGAGGCCCAGGAACTGCGGGGAGCGGGTGGTGTGGAGGCGGCGGCGGCGGTCCTCGAAGGCGGCGAGGACGTTGGGGTGGCGGAGGAGGGCGGAGGCCTGGGCCCCGGTGAGGGAGGCGGAGAAGCCGTGGAAGACGGTGTCGTAGGTGTGGAGGATGCGGGCCGGGTCGGCGAACTCGGAGGTGTACCAGTGGTAGTGGGTGGGGAAGATGGAGGGCTTGGAGCCGGCATCGACGCGGACGATGTAGGTCTTCGCCGCCGCCGCCGCCGCCGCCTCGCCGTCGCCGGAGCAGCCGCCGGAGAAGAGGAAGAAGGAGAAGGAGAAGAGAGCGAAGAAGAAGGAAGAAGCCGCCATGAGAGAGAGAGAGAGAGTGGAATGAGTGGAAGTGCCGACAGGAAATGGAGTGATATAAGTAGAAATTTGAAATTACTGTCGTTTTGTTATATTTTTCAAAAAAATATGAATATAACTTTTAATCTTCGGAAATATCACCGTTTTGATTGGTTTTTTTTTTTTTTTAAGGATGATTTTAATTCGATTAAAATTGATTTTTTAGGGGAGGGGGGAATGGGGGATGGATATGATTTTGTCGCCTATGAAGAGACGAGTCGGCCTAATTATCTGCGGGACCTCTTTGATTTTTTTTATTTTTTTTTCACCCCCTTCAATTTTTCCTTTTTCTTTCTCTTGCCTGCGCCGGAGGGACCCCCCCGGTCAGTTTCTTTTCCCCATCTGCAATTCAATTTCGATTCTTCTCATTTTGGAGATACAGCCGTGTCTCTCTGCATCTTCCGATGGAGTGCCACCACTCCCATATTCTTCCTCTACCAATCGCGTGGTCACACACGTTGTGTTATTCAGAAAATGACATAAATTCATTCATCAATTCACCACACGTTATGTTATTCGGAAAATGACATAAATTCACACATCAATGTGATTTAATGTGCGATGTGATTTTTAAATTTTAAGTTTATTCAATATAATTTCGAATAAATTATAAATCTATAGACAATACTACATATTGAGTCAAAGTTTCAAAAAACACATTACACATTGAGCTGATATTTAGAAATCACTCTTGTCTTATTCATTATGTTATGTCATCTGATTGACGTGAAAATTAAAATATTCAAAATGTTTTACAATTGTTATTTTGCTTGAAAATTTGATAAATCGTGGTTGGTTAATATGATGTGCATGCTATTTGAAAGGCGCAACAAACTTCGAAAAGGTGGGAAAAGAAAAAGGGTGCCGGGGGGCAAAATTCCATGTTCACGCAATTTGACCGATCGATGTTTAAATTCGCGCATCCATGAGGGCCTCATGCGGTGCCGAATGGCTCGAAATTGCGAGCACCCGGTCACGTGCCTCACAAGCGCGTGGCCCCCACCGTTCCCCACCTCCAACTCCTTTTTCCTTTTTTGTTATTACAAATAATCACTTTTGTTCTAAAAAAAAAAATTACAAATAATCACTATCTTCTTGGCGGGGCCCCCCTACGGTTTTTCAACGGTGCGTATTTCTTCCCTCCTTTCTTTTCGAAATTCCTTAATCCATAGAAACCTTTTTTCCTTTTTTTCCCTTTGCATCTACCTGGATCTGTCAACTTGATGTGATTGCGGCCGTTGATTCGGTGGAACTTCACACACAAACTTACACGAAATTCATTTGATCAACAATTCTAACTGAATCGTTTCCTGGATCTAGATATAGGCAACCCTTCTTAAATTGGAGATTAATATGACGGAAATAAATGTACTAAAAATCAACTTTTTAACAATCAAAAACTTTGATTTGGTATTACCTTCCTTAAATTTTATGTTAAATTGTTAAATTGGATAATATATAACAGTTAACAAAAACATAAATATATCAATTTGTGACTTTTTACGATATTAATTTTATTTAATGTAAACTAACGATGAGTAAAATTATGACAAATGTATCGTTTAAAGATTTTTGTTATCATAAAATTAATTTGAAATAAATTTGTCGAAATATCGGTTTAGGTTCTTTTGGTGATTAAAAAATTAATTTAAATGTAAATTTGTCAAAGATGTATTGATTTTGAATTTTTCATAATATCGACCCTAAATAAAAATAAAAATATTTCTTATTTCTTATTTGGATTTTTTTAGTGAGCAATTGATTAGGAAAATTCATAATTTAGAATTCATCATCATTATGATATCTACATGTCGTACCGTGTATATAATTACTGCTTTAAGAATTGAATTATTAACCTAATGAATCGGGAAGCTTTCTTCTTTTATTTATTTATTTATTTGGTTATTATCATCACTGCCACTATTGTTATTATCGTTATCTTTTTGCTTTCCACGAGAAAAAGCCAGGGTGGGGGAACAACTTGACAGGCTGATGAGTTCTGAGAAACCTTTTTCTCCGTCTCCTCCTCCCGCCTTTCGGGCCCCCCCACGTTAGGGATGATTGGCAGTTGGCACTGCTGGAACCGTGACCTTTTTTATAGCCTTTGATCCGACGGCAGTAAACCCATTCGGGAGCCTGGCCCACGGTGCCTGGACGGTCGGATGCGCGCGTGCACGAGGGATGATGATGATCCACGGGATCGTGGCACTGTGGTCCGATGCGTTTTGGGCTTTTAATGGCGTTGAATTGTCGATGGGCCTATAAGGACGGGCGGAATTCGGGCTAATGTTGGCGCGATTGACGGGGAACAAGAGCATCAAAAGGGACAGGGTAGGTGCCTATGTTTTTGACCCTTTTTTTTTAATTTTTCTTTAAAAATAATTGATTGACAGTACTTAATTTACCGTGAGAATAAAAATCTATTCTAAATTATAAAAAATTAAATAATTATAAATTATAAATTATTGTAAGGTATATTTTTTCAAAAATTTATGGTTCACAATAGGAAGTTGTTCTCTAAGTATCTCAAAGACTGTTATATTAACAAGTCTCTTTTTTCTTTTTAGTCCAATGTGGAAAATTGATTTGACCATCCTCTTTAATGAAAAGGAAAAGGAGATGATAGATGCCTAGTAGTTGGTACGGTTATTTCTAGAATGAATTGGGGTCCTCTAAAGTTAGTGATTTCTACGTTTTAAAGTTATCCTGTGAGGGACTAACGCATTAACACGACATAATTTGAGCATCTTGAATTGCGTCTCGATTCTTTTTAGTCATCCCATGAGGGACTGATACATTAACATGACACAATTTGAGCATCCTGAATTGCATCTCGATTCTTTCTTTCCCAATCGCAGTTGCCATCGCCTCGTTCTCTGTTGGAACCTGCACACACTTCACTAGCCATGTTCATGTTCGTCACAACCCTTCACCTTTGCCTTATGCACTCCCTCCATCTCTCCAATCTGTTTGATTGAACCCAACCCACGGTGCTTTAAGGCTAGCGAGGTTGCGCACGCCCCTTTGTAGAGGTTCCTAAGGATAGAGAGGTAGACTAATGATGGGACGGTACACGATGGCAATGGGATCTAAGCTACAACTAGGGACGATGGTGGCATGACGGCTAGGTTAGTGGCTCCTTGGTACAGGAGCTAATTCATTCTTTTGCTACTTATGGTCAGAAATCACCCTTCAAAGTATTTCAATTTTCCTCTAGTTTCAACTAAAAGTGATTGATTTTTTAGGGTGGGTGCTTACCACCCTGAAATTGGGAAATTGGGAATTGTTCTCTAAGGATCAAAAATTGGAACTAGGAACCATTTACTTGTTCTATGGACCTACCCGACAGTTCAATTCCTGGTGAATCCATGGAACTTGTTGAAATGTCTTTGAAAGAGGCATGAGATTTGAGAGCGAGCAATGAGGTAAGAGGTCGGAGGCTAAAGGCAACCGAGAGCAAGAGTGAGAGAGGGATCAATGAGACCGGAGGTCACTAAGAGCGACAGTGAGAGAGGGAGGCAGGAGACGAAGAGTAAATTAGGGATATAATATATTTTACGGTCCATTCATTTGAGTCAAAGGAGGGTAGAGGCACCACAATATTCATCCACATTCAATGTGTAGCTATAATGGGTGTGAAATCTACAAGCCTCAATTTGTCTACTGTGCATTTTCATTCTTTGAATATTTTTCGTTACACAAGAAAAGCGATGATAGTTGATCTTAATCCTCATATTCAACGCCATAATTTCAACATCTCTTATCTTTTGAAAGAACAGCGTTTCTAATGTTAAAACCGACTCATGACGACATTTTTACAAATAGATTCGCTTTTCAATGATCTCTTTAATTTATCACGACCTGATTAATACACATGCATCAATTCCTTGTGGCACCATTGCTACGACACCACATTGCTACGACACCATAACACCTCGAATAGTTTCCATGATCTTCATCATCCATCAAAATCAGATTTGATAACCATAGACTAAGTTTCAACCGACCCGTTATTCTCAGAGACTTTTCTCTTCACCTTTGCTAAAAGCCCCCGAAAATGGAATCATTCCACATTGCAAATCCACAATAAAATGGTCTCAAGCCCCATTGATTTCGCACAGATTCGTGCAATTCTTGCAGATCCGCAAGCATTCGTTATCGTACCTCAGCGACTGTTAGTTTTTCTGGTTGATTGCAGGTGAAAACGATGGTGATTATTGATTTGGAGCACATGCGCGTTTCCCGCACTGATTTCAGTAAATCCCTCCTTTTCAGACGATGTCCTCTTCGGTTGAATTTTGACTTGGTTTTGGGGACCTCATTCGGTAGTTGAGTTGGTGCCGAATGTTTTGCGTGGAGCAATCAAAGTTTCGACTTTGCTCCTTTGCTTCTTGGCTTTTTCCCTTTCTATCGTGCTAATTTCCCGGGAATGCGCGTTGTTAAAATGCGGCTTTCTTATCATTGAAAATATAGGTTTTAATAATAACTAGATGTAGCAGTTTACCGTTGACATAGAATCCTTGATTTTCTAACAAAGAAAGTGAGGGAGTTCAGGTCGGTGAAGACATACAAAGAGAATAAATAAACGTAAAATATAACAAACAAAAAAATTGGTATCTTAAGCTCGAGAGGAGTCATAAGAAGTTGATTAAGATAAGCGCATTTTCAATTAATGATGTAAAGCAAAAATGCGAGTGCAACTTTGAGTGTGCATGATATGAAGTTATTCGAAATTAAAAAGGAAATCTGGGATTGAAATTATCACTTATTTTGCGGTGTGACTTTTTTTTTTCCCTTTTTCCCTTTAATTTCCCTCCTAATTTAGGAAATCATCATTGTATAAGTTGGGGAAATGATGGGATTTGTCCTTGGTGATGGGCCAAGATATCCTCCCTCTCATCATCAATGGCCAGTGTCCAATCCATCGTCATCTTATGATCGCTTTCTTGGTATGGGCCTCGTTGGTAGATGGTCTTTTAACAACCATCGAGCATCATTACGCATCCACGCCCTCTACTTCGGGCCTAAAACGATGCTTTTCTTGTCATTCTCAGCCAATAATTGGCATGTGTTATAATCAGTTTCCCTAAAAGAAAATTTTAAATAAATAAAAAAAAAATAATCAAAGCAAGGCAATTTGTAATTGGGGGCCCAAAAGAGCCCAAAAGCCCAGCCTGGTCAATACCGAGAGCCCAGTTCCCACCTCCATCAAATTCTCTCTTGCAGGATTTGCCAGGGTAGCATCTCCTATTGCCCCGGCGTGTCTTAACCGGATTCACCCCACTGCGCGTACTAATCACATGTCGTCTGAGTAAAAATTAGGGCGGTGATATCTAGAGAACGGCGTCGTTTCGTCATGCTACCGAGCTACCATTCAGCATTGCAGCTTCAAATTGCATTGCTTTGTACGCCTGCTCAAATCTTTTGAAAAGACCCACTAAATTTAGCTCTTCGGCACTCTGGTTTTCGTTTAGAGGACATGCCATTTATGCACGTCGTCCTCCTAATTCACGTCAGCTGCTACGTAATCTTAATCGCACGGGAAAAGCTAATGGGTGGGTTGTTCTGACCAAGAAGTGGAATCTAGCGGGGGCTTATTATTTTGCACAGGGCAATTAGGATGAAAGGCGAAATGAGATAAGGCCACACGTCCAACTTCAAAGACAGACATCTTACCTGTGTTGTCAGAACGCCTTTAACAAGAATAATCCTAATTAATTTACAAGATCTCTTCTTTGATCACGCCCGGAAAGAAAGAAATGAAGCACCAATAGTCAACTTACAGATCATGATCAAGATTACCTCCCCACCTAACTTAAAAGATTAAAAAGCTTACCAACTTCAAATTCACTGTGTCTCCGCATGCTGTTCTCTTTTTTAAGTCCATTCATGCACATTTACAGGTTCAATCATTTCTTGTGCTGTCGACCTACCTTGAAATTAAATTGAACAAAGTTAAAAGTTATTCACGAGGATCAAAAATCTTTCTGTCATCTTGATTGCTGCTACTTCTCATGTCAGTAGACAGCGACAGAAGTCGAGAAAGCGTGTCACTTCCGATAATCAGTAAAATATATATAACAAAGATGAGTTTTTTCGTCGTTAGGTTACCGGATGCCATTAGCGAAATCCTTATTACGAGATTAGATGTGAGGGGTGGGGGGACAACTTACATTAGTGCAAGGTAAGAGGTAAACATCAGGGGGAATCAAACGCATCTACTTGGAGTTATTAAATAAGAGAAGTGGGGGAGGGAGGGGCCCGAAAAAGGGTGAGATGGGGACACGACATCATCGTCGCATGATTAAGGTGAACTGATGCGGGCCGGGTCGGGTCGGATCTACTTGGCCCGGTCCTGGATCACATCGAAGCCCATCTCGGTCGGGTCGGTCGCCTGGAGCTCGTAATGGACACCCTCCAGCGCCCTCCTCAGCCCGGCTTTGGAAGTCGCGTACAGCATCTTTGCTCTGATCCTCGATGCTGTCGGTGACCTGACAAAAAAGGCAATATTTAGGGGTCGTCGGCAAACTATAAAGTGGAAAAAAATTAGCTAGACATCACTCGGGGTAGTACGAACAATCTCATGTTTACAACGTTTATATCTGACGCCGGCCTTCACCTTTTGTGGGATTCTTGATGTCGGTATATCATTTCACTGAATTTAATTATCACACGATTGTTAGTTTGTGCCATTTACCTTTAGAACCCGTGTTAATGATCGACAAGAGTCGATGGATTGATGTGACCTCGGATTTAATCGATCCACAGTTTCCGAACGGGAAATTCATCATCGTCATGTGAAATGGTGGGATCCAACGTTACCATTATTAAAGTTAATGATGGCAGATTAGAAAATGAAAAAACGAAAGTGGTTGCCGCACTTCCAAATAAAGCCAGATTGAAATAGTTCAATCTGTGATTAGCACCTCTCTCTCATCATACTAGAAGACAAAGTAAGGTGGGATTTGAGATCTAAGACTTTGTGGGACAGCTCTTAAATCTGCCTCTAATCTATCTAACCTCGATTAACTCAGGCATTTATATCTTGCTATTTTCCTAATCTTCCGATTATGATTCGGTATGTGCATTAGGACATACATCATTATGACGATCGTAGGAAGCTTAATTTATATGCCGGCGTCAATTATTGACATTGTGTTCTATACGGCTCCAATCACGTTTTGATCTTAAGACAGGTTAGATTTCTGGGCAAGAAACTAATTTAATTCGTCTCACCAGATGTTGTTTAAGTACTAATCAAGTGACAATTATAAGCCAAGGAAAAGAAGATATTTATAATATGGGTCGTGATCTAGAGCATGAATATGATATGTATGAAGGTGTTGACGTTTTAACAGAGAGAGAGAGAGAGAGAGAGAGAGAGAGAGACGGACGGACCATGCAATGAAGAAGATCTTGCTCTTCCGGCAGTTGTCGACGGTGACGAAGTCGAAGTCGAAGACGGCGTACCGGCAGTCGTCGTCCGGGAGGGACGCGGCCAGCTCGTCGAAGCCCTCCCCGGGCCCGCCCACCTTGTCGACGGTGACCAGCCTCGACTTCTCGTCGATCTTGAACACGATGAACCGGTGCACCTTCTTCCACTTCATCTCCATGAACGAGCTCTTGCACTCGTCGGCGACCCACATCCCCGTCGTCGCCTGCGCTCGTCATCGGTACAAAGTCAGCCACCCCGAATCGAATCCCGACGAGTTCACGGATGGATAAGAAATGAACGAAACATACAGAAGAAATCGAACATCAAATTTACCATCTTGAAAGCCATGGCCATGGTTGATGCTGGTGTGAAATGCCTGATGTTGCTTCTTCTTTCTTTCTTCTGTGCTTTTCTCAGGAGAGAAAAGGGTCTGACTAGGAGCGGAGGGGGCTGCTTGATCTTATATAAAGACGTGGGGGGACTACAATACCACTGAACTTGGCGCATTATTACGAGTCTGTCCACCCGCATATGGTCATAGATCTCGTGCTATTACATCTTTTTCTCTCGTTTCTATCCTCTTCCTCTTTATTTTTCAACCTTATAAAAGTCCAACTTGGTCTCTTCATCTGGTGGAATTGCTTTGTCTTCGATTTGGCACCACCCGGAGGAGTGTCCTCCCCCACGGTATAGTACCATGTCTCCCTCTCCCCCTCTCTCTCTAATGGACCACCTCCTCCATTTCAGCTCACATTTCCCAATTTGCACCCCACCAAATCAATCAATCGAGTGTAAATATTCTCTGTGTGAATTTGCTTTACTTTGGCAAAGAAGAACCGGATTAGGGTTTGTCAATTTAAAAGATCCTAATTGAAAAATCTTTTTTTGTATCAAAAATTGTACATTGGCATGCTTAAGTTAGATTTGACACCCAAACATGATATCAATCAAAAAGAATCTAATAGGAAGTCTTGATTTATTCTCTTCTCATTATCCCCCTCTTTTGCGTCAAACATTATTCATCGTCATCTTGAGAGTTAAGTGTCACGGTCCGAGCATGATTAGCACCACTACTAGAGCGGTGAACCAATCGAGTAAAAGCCTTAGGAAATCATCTCAACCCCATGAGCAAGTCGATGGCTTTGTTGGAACTTTTTCCTGAGACCCAAAAGATTTATCCGAGCATAGGAAATTGTAAATGGGATTTAAGGTAAAATGGAGTGGTCCCATCTCGGATCCTACACCCACAGACCCGACTCTGTTGCTTTTCTGTTTCCCCCTTCTCCAGAAAACCATAGCCTTTGCGTAAAAGCGAAGGAATGTTAAAAGCAAAAGGTAAAAAAATAAGAAAAGATCATGTTTTCTTTTTGCAATTTCAAGCATGGATAAGATGGGAGATAAAGGGGCAGGTTGGTGGCAAGCTGCTGAGGCAAAATGCTGTGAATGAGCCTAGCCTCGATAGAAGCGAACCCGAATGCATTGCATGTATATTTCCTGCCGTCCGCGTACAATGCCTCCAATCACCGTCTACCCTTGATTTGCCACGATTGCCTTGTTTCCCTATTCTTCAACACATGCATTAGCTTTCATCCCCCAAGATTTCACATCCCCATGGATCTGTGAGGATTCCCATGGTAATTCCATGTGGAAAGATGAAAGAGAGAGAGAGAGACATTCTCTTTTGATCATGGGGTTAAAGTACTAAATTATATATTCATGAGAATGGGATCTCGAAATACACGGCGAGTGTCCAATTGGAGCTTCCGTCGTCTCTGCAGCAAGGCGGGCCTATTAGACTTATCGGTATGTGCAGATATAAGTCTGTCGTGTAAATGGAAAAGTCAAATTTCGATTGATCATATCGTTCTAATTAAGAAAAACCCTTTTAGAGTTTTACAAATACTGCAACGAGTTGATGTATATAATAATGCAAGCTTGAGGGTGAGAGAGGGCTCGAGAGAGAGTACAAGCATGAAAAAACAAGTGAGAAGGAAGACATGCGAGCGCAAAAAAACGAGTGAAGGAAGGTGAGCGGATGTGGTTGGGGGAAGACAATGCATTCATGTAGATCGAACCACTCTTCGACAAAAACCACGATCAACAGGCCCACAACTGACTAAGCAGATTGCATTTGTTCCTAGAATGTCACAAAGTTCTTCAAATGGTCCAAATCCCACACGATAGATTTACCTGTTGAATCCAGGTTGTGATCATATATAGCCATGGTTGATCTGCGTGTACCTGCTTCGAGTTTAGTTGTTTAGCTTCTTCCTGGTGGAAGCACTCCACTTCTTTTTCAGCTTTGTCCTTGTAAAATGTCCCTATTGTCTTTCCCAATCACTTCCAGTTCCTAGCCATCTGTTAGTGATTCTACAGGATTCCGGGTAATTGTTCTTGGATGACATAGCAATATCAGAATCTGTAGATCAGGAATGTGGAGATCTCTGCTGAATGCTAGCTTCTCTCGATTGAATGGACTTCGAGGAGTCGCCTCTTTTTTTCCTTTTTTTCTTTTTTTAAATTTTCGGTCCCTGCTTCGATCAGGATGATAGATTCTTCCCAACTTGGAATGCCGGGATGACTGGTTTGAGTTAGACCGCAAGACATGCTTTCCCACCTACGAATAAAATAGAGAATTGACACAGCTCATGATATGTGCGTAACCGCGCACATTATCAAGAAATCTGCGCCATTTTGCGCCTGGTTTTGGGAGGTGATGCGCGGGGCACTTCTTCCTCAATGAAGCGACAACTGATAAAGCAATTTGAGATCATTTTTCTGCAGTTTTGTATTTTCCTTTCTAAGGAGAAATGATTTTGATTCATGAATGGAGATGAAATCAGCTAATGCTCCTGTTTTGTTTTGTAAGCCAAACACTGCATGACAAACTTAACCATCCATCCCTTGCCAAAAGAATCACTCTCTTTATTGACAGCCTCAAAATTGTACAATCCGACCATTGAAGGTATGAACATGCGAACTGGGCAGTTATAACTTCACAGAGAACAAATTGGAAAAACAGAATCACAGAATTTTGACACATGAATACTCATACAGCAAGGTTCCGCGAGACGAGAGACGACCTACTGTTTCTACTGAGGGGAAGATGAACATAGACCTCGTGGACATCCTGTTTACAGACTTCCCCTCTATCCCTATCTACAGCATAACACACGTACACGGTGTCTATCACATCGTCCAAAACATGGATAAAGAAGCCCAGCACCACAATCAGCAGCATCCATGCCAGAACAGCCACAAGGTAAGAGTCCACTCCAAGGTCGCTTACGCCTTCTAATATAGCCCAGACCTGAAAATTCACAAAATCAGAATACGATTGCAGGCTATCAGCAATCTTGAGAGAGAGAGAGAGAGAGAGAGGCCATGTTATCCAGTAGGGATATTATCAGTCCAAACCAAACTTAACAGTTCAGGAAAATCTCAAACCAAACCCAAAGCAAGCCAATAAACTAACAACTCAGACCAAATCAATAACTCCAGTTTGTTAGTAGTTATTGGTTTGGTTTTGTTTCAAACGGTTACCATCATGTCTATGTACAAGTGAGGAGTTCAGTACAAACTCCAAAATTATCAAACTTCAACGTACAATGGAAATGAACAAAAAAAGCAACTATTTTTACGCACGTATTGAAAAAAATGAATACAATCCAATTAATTATTAATAACATTAAAAACATTATCTAACTAAACATAAGAACCACAAATGATAGCAGAAAACTATCTAGTAAGTACTCTTTGAGACTAATAATCAATCGATAATGGGCAACCTGAGAACTAGTAAACTGTCATGTAATAGTTTAAAGAAAACTTAGATGGGAAGAACTTACTTGGCTAGGTTAAGCTACAAATTTTATCAGTGGAAAGGACAATAAGTTTACTTATCAAACTTATTAGTCTGGTTTGATTTTATCAGTTTTCAATGTTATAAAGCAACAAAAGCCAAACCTTAAAAAACAAAAAGGAAGAAGAAGATCCAAAACAAAACCAAAAAACTAATAAACAAAACTTACCAGTTTTATTCAATTTGGTTCAATCGGTTTATCGGCCTTTTAATATATAACACCCATCATCTAGAACAAGCATTGCAACTGTTATGAACATCAGAGTGGTGCCACCAATTTTTAAAGTCAGAGAAGAATTACTTATGTTGAAGCAAATCAAGAGAGATTCCACAATCTACTCCAAAATCCATTCCTCACATTTCAATATGAATCAAGGGCAATGGTGAGGGTAGTCCGTACAGTCAGATTTCTATGCTCAAAAGAAACAAGGGTGTTTGGTGTTGATTTAGTCAGTTGATCAGAAAGGACAATAAAAAGGGTAGCCATTCAAAGGCTCAATACGTATGTTCTGAACGCAAGTGACTACATGCTCATGAATGTCTTGAGTAGCACATAAGTCATTAAATTGGAGATAAGGATCGCAAAGACAACAACTTGAACAAACCCAAAACCACTCCCTCTGAATGGGACGTTCAAATGAAAGACTTAAATCTGATTTCGACCACTTACCACAACTGCATATATTGCTGAGAATACAAAAACAATCCCTGCTAGTAATCGGGTTGAAATAGTCTCCACAAAGACAGCAGAAAGGAGATTGCGCTTCAAAAGCTCATATGTCATCCTAGCAGATGTGCAGTAGGTTTCACCTGTTATGGCCGCAAAGGTTATTGTGAACTTATTTAAGAATTCAATAGCCCATAAAAAGGCGTTAACACAGCAACGGAGCACAACGTTCACGAATCCAGGGGCATCTTCCCGTTTTGCACCATCAACTATAGTCCGCACCATACGAACTACACAAATAAGTAATCCAGAGAGACATATTGTTCCCGAGGAAGGACCAAAAGCATTCCTGTATGATCACAAAGAAAAGGCATTTTAAATTAAAATGTCATAACTTTTTTAATCTTTTTGGAAGGAAAAATATGTTGCTAGAGACTCCTAATATTTCTCTCCACCAACTTAGAGAGATAATGTAAGAACTGCTTTACTAAGATAATAGTTATAATGCTAGAACTGCTAAGGGCTAACGCACCTGTGAGTTTGTTAACCAGCCATTCGTGCAAGCTTTTAAAAGAAGTAAATTACAGATCCTACCTAGTAAAATTACTAATGAAACAAGAGAATCATATGGGAAGTAGTGGAACCTATAAAGGAGAGAGAGAAATAATCCAAGAGAAAAAAGGGTATAATGAGATGCAACGTCAGAATCAGAATAGAAAATGGCCAGAGGACATTCTATCAGTTAGGCCATTCAAGAAGAGTTCAAGGCAGACATAAAATCCATATTTTCAGAGATCAGCAAATGAGTATCCAGGATAGTACTTCCAACGCTCTTTGGTGGCTGGTACAGAAAAAGAGAGAGCTGCAGTCTGAGCTTACGTAAGTCAAACATGGCTTATTGCATTTCTGCAATCTACGGGGCTCAACTTGCTTGAGTCTCCTCAAGCTTAGATCACGTTCAACCAAAATTTCATATAGCGTATTTAAATTGGCTCCTCAAGAACAGTGACAATGAGCGGAGCTGTACCTCACAATGCTCATGAACATCAACATCAGGGATAAAAATTTACCCATCCAGTCATCCGACAGCATTATGCACCCGAGTAGGGCAGTCTCATATGAAGAAGGGTGGGTGACCGAAAATGGGAGGTATTGGAATTATATGTCAGTCTAATGTCACAAGAACTCGAGTAACGTTGATTAGTAAAGGTTTGAAAGATGGTGCTATTAAGAATTATAGAGGCTAAAAGCATAGCACAGTTATGGCGAGTAAAAGTCCATTCAACAGCCCCACAAAATGTCAGAAGCTAAGTGAAAAGAAGAGTTCGTGCAACCAAAGGATAGGACCAACACCTCAAGCTGATTGATAACCAGCAGATACATTTTTTTTTTTCCAATTTCTATTGTAGATACAAGGGTGACTCGGCTCGCATGCATTGACATCTACAGCAATATTACACAAGCCCCATTCCAGTTCCACTGTCCTCAACAATTTCACAAAATGACTCGAGTCAGTTCAACAGAATCTATGTGTGATGGTTATCTATTATCATTCTAATAGAATACACAATCAAGAGCGAATCCACTCTGTACTAAAGTCGGTGCACCGTGTGTCTATAACTGTGGCACATATGTGTACAATTCTCGCTGACTCACAGCATTATAACACTAACCATCTAAATTGTGAACATCAACAGCTAATCTGGGTACAGTACGAAAACATCGCCACATATAATCTGCCAACCTAGTTAGGAACCATCTTCTATTCCCTGAACAAGAGAGAGCCTGCAAGAAACTGCGCGACAACTTGCAAGGAATTTACCTTAAAGAACTTCTAATACTCTTCCTCGGAGGCGTATCCTCCTTGGAGAAGTACCACTGGGCGATGGTTCCGCTGATCACATAGACCTGAGCTTCGATCGCCACCGTCAAAGACCACAGCATAGTAAGGATCGCCAATGCGAAATAAGCAGGCACCCAACTATCCTGCTTCCACTCACAGGTGTACTCTCCGTCCGATTCGGTCGCGACGATTTCCCCATTTTGCCTGGCGAGCACCAAGAACACGATAATGGGAGCATAGTAAATCAACAGGCCGAGAGTCATACAGGGCAACACCCAAAACAAGGCCAGATTCCTCGACAGAGCATCGGAGGCGACCCGAATTATCCTAACGGTGAGCTCGATTCGGTGCCAATTAGCCACGAAGATCCAGACGATCACCGCAACGACCAAGAACACGAACACCAGCACCAAGATCCTGTAAACCAAGGGGAAATCGTCGCTGCAGGTGGAGCTGACGGTGCATGCGACGAACCAATAGACGTTCAAGAAGACCGGCAGCAGCACGAAGAAGGGCAGCGAGGCGTAGACGACCTGCTTGGCGTAGTGCTTGAGCAAGAGGAGGAGCGAGAAGCAAATGGGCACGCTCAAGATCAGAGTAACGACGAGGACCCATATCAAATCCGTCAGCGCACCGGAAGACAAAGACGAGGAAACATAAAGGGCGTGGGGGCGGCGGGCGAGGGAAGCGGTGGAGGTGTCGACGCAGGAGGAGGAAGTGGAGTTGTAGGAGTAGGAGGAGAGGTCGGAGTAGTCGGCGTTGCGGTGGAAGCTGGCGAAGATGCCGAAGCCGAAGGTGAGGAGGGCGGCGAGGAGGAAGAGGACGAGGAAGGGGAGGTCCTTGAAGGGGCGAGGGCCGTAGTTGTAGGTTATCTGGAGGTACTGGGTCGGGTCGGACTCGGGGTCGGGCCGCCCGTCGGCCTCGGGCGGGGGCGTGGAGAGGAGGGGCTGCGAGGGCGAGGAAGAGTCGTAGAGGGAGGAGGAGGAGGCGGCCCTGTTGGGCTCCTCCGTGCTGGCCATGGCTAGCTACAGAGAGAGAGGAAGGAGAGGGGAGGAGAGAGAGAGTCAGAGGAGATGGAGGTGGAGGAGAGAGAAGGAGGGAAGGGGAGCACATGTGTTGTGTGCGTTGACTGGTACCACGAGGACGGAGTGCAGAGACGAACGTGATGGGTTGGCAGGCAAGGTCGGCTGCACAGTGCGAGGTGGTGAAAAATTAGCCGCGGTTTCATCTTCCTTTCGGCCCGATTTCTTTCTCTCTTTTTCTCGTGTCCTTCTTTGTCATCTACTGGTTTAAAGGCGGCCACTGGGGTGGACCATGAGCAGTTCTGTCGGGTGAAAAAGTTGGAACCTTTGGGGATGGGTGGGGGGGTTAAAAGGAGGGAGCTTTGAGGGGTATTGAATCTATTGATCGAGGTTATGCTTTTTATAGTCGAGGCTAATTATAAGTGTGATTAGGTCTATGCTTAGGAGGAGCCACGTCCATAGTTGATCCGTCGAGAACCGGCTTTCTTTCATTAGAATAGAGAGGGGCCCCGTTGCGAGATGGGAACGAGAGAGTATTAATGAAACATATCTTGTTCTTAAGTCAGAATCTTATCTTGTCTTTAGTTTAAGCGAATTACTAGTACCAGCAAAACCAATTGCCACCAAAACAATGTCAGCAAATAAGACCAAAAGCAGCATGCGCTTCCCCAGCGGATCATGGACTTTCCCTCGTGATTTTTCTTTGGCGCAGTTCTCCATTTGAAGAGGGCATATAAGATCTTAGCGTCCTAAAACACCTACTACCCATTTATTGGATTTGTTTCTTTTCTTCCTTATACCAATAGAGATCACTTCGAATGGGTAAATCTAGTATCTTGAAATGATGAATTAGATAATATATGAGTTGAAATCTGAGCAAGTGATGCAAATATGAAATTGCTTACATGCAAAAATACTAATAGGTCACATTTTTCCTCAATCGCTCATAGGAGAAACTCTCTAATCTTGCATTTAATTAGTGGGTGACAACTTTTAATTTTAGTTAGCTTTGCATGCATATAAAATCCATACTTCATAACACATCGCTCAAGGACAAGGTTTTAGAAATCCTCCAACCAGAGATGGTTGGAGAAGAACGTGAATTTCCTCAATTCCCTAATGAACAGGTTTAACATTGTAGTTCCTTTGTTCTTGTGAAGGGCTGGACTCCTCCACTGAATGCCCCTGTACTCATGGCGATTTCCAACAAGACAACCGTACGCAAAACTGCCCGATGATATCATGTCCTCATCAACATTCCTTGAATTTAATATATTCTTTCTATTCTATCTTATCTTCGTTTATAGTATTATACTCAAGACAAGCACAAGGAGCCCAAGTCAAATACCAAAACAAGGCAAAAAATTCCCCTCAGGCGCACATTTTGATCTGATCAAACTTTGTATCAATCACATAGACCGGGAGGTGAAATTCTTATCAGGACTCATACTTCGTGGACCGGGTGATGAGACCAAACTCCTGTAGACTGCTCATGAATGGAACAGCAGACCCAAGACAAAAGGCCAGAAAAAAAGTCGAGTGAACCCATTCATCTTTACAAAGAATACATCGTAGAAGTCGGGTATAGACCCATGGCATTTCCAAGAACTGTACCATGGTGAATATGAGCGTTGGAGTTAGCTGGGTAGCCAGGTTTCTGGACAAAAGACAAGGGGCAAAGAATGTCGACCAAAGGAGAGAACCTCGCCTCCAAGTCCTGTATATGCGCGATTGGGCTTTCATGCTAGTTATCCTAACTGCGTGTACCCAAAAACAAAAAGTGGTCACCTTTCCTCGTCCCACTTACTTTTCGGAATCTCTCCAGAGTCCGCGATTATGACTTTCTTTCTGGGCTTTCCGTTGTATGTTCCAGCTCCACCTTCGATTGCATAGACAGTGTCCATGCCTTGAATAACCCTGCCGAAAACAACATGCTCTCCATCCAACCTGATACATTCAGAAGAAATGAAGGCAAATTAACCTAGGAAAAATAAAAGCAAAGAATAATAAAAATGTAAAATGGAACCTCAAGAAACTCATGCAAAATACTTAATTTCAGAACATCGTGCAGTCCAGTTGTCTCTTTAACTGCAGGTGCAGTGTCTCATTATTGAGTAAAAGCAAGAAAAGAAGAAAGAAGAAATCAGATGCCATGATATGAACTGGAAGATTGAATGAATATTCAGTGACACCGATTGAAGTCTTTTAGTTCACAAAGCTGCTTTTAGGCTGCAGGCATGACCAGATTGACCAAACAACCTTAGCATCCAAGCTGCAGAGTAGTTGAGATCTTAACGGACCACATGCCGCCCATAAGGCACTAGAAATAGGATTTTTCTGAATCACGTTAATTAGGCAAATAGAATACATATTATAACCTCACTAATCCACATAAAAACTTACCAGCTGGCTTTGACCGTGGTAATAAAGAATTGCGATCCATTAGAGTCAGGGCCAGAATTCACCATGGAAATGACACCTGTTGTTTAAAAAGAGCAAAGATATCATTATTCAATCTCCATGATATTCAGAAACAACCATGACTTATGACTGTAATAACCCAAAAAAAGACTACTCAAATCGAAAAAGAACTGACACCTGCGTGGGAATTTTTTATCCTAAAATTCTCATCAGCAAAGGTGCCACCGTATATGGATTCATATCCTCTTCCATCACCGTAGATTACATCTCCCCCTTGGATCATGAAGCCAGATATTATACGGTGAAAAGGTGTTCCTTTGTAGTGGAGTTTTTTTCCATTGGCACTTTTGCCCTTTTCCCCTACAATGATAGAAATTACCGGAGGTTAATTAAGATGGCATCAGGTTGCTCTTCCCAGCAGTTCTTGGTGCACTAAATAAAATAATGTCAAACTGCTAGTAAGAATAAACCACATACCTGTGCACAAAGCCCGGAAATTTTCTGCAAAATAAATAACTAGAAGTCAGGCAAAGCTGTTGCTAAAGCATATCATAAATGCTTGAATGTCAGAGATATCTCTAAGAGCAATATAAACATCTGGATCTTTCATAAAAAAGAAAATAAAGTGCAGGGCCTCAAAGAAGGAGAAGATTGGGGTAGTTGGATACAGATCTAAGTATCTGTCATCTAAGCAGTACTGTTTTTCAATTTCCAGATCATCTAGGCAAACTGGTTAAAACAAACATTTTCATATTTCTGGCCGCCCTAATACTGAAACTACAAATGGAAAATGGTTACTCTCAAGCTCATGATTAATAAATGACAAGACAACATGACTTTGGTAGAGACACACTCAGTACTTACGAACCTACAGTTCTTGGTACCACCTCGCCATATAATCCAATCACAATTCTACCTGCATAAGAGTGTAACCTTAAAAAGGTTAGATCATTGATAAACATTATGCATTATAGCAAACAGATGCTCAATTTGCTTATGTCGTCTATGAACGATCATTGCAATTCGACAAAGAAGCCTATATAATTACGAAAATTCAACATTGAGAAGCAGATGCCAAATTCCTACAGATATTGAACAAGTACTGCATACGATGGTGACTTGTTTCGCCTTCAAGGTGTGCCTTGGGAGTAACAAGAACCACCTAGAACCAACATATTTTGTACGACACTATGCAGAGAGATGACCTCACAGTTTACCGTGATTTTAAAGGAAGAAAAAGCTGTTTAAAAAAGGAAGGGAAGGGATTTTTAAGAAAGGATTTATGATTCCTTGTTTGGTTGGTTTGATAGGAGAGAAAAGAATGGATTTGGAAGGATGTCTTTTTTTCTCTCATATAGTTGATTTCAGTAAGTTTTTAATCCCTCTAAATCCGTTCAAAAGTGATGGGATGATTTGGTTGATCTGAGAGTTACTATTGTTTCGGCTTCTTTTTATTTTTCTCATTTCCTTCCTTTTTCCTTCAATTCTCTTCATCTCATCCAGACAATGAAATTACCCTTCCATTTGTTTTCGCTTCTTTTTCTCTTCCAGTGATAGTTTGAAGCATTCTTTCTCCTTTCATCTGACTCCATCCAAATAGAGTGTGAAAAGAGGGAACAAGAGCATTTTGCTCCAAAGAAGAGAAAACAGATACACAGAAGATAGGATGTAGACGCCTGCACTTGTGCTCCCATGAGTAGACAAATAGGGGTGTGTGTATGTGTGTCTCTGAGAGAGAGAGAGAGAGAGAGAGAGAGAGATACCTAAATGCTGTCCATCAATGTCAACGTCCAAGTATACTCTGTGGGTAATTTCAGGTTCTTCTTCTACTTGGTCTCCTCTCTAAGCATTAAAGAGGAAGCAATTAGAAATATTATCCATTAAACCAAGAATTACCAATAGCATTTTCCACCCAAGAGGATCAACTAATATAGGTAATGTAAAACAATTATAAAGCCAATAATGCTATCACCATATGGGGGTAATATCCCCGTATCTTTTTAATAGAATTTTGTTTATCTTTCAAAAATAAAATGCTGCCATGGGTGTTGAAGAGACTATCAGTGAAATAGGAAGCTATTCTACCATCTCAAGTAGTTACAGACGTATCTAAAAGAGCATATTCTCATTTTAGTTCCGTGGCTTTTCCTTTCATAACTCATAGCAAGCTGCATGATGCTTGAGAAGGTAGAATAGCCTTCTCCCTTTTCTACTTCACAAGATAGGCACACTAGAGGATGCTCCAGCTGTTCAAGTAAGCCAATGGGTTTTGAAAACCTTCCCATAAGACAACTCTTCTATTTACAGGAGTGCTTACTTCACGCTCTACTTACTTCATGCTTTCTTTCTTCTATTTTTCCCCTCACCATACGTCGATCAACAGTAAACCCAACACAGTCCAGTCCAGTCCAAGTAAGCATCATATCAAGGGCTGAGATATGTTTTAACATCTAGAAGCAAGTTAGCAAGCAGTAACATCAACTTCTTTCACCCAACCATGGATGTGATATCCACTATTTGGATAACATATAGTCTATATATCAGATTCTCGGGCTTCATACTAAGCTAATAGCCTGAAGCTGAGTGCAAGCTCTTCCCTAAAGAACGGGCTACTCTACTTATTTCCTCTCCACATGTTCATCTGTAAGCATTCCCTCCAGATGCGATTGCCCTCAAACTAGATTGCTAAATTCCGCATACTCCTCCACTAAGCCATCCCAAACATTTAAGCCAAAAATGTAATCAGTCCATCAACATCCAAAATGCCTCACAAGATCTTCCCAACTCCTGTTCTGTGGAGCCAACTCGAGGCAACTGCAAGCACCTGAAGCTCAGCACCCTCTGAATCCGCATTGAAATCAACGCTCACCAACCGGAGCAAACCAGAGAATCATGTAAACTTCCACCGAAACTCACATCTACCATACGAAACATTAGAATACCCAAGTCACATCTCAGCCGCAGCCAAAGGCACACCATCTAGCATTTCAACAAGCATCAGATCAGCCTAACCCGAACGCTCGAAGAAAGGCTCACAATACACGAAAGCATTCTCTATCAACTCGACACCGCGCGTTTTCTCCAAAATTAACTAAAAACCGTAAAAAAAAAAAAAAGAAGAAAATTTAAAAAGGAAGGCTAACGATCGCGAACATCAAACACGACGTTCAGAGTTCCATTTCGATAAGACCGCTCCGACAGAACAGCTCCAACTCCCAAAATGCGCAGCGCGAAATCGACAATCAACGCACACAATCACACCACGAGATCCGAACAGCGCAGAGAACCTAGATTCTCGCGAGATCAAATCCACATAACCAGACAACACGCGCGCGCGCCGGACGGGGAGATCGCGCACCTGTCTCGAGAAGGGGAAGGCGAAGACGAGGAGGAGGACGGCGAGGGCGAGGAAGGCGAGGACGAAGCGAGGCTGGAGCAGGACCGAGATCTCTCGACGCATCATTCCCGAGCCGCGGAAGAAGATGAAGAAGAAGAAGAAGAAGAAGATGGCATAGGAAGGCGGGCGGCCTCGATCGTCGTCAGGCCGCGACCCCTCGAACCTCCATCGAGCGAAGGGAGTCGGCTCGCGGATCCTCAATGTCGATCCGTTGCTGCAGGAATCGGAACCGAGCGCATGAGTGATTGATTGATTGATTGAGAAGTCAGCGAGATTGCGGACCGTACTCCTGTTCGTCAGTGGCAGCTTCACGAGTGAGATTGGAGTGCAGATTGGAGATTATTATTTTACCGTCGTCATTGGATGGGTCTTTGGGTCACTAATCACCGATGTGCAAAACCGACCGGTGGAATTGGGAATCATCCGAACAAGATCGAACCGATCGGTTTAGTTTCTCGAATGTATCAGTCCGGGTCAAGATTCCTAAAAGTGGAATCAGTGTCCGGATAATCTACCGACTAAATTTACTTTTTTATTTTATTATTTCTTCAAAAAATTGATAAAATATGAACTAAACACTATCTCGATTTGGTTCTCGATATTGAGAAAGAAATAATGGGAAAAAAGTAGCGGCAAAAATTTAGTGACCAATTTCATTAGATTGAATCGAAACCTGAACCAAACTAATGGTGCAGTCCGATTCTTGATCCTAAGACTGACCTCTACGATCCTTGTTGTTGAATTTTGGGAACAAGGCCAAAATAAGAACCGATCACCACTAGTAATAATAACATAAATAACCCTAAATCGATACATTTATTATCCTAAATTATTTTTTAATGATCTCTAAAAACTCAAAAGTCATACATTTGTGATAAATTTACTTCAAATTGATATGAATTTCCATTGAACTTGTCTAACTTAACAATTTCACAGTAAAGTTTAACCAAAGTTTACAAAAGGTAAATATGTCATAAGTGTATTTGTTTTGATTTTTTGTGATCTAAAAATTAATTTGGAGTACATTTATCACCTAGTTTAGAGTTTTTGGTAACCTAATAATTAGTGTGGGCTTTTTCATGATATTAAAAGAAAATTTCCAAATAAGGGACTAAAGTAGAGTTTATTTCAAATAAAAGTATGAAGTGGTTAGATCAATCTATAAAAAGTGCCTAGCTCACTAGTTAGTGAAGGAAAATTTTGTCTTCTAAATTTTTTAATTTTTTCCTTTCTTTTTTTATCTTTTTTTTCATTAAAAACAAACATAAAAAATTAAAATTAAAAAAAAAAAAAAAAGCACGCCGCCCCATTGCCCGTGGGGCGGCGACAATGGTTGGTAGGGTCATCAGTTTTTGGCAAGGGTAGAGAGGGCACATTGAACTTGTCCAACTTAACAATTTCATGATAAAATTTGACAGAAATTTACAAAAAGTAAATATGTCACAAGTGTATTTATTTGGGTTTTTGATGACCTAAGAATTAATTTGGGATACATTATCACCTAACTTAATAATTATTGTGGGTTTTTCGTGATATTAAGAGAAAATTCCAAATAAAAGCTTAAAGGAGAATTTGTTTTAAATAAGGGTATGAAGTAGTTATATCAATAAGAAAAATGGCCTAACTCACTAGCCAGTGAAGGAAAATTTTGTCTTCTATAAAATTTAATTTCTTTCTTCTTATAAAAAAACTCAAAAAATTAAAATTTTAAAAAAAGCACGCTGCCCCATCGCCATTGGGTGGTGATGATGGTCAACAAGGTCACCAGCGTCTAGGCGAGGGTTGGTGACCTCACAGAGATAGGAGAGGACACACTAATGAAGTGGTTATGGCTATTTCAATTAAAGGCCTACCCTCGCCAAAAACAAAAGAGGGTACACTAGCGACTTTGCTGACCATCACCATTGACCCATCGATGATGGGGCAACTGCCTTCCCCTACATTTTGTCTTTTTTTTTTTGTTAAAATTCTTTCTTAATTTTTATTTAATTGAATTTAAATTGTGTTTGGATAAAAAAATCTTGATCGGTAGGAATATTTTGCGGGTTGGCAAGATTAAGCTCTTATGTGAAACAGTCATAACCACTTTACGACCTTCTTTGAGATTAATATGGTCACTTCATATCGTTATTTGAAATAAAATCCATTCCATATCCTTATTTGAGAAAATGAGAGCATTTTAGGTTCTTATTTGGAATTTTCCATCGTCAAATTATTATTATTAGACTGGATGTACCTGTGAGGTGGATATGGGCTAACTGATTCGGGCCACCTTTTAACGATCTAAATGAATCGGGCTTGATTATATAAATGGGTCGAGCGAAACTAATACTACTGGGCCGGCAAAAGTCCTTAGGATGCTTGACATGCGATCAAACCAGCTTCACATTGATCTTTTCCTGTAAGAAGATCAGTTTTTTTAACGTATGTTAAATTAAAAACATTAAAATGCCAATATCAACACCACTAGTTAGTAGTTATACCTAAAGTGAAACCGAAGATATCTTGGCCCATTTACCATTTGAATGTAGCGAGCAACGTTTTAGATATTTGATGCGAGTGAAGATCCTCTACCCTACACGATACTTCTACCGTTGACTTGATCCGTTGTCTATCATTGACGCATGTAAAAAGGTGTTTCCACCGACGATCGCCATACGTTTAAGACAGGCCATGAGAGCATGATACCTGGTAGAGGACCCATGTCCATTCGAAATGCTCGCGTATTTTTTACTTTGGCGGCATCTGCTGGGTGAATACATAGCATAATTGACTTAAAATTGGTAGGGAACAATGGGCAAAAGAAATACGAAAAGAAATGTCAAAATCAAAACCCATAAATAGTCGTACGATGCATATATCGCTTATTTCTTAAACAAAAAGGAGCGGTTACTTCCTTCGACAATCTTGAATCTTGTAATTCGCATGAAATCATGAAAGTAATTATACTCGAGAATCAAATCGGACTACCCTGAAAATTGGTTCGATTCATGATTCTGAGTGAAGAACCACCCAAGAAAGGACCGACCAGACCCAATTTGGAATCGATTTCGTAAAGCCTACAAACCCTTTCTTTTAGCATCTTTTTTCTCTATTTCTCTTTTTCTTTGTTCTCTCTAACCTCATTTAGATGCTTCACGACTCTCTCTCCCTCTCTCTCACTCTCACGCATGCGTGCACAAGCGATTCACCCTCGCTCATTCCTAACTCGCATTTGCTTGCTTGCGCTCATTTATCTTTTAATTTGAACCATTTCGTTAAGCATATTATTTTGCTATATAAAAAGAAAAAAAAAAAAGAGGACAAAAAAAAAAAAGAAGGTTCTAAGATAGACCCTAGAACCGAATCGGAAAAGTAAGGTTAGTTCCATAGTCGGTTCCTATAGTAAATAGAGTAGATTTTAGATTTCAAAAATTAGAAATCAATTCTGAAACTCACCTACTTTGGAATCGACCACTCCTAATGTCTTGTACTTCTGTCTTTTAACAAATCACCAAGTCGCTGGCGTTGCACCAAGATGACCACGAAGGTCGGTGATCGCATAACTCAGGTCAAGTTCATGTCAAGATTCGTTTGTCCTTCATCAGGATCGGGATCTGATGTGGGGCATGCTGAAGCAGAACTTTGCTTTATGATCAGCATTAAACTAAGCCCAGTGACATCCATATCTCCAGCTAAAGATCTTAGACTCTTAGTTCAGGAATCACTTTCAGTTTATCTTCGCTTGCCCTTTATGAAAGTACTGTATGCCCCACTGCTAACCTCTCGATCCATCTTTCCAGCCAATGTCCAAACAACTAAAATTCAATGTGTTGCCGGTGATGGATCCCGCCATCTTTGATTTTTGTGCCGATTTTCAGAGTTCTCGTTATTACCTCGACCCCCCTTGTATCCATCACTTTTCTTTGATTATGGAGCTCTGAATCCTCTGGTGATCAAGTACATGCTTTCATCAACGTATGGAAGCTGGCACTTTTGTTCAGAGCAACGGGTCGTGACCATTTGATCGAGAGAGAATCTAATTAATCTCTTCAAATTGAAAAATAGTGATGGATGCTGGATACATTAAAACTGATTTATAAAAGTTCGAATGCTAAAATGGTAAATTTTTGGTCGTCTTGAATACGACCCATTTATTTTTGTGCATACTTATAGTTGGACACATCATGTTACATGTGACTTTCATGAACTTATTGCATTGTTGGACGTAGGGTTAAAATGCCGTTCCTAGGACAAAGACCAGCACATGCGTAGTTGTTCATTTGTAACGAAACAAACTATAAAGTTACGTATGAGCAGTTCCAAAAAACGCAAAAGGAAAAATAAAGAGGAACTTTAGCGGGATCGATTTTGATTTCAATAATGCAAACTAACGTGAAACATGTGGTTTCATAGCAAAAAAAAAAACGTGAAACATGTGGAACACATGGAATAGGCTATACTAGATTATAGAAAATCTAGTCGGGTCGATTTTGATTCCAATAATGCAATGGAACGCATAAAATAAGGTAATTTATATTATAAAAAATCATATTCCCAGTGAGGGAAAGAAGATACGGGGACGGTGACGACTGAGATTGAGGGGGAAAAGAATCAGTGACGGTTATAATGATCCGACATATTCAAAGATGAGCAGAGAAGAGAACCGTGGGACGATCTTCTTCATGCAAAAAATCAGACGTATTTTTCCTTTTCTTTCCCAAGAAGAGTCATCATCGAACGTTTGGTGAGACGAAGCACGCATCGAAAAAAAAGAGGAAAAGTGTCAAAATTATCATAAATCCATTGCATAGATGCCAAACTAATTCTAAATGTTTTGACCTATTGCCAACTTAGCACTACACATTTTAACTTACCGCCAATTTAGTCCCTTTGGCTAATTTTGGTAGGATATTATTGACGTGGATGTTGGTGGCTTACTTTTATAAGAACACTTGATGTTAATCTGACAATTTTTAATAATAATTTTAATAAATTTATGATTTTTTAATTATGATTTTTTTTTATTTTTTTCTCTCATTTCTTTCTTCCTTTTTCTGGCAACAAAGAGAAAAAACAATATATAAAAAAATGTTATTAGAAATTATTCATGTCAAGACCATTTATTGGTCTTATATAAGTCGATCTAAGATCTACGCCTCGGAATATTTTGTCAAAATTAGCTGGAATGATTGCTTGCATTGGCATAAAATCAAAAAGCTTAGAACTAAATTGACACCATTAAAAAATTTTATAATCAAATTAGAATGATAAGTTTATGAATATTCTGACAATTTTCTCAAGAAAGAAGCTTCGGAGTGTTGTGTCCAAGTCGATATTGATTTGACAGTGTTAAGTGAATAACTCCCCCGATCATTTTTCTTAGTCGTTCATCTATCCTTTCGCTGAAAAATCAAACCTCATTTTCCCTAACGCAAGAATGTACTTCCTCATCGGGTTATGTCACTCTTGACTTGTTAAACATCTTGAGATGGCCCGAAAAATTGAAAGAGAAGAACGTCGAGTGCTGTTAAAACGACTCGTTTATCTGTTTGCTAAAGAGATCAAAGAGGGGGTGCGGCTATAACCTTAAAACAAGCACGGGGAAGGGAACCCTAGCTAGAAATTTTTTTCAAGGCGCTCTTTACATAGAGTTTGATCTCGGACACGGTTCCGTCTCGTATCAAATAGTTTTTTTTTTCCCAGTCGAACTCGTATCCGACAGTTCTCCAACGGTTTTTGGTGGCTTGACATTTGCATTCGTCGCGAAGCGAGCAATTTTCAGCCATTGTTCAAAAGTCAGTCCCGGTCGTCGAAATTCAACAAATCGAAATATCCGGTTAAAAGGTCTCCGTTATTTCCCGAAAATAAATGGGCTACGGAGCACATCCATTTTATGTCATGACACTTTAAGATATTGTATTGCGCAGGGAAAAGTCTTCTGATATAAAATATATAAAATATAAGAAATGGGCCACTTGGCCTGAACTTAAGATGAATGCCTGTATTCTCCGACGAGAAGATATTGGGTGGTCCGGGACCGCCACGTCAGCGTGGTCCCGGACCACTCATGGGGCGTCACGTGTGAGGGAGGGAGACAAAGAAGAGAAAGAGGAGAGAGAGCGTCAGAGAGATGGGACAGGGGCAGGTCCTGTTGGTTTCCTCCCCGCTGACGTGGCGCCGCGTGAGTGGTCCGGGACCACGCTGACGTGGCGGTCCCGGACCACCCAATATTTTCTCATTCTCCGACAGTCGAAGGCCCCTCCCCCTTCCTAACTTTCCAAACCGCCAGTAAAAAGAATACGAGGGGGAGGGCTAGCAGTTGCATCTAACTGATTCCCCACGTCATTGTGATATAGGTTACTTATTTATTAGCTCAAACCCAAAAGTAAAATACAACATTGACTTGTCCTAGGTCTAAGGTTATATAGGTACATGCATCGAAGCGAAAAGGTTCTAGCACAAATAACTTTTGGGATAATTATTCACAAAGTTTTAAATCAATTGTACAGTGATCAATTCAATCTTAAACCACTCAACCGTGCTGATTTTAATTCCAAACATTTTGATGGTTTATCGATTTATTCATAAATTTTTTAAATTGTGCCAATTTAGTGCCTATGTGGATAGAGGTGATAAACTAATGCCTATCTCATAAAATAATATTTTATTTATCCACCCACTAACCGTTTGGATGATGCAAATCCTATGTTAAGTTTAAGCCAATGAGTTATAAGCTCTATGTGAAACTTTTATAAAACTACCCAACACAACATACATATGTATCTCAACAATCTCCTTCTCACATGTGATCTCCCTTTACTCGGGGAGATAAAACCCTAGAATCCAAATCTGTTAACATATTAAGTTAGACCTAACTTTATTCAAAAGCTTAAATCAATAGTTATGAGACAATTGAAATATGTTAACTACTCTATATCATATTATTTTTTTAACATGAGATTTCTTTAACAGGACTCATATGTATATCTTGACACTATAGAACTCAGATATTGTATTCCTCTCAAAACGGAGACACGAGGTAGAAAATTACCAAAATGGAGCCTCTTTGTCAGTTGCTGGCTTGCCGTGCGGTTGAAGTAACGCCGACCTCCCTCAGGGTCGTGGAATTTTATTCTATTTTTTTCTCTTGATCTCAGCTTCTACTATTTATTACTTATTAACTTCCTTTTTGCTTGTCATTCGTCATTATTGTATTTGTCTTTGATACCCCGGCCCTTTATCAGCTGCACAATCACTTTTCCATCGGCGTTGACCTAATAAAAAGGTGTAGAATCGCAAGAGATGTGCTTATGGAATTCAGAAGCTCAACTCTCTTTTCCAACTTTCATAATTCTCTAAATCTATGACATGTAAAGACAAAGAAACGTACTTTTCGTGTATCGGTCATGTGCTAACGTGGTATCGACAAGTCAAAAAAAACATGCGTTGTTGATTGTTTATTGGATCAAGAAATGCAGGTCCATCAAGACACTTCATTAACACAAGCTTCTTCTTTTTTCCCGTAGAATGATGTTAGGTCAGCATATTACGGAACATATACACATTACAATGTATACGTGTACTCCTCAGAACGTGCTGACACACCTAAAAGATTTTCTCTATAAAAACTCTCCAATTCTCAAAGCCTCTCTCTCTCTCTCTCTCTCTCTCTCTCTCTCAAAGTGTTGGCTTCGTCCCCCTTCCGAGCGCCCCATGGTGTTCCGGCAGCACTCCAGGTCGAACGCCGCGAAATGGCTGGGCCTGGTCACGGCGGTCTGGGTGCAGGCCATCTCCGGCAACAACTACACCTTCTCCAACTACTCCGACGCCCTCAAGTCCATCATGAACCTCACGCAGCTCGAGCTCAACAACCTCTCCGTTGCCAAGGACGTTGGGAAGGCCTTCGGCCTCCTCGCCGGCCTCGCCTCGGACCGGTTGCCTCCGTGGGTCATCCTGCTCATCGGCTCCGTTGAAGGGCTCGTGGGCTACGGCGCTCAGTGGCTCGTGGTCAGCGAGAGAGCCACGCTCTCATATTGGCAGGTATACATAAATTAATAACGATAAAATATGCGTAGCAAGTAGGGTTTAGTTTTCTAGGGTAAAACGCATTGCATCATCATGATAGCCACTCAAGTCAAATGTCTATATGGCTTTGGGTGTGTATACATTCGATCCACACAAGAATTGACTCTTTCTTTGGGGTCGTCTTGGTCTCGAATTAATATTGTCTTCAAGCCGCAAAAATTCTAAATTTTTTTCTTGCTTCCCAACATCTTTTTTGCGGGACCCCTTTTTTTCCTTACTATGATGCTATTTTTCCATCTTTGCTCTGAGTTCTTAGCAACCAAAATGAGTCCCGAAACGGAAAGAATGAACAGATTCTTTCTCCAACCTTCAAGAAGAAAGAAAGTATGAGAGAAACAATGCACTTCCGGCCCTGTTATTGTCATACGATGAAAGATAGAAAACGTCTCAACTCAGCCAGATCTTCATATAAATCACATTTTTATGCCATGTAATCGATTGATGTGTTTCGACCAAAAAAAAAAAAAAATCCGTTGATGTTAACAAATGCATATGTAGAAAGTTGTGTTAGTTGAGAAGAAAAAGGGTAATTAGACATATTAATTCCTCCCAAGTTCAGATTAAGATCGATGGAATTTAATCCTATCTAATGTTGTTCATTTGTATTGTCTGAAGAATATCCAGTGTTTCAATTTTCATGCACGCAGATGTGCATATTCCTGTGCATGGGGGGCAACAGCACGACGTGGATGAACACGGCAATCCTGGTCACCTGCATCCGGAACTTCCGGAAGAGCCGGGGCCCTGTCTCCGGCATCCTCAAGGGCTACGTCGGCCTGAGCACTGCAATCTTCACCGACATCTGCACCGCCCTCTTCTCCGACAGCTCCGCCTCCTTCCTACTCATGCTGGCTGTCGTCCCCATCGGCGTCTGCCTCACTGCCATGCTCTTCCTCCGTGAGGTCCCACCGTCTGCTGCCGAAGAAGGAGGCAATGAGGACGAGTCCCGGTACTTCACCATCCTCAATGGCGTCGCCGTCGTCGTCGCGTTCTATCTCTTGGCCTACGACTTCATCGGGTCGTCCCATGGACAAGTCTTCAACGTCGTGTTCGTGGGCATATTGCTGGTCCTACTGGCCTCCCCATTGCTGATACCTTTGTATGACTTGTTGAAGAGCTTCAATAGGAGCGGCTCACCGGACGTCGAGAGCACCGAGGCCATCGACGCGCCGCTGCTCGCGAGTCAAGAAACAGCGGAGGTGGCCGAGGTGCAGCGCCAGCAGGCGACGGAGGAGCCGGAGGCAGCGGCCGCCGATGGGGCGGGGGAGGTGAAGGGGAAGCCGGCGATCGGAGAGGATCACACGATTTTTGAGGCGATGAGGACGTACGATTTCTGGATACTGTTCGTGTCGTTCCTTTGCGGAGTGGGAACGGGTCTGGCGGTGCAGAACAACATGGGCCAGATCGGGTCGTCGCTCGGGTACGACGACGTGTCCGTCTTCGTTTCGCTGATCAGCATCTGGGGTTTCTTCGGGCGGATCATCTCGGGCACGGGCTCCGAGTATTTTATCAAGTAAGTTCCTTCCTTTCTCTGCACTCAGGACAGTCCCTCGAGGTTCCGTTTGACCCTAACCTACGTTACATGGTAAACAAATACCGACAACTTCGCTGTCTCCTAAACCGAAAAATCCCGTATCCTGAGCTTGTAGGGGTCGACGGGGGTTTTGGTCTTCTTCTTGATTTTGAGGAGATAAGAGCAGAGCTCACATGATCTTGTCACATTGATGACTGATGGGGCCCCATTAGCTTGACCCTGACTAGTAACTACCAATCTCCCTCCTCCCAACTAATAGTCCGCCCGCGGTAGGAATTCTTGCTCCACTCTTTTCGATCATCGGTTGCAGAAACCCTATCAAAGTATGCATGAACGAAATACGATGTTAAGATTTTTGCTCGGCTCGGTAGGTCGCGCGAGAGCTTCAAGAACTTGCACATCATGTACCATGTTTCCCCCACAAATTTCGTGAAGTGTTAGATTAAATGACTTCCATTGAACACAAATTTCGTTTCTTGGTGCAAAATGCTTTTTGGGTTTTCCTGCTGTTGACTAGCAATCTCACTCCCTCTAGCGCGCGGCGATAATTATTGCCTTTGGCGGTCCAACAAGCCATTAATTGCATTGAGATTTCACTGTTTCCATTTTGTCCCTTCTCAACTTATCATGACTCGCTGGCCTTGCTCTTGCATGTGAACCCACTGAGGATAGATCACACGGGCAAGAAAAAAAAAACTGTTCCGTCCCCTAAGCTCATCTGGAATGTTGATTATGTGGGCCCCTGGTGAAACTCACGAGATCAGCGGTTCATATTGTTGGTAGTCCACATCTCTATAGTCTATGCCATACCAGCTCAAAAGACTCATAATTGGTCGATACATAGTACTGAAACTTACCTTATTTTTTCTCCTTCAGGAAAAATGGATCGCCAAGACCTTGGTGGAATGCGGGCTCTCAAATAGTGATGGCCATGGGGTTCGTCGTCATGGCCTGGGCATTCCCGGGATCCCTATATGTCGGCTCCATTGTCGTCGGCCTATGTTACGGCGTTCGTCTGGCCATCACGGTCCCCACGGCCTCTGAGCTCTTCGGCCTCAAATACTATGGCCTCATCTACAACGTCCTCATACTCAACCTCCCGCTTGGCTCCTTCCTCTTCTCCGGCCTCCTTGCTGGCCTGATATACGACGCTGAGGCGACGTCAACAGCCGGCGGCGGCGACACTTGCAGCGGGGCGCATTGCTATCGGATCGTGTTCATAGTCATGGCCGTCACGTGCCTGATCGGATGTGCATTGGATGTGTTCTTGGCGATTAAGACCAAGGCACTTTATGCTAAGATTCAAGCGAGCAAGAACTCCAAGCAGAGTTAAGCCAAAACCCATTAATAATTTCGGCCAATCAATGGTTTTTAGCAAGGAAGAGGACATTATTTTTTTTTTTCGATTGAGGTATGATTAACTTGCTTGAATTTGATGTACTATTGATTCTTTCTCGAGATATATCATGAAGTTTGAAGCTTTGGACGAAGAGAATGACTTCGGAGCTTAATCCATTCACTCAACCAGTTAGCTATTGCTGCTCAGCATGCTCAGTGCTCTCGACATTTCAGCGCGCTTGGAAAATTGAAGAGACGTGTTTTCTAAGAAGATTTAGCTAACAAGTAACTAATTAATTTTTTTTCACGGCTCTCAATACATTATTTTATTTTTTACATTATGATGGCATATCCTTAAAATGTTCCATCTGAACTTTGAGACTTAAACTATGGGGGTATTCCCTCCTAGGTGGGGAAGAAATTATATGCCTAGGAATAGGGGGGCCTCCGAGGGGAAGTAGACTTCCTGTCTTTTATTCGAAAAATGTCACTGTCGAATAGATAAGTATAGTATGAGATTTGACATGGTACTCATTCTTAAATTTAAGCTAAACACCAGAAAATATTATTATTTTTCGAAAAATACTTTTTTGGAAAATACTTTTAGAAACGCAATTTTCGTGAAACGAAAGAAGCCTAATTAAGACAATTTTACGGCTTTCAATACGTTATTTTATCTCCTTGTTACATATAATTACTACTTTCGAAAACAAATCATTTCTCTTTTAAGTATATTTGACATGAGCCCAAGGGCACTCATATTTTTTTTTCTTTGATAGAGAAATTTTATGTATAAGAAATTCCACAGAAATTTGAATTCTAATAGATAGGAAGTTTTAAGAAAAATATTATTTTTACATCGCCTAAATTACTTGTGTACTCTCGAGTTCTCTCATGGGGACCTCCTCGGCTCATGTGAAAACGTTGCAATTTGCTTCTACGTTGCCGACAATGCAAAAGAACTGCTGACGATTCGATCAACTTTAGAAAAGTATTCTAGAATCAATTTTTCTTTTGTTCAAGAAAGATGCTCGTTATATCTTAGGATGCTCGATTCTCTTTCAAAAACATGTGCGCGTGAAACAAAGATAATCCACCACTAGGCGCAAAAGGACAATTCAAAAGCTTATTCTATGTTCTTCCCCCCTAGATATAATTAGAATAAGAACCTTAGATATTTCTGCACAGTACTTGCGCTACGCGTTCCGATACGTTAATTTAAAGAGCACCACGGCGATCGGACCCAGCATGCGACGTCAATACAGTGAATTATGGGGTCTTCGTCAAGAGTGGGACCTCTAGGGTTTTGTACATTAATCTGCCGAAAGGCCAAAAAAAACAGGTACGGCCAATGGCAACAGGTTGAAAAATCATGGCAGATAAGAAGCTGACAGATCCCCTTCGGCCAATGAAACCCGTTGCTCGTGCGTGTCCCTGTGGGAAAAGTCACGTTGCAGCCGTATAGACTATACGCACCGCATCATTTACAGAATCAGTCAATATAATATTCCTTCATTATCGCCTTATTTATAGCAACTTGCATATAGTCATCCGACACAATAATTTGATAATAATCAAATTATTACTCGTGTGACATAAATGAACCGATCGAATCATACCAGTTTTGATTAGGTAACGATCGAGATCAGCTCGTCTAACGCTGGCTTGATCTCAAGTTTGAGTTTACTTGTTGACCTCGGGCTTGCTCATAATCAAATCGATAGGCTCGCCAGTTTTATTGGGTACCCGTGATTTGAACTGACCTTTTGACATGAAGCCAAACCCTCGAAATTCTGTGCTGTACGTGAAGCTTGGTGGTTTAGGTACAGTCAATGTTTACCACAGGTACTGAGAAGAAACCAACTGGAAGAGAGGAGGAACGGACGGAATATCAGTCTAAGATAGCGACGGCGGTAGGCCGTCGGCAGAGCCACCCAAAGGGGACGGCCATTAATCTTGTCTTCGCCTTCGGCCGTCAATGGTGATCAATACAGCTGTCTCACACTTAAACTGATAAGTTGATTATTGTCCTTATCTGATAAGTTGATGTCTTATGTCAGGCCGCAAGTTGAGGACAGTACGCAGCCTCCATGTGAGATTTTTCAAAAGTATCGTCTTCCTCTCATTTCTTTATCGATCCAGCTCTTCTTAAGTATAATAAGGAAAGCGGATCCTTTTTGATTTCCTGCGATAGACCTCTGATTTCTCCTGAAGTAGGTACAAACCTGTCTGGAATTGATGAAAAAAATCAGGGACAGGCTGTACGACAGACCGTACCTGCCACATGCATCTTACCAACTAGTGGTGCATGGTGGGGCGGGCGTGTGTGGTGATAGCTGATAAGCGCAGGTCCCTCTCTGTTTGGCATTTTCTCCACGGCCAAGATGACGAATCTTTCAAATTGAATTCCTACCACCAAAGTTTGGCATTTTCTCCACGGCCAAGATGACGAATCTTTCAAATTGAATTCCTACCACCAAAGGATGTAAAAATCAGATAAGTCTTTGCCTTTTGATGATAATCTTGTCTGGTTTTCCTGTTCATTACCGCTACAGTATCTAGGTGCAGAAAGTCACTACCGTGTTGAGGCAATTTATATTACAAAATGTTATCTCGTATTTGCAGGACGATCTCAATGATTTTTAATTTTTTTTTTTGATAGAAAAACAACATAGGGAAAGACTATCAATTTTGACAATCAAGAATTGTCATCGTAAGAACTCCACACCTATAATTGAGACATTCGATTTGAATTATGACTATCTCTCAATAATTTCTTATCAATAATCTTTGCTTGTAATAATATCTGACGATAGTCTTTTGATTGTGTGTTTATCATACTGTAACTATCAGCATCTTATCAACTAGTCGTGTAGGGTGGGGCGGGCGTGAGTGGTGATAGCTGATAAGCACGGGTCCCTCTGGGTTTGGCATTTTCTCCACGGCCAAGATCACGAATCTTTCAAATTGAATTCCTCCCACCAAAGGATGTAAAAATCAGATGAGTCTTTTCCTTTTGATTATAATCTTTTCTTGTTTTCCTGTTCATTACGGCTAAAGAATTTAGGTGTGGAAAATCACTATCGTGTTGAGGCAATTTGTATTAAGAAGTATTATCTTGGGTTTGATAAACGATCTTGATGGTCTTCGGATTTTTTTTCCTTTTTTATTTTCGAGTAGAAAAATAAGACGGAGGAAGACTACCTATGTTGACAATCCTCAATTCTTAATGATTGTCATCGCAAGAACTCCACGCTCATGATTGAGACATTCGATTCGAATCACGACTATTTCTCAATAATCTCTTATTAATAGTTTTTGCTAGTACTAATATCTGACGATAGTCTTTTGATCGTGTGTTTAGCGTGGCTCACCCTTTTTTCTTTTCTTGTAAGGTTATGAAGTTTGATTTTCTTATTTAATATCGATGGCTTCAATTTTTTAAAATATCAATATTTGTATGTTGGGTCATCCAAGCAAAAACTTCCATTATTTGTAGTTTTAGTATACTCGAGTGCTTCTCTTTTTTAAAAGACTACACGAGCTTTCAAAATAATCATTAATATGACCCTTTGTAGTTATATTAATATTTTGGAGGAGAATATGCTCCTTCTTTTTCTAAACAAACAAACAAATCTCACGGATCTGTATTATTGGATTCCTCTATATTCAATCATTCTCTAGTTTGTTGTATCTAATTTGAAGGAAATTAGAACCTTTTCTCATTTGTTGTATCTATGAAAATTCATGATAGACTATGCTTAATCTTCGTTGGTGTTAATTGGGTCTTGTATGGTTGTTTCACATATTGAAATCACACATTTCTCGGGTAAGTGAGTAACGTTTCTAGAGTGGCAGCATGAGAGCCAAATTTCCGTTCTAGATATGCGTCACCTAATAATTTATCATGCACTCAGTTCCTGATTCCGGTTGTTCGTGTTAGGTATTTTAGCAGTTTTGAAATATTTATTAGAAACTATAACTGTCATAAAAGTCATCATATTTGTAACAGTTTTGCAACGGCTGTATAACGGTTTTCTAACGGCCATATAACGGCTTTCCAACGGTTATCATTTTAATCACCAATCGATTTATGACGATTTCCTAACAGCTTTCTTTTTCTCTTATTTAAATATAAATTAAACTTCAAACCACAATCTTTGAAAAAATACTATGTTCTCATTTATATATTTTTACTGAGTTATACACATAATATCATTATATTTCCTTCTATTATTCAGTGCGGAATAAAGAAGAAGATCTGTTGTATTTTGGGAGGATAGTTGCTGAAGTTTTACGCACCGAGTTTCGTTCTCTAAGGGGCGGAATTATCCTTGATTTCTAATCTTTTTCAATGTAGTAATTATTACTATTTTAATGTATTCTAATATTTTTTCAACAATTCAATTTCTTGAATGTTTCTCGTATTGTTTCAGTCTGATCTACAATTGAGAGAGAGGTACTAGAAGTATCTCGCACCCCTCGGATGCCAAGGTTCGTTTCACAATTGTCTTGCATGCATTCAATGTCCCTGCAAATTCATCTGCCCTTCAATAATAGAGCGGGCTTTTGGACGGTCCTCAGTTAGCTTCGGATTTAAACAAAAACTATGGTCATCTCCGGGTGGAATCGCTCGATGTTAAATGTGGAAGTAGCCAAGATGGTCGGCCATGGCAGGCAAATTGCCTGTCAAAACAGCACTACAGACAACGAACATCAACGAGGCCAGACACGGGACCCGCCGTTCATATCAATCACTTTTCCATCAAACCCTATATCTCTTGCTAGATCCGTCGTCCTTTACCACCAACCCACTGACTGGCTCTAGATCGATAATCTGTGTGCGATCGGTCTTGACTGACTTGGACACAGTTGGATCTCTACTGGTTACTCGCTCCGAGCTAAACTTTATGGCCGGAGTTCTCAGATTAAATCTTCCGTTTGCCATTGTTACTGAAAGTCATGTGAAACAATTGTTCGAAATCCTGTTTATTTATCCGAAGCATTTATCTCATTTACGAGCGGGAAAAACTCGATGATAAAGGAACACAAAAAGAAGAATTTAATATGGAGCTGATGTGTATGGTTTGTCTACGTCTCTTATGTCTGATCAGATCCGTGCACGCATCTAAGCATATGCTGGATTCGCTATCTTATATCACTGAAACGACTTATCACCCATGTGAAGAGCATCTTTCCTAGCAATATGTCATATTCCCTTCCTTTTTTTTGGCTCAGCAGGAGGATTCCTGTGGATTATTTTTTTTATATTGAATAGCTTTTGCCTCTGCTTTTTCCCAATTCGATCTAGCTGGAAGGCACATCCCGGACACTTCATTCGACAAAGATTTATTTATCTATTCACAACTCGGGGAGTGAATGGATCTTAGTAGAGAGGAAAGTCTCAACTGAAAGGACTATAATTAATTACCGACCTCCACCGTGTATTTAAGAGGCTAATTTTTGGTATTAGTGGGATCAATCGTAATTACGCCACTAAGGTAAACTAAAAGCAGTTTCGTCTCTTCCGTATTATTTATCCAAGTGGTATTTGAACATTGTACTTAAGATATTTTCATTTTCGGATGGTAAACAGTCCCAATCGAATTGATAATGATCCTCAAGATAATGAAGCATGTATGCCAATCAAATGTCGAATCAAAAGGTATCCGTATCACATTGATATGACATTTCACATCCAAACTAGTCCCCATCTAAATTATAGATATGCCAACATGACATCTCGTGTGAATCATGTGCATGTTTATCTTCCTCAAAGGTAGTCTTGCGCTGCCAATCTTGTCCTCAAGATACAAATTCTATTTCTTGCTCTCCATCTAGGTTTTATCTCTCTTGAAGGTACCCGTGTTTTCTCTATCCTTTCCCGCTTTAGCTGAACCGAGCTTCGTTTCGAATCCAGCATGCCCGGAAGGGTTTTCGCCTCGTGCGTGCTCAAGAAAGCCATTTGGCTTCTGTCCCTTTATTGCCTAAATCATCGGGTCATAAGTAGCACTGACCAAAACTTGCAAGGAAGAAACAATGACATACGACCCAAACATGTCCAAAACAAAGCTCGATTGTCTTGTCTTGAGGACACTTGCGAATCATTTCTCTGTCATGCCTTATGTAGTGTTGTAGTCGTCCTCAAGAAACAAAGAACCGATGGCGGATTCGACTTTGATACCGAATCTAGCAATTTAGCCTGCCCAAATTGCTTCCCAAAACCAACCGAGTGACATCGCCTGGTAATTGGTTAACTTCAGCTATTTTCCTTGCAAATGGACGAGCGCAGAGGTTACAGATATTAGAACCTTTCTCATTTGCGAATGTGCATCGAAGAATATGCTGAGATGCTCCAATTTCAATTGTTCATGTTATGGCTAGATCTATCACCTAGAGAAGGATGTATAGGTGATTGTGTGGAAATGAAAAAATTTAAACAAATATTGCAAGGAGACAACTTTTGATGAAGTGGTCAAATCTTACCAGTGTACAATTCTATCACAATAAATAAAAATGAGTAAATGAAAGAGAATTACACACAAAAGGTTATAGTGATTCGGCTTTTGCAAGTTTACGTTTACTCTCCCGTACTATAACCTATTGGTGGGAATCCGCTGATAAGAATCGATAAGAGATTACAAGATTTGAACTCTGAAGACTCAAGCTCGTGTGTATAACTCCTCAGACACTCTCAACCTCTAAATTGTTACACAATGATGCTCACAGAGACAAAAGTATAAGATCACAAATACCCTTCAGAGTTTTGAATTAAAAGCTTCAATTCTCATGAATGCGAATTTTTTTCTTCAGCTTCGAAACCTCCTTATATACTCCTCCTAGTCCAAGTCGACCATTGACCATATCTCTAGGAGGACTTAGCCAATTTACCCGTTGGCCTGGATCTAGTTGAGAAGATCAGTTGATGCTTCCCATAATTTCTGCCACCCATACATAATTTGGGTTTCCATAAGTCGAGTACTTCAAGTGGAAAGTATGTTTCGCCGTAAATGGGTTGTTATGGAAAAGTTGAATCACTGATAGATATTAGGAGGACTTTCCTTTTGGAACTCTTTACTTTCCTTTTGGAACTCTTTATAAATATGGTATGGAATCCAACTAATCGTTTGATAAAATACATAAGAAAGGAAATAATTAAACGATTCTAATTCCAATTAATAACATCTTATTACATCCTATCAGACTTTCCACTTGAAAAATACTTATCATCGGAATCAAATTATTTACTCCATATAAGTTTTGTTAATCTTCAAAATCAATTGGGGAAATTTCTTCAAACAGCCAACCTAAGCATAGGGAATCTTTTTAAAGGTGTTTATGGGTGATAGAACCAAGACAAGAAGAATGATAATGCTTGGACTTTCATAGGAATTTTCTTTTTCTTTGGGTGTTGATATTTAAGATATATGTTAATATTTAATGTATAATCCATATTGTTGTGGTTGCTTAGAGATATGAATGCAAATTTGACTTTAGGAAAATTACCCAAAAAATTCTAAACATATTGCATTTTTATCAATTCAAATCATAAACATTTCAAATTAGTCAATTGAGTCCTAAATATTTTCATATTTTGTCAATTGAGCCCATCCAATCAATTATAATTGGAAATCATTAATGTGCTCGCTAAGCATCTTACATGGCATAGTCGATGTAAATGTGAACAATTTTTATAATTTTTTAAGAAACTGATTTTTTCTTCTTCTTTTCCTTTTTTTTTTTCTTCCAAACTCGATGAGGGTCGCCGTCCAGCCCTCACCTCCAACCCTCATTGTTCACGTCAACACTGACTATCTTACATGGTACTATTAACGTTCACGTTAGCAATTTCTAGTCAAAATTAGTCAAATGAATTCAATTGACGAAGTGTGAAAATGTTTAGAACTCAGTTAACACAATTGAAATATGTAAAATTGAATCGGTGAAAGTGCAATAGATTTAGGACTTTTTGGACAATTTTCGCTTTTAACTTTATATGATATAAAACTTTGTAAGTCTCAAATTTGATTCCTCCCATCATTTTCTTCTGGAATTGATGGATTCATGTCTGTTCTCACCGTTCACGTTCCATCTCCTGTTTCCTTCCCCAGATCTGGACACACCTTCATTCTACTTTTGGTTTTCACCACAGCAGATTATCATCTCCTCAAAATTTCCGATCACCCGTATAAACCCTCGCGAACCTCTCTTTGCCCAATCCCCATCCACAGCCTCTGCTGCCGTCGCCGCTGCGTCTTTGGTGATCGCAACATTGGGCGACCGCAACAAGCATCGCCGCTGTCCGTCCCCCCTCTCTAGCAAAACTCTCCAAGACACATGTGACGGGCAGGAAAGAAATGGTAGAGCCGCGGTGGAGACGGAGACGGCAGTGAAACGACGCAAAGTAAATGGACATATGGCGCGACCTATTGAGCAACCTGACAAATGGGAGCACTGAACGTAAATGATAGATCCGCATTCACATTTGAGAATTTTCCCTCCTTTACATTAGTTATTAAGTTCTCAAACATGTGGCCTTGACTTCTCTAACAGTTTAAACTTTTGGGCAATTGACCGGTGGCGGCGGATCATGGTAATTTGCTGCAGAGCACCATGGTTCCGAGCCATTGGTTCGTGCATGCTATGATTATAAACATTAAATAAGGCCTCGCCCCACTCATCTCTCTACATAAAAAGTGAAAATGGTTCCGAGCCATTGGTTCGTGCATGCTATGATTATAAACATTAAATAAGGCCTCGCCCCACTCATCTCTCTACATAAAAAGTGAAAACGTCCACGAGCATATTAAGAGAAATTCAAGTCTCTCTATCGACATCCAATGGAGAAAATTACCAAAATAATCTTAGACTTATTGCACATGTGCCAATTTAATCATAAACCTTTCAATTTGGTTAATTTAGTTTTAAAGTTTTTGACAATTTGTCAATTTAGTTTTAAAATTTCTAATTGTGCTAACTTAGTCCTTAAATGATTTGCCAATTTAATTGGTTGAAAATCAATGAGATGACAATCTAGTAAATACCAATCATCTTACGTGGCATGGTCAATGTTAATATAACAATTTTTTGAATTTAATATAATTATTTCTTCTTCTTTTTTCCATCCTTGAGTCGGCAAGGTCACGGCCAACCCTACTCGACCATAGCCAAGGGTCGGTGACCTTTGCTTGGTTTGGGCAAGGGTGTTGCAGCCTAGAGATGGAAAAGAAAGAAATGGAAACAAAATAAAAATTTCAAAAAAATATACCACAGAAGATAGCCAGTGCTAACTAGACCACTAATTAGGGATTTTCGGTCAAAATTGACTAGAATGATTAAATTAACAAATCGTCAAAAAGTTTATGAATAAATTGACAAAATTAAAATTTTTAAAATTAAATCAAAAATTTTAGGACTAAATTAACCAAATTAAAAAGTTTCAAATTAAATTGATATAGGTGTAATAAATTCAAAATCTTTTTGGTAATTTTCCCGACATTCAACATAGATGTGCGCACGATCGTATTGATTTTCATACCTAAAGGCGTTCAAACTTTTACTGAGTTATCTTCCTCGTTGTGTAAAAGCAACTAGGAATAATTTCGATTCCTCTGGTTCTCCACTCGTCTTCCCCTTGACTCGCACTCAGCGCACCTCATTCCAAACCCATCCCCTGTTTTGAAATGGTTCCCAAGTCTTGACTATGAACAGCCAAAAAAACACCACCTTCTTGACATTTTCCTGATGCTCCCGTTTTCCATTAGGGTCCCCACAATTATTGAAATACGTATACTCTTTAGCGCCAGATATGTCATAGAAAGACAAGAACAGGCCTGCCATACCATAACCATACGGTCCATACCATACGTTCGTCTGTTGTTTTTACCGTAAAAGAAAGAAGAGGCAGGAACCTCGGCAGGAACCTCCCACCGTACGTGTCGGCTTCGCTCCCGGCGGTCACCTACCTCGAAGTCCTCGAACCGTGTATATTCGCACCCCCGAATAATTAAATAACATACTCGGAAAAGAAAAAAGGGAAATTATAATAACGTGGGAATTAAATCTCCCTCCTTATAAACACGCTGCCCCCCATTCAACGCACTCGCCACCCACCATTCAAATCCCTCTCTTCTCGCCCTCCCTCCTTCCTTCAACCGCTGCTCGGACTCGGGCTCTTGCTCGGGCTCGGACTGCTCGTTCGGCTCCATGGCCTTCCGACTGTCCTCCCCGCCCTCCTCCGCCGCCGCGGCGGAGGCGTGGAAGTGGCTGGGCTTCGTGACGGCGGTGTGGGTGCAGGCCATCTCCGGCAACAACTACACCTTCTCCAACTACTCCGACGCCCTCAAGTCCCTCATGGGCCTCACGCAGCTCCAGCTCAACAACCTCTCCGTCGCCAAGGACGTCGGCAAGGCCTTCGGCCTCCTCGCCGGCCTCGCCTCCGACCGGCTCCCGACGCCGGTGATCCTGCTCATCGGGTCGGTCGAGGGGCTGCTGGGCTACGGGGCGCAGTGGCTGGTCGTCAGCCGGCGGATCCAGCCCCTCCCGTATTGGCAGGTAAACCACACGCACCGCCCAATCGATGTTTCAGAGAATATTTTTCCGAGATAATGCTCCGTGTTGCCCTAAGAACGACCCTAACATATATGGCTTCTTCCTTTTTTGCCTTAAATTGGGATTTTTGGAGTTTTTTGGCTTTTCTCAGTGCGCTCAACAGCGAAGATTTCTCCGTGGGTAGCGGGAAAAGGTTCTTCCCTCATTCAATCGATATTTTCAAGTCATATATGATAAACTTCTAAAAAAAAAACTTCTATTCTTTAATTGAAAATTTTATTTAGTGTATCTTAAGCCATTCTTTTATTATTGTATTTTGTATTGCTTTAACGTAGAAGAGAACTTTTCCCCCGAGGGTATTGAACTTGTGGGCAAAGCATTACCCAGTTTGCCCCAGTTTGTGTTTGCTTAGGAAACAAGCTTTCTCTTCGCCTCCAATAATAAATATTATTCCAATTGGACAAAGGTAGGAATGAGCACAACAAGACAGGGAAATTCTCCTTTTGCCCCTGTTTAATCTTTCCCACTTTGATATTCACGATATACCGGTTGACCTAACTCGAAAAAGAAAATAAATAAAAAAATGAAAGAAAGAGAAAGGAAAACCTGCTGACAATCCACGTTTTCGCCCGTCACTGAACCGCTCGGGGTTGTATGGGGACAGATGTGCATCTTCCTGTGCATGGGAGGGAACAGCACAACGTGGATGAACACGGCGGTCCTCGTCACCTGCATCCGCAACTTCCGGCGCAACCGCGGCCCCGTCTCCGGCATCCTCAAGGGCTTCGTCGGCCTCAGCACCGCCATCTTCACCGACATCGCCGCCGCCCTCTTCTCCTCCTCCCCCTCCTCCTTCCTCCTCCTCCTCTCCCTCGTCCCCTTCGCCGTCTGCCTCTCCGCCGTCCTCTTCCTCCGCGAGTCCCCTCCTCCCGCCCCCGCCGCCGCCGCCGCAGCCGCCCCCGAGGACCCCAAGGACGAGTCCCGCTACTTCGGCGCCTTCAACGCGGTGGCCGTCGCCGTCGCCGTCTACCTGCTCACGTTCGACGTGACCGCCCCCACGGTCCCGCCTTCTCCCGCGTTTTCGCCGCCGGCCTCCTCGTGCTCCTGGCCTCGCCGCTGGCCGTGCCGGCGTACTGCTTCTTGAAGAGCTTGACCTCCTCGGGGGGCCCCTCTCTCGGGGGCTCCGACATGGAGAAGCAGCGGGGCCGGGGCGACCTCGCCGAGCCGCTGCTGAGGCAGGAGGTCGTCCCGGAGAGCCAGCAGAAGCCGGAAGTCGTGGAGGCGGCGGCGGCGACGGAGGAGGCGGCGGTGGAGAAGAGGAGGCCGGCGATCGGAGAGGACCACACGATATTCGAGGCGATGAGGAGCGTGGATTTCTGGATCCTGTTCGTGTCGTTCTTGTGCGGCGTGGGGACTGGGCTGGCGGTGATGAACAACATGGGGCAGATGGGGTTGGCCTTGGGCTACGCCGACGTGTCCATGTTCGTCTCGTTGACCAGCATCTGGGGATTCTTCGGCCGGATCGGGTCGGGTTCTCTGTCCGAATACTTCCTCAAGTAAGTTCCCTGCCCCCCGCTCCGCTCCGCTCCGTCATTTTATGGTCTCATTAAATTCTAAATCCATGAAAAACCCTCAATTTGACTTTGTCATTAATAGTTTATTAATGTAATTTTCGCTCAAATTGGTCGGCTAGTGGTGTCGACCGTATCTGGGGGAATGATTTTCGGGGTCTGTGTCCGAATTTATCAAATGGGCACACGTCGCTTTAAAGTTGCTTTCGACTAGAATCTTCCTTTTTCGCTTTAGTAACAGCCCGATCCGCACCAACTCTTAGAACTGATTGGGTGTTTTAATTAACCATATAAAGAGGTCACAAGTCAAAAAGCGGGATTGCTTGAGATTGGCCGTTCAATGTCCACTTACCATACGTCACGTCACTTTGGCAGTTGAATTACTGTCTAATCCCTTGTTATGCATACCGACCTGAGAAAAGAGCCACACGTTCTTGCAATGCACATTGATTCTTATGAAGGTTTCCCAGTGATCTCATGGCTTGTTCGATGTCGTTCTTTTCAGGAAAGCCGGAACTCCAAGACCGCTCTGGAACGCGGCGTCCCAGATCCTGATGGCTGTTGGCTACGTGATCCTGGCCATGGCGCTGCCCGGCTCCCTATACATTGGCTCGATCGTGGTCGGCATCTGCTACGGCATCCGCCTGGCCGTCACAGTCCCCACCGCCTCCGAGCTGTTCGGGCTTAAGTACTACGGCCTCATCTACAACGTCCTGATCCTGAACCTCCCGCTCGGCTCATTCCTCTTCTCCGGGCTCCTTGCTGGCCTGCTGTACGACGCGCAGGCGACCAGCACAGCTGGGGGCGGGAACACCTGCGTGGGGCCCCACTGCTACCGGCTCGTGTTTGTGGTCATGGCAATTGCCTGTGTCGTGGGGTTCGGGTTCGATGTGCTGCTTGCCGTGAGGACCAAGAAGGTCTACGCCAAGATCTATGCCAGCAAAAAGTCGAGGAAAATGGGATCTGATGGTCAATGATGACGTTAGTAATTCGATAGGCTGCTACGGTTGTAGGGCAAGGGACTGTGTTCTATTCCTGGGTTACTTTTTCTTTGGCCCAGTGATAAGTTTATAGATAGAGAATATGCAGATTCTTTGGAGAAAGAACCTTAGGTCAACCTACAGTTTGACAACCTTCATGTGATATTTGGGGGGGGCCTAAAAGTCGTAAGGAGCTGTCTGCTAAGCAGTCGTACTGTGCAATTCTTTTAAAGGGTCTAAGTCCACAAATTTTTAGTATGACTCGCAGATCTTCCTAATTAATTGGAGAATCTCTCCATTTCATGCTATTGCTTTGGTTGTTTACCCAGAAAAGGAAAAGAAGATCCAAATCCATGTCCAGACAGACCATTTAGAATGCAATTCTTGAAACACGCCTATGTTTTCTTGCCTGATTCTTCATTCGGAGACTCTAAATGGCGCATCATGGTCTCACTCCTGTCTAAAGGGGCAATCGTCCTCCGTGGTAATCATGCTCAGACCGGCGTGAGACCCCTACGAATTCGAATATATGACCAGAAGGCAGCATATGAGGACATCTATGTACAAAATTGGTTGTGGAACTTTGTGGTTCCACTAGCTACAGGCAAAATTAAGAGTCAACTTTAGCTTGCAGGATACAAGAACGGAGACCCTTCTTCGTCTAGGCGGCGAAATGCTCCTGATAAAGACCTCTTCGAGATGATTTACCTGCCTGGAAGTGTCCAGGCTAATAATGTCAGTCACGGGGGTCATAAATATGGCCAGAAGAGGATAACTGATGTTAGAACAGATATGGCAAAACCCCAAGCGAATTGCACTTGCAGCAGACCTGAAAATGAAGCACCACTTGCATACTTGCTCATGAGGTACATGGTCGTCTTGTTCACCAGAGGTAGTAGCTTTGCTGATTCTTTGCGTGCGGTCAGGACCTTTTGGCTGCATATTCATGCCACATTGTTGGTAAAAGACTCATCAGTGAATTGAGAAGGTAACAAGTTGACAGGTTGAACATGACTTGATTGAACAAGTGTGGCATTATGAAACAAAGATGAAAGAGTTCTGGAATCCTTAAAGAGTATAATTATCACATTCTAAGCACACACAACAGTAGTCATCCAGGGTGGAGAGATGCTTTTAAGAAGGCCAATGATCTGCATGGGAACCAATTGCTTCTTGTTTAACCAGTGAACCTTTAATCCAACGGTAACATACTGGCTGAGTGTAATAATTGCCTCTCATAATTCAATCAAGATTAGCCTCTTGCTCTTTAACCTTGTAAAGCTGGCCTCAGAAGCTACCAGGAAAGGTTTTCAAAGACATGTTCTTTAGGGGAAATATTGTAGCTTTAAACCTGGCTAAGATGAACCATTTGCAATAATGACAGACAGACACAGTGAAGTTCTAGCCATTCAGTATCTAAACACGATAAACAATATATGAGAGCTTTGAAGCATGATCATGGCTATACAGAACTAGATTGTCATTGCATATTCCAGAGTTTCTTCTCCATATGAGTAAGAAGACAAACAAGTTATAATGGCAGAGGGAAAAGGAAACATGTTAACCAAAGGAAACATAGATAACCTCTTATTTACTCAAAGCAGAACTTACAAGCCCCTACATCAGACAAATTGTTTAGAAAACCTGTTTTCTTATTTTCACCTAAATTTCACAGACACGACTTAAATTATGACTTGTGACAATCCACCGCTATAACTCTTCGACCAACAGCATTACCCTTAATCTAGCCCATAGAAGGCTGCATCTACATGTAGAACAAACAACTTCTCGATGACAAATATGATATTTTGCCAAATCTGCTGAGCACGATATAGTTAATTCTACCACGAATCACTACCTATAACTACGACAGCACTGCTGACAGTGTATTTCTGTTTACATAGGGAGGATTCACAATATTAAAAATGCACATCATCAATCCAACATCTTTAAAAGCCTTTTAGACAATCAACTAGACATAAAAAGGGATCCTAACGTCATTGACTCTCTTGCTTGGTGTTCCTGTAATCTAATTCCTAGAAATTCAGTCCATTAGTTTAAAGTTTGATTCACTTTAGATGAACTATAAACATAAGCACAGCTACAACTACAGTAGTAAGCTGAAGAAGCAGTGGGGACAGAATAGCAGGAGCATAGACATTTTTTCATGCTGACAAACTAGCAACGCTGAAGAATGGACAAGCTTTATACGTCAATCGCAATGACTCCATCTTACATTTCGATGCCCATGTGCAAGCGTTTTACATAATTAGAGCTGCTTTGATTGAAAAGAATTTTAAAGTCTGCCTTCACTCAAAAAAGCATGAGTCAAGTCACTTCAAAAGCCTCGTGATGGAAGTCTAAGAATTACTTAACTTATCGTTTCCTATGACTTCTGTGGATATCTAAGTGAATCACACTTACTACAGGTTAATAATGCCCAGAGAAATTCAGATAATCATAATTTCTTCAAGTAGCGGAACTAGCTGATCAACTTTGGCTTCAATTCTCTGAGAAAAAAACACCAAAGTCACACCGTTTTTTCTGCCATAAGTATAAACAGACTTGCTATCAAACATTGTTTCATAGACAGTGAGATTGATGTCATCTCGAATTTGATCTTCATCACACAACCATCTTACAGTCATGATGGAACCATGATTGGATCATACAGCTTGATGCCACTAAGCCGAAGACATGGCTTCTATATGATGCAGAAAGAATTTCATAAAACCCATCTCCCCACTTCACCTCTCAGGTGAAGAAAGCTCCACTTTTGCAGCTCAAACCAAATAGAAAATAGACAATAACTTTGAGTAATCAAGAATGCATCTCCACTGTGACACTCTCACACTAGTGTCACATTCTCATCGCAGAAATATACTATTTTCTCAAAATGCTCCCATTTCACATGCGAAAACACACCATCTTTCATCATAGCACAAGCTAATGAAATCAATCAATTGATAGCAGGCTAGAAACTCTAGAAATAGCAAGCGAAAGCAAAACCGAAGCTGTGCAAAGTTCACCTGGTGTAAGGCAAGGGACAGAATATGATGATATAGTCCGCACCGGCACACGTGTAAGTGCTCGTCTTGTCGTCGTACGCGTAGCTATATGAGCGGGGGCAAGCGTTCTTGAAGAAAAGCGAGTACGGAGACGGCTGACACGTGTCGGGCGTCGCGTACGGCCCGCTACAGCAATACTGCGGGTCGCCGAACGCCTCGCACGCGCTCCGGCACGCCACGCCCCTCCCCGTCCCGTTCCCGCTCGCCACTTTCAGCTGCGCCGGGCACGCGCCGTTCAGGTCCACCAGGCACCCGGTGGCGCTGCACCCGCCGCTCTTCCCGCCCCGCGCCACCACGAGCATGGGGAGGTTGTACCCGTCCACCAGGCTGACGTCGTAGAAGTCCAGGCCGTCGGCGCCGTTGAGGGTGAACTCGGCGAGGGTGGCCGGCGGCTTGGCGCCGCCGCCGCCGCACTCCACCGTCCCGGAGCCGCAGTCCCCGGTGACGCAGGCGAAGCGGCCCTGGGAGTCCCGGCCGCAGAGGGTCCGGCCCCAGATCCGGCCGGACCAGGACCTGGGCAGGGGGACGGTCCGGGAGGCGCCGCTGGGGAGGGCGAAGCCGGTGGTGGGGAGCTGGGCCGTGTTGGCGCCGGAGAGCAGGCCGGGCCAGACGGTGCGGCGGCACTTGTTGACGATCTTGAAGGAAGTCGAGTGCACTCCTGCGAGAGCGCATCATAATTCACAAATTGCAGGAAATAATCAAGAAAAGGGTCGAGCGGAATTTGCATAACGATGCGAGGGAGATGAAAAAGGGAGCTCCTTGAATTTGGGTTTTCCATGTTTTTACCTGACAGGAGAGAGAGGGCGAGGAGACAGAGGACGGTGACGGCGACGACGAGGAGGCGATCCATTGGGGAGAGCTCTTCGCGCGCTCAAAGACTGCACAGTTTTGGAGTCCGGAGGAAGACGAAAACGGAAGATTCTGGGCTGGGCGTCGCTGTCACTCCAAGAACTTTACTTTTCTGGAGTGGAGGAGAGAACTGAACTCATCAGCATAACTGCACTTGCTGAACAATTTAAACTTTTTAAAATTGATATTATAAAAAAAAAAAAAAACTCGAATTAATGCATACGTGACAAATTTATACCGAACAAATCTAATTCCCAATTGATATATCCGTAAAAAATTTACCCTTCATTAATTCTTCCGTTAAATTTTACCAAAATAATTCTACCCACCTAAGAAGTTATGGACGTGGAATTTGCTTCAGCAAACTAAGTCTATATACAAACTTAAGGAAATTTTACTTTGGGATTTTATTTTCTGTATTGTTACTTAAATTAATTTATGGTTTTTCGTTGTATTAATGTTTTCATAAGGATTAAATTTATCATAAATATATCAATTTAAAATTTTTGATGAACTTTTCATAAATATACTAATTTGGTTTTTTTTTTTATGATATTAACCTAACTTTTATATATCAAGTGTATTTATGCTTAATTACGATGCAAATTTTATTTTCTCAAGACCACCTTCAAGAGCCACGGCCGACATGGCCGAAATGAAAAGGCTCCGCCCGACAGTGAAATTAGTAATTTAAAAAGTTAGCGGGGGACATTGTTTAGAAATATCGGGGAAAAAGAAGGCCATTGCATAGTCTAATAAGATAAAGGGTTAAAGTATCTATTATTGCAGCATTGCGAAAATGACTTTTGCTCTCGGTGACATTTGCTACAAAGTACGCACGCCACATTGCTTGAAGGATCAGCTAACGCCTGGACCACTCTCCGTCTGTTTCAGTAAAGATTCTTTTGCACGTACAGTGACCGCGGTATCTGCTGCGCGAGCCTTTAACCGAATCGCTCCGGTTCGGCTCGACTTCGTGATGGCTCGGGGAGCCTTCTTGGCAGACCGGGTTTGCTATCTGCAATTACCAGAGAGCCCAGTCTACGAAGCCCATTTTTTTAAATGGGAGAGGCCCATGAACGACGCTGGCGGAAGCCATGAAAAAGAGAGCAAGAGGCTTCAATTCCCTTTTTGTATCGTGAGGAAAATCCACTTTACATAGATAAATTGCGTGATGCTTGTGGTTGTTTACTGTAGGAGAGGAGTTGATGGGCAAACGACATGGTCGGCTAGAGTCGCGGTCCTCGTGTTTTGTCTTGGAGCTAGTTGGAGCCATCTCGGGCATCACGAGATGCTGCATAGAAAAGGGAAACCGATGCTCGGTATACGGCACAGAAAACGATTTTTGTCATTAGTAAAATTCCATATGAAAATACAGCTACTCAACGCCAAATGATAATCAGCACGTTTGATGACATTAACTTAATCTAACTGAAAATATCTAATCAAGTAAAAAAATTTCTAAATGTGTTCGATAAAAGATTTAGCCGATCTCTCATTAGGCATATCGTCTCACTCTTGCTATCTCGGCTTTCTCCATCGATGTTACCAAATCCCAATCGTAATCTATTGGAAGATATTATTTGTTATACGAGAAATCTTAATTGCATAATCCCCTCTATGTTAAACCTGTTCTTCTCGAGTTTTCAACCTCGATGATGCCCATCAAATTAGGGATTCCTGTTTAGTGCCCTCATCTGAATCATAACTTACTGAGATCATGAGATTATTCTGCTAAGTGGAGAGGCGCAACCGCGCACGAGTCGGGAGAGGAGCAGGGGCACGATCAAAAATATTCGTAGTCGGTACTGTCCTAATTTATGTTCCTCACGGTTCAGCAATGGGGCAAACACATAATTATGTTCCTCGCAGTTCAGCAATTGGGCAAACACGACAGATTTGGCGCACTAAATAGACATGTTGGGACACTATTCATGAAATGTTACTAATGACCTCACACCGACCGCCACCAGCACCACCACTCGACCCTACCGTGCCTCCCCGGTCCCATCACCCTCATGGTAACCCGAATTCCCCGAAAGTCTCCAATTCAACGAGACAATGACATCCTAGGCTTCGGCTTACACCAAGGGGGCCTTGTAACATCGATCAAGGCCCATCTCATAATCACGGCTACTGAAAGATAGGTCAAAACAAGGGATATCGATAAGATTCTGGAGACTCAAGTAGCTTTCACCGTAGATATCGTTCCCTTTTCCCCTCTTTTCAACAACAGATTAGAAAGCACATTTCTTCACGCACGGGAATATTCTGGGTCGAACGTGATGCCACGCCATACTTAGATAATACATCTTTCCGAGGGCCTTACTGTGCAAATATAGGTAGGAAGCCAAATGACAAGAGGACAAGAACTCGAACCAAATCGCCATCCACCGCATTCAATTAAAAGGTGGGACAGAGAAGATCAACAGAGAGAGGCGGACTCGTTTCCGACTCACTTTCAAGTCCCCCTGCCCTCGCGCTATCAAATGCCGAAACGCCATCCACGCATTAACTACGGTCCTACCTAATCAGCCACAGCTACTAAACGCCCCCCTTTCCCCCCAAGTCAAAAACTCAACTTCTCGCCCATCCAAAGTTCAATCACTGTAGCCACAAGCGGAAAAAGATGGACTGGCCCGACCCCCACTAGTCAATAAAGCAGAGAGGGAGCGCACACTGCCCCCCCCCGAAACACAGTGCGTTTCCTATAATTGGTGAGCTCTAATGCTCTGGCGACATTCCCGTAAATGTATCCCCCCTCCATTTACTCAATGCCCATGTTGTCGCGACTCTCACTACCAGCAATAATAATGGCGTCGGAATCCAAAATGGGTATTCTACCAGTCCGCCATAATCACACCCCAACATATAAACACACTTCGCATCCAGAGAGAAACACGGGACGAAATTTCTTGTCGATTAGATGGTGCATTCAAAGGACCTAACCTACACCAATTTCGAATCCTGCTTACGACCCTACAGGGATCAACATCATCATCGCATCACCACGCCCAACAGCATTTAACCAAAAATGAAAAGATGATTTTGGCGAGAGAAAAAAACACGAGTCCTAAACACAACAACAATGTTGTCACATGAAACGCATGCAGAGCATAAACCCAAAAAAAATGAAAGACCTAAGCAGCAAAAGTCACGCGCACACAACCGAAGGGATAGAGATGTAAATAGAGGAGAGTCGGACTCGGGGGCTGAAGACGAGCTCCGTACGGGCGAGATTTACTCGCCGCCCTGAGGACACTCCCTCGCGAAATGCCCTGGCTCTCCACACTTGAAGCAGTTCCCTCCTCCTCCTCCGCCGCCGCCGCCGCCGGCGGATCCTCCGTACCGGCCGCCGCCGCCGCCTCCTCCGCTGCTCTGGTAGCAGTCCCTCGCCAGGTGCCCGGTCTCCCCGCAGTTGTAGCAAGCACCCCCTCCCCCGCCGCCGCTGCCGCCGTATCCGCCGCCGCCGCCGCCGTAGCCGCCCCCTCCGTAACCCCCGCCGCCTCGCCCACCCCTGCTGCCGTACCCCCGCCGCCGCCGCCGCCGTACCCTCCGCCTCCTCCATACCCACCGCCCCCGCGACCGCCCCTGCCGCCTCCTCCTCCGCCGCCTCCGCCGCGGGTGCTGCCCAGGACGTTGGCCCCGTCGGGGCCGGTGACGTCGACGGCCTTGGTGCGGCCGCCGTCGGACTCGATCTGGAACTCGACGGTCTCGCCGTCGCCGAGGCTGCGGAAGCCCTCGGTGCGGATGGAGGACTGGTGGACGAAGAGGTCGTCGCCGCCGTCGTCGGGGGTGATGAAGCCGAACCCCTTCTGGTCGCTGAACCACTTGACCTTGCCGGTGAGCCTCTCCCCCATCTCGCCGAAACCCTAGAACCTCACAACCCTCCTTCGCACAGAGAGAAAAAGAACACACCTCCCCACGAACGCCCTCTCTCTCTCTCTCTCTCTATTTTCTCTCTCCTCTGCGAAAGCGAGAGAGTTTTTTCCTCTTTTTCTGCCACAGCGTGACCAGGGGGGCGCTTCAATATATACAAAAAAGAAATGTTTTAGGGGAGAGCGACGCGGCACGAGGCGGGGAGGAGAGAGAGAGAGAGGGAGTGGGGGAGTGTGTGTAATTAAGGAATTGCCCTTTCCCGGGAGGCTCTCGCGGGGCCCGCCCCGGTGCCCTTTTTGGGGAATCCCCAACGACGGCGAGAATTGCGTGAACTTTTCTGATCCAACGGTCGGGGCGTCGTGTCAGAGCGGACCTCCCCTCGGGAGATTTGCGCGCAAGTTGAATAGGTCAAACCGAAAGCTCTTCATTTTCCCTTTCCTTTTTCTCTTTTTTCTTTTTTCGGATTTTGCTGAAAAGACCATTTCGTCCATTTCTTCAAGATTCTCTCTTGCGTTGGGCAATTTTCTCTGATTTTCTTCAAAGTGTAGATATGGAAAATTGCATGATATGAATGTTTTTTTTTTTGGTACTTTTGGAGATCTAACTCGCTTATAATCAATCATATACCGACAGTATGCTTTTTGGGGTACTTATTCAATGCGAACTGATTATGAATACACGTCATGAGGATAAAATTCGATACGCACGCCGTATGATCCTTTATAAATTAGATTAACGGCTCAGATCATGACATGAATCATGGTAGAGAATGAACGGAAAAAAGGTCAATTATAGGACAACCAACGCGTAACGCTCAACTAGACTACACATAGGAGAGGAAAATCAGTTCTAATCATTAGATGTCTCAAAAATACCAAAACGGTGGGATGCTAATGCTCCATTTGGTAATATTTCTATTTCTCATAATTTATGTTCTTTCATTTTCTTAAACAAAAAAAAAAACAGAAATTTATTTAATAACGTCAATTAAATTTTTTATTCCCTAAAATAAAAAAAATGGCTCGGGAATAGATTTGGAACAAAAATAATAAGTAAAAAAAATGAACTTCTTGTTCCCGGAAACAATTTATAAAAATGAATTATTTTCCCTCTCACTTTTTTTTCTTCATTTCTTCTTCTTTGCTGGCCGCCACCCCCCATTGCCGCTAGCCAACCACTCGTCGACCGCGCCCGTTGCCGCCCATTGGCCGTTGGCCAATCACCACCTCACCGCCGGAATATAAATTTTGTATAGTTACAAAATACGTTATTTTACTGAGAAATTATTCCGAATAATAGAAATATAAAATGACTATTTTTGAAAATAAATTGTTTCTCGGAACAGAAGCGTTATCAAATGGACCTTAAGTGACTAAATCTAAAAAAGTAATGATGATTGTAGATATTGTTTCCTTTTTGGGATAAACGTAAATTTTTATGTTGGCAAAGTTCGCATTATTTTTTATCACAAAAAAAAAAAACTGCCTAATTTGTAGGAGATATAGTGCATTGAAAAGTGATCGACTGAAATCTACTATAGAAATAACGGTTTACTTTGACACAAAAAAAAAAAAATCAAAGATTAGATAATTATAAATTGTTGTAAAGTTCTACTCTTTCGAGAACAAATAGTGAGATCTATCTTTAAACCCATTATGCGTTTGCAAACACATCATATTTTGCCAAAATACACGTTATATGAATAATCACTTTCAATATCATAGGAGACGTCTAAGATAATTATACAGTCAACATTAATGAACTAATACACGTGTGATCCGACCGAAAGCCATAAAATTGAAATGTGAAACACAAATGAGATAAAACTTTTATGATGATTTGCTAATTTAGTCATTTTAGCTATTTTTGTCAAAAATTGTTGATTCCGTGGTTCAATATGTGCTGATGTAATGAATTTTTCTTACTCTTTCTTTTTTCTTTCTTTTATGTTCTCTTGTTTTCTTTTTTCCTATTTCCATTTGTTGGTGGTTGAAGCCTTAGGAATTGTTGTCCATGTCAGCACCAACCATGCCAAATAAGATGGCCGATACACGTGTCAACAATTTATGATATGAATTGACCGAAAATATTATATTGAAAATTTGTCAAAATGTTTAGGATGAAATTAGCCAAATTAAAAGGCTTAGGATTGCATTGATCGCCATAAAATAGACTAATGACTCTTTGGACTATTATCCCCCTAAACACATGGAGATTGTCATGGACTTCACTAAATCAAAACCAAATGCACTCTAGACAAAATTGTAGCACTAAGCTTCTTATAAACATTAGTTGTCTAAGACCTTGTTTGGTAATACTCTTGAGAACAACTGATTCTATTATTTTATTTCTCGGAACAAAAAAAAAAGAAATTCGTTTGATAATTTTTTTATCCTCGATAATAAAAACCCGATAATAATTTCAGAATCAAGTGCAACTTTTTTTTCTTCTTTTCTCCTTCTCTCTTCTTCTTCCTCCACTAGCCATTGTTTGTTGTTACCATCGCCGTTGGTTGTCGACGATCGACTGGGTGAGGTCCAGTGAGCTTATTGAAGGCTTGCCTAGCCATCGTGAGCCTTGGCCTTGTAGATCTGGGTGAGGCAGAGCCTTGTTGATGGCAAACTCGCCTAGCCAATCATCGGACATCGTCATGGTCGGCGATTAGCCACAAATTACGAGGAAAAAAAAAAAAAAGAAAAAAAAAAAAAAAAAAAAAAAGTAATAAATTTATTAAAATTAAAAGAAACAAAAAATTAAAAATTTTACCAAACGCGTTTATCTTGGAAATATAAATTTTTGATAGTTACAAATGCTTTCAAAAACTCATAAATTGTTCTCATAATAGAATAAAAAAATCATTTTTGAGTAAATCTTTTTTTCAGAAATAAATTGGTTATCAAGGTCATCCTAAATATCCAAATGCTGTGATAAATATTATCCATTACTTATTGTAAAAAGGTTACTATGGTAATAGCCTCCATATCCGTGCTGCCAAACATGCCATAATACGAGGCCATCTTTTGGAGGATAAACGGGACGCGAGGGTAGGCCGTACCAAATAGCTTTAAAAATTTCCTTTTTTTTTTTCTTTCTTTCTCGGAATTGCAGGCGCAGCATATCATTATCGTCACTGGGAAGAAAGAGTTTTTTATCATAACAATTCCAGATATTTAAAAAAAAAAAAAGAGATAAAAGAAAAAATCCGAAAAAGTAGGGGGGAAGACCGGTCAAAGGGGTCAAACGGACGGTCAAACTCGGAAGGGTCTCTCCGGATGGGACTCCTCAATGGTCGTCGTCGTGTCCTAGAAAAGTGGAAGCTTCCATGCGTCTTTGCTGCTCGCTCGAGGTTTGTGTCGGATGCCTTGAGTGAAAATTGATGTTACTTTACGATGCGCAATCTCATGGACGGAGTCATACCCTTCTCGTGCAACATCATTGGTTAATACTAACCAAGCCGCATCTATAAGATTTTTTCTTTTTTGGAAAATCTTGTGGACACGCTTTAGACGACCAACATTTTAAAATAAGGCCAACGGCGAAACAAGACTTCAATATGTTGATACAAACACACGATAAGGAAATCGGCCATGCGGTGTTATGCTGGGTGCGCGACTTGACACTCCCGACATACTTTTTTTCATGGAATTTGAGTTGTGCGATGTCGTGGCATTGTCGACATGTGTCCCCTGTAGAATATATGGAATCCCGTTTCCTAGTAGCGCGTCGGTCAAATTTTCGAAAGTCTCAGCGCATTTCGTTCGACGGGTGCGACCTATGGTCTAAAAATTTCCATTCCCAAATGCTTTTGGTATGTTCGCTGTTTACCTTCGTGTTATGAAATAAATAGAAAGGGCGTGGGATGGGATGGTCAAAAAGCACCTTTCGGCCGGTGCAGATTTGGTCCACAACCACAACCGAACACGGCTGTTGCGAAAACCAGGCGGACCGAGCAAAAGCAGAAATGCGCAGGGTCCTCTTGTCCCCACCCCTCCCTCTCCTCAAGTATGTGTAAAGTACTAGCAGTCCCCAGTTCCTGAAATTTTCTCTTTTGCTTTTCCTGTTTTTCTTTCCGATTTTTTCTCTTCTTATTTATTTTTCGTGCATTCTCCAGTTTCCAGCGAGGCTTTGTAAATGCCCTCGATGCTTATCTTCATCTATTTCTATTTATTTAAAAAAAGAAATTCGGTGGACTAGCTGAAGTTTTGGAGATGAATGTTTTTGCACTTTGGGCTCAGCACCAGCAGGATTGGGCTCATTGTAACAGGCCCTCGCCGAAACTAAAGAGGGCTGGACTTCTTTTTTCTTTTACCCGAAAAGAATTCTCAAAAGCTTGCCTGCACCAACTTCCTTTTGGTTTCACTCCTTTTCTTTCGTTTTTGAATTTCGACGGGAAAGCGAAAAAGCTAGATTCCTTCTTTTGGGGAATCCGAACAATAGGACTAGTACCACTTCGTGGTGGTTGTCGGAGGCAAGAGATCTAGAGATGGCTGTTGTTGACAGCCGGTCTCGCCTTTTGTTTCTCCTTTCCTCTTGACTCACTCTTGGTGATCTCTCTCCCTCGCCATGATCGTCCCTCTACAACCGCTTCAAATAGTCCGTCCTCAAGCAATGCTGACGATCAGCATTTCTGGCTCCTTCCCATGTTTGCGAGATCTCTCTCTCACCCCGTACCAATCCTTACAGACATGATGGATGAAGTAATTTCTTGGGTTTGGTACATTAGGCAGCGTCGAGTCCACAAAAACATGGAGGCTACGGGGGCAGTGACATTGAGATGGCGATGCGACAACACCAAAGTGGTAGTGGTGGAGTTGAGTGGTGGCTTCATCGATGCAATCACATCGATAGGTTGTTCGAGTGGGTTTGAATTTGGTATGGGTCGCATCAATAGTATGGCGATTTTGGTGAATGGAAAAACCATATACAGTTTCTGCGTCGAGCAAGGTGGTGAGACCCGACGACCAGTTGTTGGGTAGCTTTTGAATGGACCGAAAGCTAGAAAAAAGAAGGTAAAAGCAAAGGGCATTCCGACAAAAGGAAATTCCAGGACTCTCTGGTCTCTTTGTTGAAGGGCGATTGAATGTGACATATCTATTTTATATACACTTTAACGTCGATCGCAGCAGAGATAAACTAAAACCAAAATTTATCCCCGCCCAATTAGTTCTAATCTCTCTAAGCATTTCACTTGTCGTGCAGCTCCAGATCGAATCAATGGAATCCTCTCGACCCCCTGGACTGATAGAGCTCGAGCCGGCTCTTGGCCTCCGGCAGTAGGTCCTTGATTGTGAACTCCTCGTTCAGGTGCGCCTGCTTCGACGACCACTCTAGGACTATGAGCACCTCCTCCTGCGCGAGCGTCTCGCTGTCAGGGACGTGCAGCGCGATGTAGCACAGGAGTATCAATGCTGGGATCTGGACCACCTGTTCCCCGAAGTAGACGAGCTGGATCAAGTGCTTGACGCCCCCGGCGCTGATTATGGCCTTGCAATGGTTGACGTGGAGGAAATTGTCCGTGCACGCAAACTTATTGAGCGCGACGGTGGACTCCATCGAGACCTCGGGCTCCCTCTCGTCAAGCAACTTCACCAACGGGCCGACGATCCTCGTCTCGGTCGCTCGGAACGTCCTCGCCAGGCTGCCCATCGCCTTGATGCAAGTCAGCAGTAGGTGCGACTCACCCTTCTCGATCACCTTCAGCAACTGGTCCACGACCGCCTTGGCGGCCGGGGAGGTCGGCTTGAAGGCGGCGCGCCTCAGCTCCGCGTTCTGCTCGGCCACGTCCGCGATCTCCATCAGCGCCATCGCCGAGTAGGCCTGCACGTCTTCGGGGCCCTTCTCGAGCAAGATGGCGAAGCAGAGGAGCGCCCTCGATTCGGTAATGCTCCGGCAAATCCCGACATTCCCCTTGGAGAGCTGCCAAAGGGCACGAGCGGCCATGGCCTTCATCTGGGCCTTGGTCTCGGAGTCTTCGAACTCTCGCCCCTTGATGCTGCTCCCGGCCAGGGCCACGTTCTGGGGCTGCTGGTGGTGGTGGTGGTGGTGGTGGTGGTGGTGGTGCGGCTTGGTGGCGTTCTGGGATGTCTTTGCATCGTTGGTACGGTGATTCGGGCTGTGGCCCTGCACCGACGTGGGCGGCTTGGAGTGCGAGGATGTCTGGTGCTTCAGGGCCATCGTGTTGGCCACCACATTCTGCATTTGGCTCGTGGTTTCGCTACCTATCGGTTGAGCAATGTGAGCGGCCAGAGCTTGCTTGTCGTGATCGTCTTCCTGCCCGTGCGCATCGCCTTGATTGCTGTTGCTCGCCATCACCACCGAATGTATCGACAGCTTCTGCTTGCTCGCGATGGCGTACTTGCTGTGTTCTTGTACGGTCTCGAACGCCAGATGGCTCACCAGCAACCTGATGACGTTGTTCTGGGCGAAATGGTCCTGGCATTTCGGGTAGTTCATGGCCAGCTCCGACACCGCCCAGGCCACCACGACCTGGACCTTCATGCGGCCTTCCTTGAGGATCTTCGCGAAAACCGTGCACACGCCCGCGTTCACGATTTGCTCGACGCTCTCGGGGTCCCGCCCCAGCAACCCGATCGCCCGGGCCGCATTCTCCTGCCCTTCCAGTCGCCCTTCCTTGGCGAGCTTCAGCAGCGGCGGCACCCCGCCTTCCTCGATGATCAGCTTCCCGTACCGGTCGTTGTCCCGGGCCAGCGAGACCAACGAGGCGGCCGCGTCGGACCGGTCCTCGACGGAGCCCGTGTAGAGGATCGCGATTTGCTCCCATATCAGGCACAGGATGGGCTCGTTGGAGGCTATCGGCGGGAGGCCCAGGTACTCGTCGTCGCGGTCGTCCGCGGAGGCCGACACCCGCAGGAGCCACGAGACGTCCCCGATCGAGTTCTCCAGCTGCATGGAGGTCTTCCGGAACGCGGCGGCGGGGATGATGGTGAACACGCGCTTCACCAGGCTGTTGCCGCGGCACTTGACCACGAGGGCGAGGGCCTTCTCGAGGACCTGCTCGGTGTCGGCCACGATCCGTCGCGTCGGCCGCTCGTAGAGGTCGTTGCTGGCGCGGGCCGCCTGGCGGAGCAGCGCGGCCAGCTTCTCCGTCTTGGCCTTCACCTCCGCGCAGTCGGCCTTGAACGACGCGTGGACGTCGTCGGCCATCTTCGTCACCTGATCGGCCAGCTGGATCGGCCTGGCGAGGATCTGTTTCACTATATCCGCCATGGCCTGATCAGCGGACTAGAAGGAGAAGAAGAGAAACGCAGAGGGAATCCCGAGATCGATCTCTGGGCAAATTTCGGCTAACTCTCGAGACTCTCGGAAAAGGTATAAATTGGGGGCCTCTTCTTGGCGACGGTGAGGGACCCAATTGAGAAGGTGTGTTCTTTATAAGTATGCGAATGTGGAGACCACCATCATTCAAGGCGACGATCGAAGCTCGGAAATTGCAAGTTTTGACCTTTCTTGAAGCCCCCCCCTCAAGATGGTGGTGGCCGTGGTGGTGGGGCTGGTATGGGTTTTGGCTTCGTGCGTCCGGCGGCGGCGGCGGCGGCGGCGGCGGCGGCTGGCGGTGGTGGGGAGGAGGGAGGAGGGAGGGGGAGGAGGAGGAGGGTGAGAATCTTGGTTCTTCGGGGGGGTGCTGGGGGGTTAATCGGTCAAACGGGTTTGTCTCTCCTTCTTCCTTCAGACATTAATCTCGAGCTACCGTTGCACCTTCGGTTATATATAGGAAGTGGATTGGTTGGTCTTAAAAACCCCTCTCAGTTGCGATTCCCGGTGCCGGATTCCCCACGCGCTAGGGCGCCACGCGATCCCCATCCGACGGCGACGAGGTTTGGTGTGATCTGCCGAATCTCGTGATTGCCGCGTCGGATCTCGGATGGGCGGCGTGGAGGTGCACGCGCTGGGCATGGCGAATGGGTGAGCGGGCGGTGACGTCCCTTGACGGGATTTGCGCATGGGTATGAAATTTGCCTCGTCACCACCAGCGCCAATCGCTTGCATGCCGTGGGGGCCGCGAGAAGTATAAGCACTTTGTAAATTTTTGCTGTCCGCCTTCGATGCTTTGATAAAGAAACGTATATAAGATTTATGAATATATATATTTATGTGGGTCAATATTACGAAAAAATTCCAAATTGGTGTACTGTAAAAAATTTACTTTAAATAAATTTTTGAATTACCAACCCAAAATTCCTACATTGGTCAATCTAGATAAATTTATCCAAAACTAATTTTTGAATTATCAAAAATCCCAAATTAGTTCACCTAGTGGATTTCCACGTAAACTTATCATATCAATTGAGTTATTGATAGGTGTTTTCACGATAAAATTTGATGGAAGCTAATGGAGAGTAGCCATGTCAAGAGTGTACTGGTTTTTGAGTTATCTAAAAAATCAGTTTGGGTTTAATTTGTCATGGGTATACCAATTTTGGATTTTTGATGATTCAAAAATTAGTTTATAATCAATTTCTTGTAAATATACCAGTTTGAGGTAGTTCATGGTACTGCCCTAAATATTTACACACTCTCATAATATTTTCTATATTCAAACTTAGGTTGGAAAAATCACGAGTAAAAATAAGAAATAACCGACAAACACAACAAGCAACTTACGAATTATATCTTTTACTTTCGTTCCTAAAGCGATTGAATAAAATAAGGATCTTGCTTGCGAGTGTCTCGAGGTACTAATTCGGTATTTTTATTTGTGGCAATTTAATTTGTTCATAACATGAGAGTGATTGGGACATTGAAAACTGTGAAACTTCATTAGTTAACAAATTTCTCTAGAAGGCTTGTTAATGAAGTTCCATTAACTAATTGCAAATTAGGCATGTGTCGGAACCTAGTGCACTAATCTCGAGTTTTGCCATGAGTTGTTGAAGATAAGAAATCATAAAGTTTAGTCGAATTGAAAAGTTTGGATGGTCCAATCCCTCCCTCACCCCAAAAATGAAAAAAAAAAAAAAGGTGCAATCTCGTAGTTCTTGATATGTACAAATAGGCTACTTGCATTTCCTCCAAAAAAGGAGGAATATATCTCTAATGTACGTATGGTTCCAGCTTGTCCAACACTCCCTTTTAGAATAATTCCTCCATATGATTTAATATCGACTTGATCTTTTTTTTTTGGTCGGTAATATCGACTTGATTTGACCCTTCCGATTATCTACTAATTTATTATGCGTAGCACGGTCAAAAATATGTATCAAAGCCGTTGGAGTGCTAGATGTAATGCCCGATAATGTTACTGAGTCAGAGTCCAGCTTCATTGATTTTTTTTTTTAATAATGTTTTTTGAGTATAATTCTAAGTGGATTATATCATGTTTTGCCTTTGACCACAGCCCTATTGGTTTATATATACGATTAACAATCTGAGTTGAATAGATATGACAATTCGCGATCTATTGCAAATTCAATCATTAGACACCGGTGAGATATAGGGAAGGGGTTACCTGAAGGAACATATGGGAAAATGAGATGCCCGCAGCCACCGATCGAGTATCAATTGCTGGTTTGGATACGAAGGATTTCTTTATGCGAATGCAAATGTCTCCCACTTTGAACGGATGGCTTTGCATGCAAAGGGAGATTAGTCCAATAAACAAAATCTAGATGCTCCATTTCATCAAGAGGACAAGAAATAGATACTAAATGGTTAAATTAGCAAGCCTTTTGCTTTTGTGTCCTTCTATAGTTTTGAGGTGTCTGGTGCCTGTGGGATCTTGAATTACTGTTTTGCTAATTTTCCTCTGAGGCGAATCAAAGTCCCCAAAAAGTATAGCTGCTTATACTGGCATTTTCCCTTTCTTGAAAGTAGTACAATACAGGGAGTACAGTGCATGGATAGGCTAGCCTGTTTTCAGACCAAATATGGAAAAAGTAGGTTGAATGGTAATTACTCTAACAGAACTTTCAATTCGAGTCCAAATTAAATGAGGTTTTCTAATCGTGGTGGGGATTTCAAGCTCTTCCCTTGTCTCTTGCCATTGATTATGGTTGGTCCACTTCCACCTTCTCTTTCTTGGGTCTTTTCTCAGTTTAATGATTAGTATAGCATTTGGGACCAGTCCATATCTTCTGCTCGGAGAATACATACAAAGTCCCTTCGAAATCCCACGCGCAGGGATATGTTCCTTTCCATGATACATCACTACATTACGTGCAAGAAACTCTGCTTCGGGCGTTTATTGCATGCTGATTGAGACAATCGACAATGAAAAAACGATGTCATACTTGTCCTAAAAGAATAGAATGAATGGGTGGAGGGGTGGAGGGAAAAAAAAAGAGTAAGTGGGAGATTGCATCTGAAACCATGGAGCATGACGCATATGTTCCCTCCTAAATATTGAAAGAGCTTTCTTTAACGTGTCAGCCGAAGATAAAGAGCGAATCGATCTCCTTAAATTGTTTGAATTTGCTGGTTGCACCAACCCGGGCATGCGAACTGGCTTCATCGTGACCTTTTTTGCCGTCTGTGACAGGAACGTTTCATCTTTTCCGTTTAGAGGGTTATTTAGCATATAATCTAGACGCATTTGAGAGTTGAGATTTCACCAACCTGTTCCGTATATTCGTTGTGACATTCTAGTTGTGAAGTTGCGAATCATTTCCCGACGTGGATAAATGCGAGATTACGTAGATGCATGCTTCATTTCAGCTTATCTTTTCCCGTTTCGTCGAGTTGAGTGCCTTTCCATTTTCTTAATTCAGCCTAACCCATCGAGATGGATTCTTTAAACTGCTTGGTGCATTATTGGAATAATGATCTTCATAGCATAGTCATTATAACTATAGGGTAAGATGATCTGGCTTTGTTTATTAAAGCCTAGAGGGTAAGACAGATTGAAGAAATTGATGTGGGGGACCTCTATGTTCTTGCTGTGGTTGATGAAACCAGAAACGTCTATCCAAGGCAGGTCGTTCCCGCATATAGAAGTCAATTTATTATTACTCTCCATCGCGAACTTGGATAGTGTAAGGGAAACTTTTTAGGTCCCCTCAAATCCATATCGATAAGCGCTCGTGCTTAGATCTCCTTATTACCCATTCATGGTGATATTTTAATATGGCCAACATCCATAATATCTCTAACATCTCTCTCAAACTCAATGTGACATTGTCAATTGGAGTTTATTAATGTCAGGAATTAACACTAAACAGTGCAACGAAAAACTAGTTCCTCTAACGACATCGCAGGATGGGCTTGTTGATTTGTGGTGGGGCAATGCGTGAGGCAGCATCTTCCAGATCTGCACTGTTTGAGGGCGGTGAGTCATTTGGTGGTGGTGTTGGATTGTTGAAACAACGTGCGAAATGGCAAGGATTGAAGTGGAAACAACAAGTGGTCGATGCGGTTGGCTTACAAAATAGTATCCGAGCGACAAGGCCTATAAGGCTAGTGTCCTAGAATCAAGTGGCCTATACGGCTGGCTTGGGAAGATAGTTATTGAGCGATGCGACCTATTTGGCTGGTGTAGAAAAAAAGCCTCCTCCATGAAAAATGCTTGACTATGCGACAAAGTTGGTGCAAATAGCATCAAAACACCGACTATTATGGAATGACTCGATTGAGTGCTTCCTCAAATAAGACTTGTGTTTACGAAGTGAACACTATTGAGATATGGGGATAGCTTTATTTGAATATGCAACAAGATGCTCGATGTGCATCAAGTGCACATGTGCACTCGGTGTACTTAAGGTTTCCACAGGAACAAAGGCTTTGATACCAAGTTAGAAATAAGAATATGGGAGAGAAAATTGAGAGATTTTAGTATATTTTAATATATATAAAAGAGTACAAGGACAATCTATTTATAAGCTAAGATAGAGAAAATTAAAGGAAATCAAATGAAATGTGCATAATCAAAATAGATATAGAAAATCAGAAAAACTATTTTAAATATCTTTAAACAATATATATATATATATATTTGGTAAAGTCTTTAAACAATATTTTGATATTAATAACATCCTAATATCTCTAACAACTGCAACGGCGGTTTCAGCAAGAACATAGAAATGGGCAAAGCTTGTGTTCTTCCGTTAACGTCTCCGTAGGGTTTACAATCTAATCGTAGCAATGCTGAAACCAGCATTACCCTTTTTTTTTCTTTACTCCTTTCCATTTTCTTTTTGTTTGCTCGCGGTTCAGCATGATGAAACCATCAAGTACCCAGTCATCCATCAATCCTCCGGTGTAACATCCCCATCGAAAAGAAAACGAACCCGGCGGTGGATGGACAGGACACGTGCGAATGTCACTTGATGTATACTAACAGCTGAATGATAATCAAGTGCAAGCCTCCAAAGATAAAGACCCCTCCTAGCTCCTCCGCTTGATATAAAACTCGAGGGGCTATAGTTACACGTCTTGATGTCGTTCTAGTGTCAAATGCAGCGCCCATTTCACCCGCTCCTGTGTGTTCTTTTCCTTGATAAGCCAGTGAGAAGGTGAAAAGTCAAATCCCCAGTGCACCGCATTATCGAAGATGGCATTCAGATGGAACAAAGGTTTCTAGGGTTTTCTCTGAAATAGGGCACCTATACTTATATGTGAGGAAAAAGTCTACTGAATAAATTCCGTCTCTAGGTTTCTGTTTCCGGGTGCTCATTGTATGTATTGCAGCTTAAGCAAAAACTAACAGTGGAGCCTTCTGTATTGTTAATTCCGCCTTCAATTTTGAGAAAGGTTGATTTGATTTTGAATACAATAACCATATGGGATTCGAGTGAATTGTCCAGGAGCTCCGTATCATAAGCTTGTAAGGGTAGCTAGTTGCAATACAATGGTCCGACATGCTATCCAATGTTTTTTTATGATATGATCAGAAAATTGATGTAGGCGGCTTAATCAGAAGAAGTAAAATTACGAAAATCTGCATCTGGAATTGTTGTCTCGAAGTATAATAGACCGATCTATATACATTGTAGAATGAAGCCAAGCATAACATCGGTTCTTGTTGGGTATAGGATCCTCTGTTCGTGTCTTGGTTGTTGCTTGATAGATTAGTCTTGCAAAACCTCAAATTAGTGGGGAAAATTACCAAAAAAGTCTTAAATTTTTTAATTTGACCAATTTTTATTATCAAAATTTTGATAATTTAATTCTAAACTTTTTGACAATTTATCAATTTAGTTCTTTTGGTCAATTTTTTTGCCCAAAAATAGTTGAAATGAGTTATGACAATATACTTAGAGCCAACTGTTCTACATGGTACAGTTGGCGTTACGACGACTTTTTTACAATTTTTAGATTTTATTATTATTATTATTATTATTATTATTATTATTATTATTATTATTATTATTATTATTATTATTATTATTATTATTATTATTATCATCATCTTTTTCTTTTTGTTTTCTTTTTTAACCCTAGGCTGACAAGGTTGTTGTCCATTGCCCAACCCTCGCCCATCTAGGCAGAGAGGGCCTCAACGCCCTTGCTTGCTTTGCGGCCCTCGCCCAAGCCAGATGAGGGTCACTGGCTTAGGGTTAGGGAAAAAAGAAGAAGATAATAATGAAAATTTCATAAAAAATAAAAAATAAATAAAAAATTATTCATGTCATCGCCGGTCATATTGTGTAGGATGGTTAGCGTTGACTAGATCATTATATCAGTGGTTTTTGGCTAAAATTGATCGAAATGACTAAATTGAAGATCATCAAAATGTTTCGGATTAATTGGTACAATTGAAATATCTAGAATTGAATTGATAAATCATCACAATACTAGGATTAAATTAACCAAATTGAAAGTTATAGGACCGTTTATGATTTTTCTAGTAATTTTTCCCAAATAAACGTAACGCGGAAATCAACTTCAACAAATGAATTTATGGTTCAGTTTTTCCTCTTCTAACTCTAGGCAAAGATCAATGAGGCCAATGACATTGGTCAAAAAGGACAACGACCTCTGGCAAAAAATGAAAAAGAAAAAGAAATGGACAACAACCAAAGTAAAACGTTAGGGCTATGGTATTAGGGTTAAAAATTAGGGCTAACTTCGCTGTGTTATCTTTATTTGTTCTTTCTCTACGCAGTATATGTTTCTGTAGATGATGACACGAAATAACAACATTAGGGCGAATCAACCCATTCGACACGGCAGTAAGGAAATAACAACAATATTTGGCATATAAAGAATGGTCTATATGCTTAACGACGATTAGAAAGAGTATGGACGCTTAAGCAAATGGAGATCGAACTGAACACCCCATATACTTACAAGTTTGGGGAAGGGAATAGAGTCGTGATAAGCCAGGAAGCCGGTTTGCTTGGGGGAAAGGTCAGATCAAGGTATGCTAACAGAGGGGCCGTAGGTTTTGCTGTACAATTGGTTAGAAGCTCCGTTCTCCTTGCATGGACAAGATGAGGAAGGTAGAACTTGCCGATGAAAATGGAAACTGTAACTCTTCTTTGCACATTCGCTCAGGGTCTTAGTATCCACCAAGTGATTTTCCAAGTGACTGTAAGGTTTTAATTGATGCCATTCAACAAAATGATCTTTAGCCTTGAATTATTCACCATTTCCTATCGGGCACTCGCTTTCTATCTCCCTGCAACACAGCATGGAGTTTGACATGGACCCGTAGTCCCAACGATGGCATTGCCCATGAGCTTGCAGATTGAGCTTTCCATTAGTAGGAACTGGATATTCTTTTCATTGTAACAATCTCTCATCTAGAGTTATAAATATAATATTAGTGGGGTCTTCTTTATTTCATCGCTTTAGCATAGGCACCGGATTTCTTTGTAATGTATGACTGCTTCTGATGGCATGGAAAGTTTGATCTAGCACCAAGAGAAGGGAAAGAGTCGGCGGCACAACTTAGTTTATCAAATCTGTACACCTGTCTTAGCATACTTGTATTCTATCGAAACACTTAGTAGACACACGCAGAATCCCATTTTATGCGTGTGCAAGAGACAGAAATTCACCCAGTGGTGAAAACAATTCACGGGCTATAGGTATCAAGATTCAAACATTGTCAGTTGATATGCACATGAAGATGAAATGGGAGAGACATGGTTAAAATGATTGGGGATGAACGGTACGAGTGAGTAGGGCTCGAACCACTGATGGGGTTGGAGTACTCTTTGTCTACGTTTGCCCGCACTGGCAATCCATGGAAACCGCAGGAAGATTCCAAATGATGCAAGGGCAAGCTGACATGCAGTCTCTCCTTCGTATCACCTCCCCCTCTCCTTGCCAAGTGACAAAACCCTAATTCGTCCTTTCGATCTTCCGGTTCCCTCGCTTCTCACTCTCGGCCTTGTCAACTGTTTCGGAAACAGCCCGAAAATCATCTTTTGGAAAGCCCCCCCGATCAACAAGGTCGATTTGGGCACGTTTAGTCTGCCGGGCTCATTGCTTCGACACTAGTTTTTTTTCGATTAGCTTGAGATTAACTAGAGATTAACTAGAGGGTGTGCACGTCGAAATCGTGATCGCATTCTGGCACTCACGCTTGGATGGAGTGCTGTTTGCATCCCATTATATATGATTCCGGCAAAAAATTTAGAAAAAGAAAGGAAGTATGGGGTAAAGCAATATTTATTTTTATTCTTTTGGAGGCTACAAAATTCACGTTTGCGAGCAAGAACTTGTTCTTCTCGCATGGAACTTTCTTGTAAGCTTCATAGTATAGTAACGTCCAAAGCTTCGAGTGGCCTTCTTGAGCATAGGATGCTTCATCGATTTGTCACATCATCGAGAACACTTGTACCGAAATCAAATATATTCGCTTCGAGAGGATTTTGTCTGTGTTCACTGCCGCTGAAGACACATGACGCGCACTGTCGTTTGCTTAGAAACTACTGCTTGCGACGAAGTTGCATACTTCAGTAATATAATAAGAGTAATCTTGGCATATACATGGAGTTCTCTTTCAGCTAAGCAATAATGAGTAGAAGACAAGAGCCATTTTAGATTATGATGTAGATTATGCCTTTTTTTTAGATTTATATGCATATCTTAAGTTTCTAGTCACATTTTTTAGTAGTATAATGATGGGTCTGTTCTTGTCTTTCTAATGGGTAATCATTGAATAACGAAGGCTTAGTTTATAATCGCATCTATTGCTTGAGAGTATTATGCATTAATATACCTGAATGAATATGTAAACTTGTTTTGTTATTAGCCATTCTTTCCCATTAAAAGATTTTTCTTTTATAGTGAAATATATATCTTAATGCTAATGATGCGTTGACGGCCGATTTAAATGTCACTATTTTTTTTTAGGAGCCGGAAAAAGGAAGAAAGGGAGGTTGGATGAGGTCTGAGATTCGTTACCCTAATAAAACCAGTGTTAGTCCTCTTAATAATATCTTTCATGTTTGGCAAAGTTATTTTCTCGAAAGTTTAAGCTATCACAAAGTAGAGACAACACAGATAAGAGGAAGTGCAAAAATTAACCTGAATTCTTGGGCTTAATACTGTATCTGACAAATTGATTTTCTAAAAATTCAAGCTGTGGAGAAATTAGCTAAAAGTATAGGGATTATACTTTCTTATCCTATAGTTTTTTTTTTTTTTTGCGAGAATTTTTCTTCTACAATTTAGAATGTGGAGTACACATTAGAAGAACTCGTTGAGGAATTCAAGGAGTTTAAATAGTATTTAAAGGAAAAATTTTCCAAAAAGTTTTAAACCTATAGCACTTTAACAAATTCAGTCTTAAATATTTCAAATTTGTCAATTAAGTCTTAATTTTTTTTTACAGTTTATTAATAAAGTTCATTTGATCAATTTTAACTAGAAATCGCTGACTTGGATGCAAATGATGTCACATAGGATAGCCGGTGCTAATATAAACAATTTTTAAAAAATTTTCTTTCCTTCTTCCTCTAGCCGGATGTTGGGCCTTGAGTGAGACTTGCCCTTGCCTGTCACTGGTGAGGGCGAGAGTGAGGCTTAACCTCACTGTTGCTGGGTGAGAGGTCTGCCTTATCTTGCCATTAGCAAGGGTTGAGCCTCATTGTCACAATGCTTGATCGACCTCGCTCGAGGTAGCCGAGACCCTTGCCTCTAGCTGGTCGCCCCATCTTGAGGCCTGTGGATTAGCCAAAGGAAGAAGGAAGCGAAAAAAAAAATTATAAAAAAAAATCTGAAAAATTATTTAAAAAATAAAAATAAAAATAAAATTATAAAAATTGTCTACATCAACGCCGACCGTCTTACGTGATACCATCGGCGCCCACATTAGTGAATTTTAGCTAAAATTGATTGGATAAGCTCAATTGGCAAAGTGTCATAAGGTTCGACATTTAATTGTCTAAATTAAAAGGTTCAGAACTGAATTGTCCATAATGCAAATAAGTTTTGGATTTTTTTAGACAATTTTCCTTGTATTGAAACATATTTTAGGGCCAAAAATAAGCAACTAACAAGAAATTTTCACATTAATTTTGCAAATCTAACTCTGTATCTCATATCAAAACATCAATAATGCTTTGTTCTAGATAAATTGTTAGGAAGGTACCAACACTTTTATGAAATTACCATCCTAAATTAGAGCAACTTATCATCTTTTGTTATGTTAATTTTTAGGTTATCAACATTCATTTGAATTACTTACCAACATTTGGTATTTATATATATATGTGTGTGTGTATTTAATTGCCAACATTTCTGTTTAGTCACCAACTTGTATTTGCTTTGGTTAGCAACCCCTAACATTACCAACTCTTTTTAAAAAATAACCAGCATAAGTTTGTTTGAGTCACCGGCTTTTCTCCTATTGATTTCTCACCTAGGGTAACAAACTCTCGTTTAAATTACTCAATGATGATTACAAACTTTTATTTACAACTCTTAGCACAATGCCTTAAATTTAATGTGTCTATTTAGAAATTACCAATATTAATTAGAATGATTGACGAAAATTTTTTCGACATCTTTTGAGGCCCATTAGTTTCGGGGTTAAGGAGAGTTGGAAAGGTCAACTCTTCTCAATAGTCGTTAAGAATTCTTATATCTTACCGACACCGCAAAAAAAATAAAATTTTTCTTTGGGACACAGAAACCAATCACAGTGGCACACATTTTCTTCATGCCCGTCGTTATTGCCAAACCATGTAAATGTCCTTTTGATCCCAATAAGGCCGTCACCCCTCCCATCTTCCACAAGGCCACGCGATTACCTCAGCAAGTACCGCAAGGAAATGTCGCCCTGCTCTGTCTAGTCCAGACTCGTAAGTCACAGTACGCACGTACATTACATGCATGCGCAGGAGTGATGAGTGACAATACCCAGCTCACGATCCGGACGTCTCAGTTCGCATGCAGGCGACCTTTCGTATTCGTTTTCACTATCCTCTCGGGTAAGGCTCGAAGGTCAGAGATTGCAGTGGAAAAGAGGAATCTTGGGGTGGCTCCTTCAGCAACCGGAGACGGAAAGCTAGAGAGATGCGTGTCGGCAGTGGCTGACTTCAACTTCACTTTTCTCGATCTTTTCTTTGGTTTTCGTCCGTTTGGATGAGGTCCAAGTTGAGATCGGAAATCAATGGAGGAAAAGGGCATACACAGAAGTCCAAGTCAGGGTTGCATGAGCTGCAATTGTGATGGAACTTCTGTCATGACCTCTCTCTCTCTCTCTCTCTCTTTCCTGCACAGAACAGTTTTGCAGTGTCCCCAAGCCCTGCGGATTTCTGTGAGTTTCCTCTTTCGTCTCAGAAGGCAAATTGACGATGGTCCACCCAGGGATTTGGAACTTCTCTGTTATGATAATATTCTTGATCTTTTGTGGGGTGAACTTTATTGAATCATATTAAAATTAGGGCCACGCTGAATCCAGTCAATGAGCATAAGTTTCTCTACGTGATGCACCTTAAAATTTAAGGATAAAAGCTACCAAAAACCTCAAATTATACTACCTATTACGACATATTTATCCTAATTTTTTTTTTACACTAAAAATTCCGAACTTGTATTCATATCATACATTTACCCTTTATCGCATCGTTAAGAATTGATCCACATGGACAACGGAAGGCAAATGGTGTTAACATGACTCCCACGTGATTTAAGTGAAATAAGAACAATATTTTTTTGAATGGAAAATCATCTTATAAAATCTTGACGAAGGGTAAATGTATGATATGGGTACAAATTTTGAGGTTTTTGGTGTCATAAGATAAGGTACAGGATAAATGCATCACAATAACATGGTTTGGAGTTATTAAGATCACAAAAAAATTGAAGATAAACGTGTCATAATAAGTATAGTTTAAAATTTTTGATGGCTTTTCTCCTAAAGTTAATGTCAATAAGATTGATTATGTTAAACAATGCCAAAAAAAAAAAAGTGCATTTTATCTCAAACGATGTCCTCTAAACTAGACATGGGGTACAATCGTATCAAGTCGAGGATACAATAATTCAATTCTAAAAACTTAAACCGTCAATTTAAAGAGCTATTTACTAGTTAATTAATTCTTTTTTCATTCAAGGAGAACCACTGGCAGTGCACAAATCATTGAGAGTTCGCCTGTTTTTATCTAAGAGCAATAATTCAAGTCTATTTGATTTACTCGTAAGATTTCCAACCTAAAATTTTGCTCTTTCTTAAGCGGTTGAAAAGAAATGTATTTCTTTTTTTTTGGTAAAAAAGAAAGAAATGTATTTCATTTTCGATAAATAGTGCTATTTGATTTACAAACATCTATAATTAAGATCAATGAAAACGTCGTTTTTTTAAGTGAAATTAATCAACTAACTCAAGTCGATGAGAACACACATTAAAAAACAACATTAACCCACATCGGAGCCAACAAGATTCGAGGACATAAACCCCGCACGAGTATCTCAAATTAACCAGTGTTGTCAAATCTTGTTCATCTATAAAACCTAATCTTAAGCAATTGCTCCGAATATGATGAAATTGTCTCAAGACTGTAGAGTTAATTTTATGGTAAAGCCAACGCGTGCAGTCAATGCATTTCACAAGACAAAAAGGATATATTAGGTACACTCATTTTATGGATGATCAAATAATTGATGTAATAAATCCCCGATCATGAATGACGTGCAAATTCATCTCTTGTTTCTTCATAAGTAATTGACTCGATTTTGCAGTAATAACTCAATTTTGTTTCAAAACTTTAATCCCCCATGGGAGAACACATAATGAGGAGAGATTGGAGAAAGAGTTGATGCATCTTTCCTGCATTCGATAGCTAGCATCGTCAAAATTAGTCCGAAAGAAAATTGGGCTCGACAATTCGTCGCCCAATGGGCCTCATTTTGCCCATGGGAGAGTCTGCGATGCACAGGCTCAAAGATGGGCCGGGTTGGTTAACTTGCGCAACTTTCAATTCAATTCAACCCGTTTTCTTTTTTTTGGTCGAACAATTCAAACCGTTTAGGTCATTCAAGCTGTCATATTTTTCATAAGATAATGATACCATAAGTATCTTAACTTTCATACGACGCTTAATTGAATGTCCTGATTTTTTTTTCCAAAAATTTCAGTACCATGAACTTTTAAGAAATTTTTAGGAAAAATGTTACAAATGGTCCCTATACTATTACTTAACGCGTGCATTTGGTCCCCGAACTTTCGATCGGCTCAATTTGGTCCCTGAGCTATTGATAAATGTTCGATTTGGTCCCTGAACTTTCAATCAACTCAATTTGGTCCATGAATTATTGATAAATATCCGATTTGGTCCCTGAATTTTCGATTGACTCAATTTGGTCCTTGAACTATTGATAAATGTTCAATTTAGTCATTCGTTACTATTTTTTTTTTTTTTTGCTTCTTCTCTCTTCCCTCTACCGGCTCGCCTCACCGAACGATGGCTTCCCTCCGCCGGCTCCGGCGGAGGGAAGAGAGAAGAAGCCAAAAAAAAAAAAAAAAAAAAGAAAAAAGAAAAAATAAAAATAGTAACGAATGACTAAATCGGATATTTATCAATAATTCAAGCGACCAAATCGAGCCTTTTATCAATAGTTTAGGACCAAATCAGTCGATCGAAAGTTCAAGGATTAAATCGACATTTATCAATAGTTTAGGACCAAATCGGTACTATCGAAAGTTCAGGGACCAAATCGCACATTAAGTAATAGATATGGGATATTTGTGACATTTTCCCAAATCTTTACTTAAGTGCTATAACTTTTTATTATTTACTTGGGTTCTATAATTTTTTTAAAATTATTCACTCAAGTGCTAAAAATCCGATACAATATGACACTTGTGATAAATGTTATAAGAAAGTTACGACACATAATTGATCAATTGAAAAGTTAGAGAGTATTGAAGTGATTAGAGAAAATGTTATGATACTTAAATGAAAGTTATATATAAGTTATGATACTGAAGTGAGTATCGTATAAAAACTATGATGCTTATAGGCTTAACCTAAATCCGGTCCAAGTTGGCCATCAGCCAAAGTCCGCCGGCCACCCGCCGGTCAATGAGGAAGCTGTATCCAGATATACAGGGGTCACACAAAAATCAAATTAAAAGTACAATAATAAATATCCCCAACTTTGGTTGGATGTCGATGAAAATGGGCCCACATCATCGTCTATGTTTAATGATTTCTCATTTATTGATTTATCCGGAGCGTCACATTCGAGGGGTCGCCGACACGTGGCGCGCTCCCAAATCTTGTCATCCACAAGTGTCACCTCTCAAATGGACAAGTGTCATCGAAAACAAACCCATCTTTAGTTCATCGAATCAATGCGGGCGAAATGGAAGATGTCCCATGTCCCGATAAGGCTTGGAAAATTGTTCAATTCTCTTATTCAAATACTAAATAATGGAGACAAGGCGTGGGAGCTTTCCGAGATTCGAGGTGGCTCGTTTTTGATTGGGCACCGTTTTCGAACTGCTCTTTTCTCCCCCGTCAATTGTCTCAAGAAGATGCCATCAGAACGACTATTTCGCCACCTGATTGATTGGCGTCTAGTGTTTTGATATTGTTGTTTTTGGACGAAAAGGGTAGCGTTTGAAGGGCTTCGGGTCCAAAATGGTAGGATCGTGATGATGTAAAAATGTCTAATGCTCTGTAATTAGTTTTGTCCCACGAATAAAGAGTACATTGATCATAAGATACCGGGATGTGGTATATACGAAATACGCTACTTATTAACTCAAAAGGAAAGAGGGAATTTCGAATTTTTATAATCAAATTATAATATCTCTCATTTAATCTAATTTAGTCAAACTTATCTTTTCGTGAATTGAGCCTCACATTATATGCAAGGGCATAATAAATCGTGTGTGAATATTATGATTATCAGAGTCAAAAGCTCATAGACGACCCTACAAATTGATGGATTGCTAACGTATCTAGAAGGAAAAAATTGTGACCCTTCGAAAGATTTACCATAACCGATGGAAACCCCTCTTTGCAAGAGGGACGGGGGAGCGGGAGAGACCGTTAGTTGGCGCGTCATTTTAGCAAAAACCGAAAAAAGTTCGTCGGGATCGAAGTCGTGTCGTTCGCTTGTTTAGCCGGAATCATATTATTCACTCTCTCTCTCTCTCTCTCTCTTTTGTGTCAGCGTGTGGAGAGCCTGTCGCACGTGACCCCTCGTCCCTCCCTCCCTTCCTTCTCCGTCATTTCCGTGTCAGCTTCTACTAAGCGCGCACGCACCATTTTCTATCTGTTTCCCCATCCGTTCTTGTCTCGACGCGAGAATCCGTTTAATTTGACTTCTGCCATTGGGAATTAACTAATGACCTTGTGCTTTGAGTTCGTCGAGCGCTCCCTTGTTTGTCTCGGACAGTTTTCATGCGAACCGGCGCACCTCGGAATCCAATGAAACATTGCCCGGATTTTAGGCAGAAGTTGGTCAGCTGTTCGCCAGCAGACGTGTTATGCAATGTCCCGAAGCTTAAACCAACGGGTGGAGTTAATCGGTAATCGAGATTTGGTTATCTAAAATGGTCTGCATTGGACGCTTGTTATGGTAATCGAAGAGAAGCGAGTTTGGAATGCTGACCGCAAGTTTTCTGGTTTGGGGAAGTAGTCCAATGAACTAGCATGGTCCCCGGCAGAATTTGCACTTTCTCTTCGGCATAAATGGTTTGAAGCTTAAGGGGAAGCATGATGGGTTTTGTATTAATTAGCAGAAGTACTGTGCAGTGTGCACAGCATCTATTTGTACGTAGCGAAAAGTAAGAAAGAACTAACTGAAGAACTGGAGACACTTTTACTAGCATACACGACAACTGATGGCACCTTACATTTTCCCCTGTTTCTTCTACTCTGCTTTTCGAATGAAGAACAGGGTTGTCCCTTCCTATCTGCTATTATACTTTATACGTATTTGTCTAGTCTCGTATCTACCAACACTGATCGGTCTCCCACTTCTTGCAAGTATACCCCGAAAACTGGGACATTGACGCCGCGGCCGCGGCCATCGTCGCAGAACTGAGGGACGACCCGTATGGCCGGTTACGCCTGAAAAGATGTTGGTCGTAGTTCGCTCTCCTGTCAGGATCAGACAGAGTCGAGTATGCTTCATGGATCTTCTTGAACTCAACGGCCGACGTTTCTTTATGGGTCATCCCCACGACGTCGGGATGGCATACTCTCGCCAGTCTCCTGTAAGCGACCTTGATATCGTTGAACGAAGCGCTCGTGGGAATCCCGAGAACCTCGTACAGAGACGACGCGGATGCTGCCATTTCGGTTTTCGCACTTGGTGGCCTCCTGAATTCTGTGGAAGTATAAGCAGCCACGGTTTTGGGCCTTGGAAGTCTAGCAGAAGAAGATGAGGATCGAGCGTAATGCGTGTGGGTGACTTTGGGTTGAATTGGGGAGTGAGTGAAGCTTAGAGATGAGGAAAACATTTGACGATTGAATGGGAAAATGAGGGAGCTTTTCTTGGGGGTGGCTTGAGAATGTTATGGCGTTTCATATGGGATTATATAGAAAGAGATGGAGAGAGAGAGTTTGGGGGGAAGGGAAGCGGTAACCATGGTTAAATTCGAATAAGGTTGACATTGCTCTGAGGCTTTTTTGAGAGGCTTATCCATATAGGATTCTGTCCCGAGCTGACTCAGCCAACTGTTTATCTGGATAGACCTGAATTTCTTCGAAAGGTCCCACTATTTCATCGTCCTCCGTAATGGCAGGAATTTCAGGTCATCATTACTAGATCCGCTCCTTTACATGTTCATCCTTAATCTTTGAATCAATCAAACATCCAAAGATCACACGCGTCCGCTGAAAAAGGACCTTATGAGGTTCATCAAGTGGACTTTCCACTTGGACCTTGCCGCTTTCTCTGCTGTGATCTTACATCTTCAGAATCAAACGAGAGAGCCGTGTTTCTGCTTTTAGCTCCTCTGTCATCTGGTCCCGTTGCTATCCATACCGATTAGGATTCAGCAAGACAACAGTGACAGAAAAGGGATAAGCCCGCCGAAGTTGAGAGCCCAGAATTCAACTTGTCATCATCTTCATGTCTAGGATAGGAATGGTCCGTGTCGATCTGCCACCTATGATGCCCCATGGTAAAGCAAAAATCAATTCAATCCAATGGGGTTACTTAATCTGATGTCCATCTTTACTGAACAAATATTAACCACTACATAAGAAATTCCTATAATACCATTTGTCCTCTCATTGCATTGGTGTACAATGACATAAAAAATAGGGAGCGTTTTGTGGTTTTCGCTTTCAAGGAATGTCCCCGTCCTTGTTCCATCTGTTCAGAAGATTTAAAAGGGAGCTGCTTAATTTTTATCCACTCTTTTCTTCTCTCTTTTGTTCATCACCTTTCCTTTTGTCTCCTCTGCCTTGCGACATAGATTAGCAAGAATGTAGGGCCTTGGTCTAGATACCCAGCATCAACCTGATCTCACTTTAATTAGAGTAATGCACACTCCGTATACACGCAAACATAGTCAGATGCTGGCATAGTAGCAAGTACTGTAGTTAGTTGTTTTTTATAGCGCACAAAGCGATTTTCTTTTTCTGATTCTCATCATCATCGCCATGTTTTTTGCGGTCTACATATTGGTATTCGCTTTGAATCCAAAGGATGATTAATTTCCAGCTACAGAGAAGAGATGATATTTGTCAAAACCAACTATAAAACAGAACCCAACCGCAAGTCAAACCACCCTGTCACCACCACAAAGAGCAAGGAAGAGGGAGATGCTTCTCTCTCAAATGGATGTGCATGAACAGGAGGTGCTGATCGTACACTTATCAATTTTAAAGATTCTGGTCTTTAACATTTGCACTTCACTGTTGCCCTTGCTTTCTCAGGAATGAGTGCGCTGCATTGCTTTTTGTTCTTTTACTCGGAAGTCTTCCCATCATCAGATTTCACGAAGAACTAAGTTTCAACTTTGTATCAGTATGTTGGTGGAATTAGATTGGATGAATATTAATGCGCTAGACTAATTCATTACTAAGTCACATCGGTTACAAAGTGTGTCGGAATTTGTCAATAAGGATGTTTCACCCAAAATTGGTGCATTAGCCAAATAGTCAATAATCTTTCGTCAAAAGTTAGATTTTGTTTTTTGTTTTAATTAATAAATGAAATGGAATTCTGTGGTGATTTAGATAGGAATATATTCAGCTAGATAATAAAGATAATTAGCAAACTTGAAAAAAACACTAGAAATGAAAATGATGTAAAATACAAGGACAATGATGTAAATAAACTGGAAAAAAGTACAATGGGAATGTGTCTTTGTGTTCTTTTTCCATGATTACATGCCGCAACTAGGGGTGAGAATCGGTCTAGGATCAACTCTGGACTCACCCTGGACTGGCTCAACCTTGCCAGTCCTAGTCCGGTTCCTAGGAAGACTGGGTCGGTCATTGGTTTTAGGATTCCTGAATTAGTACTGTGCGGGTTAATCATCAGTTCTAAGAGTTTAAGATCGGTCCAACCTAAACCAACCCGACTATATATATTATATATCTAATATATTATTTATAATTTTTTTATATATAAAAAATCTTAAAATAAACGGCGTCAACAACATTAAATAGCTCTTTAGTGAGGAGTTCAATTAATTTTATATTATTTTTTAATAACTTATATTTTTAATGTCTTTTATGGCGTTAATAGTCATAATTTAAGAAGAAGGAAAATGTTTTTGTGAGGAGTCCTCATGGCGTCTAAAATAGCATAAACAGCTCTTTATGGCATCCTTTTTTAGTACTCGTTCTCTTCTATCTTATTTGTCCTCTTAGTCTTGTCGCAACCTACCCTCGGGGGAGGGGAATAGGTTTAGGGGTATTATCTAAAGGACGGACCTAAGGCCCATGGTTAGGCGCAAGCTCTCCCAAGCTCATACCTTACGTGACATTGGGGTGTTTTTTTTTAAAAAAAAAATTGCAATGAGGAGTTGCCACTAGCCTATTGGGGTCGGCTAGAAACTAAGTGAGGCATGGGAGTATACTTCACTTTCTACGCAACCAAAGAAATCTAGGGTCAGAGACTTGATTACTAATTAATTAGTGCCATTTCGGTACCTAATTTTGTTCATGTTAAAAGAAAATATTTTTGTTAGTTAGTTTAGATTGATTTTATACCCTATCAATTAACATGTGAGGTGATCATGTGGGTGCGCAATCATTAAAATAACAATTGGCAACCAAGGAAAGCGATTAAATAAATTGCATGAAAGAGCAAAAAATTAACATCAAAGAAAAGATAAATACTAATCCTAACTAGATTAAAGAGGAGCCAAAATCAACATATCACTATTGTACATTCAAAGGCATTTGTCCCTAAGGACAATTGAAACCATAAGGTAAAGTCCTAAAGGCTTAATCAAACTTAAACATAATTCCAAATTGAAGGGTTTCCTATTTTTAGGAGAAAATTACTCCAAAGATTAAGTTCAACTTTTTCAAGGAAATCTAAATTTTTAAAGATTTTTAAAGATTTTTCTATTTTTTCTTTAAAAAAAAAGGAATTTTCGAATTTAAAAAAAAACTGGATTTTTGCAATTTTTAATTTTTTTAATTTTTTTAATTAATTGTTTTTTTAAAGGTCGAATTTTTTAATGTTTTATGAGTTTTTGAATTTTCGGAAAATTTTTTAATTTTTTATTATTTTTCGAAATTTTTGATTTTTGATTTTTTTTGAAAATTTTTGAATTTTTAATATATTTTTAATATTTAATATTATTAAATTCGGAAAAAGGGTTCGGACCGGGTGGGACCGATCCGATCCGCTGATCCGATCCGAACCCAGGTTCGACCCACGTCGGATTAAAAAAAAAAGATTTTGTTTTGTTTTTTTAATATATATTTTTCTCTTTTTGTTTTTTTCCCATATTGTCTTTTTCTGCTGTTCCATCTGCTGCGTAACGCATTCCTCGCATAACACCCACTCCCACGTCTTTTCCTCCGTTTTGTCCATTTTATTTCTTTTCATTTTGTTCTCTCTCCTCCTTGCTCCCTCCTTTCTCTTTCTCTCCCTCGGTTAACCAGCAGAATATCTTTGAGCCTGAACCAACCCAAGCTCTCTCAATCAACCAAAAACCCGAATCTCGTTAAACCTACCAAGCCCATTGCTCACAACTCACGGCCATTTCAATGCCAACTTCTCCTGTCGTGAATATTCGCACGCACTTTTTCCAGTAAAAGGAGAACGCCCATGGATTTACAAACTAACACATTGGATTTTCAAACAACAAAAATGCATGGCCGTAAAATCAAATCTCAGGTAAACAAACATGGACTGAATGAACTAAAGTCAAAAGTTTCTGACTTTTCTAAAAGAATAGCTGTTTTGATTTGAAGACCCTCTTCGAACGAGGACACAGCTTCGCGTAGGCATTATCACAAACACATGGTAGTCGGCTAGAATGCACAGCACAAAGACAGGTTTACACAGTTTTCGTTCAAGCGTTTCATCGAGCACGTAGTGGGCAAGAAGTGAGGATAACGATGCTGGCCATTTCTTAGGACTCGAACTCGGACCTAGACCCGAGTGAACGCAGGGAAACGCTCAACATCAAACAAATTGACTCAGCTGGACACAATAAACTCAAGAATCAGAGAAAACTAGCTTGGCTATTCTATCACCAAAACAGGGCAGTGCCAAGAGGGCTCATGGGGATGAGTTTCAATCATAAACCCTACTCGACTCGAAAATGGCAGCGCGAAGGCCAGTTCGAGACGAATCGAACTTCAGTCGACCACTTCGCGATATCTCCGAGCCAAGATCCTCGGGAACGAATTTGAACCAAAAGGAAACTCACCGGAAATGCCGAGGTTTGGGAACGAAAAGTCTTGCCCTCGAGGGTGTCCGGCTAGAAGTCAGCGATTGGCCTCGAGGAGGGGCGAGCAATGCTCAACCCAAGTAGCTTCTAACTCTCTCCCTAATCGTCTCTCTCTTTCAAGCTCGCTCTCCAGTGCTCTCTGTTCTCTCTCGACCCAAAGACCAGCCGAGAACCCCCTCTTCTCTTTGCTCTCTTCCTTTTAAACTCGGCCAACGACACGCGCGCATGGCTTCTGGCACACCAACCTGTCGCAGCCGCTTGATCGCCGACCCTGGGATCGCGCCGTCCTCTGCATTCGCGATCCTCTGCCTCGCCCTGGTTTGTACGTTTGTGGTTGGCGTGAGGGGAGGAAGAAGACTCATGCATGAGCTGGGCTGAAATAAAAGGAGATGGGCCGGTCCAAATGTAAATGAAAGAAAACGAAAAGAGATAGGTCGATGAGCCCACGGACGAAGAAAAGTCCTCTACTCGGCCTCATTCGATTTTCTTATACCTTTTAATGAATTTTTTTTACTCTTTTTTTTTTTATGACAATTTGGAAAAATAAAGACCATTCAATATGCTGTGCAAACACGATACTTTTTAATGATTTTTTTTACTCTTCTTTCTTCTTTTTTTTTTTTTTATTATTATTATTTTTGAATTTCGAATTTTTTTTTAATTTTTTTTGTAAATTTTTTTGATAAATTTTAAAACTAGTGACGCAAATGCTCCTAATGTCTATATGTGATGCAATTTTAATGAAAACTTTTGGTTAAGGGGTTAGAAATTAATCTTAATTTGTCAATGCAATTAATAAACACTTAAACAAATCGCCAAAATTTAAGTGTCAACAAGTCTTCAATTTGCCAAAATCGAAAGAAACAACTTCTCCACGCGCCACTCGACACTCGCCTCGCTCGCTTTGGGTCATTCGTGCTGCTCACCGCTTGATGTTCGCTTGTCTTGTTGCTCCCCACTCGATACTCGATGCTCACTCTGTTTGACGCTTACCCTACTTGACCCTCACCGCTTACTTTTCTTAGCTGACCTTAGTCGTCATCGAACTCATTGGGTCGGTCTGTTCCTCGGTTGCCCTTTCAAGAAGTACAAAAAATAAAATAAAAAATTATTGGTTGGTCCTGGGTTGACCCTGGAACTGGAATGAACCCATTGGGTTAATCCGGTCCTCAATCGTTTTTTCAAGGAACACAAAAAATAAAATAAAAAATTATTAGTTAGTTCCGGGTTGACTCTGGAACCAGTTCGAACCCATTGGGTTGGTTCGGTCCTTGGTCCTAAGCTTAATAGAATTGGTTCTTGGTGCCAAAAATTAAGAACGTGGTCCTACGGTTAGGGGGTGGATCGGCCCAACCCGGACCATGCTCACCCCTAGCCGCCACTTATATAGCCTACTGGTTATAGCTCTTCACTAGCAATTACTATTTTAAGTACAATTATAATTACACTCCCGAGATTTTAAGCCTCCTATTTGCACACCGATCTTATTCACAAACGACGTCAACTTTTGAAGCTATTGTAACCGCCACTGTGTATCCTTGCCTTTAATCGACATCTTGATCCTCGTGTACTCCTCTTGCCCACAATACTTTGCCAAATATCAAGATGGCTAACTACCTGTTTGTTTCTTCGATGAATTTCACGTAATACCTATTGACTTCTTGTAGATGTCGATTCCACATAACTGTTTCGTAGACATTGATATCCATGCCATATAGTTATTGATTGCTCTGTGGCTTGGACCACTTCCCTCAATCAGTCTTGTTTGATTGACCAATTTTGATCGTATGTTGATCAAAGTAAGTTGGTTATGTTTCTGTGTAAACAATCAGTGAACTTTGTGAAAATGGGTTTTGGGCAACTTAACTTACTCTTTACGACAGGCAGAACTACATACAATTTATGAAACTCCAACCAAGAGCCTCTATGCAATTTCTCAGGTTTTCCCACCAATATAGTGTTCTTGAATCTTGTTGATGCTGGCCAGCATACCATCATGGATTCCCCTTTGAATTATTTGGTCTCAGCTCATTTGAAAAGAATGCTGTAGCATTTAAACAACTAGGGATCGGATTGTGAGGGAATGAGCATAAGTAATCAATAACTCGCGCGACCTAGTATTTGACTATGTTCTGTCATCTATCCCGTAAGAAAGATTCCTTGCAAGAAAACTCGGTTCCTGTATGAGTGGTTTTAGCTGCGAGAACTGTTTAAACTGCATTTTGATGATGATCAGATGCGACATGATGACCCAGAAAGCCATTGCATCTCTAGCTGCAAACATAGATGCCAGGTATTGACATTGTGCTTGCACTGTACCATTCAGGATCCTTTAATTAAAGGTTTCTAATGACGGGATTTGACATATTCATATTGTGGTACCAAATTCAAGTTTTAAATGCAACTGTTCTTGAGGATATCGATGATAACCTCTCTTTGTGGTGCTCAATGTAGTACTCTTGGTTATGATTTTGTTAGCTTTCGGCTGTACACGTTCATTAAACTTGACTGTTTCCATGTTAACCCCTTGTTCTTGCCATGCCTAGTGTTAGAGCAAATGGCAAGGACATATTGGCCCGACATACTTGGTGCTGCAATCCGAGTATATCTTAGGATGCGTTGGATTCCAGCTTTCCCTCTTCATTTTCTTAAAGTGTGCAGAGGGAGGCAATCGTTAGGACTACTTTGACGGCACAAGCTCTCTGTTTCACCATCTGCCTATTGGAAGGTCTTTTCAGGACACTTTCCTGTAATATTCTAGTAAACCGCAGCTTGTTCTTGAAGTCATTAGAACAACGTGAGCATGTACTGAAAGCCAAATTCATCGTTAGCAAGGGCTTTCACTTCAGGGCTGTTTCACGATGAAGGATCAGGTTTCCAAATTTCGGAGATAAAGGGCCTTCATCAGTGTATGCGTTTCCCAAAGTTCCATACGAATCATCAGCCACAAAATCTTTATACAAACAGTATTCTCAAATCTCCAAATCAATAAATTTTCAAGACTTGATATACTGGTGATATTCTCTGTTCTCCATCTGGTTTAGGATCTTTTTCTGAAACCGTTCAATTTGCAGAATTGAATTCCTAGTTATTTGTTGTTATGACATGTCCTCATCTTGACTACGTCGCTTTAGTTTATCGGCAATGGGATTATTTCCATTCTCCATGCACGACATCACCAATCCAGGAAGTGATTCCCACCAACACCGATATTGTGAACTCGTCTCTACCCTTTCATGATGTTGCATTATCTAGAATTCTTCTTTCTTCTTATCTGGTACTAAAAATCTTCCTACACTGGTCCTCATTAAACGAACCTGGTGATTTGCGTGGTAATTCAGCTGATTCAGTTTGTTCACGCACGACGATTCGAGCGCCTTGACTTTTTCAAAGCAGGAATCTGAGCTCAAGAAGGAGGGCCGTGGCCGTCAGTAGAAATCATTGTCCTGACAACTGTCTTTCACGGTTCAAAGTTATATTTCTTACAGGAAATTCCATGAAAACAAGAACAAGTCCAGGACAACTCAAAAAGCAGAGGGATTTACCTAGTTAAGGCACTTATCCCAAGTTTCGAAATTTCAATTAGCATACAGAAAGACATTGTATAAGTTTAAGTATGACTGACATTATTACATTGCAACCCCATTGAAAACAGACTGTCTATATCTCTGTAGACAACAAAGAATCTGTACTATCAAGTGTACAAAAGTGAACCTGAGACAAATGGATAATCAGCTTCACGTAGACTAACTGAACACATAAAATGGCACTTTTTAGGCTTTCCCTTCAATCCTTGCACTTGTAAGGCCAACACAAGCATCTACGAAATCTGCTTCTATAAAGTCCGTTGAGAAGACCTGCAACCTATCAGCTAGCCCTTTAGAGAAGCACTGAGATATAAATAGCCTAGCATATCCATGAATGCGATAAGTGACTGGCTTGACACACACAACCGGATTGTCAGCTTGTGGTGTTACTGTGTTCTCGACCCTGTAAAAGTATTTCCTCATGGAAGCTGGCGGCTGCTTACCCAAATGCTTCATATTGCTATCAAACTTGGTTGATGGTAAATCGGTATTGAGCCAGTCATCCTTCAGATAGCCCTCACCCCACAATGGGCCTCCCGCCTGTGGTTTGGGCGAGTTCCTGGGCTTCCAGACACAAATCACTCTCTTCGGCAACAACTCTGCAATCGTCTTACCAAAAACACCATCATCCTGGCCGATCAGGTGCTCCCCAAGTTGATCCACCAAGTACTTATCAAACTCAGGCGGGTCCTGATGACCAAATTCAGTTCTGACTTCTAGAATTATAATCTCGGACTTCGTCTCGTGTAAAAACTTCTTGATGTCATTCAGGACGACATCTACACTGTAAGTCGCTAAAATCCCGTGGCATACCCGGCGATCCTTCTGGACTCGAATATCGAATACCCGAGTGCCTCCCACGAGCTGATTGTAGATACTTAGCGATTGGCACTGGGCAAAAGGACGAGACACGAACGGGATTCCAATTCTGTTTGTCGCGGAATCATGAGTTCCTGGCCAGACAATCTTGAAAAGAGGGATCTTTCTGGGATCGAGGCCGTTCATCCAGTTCTTCCTATCCGAACAGCAGTAGTCACAACCGGGGAACTGCGTCCCGCAGGTCTGGCTGAGATCCCCCAGGACTTTCGCTTCTCGCACCACATCTTTCCTTCTCTGAATCTGCTTCGAGATCTCGGAACCCATGCTTGATTAATACAAAGAAAAAGATGAACAGCAAAGTTTGACTTCCTAAAACTCTCCTTTCTTCGGCCTTGGAAACTATTTCTTGTTCCTCTGTATTACGTTTGTCTTAACTACAGATGGATCCTATGCCTAATGTAATGCTGATGTAGGTTTGGATTAACTTACGGAGAAAGACCTTGTGGACTATGACATAAATCGTAGTTCATTTCATCGTGAACGCTACCGCCTGGAATTAATGTTATAATTAAGCGCTCGAAAAGTGTGATTGCTGATGATTAGCTGCGGAGATTGGACTAGTTGGTTTGAAATATGATTGTGGTGGACCACCCTGCTTGCGGGATTGATGGAATATTACTCTCTGATTCCGGGGTAGGTGATGTAGCTATTATAATTTTTAAATCTTTTAATTTGGGTTAAGGTATCTCTGGCTTTCTTATAAGTTGGTCAGGATTTGAAGCAACAGAGAAGGACACGCCTCTCAAGAATATATCCGGATCTTGGACGACCACAAAATTGACACTAGTCAATTGGAAACTTCGTGTCTTGAAAGTTTATGATGTCCTATCGATAACTTTCTAAAAGGAGTTGCGTATTAGGATTTTGTTAATGATTCTGCCAAAGAGCGTACGTAAATTTCCGGTTGAGCAATCAAGTGAAGATCTTGGCGTGACGGTAAGGGCCTGTTTGGTAACTGGCCAGATAGTGCTAATTTCTATTCTTTTGTTCCCAAAAGTAGATTTGAAACAGAAATCCGTTTGGTAAAATTTTTGTTCTCATAAATAAATTTCTATTTTTTTATTCCCGAAAGTAGATTTGGAACAGAATCGAGAGGTAGAAAAAAATTGATTTTTTGTTTTGGGAACAATTCTAGAATCAATTCTACCTATTTTTCCTTTTTTCTTTTCTTCTTGTTCTTCTTCCCTCTCTCTTGTTCTTCGAGTGTTGCTGCCGCTGCCACCACCCCCCACTGCCTATTGCCGTCTGCCGCTCACCGTCGCCGGTCGCTGGCGAGCTCACCGGAGGCTTGCCCAGCCACTGACGAGGCAAGCCTTGCTCGGGCCTCCCTTGGCCATCGGCGAGCCTCGCTTGGCCGGGCGAGGCTTGGCCCAGCTCAGCCATGGTTGGGCGAGGTCGAGCTCGCCCAGCCAAGGCTTGGTTGACGAGGCATGGCCTCGCTGAGGGTCGGCGACGCTTCGACGAGGTAGCGGGCCCTCATCTGGTCGGTCGCCAGTCATCCCAAGGCCGACGATTAGTGGACTTTGAAGAAGAAGAAGAGAAAGAAAATAAAAAAAGAAAAGAAAAAAAAATAAAATTATTAAAAAATTATTAAAAAATGATTTGGATTAGAAATTTTCAGAACGGTACTAAACGCAATTCTATTATGGGAATTGAAATTTTGGACAGTTACCAAACGATTTAAAATGCCTAGGAATTGTTCTTGGGAACAAAATAAAAAAGAATAATTTATGATCAGAAATTGTTCCCGGGAACAAAAGCGTTACCAAACGCGTCCTAATTGACTATCGATTGTTTTTTGATACTATGACATATATGATCTTTTGGAACGAGAGTGTGCTTATAATTACATGTTGTACTCTTTTAGTTTTTAGGTTTTGTTTGGTTTTGTAGTTTTTTTTGGGATTTGCTTTGCTGGGAAGCCTTCTATGTTCATTCATGTTTGATTACGAAGAACTGACGAAATTTTCAGAAAAAGAAATAAAGCGAAAATAATATAATAGTTCCTAATATATTAACTCTCCTTGTGATATCTGTAATTAAGAATTTGGAAGTCGCATAATTCTTTATGATCCAGGATGTTAAAATCAACTTTAGCTTAGAACGCATAAGCGAAAAAACGAGGAATTGCTGTAAAACAGAAAGGCAACAAAAGACAACCTTAGCACTTGACAGAATACAAATTTACATCATGGAAACTTCAACACTTTGTGTTTGCTCTCTTTTGGCTGTAATGTTCACGGATCATCGCTCAAACCTTTGACCAAAAGAGTCGGAAATATTAGGGCGCTTCTTTTTTGGGCCTAGATAGTAAAGGAGCATTTGACCAAGACAAAAAATTTTACTCACGGATCCAAAACATGTGCACTCTACGAACTATAGCCGCTAATACTCGATGAGACATGCCTAATCGAATGACAATGATTCAGCAATTGAATTCAACCCCACTATAAATTCGGTGTAACATGTTGTAATCATAATTACAAATCTGGGTATAGATCCCTTCACCTATTAATTTAAACTTTCATGTTTGACTCAAAATGAATGGGAAATTGACACAAATAATCCCTGAAATTTAGTTCGATATGCAATTTCTTTCTTGGACTTTCAATTCGTTCAATTTAGTTCTTGAATAATTTCAAATATTCAATCCAATCCCTAAACTTTTATTTATTCAGTTTGATCCCTCAACTTTTCATAACCAAGTACATTCAGTGCTTTGGTAATATTCAGAATGCACCTATTTAAAATTCTTAAGTTGCAAAGACATACAGCACTTGATATTATCGTGAAGGGGGTTGATTGTGCTTAGCTAGTTTTGGCTTTACGTAAGATGGTTTTCATAAGTAATCTTGGGTTTCCAATAATACGAAATTCCCAAAACAAAAAGTTAATTTTCATGTCGAGTACTTCAAATTTCAGAATTATTAGGTGGGTAATGTTATCGACATACTCAGCAAGTACTATCTTTCATGATGGCAAAACATGCGGATCATCTACTTTCTTCTTGTGATAAATGGGAGAATTATAAAAAAAGTTCTAAACCTATTTCAATTGTGTCAATTCAATTCTAAATCTTTTTCTTTTTTGCTAATGTAGTCCTAAACCTTTTGTATTTGTGCCAATTCAGTCAATCCGACCAATTTTGGCCGGTCGGTGCTGACGTGGTGCTACCGGTACCGATGTTGCATTTTTAAAATAATATTTTCATATATTTTTTTAATTTTTTAATTTTTTCTTTTTTCTTCCATTTTTTTTTGTCCCTCTCCCTTCCCCTACCCTTAGCATCAGCTAGGATCATTAGCCACAAACAAGGGTTGTGGCATCCTCGCCTGGCTAGATCTAGTGAGGGCCGTGATGCCCTTGTCCATTACCGATGAGGGCAGTGAGGGTCGGCCGGCAACCCTCGCCAGCGTTAAGGGTTGGGGAAGAGGAAGGGGAAGGAGAAGGGGAAAAATATAAAGAAAATAAAAGAAAAAAGAAAAAATGTATAAAAAATTATTAAAAAAATATTAAAAAGTCAAATTAGTGCCGGTAGCGCTAGTCAATGCCGATTGGATAAAATTAACCGATGGATTGAGTTGGCATCAATGCAAAATATTTAGAACTGAATTGGTCAAAAAATGTTTAGAACTGAATTGACATAATTACAATAAGTTTAGAACTTTTTTGATAATTTTTTCGATCATAACGGAGTCCAATTTAGATCACCTAAAGCCTTACAAAAAGATACCATCACGTCCAATTTCCATCTCCACCACAAATTAATGAGAATGGAGAACACGAAGAGAGCATTACCAAATAAAGGACGACATCTCATCCACACACAAGCTGCAACCATATAATTACGCCATAACCTTTGGCCCGCATAGAACCAGAGGTCAAAATGAAAGAAGTGGACCATGACATGAGCCAATACAATGTCCAAAGTGTCTAGTAATGCAAAGCTATGACATTATATTCAACGACCGCATTGCCGGTGGTGAGATTGAGAAAGTACTTCTTCGCCGTCTCTATTCCACTCGCCAACGAAAAAATGCCGGTCCCACCGACGATGGGCAACTCCCGATAGGTCTCGAGCGCCAGGTTGCGGCCCAATATGCTCAGAGTGCTGCCGTTGTAGTTTGGACTCATGAATACGAGGTTCATGTCCATGAGCGGGGCCACTGACTCGAGCCCAGTTGAGCCATAGAACCCCTGAGCCGGTCCCACGAGGGGGGACTCTGGCTCGAGCCCCTCGGTCAATGGGTCGTCGATGATGTTGACGGCCCCAAACAGCATCCGGGACTTCTTGGTCATTGCGGCTTTGGCAACGCGCACCGCCGTGGGGCTCTTGCTCGAGAGTGTGTCGTGGAAGTAGAAGCGGAGGCGTGTGGTCTTTGAGCTTGGTGTGGCTAAGCCTAGAGAACCACGCATCCACCTTCTTATCTGCCTCGGATTATCTGCCCACCAGAGCGGCTTGGCCATCTCGGAAATTGTTGGGAGAAACGATCCTACTGGAATGCATGTTTAGAGACAAAAGCAACAGATGTTGGGGAAATCATTCAGCCAATTAGCGGCCGAATCCACTTTTTTGCTGATCTTATTAAGTCATTTTTTAGCAAAATATGAAGTCAATTTTTTTAGAGGATACATGTCTCTGCACGTTCTAGCTAATAAACGTGCCATGCTCTGCACGAGAAGAGATATTAAAAATATTGGAGAGATTTGATTGCTGATGAAGATAGAACATTAGTTTATAGTTCTTTGATTGGACGATCAAAGGTACTATTTGCCCCTACTATTATTGCTGCTGAGTTAATAACAAATATACCTCCAAAATATATACTAAAGTCACAAAGAAATGAGTTTAGTAATTACTCAATTTCTCGTTTGGAATTTCACTTTGAATGCGTTGTCAAACTTGTATTTGAAAAGAGAAGAAGAAAGAATGCTATGAAGAAGAGAAAGTTATTGCTCTTTAACAATTGTGTTAAACAATATATGATTTGGCCATATTTACATATAACCAATCAAGATATCACTTGGGAATAGTTAACTTATCCTCACTTTTCATGATCAACCATAACTTTTCTTCATATCAACAATAATTTCCTTTCATATCTAACCGTCACCTTTTTTCATGTCCAACATCATGATAATTACCTATTTCAACAAAAAAAGGCACATAGTTTCCAAATAAAAATAAGGACATCAAAAGTGCTAAAAATTTTGTACATCGCTTATTTTGTTGTCATAAATTTTCAATTGATCTTTAGAGTGCCATTATTATTAGAAAAACATTAATCACAAATGTCATAACTTTGGACCACTTGAGTGTCATAATTTAAGAAAATCACCACAAGTGCCACAGGTTTTAATACCTTATAGGATTTTTTAGCAAAGAAAATCACTACCATCACCCAAGTGAGATTTATTTTATTTTATTTTATAAGTTATGGCATTTAAGTAATCAATTGAAATATTATGAGCACCAAAGTGAACGCTGTATGAAAGTTATGGCACTTATGACATCATTCTCTAAGTTCTACTTGCGTAGGGTGTATAAAGGTATAGGAATTTCATTTCACTTTATTTAGTAGAAATTTTGAATGTAGAGGATGATTTATATCAACATATTACATTTTTTTTTGTCAAAATAGAAGGATTATTAATGAAGAAAACTCCGTAAGTAAGTTGATCCAATTTAAATAAAACATTCAACTCAAGATCACTATACATTAAATAGATTCCCAAAAAATTGATCCCTAATTAGTCAAATGGACAATATGTGAAATCAACGAATTTGATTCTAGTCAAACTCCCTTAAAATTGACGGCTCTCGATGGATAGGACAGTAAAGTATGTACATTAGGAAATGGGAGAAGACCTTAGCCATATCTACATAGTCGCATCTAATGAACCCATCTATCACTGGTCACTTCTAGAACACTATGCTTATAGTAAGCCGTCCTACCACATTTTTGATGAATAAAGCCGAATATAATTCGGTAATCTATTTTCACTTAAGTTTTCATGCATTGCCTAATATAGTGTAAAGGCATGTTCAAACGCACCTATTCCCATTATTAAGTTGAACAAGACGTGCAGCCCTGAGTATTATTGTTAGGTTGTGGTTGATTGAGCTTGTCAACTCAGAGTTTTTGAATCGCAAATCAAGACATAATCTTGGGTTTCGTAACTTCAAAATAGGACATCCAAATAATAATAAAAGAAATTCACGTGGACTGCATCAAATTTTATAATCATTAGGTGGGTAAAATCACTGATGTTTTCAGCAAGCTCGATTTCACGAGGCGGCGAACATCGTAACATTACCTAGTCCGTGATAAACCGAGTCCAATTTATAGTTCATCTAGAGCCACACAAGAAAGATTCCAAAACACCAAAATCAATCAAATATCACGAAGCACGAACAGCAATACCAAATTGTAAACGACAAAACATCCACACACGACTACAACGATGTAATTTACTCCATAATCTTTGGACTGGACTACAACACAAACCACGATGTATCTACTAAGTGTCTAGTAATGCATAGCTATGACCTTATACTCAACTACAGCATCGCCGGTGGTGAGGTTGAAAAAGTACGTCTTCACCGTCGCGACCCCGCTTGCCAGCCGGAAAACGCCTGTCCCACCGACGATGGGCATCTCCCGATAGGTCTCAAGTGCCGGGTTGCGGCCCAATATGCTCAGGGTGCTGCCGTTGTACTCTGGGGTCGTGAATACGAGGTTCACGTTCATGTGCAGGGCCAATGACTCGAGCCCAACCGAGCCATAGAACCCTTGTGCCCGGCCAATGATGGGGGACTCTGGCTCGGGACCCTCAGTCAGCGGGTCGTCAATCATGTTGACCACCCCGAACAGCGTCGGGGACTTCTCGGTCATCGCGGCCTCAGCGACGCGCACCGCCGTGGGGTTCTTGCCCGAGAGCGTGTCGTGGAAGTAGAAGTGGAGGCGTGTGGTCTTGCGCTCGGCGTGGCTAAGCCTATTGAACCAGGCATTCACCTTCTCGGGGTCATCCACCTCGGCATGGGCGAGCACCACCGATGTGGCGAGCGCCAGAGCAAGAGCTGCCACCACCATTGCCGTTAAACCTGGCTTCGCCATCTCTGTCTTTCGATCTGAAATCGCTGGGAAAGTGGATACTATTGGAAGGAATTTATAGGCGGAAATGAACCCAAAAGGAAGACTTATAAAGAAGACACCTTTAGGGAAAGATGGAACAAAAGTTGTCGAGATCAATCACTTATCTGGTCGTGCTTTTTCGCTAGGGACAGGCTTCATCATGTTGTCTACGTTATGAAAGACGAGTGCAACACATATGGACAGACGTAAAGATAGGTCTTAATCGGTCATAGGACCAAAATAATTTTTAAAAAGCAAATGATTCACGAGGGATCACCGAATCAATCTCGCGTTAGTACCGACTCTGCATCGTCCTTTCGGTTTTTTATTTGGAAATTGACACTAATCATTTCTTTTTAATCAGAAATTCACTGTTTAAGGGCATGCTTTGCACGAAAGAACGTGTTAGAAAAAGGCATATGAGCTCCGCATATGCAGGGTAGGTGAATGCATAGTAATTTCATTTCACTTAATTTTATCGAAAATTTGAATGTGGGGAAAGTGATATTAACATGTTACCTTTCTTCAACATCGAAGGAGTATTAACGATGAAGGCTCCGTAAGAAAATCGCTTATCCAATATAAACCAAACGTTCAAACCCAAGATCACCTATATATTATATATATGTTTGGTACACTTAAAAAAGATAATTCGAATTATTAAGACTTGCCTAATCTATATATTTGGTTCTGATCGTGCCACTTTACTTTTGGATTCTAATCAAGCCTCTTCATTTATGTCTTCCACTTCAATCTCCCTTTTATCTAGACAGCACTTAGCCATTTGCATATAGTCACTTCTAACGAGCCCATCCATCACTTGTTACAGTTGGGATATTACGCTTATGGTGCACCGTCCTACCACATTTCTATAATTTGATAACGCAATTGTGCTTGAGTTTTCATACATTGTCTAATTTCATATATTGGCGCTCTATTTCTCAAATGTAAAGAGTGATATCGCAATTGATGGTAATGTATATTAATATAGAAATCTTCCAATATGCTCTTCTTTGTCACGTGACCATTTATGATTATAATTGGCAGCATTGAAGTGACGTGATTCACAGCACCCGATTATGAGATATTTGCAATTACTTTGTAGTAAAGTTTCTCAAACCCAATCACATATGTTGGTTCGGGTCAGTTAGCGCTATCTCCCTAACATAAGCTAGTCGGTGCAATGGGGGAATGCTGACGATACACCTTTCTATGCAATTTTTCTTTTTCTTTTTCGTTTGGGGGCGCTAAGTGTGGAAGCCGATCTAAAGAGAGATAAGCACATTAGTTCAACCTCAAATTTTCACCCATCGAAAAAATTGGAATTAAGGGTTTATTTATTTATTAATCTCGACGAGAAAGGGCACTGTAATCTATATAACTATAAAAGTCGAAATTGAGGGAATGTTAGTTACCGTGCTTCCCACGTGACGCTTCAACTTGCCTTCGTGATTGCCACGTGATGTGCAGCATCTCGCCAATAAGCTTTTAGCTTAATGATTTGTTGCATGTTTTTTTTTTTTGTCGGTGATTTGTTGCATGTTGGGTTCCTACTTTTTATTGGATCTAAATTTCTGCAAATGAATAAACAGGAATCTACATGAATATTTTATTTTCTTATTGAGTTTAAACTTAAATAGAGGATAAGCTAGAGAAAGCGTTTTTAAATCATACTCTACTCTAACGGGGCTTATTTCAACGTAGTTCCTTAAATATAGTTTAAAAGGGCGAAAATTTTGAGCCAAATTCAAAACGGATTTTGTAGTTGTTTAAATCAAAGTAAATATCTATTGGGTCGCTCAAACTTTCTGTAAAAGAGTGGGAAAGTATTTATGTATACCAAACTCAATGTAATTGTTAAGTGGTTGATTGTGCTTAGCTAGTTCAAACTCAATGTTATGCCGTAAGACAGTTTCAAATTGGTAAAAAAAATAATGTTAATTTTGATTGCTTCCAATTTCAGCACTATTAGGTGGGTAAAATCATTGACATTTTCAGCAAGATCTATTTTTAAAGGCGTAAAACTGGTACATCACCTGCTCTCTTCGTATCTCAGCTAGGCCACCGTATCTCTGACCAGTGATTGAACCGAGTCCAATTTAATCAGAAAGCATGTAGAGCATTACCAAATTAGAAACCACACACGAACTACAGCGATATAATTATGCCATAAACCTTTGGATCCCGCAAAGTCAAAGGTCAAAAAGAAGAAAGAAAGGGACCATAGTCCAGCGAGTGTCTACTGTCTAGTAATGCATAACTATTACGTTACATTCAACTTCCACATCAAAGGTGTTGTGGTTGAGAAATTATATCTTTGCCCGTTGCGATTCTGCTCGCCAACCGGAGAAAGCCAGTCCCGCCGACGATGAGCATCTCCCGATAGGTCTCGTACGCCGGATTGCGGCCCAATATGCTCAGGGTACTGCCGTTGTACTTTGGGCTCGTGAATACAAGGTTCATGTTCATGAGCAGGCCCAGCGACTCCAGCCCAGCCGAGCCATACAACCCCTGAGCCCGGCCCACGAGGGGGGGACTTTGGCTCGAGTCCCTCAGTCAATGGGTCGTCCATCATGTTGACAACCCGGAACAGTGTCGGGGACTTCTTGGTCATCGTGGCTTCGGCAATGCGCACCGCCGTGGGACTCTTGCCTGATATCGTGTCGTGAAAGTAGAAGTGGAGGCATGTGGTCTTACGCTCAGCATGGCTAAGCCTATTGAACCACTTGTCCACCTTCTTGGGGTCATCGGCCACGGCACAGGCGAGCGGCACGGCCATGGCCACCAAAGCAAGAGCCGCCACCGCCACCATCGCCATTAAACCTGGCTTTGCCATCTCTCTCTTTCAATCTGATATCGTGTGGAAAGTAGATACTTTTGGAAAGAGTTGATGGGCGAAAATGAACCCAAAAGGAGACTTACGAGAAGAAGACACCTCGAGAGACGGAAGCCTATCACTAATCGATCGTGCTATTTCATAAGCGGCCGCCCATTACTTTGGTGACATCGTCTTCGCGGTTTGCGATTTGGATTTAAACTAATAAAAACAATATAAATGGCATCTTTGCAAGTTCTAGTGGGTAAAAAAATGGCACGCTTTGCAGCAGAGAACATGTTAAAAGACGTATATAAATTTCAAAAGAAAAAAATAAACATTACAAACATTATACTTTCTATATTGATTCTTTTTAGCCTCATAACTTTTTAAACAATTACTTAAACGTCATAACTTAAAAAAAATGTTTAATATGGCATCGAATTTCATAATACTTGTAGTGACTTTGTTTCATAAAGATTAATAACGCTCGGGTAATTGGTCGAAAAATTATAATACTAAAATGAGCACCGTACTAAAACTATGGAACTTGCAGTGTTCGTTTCCCTAAATGCAAAGCATGTAAAGGTATATTCATTTCTTATCACCAGTTGAAACTTTGAATGTAAAAAAAGAATTATAATAGCATACCGCGTTTCTTCAAAATATAAGGACCGTTGATGATGGACACTTTGTTAGAAAATCGCTAATCTAATGTGAACGAAATGTTCAATCCAAGATTATGTATAGATTCAGACACCTGAAGGATAATTTGGATAACGCTAACCTATTGACCAAATGGACAGTGTGAAGAATCCACATATTTAAGTATGATCGAGCCTCCTTACTTAGGTCGTCCTCTCCCATCTCCCTTTTGCCATGACGGCTCTTGATGGAGCCATTTGTATATAATCTTGTGTAATGGACCCATCCATCACCTGCCACCATTAAAACACTACACCCATTGTAAGCCGACCAACCACATTTCTACCTGACCAAGATGTGTAAAAACCAATACAATTCGAAAATGTGATTGTACTCAGTTCTCGTGCATTGTCTAATATGCTTATCAGTAGTCTGTTTTTGCAAATATAAAGTGATCTCCCAATCAATGCAATGCAAATTAATGTAGACACTTTCCTATAGGCTCTACTCTCACATATCAACGTTCATGATTTTAATTGGGAAGTAACAAAATATCGTAATTGACGTGATTGGATACTGGCACTTGTTTTGTCGAAAGTTTCTCAAGCCAATATTAAACCATACCAAATATGTCGGTTCTGGTCATTCAGTTGTGCAATGTGAATAGTGAAGTAGATAACACACTTTTTTTTGCAACATATCTTTATTCTTAGCTTTGGGGTTGGTAGGTGTGTGTTAAGGATACGACATCAGGGTTGGTAGGTGGGTGTTAAGGATTCAACTCACAATTAAAAAAAAAGAAAAAGAAGAAGAATAAAGATAATGCTACATTCAGCATATGATTTTACTATAATTAGCACATTGTACTTCTCTGTTAGATTCCTTAATTATAAGATAAAAAGATTATATATATTAAGTAGATATTCATAGGTTTAAATCCAAATTCTCAATAAAATATGAACTCAAAGTACAAAACTCTTCTGATGCCTTGAGAGTATGAATCACACCCCAATGGTGTGGGAGTCATTTTTAATTAGCAAAAAGCAATAATAATTATTTCATACTTTTTAATGCTTTAAATGTAGAAATAGATGGTTATGGGTTTGGTTTTCACATAGAAACTCAAGGTCAAGTGGGGAATCGCAATGGTGAGTTATTGTGATATTTTTCCCTCTAGATATTTGGCTAATTACGATTGGGTTTAGGGTTTATCATCTGAAAAAAGAAGAAGAAGAAGATGAAAAGGCGGGGCAACCGCAGTGGCAAATTTGAAAGATTCTTGGTAAAAGATACGCATTTGAAGGAGAAGCAAGAGACAGAGCTTAAGGTTCTTGTTTTATTGTTGATTGAATAAGTACCTGCATGCTAGGGCCGTAACAAATTGTTCATCCGATGACTTGTCTATTGGTCGAATCGCATGGTGTCGCAGAAAAAACACGAGATCGAAATCTTTTTGTTCTCTATCGTTTTGGCTTTTGGTGGAGGATGTCACCTTGGGGAGCTCCAAAGCATCTCTTGATAATTTCGATGGAATAACGTTGGCTCGAAAAACTAAAAAATAAAAGAGATTTCCTCGATGTCACCAATGATGGCAACTCCACTTGACAACCGGAAAGCAAGGGTCCGTTGGTTGTAGGCATCTCCCGATGGGATTCCTAAGTCGTGTTGCGACCCGCAATGCTTAGGCTTCTTTCAGTGAAAACGAGGTTCATGTTCACGAGCAGGCCCGGCGACTCGATCCCGGCTGAGGACGGGGGATGTCGGCTCAGGCCGTTTCGTCATTGGATCGTCTATCATCATCCTTATGCCGAAAAGAGTCGGGGACTTCTCGGCCTTCATAACCTCGATGACGTGCACCGCTCTCTAGCTCTTTCTAGGAGATTGTTGCGGAAATAGAAATAGAGGTGTGCGGTTTTTGGCTTCGAACGATTGAACTTAGTGAACCAAGTTTCCACCTTCTGGGCATCATCAGCCATGGCGAGAGCAAGCGGCGCATTGGAGATCATCGTAGATAGAATCACTGCTAGCGCTAAAGTAGCTGGCTCAACCGCTCGCTCGCTTTCGAATTAGTTTGAAACATAGTTCTATCGAAGAGATGCTATAGGAGAAAGTGACGAGCAAGGCCTCTAGTCACCACACAATGCGACCTTGTTCAACATCTCACTTATACTAGTCATATGATATAAATCTTAGTTTTCTTTCGCATCGTCTTAGATTCTTTACTTCATGTTAAAAAAAAAAAAAATGCTTCTCTAAGGTTACTGTATTAGTCCAAAACCTCTCAACCTCAAAATATTGATCTCATTATCTTAAAACCATCAAAAATGTTTTGCCGTGCAAAAATTGCAATTGAGCGCTTTTTTTCTTTCTTAATTTATTCTTACCAATTCTGTGGAAAAGGAGTAGTTATGATATATATAGCTAAAGCCCCAACTGAGATAATGTTCACTCTGGTGCTCGCCATGCGACACTAAATTTGTCACACCCCGAATCCTATTGGTAATGACATAATCATCATTTTCTTTACCTGAATGATGGTTTTAAAGTCAAACAACACATCAGAATTTCTATATATATATATTTCAAAAGAAGAAGCTAAACCTCAACATGTAGCAATTCGGACATATCCAACAATCTATATTCATACCCATAATTTAACCACCAAAAGTTTCCCATCGATATAGTTCTCATACTACTCATCACTAGCTGACGAACTTGAAGAAAGATTGAAAGAAAATGGGATGCAGCTTAGTGAGTAATACGTTTCTTCTAAGTGGATCAAACATTAAATTATGCACCTCTACAAAACAGTGTAAAAAATCACTTGTCTCAAATCCAATATATAATATATGTACAATATAAGAATAAGTTAGATTACTTTGACATAATCACATGCATATCAGAAAGCATTCGTTAGAATAATAATATCATAACAAATATCATTGATCAAGTCTATTAATCAATCTCATCAGTTCAAATATCAATGATTTATCCCATTAATTAATCTTGTCAAACCGCACGTCAATGATTTATTCCATTGACTAATTTCAAATCACATGTTCATGGCTCACTCCATTGACCAAACTCATGCTCAAATATTTAATCATTATCACATATAATGTCCTATGACAATGTAATCAAGCTCTCTCATTGGTAAGGTCTCCATCTATATTGCCGGTGATTGACTCATGAGGATATCCTTACTAATATGCACATACCCACAAACCCTCAACTGGGTTCGTAGTGATATTGAGCACCAACCCACATCCTCTAACACTAGGAATCAAATCCAGAATAAATACCACCAATTAATTTCGCAAAAAAAAAAAAACACATGATTTATCTCAACTCCGCTTATCAACCATAATAAATTTTACAAGGCATTTCTCAAACCATTTCAGAATCTATTTTATTAGCCAGGTTCACAAATTAGTATATAAATTTTTGCAACACATTTGTTGAAACAATGATCAAACCATTCACAAATATCAAATTGTGGTAAATATACAATCCACATTTTATGCAACAAACATGCTTATCTATAACTCATAATATATCGGTTTTATCAATTTCAAGACGTGAGTTTAGAAATTCATAGAGAAGATAACACCGCTCACCTACGAAGATAAAAAATCAGCCTACAGTGGTTACTTGAGCTAGCGCAGTCGTATTCCCAATAATTAGTCAAAAAACAAAATCAAAATCATAGTAACACAATATTCTAATTAACCAACCGACTAGCTACACTTAATCGTCGATAAAAACGATCCCACGAGTCATTAAAAAAGCTCGCCCATAGTGGACATCTATTATTGTCTGGTATGTGCAGCCCGCGTGCTAAATTTGTCATGCCATAATTTTCTCCACCAAACTTCAATTCAAGCGAACTTACCGATAATAGCACAACACCATTGTACATTGAATGTTCAGCCGCGTTAGGGCTAACAATTTCCTAGAATTGTCGGGGATCAATTGAGAGCACAAGTCCATCAATAAATCAATTGATTTTGTAATTTTCCCATAGGATATATATATATAGTGCAAGTTAGTGCTCATGTTCACTTATTGTACCCCTTTCGAAGTATTACAAGACCCCCCAACTTGGTCGATCCAAAGTCTAGCCAGAAGCAGATGAAATTCAGCTCGAAAGTTACTATTCGCCACCGTTCAACATGCACAATTAACTTCAAAAATTTATTCTGAACAAACTATAAACTCAAATCGAATTCCATAAAATGTTATTGCTTCACGACATCCTAAACTATCATTCTTATATAAATACGCAACCCGATAACTCTTTAATCGAATCTCGTAGCTCAAAATTTTTTTGAATATTACTTCGATTAGCAAAATAATAAGCTTGCCGAGGTGTGCGGATCGTGAATACGCACCATTTTCTCCTTTCTCCTTTCTTTTTTTCCCCTTCTCTTTTACGGACGAGCTCTCTTTATTTTTCTTGTTTTCTCCGCTAGTTCAACGTGCATTATCTGATGAAGAAGAAGGGAAACGAAATGGGCTTGGGCTTGAGAGACATGGGCTGGATTTATTGGGCCATGATTATAATATCCGACTGACAAACTTTTAACTTAATGATTCATCATCCCTGACGGAGGCGACTCGGAGGTGAGCCGCGGCGGCGGCGAGTGGTGGAGGCGGCTTGGAGGCGAGCGGCGGAGGTGGGTCGAAAATGGGTCACTGACGAAGGGCAGCTGTCTGTTGCTGACGACGCTGAGGAAGTTCTATGTTTAAAATGGGTCGAAAATGGGTCAGAACGTGTGACCCATTTTCGACCCATATAGAATTAAACTTAAAACACTTTGACCCATTTTAGCTGGGCCCTTACATCTTCATAACCCATATATGATCCATTAGTGAGAAATATGGGTCCAAAAATGGGCCCATGACCCATATTGCCACCTCTATGCACGAAAAGGGAGGCTTTGCTTCGCTCCCGCATCATCTGTGGCACAGATGATGCGGGAGAGAAGCAAAACCTCCCTTTTCGTGTTGGTCTATGGTTTATACTACTTTTATATGAAAACGTAGACTTCTATCATACCGAAGAGTGATGGATGATATATTATTTATACTACTTTTATATGAAAACATAGACTTCTATCGTACCAAGAGTGATGGATGATATATTAGTGCTCCAATTCTCATCACACACTAATGTATTATGCATTAATGGAATTAAAGCAAACGGAAGCCACATACGATCTTTCTATCAATCCTCTTCCGGCCGGCCAATTCTGTTTTGGGCATTACTTTTTGGGCATTACTTGTCGTTCGGTGGTTTCTCTCTCCAGTCTCCGATGTTAAAATCAAGCATCTCCATTGATTCTTGAGAGAACATGTTAAAAGACGTATATAAATTTCAAAAGAAAAAATAAACACCACAAATATTATACTTTCATATATTGATTCTTTTTAGCCTCATAACTTTTTAAACAATTACTTAAACGTCATAACTTAAAAAAATTGTTTAATAGGGCATCGAATTTCATAATACTTGTAGTGACTTTGTATAATAAAGATTAATAACGCTCAAGTGATTGGTCGAAAAGTTATAATACTAAAATGAGCGCCGTACTAAAACTATGGAACTCGTGGTGTTCGTTTCCCTAAATATGGAGCATATAAAGGTATATTAATTTCTTATCACCAGTCGAAACTTTGAATGTAGAAAAAGAATTATATTAGCGTATTGCGTTTCTTCAAAATATAAGGACCGTTGATGATGGACACTTTGTAAGAAAATCGCTAATCTAATGTAAATGAAATGTTCAATCCAAGATCATGTATAGATTCAGAACACCTGAATGATAATTTGGATAACGCTAACCTATTAACCAAATGGACAGTGTGAAGAATCCACATATTTAAGTATGATCGAGCCTCCTTACTTAGGTCGTCCTCTCCAATCTCCCTTTTGCCATGACAGCTCTTGATGGATAGAACCCTAGGGAGCCATTTGTATATGATCTCGTGTAATGGACCCATTCATCACCTGCCACCATTAAAACGCTACACCCATTGTAAGCCGACCAACCGCATTTCTACCGGACCAAGATGTGTAAAAACCAATACAATTCGAAAATGTGATTGTACTCAGTTCTCGTGCATTGTCTAATATGCTTATAGTAGCCTGTTTTTGCCAATATAAAGTGATCTCCTAATCAAGGCAATGCAAATTAATGTAGACACTTTCCTATTGGCTCTACTCTCACATGTCAACGTTCATGATTTTAATTGGGAAGTAACAAAATATCGTAATTGATGTGATTGGATACCGGCACTTGGTTTGTCGTGAAGTTTCTCAAGCCAATATTAAACCATACCAAAAATGTCGGTTCTGGTCATCCAGTTGTGCAATGTGAATACTGAATGTAGATAACACACTTTTTTTTTGCAAAAATCTTTATTCTTAGCTTTGGGGTTGGTTGGTGCGTGTTAAGGATATGACATCGGGGTTGGTAGGTGTGTGTTATGGATTCAACGCACAATTATAAAGAAAAAAAGAAGAAGTAAAAGTGAGAAAGAGAATTCTAGACATAAGGTTTTATATTTGTTTACCCTTTAAATTAATGCTACATTTAGCAAATGATTTTACTATAATTAGCACATCGTACTTCTGTGTTACATTCCTTAATTATAAGAGAAAAATATTATATATATTTAGTAGTTATTCATAGGTCTAAACCTAAACTCTCAATAAAATATGAACTCAAAGTATAAAATTCTTTTGGTGGCTCGAAAGTATGAATCACACCCCAATAGCATGGGAGTCATTTTTAATTAGCAAATAGCAATAATAATTATTTCATCACTTTTCTACGCTTTAATGCAGAAATAGATGGTTATGGGTTCAGTTTTCACATAGAAACTCGGATTCGAGTGGGGAGTCGCGATAGTGAGTTACTGTGATATTTTTGCCTCCAGTTATTCGGCTAATTACGATTGGGTTTAGGGTTTATCATCTGAAAAAAAACGAAAAAAGAAGATGAAAAGGCAGGGCAACCGCAATGGCAAATTTAAAAGATTCTGGGTAAAAGATACGCATTTGAAGGAGAAGCAAGAGGCAGAGCTTAAGGTTCTTGTTTTATTATTGATTGAACAAGGGCCTGCATGGTAACGTTTTTATTTCTCTCGATTTCTGTTCTTTTGTTTTTCGGAACAAAAAAAGAACATAAATTTGTTTGGTAATGCTAATTTATTTTTCTAATCCCCGGAATAGAAAAGTGGCTGGGGAATAGATTTGGAACAGATATAAAAAAACAAAAAAAAAAGTTTCTTGTTATCGGGAACAATTTCTAGAAATAAGTTTTTTTTTCTTTTTTTTTTCTTTTGTTTTTCTTCCTTGTTGCGGCCACTGCCGGCCGCTTGCCAACCGTTGGCCACCTCTTGCGGCCCGTGGCCACCGTTGGCGACGGTTGTCGCCACTTGTAGCCCACAGGCCAACAATCGCCACCATCCGTCGGTAGCCTGTTGTCGCCAACCGCCGCATAGCCGTCGCCTGCCACCACATAACTGCCGACCATTGCCGCAGGACCGCCGCCCAAAGCTCACCGGCTATCGCCCCCTCCTGTGGCCGATGGGCTGTGGGTAGCAATCTTGTGGCGGCGGTTGGCGACGACGGTTGGCGGTCGTGCGACGGTCGTGCGGTGGTCATGCGACGGTCGTGCGGCCGTCGTGCGGCGGCGGGCGGCGGTCAGCAGTCCATGAGTAAAAAGAAAAAAACAAATAAATACAAAAACTTATAAATTTTTACCAAACGCATTTCTATTCTTTTTCTATTCCAAGAATAGAAATTTTGTATAATTACCAAACAACTTATTTTACTCAAAAATTGTTCCCGGAGTAAAAATAGAAAAAAACTCTTTCTGAAAAGAAATAGTTCCTCGGAATAGAAACGTTGCTATGCGCACCCCAAGTAGCTGCATGCTAGGGCTGTAACAAATTGTTCATCTGATGTCTTGTCTGTTGGTTGAATCGCATGGTGTCGCAGAAAAAACCCGAGATCGAAATCTTTTTGCTCTCTATCGTTTTGGCTTTTGGTGGAGGATGTCACCTTGGGGAGCTCCAAAGCATCTCTTGATGGTTTCGATCTAATAACGTTGGCTCGAAAAACTGAAAAATAAAAGAGATTTCCTCGATGTCACCAATGATGGCAACTCCACTTGACAACCGGAAAGCAAGGGTCTGTTGGTTGGAGGCATGTTCCGATAGGATTCCTAAGTCATGTTGCGACCCGCAATGCTTAGGGTTCTTTCATTGAAAACGAGGTTCATGTTCGCGAGCAGGCCCGGAGACTCGATCCCGGCCGAGGACGGGGGATGTCAGCTCAGGCCGTTTCGTCATTGGATCGTCTATCATCATCCTTATGCCGAAAAGAGTCTGGGACTTCTCAATCTTCATAGCCTCGATGATGTGCACCGCACTTGAGCTCTTTCTAGGAGATTGTTGCGGAAGAAATAGAGGTGTGCAGTTTTTGGCTTCGAACGATTGAACTTAGTGAACCAAGTTGCCACCTTCTGGGCATCATCAGCCATGGCGAGAGCAAGCGGCGCATTGGAGATCATCGTAGATAGAATCACTGCTAGCGCTGAAAATGGCTGGCTCAACCGCTTGCTCACTTTCGAATTAGTTTGAAACATAGTTCTATCGAAGAGATGCTATAGGAGAAAGTGACGAACAAGGCCTCTAGTCATATGATATAAATCTTAGTTTTCTTTCGCATCGTCTTAGATTCTTTACTTCATGTTAATTGAAAAAAAAATGCTTCTCTATGGTTACTGTATCAGTCCAAAACCTCTCAATCTCAATATTTATCTCATTATCTTAAAACCAACAAAAATATTTTGCCGTGCAAAAATTGGAATTGAGCGCTTTTTTTCTTTCTTCGTTTATTCTTACAATTCTGTGAAAAAGGAGCAATTATGAGATTTTAATAGATTAATCAATAGATTAATCTATGGTGTGTGTATATATACATGTATATATATAGCTAAAGCCCCAATTGAGATAATATTCGCTATGGTGCTCACCATGCGACACTAAATATGTCACACCCCAAATCTTATCGGTAATGACATAATCATCCTTTTCTTTACCTGAATGATGCAGCTTCAAAGTCAAATAACACATCAGAATTTCTATATATATAAATATTTCCAAAAGAAGAAGCTAAACCTCAACATATAGCAATTCGGACATATCCAACAATCTATATTCATACCCATAATTTAACTACCAAAAGTTTCCCGTCGATATAGTTATCATACTACTCATCACTAGCTGATGAACTTGAAAAAAAGATTGAAAGAAAATAGGATGCGGCTTAGTGAGTAATACATTTCTTCTAAGTGGATCAAACATTAAATTATGCACCTCTACAAAACAATATAAAAAATCACTTGTCTCAAATCTAATATATAATATATGTACAAAATAAGAATGAGTTAGATTACTTTGACATAATCATATGCATATTAGAAAACATTCGTTAGATCAATAATATCTTAACAAATATCAATGGGTCCACTCTATTAATCAATCTCATCAGTTCAAATACCAATGATTTATCCCATTGATTAATCTTGTCAAACCGCACATTAATGGTTCATTCTATCGAGCAATTTCAAATCACATGTTCATGGTTCACTCCATTGACCAAACTTATGCTCAAATATTTAATCATGATCACATATAATGTCCTATGACAATGTGATCAAGCTCTCTACTTGGTAAGGTCTCCACCTATATTGCTGGTGATTGACTCATGAGGATATCCTAACTAATATGCACATACCTACAAACCCTCAATCGGGTCCATAGTAATATTGAGCACCAACCCACATCCTCTAACACTATGAATTAAATCCTAAATAAATATCACCAATTAATTTTGTAAAAAAGAAAAAACACATGATTTATCTCAACTCTGTTTATCAACCATAATAAATTTTACAAGGCATTTCTCAAACCATTTCAGAATCTATTTATTAGCTAGGTTCACAAATCAGTATATAAATTTTTGCAACACATTTGTTAAAATAATGATCAAATCATTCATAAATATCAAATTGTAGTAAATATATGATCCACATTTTATGCAACAAACATGCTTATCTATAATTCATAATATATCAATTTATCAATTTCAAGACATGAGTTTAGAAATTCATAGAAGAGATAATACCGCTCACCTACGAAGACCGAAAATTAGCCTACAATGGTTACTTGAGCTAATACACTTGTATTCCAATATCAAAATCCTAGTAACACAATATTCTAATGAACCAACCGAGTAGCTACGCTTAATTGTCGATGTAAAGATCCCTACGCGTCATAAAAAAAGCTCGCCCATAACGGACATCTATTATTGTCTGTTATGTGCAGCCCGTGTGCTAAATTTGTCATGCCATAACTTTCTCCACCAAACTTCATTTCAAGCGAACTTATCATTAATAGCACAACACCATTGTACATTGAAAGTTCAGGGGCATTAGGGCTACCAATTTCGTAGAATTGTTGGGGATCAATTTGAGAGCACAAGTCCATCAATAAATCAATTGATTTTGTAATTCACTGACCGTACCCCTTTCAAAGTATTAAAATATGCATAATATGACAAAACCCATCCAAACCCAATAAAGCAACTCGCAAAATCAAAGGAATGTTGTCCTGATAGGTGTGGAATCCACACATATTCTTTAAAGCCATCCTTTGACCATGCAACAAACCCTTGATGACATTATCTCTCACGATGTAGAGTTTCTCCCTACCGATATGGTAGTCGTCATCTTCCTTCCGAACCCTAATTTTCAGAAATTCTCTTTTCTTTCGGACCTTCTATCTAAATTCTAGTTTATCCGTCAATTTCACCCATGATTTGCTTGGATGGGCTCCATCTCCTCGCCTTTGGACGTATCGACATCACACACTTCATCATTTTGTGTCATCGTCTTATCTCAAAACCCTCAACTTTCACTGTGTAGATTTCCAACCACCGTCTTCGCTAGTTCCGCATAGATTTCGCATGCATCCAACAAGCTTTCTATTACGCCACTTCCAGATTCTGCGTGCAACCAATTTAGTAACCCGCCTTGCCTGGTTTTCCACTTGAAGCTGTTCCCATAATGGAGAATACGGATTCGGCTGAGGAGGCTCGGTTAGCTGTGTTATGTAGTCGGTTAGGCCGACTTTGGTCAACCCAGGCAATTGAAGTTTCGGACGAAGCACCTCCTGCAGAGAAAGTCGAAGAATGTAAGTTGATCCTTGTCGGCAAACTTCTTGCAAACACATCTATTAACTTTCCAGCTTTTCAGCACACAATGAAAAAAACTTGGCGTTTAGACCATGTTGATATTACTCAACGAGAAGAAGGACTTTATGTGTTCAAATTTAATTCGGAGGGGGAAAAACAACGTGTTCTAGACAATGGACCCTGGTTATTCTCTAGCAATTTGGTTATATTCAAACCCTGGGTTCCTAACATGCCCCTGCACTGCTATAGCTTTACTACTTGTACTTTTTGGGTGCAAGTATTCGGTCTACCATTAGAACGATGTACGGAGCAGCTATTAAGTAAGGCAGTTCGGGATGTTGGCAAGGTTTTGGAAGTCAGAATTGAGGCGAAAGAAGGATCGACTTTAAGAGTAGGGAGAGTTAGAGTTGAAATTAATCTCAATGAACCTCTTAAACCGGGTAAACTCATTTGTGTGGAGGGGAAACATATTTGGCTTGATTTCTGTTATGAACGGTTGCCACATTATTGCTATTCCTGTGGTGTTTTAGGCCACTATGCATCCTACTATAAAGACATTCCATACGATGAGGCCAAATTTGAAGGGCGGGACAAGATGTACCATGGACAATGGTTACGGGCTGAAGTCAGGGAACACAGCCCTTTTTGGCAGGCATTCTATGAATTTAACACTACTCAAGAAGAATATGAAGAAACAGTACCTGAAACACCTTAGCCTAGGTTGCTATTACTCCCTGCTGCACCTCATGATGCACACACACAGCCAGCCTCTATGGATAATCAGACCGTTCAGCATATCCATACCTCAACCGTAAACTTAATGCCCACTTCCCCTCTTGTTAACTCTTCACAAGGCGTTATTTCGAATAAGATGAAATCTGCTGCTTCCCCTGTGCAAGCAAACAAGACAGAGGTTAAAGCATTTACATTTGAAGCGTCATCATCCAAAAAATCCAAAAACCCTCGCTTGCAGGCTAAGACTACTCCTTTAAAGAAAGCAAAGAGATTTTCTCCTTATGGGTTACGTCCTATTCTGCCAAATATACTCGATGAAAGCACTCTGAGTAGACTCCAATACTCCAGGCCAAAAGGGCCAATGAGGGGGCTGTGGTGGCTTGCCCAATAAGCCACCAATTGACAAATGAAGATCCTAAGCTGGAACTGTCAGGGACTGGGCAATTCCCTGACAGTTCGAGCACTGAGGGCTATTGTGGCTCAAGATAGGCCCGATATAATCTTTTTGATGAAGACTCGAAATCAGGAACCAGTTATTAAGCAAATCCAACGGAGACTGAATTATAGCAAGAGTTTTGTAGTGAATCCTCAAGGTTTGGCTGGAGGGATGGTTCTTTTTTGGATTGACCAGATTTCACTTACTGTCAAGGCTCCTACCTCCCATTTGATTGACATTGTTTGTTTTGAAGATAGTGGCGTCACTTCTATGTGCCTTACTGTTTTGCATGCTTCGGCTGTTTATCAATAGAGACAACTATTCTAGGCAGAATTGAGGCAACTTAGTCACTTAACCACTCAACCTTGGGTGTGTTTAGGGGATTTTAATGAAGTTTTATATCACTGGGAGAAAGTAAGTAAGCGACCAGCTAAGCCTTATAGACTGCACTCATTTCGGGAATTACTACATTATTGTGCTTTGATGGATCTGGAGACTAAGGGTTGTGCCTATACTTGGGTCAACAACATAAGTGGGCAAGAAATGGTAAAAGAGAGACTGGACCGAGCTTTGTGCACTATTGAATGGCATTTAAATTATCCAGAAGCGGAAGTTGTGGCTTTACCTGCTATAGGGTCGGATCATAGTTCGATACTGTTAAGTACCAATATCAAAACAGGTCAGAGGAACACAGTTTTTACCTTTGAATCCTTTTGGCTTGAACATGAAGAATGCCGACAGGTGGTAGTGGATTCTTGGTCAGCATTATCACTCAATAGCTCCTCAATTTCCCAAAAGATTCGGGCAACTGCTAGAGCGTTGGCCAAGTGGAGTAAATCAACTTTCACAGAAGGTCATCGTCAAATAAATCTTCTGCAGTAGCAATTTCAATAATACACTAATCAACCTGCTTGCAATTATGACGAACATCAGGTTATATCTTTGAAGGAACAAATTCAGAAAATATGGTTACAGGAAGAACAATATTGGGGGATGCGTTCTAGGATTAAATGGATGCAATGGGGGGACAGAAATATGAAATTCTTTCATGCCACCACAGTATAAAGAAGAAAAAGAAATAGAATCAGTATCTTGAAGGATGACAATGAAGAGTGGATCAGAGAACTAGATCAGCTGAAACAAAAGACTCTTTCTTTCTTTAAGAAGCTGTACACTTCGTGTGGTCAGAGAGCCTTTGAACCTATTCTACTGCAATGTCCTCAGGTTGTAACAGAAGCTATGAACACGCACCTAATAGCTAAAATTACTCGAGAGGAAGTCAAGAAGGCAACATTTCAATTAGGAGCCACAAAAGCCCCAGGACCTGATGGTTTAAATGGACTGTTCTATCATAGTTATTGGGATATTATTCAGGAAGATGTTTTTCAAACAGTCCAAAATTTTTTCATCACGGGAAGAATGCTAGTTGATATTAACAGAACAACCATCTCCCTAATCCCTAAGATTCCAAACCCCGAGATGTTAGATCAATTTCGTCCTATCAGTTTATGTAATTTCATCTATAAAATTATTTCAAAAGTTTTGGCAAATTGCCTGAAGCCTTGGCTGCCAGATTTGATCTCTAAAGAACAAAGTGCCTTTGTATCAAGCAGACAAATACAAGACAATGTCCTGATAGTTTAGGAGGTACTTCATCAGTTAAAGGTTCGAAAAAGAAAGAAACGGTTTCAGGGGATTCTTAAATTGGATATGCCGAAAGCATATGATAGGGTGGAGTGGGATTTTTTACAAGCTTATCTTTGTCGAATGGGATTTAATGATTGTTGGATAAATTGGATGATGCAGTGTGTTACTACGACTTCTCTAAGTGTAAAGTTCAATGGCGAATTTCTTACATATTTTCAACCATCACGGGGACTCAGGCAAGGTGACCCTCTCTCTCCTTACTTTTTTATACTGTTGGCTAATTTGCTCTCGAACCTCATCCAGCAAGCTGTTGACATGGGTAATCTACGGGGTATCAAACTTAATAGATGGTGTCCAACTTTATCCCATTTATTCTTTGCCGATGATGCTATCTTTTTCATTGATGGTAGAATCCAGGAATGTCATAACTTAGCAAGCCTTCTAACTTAGTATTGCCTAGCTACAGGTCAAGAAATCAATATGAACAAATTAGGTTTGTTTCTAAGTAAATACTGCCCTCAACTTCTTAAGACAAACTTGGCTAGAGAATTAAGAGTACCACTGTTGGATAAAACTAGCAAATATCTAGGCATGCCTTCTGATTGGGGATCATCAAAAAAGGATATGTTTGCTAAATTGGAGGGGTGGAAAGAAAATCTAATTTCTAAAGGCGGGAAAGAAATTCTGTTGAAATCAGTAGTTCAAGCTTACCTCAGTATGCTATGATGATATTTAAAGTTCCGGTTTCTATATGCAAATCTGTTGAGCAAAAAATAGCTCGGTTTTGGTGGCAAAACAATAGTAACAGAGCTGGTATTCACTGGAAAAGTTGGGACTTTCTGAAAGAGAGTAAGGAGAAAGGAGGGATGGGATTTAGAGACCTAATATCCTTTAATAAAGCCCTTTTGGGGAAGCAAGCTTGGCGTCTTTTTCAAAACCCTTCATCTCTATGGGGCAGTGTTTTTAAAGCTTTATATTTTCACTCTACATCCTTATGGCAAGCGGATAAGGGGACTAGACCTTCTTGGGGATGGCACAGTCTTCAACTTGGCAGAGATTCTATTTTAGATAGACTTAAATGGTCAGTCGGTAACGGTAAATCGATCAATGCTAGAGAGGATAAATGGTTGAATATGGGCATTCTCAGTAGGCCAGCGAATAGCGAGGAACCGAAATCAGTAGCAAATTTTATTCTTCCTTAGCAGAATGAATGGAATGTTGAGCTTCTTAATCACACATTTCAGCCACAAATCGTCGAGGAAATTCTAACTATCAAGCTATGGACAACCTCATCTGAAGATAAACTCCTATGGACAGCCACACAAGATGGAAATTATACTGTTAAGAGCGGCTATCATTGCATCAAACAATCAGCATCTAGCAAGGTAAATTCTCATGCATCCTCTTCTTATATTCCACCTACAAAGCTGTGGAAGCAGATCTGGAAAACACAGACAACCCTAAAAATTCGTACCTTCCTTTGGTCTTTATGCCAAAATGCGTTACCTACTAAAGATAATCTGTTTCGATGAAGGATTACCCCCGACCCATTTTGTAAACTCTGTTCATCTAACACCCCCGAAACCCCTGAACATCTGTTTCTCTTTTGTCCCTCGACACATTATCTTTGGAGCCACCCCAAAGTGCAGATCAACATTTCAAGTTATACAACAAACCGCATAGATGCATGGCTTGCAAATATTATTGAGCAGAAGGGGAACATACTGGATTTTGAGATCATTGCAGCCCTTTTATGGCAGATTTGGAAGGCTCTGAACCAATTTATCTTTCGCCATCAACGTACCCATTCGGATATTCTTGTTGACACAGCCCTAACTTTGGCCCAGTTTTGTCTCAGATCTCAAAAGCAGGAATCACTCACAGGGACAACTAGGCTGAATCCTAATTGAATCTGGCAACCACCGAAGCGAGGAGTTATTAAGGTAAATATGGACGGCGCTTTCCTAACACTAATCACATGGGTGCGATCGCAAGTTTAGCTCGAGATCACACCGGTAGATTGATTGATGGATTTACACGCAGCATTCACGCATCTACAGCACTCGAGTCGGAGACCCAGGCACTCTTGTATACGCTTAAGGACCTATTGCAGAAAGGAAAAACCGATTCTCACCTGCTGCTTGAATATGATAATCTCATACTTGTCGAGACCATTAACCGGATCCGTTTGCCGCCATGGGATTGCTGTGCTCTGTTCGCCGAATGTGCAGCCCTAATGCTCTGTTTTTCCAACCTCTCAGTGAAGCACTGCCGACTTGAGGCAAATGCCCTAGCTGATTGGGTTGCGAAAGCCCACGGGCGAGGCCTCCTTCCACCAAACTGGGTTCATTCTCCTCCTCAAGTTATGTTGGATATAATTTGTATTGATGCCCTGGTTAAGGGTTGTTCTTTCTTTCCTACTTGAATATAAATCTAGCCTTTGTCAACCAAAATAAAAAAAAAAAAGTATTACAAGACCCTCTAGCCAGAAGCAGATGAAATTCAGCCTCGATCGTTACTGGTCGCTACCGTTCAACATGCACAATTAACTTTGAAAATTTATTTTGAGCAAACCATAAACTTAAATCAAGTTCCATAAAATGTTATTGCTTCACAATATCCTAAACTATATATATATATATATATATATATAACCCGATAACTCTTTAATTGAATCTCGTAGCTCAAAATTGTTTTGAATATTACTTCGATTAGAGAAATAATAAGCTTGCCGAGGTGTGCGGATCGTGAATACGCGACCATTTTTCCCTTCTCTTTCACGGACGAGCTGAGCTCACTTCATTTTTCTTGTTTTCTCCGCTAGTTCAACGTGCATTATCTGATGAAGAAGAAGGGAAACGAAATGGGCTTGGGCTTGAGAGACATGGACTGGGTTTATTGGGCCATAATTATAATATCCGACTGATAAACTTTTAACTTAATGATTCATCATTCCTGAGGTAAAACCTGAGGAATAAATTGGTCTCGTCCGTGGACGAGTTTTTATTTTTTTATTTTGGTCGATCTTACTCTATTCTTATTCTATCACTCACTCTGAGATTTTTCCCCTGCTTCCTTTTGTAGGGCGTGGGAGTCGAAATCCACTCCTGAAACTAAATCGTTCCCATCCCAACCCTCTTGAGAAGGTGGGGATTCGAACTCCCCACCTCCCCCTTCCAAATTAGAAGGGTGGCCTACCCCAGTGGTTCCATGGACGAGTTGGGATTCTTTGAAACCACTTCAATTCTTTTAATTCATTAAAGCAATTTGATCCATTTGAGTCTTTTTCACTACACACGGGTATCTATAGACTCTTTGTTTGCCATGCGATTTGAGTCTCTTCAACCAAGACTCTTTTTCGTGGCGAAAACGGAATCTGTATTTTATGTACTCCAGAAAACCTTCAATAAAATTTCTCAATTCTCAATCGACGTGCTTCGCTTCTTGTTTTGGCAGGGAAGTTGTGATGAAGGTTTCGATAGTTGCATGTACGGATATAAGAAGAGGAATGAGAGAACGCGCCATTCTAAATAGTTATTGTTCGACAGGCTCACTTCTTAATCTTTGAATGAGGCTGCTTATTTCATTGCTGCTTCCATCGCTTGGATCTAATCCAATAACAGAGAAGCTACCACACACGCAAGAGCTTGGCCTGAGATACATCGACTTGATAATCACCGGCGGGTCACCGCAGGAATGAAGGAGGCCTCCTGATCTTGGTGGCTTGCTCGAACCCGTAAGCAATTTCAATAAGTGTAGGCTCGGAGCCTCTCAAGCCTCCGAAGCAAATCCCATAGGGCACTCCATCCTCGTAATATCCAGCAGGCACGCTTATTCCTGGGAAGCCCCCGATCGCAAGAGCCGGTGCCACTTTATTTTCAGGAGTCACCAATGCGTCCAACTTGTTCTGCCTCATCAGCTTCTCAAACCCGTCTCGGCTCAATCTGGTCATGTTTTGCAACGCTGATTTCACAGTCTTGTCGATCCCATTCGTGGCTTGCGCTGCGATGAAAAAGTCCTGACCGTACTCATCGGTCTTTTCCTGCAAGAACGGCCATTTTTGTAACTAAAATGGAGTACTTCAACGTAATTTATTCACTTTGTTCCATGATATCTGTACTGTAAGTTGCAGATAGTGTAAATACGAGAAATTATTCGGCGCATCCTGGAGAGGGGTCTCTGCTCTCTTGCTTGATTCTGCTACGTGGTCCCCGAACATCATGTGATTCTACGTAATTTTGAGTCGAATGACGACGGTGATATAAATTGCTTTGTGATAGTACTAACTCACCAAATGCTTGTGCTTGTTGTTGAAGGCAATTACATCTGCAAGGGATCGGACTGGTGAGACAACCAAATCTCGAAGGTAAGTATTCAGGGCTAGCTTGAACTCGGCAGACGTCGCTACTCCTTCACTACTATCAGAGCAGATTTTACTGAAGTCGGCTAAGTCCAAGCGGTCCACCAATACTGCGCCATGTTTCCTGTCCATGAAAGGAATATACGCATACGTTATATGTCAAAGAAATTCGTTCCAAACTTGAGGAACTAATAGGTATTAATATCACTATAATTACCTCAGGGTGTTAAAATGGCTTTCAAATGCTTTGGCGACCGGAGTTCCTGAGTAGGAGTCAAAGAAAGGTTTAACGATTCCGAGTCTCTTGCCCTTGAGCCCGTCGACTTTGAGAAATTGCTTGTAACCCCCTCGCGGGATGTACTTCGACGCTTCTCTAGTGGCTTTATCATCATAAGGATCGAATCCTACAATGACATCGAGGACATTGACGGCATCTGCAACAGTCCTGCACATTGGCCTGAGAGATCCCGCATATGGTGATTAATACGTTTGGAGTGATTTCCTTGAGTCTAAAGAGTGTCAATGTATTTCACTACAACTTACCCAACAGTGTCCTGTCTGGGAGTGATGGGGATAACCCCACCTCGACTGGTCAAGCCAAGGGTGGGTTTGATGCCCACCACCGAGTTAGAACTGGAGGGACACAAGATTGAGCCGTCCGTCTCCGTTCCCAGTGACACCGCCCCCATATTTGCTGCCATGGATATGGCCGACCCGCTACTTGACCCACAAGGAGTAGCTGATAGATTGTATGGATTCTGTGTTCATATGCATTAACTTTAGTCATTAGATAAATAGATTCAAAGGAGATTTTCCTTCTATCATTTTGTGGAATCCGCCTCTTCTAGGACAAACAGCTCAAGTGCTTCATAAGCAGCTATCATGGTGCACTCACTAGCGCATGATTTTAATATGTCCAACAAATTCTTGTAATGATCTATCCCTGTGGCCCATGTGCCACTTTCCGAATATTTTTCACAAACTGCAACACTAAGTATGGAGGTTCGATTAAATTAAAAGCCTCAACACGAAAGCATTTGAATTGTTAAAGCGTGCGAAGATAGACCAGAATAGAAAAGTGGATCGGTCGTTTGGCTGACCTTTCCCTGGCCGCTCCTGGCACACCATCCACTGTGGCTGGCAGAAGAACGATAGTTAGCCCATTCGCTCAAGCTCGCCTTCCCCAGCAACACGGCCCCGGCCCTCCTCAGCCGAGCCACTACCCCAGCATCGCGAGGCACAACCGAGCCGAGAAGCGCGAACGAGCCCGCCGTGGTGTTCATCTTGTCTTTGGTGGCTATGTTATCCTTGAGCAGTATAGGGATCCCGTGCAAGGCAGAGAGCGAGCCGTGTGGCTTCGCCTTACGTTCTTGGTCCGCTCTATCGGCTTGGCGCAGCGCATCCGGGTTCACCTCTATGACACCTCTGAGGAGCGGGTTGAGCCTCCGAATCCGGTTGAGATAGAACTTAGTCAGCTGCCTTGAGGTGAGTTTGTTTTGCCTGAAAGCAAGTTGGAGATCGTGTGCGCTCGCTTCTTCGAGAGAGACTGCTTGTGCTTGAGCTAGAGCAACTGTTTGGAGCACGAGTGATGAAATGGCTACGAGAGCAAGAAGCACTCGTGATTGAAGTAAGGCAAGGGGAGGATCGGTAGCCATAGTTTCACTGCTCTTCGAGGTTTGGTTAAGTTGTAGAGGAGCTCACAGCAGAACTTATAGCAGAGCAGGAGCCCCACAAAAGAAGGGGCGAGTTTCCATATCTCAATTCAAATAGGATATAATTTAGTACACACCATTAGACCACGTGCCTAGTGATGTGGGGATAATAAGAGTAAAGCTTTAGGGGGAAGATGCCATCGGGTTCGAGTCCGCTCTGCAAGAGATAGGAAGACAAGAAAAAGGTGCACAAATACCAAAAAAAATAAAAAAAGAAGCCAAAGGTGAGGGGATTTCGTAAGTTCACACTTAAGAAGTGATACTGGAAGCATTGGTGTAAAAAGAAAGAAAAAGAAAAAGGAAAGTTGATTGGTCAAAAAAGATGGGCTTGAAGAAAAAAATATATAAAAGGAGACGGACTGTGAGAATATAGGAAAGGAGGAAAAGGAATTGCCAAATCATTTATTATATATATAAAATAAGTAGTTGTTAAAGATGCTCCAGATTGCGTCATTCAAGAAAGACAACCATGTTATTTTTTTATTATTGTTGAAGTCGGAGTATGACAAATGCATCATATGATAAGAATATGATGAAATTAAGATGTTATTCTATGAGAATGATACGAATCTTTATAGTTTGAGTCTATTGGATTCATCGTTTTTAGGGTAAACAAATGCAATCAAAGATTATTCCATGTGAATTATACGAATTTCTATAATTTGAGTCAACTCCGTTCATCAACTCCAGGGTAAATGAGTACAACTAACGGTTTTCATATTAAAAGAGCAAATGGGATGCTCTCTTTGCTCCCACGACAGGAAAGGCATATTCTCTTTCCTTTTCAATGATGCATCATGTACGGAAACAAATACATGGACATGGACCATCGTTGGCCCTCCTCCACTAAGGGAAGGAACACGACAACATTTGGGATGACCGTGATCATCGTACCGCGTGCCCTTGATGGCATCATTCAGTCCCCCAACACCACAGTTTTCTCCGTGTAAGGAAAAACATTAAAAATCATAAACTATACCCATTATAATATATTTATCTTAATTTTTTTATAACATCAAAAACCTTAAACTTATATTTATGTAATAAATCTATTAAACTTATAAAATATGACGCATTTATTCTAAATTTTTTTATGACACTAAAACCTCAACTTGTATCCATGTGACATATTTACTACAAAATTTGGTGTCACAAAAAAAATACTTTGAGATAAATGTATCACATGAGTATAAGTTTAAGGTTTTTAATGTCACAAAAAAAGTTTAGAGTAAATATGTCACAGTAAAAATAATTTAGGGTTTTTAGTGACTTTTACCCTTAATGCACTAAAGAAAGTATTTTAAATTATTCTCCTTACTCACATGGCTAATTTTCAATGTAGCTTTTAAATGTAGTTATAAACAGCGGAAATATTTAAGTCTAATATAAAATTCTGCATTAATATGTCAGTGCTCATCATATTTTATTTGCAAGCATAATCATCCAACCAAATTAGGACATGTATTCATGGTAAAACGATTAAACTTAAGTGAAGAAAATAGTAAATTGGATGAGCTAAATCAAATTAGCATTTATCAATACCAACCAAATTTTAAATGGCTTTAGTATCTGTTTATACCAAAGTAAATACTGATCAAGATTTCTATACATGAGGGACCTCTCTATTCATTTAAACAAGATGAAGAGGAGTGAGCTACGTTGAATGAGATCGGCTTTCGATTTGCTTCGGCATGATTTAAGGCAGTGTTGGTGAAGACTTCGGATTCCTCTTTTGTGATATGACTTTTGGTAGATAATAATTAGATAAATCTAGCCCTTTCCCCGAAAATGGGATACTTACCCAAATGATGAAAAATCCTTCACCAAAAAATTGGGTTCTTCCGTTTTTTGGAAATTATAGGAAAGTATTTGGCATTTTTACAGCTGTAAAATAAAATATAAGGATAATATAAGTACTAAAAGTGAATGATAAATTATGGAAATGAAAAAAATAGAAATTAACACATTGTTAATCATATTAGAAATTGGCATTGCAATGATATCTTGTTATAATGAAAAGCATAGATATTTATGGTCCAGTCTGGCCCACTAACAACATTTATAACAAGCGGTCAACACTCTAAATGCATTTACAAATGCACACCCTTCAAAATTTTTGGCATGTCATTTGTACGCTGACAATCATTATTCACAAGGAGTTACAAGTACTAGCACCGCTAGATGCTTGACCATTACTTGGTATTTGCGCCTCTATTCGACATCTTGATCTATGTGTTATCCTCTTTTGCTCCCAACACTTAATCAAATTTTAAGATGACTAACATTTTGTATGCTCTGTCGATGAGTCCTGAAGTTTGCTACACATCTTTCGACCACTTGTACATTGTGTAGTTGTTGATGACTGTATTGCATGGCTGTCGAAGTCCGCGTCACATAATTGTCGATGTTTCCATAACTTGAATTATTTTTATTAACCGACATCACATGATTGATCAAACTTCATTGTTTGTCGTAAACAAAGAACGGGCTATTTTTCAGTGTAAACACCAGCCGAAACAATCTTAACTAAGCAAAAGATAAAAGAATGGCCGAGACCACTCAACTGGATCAGGAGAGGACTTGTCATTCCTCTTTTAGGAAGCAAAAAGGCTAAGTTACACGAAGAAAGAGGTGGCCGTGATTATGGTGACCAATATGAATTCAATGGTTATCAGCATCAACCTTGCGACTTCTAGTGGTATCTTTCCCCAGTGGGCGTTTCTGCATGATGACATATGGCACATCAAGATGAAAGAATGGCTGAATAATGGAGGCAAGAAAAGCAACAAAATGCGAAACACGTGTGCACTTTCAATAAGAAAGGGAAAGAAGCAAGACGATCAGGCACATCATGGATTGGGAAAAGTGAGATAAGCACAAGTACCTTATTAACGGTTAAAATCATCAAAGCTTGGTTGAATTTTCACTGTAACATAGGTGTAGACATAACAAATTTGATCAAAAGACAAATGGAGAGCTTAGATGGTGTGATATCCCATTGAATAGCACCAATTTTAATTTTCTTTGAATGCAATTGAAGAGCCATAATGACTTGATTTTAGAAAGAATTGTACCATATTTGGTTCTTCACTTGAGCACAATTTGAGGGCCTTAGTGGCTTGATCTCGAATCAGATAGCGCAATTTTTGATTCTTTTTTACGAACTGTATTCAAGGACTTGAAGGCTTGATCTCGAATCAGATAGCGCAATTTTTTATTTATTTTTATGAACTGCATTCAAGGATTTGAAGGCTTGATCTTAAAATATAAAATGATCGAGGTTTAGGTGATCTGAATATCAGTGAGGTGTTGATGACCTGTGTTTTGAAATCTTGTAGGACCAAAATTTGAATGGAGATCTTGATGACCTAAATTCGATAGGTTTTGTGAAGTTCTTTAATTTTCAAGAACTTCATGATAGCAATTCCATGGAATTTAAATTCGTCGTCCGTTTGCATTTTGAGAAATATACTCGGAAAGTGCCGGGCTTTCTGGCACATGTGCCTCAGGGTAACATCATTGGCCATTACAAGAATCTTTGGGAAATAGCTGCTCAAGAAGCACTCGGGTTGTTTGTCTTCAAAGAAGCAGATTTATATTATGTGTTGGAATATAATACGCGGAAACGACAGGATCTTGCAATTTACGTCAACGCGAAATCACCAGAGAAATAAATGAGAAAAATAAGGACACTAGAAATTTACGTGGTTCGGTCCAAAGATCGATCGATACTACGTCGCGGGAAGAATGCAAAGAAATAATACACTATAATCGGAGAATCGAAATTCTGATCGCAAACGCTTTCAAAGTGTTTCCCACACCTAGATTTAACTCAAAATTCAAAATGTTTATAAATAAACAACTTACTTTGGTATAAACTTACGGCACAAAATTACCGCGCATTCAAGCTTGAAACAAAACGCTCTACGTACGGCTTCGCGTTTTGTTAATCAAAGCTTCACACGGACGGCTTCAGAATCCTCGCGGCTCCCTTCTACGTAGAGTTGCAGCTTCGTAGGGTTCCTTTTGTTAAACCGCTTCACGCAAGCCTGAAAAGGAAATTCGTGTGTGTATGCGTGGGTGTATTTTGACCTTGGGCCCCACCAATTAACCAACCTTCACGTGCAGAGGCTTCACGCGGCTTTCCTTTTCTGTTTCGGACTCCGCAGCAAAGGGGAAAACTCTCCTCCCCTCTATATTTTATTTCATATTTCCTCTTTTTCAGCTAATTGTGTTTTGTAAACATTCAAATTCGAGACATAATTTAACATTATGCATATCGTTAATGCATACGAGCATAGACTCCATACAATCTATTAGCGCTAGTGGATCCATGTTAGTCAAGTAGTGGGTCGGCCATATCCGTGGCAGCGAATATGGGGGCGGTGTCGCTGGGAACAGAGACGGACGGCTCAATTTTGTGTCTCCCCAGTTCTAACTCTGTGGTGGAAATCAAACCCACCCTTGGCTTGCCAGGTGGAGGTGGGGTTGTCCCCGTCGCTCCCAAACAAGACAATATAGGGTTAATTGTCGTGAAAAACTGCGACACTCTTTATATTCACGTAAATTACTCCAAATATGTGAACCATATATATTGGATCTCTTAGGCCAATGAGCAGGATTGTTGCACGTACCATCAATGTCCTTGATGTCACTATAGGATTCGATCCTTGATGCATCAAAATACATGCCGAGGTGGGGCTACAAGCGATCTCTCAAAGTGGACGGGCTCAAAGGCCAGAGAATTGGAATCATTAGGAACCTTACTTTGACACCCTCTCAGGATCTCTGGTCCCCAAAGCATTTGAGAACCTTTTTAACACCCTGATGTTTTATATTGATATTAATACCCATTAGTGCCTCAAGTTTGGAATGAATTAAATTTTCAGCAGTGGGCTATGGAAGACTCAACATGTCTATAACTAGTATATAGTTATAAGGTACAATTTCGTATTATTTACTATATGATTCAACTGTTCTGTCAAACGTTATCTATAACATCTATTTCTCAAGAATATTCGACATATAATAGCTGCAATGTAAACAAGCTCTAGTTAACTGATGTGGCAATCATATTTTTTTGAATCCGGACACGTGTTTTAGGAGAAAATTGTCCAAGAAGTCCTAAACTTATTACACTTTTACCAATTTAATCCTAAACCTTTCGATTTTGCCAACTCGATCCTAAACATTTTCACTTCTTGTCAATTGAGTCCATTCAGTCAATTTTTGCTAGAATTTGCTGACGTGGATGACAACGCTAACGTGGCACGTTTTAAATAATATTTTAAAGATATTTTAATAAATTTTTTAATTTTTTATGATTTTTTTCTTTTTTTAACTTTTCTTTGTTTTTTTTTTGGGGGGTTTGGAGTTTGGTTGGTGAGGCTGGCCCTCACCTAGCCAAATCTAGCAAGGGCATCTCTGCCCACACCTAAGACCGTTGAGGGTCGGCTAGCAACCTCGGCCAGCCCTAGCTAAAAAAAAAAAAGGCAAAAAAATAAAAGAGAAAAAAAGCCATAAAAATTTAAAATATTATTAAAATTTGTCGCGTCAAGATTAAATGCATCCACGTCAACAATTTCCGATCAAAATTGACTAGTGGACTCAATTAGTAAGAAGTAAAAAAGTTTAGGATTGAATTAACAAAAGGTGAAAAATTTTAGAATTAAATTGGCAAAATTGAAATATTTATGACCGAATTGGTAAAAGTGTAATAGGTTTAGAACTTTTTTGATAATTTTTTTCATGTTTTAGTTAGCCCATACTCGATACATTTGCTACATATGATTTAGGTTGGCCTTCTACAAAAATCCTGGGAATGTTTCGGAATTTGCTATGTCTACACCTATGTTACAGTGAAAATTCAACCAAGCTTTGATGATTTTAACACTTATAAGGTACTTGTGCTTATCTCACCTTTCCCAATCCATGATGTGCCTGATCGTCTTGCTTCTTTCCCTTTCTTATTGAAAGTGCACACGTGTTTCACATTTTGTTGCTTTTCTTGCCTCCATTATTCAGCCATTCTTTCATCTTGACGTGCCATATGTCATCATGCAGAAACGCCCACTGGGGAAAGATACCACTAGAAGTCGCAAGGTTGATGCTGATAACCATTGAATTCATATTGGTCACCATAATCACGGCCACCTCTTTCTTCGTGTAACTTAGCCTTTTTGCTTCCTAAGAATGACAAGTCCTCTCCTGATCCAGTTGAGTGGTCTCGGCCATTCTTTTATCTTTTGCTTAGTTAAGATTGTTTCGGCTGGTGTTTACACTGAAAAATAGCCCGCTCTTTGTTTACGACAAACAATGAAGTTTGATCAATCATGTGATGTCGGTTAATAAAAATAATTCATGTTATGGAAACATCGACAATTATGTAACGTGGACTTCGACAGCTATGCAATACAGTCATCGACAACTACACAACGTACAAGTGGTCGAAAGATGTGTAGCAAACTTCAGGACTCATCGACAGAGCATACAAAATGTTAGTCATCTTAAAATTTGATTGAGTGTTGGGAACAAAAGAGGATAACACATAGATCAAGATGCCAAATAGAGGCGCAAATACCAAGTAATGGTCAAGCATCTAGCGGTGCTAGTATTTATAACTCCTTGTGAATAATTATTGTCAGCGTACAAATGACATGCCAAAAATTTTGGAGGGTGTGCATTTGTAAATGCGTTTAGAGTGTTGACCGCTTGTTATAAATGTTGTTAGTGGGCCAGACTGGACCATAAATATCTATGCTTTTCATTATAACAAGATATCAGTGCAATGCCAGTTTCTAATATGATTAACAATGTGTTAATTTCTATTTTTTTTTTCATTTCCATAATTTATCATTCACTTTTAGTACTTATATTATCCTTATATTTTATTTTACTGCTGTAAAAATGCCAAATACTTTGCTATAATTTCCAAAAAATGGAAGAATCAAATTTTTTGGTGAAGGAATTTTCATCATTTGGGTAAGTATCCCATTTTCAGCGAAAGGGCTGGATTTATCTAATTGATATCAACCAAAAGTCATATCACAAAAGAGAAATCCGAAGTCTTCACCAACACTGCCTTAAATCATGCCGAAACAAATCGAAAGCCGATCTCATTCAACGCTAGCTCACTCCTCTTCATCTCGTTTAAATGAATAGAGAGGTCCCTCATGTATAGAAATCTTGATCAGTATTTACTTTGGTATAAACAGATACTAAAGCCATTTAAAATTTGGTTGGTATTAATAAATGATAATTCGATTAAGCTCATCCAGTTTACTATTTTCTTCACTTAAGTTTAATCGTTTTACCATGAATACATGTCCTAATTTCGTTGGATGATTATGCTTGTAAATAAAATATGATGAGCACTAACATATTAATGCAGAATTTTATATTAGACTTAAATATTTCCGCTGTTTATAAGTACATTTAAAAGCTACATTGAAGATAAGCCATGTGAGTGAGGAGAATAATTCAAAATACTTTCTTTAGTGCATTAAGGGTAAAAGTCACTAAAAACCCTAAATTATATTTACTGTGATATATTTACTCTAAACTTTTTTTGTAACACTAAAAATCTTAAACTTTATATTCATGTGATACATTTATATCAAAATTTTTTCCGTGACACCAAATTTTATAATAAATATGTCACATGGATACAATTTTGAGATTTTTGGTGTCATAAAAAAGAAAAGAATAAATGCGTCATATTTTATAAGTTTAATAAATTTATCACATAAATATAAGTTTAAGGTTTTTGATATTATAAAAAAATTAAGATAAATATATTATAATGGGTATAGTTTATGATTTTTAAATGGCTTTTCCTACATGGAGAAAACTGTGGTGATGGGGACTGAACGATGCTATCAAGGACACGCGGTACAATGATCAAGGTCATCTCGAGTGTTGTCGTGCTCCTTCCCTTAGTGGAGGAGGGCGCACAATGGTCCATGTCCACGTATTGGTTTCCGTACATGATGCATCATTCAAAAGGAAAGAGATTACGCGTTTCCTGTCGTGGGAGCAAAGAGAGCATCCCATTTGGTCGTTTCGCGAAAAATGGACTATTTCCGAATTTTTTTTTTAGAAGTCATTTTTTAGGAAAATGACAATATTTTCTGGTGTTCGGCTTAAATCTGAAAATGTTTGGAAAAACATTTTTCGGTATTTGGTAAGGAAAATATTTTCTAAGACTTCACCACTTAAAAGTGCATTATTTATCGACTTATAAATCTATCAAATATGAAACTTGCTTTTAAATCCAAAGCAAACTTGCTTCATATCTTTGTTCTTTTCATTATTACCAAAAGAATAAATGCGTCATATTTTATAAGTTTAATAAATTTATCACATAAATATAAGTTTAAGGTTTTTGATATTATAAAAAAATTAAGATAAATATATTATAATGGGTATAGTTTATGATTTTTAAATGGCTTTTCCCTACATGGAGAAAACTGTGGTGATGGGGACTGAACGATGCTATCAAGGACACGCGGTACAATGATCAAGGTCATCTCGAGTGTTGTCGTGCTCCTTCCCTTAGTGGAGGAGGGCGCACAATGGTCCATGTCCATGTATTGGTTTCCGTACATGATGCATCATTCAAAAGGAAAGAGAATACGCCTTTCCTGTCGTGGGAGCAAAGAGAGCATCCCATTTGCTCGTTTCACGAAAAATGGACTATTTTCGAAATTTTTATTTCCAAAAATCATTTTTCAAGAAAATGACAATATTTTCTGGTACTCGGCTTAAACCTGAAAATGTTTTGAAAAACATTTTTCGATGTTTGGTAAGGAAAATATTTTCTAAGACTTCACCACTTAGGCATGCATTACTTACCGACTTATAAATCCATCAAATATGAGCTTGCCTTTAAATCCAAGCAAACTTGCTTCATATCTTTGTTCCCTCATTATCACCAAATGCTCATCTACTCTAAAAAGTATTCGTATGAATTTTAAAAAGAAGCAAAAGAGAAAAGAGGCAAAGCATGTACAGCCCTAAAGAGAATCTTCCAGTTGGGTGACATGTTCTCCCCATGTGTCTTTTGTGTTCTAATAAAAAAAAAAGAAGCAAAGCATGTAGAGCTATTTGCTTGAGCAATGTACAACTGTAGGGTGGAGTATTTAAAGAAAATGATAAGTAAGAGTGCTCCACACGAGCTTGAGATCGATGATGAACTTGAGGTTTGCTAACAACGGCCAACGACTAGACAAGAAAGAAGAAGATGGGAAACAAAGAAAATAAAAAGAAAAGAAATAGAAAAGAAAAAAGGAAATTAAAAATAATTCGAATTAAAAAATAAAAAGAAAATTAAAAAATAATTTGAATAAAAAAAGAAAAGAAGAAGAAGAAGAAAGGGTAGGAGGAAGTGATGATTTGTAGAAGTGTGAAATAAGAGAGATCAAGTGAGGAAAATGTTTTCCACTTTTCAAAAGTGAAAAAAATTTTCTCCTAATTTAGAAGACTTTTTTTTTCTCTCATGGAACATTTTCTCCAGGGAATTCATTTTCCGTGAAACGAACGTCCAAAAATCCGAAAAACTTTTCCCTGAAATTATTTTTCCCGAAACGAACGGAGCCTTAATATGAAAATCTTTAGTTGTACTCATTTACCCTAGAGTCGATGAACGGAGTTGCCTCAAATTATAGAAATTCGTATAATTCACTTGGAATAATCTTTGATTGCATTTGTTTACCCTAAAAACAATGAATTTAATTGACTCAAACTATAAAGATTCGTACGAGTCACATAAAATAATATCTTAATTTCATCGGATTCTTATCACATTATGTATCTGTCACATTCCGACTTCAACAATAATAAAAAATTAACATGGTTGTCTTTCTTGAATGACGCAATCTCGAGTATCTTTAACAACTACTTCTTTTATAGATATAATAAATGATTTGGCAATTCCTTTTCCTCCTTTCCTCTATTCTCACGGTCCGTCTCCTTTTATATATTTTTTTCTTCATGCCCATCTTTTTAAACCAATCAACTTCTTAAGTGTGAACTTACGAAATCCCCTCACCTTTGGCTTTTTTTTTTTTTTTTTTTTTGGGTATTTGTGCACCTTTTTCTTGTCTTCCTTGAGCGGACTCGAACCGGATGGCGTCTTCCCCCTAAAGCCTATGTCACTAAGCTTTAGTCTTATTATCCCCACATCACTAGGCACGTGGTCTAACGGTGTGTACTAAATTATATACTATTTGAATTGAGATATGGAAACTCGCCCCTTCTTTGTGGGGCTCCTGCTCTTCTATAAGTTCTGCTATGAGCTCCTCTACAACTTAACCAAACCTCGAAGAGCAGTGAAACTATGGCTACCGATCCTCCCCTTGCCTTACTTCAATCACGAGTGCTTCTTGCTCTCCTAGCCATTTCATCACTCGTGCTCCAAACAGTTGCTCTAGCTCAAGCGCAAGCAGTCTCTCTCGAAGAAGCGAGCGCACACGATCTCCAACTTGCTTTCAGGCAAAACAAACTCACCTCAAGGCAGCTGACTAAGTTCTATCTCAACCGGATTCGGAGGCTCAACCCGCTCCTCAGAGGTGTCATAGAGGTGAACCCGGATGCGCTGCACCAAGCCGATAGAGCGGACCAAGAACGTAAGGCGAAGCCACACGGCTCGCTCTCTGCCTTGCACGGGATCCCTATACTGCTCAAGGATAACATAGCCACCAAAGACAAGATGAACACCACGGCGGGCTCATTTGCGCTTCTTGGCTCGGTTGTGCCTCGCGATGCTGGGGTAGTGGCTCGGCTGAGGAGGGCCGGGGCCGTGTTGCTGGGGAAGGCGAGCTTGAGCGAATGGGCTCACTATCGTTTTTCTGCCGATTACAGTGGATGGTGTGCCAGGAGCGGCCAGGGAAAGGTCAGCCAAACGACCGTTCCACTTTTCTATTCTGGTCTATCTTTGCACGGTTTAACAATTCAAATGCTTTCGTGTGAGGCTTTTAATTTAATCGAACCTCCATACTTAGTGTTGCATTTTGTGAAATATATTCGGAAAGAGGCACATGGGCCACAGGGATAAATCATTACAAGAATTTGTTGGAAATATTAAAATCAGGCGCTAGTGACTAGTGAGTGCGCTGATAGCTGCTTATGAAGCACTTGAGCTGTTTGTCCTAGAAGAGGCGGATTCCACAAAATGATAGAAGGAAAATCTCCTTTGAATCTATTTATCTAATGACTAAAGTTAATGCATATGTACACAGAATCCATACAATCTATCAGCTACTCCTTGTGGGTCAAGTAGCGGGTCGGCCATATCCATGGCAGCAAATATGGGGGCGGTGTCGCTGGGAACAGAGACGGACGGCTCAATCTTGTGTCCCTCCAGTTCTAACTCGGTGGTGGGCATCAAACCCACCCTTGGCTTGACCAGTCGAGGTGGGGTTATCCCCGTCACTCCCAGACAGGACACTGTTGGGTAAGTTGTAGTGAAATACGTTTGACACTCTTTAGACTCAAGGAAATTACTCCAAACGTATTAATCACCATATGTGGGATCTCTCAGGCCAATGTGCAGGACTGTTGCAGATGCCGTCAATGTCCTCGATGTCATTGTAGGATTCGATCCTTACGATGATAAAGCCACTAGAGAAGCGTCGAAGTACATCCCGCGAGGGGGTTACAAGCAATTTCTCAAAGTCGACGGGCTCAAGGGCAAGAGACTCGGAATCGTTAAACCTTTCTTTGACTCCTACTCAGGAACTCCGGTTGCCAAAGCATTTGAAAGCCATTTTAACACCCTGAGGTAATTATAGTGATATTAATACCTATTAGTTCCTCAAGTTTAGAACGAATTTCTTTGACATATAATGTATGCGTATATTCCTTTCATGGACAGGAAACAAGGCGCATTATTGGTGGACCGCTTGGACTTAGCCGACTTCTTTGAAATCTACTCTGATAGGAGTGGAGTAGCGACGTCTGCCGAGTTCAAGCTAGCCCTGAATACTTACCTTCGAGATTTGGTTGTCTCACCAGTCCGATCCCTTGCAGATGTAATTGCCTTCAACAACAAGCACAAGCATTTGGTGAGTTAGTACTATCACAAAGCAATTTATATCACCGTCGTCATTCGACTCAAAATTACGTAGAATCACATGATGTTCGGGGACCACGTAGCAGAATCAAGCAAGAGAGCAGAGACCCCTCTCCAGGATGCGCCGAATAATTTCTCGTATTTACACTATCTGCAACTTACAGTACAGATATCATGGAACAAAGTGAATAAATTACGTTGAAGTACTCCATTTTAGTTACAAAAATGGCCGTTCTTGCAGGAAAAGACCGATGAGTACGGTCAGGACTTTTTCATCGCAGCGCAAGCCACGAATGGGATCGACAAGACTGTGAAATCAGCGTTGCAAAACATGACCAGATTGAGCCGAGACGGGTTTGAGAAGCTGATGAGGCAGAACAAGTTGGACGCATTGGTGACTCCTGAAAGCATAGTGACGCCGGTTCTTGCGATCGGGGGCTTCCCAGGAATAAGCGTGCCTGCTGGATATGACGAGGATGGAGTGCCCTATGGGATTTGCTTAGGAGGCTTGAGAGGCTCCGAGCCTACACTTATTGAAATTGCTTACGGGTTCGAGCAAGCCACCAAGATCAGGAGGCCTCCTTCGTTCCTGCGGTGACCCGCCAGTGATTATCAAATCGATGTATCTCAGGCCAAGCTCTTGCGTGTGTGTAGCTTCTCTGTGATTGGATTAGATCCAAGCGATGGAAGCAGCAATGAAATAAGCAGCCTCATTCAAAGATTAAGAAGTGAGCCTGTCGAACAATAACTATTTAGAATGGCGCGTTCACTCATTCCTCTTCTTATATCCGTACATGCAACTATCGAAACCTTCATCACAATTTCCCTGCCAAAACAAGAAGCGAAGCACGTCGATTGAAAATTGAGACATTTTATTCAAGGTTTTCTGGAGTACATAAAATACAGATTCCGTTTTGGCCACGAAAAAGAGTCTTGGTTGAAGAGACTCAAATCGCATGGCAAACAAGGAGTCTATAGATACCCGTGTGTAGTGAAATAGACTTCGTGAAATTACATCCTGGAAAAAATGGATCAAGTTGCTTTAATGAATTAAAAGAATTGAAGGGGTTTCAAAGAATCTCAACTCGTCCACGGACGAGACCAATTTATTCCTCAGGTTTTACCTCAGGGATGATGAATCATTAAGTTAAAAGTTTATCAGTCGGATATTATAATTTTGGCCCAATAAACCCAGCCCATGTCTCTCAAGCTCAAGCCCAAGCCCATTTCGTTTCCCTTCTTCTTCATCAGATAATGCACGTTGAACTAGCGGAGACAACAAGAAAAATAAAGAGAGCTCGTCCGTGAAAGAGAAGGGGGAAAAAAAAAAAGGAGAAAGGGAAAAATGGTCGCGTATTCACGATCCGCACACCTCGGCAAGCTTATTATTTCTCTAATCGAAGTAATATTCGAAAAAATTTTGAGCTACGAGATTCGATTAAAGAGTTATCGGGTTGCGCGTGTGTATATATATATATGATAGTTTAGGATATTGTGAAGCAATAACATTTTATAGAACTCGATTTGAGTTTATGATTTGCTCAAAATAAATTTTTGAAGTTAATTGTGCATGTTGAACGGTAGCGAACAGTAACTTTCGAGGCTGAATTTCATCTGCTTCCTGCTAGACTTTGGATCGACCAAGTTGGGGGGTCTTGTAATACTTTGAAAGGGGTAAGATCAGTGAATTACAAAATCATTTGATTTATTGATGGACTTGTGCTATCAATTGATCCCCAGCAATTCTACGAAATTGTTAACCCTAACACCGCTGAACTTTCAATGTACAATGGTGTTGTGCTATTACCGGTAAGTTCGCTTGAAATGAAGTTTGGTGGAGAAAGTTATGGCATGACAAATTTAGCACACGGGCTACACATAACAAACTATAATAGATGTCCGCTATGGGCGAGCTTTTTTGATGACGTGTAGGGATTGTTACATCGACAATTAAGCGTAGTTAGTTGGTTGGTTCATTAGAATATTGTGTTACTAGGATTTTGATTTCATTTTTCGACTAATTATTGGGAATATGAGTGCGTTAGCTCAAGTAATCACTGTAGGCTGATTTTCAATCTTCCTAGGTGAGCAGTATTATCTCTTCGATGAATTTCTAAACTCATGTCTTGAAATTGATAAAATTAATATATTATGAAATATAGATAAGCATGTTTGTTGCATAAAATGTGGATTGTACATTTACTACAATTTGGTATTTATGAATAATTTGATCATTGTTTTAACTTATGTGTTGCAAAAATTTATATACTGATTTGTGAACCTAGCTAATAAAATAGATTCTGAAATGATTTGAAAAATGCCTTGTAAAATTTATTATGGTTGATAAACGGAGTTGAGATAAATCATGTGTTTTTTTTTTTTTTTGCGAAATTAATTGGTGATATTTATTCAGGATTTGATTCCTAGTGTTAGAGGATGTGGGTTGGTGCTCAATATCACTATGAACCTAGTTGAGGATTTGTGGGTATGTGCATCTTAGTTAGGATATCCTCATGAGTCGATCACCAACAATATAGGTGGAGATCTTATCAAGGAGAGAGCTTGATCACATTGTCATAGGACGTTATATGTGATCATGATTAAATATTTTAGCATAAGTTTGGTCAATGGAGTGAACCATGAACATGTGATTTGAAATAAGTCGATGGAATCAACCATTGACATGCGGTTTGACTAGATTAATCAATGGGATAAATCATTGGTATTTGAATTGATGAGATTTATTAATAGATTGGACCATTGATATTTGTTATGATATTATTGATCTAACGGATGTTTTTTGATATGCATATGATTATGTCAAAGTAATCTAACTCATTCTTATTTTGTACATATATTATATATTGGATTTGAGACGAGTGATTTTTGATATTGGTTTGTAGAGGTGCATAATTTAATGTTTGATCCACTTAGAAGAAATGTATTACTCGCTAAGTTACATCCCATTTTCTTTCAATCTTTTTTTCAAGTTCATTAGCTAGTGATGAGTAGTATGAGAACTATATCGACGGGAAACTTTTGGTAGTTAAATTATGGGTATGAATATAGATTGTTGGATATGTCTGAATTGCTATATGTTGAGGTTTAGCTTCTTCTTTTGGAAATATATATATATGTATGTATATATGTATGTATGTATGTATGTATGTATGTATGTATATATGTCTATATATATATATATATATATATTCAGGTAAAGAAAAGGATGAAAATAAGAAGCATTCGTGATTGAGAGAAGGCAAGTGGAGGTTCGGTAGCCAATTAGCCATAGTTTCGCTGCTCTTTGGTGTTTGGGTAAGTTGTCAGAGAAACTCAGAGCATAACTCACAGAAGAGTAGGAGAACAACACAAGGGGCAAGTTTCCATTCCTCAATTCAAATAGAATTTAATCAAGCACATACCATTAGGCCACGTGGGTAGTGGCAATTTTTTTTTTTTTTTTTTTAAGGGGGGGTTAATTATCACCGTTCGAATCTTGCGCTCTACAAGTGGTAGGATTGGACCAATCCTACCACTTGTAGTGGTAGGATAAAGACGAGTAACCTGCCCAGTGACATGGGCATTGAGGGGGTGGGGAGGGAAGCCGTCCGGTTCGAGTCCTGCGCTCTGCAAGAGGTAAGAAGACAAAACAAAAGTATACAAATACAAACGAAAGAGAAAGCCAGAGGTGTGGGATTTCAAATTTTCACACCTAAGAGAGTGATATTGTAACCATTGGTGTAAAAAAAAAAAAAGTTGACTAATAGAAAAGGATAGGCTTGAAAAAGAAAGGAAGAAAAAAACATAAAAAAGGAGGAGACGATGTGTCACGTTTGATAGAAGGCCATGTCATTTCCCTATACTTGTTGGAGTTGAGGTGTGACAAATGCATCACGTGACAAAAATTTGATGAAATTAGGACATTGTTCCATATGAATTAGGGGTGTGCAACCAGACCGGATATACCAGAAAATCGGACTGGTCCATCCGGAAAACAGGGTCTGAAACCGATTCCCATTGAAACCGGTCTGGGAACCGGTTTCGAATGAATACCCACTTGGGAAGCCGATCGACCGAGTTGGTCTAGGAACCGGTTTTGTAAGCCCAAAGGTCCAAAACCCTATCTTTGTTTTCCTTGATTTCTAATCTTAGAATTGCGTTTTCCCTCTCACACGGTGCTCCTCCTTCCTCATTCCTCTTCCTTGTTTAGTCAAAAAGTTCATGTAGTTATTGATTATATGTGCTTAATGTTTCAATACAAATTAGGAGTATTACGTTATTTTCTTGCGTATATATAGAATATCGGGCGGTTGCAAAATAGGTTTAAGTGGAAATGGGATTGACCTTGGAATCGGATCGGAAAAATATGATAGTTTCAAAATAGGGTCCAATGCAAACAGGATTGGGTCATGGTCCAAAAAAGGGGAACGGGTTATAACAGAGTCGGGTAACCTATCCACCCTGGACCCGATCACCCATGTTATGAATGGTACGAATCCCTATAGCTTGACTCAATTTGGTTCCTCATCTTTAAGATAAATGAGTGCAACAAAAGATTTTTATATTAAAGGAGCATATTCTCTTTCCTTTTCAATAATGCATCAAGTACGGAAACAAAATGCAACATGGATAGGGCCCATTTTTAGCTAGCTCCTCCTCTCTACTAAGGCTGCGCTTGGCAGTCGGGATAAAATTCGGAATAGAATATGATTTATCATATTCTACGTTTGGTGCTTGCTTAGGACAAGATAAAGTTAAATATAAGGGGGATATAGATAGGATAAAATTATCTCATGGGGAAGGTGGGATAAATGTGGATATGAATTCTAATGTCTATACTAGGAAAGTTATTTTTCTCGAATAACAAACTTATTAAATTAATAAAATTGAAATTATATTTTAATATAAATAATATTTGATTTATAATTTAAGAAATTAATAAAAAATTAAAAAATTATTTTTAATTAATCCTATTTTAATTTATATATTCAACTTTAATTCTATCTTATAATAAACATTCGATCTATAAATTAAATATTTATATTTATTATATATTTTAGGTATTTTTGTATTTTAGGTATGTTAGTACGGTTTACTATTTGATAAAATTTTATTAAAGAATGATGAAAGGGGAAAAAAGAAATAATAAAGAAAATAATATAAAAAAGAGGAAAAATAAAATAAAAATAAATTAAGGAATATTGTTATGAGAGATTTTCACCATCTCCGTTTATGAACATTTAGGTTCATTTATAATGATATGCCGTTTATATAAAAAAAAATGTACATGATATGATGTAAACATATTCGACTTTAATACTGCAATTCACAAAACAATGGACATGATATAAAAAATCCCAGGATTTTATATCATATTCTATCCAGTCCTATCTCAATTAAAAATCCGGACGACCAAACGTAGTCTAAGGGAACCAGACAATACTCAACAGGACTGTGATCATTGTATCAAGTGCCCTTGATAGCATCAGTCAGTCCACCCAAAACCACAGTTTTTTCAATGTAGTTTTTAAAATGCACCAAAGAAAGTATTTTAAATTATACTCCTCACTCACATGCTTATTTATAATGTAGCTTTTAAATGTACTTATAGACAGCAGAAATCTCTAAGTCTAATATATAATTCTGCATTGATATTTGGGTTCTCATCCTTTTTTATTTGCAAGCGTAACCGTCCAACCAAATTAGGAAATGTATTTGTGGTGAAACTATGAAACTTGAGTGAAGAAGTTAGTCAATTGGATGAGCTAAATCAAATCAGCATTCATCAATACCAACCAAATTAAAAAGTTATTTAGTATATGTTTATACCATATGTTGATCAGAATACTGATTTCGGACATACGATCTTCTATTTTGACTAATTAGGAGCAATCATGAGAATCAAAGGCCGCTCCCATTCCCTCTATAAATAGGAGACCCCTCTGTTCATTTAAAGGAGATGGAAGAAGAGTGAGCTAGCGTTGAATGAAGTCGCTTTCGATTTGCTTTGGCATGAGCTAAAGGCAGTGTTGGTGAAGACTTGGATTTCTCTGTTGTGATCTGATTTTTTGCTTATATCAATCAGATACATCCAGCCGTTTCATCGAAATTGGGATGGTTACCCAAATGATGAAAGATCCTTCACGAAAAAGTTGGATATTTGGTTTTTATGGAAATGGGTTTTGTGGCAATTTTGAATAAGAAAGTGTACAGCGTTTTTAAAGCTAAAAATGAAATATAAGGACAATAAAATTACTAAAAGTAAATGATAAACCCTGGAATTGAAAGACTAGAAATTAACACATTCAATAGATATATTAGAAATTGGCATCTGTAATGATGTTTTTTTTTTCACAATGAAAGACATAGATATCTATAGCCCACTATGACAATTACAACAGGGGTTATCACTCTAAATGCAATTACAAGTGCAAATGCCCGAAGTTTCCGCCATGCTATTTGTATGTTGGCAATTATCATCGACAAGAAGTTACATCTTCCAACATCATTGGATGCTTAACCGTCACTCGGTATTTTTGCTTCTATTCGACATCCGGATCTATGCGTTCTCCTCTTTTGCCCCCAACACGTAGTCAAATTTTAAGATAGCTAACTCTTTATATGCTATGTCGATGAGTCATGATGATAGCTAACTCTTTATATGCATGTCGATGAGTCATGATGATTGCTGCACATCTTTCGATGTCTTGTATATTGCTTGGCCATCGATGTCGACATTGCATAATTGTCAATGTTTCCATAACTTGAATTATTTTCATTAACCTACCTCACAATATCGATCAAAATTCCATTGTTTGTCATAGACAAAGAGTCGGCTATTTTTTAGTGTAAACACCAGCAAAACGAACTTAATTAAGGATAAAAAGGAAAAAGCGGAGATCCGCTCATCAGAATTAGGAGGGGATGTGTCATTCCTGATTTAGGGAGGGAAAAAGCTAAATTACACGAAGAAAGAGGTGGCCGTGATTATGCTGACCCACATGAATTCATTGGTTATCAGCATAAACCTTGTGACTTCTAATGGTGTCTTTCCCAATGGGCGTTGCTAAATGATGACATGGTTCGGTCACACTACTCAAGACCCTCCTGCCAAAGGCAACGGTCCTCCTTCTGGGCGCACGTCAAGATGCAAGAATATGGCTGAATGATGGAGGTAAGAAAAGCAACAAAATGTGAAACACGCGTGCCCTTTCAATAAGAAAGGGAAAAGAAGCAAGATACTCAGGCACATCATGGATTGGGAAAAGCGAGACAAGCACAAGTGCCTTGTAACTGTTGAAAATCATCAAAACTTGGTTGAATTTTCACTGGGACATGGATGCAGACATAACAAATTTTTTGAGACATTCCCCGGATATTTGCAGAAGGGCCTTGTTTTACACTGTCCCAGCCTAGGTCATCTGTAGCTAATATATCCAGCATACTAGAATAATTAACTGTTAATATATCCAGAGTACCACTTTATTGAAATAATGGCTATACTTCCCCTCGTTATGCTGAGATAAAGATCCACTTCTTCACATTCTAATCTCAATTGTCTCCCAAGTCAATTTACCATCGTTCTCTTCGAGATAAGAGATTTCTAAGACACAAACTTATCTTAAAACCACAGTTCTCAATAAAGAATACACCACTTAAAAAATCATCACTTAATATTGAATGCCCATAACTTCCTAGATCACCAATATAAGAACTTATCCGGTTTCCATTAAATTCAATGGATCCCATATTCTCAACTTAAAGGATCATCACTTAAACTTTTTTCTTCTTAGATCGATGACTTAATGACTTTCCTCGCATCATATCATTTCACAGAAAACTATAGCTAAAATTGACCCTATCTACTAGTTCCACAAAATTTTTAAGTAAGATCATAAGTTATTTCTCAGAAGTTCACAAGCTATGATTATGAGATTCACACATATTACTTCAATCTATAAAAAGTAAATTATGTCTTGCATAACAATTTGATTTTACAATCTTAACATACCAAGATCGCCACGAAATGTATTAATATATTAATATGAAATTCCCAACCAAAAATTCTTTTGTTCTTTCACGACTTCTCCGCAGAAATGAGGAGCTGATTTTGTCACTCTTATATAAAATTAAGATATGCTTAGGCTTTTCATTCTTTTCTTTGGCCCAATTGTTACACGTTTGATGTAGTTGAATTTACATTCAATAAACTCCAATCTGAAAGTTAATTTTCCAATTAAAAAACATTTTTTATCCTAAGAATTAAAAAAACAAACGCGATGATAATTGCGAGATCCTAAGTCCATTATATGTTATGACGTTAGTCTGCAGTGAAGAATCATCCTCTGTTGAAGTGTTCTCAGATCGCAAGTGTATAGACACTCTTGCTTATCCAACTCTGAGATTTGGATACACGGCCTGCGATTTCTCCAGCCACGATAGAGGATTTCAAAGTTGAAATATGAGCGAACTTTGGCAGATGATGGAACCATCAGTTTCAGTGGCTAAAGACGCAGCAAACATTTTCCATTGAAGGAGAACTGCTTGTATCCCCGACTCAATCCTCCGGTGCAAGCTTGAATTGCAGAATTCATCACATTCACATTAAATTCAAACAGAGAAGCTACTACACACGCGAGAGTGGGGACTGAGATACATATTTTGATTAATTCGAAAATCATAGCGATCCCTGCATGAACGGAGGCGGCCTCCTGATCTTGGTGGCTTGCTCGAACCCGAAAGCGATCTCAATGAGCGTGGGCTCAGAGCCTTCCAAGCCCCCGAAGCAAATCCCAAAGGGCACTCCATCCCCGTCATATCCAGCTGGCACGCTCATTCCTGGGAAGCCTCCGATCGCAAGAACCCGCCTGATTAGATGACGAGGAGTCACCACTGCATCCAACTTGTTCTGCCTCATCAGCTTCTCAAACCCGTCTCGGCTCAATCTGTCCACGATTCGATTTCTTGGCCCCATCGATCCCGTTCCTGGCTTGCACTGCAAGGAACAAATCCTGGCCAAACTCGTCAATCTTCTCCTGCAAGTACGGCCAGTTTGGTGACTAAAACTTAAAAGAGTTAAACAGGGTAGCATGGTTGATCGGAAAACTGCAAGGTTCGCATCTCCCCGCTCGCATCGACTACTTGCCCGTATTTTATGCACCATGTTCGATGATATCTATGCAGGTAAGCTGCGGATGGTGTAAAAACGAGCGATTATTCAGCGTATCCCTGGTAAGAATCTCTGCCCTCTTGCTTGCTTCTGCTTTATGTTCCCCGAACATTCTGTGATTTTAGTATCTCGATTAAAAGATGGTGGTCCAGTCCGGTCCACCCCAGCCTGTTGGCTGGGCCTTTTCATTGCAAGATGCGCGCCCTGGCAACCCAGGGGAAGTAGAGCTTGCTCAGAGGTGGTCCCCCTTACCCCCTTAAGGGGGGTTGTGGACCGGGGGTACCAGTGGGGCCGGTATATTTTTCGAGGCCTAGATCCCGGCCTCTATCCAGTCTTTCCTGGATGCCAAAGCCTTTTAAGGTCTTGCTTAGGACCTAACATTCTGTGATTTTAGTATCTCGATTAAAAGATGGTGAAATGAATTGATATCCGATAGGTCTAACTCACCATGTGCTTGTGCTTGTTGTTGAATTCAATTACATCTGCCAGGGATCGGACCGGTGAGGCAACCAAATCTTGAAGGTAAGTATTCTGGGCTAGCTTGAACTCGGCCGACATCACCACACGCTCACCCCAATCAAAGTAAATTTCATCGATGTTGGCCAGTTCCAAGCGGTCCGACAATACTGCACCTTGTTTCCTATATATTAAAGGAATGAAAATATATGCGTATAATATCTGTTATATTGATCGATAGGAAAATGACATAAATGATCATTGAACTTTGGTCAAATGTGTAATGTGGTTCATGAAATTCTAATTTGTTCAATATGGTCCCTGGACTTTTGGTACATGTTTGATTTAGTCCATAAACTTTGTAAATATTTAATATTATCTCTTAACTTGAATTAATGAAATGACAATATTGAATTTTTCCATATAGTTCAAGGACTATATTGAACAAATTAAAAGTTTAAGGACCACATTGCACATTAAGCTAAAGTTGAGGGATTACATTAAATAAATTAGAAATTCAGGACTATATTGAACATTTAGCTAAAATTGAAGAACCATTTATGTCATTATCCCATTATTGATTCCAAATTAAGGAACTAATGGGTACTAATATCACTCTTAACTACCTCAAGATGTTAAGATGGCTCTCAAATGCGTTGGTGACTAGAGATCCAGAGCGGAAGTGGTAAGGGCTTCTCAAGATTCCAAGTCTCTTGCCTTCGAGCCTGTTGGGTTTGAGAAATTGCCTGTAGGCCCCTCTCGGGATGTACTTCGGATGTGTTTGGTTCAGCATTTTGAAAGCCCATTGGGAAAATGCAAAACAGTTTAGCCTAAAGGACTTTAGGTAAATGCAAATACCGTTTGGTAAACTATGCTTTGAAAAGCAACTTTGAGATAAATGCTATTTGGTAGAAAACACATTTGAAAAGCTCTTTAAGTGATTAACATTAGTCTTTTAAAATTTTATTTGTTTAAAATTGAAAAAAAAATAATGTATGCAACTTTTTAAATATACATTTTAACAATAATACTAAAAAAATTGAATATATATATATTAAAAAAAAATACAAAACCTTTCATTGGAATTTTTAAATTTTTACTTGCTTAAAATTAAAAAAAAATGATGTATGCAAATTTTTAAATAAAAATTTTCACAATAATGCTAAACAAAATCAAATAATATATACAATTTTTTTTTTTAAAAAAAAAAGACCAAATCCTTCGTTGAATTTTTTTAATTTTTATTTGTTTAAAATTGAAAAAATAATGTATGCAACTTTTTAAATATAAATTTGAAAATAATAGTAAAAAATCAAATTCATATATATAATTTTTTTTTTAAAAAAAAGACCAAACCCTTCATCAAAATTTTAAATTTTTTATTGTTTAAAATTGAAAAAAATAATGTATGCAACTTTTTAAATATAAATTTTGACAATAACACTAAAAAAATCAAATACATATATATATTTAAAAAAAAGACCAAATCCTTTGTCGGAATTTTTTAATTTTTAATTTTTTTAAACTTGAAAAAATAATGTATGCGACTTTTTAAATATTAATGTGAAAATAATGCTAAGAAATCAAATACATATATATAATTTTTTTCTTAAAAAGACCAAACCCTTCGTCGGAATTTTTTAATTTTTATTTGTTTAAAATTGAAAAAAATAATGTATACAACTTTTTAAATATAAATGTTGACAATAATGCTAAAAAAAATCAAATATATATGCTAAAAAATCAAATATATAAATAATTTTTTTAAAAAGACCAAAATATATTTAATTTTTTTAGCATTTATATATATTTGATTTTTTTGCATTATTATGGCATTTAAAAATAATAATAACAAGGGTAAAATCAGAAATTTGAAGAATGAGTGAACGTAGTTTTGGAAGAAAAAAATAAGTTTTAGCATTTAGCCAAATGTTGAAAACTCAAAGCTAGTCCCTACTAGCATTGGGTTTTCAGTTTTCCCGATGCTGACTTTCATTTGAAAGTTACTTCAAAATAATTGCCAAACAGTCCAGCATTTCTCCAAAGGATTTTGGAGGCTAAAAGCTCATTGGGAATGCTGAACCAAACGCACCCGATGCTTCTCTCATAGCTTAGCATCGGAAGGATCAAATCCTACAATGTCATCGAGGACACTGATGGCATCTGCAACAGTCCTACACATTGGCCTAAGAGATCCCACATGCAGCGGTTTACATGTTTACAGTAATTTCTGTAAATATAAATGAGTGTCGCTGTATTTCGCCACAACTTCCCCAATGGTGTCCTGTCTGGGAGTGAGCGGGATGACCGCACTTCGGCTCGCCAAGCCAACGGTGGGTTTGATGCCCACCACTGATTTAGAACTGGAGGGACACAAGATTGAGCCGTCCGTGTCGGTTCCTAGCGACACCGCCCCCATATTTGCTGCCATGCATATGGCCGACCCGCTGCTTGACCCCACATGGATCCGCTGATAGATTTATGGATTCTGTTCATTAATGTCATGCGTCAGGGAAATAGATCCAACGGAGGCTTTCTTTATATTATTATGTCGAGTCTTGCCTCTTCTAGGACAAACAGCTCAAGCCCAGCACAATTCGATTATTTTCACGAAATGCAAATAAGTATGGAGGTTCGCTTAAATTAATAGCCTCACACGAAAGCATTTGAATTGTTAAACCTTGCAAAGATAGACCAGAATAGAAAAGTGGATCGGTTGTTTGGCTGACCTTTCCCTGGCCGCTCCTGGCACACCATCCATAGTCCACCAGAAAAGCAATAGTGAGCCCACTCGCTCAAGCTCGCCTTCCCCAGCAACACGGCTCCGGCGCTCCTCAGCCGAGCCACCACACCAGCATCCCAAGTCACAATCGAGCCGAGAAACGTGAACGAGCCTGCCGTGGTGTTCATCTTGTCTTTGGTGGCTATGTTATCCTTGAGCAGCACAGGGATCCAGTGCAAGATGGAGAGCAAGCCATATGGCTTCGCCTTACGCTCTCGCTCCGCTCTATTGGCTTGGTGCAGTGCATCCAGGTTAACCTCAATGACCCCTCTGAGGAGCAGGTTGAGCCTCAGAATTCGGTAGAGGTAGAACTTAGTCAGCTGCCTCGAGGTGAGCTTGTTTTGCCTAAAAGCAAGTTGGAGATCGCATGCGCTCGCTTCTTCTTCTTCTTCGAGAGTCAAGCCAGAGCGACAGTTGGGCGCTCCACTAATTCAGTGGCTATGAGAATAAGGAGCACTCGTGATTGGTAAAAGGCAAGGGGAAGTTCTGTAGCCATAGTTTAAATGCTCTTGGAGGTTTGGGTAAAGTTGAAGAGTAACTTGGGGCAGAGCTCGCAGTATAGGATAGCAAGGAAAAAGGAGGGGCTAGTATCTACATCTCAATTCAAATAGGACATAAATGTTCAAACCTAATATGATAAAGAATTGAACCTCCATGAAATCTGAATAGATCTGTGTAACATTGTCATATGAGGCTATCAAGATATTTAGTGAGGCTGCCATTCTAAATTTGTTCAATAATCTCTTGGGAATAATCCAGGCTTGGCCAGTCTCATATTCTTTCAATTTTATACTTTTTTGACTGGGGAAAATGATGCCTTACAATGTACATGTTAATTTCTGCTATTGCCTTTGGTCTAGAGAGGAAATCGGCAAGCACATTTTTTTTTCCCGCAATGTGTTTGGTTTCGAAAGAATACTAACCATTCGGCTCATCGAAGTAGCTAGAAATGAGGAATATGTTTCTGCTTAAATTTGGTCATCTGCGAAAAAGATGCCATATCCAATTCTATTAGGTAAGATGGCCAATAAGATGGAACTTAAATTTTTTTATTCCATTTTTTACTACCAATATTTCCTTAAAATTAGAATAATAATGCATTTTAGCTCGAGAAAACTTTCCACTTTTGTAAGTACAAATGTGTCGTTTACCCTCAACATCTTCAAATAGTATGGCTACCCAGTATTCATCACTAGCATCAGTTTGGAGGACTCTCTTCCTAGTAGATGGTATTTGCAATGGGGAAAGAGTTTGCATGATTTCTTTCAGTTCTAAGATTGCTTTGGTTTGAGTTTTACCCCAAGGTGGAGGATTTTTCTTCAACATCAATTGCAACGAGATCAATAGTTTTGTAATATTGGGAACAAAGTTTTTGAGATAATTGATTATCCTAAGAAACTACTGAATTTGCTTTATCGTGAAATCCTTTTCCGGAAATTTCAATAATTCCTTAGCAATATATGGCCCTGGATAGTATGTACCTCTGTTGAAGTGCATACCTAGGAATTCAATTTCTGTTTAGACAATGTTTATCTTTCTTTGCGAGAGTATGATTCCATATTCCTTTACAATATCTACAAATTGCTCAAGAAATAGACAGTGAGATTCTTCATCAAGATTGTAAAGTAATATATTATTAATGTAAATTGCTGCGCTATGTAGGATTGGTTAAAAGATGCGGCACATGGCCAAGGAAGGGGCTATTTTGAGGCTAAAAGGGAGAATTTTCTATCAAAAATGCTGGTTTGAGATTCATAACCCTTTCTTGGGTCTGTCTTCAAGATAAATGCCCAATTGCCAAAATCCATCTTTGAGGTCAAATTTGGAATAGATATGGGCTTTGATAATCCAACAAAGAGGGAATTTCAAGAGGACAATGGGAATTTATCATCTTGGAGGAAAAGATTGAGAGGCTAGTAATTTATTACCAATCGCATCTTTCCTCTATTCTGCTTGGCTCATTTGTTAACATAGAAAGCTTCACAGGCCCATTGGGAATATGAGGTTTCAATAAGACCTTGCAGTAACTCTGAGCATTTTTTCTTAGCAGAAATAAGATGTTCTGGGTTCATTCTTAAGTGGCTCACCTTATTAGGATTTATGTTCTTTTTTTTTTTTTTATAAATGGAGGCGAACAAAAAACTTTGGATTTTTTCATAATGGATGAGAACTTTTTGAGAGAAATCAAAGTGAGATTTTGAACAAGATTCTAACAATTTTTGCATGCTTGGATCAAGTGAACTCATTTGAATAGAGAAGAGCCTTTGGATATTGACAAATTTAGAGAATTAGTTTTTATAATTAATACCTTTTCTAGGAATGATTCGAAATTGAGAAATTTGTATCATGATATCCCAACCAATAATCAAATCTTCGTTGGGAAGACTAGATCCAAATATTTTAGTGGAGGGAAGAATTGGATGGTCATTGGTGAGATGCACACATTTGTAGAAAAAGTATCTCTCGAGGCAGAGTTGAAGTATCGAGCACAGGGAGTCTAGTATTCTTCAAAAAAAAACTTTGGTGTCTAAAATTGAAGAACTAGCACTTGTGTTTATAAGAGCAATAACTGAGATTGGATTGACAAATTTCGAAGTAAAGATTTTCACAGGGAAATGAAGGCAATGGAATTGACTGTAATATAGTTTAGGTTATGAATCTACAGATGTCAGGGTTAAATGAAAAAAAAAAAATCTTTAGAATCTAAATCAAAATCAGTTTTAGTGGGAGTTTGATAGCAAGAAATGATACAAAGAATTTGTTTAGGTGGATTTTCATTAATGGAAAAAAATGATTCGACATCATCATTTTCAAGAGAGATACCGGTTTCGAATTCAATGTGGTATATCAAGTGGTTCTACTATTTTTTCATCTAGGAGCAATTTTTGGCAAAATGACCTTTCTTATTGCAGATGAAACATGGAGTTGATTTCTTGCAGTCCGTGTGATCCGTGTGAAAATTCTCTCAATGTCTCTAAACTCTTTCTTCTCCAACTTGATAGGGTCCTCTGAGAAATGTAACTTTGATAGTTAGAAATGTTATCATCCTAGCATCTCTAAGCGTCTCTATGCTTTGAAGTAAATTTCTAGATAATCTACAATTAAAAGGCAGTCCCTGAAGGGCTTGAACGGGTGTTCATCCATAGTGCGATAGCATACCTACTGCAACTGACCTGGTTTTCCCTAATTCGAAGCATAGATCTTCTCATTGGTATTAGGCTTGAGCAACCACCATAGATTGGTTTTCGGATTTTCTCAGGTGTGTAATACTATTTCTCTTTGAGTTTGTAAACTCATATCTTAAAAGTGAAATTAATTAGTTATGTTATGAGTTAACAATGAGTATATTCTTTGTATAAATTGGATCGAGCATTTACTACTATTTGCGCATTGAATGTGAAAATGTTATCATTTGATTCTAGTCTAAACGGATTGCCTGCAAAAGAATTTGCAAAACCTTTTGGGAAAGAATCATAATAAGTTCTTGATTTTAACTATGCTTTATGAAAGGTTATATACTGACTCGTGAATTGGTTTATGAAATTGAGTTTGAAACAGTTTGGGAAACGTATTGTAATATATAAAAATGTGACTTAATAAAGATTAATCAATGTACTTGATCATTGATATTTGAATTGTGATGGTGAAAAGTTGTGATTTGATTATTAAACCTGAATTATGAGATGGTTTCTGATTTTGGTTGTGGATTACTAGAGATTGAGTTTGATGATTTATGCTCCATGTCTTTGTGAACCCATTGAGGGGTATGTGGATATGTATGCACCTACTGGTCTAGGATATCCTTATGGCCGAGCCACCGACTTATAATAGATGGAAACCTAACTAAGGGGGGAATTTTGGTCATCTTATTACGAGCATTATGCGTGATTATAGCTAGATACTTGAACATGAGTTTGGCCAATGTAATAGACTATTGACGTGTGTTATTATGAGATTGACCAATGGATTTGACCATTAGTGTTTGCTTTGTTATTGTCTTGAGTATTTTAAATATCGCATTTTGGCCTTGAAGGTTAGCTAAATTTCGAGTTTGGTGAAAGTGAATTATGTTTGTGTTTTCGATGTGCATAGTAATTGCTCAATCCACTTTAAAAAAAAAAATGTATCATTCACTAAGCTGTGGTAGCTTATTTCTTTCTTCTTATCATGTTTTTCAAGTGCCTCAGTTAGTGGTCTATAAAGCAAAAGCATTATTATAGGAACTATTGGGAGTTAGATATTTAGGGTATAGTTTGCAACTGCGTCCTTTGAAGAAAGGACAACCGTGTTACTCTCTCATCCATATAGAATTTGGGGTGTGACACTTTGTATGCTTTGTTCATGAGTCATGATGCTTACTGCACATCTTTCGACTAGGTAAATTGTCCAAAAAGTCCTAAACCTATTACACTTTTACCAATTCAGTCATAAACCTTTTAACTTTGCCAATTAAGTCCTAAACATTTTCACTTCTTGCCGATTCAGTCCATCCGGCCAATTTTGGCTGGAAAATGCTGACGTGGACGCCGGCAATGCCACGTAGGACTACCGGCGCTGATGTGGATAATTTTTAATAATATTTTTTTTATATTTTTTGTGAATTTTTATTATTTTTTTCTGTTTTTTCCCTTTTCCCTTTTTTTTTTTTTTTTTTTTTTTTTGGCTTTTTTCTTGGCCTTTTCCGGTGGCCGGCCACCGACCACAGCCAGTCGGCTGGCCTCGCCCGCCATAGGCGAGGCCTGGCCGGGCGAGGATGAGCCCCAGCGAGGGGAGCCCTTGCCCAAGCGCGGCCCGGCAAGGGTCACCTTGGTGAGGCTGACCCTCCCCCAGGCCAGGGCGGCCTCGCCGGGCGTCGGCCGGGCGACAGCGATGCCGGGTGAGGCCGCCTTGGCCTGGGCGAGTGGAGCCCTCGCCGGGGCTTGCTCTCGCCCAGGCGAGCGTCGGCCACCGGCCACAAGCCGACGCTCGACCATGGGCGCCGGGGAGCCGCCCTTGCCGTCGATGTGGATCTCGCTCAGCTTCACCCAGACGTTGAGGAACTCCTTGGCCTTCACCCCGTGGAGCTTGCGGATCCGGTGGGGCTCGACGTAGGCTGACACGACGGTGTTGTAGGAGACGACCACGTTGTCGGCCACCTTCTGCTCCGCCTTCTTGCGATGCTTGAGCCACACCAGCCCCATGCCCTTGTCGTAGCCGTACTCCTCGATCTCTTGGGACGCCATGACGAGGCCGTTGGGGAGGCCGATCTCCGCCAGCAAGAGGTTCAGCTTCTCGCGGCAGATCTCGTCGCCGTGGTAGACCTCGGCCTTGGTCTTCATCTTGTCCGTGACGAGAGCCATCCTCGAGGAAGAAGAAGATGGAGATGGCAGAGGTGGAAAAGGAGGTCGAGATGAGGTGGGGGGAAAGGGCTCCCCTCATCGGGGCTTCTCCTCGCCCGACCGGGCCTCGCCTATGGCGGGTGAGGCCAGCCTACTGGCTGTGGCCGGTGGCTGGCCGTCACCTGTGGCCGGTGGCCGGCCATCGGAAAAGGCCAAGAAAAAAGCCAAAACGAAAAAAAAAAAAAAAAAAAAAAAAACAGAAAAAATATTAAAATATTATTAAAAAGTGTCCACGTCAGCGCCGGTAGTCCTACGTGGCACCGCCGGCGTCCACATCAGCATTTTCCGACCAAAATTGACCGGATGGACTGAATCGACAAGAATTAAAAAGGTTTAGGACTCAATTGGCAAAGTTAAAAGGTTTATGACTGAATTGGCAAAAATGCAATAGGTTTAGGACTTTTTGGACAATTTTCCCCTTTTTAAATTCAGTCATAAATATTTCAATTTTGCTAATTGAATCATAAACATTTTTCACTTTTTGCCCATTGAGTCCATTCGGCCAATTTTGGTCGGAAACCGCTGAAGTGGATGTTGACCGTTCTACATGGCACGACCGATACTAACGTGGATAATTTAAAATATTTTTTCTGAATTCTAATGCATTTTTTATTAATATTTTATTTTTCCTTTTTTTTTCTTTTCCCTCTACCATCCACCGTTGAACCTCATTGATGGCCAGAAGAGGTCGTTGGCCTCAAGTGAGGGCTACCCCCCTCGACCGAGGTAGGCAATGAGGTTTGATGGAGGGAAAAGAAAGGAAAAAAAAAAGAGAAAAGGAAAAAAAGTAAATAAAAATAACAAAAAATCGAAAAATATTAAAATATTAAAAATTGTTTACATCAGCGCCGGTCGTTCACATGGTCGCCGCCAGCATCTATGTCAACGATTCAAGCCAAAAAAGACTTATTGAACTAGGTAAAAAGTGAAAATATTTAGGATTCAATTGACAAGAATGAAATGTTTAGAACTGAATTTACAAAAGTATAATAAGTTTAGAATATTTTGGACAATTTTTTTCTCTTTTGATTGCATGTGTATTGCGTTGTTGTCAATGACCGTATTGACCGACCAAAAAAAAATGACCGTATTGCATAGCTGTTGATGTCCACGTCACATAATTGTAAATGTTCCCATATCTTGAATTATTTGACGTGCTCCACATCTTGTTTTGGCGGAGAAGTTGTGATGAAGGCTTCGATGGTTGCATGTATGGATGAAAGAATAGGAATGAGTGAACACCGCAATATAAATCGTTATTGTTCGACAATCTCACTTCTTAATCTTTAAAACCTTTCATTCCCCGCCAGTCGATATGAGCGTGGCTGCTTATTCCTTTGCTGCTTCATCGCTTGGATCTAATCCAATAACAGAGAAGCTACCGCACATGCAGGAGCTCGGACCGAGATACAAATACATGGACTCGATAATCACAGGCGGGTCACCGCAGGAACGTAGGAGGCCTCCTGATCTTGGTGGCTTGCTCGAACCCGTAAGCGATTTCAATGAGTGTAGGCTCAGAGCCTCTCAAGCCTCCAAAGCAAATCCCAAAGGGCACTCCATCCTCGTCATATCCAGCAGGAACGTTTATTCCTGGGAAGCCCCCGATCGCAAGAACCGTTGACGCTATATTTTCAGGAGTCACCAATGCGTCCAACTTGTTCTGCCTCATCAACTTCTCAAACCCGTCTTGGCTTAATCTGGTCATGTTTCGCCATGCTGATTTCACAGTCTTGTCGATCCCATTTGTGGCTTGCGCTGCGACGAACAAGTCCTGACCATACTCATCGATCTTTTCCTGCAAGAACAGCCATTTTTGTAACTAAAATGGAGTACTTAAGCGTAATTTATTCACATTGTTCCATGATATCTGTATTGTAAGTTGCAGATCGTGTAAAAACGAGAAATTATTCAGCGCTTCCCGGTGAGAGGTCTCTGCCCTCTTGCTTGATTCTGCTACATGTTCCCCGAACATCATGTGATTCTACATAATTTCGACTAGAATGAAGACGGTGATATAAATTGCTATGAGAAGTAGAGAGAACTAGGTAAAGTCTAATCATGTACATTTGTCAGGAGTAAATGAGTAGAGGAGATGTATTGTTTGAGTTTCCTAATATTATGTTTTGAGAAAATCACTCTATTGGCCTATGAAAGCCAGGAAACCAGGCATCTGGGAAATTCTCTTTGGTTGCCCATTTATCTTTGTGCTTGAGAGAGAGAGAGAGATTTCGATGAAGGTGCCGAAAGTGACGATAGCGGCCCCAGTGAAATGAATCTGGATGGGATATGGATTCTGTCCTTCCAATTCAAGTTGAGTAAAAGCTTGAAAGATTCTGATATATGAACATGAATGTTTGAGAATTCGTCTAGAGAGAAAATGGATGCTCCATTAATGAAATCCACACGATCCTTTCGACTGAAGTTAGTGTTTTGTGAAATTGTTGTTTTTGTTTGTCAAATTTCTGAGTTGGCTCAAAGGTTTAACTCTGCCTTGGGTAGGTTCTCTGTCGTCAATAGCGGCAACACACAACCGATACCAGTTCACAAACTTCTGGACTGTACAACAGGCGTCATAGCCGTGTAAATGTTTCAGCCAAAAACTCAGCCGGCAAAAGTTTGCCTCTTCGGCAAGTGATTGACATCTTCCAAGCTTAGGAAAGACTTTAGAAGTATAACTTACAATAAGAAAAGCATCCATAAGTGAGTACAGAGGGTAAAAATAGTCACAAGACCATACTTTCCACAATTCAAATTCCGTGAGCACCACAGACACATGTACATAGAAAAGAGGAGTGAGACCCAAAAAAAAAAAAAAATCTATGCACAGCGAACGGCCTTTATTTGTCTCTGCATCAATTAACAGAGAATGTCTAGTGGAATCCTTGATAAACAGTTGAATAGATAACAAGACCTGAGCAATGATGGAGGTCCTCTAGGTGGGTCTGAGCATTAATCTCATAATCAGTCATTCAGAGGATGCATTGTCGCCTGACCAGACTACCTTCTTGCCTTCAGCATCGATAGGAGTTGCCTTGGTCCATCCAGTGAGCTGAATCAACCTCTCTTGCCCTTTCTTACCACGTTATTCATGTACAATGCCACAGAATGATTCAATTGTAGCAACACCCCATATCCAAGAAGACCAACCTCCGCATTACACTACCAGTGCTTCCAATTGATTTCGAACCTGAGGCTATCACCAAGAGAGTATTAAATAGTTTATAGAAGGGAAAATAACAGAGAATGTTCAATGAAATATGCTTTACCAGGAATGAAACCAACTATAATAAAGCATGAGGAATCTAATGTTAAGTCTCAACATTTTCTCCTAAAATGACTATAGTCCATGGTTCCCCTTCTGGCAAAAATATAACCAGTGCCCACAAGGAAGTAGCTTCGACATACTTTCGGAACATGACAATAGAATGGAGCATTAGAATATGTAACAGAACAGAGGAAATCTCTAGTGTGCTCCTATACGGATTCCTAGGACCAACAAACTGAAAAGTCTAACGATGATGCAAAATAGATGATTGAAGAATTCCAGAAAACAAATGCTTACTTCCGAGGTCCTTGAAGCAATCCAATCTGGAGGAGGCCAGAACAGCTCTGAATAACCTGCATAATTTTCTATAGATCCAAAATTGCCACTTTCCATATCATAGACACCAATCTTAAGGCTCGAAGCTCCTATGTCTCCACCATAATTTTTAAAAAATATGCAATTCCCCTTACAAGCCCCTAAATCTGCAGCTGAAGCAGAAAATGTACATTCATCTCCCAGAAACAACACCCTATCCCCTAAATCTTTCACCTCATTCCATACCTTCTCTTCTCTGTCCAACTTGTAGACCTTAAATCTCAGTGTCTCCTCCCAACGCATATAGACCAACAGCAGTTCGCCCACAGATTCCACCAAGCACTTCGTTTGGCGACCATCAAAGTTCAGCTGTGCAATCAAAGTCACACTTAGATCCAACCCAACGACCACAGTCCTCCCAGCATTGTCAATGGCATAAAACTCCCCCTTAAACGATATCATGTCGTCATATTGCGACGGCATGTCCTGAATGGGGAACCACCGCTTTTCCCCATATTTAAACATGGCCAACTTGCCATCATCGACAGTCCTGAGCAGCGCAAAATCATTTTCATTGTCTAAACACAAAAAAGCAACCTTATTCGTGTCCATTATATCACCAATATATACACAGTTATCATAATCTGTATCCTGCAACACATACTCGTGCCCTAACTCCACCACCCGCAGATTCATCAAGTCCAAAACTCTCGGAAAATCCTCAGGCAGAGGAGCAGATTCGCAGATGGAGAGAGGGTTCAGTGGATTCATCCTCGGGTGGACGTCTTTCCCAACTTTGAGCAGCCACCCGCTGGAGACTGTTCGGTCGCAGGATCGGGGCACTCCGAGGAGGAAGATGGTGCGCTTGCAGAGAAAGTCTATCCCAGTGCAGTAGCGGGGATTCTGGTTAGGGATGATCGGGAATCGGTCGTGCGGGAATGGCTTAAGGCTTGGTGCGCCCAAGGAGCGCCAAGAAGAGCAGACGGATTGGAATCGGAGGACGTCGAACTGCGTGTCGAGGTGCCCCTTGATGAGGCGGAGAGGGTCCTCCGGCATCTTGCTCCAATCGGCCATGGCGGGGTCGAGGGGGCGTAGGCTCTGGGGTTACTCCCAGTAGATCGAGCAGGATCGTTCACTGACTGGACTTCTTGCATCGAAGATGCACTCGCGGTGAAACGTGGATCCACTTGCGCTTCTGGGTCTAATTATATTTTTGCCCTCCCGTCCCTGCACTACTAAGGTTTCATTGGAACCAAAAGAATAAACGAGCTTTGAAGGATTTGGTCAGGGGAGAGTGCAAACACACAAATAGAGATTATAATACTTAAAATGCCTTGCAAAGGCTTAATATGGAGTACACAAGCTTTGCTAAGCTTAAAACTCTCTATCTTTCTATATGCTTCTAAAGCTATCTCACTCTCTCTCTCTCTAAAATAAGCTAATTTAACCCTATATTTAGACACCCGGACCCTTGGTGTGGCACCCTGGATCTCAAACCCAAGTTACATGACTTGCTTTATAATTTAGAGGAGATATTAATTTCAGATCATAAAATAAATTTCATTCGAAGTTGAGTCATAAGAAACTAAACTGCACTCGACTATATTTACCAAAAACTTTATTTCCGTACATCGGGAGATGAGGCTAAGGAGGGGGAATTCTACAAATAAAAAAAATACTAGGAGCCACAAACACTAAATATCCCACCTCCTGTCGAGTATGTACATACTGTCACAACAACAAAAAAAAAAACAAAACTCTCCCACACGTCGAGCGCTCCTCGGTCAACTTCTAATATGAAGAAAAGACACAATAAACAAGTGTCAGTTTTTAAAATAAAAACTCAGCAAGTGGGCGGTTAGTCCTAACTTGGAGTTGGCCGATAGCAAGACAAATGGGTAAACAAACTATCAATTTGCAGAATCTATGGAAGTCTAGCTACAACAATCACCCAGGGGAAGACGACACTCTACCATGTACCCCTCGCACCTAACCTAGCATCACGAGATCCCCTGAAAAGTTATTCAACCCTTCTCAGTCCTCTGAAGAGAATACCATTACTTCTTTTTATCCCTCTCCAGGCATCCTGACACCCGGGGTCTCACATTGGCTCTTTAGCCAACTACACACATTCATAATTCCGCCTTGTTGCAACACCAACAATTCCAGTATACTAACAATCATACCATGATCTAACATACATTATTAGATATTTCAAAGTAAATAGAAACCCCCATTAGAGGCGACAAAGTAAGAGCCCGACATTTTCCTGCAGAAAACTCAAAATTCCAACATGGACAGAGCAAAGCAAAATCGAGTAATCTCAGTATTTAGAGCCAAAACCATAGTAAACCATCATAGAAAATTCTCAAATTTTAATATGTGATAGCAAGACCCTAAATGAACACTTTTTATGAAGGAAACCAAGTCCGGTTCCTTCTGTAAAGAGAGCAGCAATGTGGTCCATGCAGCTCAAATTTCCTTCCGCCAAGCAGAATCAGCAACCGTGAGGCTTAATCCATTTCGAAGTTCAAAATTCAGTAAAATGCTTTGAAATTTTTATATGTTCTACACCTACATGTCTTCTACTACTCTTATGAAGGAAGCAAGTCCATATTCTAACTCAATAATTTTATAAAAATTCAAAAGCACTCTGAGGTCGTGATTTCATGGTTCTGGACAGCTCACAAACAGTATAAAATCAAGCCTTCGTGAGGATTGATTTAACTCAGAAAAATCTCAATTAAACATATGTTGTAGGTCAGGATGTATTGCACAACTCTCCAGAAGATAAGTTCATCCAATTCTTAATGAATTTGATGACGGAAAATCGGCAAACCAGCAACCTCAGTGAGCTTTTCTTCCCGGACAGACCAACCATGGACACTAGCATCTGCACTCAGCTACTCCTAGCTATTTAGTCCTCTCACGAACCCCATTTGATCCTCGACCACACATGTATAGCACCTAAACGAGCGTTAACCACTAGTGATTCATCACAAACAATTCGAGAAATCCATCCAAAGCCACAATTGAACTCTCGACCTTCCTAAGTCAACATGTAAGCCCGTTTCGTAGCTCATCAGCCTTTCCTACCCAACAATGATGGACCACAGCCTCCCTCTCGGCCCGACTTACGCCATACCATCCACAAGCCTCGCACGCAAGTCACCGTTATTATTATTATTATTATTATTATTATTATTATTATTATTATTATTATTATTATTATTATTATTATTATTATTATTATTATTATTATTATTATTATTATTATTATTATTATTATTATTATTATTATTATTATTATTATTATTATTATTATTATTATTATTATTATTATTATTATTATTATTATTATTATTATTATTATTATTATTATTATTATTATTATTATTATTATTATTATTATTATTATTATTATTATTATTATTATTATTATTATTATTATTATTATTATTATTATTATTATTATTATTATTATTATTATTATTATTATTATTATTATTATTATTATTATTATTATTATTATTATTATTATATTATTATATTATTATTATTATTATTATTATTATTATTATTATTATTATTATTATTATTATTATTATTATTATTATTATTATTATTATTATTATTATTATTATTATTATTATTATTATTATTATTATTATTATTATTATTATTATTATTATTATTATTATTATTATTATTATTATTATTATTATTATTATTATTATTATTATTATTATTATTATTATTATTATTATTATTATTATTATTATTATTATTATTATTATTATTATTATTATTATTATTATTATTATTATTATTATTATTATTATTATTATTATTATTATTATTATTATTATTATTATTATTATTATTATTATTATTATTATTATTATTATTATTATTATTATTATTATTATTATTATTATTATTATTATTATTATTATTATTATTATTATTATTATTATTATTATTATTATTATTATTATTATTATTATTATTATTATTATTATTATTATTATTATTATTATTATTATTATTATTATATTATTATTATTATTATTATTATTATTATTATTATTATTATTATTATTATTATTATTATTATTATTATTATTATTATTATTATTATTATTATTATTATTATTATTATTATTATTATTATTATTATTATTATTATTATTATTATTATTATTATTATTATTATTATTATTATTATTATTATTATTATTATTATTATTATTATTATTATTATTATTATTATTATTATTATTATTATTATTATTATTATTATTATTATTATTATTATTATTATTATTATTATTATTATTATTATTATTATTATTATTATTATTATTATTATTATTATTATTATTATTATTATTATTATTATTATTATTATTATTATTATTATTATTATTATTATTATTATTATTATTATTATTATATTATATTATTATTATTATTATTATTATTATTATTATTATTATTATTATTATTATTATTATTATTATTATTATTATTATTATTATTATTATTATTATTATTATTATTATTATTATTATTATTATTATTATTATTATTATTATTATTATTATTATTATTATTATTATTATTATTATTATTATTATTATTATTATTATTATTATTATTATTATTATTATTATTATTATTATTATTATTATTATTATTATTATTATTATTATTATTATTATTATTATTATTATTATTATTATTATTATTATTATTATTATTATTATTATTATTATTATTATTATTATTATTATTATTATTATTATTATTATTATTATTATTATTATTATTATTATTATTATTATTATTATTATTATTATTATTATTATTATTATTATTATTATTATTATTATTATTATTATTATTATTATTATTATTATTATTATTATTATTATTATTATTATTATTATTATTATTATTATTATTATTATTATTATTATTATTATTATTATTATTATTATTATTATTATTATTATTATTATTATTATTATTATTATATTATTATTATTATTATTATTATTATTATTATTATTATTATTATTATTATTATTATTATTATTATTATTATTATTATTATTATTATTATTATTATTATTATTATTATTATTATTATTATTATTATTATTATTATTATTATTATTATTATTATTATTATTATTATTATTATTATTATTATTATTATTATTATTATTATTATTATTATTATTATTATTATTATTATTATTATTATTATTATTATTATTATTATTATTATTATTATTATTATTATTATTATTATTATTATTATTATTATTATTATTATTATTATTATTATTATTATTATTATTATTATTATTATTATTATTATTATTATTATTATTATTATTATTATTATTATTATTATTATTATTATTATTATTATTATTATTATTATTATTATTATTATTATTATTATTATTATTATTATTATTATTATTATTATTATTATTATTATTATTATTATTATTATTATTATTATTATTATTATTATTATTATTATTATTATTATTATTATTATTATTATATTATTATTATTATTATTATTATTATTATTATTATTATTATTATTATTATTATTATTATTATTATTATTATTATTATTATTATTATTATTATTATTATTATTATTATTATTATTATTATTATTATTATTATTATTATTATTATTATTATTATTATTATTATTATTATTATTATTATTATTATTATTATTATTATTATTATTATTATTATTATTATTATTATTATTATTATTATTATTATTATTATTATTATTATTATTATTATTATTATTATTATTATTATTATTATTATATTATTATTATTATTATTATTATTATTATTATTATTATTATTATTATTATTATTATTATTATTATTATTATTATTATTATTATTATTATTATTATTATTATTATTATTATTATTATTATTATTATTGGGGCTTGGCGGCCCCTGCCAACCCTCCCCCACCTTCCGGCAACAGCGGGGAGGCGATGGCAGCAAGGGCTCAGCCCTTAGCCACCGGCTGCCTTCCTCCTCGTCCTCCTCCGTTTTTTTTATAATAAATATAAATTATTATTATTTTATTTTAAATTAAATTAAATTAATTTTTATATTATATTAAAATTTAAATTATGCTTAAACGATGTCGTTTTTGTGTGTGTTTTGCTGATTTAGCATTTCGGTGAGCTACATAAGTGAGAAAATTAATAATAAAAAAATGCCACGTACAATTTCCAGCGGGGCTCGCCAGATGTGGCATTCAAATGTCCTATTTTTCATAAAAATGACACTTAAGTGTCACTTTTATGAGTTTTGACACTTAAACATCCCTTTGTGCCAATTTTTAGCACTTAAAGCGTTCTTTTGCCCTTATTTTTTTAGATCCCGTGCAAGGCAGATAGCGAGCCATATGGCTTCGCCTTACGCTCTCGCTCCGCTCTATTGGCTTGGTGCAGTGCATCCAGGTTAACCTCAATGACCCCTTGAGGAGCAGGTTGAGCCTCCGAATTCGGTAGAGGTAGAACTTAGTCAGCTGCCTCGAGGTGAGCTTGTTTTGCCTAAAAGCAAGTTGGAGATCGCATGCGCTCGCTTCTTCGAGAGAGAGCGTTCAAGCCAGAGCGACAGTTGGGCGCTCCACTAATTCAGTGGCTATGAGAATAAGGAGCACTCGTGATTGGTAAAAGGCAAGGGGAAGTTCTGTAGCCATAGTTTAAATGCTCTTGGAGGTTTGGGTAAAGTTGAAGAGTAACTTGGGGCAGAGCTCGCAGTATAGGATAGCAAGGAAAAAGGAGGGGCTAGTATCTACATCTCAATTCAAATAGGACATAAATGCTCAAACCTAATATGATAAAGAATTGAACCTCCATGAAATCTGAATAGATCTGTGTAATATTGCCATATGAGGCTATCAAGATATTTAGTGAGGCTGCCATTCTAAATTTGTTCAATAATCTCTTGGGAATATTCTATACTTGGCTAGTCTTGTATTCTTTCAATTTTATACTTTTTTGACTGGGGAAAATGATGCCTTACAATGTACATGTTAATTTCTGCTATTGCCTTTGGTCTAGAGAGGAAATCGGCAAGCACATTTTTTTTCCCGCAATGTGTTTGGTTTCGAAAGAATACTAACCATTCGGCTCATCGAAGTAGCTAGAAATGAGGAATATGTTTCTGCTTAAATTTGGTCATCTGCGAAAAAGATGCCATATCCAATTCTATTAGGAAAGATCGCCAATAAGATGGAACTTAAATTTTTTTATTCCATTTTTTACTACCAATATTTCCTTAAAATTAGAATAATAATGCATTTTAGCTCAAGAAAACTTTCCACTTTTGTAAGTACAAATGTGTCCTTTACCCTCAACATCTTCAAATAGTATGGGTACCCAGTATTCATCACTAGCATCAGTCTGGAGGACTCTCTTCCTAGTAGATGGTATTTGCAATGGGGAAAGAGTTTGCATGATTTCTTTCTGTTCTAAGATTGCTTTTGTTTGAGTTTTACCCCAAGGTGGAGGATTTTTCTTCAACATCAATTGCAACGAGATCAATAGTTTTGTAATATTGGGAACAAAGTCTTTGAGATAATTAATTATCCTAAGAAACTACTGAATTTGCTTTATCGTGAAATCCTTTTCCAGAAATTTCAATATTCCTTAACAATATATGGCCCTGGATAGTATGTACCTCTGTTGAAGTGCATACCTAGGAATTCAATTTCTGTTTAGACAATGTTTATCTTTCTTTGCGAGAGTATGATTCCATATTCCTTTACAATAATTGCTCAAGAAATCGACAGTGAGATTCTTCATCAAGATTGCAAAGTAATATATTATTAATGTAAATTGCTGTGCTATGCAAGATTGGTTAAAAGATGCGGCACATGGCCAAGGAAGGGGCTATTTTGAGGCTAAAAGGGAGAATTTTCTATCAAAAATGCTGGTTTGGCAATTTATTACCAGTCGCATCTTTCCTCTATTCTGCTTGGCTCATTTGTTAACATAGAAAGCTTCACAAGCCCATTGGGAATATGAGGTTTCAATAAGACCTTGCAGTAACTCTGAGCATTCTTTCTGAGCAGAAACAAGATGTTCTAGGTTCATTCCTAAGTGGCTCACCTTATTAGGATTTATGTCCTCTTTTTTCTTTTTCTTTTTTAAATGGAGGCGAACAAAAAACTCTGGATTTTTTCACAATGGATGAGAACTTTTTGAGAGAAATCAAAGTGAGATTCTGAACAAGATTCTAACAATTTTTGCATGCTTGGATCAAGTAAACTCATTTGAATAGAGAAGAGCCTTTGATATTGACAAATTTAGAGAATTAGTTTTTATAATTAATACCTTTTCCAGGAATGATTCGAAATTGAGAAATTCGTATCATGATATCCCAACCAATAATCAAATCTTCGTTGGGAAGACTAGATCCAAATATTTTAGTGGAGGGAAGAATTGGATGTTCATTGGTGAGATGCACACATTTGTAGAAAAAGTATCTCTCGAGACAGAGTTGAAGTATCGAGCACAGGGAGTCTAGTATTCTTCAAAAAAAAAAAAAAAAAAAAAACTTTGGTGTCTAAAATTGAAGAACTAGCACTTGTGTTTATAAGAGCAATAACGAGATTGGATTGACAAATTTCGAAGTAAAGATTTTCACGGGAAATGAAGGCAATGGAATTGACTGTAATATAGTTTAGGTTATGAATCTATAGATGTCAGGGTTAAATGAAAAAAAAAATTCTTTAGAATCTAAATCAAAATCAGTTTTAGTGGGAGTTTGATAGCAAGAAATGATACAAAGAATTTGTTCAGGTGGATTTTCATTAATGAAAAAAAAAATGATTCAACATCATCATTTTCAAGAGAGATATCGGTTTCTAATTCAATGTGGTATATCAAGTGGTTCTACCATTTTTTCATCTAGCAGCAATTTTTGGCAAAATGACCTTTCTTATTGCAAATGAAACATGGAGTTGATTTCTTGCAGTCCGTGTGATCCGTGTGAAAATTCTCTCAATGTCTCTAAACTCTTCTTCTTCTCCAACTTGATAGGGTCCTTTGAGAAATGTAGCTTTGATAGTTAGAAATGTTATCATCCTAGCATCTCTAAGCGTCTCTATGCTCTGAAGTAAATTTCTAGATAATCTACAATTAAAAGGTAGTCCCTAAAGAGCTTGAATGGGTGTTCATCCATAGTGTGATAGCATACCTACTGCAACTGACCTAGTTTTCCCTAATTCGAAGCACAGATCTCCTCATTGGTATTAGGCTTGAGTAACCACCATAGATTGGTTTTCGGCTTTTCTCAGGTGTGTAATACTATTTCTCTTTGAGTTTGTAATTTCATATCTTAAAAGTGAAATTAATTAGTTATGTTATGAGTTAACAATGAGCATATTCTTTGTATAAATTGGATCGAGCATTTACTACTATTTGCGCATTGAATGTGAAAATGTTATCATTTGATTCTAGTCTAAACGGATTGCCTGCAAAAGAATTTGCAAAACCTTTTGGGAAAGAATCATAATAAGTTCTTGATTTTAACTATGCTTTATGAAAGGTTATATGCTGACTCGTGAATTGGTTTACGAAATTGAGTTTGAAACAGTTTGGGAAACGTATTGTAATATATAAAAATGTGACTTAATAAAGATTAATCAATGTACTTGATCATTGATATTTGCATTGTGATGGTGAAAAGTTGTGATTTGATTATTAAACCCGAATTATGATATGGTTTTTGATTTTGGTTGTGGATTACTAGAGATTGAGTTTGATGATTTATGCTCCATGTTTTTGTGAACCCATTGAGGGGTATGTGGATATGTATGCACCTACTGGTCTAGGATATCCTTATGGTCGAGCCACCAACTTATAATAGATGGAAACCTAACTAAGGGGGGAATTTTAGTCGTCTTATTACGAGCGTTATGCCTGATTATAGCTAGATACTTGAACATGAGTTTGGCCAATGTAATAGACTATTGACATGTATTATTATGAGATTGACCAATGGATTGGACCATTGGTGTTTGCTTTGTTATTGTCTTGAGTATTTTAAATATCGCATTTTGGCCTTGAAGGTTAGCTAAATTTCGAGTTTGGTGAAAGTGAGTTATGTTTGTGTTTTAGATGTGCATAGTAATTGCTCAATCCACTTAGAAAAAAATGTATCATTCACTAAGCTGTGGTAGGTTATTTCTTTATTCTTATCATGTTTTTCAAGTGCCTCAATTAGTGGTCGATAAAGCGAAAGCATTATCATAGGAACTATTGGGAGCTAGATATTTAGGGTATAGTTTGCAACTACGTCCTTTGAAGAAAGGACAACCGTGTTACTCTCTCATCCATATAGAATTTGGGGTGTGACACTTTGTATGCTTCGTTGATGAGTCATGATGCTTACTGCACATCTTTCGACTAGGTAAATTGTCCAAAAAGTCCTAAACGTAATGCACATTTTAAATTCAGTCATAAATATTTCAATTTTGCTAATTGAATCCTAAACATTTTCATTTTTTGCCCATTGAGTCCATTCGGCCAATTTTGGTCGGAAACCGTTGAAGTGGACATTGACTGTTGTACATGGCATGACCGATACTAACGTGAATAATTTAAAATATTTTTTTCCGAATTCTAATGCATTTTTTATTAATATTTTATTTTTCCTTTTTTTCTTTTCCCTCTACCAGCCACTGTTGAACCTCATTGATGGCCGGAAGAGGTCGTTGGCCTCAAGTGAGGGCTACCCCCCTTGTCCGAGGTAGGCAACGAGGTTTGATGGAGGGAAAAGAAAGAAAAAAAGGAAAAAAAAAAGAGAAAAGAAAAACAAAGTAAATAAAAATAACTAAAAATCGAAAAATATTAAAATTTTAAAAATTGTTCACATCAGCGCCGGTCGTTCACATGGTCGCCGCTAGCATCTATGTCAACGATTCAAGCCAAAAAAGACTTATTGAAGTAGGTAAAAAGTGAAAATGTTTAGGATTCAACTGACAAGAATGAAATATTTAGAACTGAATTTACAAAAGTATAATAAGTTTAGAATATTTTGAACAATTTTTTCTCTTTTGATTGCATGTGTATTGCGTTGTTGTCAGTGACCGTATTGCATAGCTGTCGATGTCCACATCACATAATTGTAAATGTTCCCATATCTTGAATTATTTGACGTGCTCCACATCTTGTTTTGGCGGAGAAGTTGTGATGAAGGCTTCGATGGTTGCATGTATGGATGAAAGAATAGGAATGAGTGAACACCGCAATATAAATCGTTATTGTTCGACAATCTCACTTCTTAATCTTTAAAACCTTTCATTCCCCGCCAGTCGATATGAGCGTGGCTGCTTATTCCTTTGCTGCTTCATCGCTTGGATCTAATCCAATAACAGAGAAGCTACCGCACATGCAGGAGCTCGGACCGAGATACAAATACATGGACTCGATAATCACAGGCGGGTCACCGCAGGAACGTAGGAGGCCTCCTGATCTTGGTGGCTTGCTCGAACCCGTAAGCGATTTCAATGAGTGTAGGCTCAGAGCCTCGCAAGCCTCCAAAGCAAATCCCAAAGGGCACTCCATCCTCGTCATATCCAGCAGGAACGTTTATTCCTGGGAAGCCCCCGATCGCAAGAACCGTTGACACTATATTTTCAGGAGTCACCAATGCGTCCAACTTGTTCTGCCTCATCAGCTTCTCAAACCCGTCTCGGCTCAATCTGGTCATGTTTCGCCATGCTGATTTCACAGTCTTGTCGATCCCATTTGTGGCTTGCGCTGCGACGAACAAGTCCTGACCATACTCATCGATCTTTTCCTGCAAGAACAGCCATTTTTGTAACTAAATGGAGTACTTAAGCGTAATTTATTCACATTGTTCCATGATATCTGTATTGTAAGTTGCAGATCGTGTAAAAACGAGAAATTATTCAGCGCTTCCCGGTGAGAGGTCTCTGCCCTCTTGCTTGATTCTGCTACATGTTCCCCGAACATCATGTGATTCTACATAATTTCGACTAGAATGAAGACGGTGATATAAATTGCTATGTGATAGTACTAACTCACCACATGCTTGTGCTTGTTGTTGAAGGCAATTACATCTGCAAGGGATCGGACTGGTGAGACAACCAAATCTTGAAGGTAAGTATTCAGGGCTAGCTTGAACTCGGCTGATATCGCTACTCTTTCACTACTGTAAGAGAAGAAATCGATGTAGGCTAATTCCAAGTGGTCCACCAATACTGCGCCTTGTTTCCTGTCCAAGAAAGGAATATATGCATATATTATATGTCAAAAGTAATTCATTCCAAACTTGAGGAACTAATGGGTATTAATATCTCTATTAAGTACCTCAGGGTGTTAAAATGGCTTTCAAATGCTTTAGCGACCCGAGTTCCAGAGTAGAAGTCGAAGAGAGCTTTCACGATTCCGAGTCTCTTGCCTTTGAGCCCATCGGCTTTGAGAAATTGCTTGTAGCCCTCTCTCGGGATGTATTTGGACGCTTCTCTAGTGGCTTTAGCATCATAAGGATCGAATCCTACAATGACATCGAGGACATTGACGGCATCTGCGACAGTCCTACACATTGGCCTGAAAGATCCCACACACAGTGATTAATACGTCTGGAGTAATCTCCGTGAGTATAAAGAGTGTGGACGTATTTCACCTCGACTCACCCAACAGTGTCCTGTCTGGGAGTGATGGGGACAACCCCACCTCGGCTCGTCAAGCCGAGGGTGGGTTTGATGCCCACCAACGAGTTAAAACTGGATGGACACAAGATTGAGCCGTCCGTCTCTGTTCCCAATGACACCGCCCCCATATTCGCTGCCACGGATATGGCCGACCCGCTACTTGACCCACAAGTAGTAGCTGATAGATTGTATGGATTCTGTGTTCATATGCATTAACTTTAGTCATCAGATAAATAGATTCAAAGGGGGTTTTCCTTCTATTATTTTGTGGAATCTGCCTCTTCTAGGACAAACAGCTCAAGTGCTTCATAGGCAGCTATCATGGCGCACTCTCTAGCGCATGTTTTTAATATTTCCAGCATATTCTTGAAATGATTTATCCCTGTGGCACATGTGCTTTCCGAATATTTTTCACAAAATGCAACGCTAAGTATGGAGGTTCGATTAAATTAATAGCCTCACACGAAAGCATTTGAATTGTTAAACCTTGCAAAGATAGACCAGAATAGAAAAGTGGATCGGTTGTTTGGCTGACCTTTCCCTGGCCGCTCCTGGCACACCATCCACTGTTATTACCAGAAAAACGATAGTGAGCCCACTCGCTCAAGCTCGCCTTCCCCAGCAACACGGCCCCAGCCCTCCTCAGCCGAGCCACCACACCAGCATCACGAGGCACGACAGAGCCAAGAAGTGCGAACGAGCCCGCCGTGGTGTTCATCTTGTCTTTGGTGGCTATATTATCCTTGAGCAGTATGGGGATCCCGTGCAAGGCAGATAGCGAGCCATATGGCTTCGCCTTACGCTCTCGGTCCGCTCTATCGGCTTGGCAAAGTGCATCTGGGTTCACCTCTATGATACCTCTGAGGAGCGGGTTGAGCCTCCGAATCCGGTTGAGGTAGAACTTAGTCAGCTGCCTCGAGGTGAGTTTGTTTTGCCCGAAAGCAAGTTGGAGATCGTGTGCGGTCGCTTCTTTGAGAGATACTGCTTGTGCTTGAGCTAGAGCGACTGTTTGGAGCACGAGTAATGAAATGGCTAAGAGAATACGAAGCACTCGTGATTGAAGAAAGGCAAGGGGAGGTTCGGTAGCCATAGTTTCACTGCTCTTCGAGGTTTGGGTAAGTTGTAGAGGAACGCACAGCAGAACTCAGAGCAGAGAAGGAGAACTACAAAAGAAGGGGCGAGTTTCCATATCCCAATTCAAGTAGTATATAATCAAGTACACACCATTAAGAACCAAAAAAAAAAAAAAGCACACACCATTAGACCACGTGCCTAGTGGTGTGGGGATGAGAGTAACATGCTTTGGGTCTGTTTGGCAACTTGTCAAACAGTAATAATTTTTGTTATTTTGTTCCAAAGAGTAGATTTAAAATAAAAAACCGTTTTGTAAAGTTTTTGTTTTAGGGAATAAATTTCTATTTTTTTGTTTCCGAAATAGATTTAGAACAGAATCAAGATATAAAAAAAAAAATTTGATTATTTTTTTCCGAGAACAATTCTAGAATCAACCAATCTATTTTCTCTCTTTTTTTTTTTTCTTTTTTCTTGTTCTTCTTCTCTCTTTCTTATTATTCAACTGCCGTCGCCGCCGTTCGCCGCCGTTCGCCGCCCACGGCTACTGGTCGCCGGCAACTGATTAGGTGAGGTTTGACGAGCTTGTTGGAGGCTCGCCAGACCAAGGTGAGGTTTGGCGAGCTCGCCGGTGGCTAGGCGAGCCTCGCCCGAGCCTCCCCCGGCCACCAGCGAGCCTCACCTGGTCGGGCGAGGCTCGGTCGACGAGGCATGACCTCGTCGAGGGCCGGCGACACTCTGGTGAGGTCGTTGGCCATCGTACGCCGGTTCTTTGGTCATCCCAAGGCTAGCGACCAGCAACCTTGAGGAAGAGGAAGAAAAGAAAGAAAGGAAAAAAGAAAAGAAAAAAAAGGAAAAAATAAAATAAAATTATTTAAAAATTAAAAAATAATTTGAAGTAGAAATTTTGAGAATGGTGCCAAACGTAATTCTATTCCGGGAATTGAAATTTTGGACAGTTATCAAATAGAATCGTTACCAAATGCGCTTTTAGTGACATGGGTTTTAGGGGAAAGATGCCATTGGGCGAGTCCTGCGCTCCGCAAGATTTAAGTAGACAAGAAAAAAGTACACGAATACAAAAAAAAAAAAAAAAAAGACGAAAGGTGTTGGGATATCATGAGTGATAGTGGAACCATTGGTGTAAAAAGAAAGGAAAAAGAAAAGGAAAGTTGATTGGTAAAAAAAGATGGGCTTGAAGAAAAAATAAAATAAAAGGAGCGGACAGTGAGAACAGAGGAAAGGAGGAAAAGGAATAGCCAAATCACTTATTTTATATATTTAACAAGTTGTTGCTAAATATGTTCCAGATTGCATCATTTAAGAGACAATCATGTTATTTTCATATTCTTGTTGAAGTCGGAATGTGATATGAATCATCACATGACAAGAACTTGATGAAATTTATATATTATTCCATGTGAATGATATGAATCCTTATAGTTTGAGTCAACTTGGCTCATCATCTTTAGGATAGACGAATGCAACCAAAGATTGTTCCATGTGAATGGTGCGAATTCCTACAGTTTGAGTCAACTAGGTTTTAGGGTAAATGGGTGCAACAAAGATTTTAATTTTAAACGAGCAAATGGGATGCTCTCTTTGTTCCCATGACAGGAAAGGCATATTCTCTTTCCTTTTCAATAATGCATCAAGTGTGGAAACAAATAAATAGACATGGACCATTATTAACTCCTCCTCTCCACTAAGGAAAGTGTTAGAAGATATGCTGAAGAATCCATTTTTTATTATGATTGTGCACTAAATTAATTAGGGATTAGATTGAGATTGAAATTGATTAGATTGAGATTCAGCTTGATTTGTAGAATATATCCTTGTCATTTATTGTGTACATCTTGTACAATATTTACATAGGCTTGATTTCTGGTCACCTTCTTCTTTATCTTTCTTGCTTCCTTTCATGATATCAGAGTTATCAAGCTCCTAATTTAACTTCCACTTTGATTGCCTACCATGGAACTCTGACTTGCAAAACAAAGTTATTCCTTCGCATGGGAATCAATTTTTTGAAAAGGAAGAAGAAAAAAGCGAAGATTTCTTTTACCACCATGAACAACTAAAGAACTTGCCTTCTGCTTTTGACGACTAACCTACAGGAGAAGTCACGCTTGCTACCTCAGAAACTTAGGATCCGGCTGTGGAAATTCCCACCACCCAACAATAGCCCACTCAAGCCCAATACGTGCAATGGTAGCCCATCCAAGCTCAATCTAATCTGGGGTAGCCCACTCTAGGCCAGCCCATCACAAGCCATCCTTACCAGTGGATACCTTATCCACGGTACCTTGGACCATACTCAAATCCATCATTACTAGGAGTTCAAGGCTACCAAAACAACGCCCAACTTGATTGGAGCCCACCAACCAGCAGTGGGGCAAGCCCAGCCATCAAGTTGGATCAAGTTAAATGCGGAGCAGATAAGCAGGTCGGGCGAACCGAGTATGGGAACAAATACCTACTCAAGATTTTTCAATGCGGGTCATGTAGCTGAGTCAAGCAATTTGGGTATGGGGACAAATTCCTACTTGAGTTTTGTGCCCGATTTTTTGCCTTTTCCAATTGTGGCCATCCGGAGCCTAGCGACCCCCTATATGTGTTGATCGCCAAAGGACCAAAATTGTGACTCATTAGTTTGCAACTGACTGGGCTAGAAAACTATTCGAGGTGGTCGCAAGACTTTCGGCGGGCCCTCATGACGAAGGACAAAGACGGTTTCTAGGCAAAGATGTTCAGATGCCCTTCGATGAGCACTTGGCCCAACACTGGAGAAAGTATAAATAACTCGTTCGAACATGGATTAGTAACTACATATCACCAGAAGTCACGGCTGGTCTCCCACCAATGGAGGACTCGAAGAGCATGTGGGAATACATCAAATAAATGTACAAAAAATTAGATCAAGTGAAAATTTTCTCTCATGTAAGAATTTAGTGAACTCAAGCATCATTTAATTTAAGATGTCAAAAATAAGCATTTACTTTATTCATATTATTATTTTAAGTGCATCAAGAAAAATTATAGGCAAGCAACGCATTCATTTTTGTCCAAAAAAAAAAAACCAACGCATTCATTTGATATGATAATTTCAGAATATGGATGAAGAGAAAGTTCATTTAGGACAAAATAATCTGACACTCCCCATCACTATTGCTAACAGTATTCATTTAGGGTATGCTTGAACCCAGCTAGCAATAGTCATTACGCCACTCTGAGTTGGATTCAAGTCATTTCATCGGGATTGCTGCAAGCAGCACTTATCATGTTTCATCACCTGATGTGTACTTTCGACGCTCGTTCTTATCCTCTTGTACTTTTCCCTTGGATTGAAGGCTCTCCCCATACATAGCCAAGTTAACTTGCAGCCATGTCACCAGAAATACCAAATTCTAAATCGCTATTGATTGACAGTCTCGCCTCTTTAATCTTTGAAATTTTTATTCCCTGCCAGCCGGCGTGAATTTGACTGCTTATTTCTTCGTTGCTTCATCACTTTTGGATCTAATCCAGTAATAGAGAAGCACCACACACGCAATACTCCGGACCGAGATACAGGTATATTAACTGAAAAATCTTCGCGGTCGCTGCATGAACGAAGGAGGCCTCCTGATCTTGGTTGCTCGAACCCGTAAGCGATTTCAATGAGGGCAGGCTCAGAGCCTCTCAAGCCTCCGAAGCAAATCCCGAAGGGCACTCCTTTCTCGTCGTGTACCCAGCAGGCACGCTTATTCCTGGGAAGCCTCCGATCGCAAGAACCCGGCTGCCCAAATTAAGAGGAGTCACAAATGCATCCAACTTGTTCTGCCTCATCAGCTTCTCAAACCCGTCTCGGCTCAATCTGTCCATGTTTCGCCATGCTGATTTCACGGCCTTGTTGATCCCACTCGTGGCTTGCGCTGTGAGGAACAAGTTCTGGCCGTACTGGTCGATCTTTTCCTGCAAGAACAGCCATTTTGGTGACTATATCCTAGAGTTAAACAGGGTACGGTAAATTGATCATTATGATTGGAAAACATTAAGGTTTGCATCTCCCCATTCGCATGGAGTACTTGCACGTATTTTATGCACCGTGTTTGATGATATTTCTGCATATAAGTTGCAGATGGTGTTGAAACCAGAAATTTTGTAGCATTGGACATTAAGTTCTCACGGTTTTGTTTTTTTAAGGACAATTCATATTACTCCAAGATATACAATTAGATGGCCCATTGTCTTATAAGGTAGCTCAAAACTCCCTCCCTAGGCGATGTGGAACAAAAGACACGCCCCCTCCGCACGTTCGGGAACCGAGACGCGGACTCACCACCATCCCTCCTCCCTGCACACCGCCACCTAGGCAGCCACACTCTCCACCCCTTAGAAGCACCGCCGCCTAGGCGGCCACACTCTCCATTCCTTAGGAGCTCCACAGCGAGGACACACCCCCTCCCTGTGCAAGTTCGGGGACCGAGACGTGGACTCACCACCGTCCCTCCTCCCCACACACCGTCGCCTAGGCGGCCACACTCTCCACCCCTTAAGAGCACCGCCGCCTGGGCGGCTACACTTTCCACTCCTTAGGAGCACCATAGCGAGGACACACCCCCTCCTTGTGCACGTCCGGGGACCAAGACGCGGACTCACCATTATCCCTCCTTCTCGCGCACCATTACCTGGGCGGCCACACTTTCCACCCCTTAGGAGCACCGCCACCTGGGCGGCTACACTCTCCACTCCTTAGAAGCACCACAGCGAGGACACACCCCCTCCCTGTGCACATCCAGGGACTGAGACGCGGACTCACCACCATCCCTACTCCTTGCGCACCGCCGCTTGGGCGGCCACACTCTCCACCTCTTAGGAGCACTGCCACCTCACTATGGCCCCACACGCGGTCGGGAGTTAGCTCTAATACCACTTATAACGGCCTGAGTCTCCATTGTACACATATTGTCCGCTTTGGATACTAAGCCTTTACGGTTTTGTTCTTCTCAAGACAACCCATACTATCCCAAGAAAACACGTGTATATAGTATAGTTAGAGGGCCATTGTCTTATAAGGTAGCCAAGACTCCCTCCCTAGGTGACGTGGGACAAGAGATGCGCCCCCTCCCTACGCACATTTGGGGACCGAGGCGCGGATGCATTGTCATCCCTCCTCCCCGCGCACCGCCACCTGGGCTGTCACAGGATCTCTCTGCCTTGCTTGATTCTGCTATATGTTCCCCGCACATTCTGTGACTACATAATTTTGAGTTGATTAAAAGATGGTGAAATAGATTGCTATGCGATAGTTCTAACTCACCACGTGCTTGTGCTTGTTATTGAAGGCAATTACATCCGCGAGGGATCGGAATGGCGAGACGACCAAATCGCGAAGGTAAGTATTTAGGGCTAGCTTGAACTCGGCCGTAATAGCTACTTCTTCACCACTCGCATTAGGGTAGATTTCATTGATGTAGACATCGAGGACATCGACCGCGTCAGCAACAATACTGCACATTGGCCTGAGAGATCCCACGTACAGTGGTTAATACGTTTGGGGTCATTTCCGTAAGTATAAAGAGTCAATGTGTTTCACCACGACTTACCCGACAGTGTCCTGTCTAGGAGTGATGGATAACCCCACCTCGGCTCGTCAAGCCAAGGGTGGGTTTGATGCCCACCACCGAGTTAGAACTGGAGGGACACAAGATTGAGCTGTCCGTCTCTGTTCCCAGCAAAACCGCCCCCATATTCGCTGCCACGGATGTGGCCGACCCGCTACTTGACCCACAAGGATCCGCTGATAAATTGTATGGATTCTGTTCATATGTAGTAATGTTAAGGATCAGGTAAATAGATCCAAAGGAGGCTTTCCTTACATTATTATGTCGAATCTGCCTCTTCTATTACAAACAGATCAAGTGCTTCATAAGCACCTGTCATGGCGCCCTCACTAGCGCATGATTTTTAATATTTCCAAAAGATTCTTGTAAAAATTTATCCCTGTGGCACAGTTTCCACTTTCCGAATATTTTTCACGAAATGCAACTTTGAGTATGGAGGTTTGATTAAGTAAATAGCCTCAAGCAGAAGCAGTTAGATTCTTAAACCCCGCAAAGATAGACGAGTGTCGAAAATATCTGTTGTTTGGCTGACCTTTCCCTGCCCGCTCCTGGCACACCATCCACCTTGGTTGAGCCCACTCGCTCAAGCTCGCCTTCCCCAGCAACACGGCTCCAGCCCTCCTCAACCAAGCCACAACACCAGCATCACGAGGCACAATGGAGCCGAGAAGTGCTAACGAGCCTGCTGTGGTGTTCATCTTGTCTTTGGTGGCTATGTTATCTTTGAGCAGTATGGGGATCCCGTGCAAGACAGAAAGCGAGCCATATGGCTTCGCCTTATGCTCTCGGTCCACTCTATTGGCTTGGTGCAGTGCATCTGGGTTCACCTCTATGACCCCTCTGAGGAGTGGGTTGAGCCTCCGAATCTGGTTGAGGTAGAACTTAGTCAGCTGCCTTAAGTTGAGTTTGTTTCGCCTGAAAGCGAGTTGGAGATCGTGTGCGCTCGCTTCTTCGAGAGAGCGCTCGAGCTAGAGCGACGGTTCAGAACATGACTAATTCAGTGGCTATGAGACTAAGGAGCACTCGTGATTAAAAGAAGGCAAGTGGAGGTTCTGTAGCCATAGTTCAACTGCTCTTGGAGGTTTGGGTAAAATTGAAGAGTAACTCGGGGCAGAGCTCGCATTATAGGATAGCAAGGAAAAACGAAGGGCCAGTATCCACATCTCAATTCAAATAGGACATAAATGTTCAAACCTAACTGGGCGATGCATCATGTAGGACGTCATTCCGCGTGAACGGCACGAATCCTTCAAATAAACCGGGTGCATCCGAAAATTCTGACTATAAAAGAGCAAAGGGTACGCTCTCTTTACCGCATAACTGGAGGATTTGATGGAGGGCATAAACAAATGACATGGAAATGAATCGCCATTGGCTCCTCTTCATTAAGGGAACAAGACGACACCCAAGAAGACGACTCTCCATCTAAATGTCTTGCGATCGCTTCACTGTCTGACTGCATAAGTCAGTATTTTAACTCATGCCTTTCACTATCGTGACTTTTTTGCAGTGTGGTTTGTTTTATGTGTTAATAAACTGCCAAAAAATTTGAGCCAGATATAAAATTATGCACGAATATTTTAAGTGCTCAGCAGTTCTTTGCAAGCGTAATTGGTCAAGTTAAGATTGTTTATCTATAGCTAGAATTTTGATCAATATTTGCTTTGATTAGACACGTACCAAAACTCCTTCCGTCTGTTGTGTAGATAGATGAGGAGGAGTGACCTGGTGTCGAATGAGGTCGGCTTTGCCGGATTTGCTCCGTCATGATTTAAAGGCAGTGTTGGTGAAGACTTGATTTTTTTTTTCTTTTTTGCTATTGTGGTCTGATTTTATGTTGGCGTCAACCGGATGGATTCAGAACTTAGCTCAATAGTGAATAGACTTTTAATGGTAGAAGTCTAGAGCAAGTGCCAAAACTTGACACGGGAGGACATTTAAGTGCTGCCATTTTTTTAGAAAATTGGGACATTGAGTGTCAAGTCCGGCGACCCCGGCTGAAAATCCTAAGTGACAATTTTTATTAATATAGCTCGCCTATGTGGCTCGCTGTAGAGCTGAGTCAACAAAAAAGAGCCAAAACGACATTATTTTGCCTTTTATTTGAATTTTAATTTAATTTAAAACTCAATTTAAGATGGGGGGAGATTGCAGAATAACGAGGGCTATGCAAGCCCTCGCCACCGCCTCCCCACCATCATCAACTGGGCCCTTGGCTAGGGCCCGGCCAACCATCCCCCACCATCACCAAGAAGGGTCAGCGATAATAGGGAGGCAGTGGCGAGGGCTTTTTTTGATAAAAAAATAATTTAGTTTTAAATTTAATTAATATTTATATTAAAATTCAAATTTGAGACAAAATAACGTTGTTTTTTGTTTATCTAGCCACGTCAACATGTAAAATAACATCGTTTTGCACTTATCTTACCGGAAAAACGCCACGTTAGCATTTTGGACGGAGTTTTTCGCCGTTGGCACTTAATTGATCTATTTTGTTCCTATTTTGGCTAACTATTGGCACTTTAGAGATTCCAGCATCAACTTTTAATTTGTTCAATGTGATTCTTAAACTTTTGATACATGATCAATATACTCCTTGAGCTATATGAAAATGTTCAAAATAATCATTCCATTAATTTAAAATTAGGGACAATATTGAAAATTTTCATACAGTCTAAGGATTAAATTGAATATGTACAAAAAGTTCAGAAAATTTAATGATCATATTGCACATTGGGTTAAAGTTCAGAGACCACATCGAACAGATTAAAAATTGAGCGACCACATTACACATTAAGTCAAAGTTCACGGACCATTTGTGCTATTATCTTTATATTAATTTAGATAGGCTTAAGTGGGAAGCCTGGGCTTAGGCCTTTTATCCTCTCTTTTTTGGCTCAATTGTTACATGTTTAATTCAGTTGAATTTGCACACAATAAACTCCCATCGCACAGCGGACTCAACTCGAAATTCTGCTGCTTTCTCTCTCAACGTAAGTTTGAGCTCTCCTCTATCCCTTGGGTGATAGTTTCTTCCGCTTTGAAACCCTATAATCTTCATCTAAACCCTAACTTTTACTCCAATGACTTCTTCAATAACCTTTCCACCAGATTAGGGCTCCATTTCCATTTCTTCTTGCGTCCATATTCAACCAAACCCCTTAGACCACTTCAATCGCCGAGCCTTATTAACTTCTGTTCAAGAGTTCAATCCAGACCTGAATAATGGAGGAATCGAAGCTAAGTTATGGTCTAACCTAAACCCAAATGACTCAAGCATCTATCGCTTGCCCCCCTCTCCCAACCCCCAATCCATTTAGCAACCAACCCTATGAGAAGCCACAAAACCCTAGCACATCACCAATCCACACCCAAACAAATTGAAAACCAATATTTGCAGGGAAAGTGTCCTCAAATCTATGGAGCTCCCTTCACTCCTCTATCCTTGTCCTTCAGCCTACAAAAGCACAAATCTTCGGTGACCACAAGCTTTCCAAAGAACCTATTATAGCATGGAGAAAACCTAGGAAAATCAACTCATACTGGCGACATTATGCAGGAGAATGGGAGATCTCTAGTTTGAAGAGGATGTGACGAAGCTGGAGCAAAATATTCCTGAGAAAGAAAAATAGGAAAATGAAGTCATCCTCTTTGGAAAGCTTTATTCTAAACCGAATGTCAATTTCCAAGCAGTTTGTAGTACAATGAAGAAAGCATGGAAAATAGAAATAGTAAAATGCGAGATTGTGGAACAAGGGTTCTTCTCCTTTATGTTTGATTTGGTGGAGGATAAAAGAAGAGTTATAGAGACGGGTCCATGGTCATTTGTAAGCAACTTTCTCGTGTTGATGGAAGGAGATCCAAAGGTGCCTAAGCATTGCTATGAGTTCACACGAAATGCATTTTGGGTGCATATTTTGGGGCTACCTAGAGCTTGAATCATGAGGAATCTATCCAGAGTATAGCTTCAAAAGTGGGAAACGTGGAGGAGGAGAAACTAGAAGTAAGGAAAAATAGCTCAAGCAAAACCAGCAAGGCGAAAGTGAGCCTAAACCTCTCAAGTCCCCTAAAAACAAGCATTCTTGTGAATTTGGGTGGCAAGAAATGGTTGTTAGACTTTAAGTACGAAAGATTACCACACTTTATGCTATTCTTGTAGTTGTATTGGGCACTATGCTACGTTTTGCTAGGAAATAGCTTATGAGGAAATGAGTCTAGCCCAAGATAAACCAGGAAGATATAGATCATGACTGAAAGCGGAAGTAAGGGAATTTAGTTCCTTATGGAAGACTTTTATGGAAAATTTGATCTACCACAGGAGGAAAAAGAAACAATTCCCGAGACCCTTATCTTGTCTGAAGAGGAAACCATGAGGGAGGAATATCTAGGGCCAAAGGCCTTAACTTTGTTTATACCTAATACTCAGGAAAAAGAACGTTGGGAAAATGGGAGAATGGCTAATTATGTCTCGCCAAACAAGGGGAAACATGTACAGCAAACTCAAATTATGACGTTTACCTTGAGTGACTAGGATAAAGGAAAAAGGCTTGCTGAAGAAAACCAAGAGTGAACTCAAAACACCCTAGCAAAATGTCAGAAGCGTGTTAATCCTTATGAAAAGAGAGCTACTTAATGAGGAGCATTTTTGGACACTCCTATCAAGAGGTGGGAAGGGGTCAAGGAAAGAGTTTTGGTGGCTAGCCCTAATAAGCCACCGAAGCATAACATAAAGATCTTAAGCTAGAATTGTCAGGGGTTGGGCACTCCCTTGACAATCCAGTATCTTAGAGCCTTAGTAGCTCATGAAAAGCCCAACTTGGTTTTCCTTATAAAAACCAAAAATTAAAAAAGAATGGTTGATCGAGTAAGGAGAAACTTATAATTTAATTACTCTACCATTGTCAATCTTATTGGAATAACCAAGGGACTAGCTCTCATGTGGGATGAAGGAGTTAAAGTGGAATTGGGAAGGAGTTCAGGGCAACTCATGGATGTTACTTGCAAAGTTCTTAGCAGTGGAAACTTAATGAGAATATCTTTCCTACAAGCTTCCACTATATTTCAAGAGAGGCTGTGCTTATGGCATATATTGCGCTCAATCAATTATTCTAACAATCTTCCTTGGATTTGCATAGGAGATTTCAATAAAGTACCATATCAATGAGAGAAGGTAGGCTGACGGGAGGTGGATAGATATAGAATAGTGGCCTTTTGAGAACTTTTGGACTCTTGTTCCTTAATGGATATTGAAAGTAAAGGCTATGTATATACATGGACAAACAACTGAGTAGAAAACAAGCTAGTTAAAAAACGACTTGATAAGGCTATTTGTAATCCGGCATAGAGGGTTCAATTTCCAAATGCGGAGGCTTTTGCATTACCTACGATAAGCTTGGATCACTACCCATTGATTCTCACCTTAGAGTCTAATGCAACAAATAGAAGGAAGATGTTCAGGTTTGAGGCATTTTGGCTTGATGACAATGAATGTAAGGAAGCAACTCGAGATACTTGGGGTGGAAATAGAAGCAACCTTTTGAATATAGTAGGGAAAACAAGAAGGGGGGCAACTGAACTAGGGAAATCGAGCTGGAAAAGATTTAAAAATGCATCTCAACAAATTGAGCCACTAAGAAAGAGACTTATGGAGCTAATGAATAATGAAGACGATGAATCCAACAAAGCGGAGTATCGAAAAATTGTAGAACACATTAAATGATTTTGGAGACAAGAAGAAATGTATTTGTGCATACGCTCTAAAATCAATTAGATGAAATAGAGCAACCAAAACACAAAATTCTTTTACACCATAACGGTTCAAAGAAGACTAAGGAATAGAATATCCATGTTAAGGCTTGAAAACAACACATGGAGTTGAGATCCCTCTATCCTCAAACATCATGTAAGGGGCATTTACCAATCGTTGTATACTTTAGTGGGATATAAAAATTATCAGCCTATTTTAGACCAATGTAAGCAAATGGTCAATGAAAAAATGAATGTTGAATTGATTAAGTCAAACTCAAAGGATGAAGTTAAAGCCGCAGTCTTTTAAATGAGTGCTACAGGAGCTCTAAGATCGGATGGGCTGAATGGGTTATTCTATCAAAACCAATGGTCAATGATTCATGAAGAGATATTCCATATGGTTGACCCCTTCAGTCTAGGTACTTTCAATTCTAAGATAAACAAGACTCATATTACACTCATTCCTAAAGTTACAAACCCTAAAGACATCACACGATATAGGCCGATTAGTCTTTGCAACTTTAACTACAAGATCATTACTAAGGTGATGGCAAATAGACTAAAGCCCCTCCTCTTGAATATTATACCACAAGAACAAAGTCCCTTTGTTAGTGTTCATCAAATTCAGGAAAATATTTTCATCATCCAAGGGGTACTACACCAGCTAAGGGTTCAGAAAAGGAAGCTGAAATTTCAAGTGATTCTAAAACTCGATATGCAAAAGGTCTATGATAGGGTCAAATGGGATTTTTTGGCCAACTACATGCTGAAACTGTGTTTATGTAAGAAATGGGTCTTGTTAGTCAAAACATACATCTCATCGGCCTCTTTCAGGGTAAAAGTGAATGGAGAATCCAGTGCTCCATTCTTTCCATCTCGAGGTATTAGACAAGGAGATCCACTATCTCCCTATCAAATCATCATTATAGCGAATGCCTTATCTTCACTTATGCTGAAAGTTGTAGAAGACGAGACTATTCAACGCATTCAATTGAACTCAACCTGCCCCCACACTATCACACCTCTTATTTGTGGACGATACCATCTTTTTTCTTAAATGTTTCTATTATTGAAGTTCAATATCTTGAATCAATATTATTTTGCCTCGGATCAAGCCATCAACCTCAACAAGTCAAGTATTTTTTTTCGGGAAGGATTATACTCAAAGCCTAAAATTAAACCTAACGGTTGAATTGAGGTCCCAATTATTGAGAAAAAAGGGAAGTACCTAAGTATACCTTCTAATTGGGGCCAAATTAAAAAAACAAATGTTTGCTTGGGTCCTAGCTAAGGTGGATAGCAAACAAAGGGTCGGAAAGAAAGGCTTATGCCAAAGGCAAGGAAAGAGATTCTAATCAAAACAGTTATCTAAGCATTACCATAATATGTCATGTCAATCTTTAAAATCTCAATCTCCATTTATAAAGCAATTGAACGACGGATATCAAACTTCTGGTGGAAACAAAGTGCAAAAAAGAAAGGTGTTCGTTGGAAAAGTTAGGAAATGCTAAAAACAAGGAAGGATTGTGGAGGTCTTGGCTTTAAAGATCTTGCAGATTTCAACACGGCAACGTTAGGGAAACAAGCCTAGAGGCTAATCCTAGCTCTAGATGCCCTATGGAGCAGAATTCTGAAGAGCCTATATTTTCCTAGAAACAAATTTTGGAATGCAAACAAAGGCCATAAACCTTATTGGAAATGGCGAAGTTTTCTAGTGGGACATGATGTGATTGAACTGATCAGAAAATGGGAAATAGGGGATGGGAACAAAGTCAGAATCAGAGAGGATACATAGCTACCCTCGTGTAAGATAGGAGGCCCGCCAAATCAAAATGACCCTCAATTTGTTGCGGAATTGATAGATCATTCAGTAGAAAAATGGGATGAACAAAAAGTAACCCTATTGTTTGAGGATAAAGTGGTTAAAGAAATACTGGCTAGTCCCTTATGTCCGAACCTAGGACCTAACAAGTTACTATGGACAACAAACAATTATGGAGAATAAAAGGTAAAGAGCGGCTACAATAGAGTCCAACATCAGAGCAAAAGCAAACTAGAAGCCCAACTATCTACGTCATATCCAATCCCAAAAGCCTTATGAACTGAAATCTAGAAGCTAAGGACTTATCCCAAAATCAAATTCCTAATATGAAGTATATACAACAATGCTTTGCCTACCAAAGAATGTTTATTTAAGAGGATGATGATGTCTACCCATATGCACACTTTGTGGCCAACAACCAGAGACGGCGGAGCATCTTTTTCTACTGTGCAGCTGGACAAAAGGTGTTTGGTCAGATCTCAAACTAGCAATAGACACATTCCCAATGAAAATCACCCGCATAGACAAATGGTTGTTGGAGACTCTCCCTTCTAAGGCCAACTAGCAAGAAAAAGCCCTCTTCGCCAGAGTCTCGTGGCAAATTTGGAAGGCGAGGAACGGCATGGTCTTCCAAGTGCAACAGCCGAATCCAAGCTCGATTATAGAAGAAGCTACCTTAGTGACTCAACTCTACTTGAAATGGCACCTAAACTAGGTAGATCGGGAAGTTAGTAAAAACTTATAGCCAGAGAAATACAGCTGAAACACAAGATCTGGAAAGTAAACGTGGACAGCTCATGGTGTAGCTCAACCATGACAAGATCGATGGTCGGGATTTGTAGAAACTGTTAAATTATGTCTCGAGTTTAAGCGTTTGCAAAATACGATCTGCTTGAATAAAAAATTTTACGTGGTTGATTATGAAGATATTTTTCTAATAAAGATAATATTTAAGATTACGCACAAGAAAAGAAATTCGAAATTCTTTTTGGGTCTTGGATGTCTTCAGTCAACAGAAAAAGATTCGTTGGACTCCATGAAGATTTACAAAAGAGGAAATAATATAAAATAAAAGAAAATGTAAGGGTTTCAAACCTTTACTCGTAGAAGAATCCTAGTTCATGTTGAAGATTTAAGTCGATGGACCAGGTCAAATTTTTGACCTTGGGCACACATATAAAAAGCAGAACGCGTTCTTTCTTCAAGTCGCAAGACTTGAGAGCCGCACAAGAAAGACGTCCAGAAAGAAGCCGCGCGAAGCCATACGTACGCAGACCAAAGACGAACGCTGGAGTTCTTGATTTTGGCATACGTCAAGCGTTTTTGTTTTGAGCTTCAACGCGTGGTGATTTTATACTGTGAGTTTATGTCAAAGTAAGTTATTTATTTATAAACACTTTGGATTTGGGCTTAAATCTAAGTATGGGAAATATTTGAGTGTGTGAGTAATTGTAAACTCTAATTCTCCGATTATAGTTGATTATTTGCTGTTGGTTCTCCCTGTGGACGTAGGTACCGATACTCGGACCGAACCACGTAAATTTCTAGTGTCATTTAGGGGTAAGCATCGGTCTAGGGTCAACCCTGGACCAACCCTGGACCGGCCCAACCTTGCCAGTCCTAGTCCGGTTCCTAGGGAGACCAGGTCGGTCCTTGGTCTTGGGATTCCAGGACCAACACTATACGGGTTGGTCCTCGATCCTGGGAGTTTAGGGTCAGTCTAATCTGAACCAACCCTGATTCTATATATATTATATATTTAATATATTATTTATAATTTTTTTATATAGAGAAAACCCTAAAATAAACAGCGTCAACAACATTAAATAGATTCTTAGTGAGGAGTTCAAGTAATTTTACATTATTTTTTAATAACTTAGATCTTTTAATGTCTTTTACGGCATCAAAAGCCATAATTTACAAAGGAGAAACATGTTTTTGTGAGGACTCCTTACGGCGTTCAAAATGGCATAAATAGCTCCTTACGACATCATTCTCTATTTTTGCCAAAATCGAAAGAAACAACTTCTCCGTTCACCACTTGACACTCGCCTTACTCGCTTTGGGTTACTCATGCCGCTCGCCGCTCGATACTTGCCTGGCTTGTTGCTCCCTGCTCGACGCTTGACGCTCACCCCACTCGACACTCGTCGCTCGCCTCTCTTAGTTGACCTCGCTCAACACTAAACCGATAAGGTCGGTCCGGTCCTCGCTCGCCTTTCCAAGGAGTACAAAAAATGAAACCAAAAATTATCGATTAGTCCTAGGTTGATCTTGGAATCGGACCAAGCTCATTGGGTCGGTCCAGTCCTCGATTGCCTTTTTAGATAGTACAAAAAATGAAATAAATAATTTATCGATTGGTCCCGGGTTGACCTTGGAACCGGACCAAACCTACTGGATCGGTCAGGTCCTCAGCCCCAAGCTCAATAGGGTCGGTCCTCGATCCCAAGAATTGAGGACCAGCACTATGCGAGTTGGTCCTAGGGTTAAGGGGTGGGCCGGCCCAACCCGGACCATGCTCACCCCTAGTGTCATTATTTTTAGTTTATTTCTCTTGTGATTTTGCTTTGACGTAAATTGCAAGATCTTGTCGTTTTCGTATATTATATTCCAACAAAAATGACCAAGGAATTCTCATCGACAGATTTGCAAAACCCATTCATGCATCTTTAGCTCTAGTGCGGAAACCATAGCAATGAGAGAGGGGTTGCTGTGGTTGAAGCAAATAGCAGCCTCACAAACTAACTCAATTCAGATTCTGACGACCTACACTTCCACTTATGATAACTTAGCAGCAGTAGCGTGCATATTGGGCCGGAAGGAAGCTCCGTGGGCTGCCAGATCTACTATAAGCGAATGCACCTCTCTTCCGGCCCAACAACCAGAAACCCGGCTCATTTTTCAGGCTGGAGAAGCCAGTCAAGCAGCTGATTGGATTGGCCCACCAAACCGATTCGCTTCCATTGAACTGGATTAGCCTCCCCGTTCCCTTTGCTTAATTTTATGCTTCGATGTTGAAACTACTTGTTTTCCTTCTGTTGGTTAGAAATGAAAGCTATATTATTCCGACCAAAAAAAACAAAAAACAAAAACTCCCATCACACATGAAAGTTAATTATCCAATTAAAAAACACCTTTTATCCTAAGAATTTAAAAAACAAATGCAATGATAATCGCAAGATCCTAAGTACGTTATGGTACGTAATTATGTTAGTCTTCAGTGAAGAATCATCCTCGTTTGAAGTGTTCTCAAATCGCAAGTGTAAAAGACACTCTTGCTCATCCAACTCTGAGATTTGGATACACGGTCTGCGATTTAGCCAGCCATGATAGAGGATTTTAAAGTTGAAACAGAGCGAACTTCGGCAGAGGATGGCACCATCAGTTTCAGTAGCTAAAGACGCAGCAAACAACTTCCCTTGAAGGAGAATTTTGCTTGTATCGCCGAATCAATCCTCCAGTGCATGCTTGAATTGCAGAATTCATCACATTCACACTAATTCAAACAGAGAAGCTACCACACATGCAAGAGTCGGGACTGAGATACATATTTATCAACTTGAAAATCATCGCGATCCCTGCATGAACGAAGGCCGCCTCCTGATCTTGGTGGCTTGCTCGAACCCATAAGCGATTTCAATGAGGGTAGGCTCAGAGCCTCTCAAGCCCCCGAAGCAAATCCCAAAGGGCACTCCTTCCTCGTCATACCCAGCGGGCACGCTTATTCCTGGGAATCCTCCGATCGCAAGAATCCGGCTGATTAGATGACGAGGAGTCACCAGTGCATCCAACTGGTTCTGCCTCATCAGCTTCTCAAGCCCGTCTCGGCTCAATCTGTCCATGTTTCGCCATGCTGATTTCACAGCCTCGTCGATCCCATTTGTGGCTTGCACTGTGAGGAACAAGTCCTGTCCAAACTCGTTGATCTTCTCCTGCAAGTACAGCCATTTTGGTGACTAAAACTTGGAGTTAAACAGGGTAGGGTTGGTTAATCGCAACCAGAGAGCTGCAAGGTTTACATCTCCTTGCTCGCATGGACTACTTGCCCGTATTTTATGCACTGTGTTTGATGATATCTATGCATATAAGCTGCAGATGATGTAAAAACGAGAGATAATGCCCTCTTGCTTGTTTCTGCTATATGTTCCCCAAACATTCTGTGATTCTTGTAACTTTGAGTCGATTAAAAGACGGCGATATGAATTGCTATGCGATAGTTCTAACTGACCACGTGCTTGTGCTTGTTATTGAATTCAATGACATCTGCGAGGGATCGGACTGGTGAGATGACCAAATCTTGAAGGTAAGTATTCAGGGCTAGCTTGAACTCGGCTGACATCGCTGCATCTTCACCACTATCATAGAAGATTTCATTGATGTTGGCTAGTTCCAAGTGGTCCAACAATACTGCACCTTGTTTCCTGTCCATTAAAGGAATGAAAATATATGCGTATAATATATGTTATATTAACCGATTCCAAACTTGAGGGAACTAATGGGTTCTAACATCACTACGAACTACCTCAGGGTGTTAAGATGGCTCTCAAATGCTTTGGCGACCTGAGATCCAGAGCGAGAGTAGTAAAGTTTTCTAACGATTCCAAGTCTCTTGCCTCTGAGCCCGTCGGCTTTAAGAAATTGGTTGTAGCCCCCTCTCGGGATGTACTTTGACGCTTCTCTCGTAGCTTCGGCATCATAAGGATCGAATCCTACAATGACATCGAGGACATTGACGGCATCTGCAACAGTCCTGCATATTGGCCTAACAAATCCCACAAATGGCGGCTTACATGTTTGCAGCAATTTCCGTGAATATAAAGAGTGTCGCTGTATTTCACCATGACTTACCCAACAGTGTCTTGTCTGGGAGCGAGTGGGACCACCCCACTTCGGCTCGTCAAGCCAACGGTGGGTTTGATGCCCACCACTGAGTTAGAACTGGAGGGACCCAAGATTGAGCCGTCCGTCTCTGTTCCCAACGACACCGCCCCCATGTTCGCTGCCACGGATATGGCCGACCCACTACTTGACCCCGAAGGATCCACTGATAGATTGTATGGATTCTGAGTTCATATGTATCAATATCATGCATCAGGTGAACAGATCCAAAGGAGGCTTTCCTTACATTATCACGTCGAATCTGCCTCTTCTAGGACAAACAGCTCAAGTGCTTTATAAGCAGCACTAGCGGCATGATTTCAATATTTCCAACAGACTCTTGTAATGATTTTTCCCTACGGCACATGTGCCACTTTCTGAATGTTTTTTTAACAAAATGCAACTCTAAGTAAAGAGGTTCGATTTGAATTGTTAAACGTTGCAAAGATAGACCAGAATAGAAAAGTGCATCGGTTGTTTGGCTGACCTTTCCCTGGCCGCTCCTGGCACACCATCCGTTGTGTACACCAGAAAAACGATAGTTAGCCCACTCGCTCAAGCTCGCCTTTCCCAACAACACGGCTCCAGCGCTCCTCAGCCGAGCCACCACACCAGCATCACGAGGCACAACCGACCCGAGAAGTGCGAATGAGCCCGCCGTGGTGTTCATCTTGTCTTTGGTGGCTATGTTATCCTTGAGCAGTATAGGGATCCCGTGCAAGACAGGGAGCAAGCCATGTGGCTTCGCCTTACGCTCTCGGTCCGCTCTATCAGCTTGGCGCAGTGCATCCGGGTTCACCTCTATGACCCCTCTGAGGAGCGGGTTGAGCCTCCGAATCCGGTAGAGGTAGAACTTAGTCAGCTGCCTCGAGGTGAGCTTGTCTTGCCTGAAAGCGAGTTGGATATCGCGTGCGCTCGCTTCTTCGAGAGAGAGTGCTCGAGCTAGAGCGACGGTTCGGCGCTCGACCAATTCAGTCGCTATGAGAATAAGAACGACCCGTGATTGGTAAAAGGCAAGTGGATGCTCAGTGGCCATAGTTTAGCTGCTCATCGAGGTCTGGGAGAGTGGCAGAGCAAAGTCAGAGCAGAATTTGCAGCAGAGCAGGAGAACAAGGAAGGGGAGGGGCCAGCAAGAGGACATAAATGTTCATACCCACCTAACAGAGGCGTGAAATTTCATAAGTTCAGAGTTCATACCTAACGGAGTGATACATCACGAAGGACGTCGTTCCGCGCGATTGGTTCGAATCCAGAGAGTCGAGTTAACTCCATCCGCCGTCCCTAAAAGTGAAGGAGTGCATCCAAAGATTTTAGGGTAAAAGAAGCAAAGGGTTGATGCTCTCTTTACCGCATTATTCGAGGATTTTAGACTGTTCTGTGCACCGATGGCATCTGTCAGTCACCCACAACGACGAAGATTTAGCTATTAACGTCGCTCTCTTGATATAATATAGAACGTCTTTTAAATTATAATTTTCGCTATCGTGACTTATTGTATATTGCAAAAATTTCGAGCCAAATATAAAATTCTGCATGAACATTAGGGTGCTCGGCAATTCTGATCGGCAAGCGTTGTTGGTCGAGTTAAGATAGTTTAATCTGCAAGTGGAATTTTGATTGACATTTACTTTGATTTAAACACACATCAAAGACCCCTTCCATCTTTTCTATAAATAGATGGGGAGGGAGTGACCTGGTGTCCAATGAGGTCGGCTTTTGATTTGCTCTGGCATGATTCAAAGGCAGTGTTGGTGAAGACTTGATTTTTTGTATATTTTTATTTTCCTTTTGTGGTCTGATTTTATGTTGGTGTCGATTGTATGAATCCAGAACTTAACACGACAGTGAACAAACTCAATTAAGCAAGGAAAGAAAAGCCGAGAACCACTCACCAGAATCAGGAGAGGATCTGTAATTCCTCGTATAGGGAAAAGCAGAAGGCTAAATCATGGGAAGAAAGAGGTAGCCGTGATTATGGCGTTCAATATGAATTCATTGATTATCAGCACAAAACTTGGAACTTCTATTGGTATCTTTCCAACTTAGCGTTACTACCACATGAAGATCACATGGTCCACTCCGCGATTCAAGACCTCCTGCCAAAGGCAATGGGCCTGCTTCTGCGTGCACGTCAAGATGCAAGAATGGCTGGATAGTGGAGGTAAGAAAACATAATAAAATGGGAAACGCGTGTGCACTTTCAAGAAGAAAGGGAAAAGGAGCAAGATAATCAAGCACATCATGATCGCTAAGCAGAAGTGAAATACCGACCATGAAAAGTGAGGTAAGCATATATAACTGCTAAAATCATCAAAGTATTCCATTTTTTCAATGTAATATTGTTAGACTATAAGGGTAAAATAGTATACAGGCATAAGAGATTCTGAAATGAGTCCCAGATATTTGTATAAGGGCCTTGTTTTTCACTGTCAAAGCGTAGATTATATGTAGCTAATGTATCAAGCATTGGCTAACTACAAACATGTGTCCTGACAAATAAAAATTATGATTAGCAAATCAAATAACTAGAGCTTATTTACATTGCAATTGTTATTAGTCAAATATCCTCAAGAACTAGATGTTGCAGACAAAGCTCTATGGAACAGTCAGACCAAATGACAGATAATACGGACCTTGTATCTCTACACTAGTTACAGACATCTTAACTAGTCTCACAATTTTGACTCATTTCATAGGAAATAATGGAACTAAACCACAACATGAAGACTACACCTGGAAGGGAGATGAAGTGGAAAACTCATGTATTCACATGGTTCCATAGCCTTGCTCATAATACTGAGAGTGAAATTCAATAGAAAATGAAAGAGGAGGTTTACGCATCCTCGTGGCTAGTTCAAAAGAATAGGCTATCTCAATCAACTTGGCTTCCGATCCCTTCAATCCCCCAAAGCAAATCCCAAATGGCATTCCATTGTCATCGTAGCCAGCAGGAACAGTCAGCACTGGATAGCCTCCAAATGCCGGAATTGTGGCAGCATTTGAACCTAGTGTCACCATAGCGTCCAACTCATTTTCCTTCATTAGTTTTTCAAATCCCTCTTCGGACAACTTTTTCATCATATGTTCTGCCTTGACAACATCGTCATCAAGTATGCTAGTCATCTGTGCTGCAATTAACCCATCCTGATTATACTTTTCCATCTTCTCCTGCAGTTGAGTTAGTGAGTGTTAATCAGAAGGTCAGTGAAACAGAAGGAAATCCATCAATCCTTTTCTAGCGAAGACTGGTGAGATTCATCTTGTGTGGAAGAGAGTTCAGAGAAAATCTAAGACCTCCATTGCTGTTGCCACAATCTAATACTTACCAAATCTGGATTGTTGGAGTTGAAGGCAATAACTTCTTCTAGTGACTTCACCGGAGAGTTGCTCAATCCTCCTAAGAATTCATTTATGTAATGCTTGAACTGAGCTCGCAGTACAGTCATTTCACCATTCTGAGATGGTTTCAGGATGATGTCAATGTTTTCAATCTCCAAATTATCCACTAATGTTGCACCCTTGCTCCTTCAATTTACCAAAAGAAAAAAATGATCAACATAACATAAATAACAGTTTGGATTACAACCACTTCAATATGAACCATCCTGAGTAAAGATACTGGTGCAGTAGGTCCTAATGCAGAACAGGTAGTGGTCTCCATTGCTAATTTCACTTTTTGCTCACCCGAAAGTCATAAGATGTTGATCAAAAATCGAAGCAGCAGTGGATCCCTTATAGTCTGAAAACGGATGTCTTACTATGCCCAATCTTTTTCCGTTAAGACCATCTTCCCTAAGAAACTGCTTGTAGCCGCCCATTGGTATGAATTTGGCTGCTTCCTCTGTAGCTTCATCCCTTGGATCAAATCCAACTATCGCATCAAGCACATGGACTGCATCAGACACAGTTCTGCTTATGGGCCTGTACCACAAGGAAATAAAAATTACAAGGCAACATATGTGTGTATATATATATACACACACACATCCATATGCGAGCATGGATTAAGCAGACAGTACAGAACTTAAACAACCAGACTACAGGATTATGGAGCCATGGTCCCAGACTGCAAAACTTTACCCGATTGAGTCTTGGTGTGGTGAAATCAACATAACGCCTGCCCGACTAGTGAGTCCAACTGTGGGCTTGAAACCGACAACTGAATTGTGATCAGCTGGGCAGATGATGGAACTATCAGTTTCAGTCCCTAATGACACAGTAACCATGTTTGCAGCCACTGCTATTGCTGAGCCAGTGCTGGAACCACATGGGTTTACTGACTTCACATAAGGATTCTGAGTATGTGCAAAGTAAAAGTGAGAAAAATTAGTAAATAAAACTCTTACTTTGGACATGGTGGTCAAAGAACAGTATGCCCCTTTAAAGGACCTATCAGGAAGCAGGGCTTCATATAATTCATCATATTGTTTTGCAAGACAAGCACGCTACGTAGAGAACCAAGGTTAATGGATAAAAGTATCTTTTTCAAGCCGACATAGTCAAAGATCACAGGGAAAGCATGTACTATTGTGTAGTGGGGACACTTCCAAAGCCTATATCATAATTTGTGTATTTTGCTGGGAAGAATTGTTTCGACAATTTTTTTTGGAGATTGTACCCACCATCAACCACATTAATGACACTATAAGATATCTGCGTAGTTTCCAACAAAAAGAAAATGAATTATGAAACCTCAAGCTGAAGGACAGGAAGAAACCTAAACATCGAAACAACATACAAAAATTATTTGTGTGAAAGATCCAAAATATTACAAATCATATCATATAAATGTCATGGAGAATTTGTTAATGAATGATTGTCCTGTTACTGGTTAAGAGGATATATACATGGTTAACGAAGCAATTATACACTCTTATAGATGTGGGACATATCATGGATTATTTTCTTTTTACAATATATGAAGCACAAACAATTATGAAGAGAAAATAATGCATAGATTCCAAAACTCCAGATCAAGAACTTAGAATAAGAGGTAAATTTGTGGTGGTCACACAACTTGTGACAAATAACATGAAATGGTGACCCAAAAAAACAGAAAAACAAGTACGACATCACCAAATCAAATCACAGATCATTGTGCTTAAGATTTTCTACATGTTTGCATCGATATTTCAAAGGAACACAAGGAAAAATACTAACAATATCAACAAACTATGTATGCAAATTTCTTTTGTTCTACAATTAACCCTTGAAAGGACTTGACAAGAAGTAGGCCTTCACCTGAAAGCCCCCACATGACCTTATTCATCAAATCATTTCCCATGAGAAGTGCTAAGTAGCGAAGGCATATATTTCCCCGTTCTTGACAGGGAACACACCATGAAACTGAACATCTATGACAACCTAAATGACTACACGAACAGCTGGCAATATCCACATCAGTCATTCACTGGTCCCTACATCTTACCATCGAAGTAGGAATAAATCATCAAATCAAATCGTCCGACACATGTTCGGATTGCACGATTCATTACAAGCACCTTAAATTTCGCAGCACTCAAAACATTGTCAAAACTCAATATTGCATGGTTGCGGAAAGACGAGCGATATACACGTATATACACTCACCACGCCCTGTCCACCTCGAGCGCACCAGCCCCTGGGCATCTGCGGGGACCGGAGCGAGTACCACTCGCTCATGCTCGCCTTGCCCAGAATCACCGCCCCGGCGCTCCTCAGCCTCTCCACCACGAACGCGTCCCTCGGGACGCGGGCCCCCAGCAGCGCGTACGATCCGGCGGTGGTGTTCATCTTGTCGTCGGTCCCGATGCTGTCCTTGAGCAGGACGGGGATCCCGTGCAGACCCCCCAGGGTCCCGTTGCCGCCGGCGGCCGCTGCCCGCAGCCGGTCGGCCTCGTCGGCCTGGGCGAGGGCGTCGGGGTTGACCTCCAGGACGCAGCGGAGGGAGGGGTTCAGGGTCTGGATTCGGTCCAGGTAGAAGTCGACGAGCTGGCGGGAGGTGAGCCTGTTCTGGGCGAAGGCGAGGTGGATGGACTCGATGGTGGCCTCGTGGAAGGTGAACTCAGAAGCAGCGACGGCGGCCGTGAGGAAGGAGAGGGAGAGGAGAGCGAGGGAGAGCGAGAAGAGGGAAGTCATCGTCGCCTTCGCCGTCGCCGTCGCCGTCGTGGAGTGGAGTGGAGATCGGTGTCCGGAGTTCGAGCCTGCGGTCAACGCTGAAACTTGAAGAGAGCGAGAGAGAGAGAGTCTGCAACTCCGAGGGAGTCTGCAACTCCAAGCAAGTGATGATGAAGTTCCCTCCATAATATTATTTTTAAAAAAGAGGATATGTTATTAAAATTGGGGACTCAATTATGTAATAATAGATGATTAAAGTTATTAATATCAACTATTCTGATTAATTTATTTTCCTAATCGTATGAATATTTTCGTATATTAACAAAATAAAGTCGAGAGTAGTCACTAAACTTAGCGTGAAAGAAATCTGTTGACGTTGGCTACAAATGGAAGCATCGCAAAAATTCATACTTTGGAGCAAGTTAAATCACAGCTTTTCCGGGTCTTGGTTGATTTAACACATAATTTCATATTTTCGATCATTTTACTTATATCCTCTTGTGCTTCGAGGCTCTTTTAGTCAAATATTTCATGAACATTTTCCATCTTAGGGGTAACTTTATTCGATGTGCATTATTGGGACATCATGCAAGAGCACGATTATTTGGAATTAATCAGGTTTACAAATTTAGACACTTCACGTTATAAGGAAAAAAAAAGTAAGCTTATAACAATTCATGACAATGCACAGCCATTATTTCAACCTTTTTATTTATGATTTTAATCATTATTTTCGTCAACTTTGAGAAAATAAATTTAAGGTGGGCTACTAGCCGTTGGTGTCAATCAGATGAGTCCAGAACTTAGCTCAACAGTGAACAGACTTAATTTAGCAAGAAAAAGAAAAGCCGAGAACCACTCACCAGAATCAGGAGAGGATCTGCAATTCCTCATTTAGGGAAAGGCAAAAGGCTAAAAATCACACCAAGAAAGAGGTGGCCATGATTATGGTGACCAATATGAATTCATTGGTTTATCAGCACCAACCTCGGAACTTCTATTGGTATCTTTCCAAGTCAGCGTTACTGCATATGATCATATGCTCTGCTCCGCTATTCAAGACCTCCGGCCAAAGGCAATATAACAAAATGTGAAACACGCATGCACTTTCGATACGAAAGAGAGGAAGCAAGATAATCAGGCACATCATGATCGCAAGGCAGAAGTTAAATATGGGTTGTGAAAAGTGAAATGAGCACAAGTAAATTGGGACTGCTAAAATGTAAAAATCTTCAAAGTTTGGTTGAATTTTCACTATAACATGAATGCAGACATAACAAATTCTGAAAATTCCCCAAGATAATTATAGAAGAGCCTTGTTTTTCCCCGTCAGAGCCTAGATCATTTGGAGCTACTATACTAACTAAAACATGTGTCCTGACCAAAATAAAATTATGATTAGCAAGTCGATGAACTAGAGCTTATTTACATTGCAGTAGTTATTTATCAAATATACACAAGAAACAGATATTACAGACAAAGCTCTAAGGAACTGTCAGACCAGATAGCAAATAATACGAACCTTGTATCTCTTAACTAGTTACAGACATCTTACCTAACCTCACAACTTTGACGCATTCTCATCGGAAATGAAGGGGAAAACTCATGTATCACACGGTACCATTGCTTTACTCATAATACTGATTGTGAAATTCAAAAGAAAATGAAAGAGGAGGTTTACGGATCCTCGTGGCTTGTTCAAAAGAATAGGCAATCTCAATCAACTTGGCTTCCGATCCCTCCAATCCCCCAAAGCAAATTCCATATGGCATTCCATTGCCATCATATCCAGCAGGAACAGTAAGCGCTGGATAGCCTCCAATTGCCAGGATTGTGGCGGCATCTGCACCTAGTGTCACCATAGCATCCAACTCATTTTCCTTCATTAGTTTTTTAAATCCCTCTTCGGACAACTTTTTCATCATACGTTCTGCCTTGGCAACTTCCTCATCAAATATGTTTGTCATCTGTGCTGCAATTAACCCATCCTGACCATACTCTTCCATCTTCTCCTGCAGTATTTGAGGCTTGAGTTAGTGAGTATTAATCAGAAGGTCAATGCGGTTAATATAAATTGTGTAACATTTTCAGATTTTTTTGATAGTCAACAATTAAAAGGAGATCCTTACCAAAAAAAAAAAAAAAACAATTAAAAGGAGATATTTTCTCCATTTTTGTTATAGCTATTGCAGCTGCCGAAGCAGCTATTGGGTTAGCTATTGTTTCGTCAATTTATCATAACAGAAAATCAACCCGTATCAATCAATCGAATTTGTTGAATAAATGAATAAATAAGTAGTATTAATTAATTAGTGGAATCACTGGCGTAGAGTCAAAAAGGGATTCTGACCCAACACCATTGATCAAAGGCTCTAATAAATCTGCTTATAACAAATTCTTCAAATTCTTATAGAATATTATTTTTCTAGTAGAATCGGAACACGTTAAGCACAAGCAAAATACGCAGTGACCCATTTAGAAGTATCAGGGGAATCTTCCATCAATCTTTTTTCTGGCCAAGACTGGTGAGCTACATCTTGTTACGTAGTGGAAGAGAATTCAAAGAGAATTTAAGACCTCCATTACTGTTGCTATGATCCAATACTTACCAAATCTGGATTGTTGGAGTTGAAGGCAATAACTTCTGCTAGTGACTTCACCCCGGAGTCGCTCAATCCTCCTAAGTATTCATTTAGAGTATGCTTGAACTCAGCTAGCAGTAGAGCCATTTCACCACTCTGAGATGGATTCAGGATTATGTCAATGTTTTCAATCTCCAAATTATCCACTATAGTTGCACCATTGTTCCTTCAATTTACCAAAAGAAACAAAGTGATCAAAATAACATAAATAACAGTTTTGATTACAATTACTTCAATATCAACTATTCTAAGTAAAGATACTGGTGCAGTGGTCCTGATTCAGAACAGATAGTGGTCCGCATCGCTAATTTCACTTTATTCTCACCTCAAAGTTAGAAGATGTTGATCAAAAGTCGAAGCAGCAGTGGATCCCTTAAAAGAGTCCGAAAAAGGTTTTCTTACTATGCCCAATCTTTTTCCCTTAAGACCATCTTCCCTAAGAAACTGCTTGTAACCGCCCATTGGTATGAATTTAGCTGCTTCCCCTGTAGCTTCATCCCTTGGATCAAATCCAACTATTGCATCAAGTACATGAATTGCATCCGACACAGTTCTGCTTATGGGCCTGACTAAACATTGAATAAATAGACAGTATAGAACTTAAGCAACCAAACTATAGGATCATGGATGAGTGACAAGTAAAATACAGTCAGGCCATTGGAACCACTGTCCCAGACTGCAAAACATTATTACCCAATTGAGTCTTGGCGTGGTGAAAGTGGAATAACGCCTGCCCGACTAGTGACTCCAACCGTGGGCTTGAAACCAACAACCGAATTATGATCAGCCAGGCAGATGATGGAACCATCAGTTTCAGTCCCCAATGACACAGCAACCATGTTTGCAGCCACTGCTATTGCTGAGCCACTGCTGGAGCCACATGGGTTGCCCGACTTCACATAAGGATTCTGAATATGTGCAAAAGTAAGAGTGAGAAGAATTAGTGGATAAAAATTAAAAACTCTTACTCTGGACATAGGGGTCAAAGAACAGTATGAAGGACCTACTGAGAAGCAGACCTGCAACTTATTCATCATATCATTTTTCATGAGAACCGCGCAACATAGAGAAGCAAGGTTAAATAAACAAAAATATCTTTTCCACACTGACACAGTCAAAATCACAGGGGCAGCATGTAGTGTCGTGCAGTGGGGGCAAGTTACCCAGTGGACTTCCAAAGTCTATAATATACTTGAGTATTTTGCGGGGGAGAATTGTATGGACAAGTATACTTCAGAGATTAACCCCACTGTCAACCACATAAATGACACTATAATATATCTGCAAAGTTGTCAAGAAAGAAAAAAGAATTTGGAAACCTCAAACTGAAAGAAAGGAAGAAGTTTAAACATTGAACAACATACAAAACTTATGTGTGTGAAAGATCCAAACTAGAAATACAAATCATATGGTATAAACACCATGATGAATTAGTTAATGAATGATCCTGTTACCTTTAAGAGGATGCACAATTGGTTAACCAAGCATTTATATACTTTTCCAGGTAGGGAAATGCATTTATATACTTTTCCAGATAGGGAAATGTCATGGATTATCAGTTTTGTAATATATGAAGGACAAACAAGAATGAAGAGAAAAATAATATGCATGGATTTCAAAACTCCAGATCAAGAACTTACAATAAGAGGTAAATGTTGTGTTTTTCACACAACTTGTGACAAATAACGTGAAACTATTACCCAAAAGAACAGAAAAAAGCAATACAACATCACCAAATCAAATGACAGATCATCATGCTTAAGATTTTCTACATATATTCTACAGGAACAATAGAAAAAACAGTAACAAGATCATTATAACCATATGCGCATATCTCCTGCGTTCTCCAAAGAACCCACTGAGAAAATGTCCAGGACCTGTCCCTGAGATCACTATACTCTTTAGAAGGACTTAATGAAAAGCAGGTCTTCACCTGAATAGCCCACACGACCTTATTCATCAAATCATTTCCCATGAGAAGTACAGAGTAGAAAGGGCAATTATTCCCAGTTCTTGCTGGGGAACACACCCTGAAACCGAACATCCATGACAAACTAAGTGACTACCTGAACAAGTATGCGTACTTTCATATACACGCGCTCACCCGCATGCCGCAGCTACGAGCGCATTTATCCTCCAAATGTCTAACATCTATGTGGCCCTGTCCTAATCACAGCTCGCAGTGTCAACATTAGTTATTCACTGGTCCCTACATCTTCCATCGAGGGAGGATTCAATCATCAAATCAAATCTTTCAGACGCATACTCGGACTGCCCGATTCATTACAAGCACGTTAAATTCGAAACAATCACGACATCATCAAAACTTAAAATGCGTAGTTACGAAAAGAGAAGCAATATAACCCACCCTGCGTCAGCTGCACGGCGGTTCCCGGGTCACCGAAAAAACAAAAACAAAAAAGAGAAGCAATATACACTTACCAAGCCCTGTCCACCTCGAGCGCACCAGCCATCGGGAATCTCCGAGGACCGGAGCCAGTACCACTCGCTCATACTCGCTTTGCCCAGAATCACAGCCCCGGCGCTCCGCAACCTCTCCACCACGAAGGCGTCCCTCGCGACGCGAGCCCCCAGCAGCGCGTACGACCCGGCGCTGGTGTTCATCTTGTCGTCGGTGCCGATGCTGTCCTTGAGCAGGACGGGGATCCCGTGCAAAACCCCCAGGGTCCCGTTGCCGCCGGCGGCCGCCGCCCGCAGCCGGTCGGCCTCGTCGGCCTGGGCGAGGGCGTCGGGGTTGACCTCCAGGACGCAGCGGAGGGAGGGGTTCAGGGTCTGGATTCGGTCCAGGTAGAAGTCCACGAGCTGGCGGGAGGTGAGCCTGTTCTGGGCGAAGGCGAGGTGGATGGACTCGATGGTGGCCTCGTGGAAGGTGAACTCGGAAGCTGCGACGGCGGTCGTGAGGTAGGAGAGGGAGAGGGAAAGGGATAGGAGAGCGAGTGAGAGTGAGAAGAGGGAAGTCATGGGTGTCGCCGCCGCCGTCGTCGTCGTTATGGAATGGAGATCGGTGTTGGAAGTTCGTGTCTGGGGTCAACGTTGAGACTTGGGAGAGAGAGAGAGAGAGAGAGAGAGAGAGAGAGAGAGCGTAACACCAAGTGGCAAGTGCAGTGCAAGAACTGGAAGAAGTTCCCTCCATAATGTTTGATTTTTTTTATTTAAAAATCTGAGAAAGCAAGTGGGAAGATTTTGCTTGCTAAAAGAGAGAGGAAGAGAGAGAGAGACGATGGTGGACTCAACTGAGCTGACTTCTCAAGTAACAGAAAATTTGAGCTACTAATATCGACGATGCTATTCATTTGTCTTTTTTTATCATATGAATCTTCTGTAGATTAACAAAATAGAGTCAGGGTTCTTAAGTTCATATGATATGTGAATCTGAAATCACTGAACTTAGTACAGAAGAAAATTGCTGATGTTGGTTACCAGTGAAAGCATGACAAAATCAATTTTGTGCTCTTGGTTTATTTAAATTTTAATTAGGAAGATGTTTTCATACTTTGATAATTTTATCTTAGATTAAAGGTTCATATGTTGAAAACATGACAACTTTATTTATTGTAAAACAAGAGCACAGAAACTCCTAGCCTCGAAACGAAATCAGCCAAAAGCAGAACAAGAAAGGGAAGTGTCGAGCGAGAGGGACGCAAGCAACTCGAGCGAGAGGGTGACATCTAAGAGTCAAGCAAGAGGGTGACTGAGGCGTGAACATAAGCGAGCGTAAGAGGAGAGAAGAATTTGACTAGGACTCGTGCAGGATTTTAACTTGTGCAAGATTAGGGTGCGCGAGTTGCTTAGCATGAGTAACTAAGGGTTTGTCAAGGACTATGACTTTTCATGAATTTGTAAGAAATTTAAAAAAGATCGGTTTGGTCTAAGTGGACAATTCCACACATGAAATCGGGAACTAAACTGATACCTCCGGAAATTGCCCAAGATCGGACAATTTGATCAGGCGATTACTTTTGCTCACCCTAGGAAAAACCCATCAATCAGCACAGAGATAAGTCAATAGCACATGTCGAGTCTTAGTGCATAAATTGAAAACAGTTAAAGAGAAGTTAACAGCACCAAAAGACATATACCACTTATTTGGTCACTGTCTTAAGTTATGGTCTATCTCATCACTGTCGTCACAGTGTCGGAACAACTACACTGCAGCCACAAAAATTAACTATAAGGTCCATAGTGACATACATTCACCGCCATCAAACGCGTAGTAACATGCGAAACCCACCAAAAGAATTCTCCACATAATTGATGGACATCAAAAATCACAACCAACAAAGAGATGCAAATAAAAAAGCTTAAGTCAACCAGATCAAAACTGCCAATCCGCCATAAAGCAAGTGCTCTTCCTCTTCCTCTCGAGCTGTCATTATGTGAAACTTCTCCGCCATTTAGTTTCCTTCGACTCCAATGTCATCATTCTCGACGACTCCAATGTCATCATTCTCGACGCTGCAAGATAATGAATTCATGTGAGTTTATAGGCTTTTACAGACGCACCACGTGATGAAAGAATCGGACACCTCTTATTGTCTGCCATGATATCCATAACTTTGGACCAATGAAACAAAAGTACTTCTATACGAATAGAGAAACACCACTTTCGAATTAAGAGATCCGCAGCTTTACAATAACCAACTAGTTGCTTTGCCTGTCTGACTTCCTGGATTATATGCTCTATGCATGTTAACTTAATACTGTTACAAGGCTCCTAGTAATTTCCACTGGGAACTTTCCAGATGAAAAGGGCTGCATTATACTCAAAATCATGTATGAATGCACCAAAACCAACTAACAAATGTGACAAAACAATGGACAAAAAGTACAAATAAACAATATCAGTTGCATCTTATACTATAGCGCCTCACACCAACACAACAAGGCATTCAAAAAGACAAGTTAGCATTTCAAGTCAAAACATAGAACATGCATTAAGGGGAACAAACAAAAGTTAAAGAGCATGCACACGAAGTTATCAAACAAATTCACAAGATCCACATTAAATGGAAGAGAACAATAAGGGAATTGCAAATTTGTTCAAAGAAGCAAAAAATAACTTCTGACGTATTTGCAAAACATTTGTGCCTTTTGTAGAGGCAGATGCTAAAGACAATAAGTCATCATGAATGAAGCTCTCATATTCTTCAGAGTTTCCCCAAGACGGCAAGAAGCTTGAAACGAATTAAGTTTAAGTCCAAGAGAAACAAAGGTAAAGACAAATGAAAAGGAAAAGATTTTCTGCTATAAAACTCCCAAGAAATGACACTTCTTTTCCACCAGTGAAATTGTCACACCTGTAAAAATCATTGAACACCCTCTATCGTATGGAATGTACGTATTACACAAGCAAGCTAACAAGCTTTGCCTATTGACTAACATCAACCACCCCTTCATGTTTGGTAACCCACTGCTTCTTTCTTACTATGGCACAGCCAATGGAACCAAGCCAAGATCAAAAGAACCAAGCTCTCTAACTTCCTTTTGAATGTCTAAAACTATACCATCTAGAGCTCATACTGGCACGCTTTAATAGTTACATCAGCAAGACATGTCATCACCATATTTCTACGAAATTGTATTATCTCATTGTCTTCATATTCAAGGGTTATGACGAACACTACCTCCAAAAAGACACCATTGATAGGCCATCAAAAGGTAGAATACCCCTAATGAAATATAATGATATAGACAATCTAAATACTATGTATCAGCTTGAACACTTTTCCGATAAGTACTTATCCACTAAATCACACAACAAAAACGTCAATGCAAGAATGTCGATTTCCTCTTTAAAGCAAATACAGGTTACTCAAACAAGAAACTGAACCAACCTTGGGGAAGGTGCCACGGCGACCTCATTGGAATCATTCTTCTTCCACCTCCCCTCGGTCTTGTCCTCTGCCCTTCCACTTCCACTCCCAAAGCTCCTCCTCCCAAAATACCCTTCTCCCTTATCCCCTGTCTCCACTTCTTTAATCTTCATTGTATCCAACTTCTCATCAATCTCCTTCCAGTCCTGCCCCTTTCCCTTCAACACCTCCTCTCTCGGCCTCGCCTCTCCAAAGGGGCTCGATGCTTTCGGCTTTGCCACTGCACCGGAACCAGACCCTGCCCCATCACTAACAGCCACCGTCCTGGGCTGCAAATTCAGCCTGGGCCTCGAACTGCCAAAACTACCCTCGTCTTCCTTCCTCTTGCCCCATTTATCAGCATCTGCGCCACTGCCAAAACCACCCTCGTCTTCCTTCCTCTTGCTCCATTTATCAGCATCTGTGCCGCTGCCAAAACCACCCTCGTCTTCCTTCCTCTTGCTCCATTTATCAGCATCTGTGCCGCTGCCAAAACTACCCTCATCTTCCTTCCTTCTGCCCCATCTATCAGCATCTGCGCCCCCGCCATTAGAACCCTCAAAACCCCCTCTGCCAAATACTCTCCTCTCTCTTCCCACTTCGCCGCCGAACCGCCGCGGCTCAGAACTCTTATTCGACACCCAACTATCCGATTCATCAGCTTTCGACTGCGAACTGAAGAACGCGCCCCTATCTCTTCTCTCAAAACCATTTCCCACCGTCGATTTCTTCATACTAGACCAGTCATCGACCTCATCAGCCCGCGAGGTCAAGGACTCCCTGCTCTCGTCCCTACCGAACCCTCCTTGCCTCCCCGAATCGTCCGAAACCCTAGACGAGCCCCACCGCGAGTTCGAGGAGTCCTCCCCGGAACTGTTCGATCCATAGCGTCCAGGGCCGTACGATTTGAAGCCCCCGCCGAGACGGCTCCGGTCCAGCTCCTCCGCGGACCGCTCGCGCGGGCCGGTGGGCAGCATCAGGAGATCCTCGCGCGTGAGGCCCTTGGACGGTTCATATTTGGGAGTGGAGCGCTTCGTGTGGAACTCGGCCAGCGGGATGGCCTGGCCCTTCTTCTTCTTAGGCTTGGTGGCCGCGGCGGAGAGGGAGGGGAAGTCGGCAAGCGGCGCCGCCGCCGCCGCCGCCGCCGCCGTTTCCGCGGGGCCGGCGTCAGATTTCTGCTGCTGGAGGAGCTCGTCCTCGTGCTCCTCGGAGTCGAGGGCCCACGCGCCGGGCTTGGCGCCCCAGGGGGAGACGATTGCCGCCATGGTTTTCGTGCTGACTGCTGCTGCGAAGCTTTCTCTCTCTTCTGTGCGCTTTGTTTCTCTCTCTAGAAGAGACGAAGGGTTTCTCTCTTTTTATGTAACAGAAGCTTGCGTTCGTTGGCAGCGAAGGGCGAGGATAGGGCTTCTAAAAACGACGGGGGCCATGTCGTTCGACGACTGGGACGATCCGACGGTGGAGAGCTGCTTGGTCAGATTCTGTCGGCTAGAGTTTGTCGGATCGGATTGTACAGACGGTCAAGATTCGGCGATGATCTCGAAAGCGGACAAGTGAGGTTGAAATCTAGATTTGAGTCTTGTTTTTAATTAGGAATGTTAATTTGGCTTTTCTTCTTTATTTTCAATTTTTTTTGTTGAAATTTTAATAATGAATTTTATTTCCAATTACAATTATGTCATTTGTGACTTTGCAAGAGAGGAAATAGATTTTTGGCTGTTTCGATTTGGGACGATGGATTGCGGATTAATTGAAATAATTTTTATTGCACGAGAGACGTTATAGAAATAGTAAGGAGCATGGACACACTAAAACCATTTTTTAAAAAATTATTTTTGTCTTAACCGGATTTATTTATGAAAATTTTCAAATAAAATCCTGAAACAAAACTATTTTCTTTTAAAGATAATGTTGTTTCAAATATAACCCTCTAGTGACTCGTATGATCTCAAAAATGATCCTCCGCTCTCCAATCGGCTAGGGCCAAACACGCGCTTCCCACGTGGCGCTTTTCCAAGCCATGATCAAAGACATTTTTTTCTTTTTTTCCCCTTTTTCTCTCCATTTTCTTTTTCTTTTTATATATTTCTTTTCTTCTTTTCTTTATTTTTATTGGCTGGTCAATGAGTTGTGGATGCATTTCGACTAAATTGGTAACTTCATAATCTTACATGAGATAAGATTAACTTTGGAACTTTTTTGAAACAAGGGCCCCTCTTGAGAGGCCCTATTTGAAATTTCTCCTTTTTTCTGCTTCCATGGACAAATAAATTACGTGTGTGATTCCTTTAATTCCACGAATAAGTCAATGCTTATCGATTGGTAGGCGGTCTATTATAATAATTTTATTGCTTTTTCTTAATTGATCGCATTCAACTCAAATTTGTGGATAGAATCTGTGCTTGTGAAAAAGCATTAGATTAGGTGCATTATGATAAAGATGCATTGATGCTTGGGGCGTGATACATGCATGCAATGACTTTAAATTATATGAAAGACGAAAGTTTTATTTGGTATCTAAGTCGAAAGATTGATGCCCACGAACATATTCATCCACAAACTACTTTTCAAGTCATATCATTCTTTAAAGCAATACTGAGATTTGTATGGTTTATATAAAAACTATTTCCTAGGTTTTTCTCTTAACTAGATAAGATATAAAAAGAAAGCAAGACATTCGAGAGTCCAAGTTGGCCTCAAAAAGCAAATCACTTTGCCCGCGTTTGGCCGCTGGAGAATGATTGGAATAAAATGGAATGGGATAAAATAACAAATGCGGAGGATTTATTATGTGATATGTCTCGGTTAGTTGGTGGCCGGATATAACAAAGGACATGAGCATATCCTATCGATGTGGTTGACAGACCTACATTAGGATTTAATAGATATTAAAACATTGCGTGAACAATTTCCACAAAAAGAGGGAAAACATAAACTGCCATGTAAAGCGAGTGAGCACCACCCATGGTGCCTGCCCAACACCGCGTGCCTGCTGTCCACCCACGGCGCCTTCTCCGTGCGTATGAAGAACTGCGACCCGTTCATCTAGGGGGCCGCCATGGACAGCACCCCTGTTTATCAACTCGTTTGGGTTAATTATACTTAATAAATGGATAAATATTGATTTAAACACAACATATGCATTAAATGAGTAATAAATAAATTTACAACTTACTTAGACCTAACTTACTTTTATTACACTCTTTTCATTCTCTCTTGCCCTTTTTTGATTTTGAGTTTATTCACTCTGCAATCTCACCTTAATTTGAATATGAGTTTTCATAAATTGAGTTAAATATAAAACTGTTTTATCAATACGGATTTGGTCAGCCTGTAACAAGCCTGGATGAACGAGCGCCATTACCTGTTTCAACAAGTTCAACGATGCTTTTAGAAATGTGTGTTCCTCGGCCAATGCACGGAAGATCGGAGAAAGAAGACGGTTAAAACTTCCATAAGTAAAGGTCTTGGAAGTTTTTCAAAACTAAATGAAAAGGCAGTAGCCATCTTTTTACCTCTAACGAACGACTTAAGTTTAGAGAAATCCTCCACTCGCCCCAGTACCGGCCTTGTACCGCATATGTGCAGAACGCAAAGCTCCAAATACAAAGCCATCTCTATATCCGTAGCAGTAGCTTACACATGGTCCGGATTTCGGGCTCCGTTTGCCTTGTTTTATTGGCATTCCCCACCTCCGCAATGATTGGACAAACAACAATTCAGAATTCCTAGAGCTCCTTGTAAGGCTTGTTGGAAAACCCATCGTCGGACTTGATTAAAAGTCGCAAGTCAATTGCCTCGATAGGAGGACAGAGGAGAGGCGCATTCCGACTAAAACATGAATACTGCTCTCCCCGAAATGCGAATCCATTTCTTTCATAGCCTTAATCCATGAATTCCATAGCGCAAAGAGAGCGAGCACCGCCCATGGTGGTCATCGGTGGCATCTATTGTAGCGGTCATCCGAGGCCACCACACGATAGAGAAAAGGTTTGGCCATGGGGAATGAGAAAGAACTAGAGACCGAGAGCGAGAGGTGAAGGCCACTCAGGCGACCACTACACGGCAGTCGTCGTGTCCGCGGGGTGCGACCAGCAATCGCTTGTTGCCTAACCACCACGACTATAGCGGGTCCGCTGCGGTTAGATCCGGAACTAACCACCATACGTTGAGCTGGTCGACCTCCATTAATGGAGCTCGCCTCCCGCCATTGGGGTGGGACACCTCACTTGAGGGTGCGAGAAGCACGAGCACCTTCATTAATGGAGCTAGCTAGCTAGGCACGGAGGTTTTAGCAGTTGTTCGTAAAATTCGAAAATTTAATTTAGTTGGGAACTTCAAGTCATCACTGCTGGCGTATTATTTTTGCTAAAATGGTGTGCCCGGTCCAACAGAAAACACGCGATATTAAAATCCTGAAGACCAAAGGAGCCGGGTTGAGAAAGTTCAATGACAAAATTTGACAACAACAAAAATTTCAAGAACTCGGTGCAAATCAAAAAAGCGCACGCAAGAACAAGAAAATGGAGATTAACAACATAATTACAGTCTCATTTTATTATTACAGAGAATTTAACTCAGCTCCAACTCTAGCTTAAGCCATATATATCCACGACACAGCTGGACCGTTGTACAATACAGAATTTTGTAAAGTTAAGAGAGTTGACCGCAGCCAGCCTCCCAAGCTTGGACATCCTGCGCGACCTTCTCTACCGGATCGATTATGTCCATCCTCTCCACCACCTGCCCAAACACTATTTGCCGCCCATTCAAGGCTCTTCTTCTTGCATATGAAGACTTGGCACCTGTTAGTCCTCTAAGTTCATTAGAATAAGTTCTATTTTATCAAAAAAAAACTACTTTATGTTTTGTTTGTTCACTACTTTATATATGTATACGTAATAAATATAAAAGGTGGTTCTGATAAACCTGGAAAAAATATAAACTAATGATAGTAATCTTTTACTAACAGGATCAAAAACTGGTTTTCTTTGACAGCAGAGAGGAATTTTCTGCATTTCTTTCTTGGGTCAAAGAAAAGACTAAAAAGAAGGCGAATAATCATTTGTTTTCTATTCTCCACTTATCTTATCTTAGTATCCAATCGCCTTGGCACATGAACCCGAATCATCGGTGCAATGTTGACCCCTTGTAGTGAGGGCCTTCCCGTCGACCGCTTGGCACATGAACCCGGATCATCGGTGGAATGCCGATCTGCTATAGTGAAGGGTCTTCCCGTGTGGTTGACGCCCTTCTTGTCGATGCAAAGTGAAGTTCACAACGGCACGGGTGCTTCACGATCCAGTTGGTCGACTCTCTACCATGTCTAAGAAGACTCTAAGATGCTATGGTTAGGTTTGAGGAATGTTTTAGGAAAATGCAAAAGTCTTGGGCTAAAGATTTTCCAAAATGCAAGTAAATGTTTTAAAAGTATATTTTAAGAACATATTGAAAAGCAAACCATTTGGTACAAAATACACTTTGTAACGACTTTCAATAAAATATATATATTAAACTATTTGCCAACCGAACTAAGTCACCTCTTCCAAAGTTATTGCATTTCTTCAACCCATTTCCAAAATTAAACCAAACACACCTCCTTTGTGTTCTCTCTCTGAATTTGCAACCTACGCTTGAAGAAGTAGAATAGAAAGCGATTGAATGTACGAAGATGGATGATTTTTAGGTAAATTCCATTAAAACGATGGACTGATCGAATCTTCCATGTTGATCATAGCCGTGTGTCTCTCACTTTCTTTAACGGTTTTTCTATATCTCGAGTGGGAATTGTGTTTACTGTAATCATTTGGTTGGTTTTGCATGATTCTGGTGAAGTTTTTGGTCCATTTACATTCCTCTGAGGCTTTTTGTTTTTTTATCTGTTCGGTGAGTCATTGAGGGCTGTTCTGATTTTTCTATGGTTTGGTTCCATTTTGGCTAATGGTTTTGTATTTGATAGCAATAGTCGATCATTGAGGGCTGTTCTGATTGTGCTATGGTTTGGTTCCATTGAGGGCTGTTCGGGTAATGGTTTGGTCACATCTCCCAAATTTTTATTTGGGTAATGTTTGAAAACATTTCGAAATTATAAAAGTTGAGCGAAGGTAAAATTGAAAGACAAAAAAAAAAATTATATTTTTATTCCAAAATCCCTCTGAACCTGTTCTAGAGGTAATTGCTTTAGAGTTTTGCCAAAGAAGATCTGGAGACATAAAAGGTTTTGGTAATGTTGAACTAAAGGCACTCGAGATGGATTTATATAGAAATAAGGATGGGGTTGATGTGGTTGGGCTGCAGCACCTGGTGGGATCTGCGCCATTAAAAGATTAACTCAGGTTGGGTTAATCCTTACGAGGGTTAAGGCGTGGTACCGGAGGTCAAGCAGCGTCGGGCAGATGATATTCAATGTTTTTTTGAGGATTCACTGATTGGGTGTACGTAAACATAACACATGTCGTTCTTCAGTTGTCTCAAGCCTTCAATGTCCTTGATTTTTTCTCTCTTTCGCTACTTTCTTTGATAAGACCGGTAAAAATCAGAAAAAATTTTGGATTTACAAATGAATAAAAACACCATGAAGTAAAATTCACACATCATAAGACGAGAAGAAAATATATAAAGATCAGCATGTCAAAACGGAAATCGAACATCCCAACAAAGTGATTTATCAAAAAGGCACAGAAAGACCGCCCGAGAGACCACCGATAGTTCTTACTTCGGATAAGAAGTGGAAGAGCCAAGGAGAATCTAAGGATCTGTTAGTCTAAGGAGAAAATTCAAGATTTATAAAATATTTTTTGAAAAATTGGCCATATCGCTTAAAAGATCAATCCATGATAAAAAGTTTTGTTAGTGATAATAATTTATGACTTATTTATTTTCGTGAATGATAAAAATATTTTTTATTTATTTATTTTTGTAAGTAATAAGAAATTATTTTTAAAAAATATTTCTTAAATCATGAATTTTTCTTAAAATAAACGCACCTTAAACTTTGATTATCTCTTCTTCGAATGTTTCACCGCGAGTTAACTTTGTGAACACTGTTTCCAATCCTCGGTCCTTCACCGTTAACCCAGCAGAAATTTTTGGTTCTCTTGGCCCCCAAGGTTCAGAAAATATTAAAATGACAAAAAGACAAAAAATAAGAAGATCCACTTTGTTTCGTTTATCATCTTTCTTAACTTCTCGTCTTAATCCATATCAACAGCGAGAGAGAACAGATACCACATGACCCCTTCATTGACAATTTTTACACGCAAAGTTAGAAAAAGAACAAAAATCTGCACCGGAGATGTCCAAAGAGTAGAGGGGAACATGTCTCGGTGCGATGTTTCAAATGTATCCAGCCAACGAAAGGGCTGGAAGAGATTGGAATAACAGTTGGGGTCTGTACATCATGATCTATATATCTATTTAGCCTCTCATGCCTAGAAGATGAAAGGAGTTACAACTGAAGATTCTAATTGGAGCTATCATTTAGTAGTGTACATATGTTCCTTTCACAACAATCCCTAGGCCTGTAACAATCCCGGATAGACGAGCGCGATTACCTGTTTCAATGAGTTCAATGAAGCTTGTAGAAATGCGTGTTCCTCTGCCACTGCACAGAAGATCGGACAAGAAGATGGTTAAAAATTCTTCTATAAGCAATCATCTCGGAAGTATTTAAAACTTAATGGAAGTTGTGGCCATCTTTTTACCTCTCACGAACGACTTTGAGCTCTTTAGAGCAATCCTCCACTCGCCCTAGTACCGGCCTTATGCCGCATATGTGCAAAACGCAAAGCTCCAAATACAAGGCCATCTCTAATATCTGCAGCAATAGCCTCACAGACGGTCTGGGTTTCGAGCTGCATTTGTAAAGACCAGGCCCTCACTGTGTAATATTGCCCGCTTTGGGTCACCCGCCCTGGCGCGAACGAACCGTCATCCCAACCACGGTCTTTTCCCTAACGGCTTTAAAACGCGTTACACAAGTTAAGAAGGACCCAAGTCTTATAAAGGCTCTCAAGACTCCCCCCTAAGCGATGTGGGACAGGAGAAATGCCATTAACCTCGCCTGTGTACTGCCGAAGCGATCTTAGTCCGTCCCTCCATACTACTCCAGGTCTGGGTCGTCACATTCTCTCCCCCCCCCTCAAGGCACAGCGCCCTCGCTGTGGCCCCACATGCTACGGGTCCTTACAAATGGTATCACAGCTGACTCCCACAGCGTGTGGGGCCACAGCGAGGGCATTGTGCCTTAAGGGGGGAGAATGTGACGACCCAGACACGGGGCAGTACGGAGGGACGGACTAAGATCGCCTCGGCAATACACAGGCGAGGCTAAGGGCATTTCTCCTGTCCCACATCGCTTAAGAGAGAGTCCTAGGAGCCTTTATAAGGCTTGGGTCCCTCTTAACTTGTGTAACGCATTTTAAAGCCGTGAGGGAAAAAACCGTGACTGGGATGGCGGTTCGTCCACGCCAGGGTGGGTGACCCAAAATAGACAATATTACACAGTGGGGCCCGAGTCCTTACAACATTTTCCTTGTTTTACTGGCATTCCCCAGCTCCGAGATGATTGAAAGTGCTTGATCCTAGACTCCCAAGTAGTTGCAAGTCAAGATGCTAGAATGGCTTAACAATGAAGGTGAGAGAACATGACAAAATGCGAAACACGCATGCACTTCTGATAAGAAATGACACCCGGACCCCTCGAGTGCTAAAAGTTGGCACAAATGGACTCTAAGTGCCAAAAGTCACGAAAAAATTACGAAAGTGACACTTAAATGCCAAAATTGAAGTAAAATGGATTACTTAAGTGCCACTAGCGAGAAAATCCAACCAAAATGTTGACGTGGCAATTTTCCGACGAGCTGTGCGCAAAACGATGTCGTTTTGTATGCTGATGTAGCTAAACAATATCAAAACGACGTTGTTTTGATATAATTCAAATTTTAATATAATAATTAATTAAATAAAATTTTACATAATTAATTAATTATTATTTTTTTTTTTTAAAAGGGAGGGGGGAGGAGGAGGGAGGCAACCGGCGGCTAAAGGCTCAACCCACGTCGCCGGGAAGGCGGGAAGGTGGGGGAGTGTTGGTCGGGGCCGCTGAGCCCTGACCGGTAGCCGGCGACCCCAATCGACCGGCAGCGAGAGCCTATGTACCCTCGCCCAAATCTGGGACAAGGATCACGGCCCTCCCCTAGATCCGGTGAGCCTCGCCTGCCCTCGCCGAGCCGACCACGGGCCGACCGCGGCCCTCCCCCAAATTCGGTGAGGGTTGCCGGCCCTCGCCGCCAATCAGCTAAGGCCGCTAGCCCTCGGCCGAGGCTCGGCAGCCTCAGCCGACACTCCCCCACCTTCCCGGCGGCGGCGAGGGCTGAGCCCTCAACCACCAACTGCCTCCCTCCTCCTCCCCCTTTTTTTAATTAATTAATTATTTATTTATTTATTTATTTATGTAAAATTTAATTTAATTAATTATTATATTAAAATTCGAATTATAAAAAAACGACGTCATTTTTGTGTGTAGTTTGCTGAGTCAGCCTTCCGACGAGTCACATAAGTGAAAAAATTAATAATAAAAATGCCACGTAAGATTTCCGACAAGATTCGCCGGATGTGGCACTCAAGTGTCCCATTTTTCATAAAAAGTGGCACGTTCGTAAGTTTTAGCACTTAACTCTTTTGATCAAAAGTGTATCTTACGGGAATTAACCGTTCATTGAATCCCATATAAATTATGACTTGAATCAGATCAATTCTTTTTCAAATTTTTATGCGTGCAATTCCCTCCACACCATAGGATATTCTCATATTTTTTTGTAGATAAGTGTCCCTTTATGCCAATTTTTGACAGTAAAAGGGTTCTTTTGCCGATAAGAAAGGTAAAAGAAGCAAGATAATCAAGCACATCATGATCACTAGGCAGGAGTGAAATATGGCCTGTGAAAAGTGAGATGAGCACATGTAAATTGGAAGAAAAACCATTAAAGTTTGGTTGAATCTCTACTATAACATGAATACAGACATAACAAATTCTGAAACGTTTCCAGGATAATTGTAGAAGGGCCTTGTTTTACCCTTCACAGCCTAGATCATTTGGAGCTAATATATCGAGCATGGGCTAACTAAAACATATGTCGCGACCCAAAAAAAAAAATTATGATGTAGCAACGATGAACTAGAACTTATTAACATTACAGTAATTATTTGTCAATTATACATGGGAATCGGACAATATTCACAAAGCTCTAAGGAACAGTCATGCCATATAGTAGATAATACAAACCTCGTATCTCTTAACTAGTTAGAGACATCTTACCTAATCGGAAAATTCATGTATCCACATGGTACCATTGCTTTACTCATCGTGAAATTCAAAAGAAAATGAAAAAGGAGGTTTACGAATCCTCATGGCTTGTTTGAAAGAATAGGCAATCTCAATCAACTTGGCTTCCGATCCCTTCAATCCCCAAAGCAAATCCCATATAGCATTCCATTGTCGTTACATCCAGCGGGAACAAGTGCTGGATAGCCTCCAAATGCTAGTACTGCGGCAGCATTTGCACCTAGTGTTTCCATATAGTGCAACTCGTTTTCCTTCATTAGTTTTTCAAATCCCTCTTCTGACAACTTTTTCATCATACGTTCTGCCTTGACAACTTCATTATACTCTTCCATCTTCTCCTGCAATATTTGAGGCGAATATAGGGCTTTTAAAAACGTCAGGAGAACAGGCCTTTTGACGATCGGGATGATCTGATGGTGGAGAGCAGCTCTCGGTTAGATTCTGTCGGTAGGAAGTTTGCCGGGTTAGATTGGATGGACGGTCGAGATTAAGTGATGATCTCGAATGCGGAGAAGTGAGGTCGGAAACTAGCTTTTTCCGAATTAGAAATGTTTGGCCTTTTCTTCTTCTTCTTTTCAAATTTGATTGAAATTTTAATAATTAATTTTATTTTCAATTACAAATGTGCCATTTGCAACTTTGCAGGAGAGGAGGAATTGCATTATTGGCTATTTCGATTTGGGACCAAGGGTTAATTGAAATTATTTTTGCGAAGAATTGCAAAGTTGCATGGACACACACTAAGACCATTTTTTTTAAATGGTTTTATATTAACCGGAGATATATTTTTGAAAATTTTCAAATAAAACCCTAAAGCAGAACTATTTTCTTTTAAAGATATTGTTTCAAATATGTTTCAAAACGTTCCAATCAGCCAATCAGGCGGGGGCAAACATGCAATTCTCATGTGACACCGTTCTTCAAAGATAGTTTTTCTTTTGCCTAATTGATTGGATTCGACTCGAATTTGTCGACAGAATTTGTGCTTTGAAAAAGCATTAGGTGACACGCATTATGATAAAGATGCATCGATGCTATGAAAGACGAAAGTTTTATTTGGTATACAACTCAAAATCTCAACGGACCATATTTATCCACAAAATATTTTTCAAGAAAGCCTAACGATGAGCTCGTATTATTCTCTAAAGCAATACTAAGATTTGTATGGTTTATTTAAAAACTATTTTCTTAGATTTTTCTTCGAACTAGATAAGGTATATTAAAAATAAATAAATAAAAACGAGAGGGTTAAAGTTGAAAGACAAAAAAATATTGTATTTGTATCCCAAAACCCCTTCGAACCTAAGGTAATTTGTCAAAAGTTATTTACATTTGTCAAAAGAGGTTTCAGGAATCAAAAGGATTTTGTCAATTTTGGATCAAAGCACTCAAGGGGAGTTTATATAGAAATGAGGATGGGTGAATGTGGTTGGACTGCAGCATGTGGAGAGATCTAGGCCCTTGAAAGATTAACTCAGGTTAGGTTAATCCTTACCAGGGGTCAAGGCGTGGTATCGGATGTCAAGCAGCGTCGGGCATATACAAAGATCAGCATGTCAAAATGGAAATCGAACATCTCAATAGAGCACCTTATCAAAAAGGCAAAAAAAGATCACCCAAGAGCCCACCATTAGTTCCGACTCCCAACAAGAAATGGAAAAGCCGACGAGAATTTTAGGATCCATTCGTCTAATGGGAAGATTCAAGATTTATAAAATATTTTTTGAAAAATAGTTAGCCATATTGCTTAAAAAATCAATTGATGATAAAAAATTTTGTTATCTACAATAATCTATGACTTAATTATTTTCATGAATGATGAAAATACTTTTCATTCATTTATTTTTATAAGTGATAAGAAATCATTTTTTAAAAAGTAATTTCTAAATCGTAAAATAAATGCGCCCTAAACTTTGATCATCCCTCCTTCTATTGTTTCACCGTGAGTCAAAGTTCGTGAACACTGTTTCCAATCCTCAGTCCTTCACCGTTAACCGGGCAGAAATCATTAATTCTCTTGGGCCCCAGGGTTCAGAAAATATTAGAAAATGACAAGGAAAATAGAAGAAGATTCACTTTGTTTCGTTTATCATCGTTCTCACCTTCTCGACTTAATCCATAGCAACAGCGACCGGCTCAAAATTAAAACGCGAGAAAGAACAGATACCGCATGACCCCTTCATTGACAATTTTTACACGCAAAGTTAAAAAAAGAATAAAAATATGCACCGGAGATGTCCAAAGAGTAGAGGGGAATATGTCTCAGTGTGATGCTATAAATGTATCCAGCCAATGAATGGCTTGGAAGAGATTAGAATAACAGTTGGGGTCTGTACATCATGACCTACATATCTATTTAGCCTCTCGTGCCTAGAAGATGAAAGGAGTTACAATTGAAGATTATAATTGGAGCTATCATTTAGTAGTATACATATATCCCTTTCACAACAATCCCTCGGCCTGTAACAATCCCGGATAGACGAGCGCGATTACCTGTTTCAACGAGTTCAATGAAGCTTTTAGAAATGAGTGTTCCTCTGCCACTGCACAGAAGACCGGACAAGAAGATGGTTAAAAATTCTTCCATAAGCAATGATCTCGGAAGTATTTAAAACTTAATGGAAGTAGTGGCCATCTTTTTACCTCTCACGAACGACTTGAGCACTTTAGAGAAATCCTCTACTCGCCCTAGCACCGGCCTTATACCGCATATGTGCAAAACGCAAAGCTCCAAATACAAGGCCATGTCTAATATCTGCAGCAATAGCTCACAGACGGTCTGGATTTCAGGCTGCATTTGCCTTGTTTTATCGGCATTCCCCAGCTCCGAGATGATTGAAAGTGCTTGATCCTGGACTCCCGAGTAGTTGCAAGTCAAAAGCCAGCAGAAGCAATGATTACAAGTAGATAGTAAAGCAGGAAAAAGAAGAATCTACTACATGCTACATCAGAGGCAAGGAAAATAAAAAACTGTAAGAGCCACGAGAGTGGCTTAGATCATGGATAGTTTTCAGCAAATATCTTCAAAATATGAGGACTGGTTGCAGTGATTTATCATAATACCTGTAAACCATGCAAAATCTCAGGCATTGGAAGCTCAGGGAAATGAGCAAGATCGACAAACCCAACCTCCTCAGCCCTTTTAGCTGCACCCTTAGCTTGTAAATAGAGAAACTTCAAAAGAAGGAAGGCAACTCTATAGATCTGCAAGGCAACATTATCTGAAAATCTTGTTGCAGAGACTGTCTCTAAGTTTTCAGCAGCTCGATCCTTGACAATCAGAGCAGTAGAAACAGCAGAGTAGTTGGACTTAAAAAAACATCCAAGAGGCGCTAGGGCAAACCATCCATTTTTGCTATTGACAAATGATGGTTTCTTGCAGAATTCAAACTCAATTGTCTCGATAGGAGGACAAAGGAGAGGCGCATTCCGACTAAAAGATTCTCCAAGACGTTGAGTACCCCTGCTTATGAATGCTAACAGATGAATACTCCTCTCCCTGAAAGGCGAATCCATTTCTTTCATAGCCTTAACCCATGAATTCCATTGTTTCACTAAAATACACATTAGCATGAGGGTGTGCTCGGTTTCTTTCAGAGCAGTTAGAGAAATTTGTCTCCTTTGAGCACGGGCTCTCTTTCTGTCCGGATCATCAGATGGAAAGTCTGGAGCACTGAGATAATAGGATATTAGATCAACCTTCTCAAAGAAGAAGTAACGCACCTCATTGTTCACAATATCAATAAAAGAAGAACTGTCTCCTAAAGAATGAACCATCGCAGTTACAACAGCTAATCCCAGTCCCCAAATATGCTGGGACTCTTCATTTTTGTCGGATGTGTCAGAAACATCCCTGACCCTATTAGTAGCTGAGGAGCACCTCCCATCTTCTATGTGGGAGAATAGCACTCTGAGAGACGAAAAGAAACTGGCATTTAGAAGCAATTCAGCCCCTCCTCTCACACGTGCAAGGGTTAAAAAGAATTTCAGCAATATGCAAGGTGACACTGGAGAATTTTTATCCTGAAGCATGTGAACAATATGCTGCAATTGGAGATGTTCTTTTATGACAGGGAACCAGCTAGTTGGCATCAAGACTGTTCTCAGTATCACATCTGCTGTAGTCAAAGAAATAGTGCAGAGCTCAGGCATCATAAGACAGTCACAGAGAACTGGTAAGTGGCCCAGACACAGATTAGAGAATTCAGCTCCTTCGACAAATTCTGTATTTCCCTTGGAATCTACACCTGAACAGCAGTGACCGAACTCCACGACTGAAACCAGGATCAAGAAAGAAAAATTGATCATAGTCTTGAACCTTGTAGCTGCTGGCCTGGTGTCTTTCAAAACTTTGATCGCAGGAACACACGTCCTTAATACAAGCAGACAAACAGGTACAGAGGGCCTTGTTTGCACTGTCCTGATGAAATAAATAACCAACTCTGCCTGGCTTGCAAGAAACTTAAAGACATCCGATGAAGCTTCCATGGCGGGCGCCAATCTCTCCAGTGTTGAATGAATGCAATTTGATATGTGAGATGCACAGGAACTAATAAGTTTTTCAGAGATCATGCTTCCACTTGTAGCCTTTTTTTCACCAGACTGCATGAACAGATAAATAAATGTTAAATTAATAATGCTCCAAATGGCTGAACAGATAGGAAAATGTTAAATTAATGATGCTCCAAATGACTCGAAAGAGTCTCTCATGAAGATCGTGTTGAGATACATTATATTCAGCACAAGAAGTCAATTAGACATATCATAATTCAAAAGTCTAAGGGAAAAGAAGATCACAAGTCTCTAGACTGAGTTACCTCATTGTCATGAACGTTCAGGACAGTGATGAGTGCTTTCAGTGCAGAAAGCTTTGAACTTGAGAACAACAGCATTAAGTTTGCATCCTCTATGCACTGCAACATTCTTTCTGCAATTGCTTTAGATGCTCTCCAGCTCGTATAATCCCATAAATCTAGTCTGATATCAGATTGTATGCGTCCAACATCATACAAATAGTTCCCACTAGTATACTCCGCAAAGCTGCCACCTTGTTCTTGTCGGTAACTTTGCAAAAAGTTTGATTCCACAAGTTGCAGGAACAATTCTTTAAATGGTCCGGGACTGATTTTTCGACCTTCAAACTCACCTTGTATTTGATAATAAAGGTCACTAAGTATTAAGGTTTGCAATTCCTTCCCTTCACTGAAGAAAAAAATGCATCAGATGCTATTTTTGTGTAGTGAACTAGTAACCAAGAAATGTAAAGAGGTGTATCTACAAATAAGTTCCCAACACATCAAGGATCGAAAGACATGCCCTGACTTACCTTCTACACGGCATTTAAACATGATATTCAGTTAAGATCAACAAAATCACTAAGACGGCATCTAATTAACAAAAAGATTTCAGAGTGTAAAATAACAAAGACAGCACAGAACATTCTCCAATAGAAAGACTGATCAAATCTGTCTTGGAAAATCAACGGAAAGTAAGAGTTCAAATGACTCAAAACAAAAGGATAAGATTGTCTGGGTAACTTGATTAGGTCAAATATTTTGGACAACCTGCATTCTGTGAAATGGTTGAGATTCTTTCTAAGGTCTCCTGCCAACCTTTTACTTCTTTATCTCAATAGATACCCTGTAGTTTCTCTTCTGCATCGCATGGAAAGAAGACTTACGGTTATAATATCGAACATGCTTATAGAGGGCAAGGTCCAAGTCTACCATGCTTCTAGCTTGCTTCATCCCGCATAAAATGTGAGATCCAAGTGCCACAAACGCTGGGAATGGAACTCTTATGTAGAATACAAGTGAGAGCAATGGCTATTGTTAACTTCTAATTACTCCTTTTTTGGGGCATGACACAGAGTTTTGGATCAGGTATTCACAAATAATCTCAAAGATATGGACCCTTAAGAAGTGGTAGCCATGCAATATGGACATGCCTTGTAATTTAACAAGACAAACTCAAAGGATTAAGATATCTAGTGTAGTAATGACCACTAGAATTCCTCAAATCTCCACATCTTATGTTACAAAGTTATCTTATTGGCAAACCAGCCACATGTTAGATATACACCCATGTCTTGCAAGTTGGCAATGAGACAATCGAAATGTCCAAAATAGACATTGTCCACATAAGTAAATAAGGCGACTAAATTGTGGTCATCATAGAAAATATCCACTCTTATTTTCCATCATTAAGAAAAGGAGGTTGTGTATTCTTACCTATAGCCATGTTTTCTGTATAGGGCTAAAAGTTCAGAAAAAGGAGGTTGGCTGCTCATCTGCAACATAAAATTTATGGCATAGTGGAATCAGAGAAAAAATCAGCTCAAAAAATCAAGTGGTAAGAGAAAAGCTTTGTCCTTGGCATAGTCACTAGGTCCTGTCAAATGCTTTACCAAAGTAATATGAATGTTCAAAAATTTCACTGCTCTCAAATCATCAGCATAGTGCCAAAATAGTAAAAACAGTACAAACCTGTTTATACATAAGTCGAATTTTGTCAATTAAAGATACGGACAAACTTCCTGTGTCATCAGCAGCTAACCTCGCCATGACATGCACGGAGAAGAGAGAGGTAGCAACCTGAACAATTTCACATAATTGTAAGGAGCCACAATTATATGGCAGAGAGAAAACCATAATGTTTATACTTTTAAAGAATGCCATCCCTCAGAATTTTTTAAATTAAATTATATAATCAATATCTCGGCGCACTGCGATCACGTGAAAAGTTTATTCCCAGAATGATTTTGTAAAAGACCTGCCATTACTACACTGCTTCATTGTCATGGAGAGTTTGCACAGCAAAAATGCGGACTATGAACCTTGAACAACAAAAAAGAGAATAATAGCACATCAAGAAACACTATAAAATGAGATGAAAGAGCACCAATTTCAATTAGGGTGGAACAAACCTTCAGACGGAAGCAGATTTCACCATCATACCCGCATGAAGCATATGTCTTGACCAGGCTTTCTAAAACAGAGCTCTGACACCAGGTAGATAAAACAATGGTAGGATCTTGGGGACCAGATACTTTCGACTTTTCAGCAGTTGCAGCATTTCCATTGTTTACTTTCGCCAAATCTAGTTGTTCCATAGGTAACTTGGCATGTGACAACTTCTTTCGCAAGAACATATCGCACGCCATTATTTCCAATATTGCACTTTGGCATTGATATTTGTTTGCAAGGCTTTGACCTTCACTTCCAGCCAGCTTTCTAGGTAGATGAGCTTCTATGCCTGCAAGAGATATGAAGCCAGACAGATGTTTCCAGAAGTCTTGAGATCTTTTAAGCCAGTCCAATAAATCTTTGTAGTGGCCAGCTCCTTCCCACAAAGCTTTCAGGAAGTTTAGAACAGCCAGTGCTATTTGTGGATTGCTGAAAGAGGAAAAAACAAAATCAACGGTTGCAGGAATTTTACTCCATCAGGCCTAAGGAACAAAACTTGAAGCCTCGTGCAAATCTAAAATGAAGAGACCAGAATCAAACCAGGACGAAAGACCATGATGAAGAGTATACCTTTGGATGAGCTCACTAGACTTTTCAACATGTTGAAGGAGCAAATGAAGTAGTCTTGATTTTCTAAACCTTGTCTGAGAAGAAATATCATTTGTTGACAGCTCGGCACTTTCAAGGCTGTGCTCTTTGGCAGAAAATATAGAAAGAAGAAATGCTGGCTGCAAAAGAAAACCAAAGAAACAAAGCTATCAAAAGCAATAGTCAGCAATTGAGACAAACTAATTGGAAATTTTGAAGGCTCCTTTCTCAGATGTAGACGGTCCTTGGTTCGGCACCGTGTCAGAGCACCACATTTATCCAACAAGATTTGACCAAAAAACATACCTGAAAACGTGCAGCAGAAGTAAGCAGGTTCACAATTGCTAGGAAGAGATCTTCATTCCAAAGTGCTTTGTCCTGCAGAATGCTATCAATGGCGTGCCTTAACTCTATCATCTGCAACCAAATGACAGAAAAGGAGTCAACCAGAAGGGAAATCAAGGGAATTTGCAACTTGAGGATATAATGAAATAAATGCAAAAGCCATATCAACATGACAATATACCAACCTGTTTATCATCCACACTAAAGCATGCGATCCCAGATATCATAGGTTTCACATAATCTGCTACCATAAATATCATGGAAAGCAACCGGGCAGCAGCAATTTGAATTCCCTGCTCAGATAAAAAAGGCATCCACTAAATCTCTTACAATATAAAAGAATTCAATCTAGTGAACAGGAAAGAGAAAGGCTGAATATCAACTGATCAACCAGTTGATCAGTTTAGGAAATATCAGGTGCAAATTAAACCATAGGCAAGGTAAGCTTTCAGACAGTTTTCATCCATGAAGACTCCGTGTGCAGCTTAGGTTTTTGTTTAAATACGTGCCCAAATAAGACAAAATTGTAAATCATACATGCTGCTAGACAAATGGTCCAAGTAAAATTTACAGTTATTCGTCATTTTGTAACATCCAGAAGGTTAACAGTGACAAGTTGATTCTAAATGCGACTCTTTTTTCAAATGATTTCTGAGCAATCTAAGTCTGCAAGTACCAAAACTCTACACTCAAACAATATCCTCTGTTTTTTGTCGCTTCCGACATCTTGTTCTACTCAAGATTCAACAACTATACTATATACAACATAGCAGACAATTTTCTTCTTGAAAAAAAGAACTAGGAGGTAGAAAATAACATAAAAGATTATCTACAGCTGGGCACTTTAAAGCAGTTGGAACAGTTCCCATGTACCGTCATCCACGGGAGTAAACATAAAAACAATGGCATGCAGGAAATTTGCATATTTCTGAGAGATGGGCTACATGAACAATCTGGGGGATATCTGCAGATGGCCAAGAAGCAAGTGATAGAGAATGTAGATAGAGAGCTGTCAACTGTCATGGTTCATGACATTGGTGTGCAGAGAAAGGCCTCTCTAAGAGGTGCCAACAAGCATTTATCACAATTACTTATGTGAATAGAGTGTCTCCAAAAGAGGAACAATCTCGTTGTGTTCAAAGCATGAGATGTGCAAATTATGATAGTAAAACAAGGTTAAATGGATCCCATACACAGTTACAGAAGTAAGATATCTATTTGTGGGGATAAAAGTAAAACAAAGTCAAGAACTTAAAAGGATCCCATACATTGTTACGGAAGTAAGATATCAAAGACATAACAGCCGCAGTGACAGGAATTGGCTTGGTTGTAGATGATAGCACAGCCTGGTGAAAGACAGGAAGGCTAGCAGACAAAGCCTGAAAGAGAACGTCCAGAAATATTGGTATGAGAAAAGTCACAAAAGCAATGTCAACTAACATAAGTACAGAGAAGATTGCCATGGAAACTCATCAAATCCAAAAACCTACGCATGATTTGAAACTATACAAGAGGAAGTCAGTAATACGAAATCACTTGCCCGTCCTTTACTTTAATAGTCTGTTTGGATGACAAGGGAGAGAGGAAAGTGGAGAGAATTTAAATCTACCTCCTCTCCTCCTCGCAAAAACTTCAAAATTTATCATGCTTTCCAACCACCACCCCCCCCCCAAAAAAAAAAAAAAAAAAAAAAACCCCAATCTCATTTCTTTCTCTTCGCCCCCATCCCAAGTAAAGAATACAAGTCATACAAAAGGTTTTGAAATTATGCAACTCGTCATAAGCATGTACAGGAATGAAATTGTATATCGCTCTAAGTTTTCTCTCATGAAATCATAGGGGATGACATGCTTGAAGCAACAGTTCTTTTATAAGGTTATCACTTTCTCCTATTTCTGGTTTCTTTCTATCACTGGCCTGCAAGAACTCTTCAGAAGATCAACTACCTAAGAATGCCAGAAAGTAAAGAATATTACACTTACCTTCATGGATCTGGAGAGCACAATAGAAAGAATGTCTAAGGCAGAACGGATGGCGAGCTGTATTCCTTCAATGTCCGATAATTCAAAGAGACGGCTCACGTAAAGGTTCTATAGAAAAATGTGATCAGATCAGTTAGAATACCCATATAAGCCATCTCTTTAGTGTTGGACAGCAAACAGACAAAATCTCTCACCTCCAAAGCTTGTGCCGTTGTACAAGCAACTCGAAAGACCATGCCGTGGATGGAAGAATCAGATAGCAGTAAATCCCAGACGACCTCACCAAATTTTGTAGAGTACGAAATTGACATTATGCATGTCCGCATCAGTTCAAGCACCTAAATCAGCAAACGCATTGATTAAAAAATTGAGGAATCGGAATATAGTACCTTACATATAAACTCTAACCTTGTGGCATACCATCTTCAATTTTATACGCATTTAAATTTTTTATTGCTTAGTATTGATCAGTCGATCAATGTAATCAGAGGCACATACAAGTCGGTTATTTACAAACACAGGATAACAAAGGAAAACAAAGCATTTCACCTTCCAGGAAAATATGACAATTTCAAGATCAGAAGCTGCAATTTTGCAGAACACAAACGTACATCATCAGCTTGAAAATCATCTTAAAATGCACGCCTCTGATATCACATGATCACATGACGTGCCTGGGACAAAGAACCCAAAATCCCCAACCACATCATCATTCCCAACCCTTCAATTGGCTTGTACATACATAAACAAACATTATTCTCCCAAAGTCACAGATATTGGTGAATCAGAAGGGATTCTTAGGATCTTTGGCACCATACATCTCGGTAACTAGATAAATGATATCAAAAATGGGAAACATAAGCCTTGCTATAAGATAGATTAATAATTTTGATTAGGCACCTAAAGAGTAAACTCAAGCATCACAACAGCAGCTTAAAGTCACATAAGGACAGGTAAAGATGGGAATACCAAGATATAATTATGGAGCACCTCCTTTTTTTTCGGTTTAGAAAGTAACACTGGTTAAAGAATATACTTTGAGACTAGCAGTTGGCTTTCGAGTCAATAAAGCCCTAGTACACCAAATATGTGACATTATCGCAAACCCACGCAGTTATCCAACATTAGATTTTCACCAACCATCAGTGACAAAAAGATTGCTAACATCCCTACTCCCGAAACACCCGCACAACTTGGAATCAAAAGAGAAGAAATGAAATTGTGGCAGCTCAATTACAGTTCATACCTTAACTGTCACTTTCCAACGAAGGTGCTTTGCCTTATATTTGCCAAACTCATGATTGACTAGAATGTGCTGCAAGGAGAAAACAAGCAAAGCTAGGACAGTATCATTCTCCAATCCACTTTCCACAAGCTTCATAGTGAATTCCAGCACTGAAAAGATTCCAGAGTACACATCAGAACAAATAGAATTAGGATATCGAAATGCACGCATAAGCATTGAAATGATTAGACTAACTATAATGCCTGGATGGATGGTCAATTGGTTAACTTATCTCTAAGATGACCATTATACAAATACTTGGCACAATTATCAAATGCTTTGCAAAACCAAGGTTCGCAGTTGATTGTCAAGTTAGGTTTGGTCCACAATCTCAAGCATATGACAATATCTCTATTGATTGAGAGAAAAACAAACTAACAGGCATTTAAGCAGAACATGCACTGATACAATAGTCTAGAAATATAAAACAGCTACAGTGAGCATTAACTGCAAAAGAATATGCCAAAGCAAGGGAAAGTCAAGAAAAGAGCAGAAGAAAGGGCAAAGCAAATTATTTAGAAAAGAAAGCATGAAAAAAGATGAACACATCAATAATTCAATCTTTTCTTTATACCTGATACTGTCAGTGAGCAGCCATAATCATTCTGCTCATAATCGAGGAATATCATCTTTGCCAGTCTCCCAGAAAGCAACCATGATCTGCTAGGAGGAGTAAGTGGCGTGCAGGGACACGAAAAACACAAAAAAAGGAAAAGTCAATATAGTCTTCATCTTCCAATTAATTTTCAGAGGTAGAAGTAACAGTATCAGATATATGGGGCACATTAAAGTAGTTTGAATGACATTCATTAAAAAACAAACTAGTGCAAGCGCACAAAAAACTATGCCTATGCAACACAACACACGTGACCTAATTGCATACACTCTTGGCACTGTGATTAGAAGAAATAAGCATCAGGGCCAACAAGCCATTTGTCCAGTAACGCAACAAAATCTGAATTTAGTACTTCTTCAGAATTACAGGGAAAGCAGTCATCTACTATTTACCTGGACGAACCATTACATTCACCATCAAAGGAACTTCTACTTGAGGACACATCAAACATGTCTGCCTTCAGAGCCACCACCGCAACACTAGATGGTGAACTGCCATCAAAGAGAAGAGAACAAGATGCTTATGAACAGGTCCAACTAATGTTGTATGCAACGGCACAAGCACATGCAATCCAAGTTCTTGTCCAGTACATATAGCGTTAAAAGTTCCAAACAAACAACAAACCTTCGAATGAGCAGATTCTTTAATCTATGATTAACTGAGGACAGGCATGAAGGTTACAAAGAGACAGAAGGACAAAAGATTGGAGGTACCTCTCTATCATCTTTGCTAAGAAATTGACGCCCATGCAGATGGTTGCAGCATTGCTAGAGCAGGGATACAAATGTCTGATCAAGGAAGAAATCACCTCAACCACCCTGCAGGTTATAGAAATGAAGTATTTCCAAGATAAAGAAGGAAAACATAACAGGAATAGAAGGAAAAAGGTTTCTAATAATCCTACAACAACAAAACCAATACGACCAGATCAATTCAATGTACCAAATGTTATTTTCTGTCACTGCATTTGTCATAGTTGATTGCACATATGATGTGTTCCTAATGTTCATCAAAGCAAAACAAAGGCCCTGCAAATAATGGACCGATACAAAAACTTTGTTATAAATGAATCCTAAAACATAGTAAAAATTTCATAACATGCATCACAAATGAGTTCATGCAAGTGCCTGATTCACAAACAGCGTGTGCTGTGCCAGATTGACAACTGGTTTATAGACACCTAAAATAAAAATGTTCATGTAGAAGAGAAGTCCCAAGGCAAGAATGGTGGAGACAAATTTATGAGGCAAGTAAAATTTAGACGACAGAAAACATGGCAACAACTACTCCTGTCAAGAAAAGAAAAGCAGACATAATTGGTCAGCATGGATTTTCATCTCCATTAATAATTTGGGCATCAACCTAGGAAGGACCCAGTCTAGGCTTATTGATAGTCCGCAACAGACTTCTCTTCACGGTCCTCCTGACAGGAAATCCAAACACCTCCAATAAATTCATCTGAGAATTGGCAATGTCCAGGCTCTAGAAAGCCCATTTTATGGAATCCTTTTACAGGGAAAATGAAAGCTGCTGCTTTCTAGAAGGACAAGTTTTTTTTTTTGGTAAAAGGTAAGTATTATAGATAGACTAGAGAACCAGGAAGCCATACAAAGTACAGCAGAGGAGTCGGCACCAAAACTTGCACTCAAAAGGTCAGAGAAATACCAATCGAGTGGAAGGGTGCCAACCCGAGCTGCAGAGAAAGAAACAAGAAACAGGAAAACAAGCAGCTAGAAGAAGGCTAATAGAGTCAAGAATTTCTGATTATTGCAAGGTAATACTGAGTACCTTTTTTATGACAGCAAACCATACCAAAGGTGGAAATAATAGACACTTAATATGCATCAAGGCATTGTAGCAGCAGGAAATTCTTTGGACAGAATCAAGGCATTCGAGAAGGAAAATTCGTTCTAGCTCGATATAGTCAAGAATTTTGACTATCGTGAGGAACTACTGAGAATCTTTTTGTGACAGCAACCCATCCCAAAGGTGGGAATAATAGATGCTTAGTACACATCAAAGCACTGTTATGAAAAACCATCTCAGTGCTTGCTTGATAAGCCTGCATCTCCGTCAACCAAATTTACTCATAGTTTCAGTTCATTTACCACATTATCATGGATCTCATCTCATCCAGCAGGTTCTCACAAACCACAAGCAAAAGGCATAACCAATGACATGTCAGGCAGTGACTAACAAGTCCAAGCAACACTGACTGCAACACCAGAAGACCACAAAACACTTCCGAGAAGTTACCGTGTTAAAAGACACCATCCGATTGAGCAGGTCAAGAATATGATTTATCTCCTCAGTGCATTCCCCATATAACCTCTGAGCCAAATGCAGAAGCAGCACAGAAATTCCTGATTGCCTATACTGTACCAATAATGGCTCTGTCAGCAAAACCCCCCCAAAAAACATCAATTGCCACTTATAAAACAACAGTGTTACTTCCCAAAAACCCAGGGAGAAATGTTATCCAAATGGCAATATCCTCACCAGTGGTTAAGGGAAGAACTTAATACCAGTCGGCGAATTATCATACTTATAGAATGTGATAGCTAAACGGAAGTATTCTCAAAGTTTCAGCTAAGGAACCAAATAAAGGGAAAGCAGTGGCTGCAACCACAAGATGCAGAACCCTAGGGGCAATATAGGAACTCTATATCTTCTATTCACACAAAAACTTAACAAAGTAAGATAATACTAGCATCCATAATGAATATAAACACCAAGTAAGAAGCTCAAAAAATCACAGGTTACTTCAACCTATAAGACACTTCTCACTACCACTCGCATCTTCCAAGGACTTACCCTTCCATGGACAAAATCTTTACATGACGGCAATGTCTGGATTGACTTTTTTTTTTTTTTGGTAAGGTGGATTGACTTTTTCTTTTTAGCTTTTTAATCTAATTTTTGCGATACACAGTACTTTGACTTTTCCTTTTAAACCTGAAGCACCTAAACCTTTCACAGTATTATAAATGTTGACAAGTAGACTTGCACATAAGTTTTTCAAGTTTTTTGAAATTTGGCTAATATTTAAATTTTGGGAAAGCAAAAAAGTACCTTTTATTTTTATTAAAGTAGAACAAAAAGACCCGTACATCAATAAGTAATCTCCCAGTCAAATCACAATCAATGTAAGAACCATTGAGTGCACAATAAATAGTCTGAATGATCTTTATTTACATCCGCCTATACAGATATGAATCACACTCTAATCCATTGTAGAAACACCAATGTCCTGAATGAGGGATTAATGGCCATACCATATCCAAAAGTTAATTATTTGACTTATAACTGAATCATATGGTACATAGAATATACTCTGGATGGAGCAATCAAGTCATGAAGCCAATATTCCTGTTGCTATTAATGCCTCAAAGTTAGAACTATTTTGAAAGAAGAGAAGGCATCACCCTCAATTAGATATGTAGGGACATCGCTCACACAGGTATTAACATGCAATGCTTTCATATAGTTACCTCCCAGCGTACAAGTGCAGTATTGCCACCAATTACTCTTAGAACATGGCCTTGAGTTTTAGCAGGAATCAAAAGGCCTTCAATACCAGGAACCTGCAATGGTAAGTGTGTCTCCACAGTCTGGGAGGTTTCATCCACCAGAGAATGGTCATCAATCTCAAAAAATGACGAGATGCCAACAGATTTGTCCAGAAAGTTGAACCTGCCAAAGAATTGATCGTGTAATTTGGGATGACCTAAGTGGCATGGTGATTAGAAAGTAAAGCAAATAAATAATGAGTGCAGAATTTCTTTCAAACAAAATTAGCATTTTTTACCAGCTTAAATCTACAGTGATACAAGCAAAGCCAAGTTCACACTCATAGTAAGTTGCATTATATGTGAGGTTACATTAATTTTGGCTGATTTTATTGCATCCAACATTTTCTGAAAAGTTATGAAAAAGTTTACAGCTGACTAAAACTGAAATAGAAGTGAACATGATAAAAGAACTTTCCCTAATTATGGCAAAAGGACAAAAGAGTATTAAGACTTGATTATTAAGAAAGTGACAAAAAATGGAGACATTCTCTTATCCCCTTCTATTTCATAATTTACAACACTCTCTCATTGTTATCTTCATATCATTAAAATAAATTGTCGACCATTAAACTCTATCACAACTTAGGGCATTCAAGTGAAATGAATGAAAACAAATATCATGGTATTCCATGATGACAAATATATAAGAATTATCACAACTTAGGGCATTCAAGTGAAATGAATGAAAACAAATATCATGGTATTCCATGATGACAAATATATAAGAATTATCACAACTTAGGGCATTCAAGTGAAATGAATGAAAACAAATATCATGGTATTCCATGATGACAAATATATAAGAATTTCACCAATTTATCCAATTCTCAAACATGCAGAAGGAAAAAAGCATCCAATGGCAGATATTGTAAACCTGAAAGAATTCCACTCACACGCATTCTGCAGGCCAATGTCCTTCACATAGAGATGATAGTAATCGAACGAGCTCCACAGTTCTAAAGGGGAAGTCACCTTCTACCGTACAAAGAAGACATCGAATGGGACCATCAATAAAACTTCCCCTGTCCCAGAACTGCATACAGAGGGACTCCTACAACAAGAAGAAAACCTCTCAATTATGGACTGGTTAACTTCATGCACTAAAGTATACACAAAAATTACGATACACATCCAAACCTCTCCGCGGTAAATTTTGCAAAGAATTTCCAATATCAAACTTAAAGTACTATCTTCTAGCTGCACATTAGTAAAAGGTTGTATAAGTAAACCATAATTGACTATCTCACTTGTCAAACCATAATTGACTATCTCACTTGTCATCAGCTTCTAAACAATTACACAACCAATACCTGATTATTGATTTCGTACGATGCAATAAAAGCAGAAATGAAAGTTCTCAAGACACTTCGATAGCCTGCTACTGGTCCCTGCGGAAGGGAAATTCAAACAAGTAAGAATAGTGTAAAAGAGAGATACGACACCGAGACGCCACCAAAATACATATCCAATGAAAATAATTCTTAAAAAGAAACATAAGAAAAGTTTCTAGGGAGAAAATAGACAAAGTAGATGAGTAATCTGGTACCAGTATGCACACACAGGACAAGAACTCAGAAACTTACATCGAATTCTTTCAATATATCATTTACAAGAATTTCAAGAAAATATTCCAATGATGCAGCTCCAAAAGCTTGACGAACATATCCTGCGTCATCAATATCCTAAAATCAAATAAAAGATATCAGAGTCAAGATAATCATATGAATACAAATTGATCATGGTAAACAATTAAAAGGCATGCCTTTAGCACATTATCGTTCTCATTTCCAGGAAGAGATGCAATCAGTCGGAGAAACACTGCCCAAGTAAGGAATAGTGAGCCTGCTTCTTTCATTGCTAAAGAACTGAAACTTGACACTAGCGCATCCATCTCTTGAATATCGGTCAATGAGAAGACAGACGTACCCTGCCTGAGTAGCAAAAGGATTTCCACAGGATCAAGCAAATAGACCAGAAATTACACAGAACTTACACCAGAGAGACACTTCGCCAATAGAACCATCTAGAAGACGTACATAAAAATCCCATTACAACAAAAGATAACAAAATCTGTGCTAGCAAAAAGATAGACTTGTCAAGGCACTAAAACATATGAAAGAACACTGGCAGTAATGCTTCTAGATTCATTCTAAACCAATGGTCCTGTGTTTCAGATTAAATCCAGAGCTAGACAGTCTCACTACACATTTAAAAAGAAAAATAACTTATGCTGTGGAAAACCTATCATTGAAGAGATTTAGAACCAGGCAGAAGGCATTAACCTCAAAGGCGTCCCATCATGAACCATTTGAAGAACACTTTCCAAGTCAAGGGTTTCTATGACTATTAGAAGCAGCTGAACTTTGGCATGGTAGGAAGAGCGCACTGCTTCAGCTGACACAGCCAGCTTTTCGAAGTTATAAGATCCAGATAAAGTATCCTGTGGCAAAGTTTTACCGACTGAGGGAGATGACAGGAATTTGATTATAAGAAATTGTGCTATACAAGAACCATAACGAACCTTAAAGAGTGTGCACAACTTCTTCCATCTTTCACCATTACACGTGCAGAAAGACTCATAATACATAAGGAACACGATGTCCAAAATCAGATTGACTTCTGTTAGTGTCTCCTCGGCCCACAGAGTGAAGAGATCAACGTCCTAGCAAAGACCAGCCATAATGCACGTGAATTATCAACAAGAAAAAGTGTCATAAAACAGCTCTTGCCTCGTCAATTAATTAAAAAAAAAAACTGGACACATCTCTAAAAAATGGGTAACAAGTAATGAAGATGCAAAAGAGTGTGTAACAAACCATCTGCTCAGGGTGACTGGAAGATAGAAGTGTGTCCAAGGCTGATACAGATTTACTCTCCAATCCATTAGAAATCAATTCAAGGGCCTCTTCCCTAATAACATTACTTTCCCCAGAGCTAGCCTTGATGCACACTGCACAAAAGGAGTAAAGTTAGGGAGAGAGCATGCAAATCCCGAATGTAGCATGATATTAGCACTGCAATGCAATAAGCGTAATGCACCCTGATGTGGTTCTGTAAATCCATGTCATCCAAAGTTTGCTATGTGACCAAGACAGCCAAGAATTAGAGTCAAGCAGGGAATCAGAACAGCTCATAACGTACAGGCATGTGTCAGAATCCTCCTTGTGCATTTCAGCAAGCATTGCCTCTCAATATAATACTGAAGTAATATCTGCATATTAAAAGCGATGCTTGTGATTAGCAAGTGCGAGATGTTGAAAAAGTAGAGGGAACAAGAATATACTGTCAAGAATTCATACTTTAGCAGCTTAAGTCCAACAGGCCTTCGCTCTCCATATCTAATACCTAGCACCCTACTCCATTAACTATATCCCCTGTTTTCTCGTAACACCGTTTTCACAACTAGCTGATTTTTCATCGGGCAACTCAGCCACCAGGCAACCTAGCTAGGTAAACACATGCTAGAAGTTCTCATCGCAGCCATCTAACAAGAGAGACTTAAAGCAAGAAAAAGAAAGAGGAAATGGTGCACTATATGCGCGTATCTGTTTTACAGAGATAAGGAAGGGTCAGAGTACAAGTAGATTATTGGAAACCGAACCATACTAAAAGTTGACACGTACATAGTTAAAAAGGAAGAGGAAATCAGAAGCAATGCTCTGGGGGTAAGGGATGCATCATCGTTGGCACTAGCACATGAAAAAAATCTCATCCGCCATGTTCGTCCAAGTTCAACAGGCTAAAAAGTGAACTGAAACTGGATCAATTCTATAGAATTAAGAACCGTAAAGTAGAAAAAGTTCTAGCAATTCAAAAGCTGGTGAATGCCGAATAGAGAAAATGATGACTGTACAGCAGGAGAAACAGCCGAAAGCCTCTCACCGCATGCGGAAACTCTTGAACTAACGAATCAACAGCCACATTCTGGTGCTCCATCGACCTCTCGACGAGAATGTAAGATTGCACCTCATCCAAACCCTACAACAGGAAAGCACAAGCTCGGTAACACATCTACCGAGAACAGATTCCGCACCATCCCGTCCAATTCTAAAAAACCTAAACAACACTCGAACCGGAAAAGCATAACCAAGGGCTAGTAAAACTCAATCGAGGAAATGCCGAGAATCGGCCCAGCCATCGGCTCACCAAGAGGGGACTGAGAGCCAAAGCCTTGTCTCTCAATTCAGGCTTCACGGTCAGCTCGTGAGTACCGATCTTAAGCTGCTGCGCGGCGAGGGCCTCCTTCGATTTCGCGCTCGGCGGCCTGAACAGGAGCACGGTGTCCAGGAACCAAGCGCGGTTCTCCTCCAGCTTCTTCACCTGAACAAAGCAAAACCGAAATCCGGTGCCTCATCGCGACGCGATGTCCTCATAAAAAAACGCAACGGGATGCCCCGCGAGAGGAGGGAAGGGCGGGGAGAGCGGGCTTACGAGAGGAGGAGGCAGGTCGGCGGAGAGGGGGGCGTCCTCGAGCTCGGCGAGCAGGGAGGGGAAGGAGTCCCACCAGAGGGAGGCGCCGACGGACTTGGCGGTCGCCGCCATTGGAAGCGAAGGAGAGCTTGGCGCCGGCTACTGAATCACATGAAGAGGAAGGAAGAAGAGAGATTGGGGGTTGCTTGATTTTGGCGCTTCAGTGCTTGGAACTGAAGGATGTTGCGGGAGGAGACGACGACGACGACGAAGAAGAAGAGAGGGAGAGTGCTGCTCGAGAGGTTTAAGACGTGGGTTTTGAAAATTGGACTCGAAAGGTCTGGGCTTTTTGCTCTTCTTGGTCTGGGTTTTGAAAATTGGCTTGAACTTTGGAAAGCGGTAGCTCAAGGGCTGTTTGTTTGTATTTCTTTTTTTTTGTTCATGAACAGATTTTCTATTTTTTTTGTTCCCGGAAACAAAAAAAAAACAGAAACACGTTTATTTGCATTTTTGTTCCAAAGGTCCGTTCGTTTCGCGGAAAATGGCCATTTTCGGAAAATGTTTTCCCGGAAGTCATTTTCCAGGAAAATAACAATATTTTTTGATGTTCGGCTAAAACTTGAAAATGTTTTGGAAAATGTAAAAAAAATATTTTCTAAGTCTTCACCACTTAGGCATGTATCACTTACCGACCTATAAATCCATCAAATATGAACTTGCCTTTAAATCTAAGCAAACTTACTTCATATTTTTGTTCCCCCATTGTCACCAAACGCTCATCTACTCTAAAAAAAATGTTCATATTGATTTTAAAAAGAAGCAAAGCATGTACAGCCCTAATGAGAATCTTCCAGTTGAGTGGCCTCTTCTCCCCCGTGTCTTTTGTGTTCTAATAAAAGAAGCAAAACATGTAGAGCCCTTTACTTGAGTAATGTATAACTACAGGGTAAAGTAAATAAAAAAATGATAAGCAAGAGTGCAGAGCATGAGCTTGAGATCGACGAGCTTGAAGTTTGCCTGGCAACGACCGACGACTAGTCAAGAAAGAAGAATATGGGAAACAAAGAAAAAGAAAAAAAGAAAAGGGAAATTAAAAATAATTCGAATAAAAAAAGAAAAGAAGAAGAAGAAATGGGAGGAGGAAATGGGGATTTGTAAAGATGTGAGATAAGAGAGATCAAGTGAGGAAAATGTTTTCCATTTTTCAAAAGTGGAAAACATTTTCCCCTAATCTATAAGACTTTTTTCCTTTCATGGAAAACATTTTCTTCAAGGAATTCATTTTCCGTGAAACGAACACCGGAAAATCGGAAAACGTTTTCCCAAAAATTATTTTCCGCGAAACGAACGGAGCTTCCAAATCTATTTTTTTGTTCCCGAACAAATTTGGAATAGAAACAAGAAATAAAAAAAACTTGTTTCTTGTTTCCTGAACAATTTGGAGAAACAAATTTTATCTCTCTTCTTTCTTTTCTTCTTTTTCTTTCCTTCTTTTTTTTTTTTTGGCCGGTTGTCGGCCTCGGTCATGACCGACGACCGACCGTCGAGGGCCGGCGACCTCGCTAGAGCGTCACTAGCCCCTAGCGAGGCCGAGCGTCGCCGGCCCCAGTGAGGCCGAGCGTCGCCAGCCCCTGGTGAGGCTTGGCCTCACCTTGGCTGGGCAAGCTCGAGCTTGCACCCCGGATCCGGAGAGGCCGAGCTAGCCCAACCACTGAAGAGGCTCGGCCTCGCCGGGCCACCGCCAAGTCAACGTCGCCTGGCGGTGGCCCGGAGAGGCCGAGCCTCTCCGATGGCTGGGTGAGCTCGGCCTTGCTAGATCTGGGCGAGGCCACTGGCCCTCATCGGCCGGTCGCCAGCCATGGTCGAGGTCGGCGACCGACCAAAAGAAGAAAAAAGAAAAAAGAAAGAAAAAAAGGAAAAATATTAAAAAATTAAAAGAACACAAATTTACCAAACGTGTTTCTATTCTTTTTTTATTTCTGGAACAAGTTTACCAAACGTGTTTTATTGGTCAAAAATTGTTCCCCGAAACAGAAATAGTTTTTTCTATTTATGTTTCCTGGAACAATTTTTGAACAGAAACACAAATAAACGCACCCTCGGCTTCCATTTTGAACAAATCTTGTAGCTTAGTACACGGGTCACTTCAGAGTTGTCAGCACTTGATTTTGTGCGTTAAAATATTCAAATATTAAATCACGCCTTCATTTTAGAATAGTTGGTATTGATTCTGCAAAATTTCACATGATATTAGAGCAGAAGATTTTGAGTTCGAATCTTTCCAGATCCTTATTGACCTATAATAACTTAAGATTTTAGAACAATTGGCAGTGCTAATGCGTTGGTGAGTGGGGTGTCGCTTAGGAAAATAACATGCGTTTAGAACAATAGACAACGTTAATATGTTGGTGAGTGATGTTAGTTAGAAAAATGACATATTTTCATTGATGGTGAGAAGATACTTTTCACCGATTCATTTTAGCGAAACAGAAGCAATCGATTTCAAAACTCCCTTTTCTCTATTACTACAGGGTTAGGTTGTTCATTGAGCTATTTGCAACATAAAATTCCAATGCTTCGAATGGCAAACATGACACCTTCTCAACAGGCCAAAACTTTGTTCGAAGTGCCAGTCTACTTGGGATGGACGGATCAAGTGCAACTACCTCCTATATTTCGATTCGCAAATTGAAGGTCTAGATAATCGTGTCCACGAGATCTTGGCATTTCAGTTCTCAACCATGCAGCAGCAGTCTATAATGAGCGTGCCACATTGATTCAACTGGCTCTTTTTGTCAAGCTTGCGCATGATTCTCACCGATTTTTTGTCGAAGAAACCTCGCCGGACATTTTCAGCCACCTTAGTCAGTGAAGAATGCCTGCCTTTCTTTGTCACAAATGCTCTTGAGAGAAAACTCTGTACCATACCTTTACGAGCCCGCAATTCTCCTTCGTAACCTGATGCTATTGCTAAGCAATGCTGCCAGTCAACTTGGGAGCTAGGCGAACTGATTTAGTGTTATGTGCCCGATGAGGAGATTACAGGGTATTGATGATTTTCTTGACTGATTCATGCTAGTGGATCTATCTGACTTGTGCTTCTAGCCCAGTATGCTTGATGAACTCAAGGGAATATCACTCCATCATATGATGGTGAAGAACTAAAGCTATTGCAGAAGGCTATTTGGAAGATCATAACAGAGTTGATGATAAGCTTGGAGAGACCATAGGTTATTGAGTTACTCGCAGAAAAATGGAGAAATAGATGGCTAATATGTTCAAGCTCTTAAAATTGTTCACATTGGATAAACACGATTGCTTCACAATACAAGGTTTAAAATCTAAGGCACTACAAATGCAATAAGTCACACACACACAGACAACTCATTATTGGCATAAATAAGTAACAACAGTACACTGGTCTTTGCTTTTCACTAATACTCTCGTCTCGTGATTCTCCAATAACACAACTAGTAGTGCTCCTATTATTAAGGCATCATTGCAGAAGCAAAAAACTCTCAAATCAGCCTTCATTTGATCAAACAAAGTTCCTCCTCGTACGCCTGAAGTCGTGTTTCAACACTCTTTAAGGATGTGGTACAAAGGGAGGCAACTCTTTAAATTTGGGTTGCTCGGGAGGGATCTCGGGGAACGGCTTCTTATAGAACGGAGGAAAAGGCTTGATGAAAGGGAAAGGCGGTGGCAGTGGCTTCTTGAAAATAGGGAATGGCTGTGGTATCGGTTTCTTGAATGGCTTTTTCAAAATAGGGATGGGTGGTGGGAGTGGCTTCTTGAATATAGGTATTGGCTGAGGAAGCGGTTTCTTGAATTTAGGGACAAATGGAAGAAGTGGCTTCTTGTACACTGGTAATGGTGGCAGAGGCTTCTTATATATGGGAGGGAAGACCTTCGGCGGGAGAGGAGGAAGCTTCTTTGGAGGGAATAATGGATGACCGAAGCCCTTCCCCGGTAGTTTGAACTTAGGCAATGGAGGCTTGAAGTAAGGCCACAAGAAGGCAGAAGCGCACGTTGCTGGGGAAAACTTTAGCTTATCGGCCAACCCATAAGTACGTTTTGTATGAGTAACGGGCTTAAAAACTATCTTGGAGGACTTGGGACTGCCATAAGAGGGACACGGTGTCGCTGCTGCACTGTGAAGCTGTGCATAGCATTCTTCTTTCGACTTCCCTTCGACAAAGATCTCAGGGGGAAGCAGTACCTTGAACTTCCCTTCTTCATTCAGTTCTCCTACTCCTCTTCTCTTGTATTCTCCTTTGGGCGTGAGGCAATTGATCGACACACGAATCCCTGAATAAGAAAACATCATTAGAATGGCCATCTCATTAGCGTCAATTGCTAGATTATGTGCTTATAATGGATCTGCAGTGAGACAGAGGTCTCTGTTTTTGTGTTGCCTGATGGCAAGGTTTTCTGTCTGCACATCCTGCATGCTCAATGTTCTCACAATGCATGCATTTGCAGAAAGAAAAATACTTGGAATCTACAGTTAAGAAAGTAAACCAACCACCGATGCCTATCATAGGACTTCCTTCCACTAAGATTCCAGAGATATTTGTCGCTTAGTTTACTTTCTTAACCGTATGCAGATGGCTCTGTCCAAATAAGAATAAAATGGATAGATTTGATCGAAGAAGACATCAACATGATCGTATGTAGATGATATCTAATCATGCTCTGCTTCCCAAGATTGTCCATAATTCCACTCTAGAACATGAAAGTGCGGGAAAAAATATGATATGCGGATATCAATTTTAGAGTATGTTTTATCAGAAGAAAATATTTCTCAGAAATATGTAATCCGGTCATGAGCACTGTAGTAGGACCATTGGGTGATTTTCTTGTTGCAGGGGCAGTAGACAGATAGCTCAAACCAAATTGTGAAATGAGCATCAACGAAAAATTTGCTTGCGAGATGGTAAACTGAATTAGAAACTTGCATCCTCTTTGTTTCAGTTTGTTTCGGCAGGTGAAATGAACCCCAGAAATTCATCTCGAGCTCATCAGGTAAACTAAACAGCTCGGCACAAGGCCAAAGTTACCATTACTGGTATGCATCATGCACAATCCTTATAGTGACACGACCAATTGATGTACCTGAAAAGGCTTGCTTGGCATTGATGTTATTCCGTTCACAATCTGCACATTCTCCTATGCCAACAACCTCGACCTTGTCCTCATCTCCCAGGCAGATCCTCGTGGCAAACAGCAAGGGCACCAAGCAGCACAGAAGCGCCGGAACAATCTTCATGGGGACTTCACAGTGAAACGGCAGAAAAAATTCTAGTTATGGATGACAGAACGAGCTCCGCTAGGCCATGTTATATAATGATCCTGAGAAGCTGAGATTGAATTGCAAAAGCCTCACACCATGTCACAGTTATTGGCCTCACATGAGGACAGTAATGTGCACGTACCATCTCCCTTGCTTGCGCCTAAGTCGCCATAATCTTTATTGAGTAAGCTCCCCAACTGCCCAAGAAAAAAGCTCTGCCTTTTTCTGTTGAACCAGCTCACTTGCTGTCATTAATAGTTTGCCTTTTTTTACTGGAAGAGACGGTGTTCAAGGCGTATTAATTTCTCACGTCTCACAGAACTTGAAAACGTGTGACTCAGCCAGCAGCTCTCGAAAGTGCGCGACCATTTAAGGCATTTCGAGAGAAACAGATGCAGATCAACTTCATTCGAATGTGAATCCAGGGTATCACGTCAAACCGATGTTCTTGCAGAGTCATATGATTCAACAACCGAGCTGCCAAAATGACAGTACATGCCTTTACGACGGATCACATGCAGACTGCATGCGGACTGGGTTTCTGCATCCCAGGATGCCATGGGACCGATCGACAAAGGCTCGGTAAATGACCCAAAGGTTCCGGTGCGTTGACGGCTTGACTAAGTAAGGACCAATGAAATCTTAATTTGGCGCCTCTATGGTCTATAGCAGGCTAATTGCTCAGTCACCAAGAATTATAGCTTAGTGTCATGGCCCGTAATTCTCTCATACTCGTCATCCTTAAGAGTGAAGCTTTTGTTATCAAGGAAAGAGTGAGGATGCAGAGGAGATGAATATAACTAATCCATAGGAATGGCGTCATGACAGTTAATGTTAGAAGTTCTAAGATAGGAAGATCATATTATATAGAGGCTCTAAAGGTGAGGTTAGCCTCCCATGCCAAACTAATCGAGAGCTGATAGCACTCTCCCATGACAAGTCGAAACCAATTATCGAACATAAAGTAATCCGTCTCGCTCGATGGATTAGACATTCGAGTTATGTTGGGTGTGATACGATCTTGTATAAGAAAGTTATCCGCCGTATTATTTTCTAGAACAATTATAGAAATAAGGCTAACTTGGTGTATTTTGCTTGCTAGGCGCTACACGAGTTATTACACGGTCAAGAAACTATCGAACCGCGACATTACCCTAAGTGCTACTTTTACTAGGAAACTGTAAGCTTTTTCATATCGCCTAATCAATTACTCCCGGGCTTGGATGTTATACAGTCCACTGCTTTGATTTAATTGTACATCCAGTTAATTTATTATATTTATCCCGTATGTTGCTCATGTTATAAACTACGACTTGCCCAAAAGTATAGACGGTTATTATAATGCTGCTAATAACAATTCCCACGCTGATGAGTCGGATGGGTTTGTTTTACTAATTAGAGTTTGTTTTGGATAAAAAAAAAAAAAAAAAAAAAGAGTAAGAAATCCCGACTATTCCGTCGATTTGATCCGCGCGATCCAGTTGGTCCAATTCATAATGTAGAACCGGATATCGTATTGGTTGCTCTCAATTTTGAATTTTCCATACTGGTCTTGGGACCGTCTAGAATCGGCAAAGGGTCACTGCATCCTAGAAACACACAAAGATTCAAGTTCTTTCATCCAAAAAAATAGATGATTTGAACATTATTTTTTTAAAAATAGTTATCTATAGGTTATTTGTTTTTCATGAAACAAACAAAGTTTAAAATAATAAATATGTCAGTTTTTATTTTTTGTAATAACCCTATTTTATTTGTAGCATGCAAATAATATTTTCATGAGAAAAAATTGCGATTTTACTTCAAACAAAGTTTTATGAACGTAGCCAAACGGGGCATCTGGAATTTTGAGCAAATTAAAAGTGAGTGGGACTCGAAATGACCAAAAATGGTATTTCACCCGCACTTCTCATTACTGCCTCCTACTCTCGCCCGTACACGTGCGCGCATCAGAGGGTCGTAGACCGTGAGCATAAGGAAACGAAAAAGTGGTGCAGGTGGGCAGCCAAAGTTTAGTTCCATCAAAAACAAATTTAGAGAAGGAAACCATGTATCTGCAATTCGATTTTATAGAAATATATTGATGGAGTCACCAGACCACGCGAAAAGCCTATATTACCTTGGCATACGACTCAACATAAGAGTGAAATGCAGGATCTTCCAACAATGGCCTTGTCAGTTGGCAGTTTCAGCAGCCCCTCTGATCCCCTTTCAACAACTCGTCTTGACTAAAACCAAATTATGCAGTGAGTAGGCCACTATCTTTCTTTGGCAGCTATACTCGCATCAGAACTCTTCTAGTATCGTCACTGCAATTGAGAAAAGGGCTTTCCTTTGAACAAGGCCCCCATATAACAAGTCCAACCAAGTTGTTCCATCGTGGATCACTAAACCTTTCATATGCTATACTGTACCTAGCTTATGTGCCGCAGAAAGAAAATTCCCACCAAAACAAACCAGAGAAGCATTTGTCCAAAGCAGAGTATTTGTCCAAAGTGAATTATACATGTTAAGGGCGCACTTCACCACTCAATCTCATTATAAGTATCTAGAGGCAACAACTGGACTCCATAAAGATTACGGGGAACAAAATTATCTACAAATATTATAATTCATTAAATCCCAAGTAAATTGACCTAGTGAAAAACAGAACCACAAACATGCACAAAATGAGGTGTACAAAGGCTTTTACTGTTATGCCCGTTGCCATACCATATATCAGTCCCCAGATAAGTGATAACTAAAAGGAAATGAGTTCAAAGCCTTTTTACCTATACTTCTTGAGAGGAACCAAAGGGTCTGGTCTCACAGCTTCCAAATCGAGCGTCAATTCTTTTGAAGATGATTCTCTGGGATGATCTTTTGAGTTATAATATCCAGGCACCTTGAAGTTCAACAATGAAAAACTTAGAATTGCACACAAGAAAAGAATCAGAGTAATTCTTTAAGAGTCAAACTTCCATAATTACCAGTCTAAGTGGTGCGTCTTCGCTTTTATCATAGAAAGTTTAGACCCACAAAATCCACCAACTGGATAGATGTCATACTGACACTCAATTCCACACAGAGCAATTCCAGCATATTGCTGTATGCCTCCAGCAAATTATTCCAGAATGTCCATTAGTCACTTGAGAGTTATCCCAGTCAGCAACAGCAAACATTCTCCATTTGACGTTCATGTTCTTGACAGTCACTCGGCCCACGAGCTTTCGAGAATCAATAGTATCTTCAGAACTGGGACTGCAAGGTTTGCTTTCTGCTGACTGTTTCACGCTGGACATCTCACAGATGCCTGCAATATGGTTTTCAAGAATTCTTAAAGAATTTTCTCTATACCATCCACTCTCGCCTCTTGCAGCATTAACATTTTTGCAATTCCACTTGTGTGTTTCACTATTGCCCCCAAGAGATCTTTGCCTGCAGATAACTCTGATAGAGGCGTAGGATGGAAATACAATAGCCTTCTATAAACTCAGGAAAGTAACATTTCGGAATAAATGAGGCCTGACTGCTTTCCAATCCTACCAAAGGCACTAACCCACTTACTAATAGCTTTGACATAATGTTTCAGGAGCTGCAGTATCAAAATCGCATTTCTCTCCAAGAAAGCTTTCCTCATTTGATTTAGAACCATATTAGCAATTTCTACTCTCATCTGAAAGAAAGCATCCACATGTATCTCATCGATCAATCCAATCACCAAGGCTTGACCCTTCGCATTTGCACTTGAAGAGTGCACCTGAGGAGTTGAGGGGGCAAGATCACCAAGAGAGGTTCTTATTTCAGATGCCAAATGATTCCTCTCTTGTTCCTTTTGAAAGTTATCCACCTTACTCTGCATTTGAACAAGAGATCCTTCCAAATCAGGAGCAAAAAGCTGTTGAAGTCGTGTGACAATGTAGCCAATCCTGTGAAGATGTTGCACGTTGTAATAACCACTGAGAAGCTCAAGTTCTGATGCTGAGCAAAGGAGGAGCCCAAGATCTTGCGCCCTCCTATCGTAATCAGTGTCAATCGAATCTCCAGAAGTTTCATTGGAAATATTGAAGCAGGATGCAGCTATAACACAGGCAACGTAACAATTGTCCAAGGATGACTTGACAAACCACTGGGCTCTTTAGATAAGGTCCATAGCTCAAACCAGCGTCGACCAAGTTTAAAGAAAAAGAAGATCTAGGAAGCCGTTGGCAATCTCTTTTCAGTGAAGAACATTCACCAGAACCTTCAGTCTCAGAAGCTGGCAAAGTAAAGAAAGATGATATTGCATCTAACCAATCCAATCAACCACCTATGGCAACAGAAGTGCCACATCTGACAGTGATGGACAAGAATCCGTGGAAATTCACTGGATCCCACATGTAGGCAAAGTCAGAACCAGCTAATCCAGTACATATTTGTGCTCATAAGCGTATGGCCTGAAAAAAAATTCCATCAATTCTGACTGTAATCTGCATGAGTGAGCGTGACTACTGGTGCTAGGCACTCATATTCGCCTGTAAATATGGAAAGCAATAATGGAGGGGGAATGGATGCCTGATGTTGATGGTTGGTGGTGAAGACGAGTAGGAGGAGTTGCTCATAACCCCGCCTTTATTGGCAAGCATTGTTAAATGAAGTGCGACTTCTTGTTGGACTTGGACATGCATCGAAACATAACAAGTAGCTGTAACGGCAGTGAAAAGAGTTCTATTCCTGAATCCGGTCCTGCGAATCTTCTGAGGAATCGTACGCAAAGTTTCAGGGCTGTTCTGTAAAGTTGTCTCTGATTATTACTAGAAAAAGCTTTAGTGACGAAATATTACTTACATTTTTAGCTTTTTGTAGATTGAGAATTGTAAATAAGGACGTTTTAGTCTTTTGAAGGATGATAATTCAAAATTTACACATCAAAAGCCAAATGGTTCTCCCTCTTCGTTCCTCAATGCATTTTTCCAAGGAACACTCAAGTAGCTCCATGATGAAGACGAGGGGAATTTTCAGGAGTTGAGGCATGAGCAAGAAAACTAGCTTTGGTCGTCATTGTATAGGTGCAGAATGCAGAGGTATATCTTTAATGGTGCAGGGGAGAATGAGGAAATGGAGAAGTTTCTCGAAGTAAATGACTTCACGAATAACTTTCAATCTAAAGTTAAGCTTGAACAGAGGGCCTAGGACTTGTATCGCAACCACATCTTCGAGGGAGAGACTACAGGGTGTCCTATCGGTCTTTGATGCGAGACTATTTTCTGCTTTCCTTTTGATGGCAGAGATGATATAGCAAAGCTGTTTTGATTGGGATCAGTTTAGTGCTCTGGACTTCTATTCTCCTTTTTCTACAAGAGAAGGGACGGGTGATAGTCTGACACCCTTCTGCAATTCAAATTCCAAGAAGAGGTCTTCTTCAGTGTTGACAACTTCTGTGCATCTGATTTCGTGAAATCTTGGCATGTATCTAGTCAGCACTGCGTTTGAGGTGGGTGATGATGGGGGGTAAATCCTGCCACACTGCTAAAGGGCGTAAATTTTCTTCTCTGAAGATTCTGTCCGTTGCCAACTACACCGCTTCTTCCATCCTCAGTATGATTTGGGAGGAGGGTCCTGTTACTGGTGCTTGGGTTGCCGAGAGAGCATAGTCTTTAGCTGTTTCAGAGGAGAGGAGCAGAAATAAGCCTATGGGAAAAGGATTTGAGTTTGCCTTCATGTCAACTTTGAGAGATTCTGGTGATCCTGCTTCTGAAATACATCAAGGGATAAGAATGAGCTCTAGTTTCCTTTTGCATTTGTATTTATCCTCTGCCGTAGTTATTCTTCGGAGCTATGGATATGAAGTCTTAAATTGCCCTTTGAGTCAAATTATAAAAGGATTTACTAGAGTGGCTTTTGAGGATGCTGATTCTTTTGAAAAAACTTATGTAGACCAGACATCAATATATATGGAGTGTGATTGTTTAGAGATTGTTATTCACCCTGATAAGATTTGACAACATCAAAGGCTTGATACAGAATGAACTTCCTGGGTCATGGTTTTGGGTCAAATTGAAAATTAAGAGTTTGAATTGCTGAATGTCTCAGATATTGACAGTATTAATGGTGCCAATCATTTTTCGCTGGCTCATGACGAAGGCAAGTTGAGGGGTTTCACTCACTGGCTTATCAGATGAAAAGTTTCTTTTGATCTCATGTTGCAATTTACAATGAAACGGGGTAATGGGGATAGTTTACTATGTAATACACTCTCAACCTGCTAGAGAAATAAATCAGTTAGCTGACAAAATGTTATGGCCTCGGGCCAGCAGCATAAAAGTCAAAAGACCGACAGGAAAGCAATTAGCGAAACAAGCATGTGACTATGAAAAACTCTCGGTTCAAGAGCGCAACTGTTTCCTCCCTATTTCAAAAATACAAGTTCCCGGTGAAAAGCCTCTGACTTTAAGAATATCCACGACGAGAAATGTTAAAAAGTATTCTTCAACATGCTACAACAGCTAGGCAGATCTTTTGTAAATCTAACTCCGAGAACTAGCTCAAACTCCTGCTCTCTCAATTATCCAATCCCAATGCCTAGTGCGAGTCTCACTAGCCTGCTCTTCTCAAATTATCATGCTTCGTGCACCTGAAGTTGCAGGATGCCTATCTACTTCTTCTTCTTTGACTTGCTGGCTAGAGACTGAGTATAAGCAGTTCCCTGCAGAGAATTATCACAAGCCATTTCAGAAAACTATATCATGGGTAAAAAAAGTATATCAACAACAGGAGGAACACATTCATGTGAGGAAGAATTTCTCATTGGAAATCACCCCTAAGTATAACTTCATGGCTCATGCGACTGAATAGACATGAATGCACAATACGCAGAGGGTAGATGAACAACAATTAAATGTTATGTTGTTCTGCATCAGTCTGCTAGTATTTTCACAAATAGTCAGAATATAGCTAAATACTTGCATGAGAGTCGTATACTTTGAACACTCGTTTCCTCAAAGTTCCGGGTGAATGATTAGCATTTGCTCATGAAACCTGTTTGAACCATTGGGCACTATCTGGTACAGCAATAAAATTAACTCTATGATGCACACAGTGCTAAATGAATTACTCATTTACTCATCCATCAACCAATGCACCTATTCTGGCTCAAACGTCATTCACATAAAACCTACACAAACTTCCTGGAATAACTTTTCTGCTTTTGCCACATAAAATTCAATCAACTTTTCTTCCAGTTTATTTGTAGGTTTAAATATGGGGACATAAAAGTACACATATTTCCTTGTCAACTAACAGGCCCCATTTCCTCTCCATTTTACAGATTTTTGTAGTAACCATGAGACATAGACTTACTCTCTCCATCTCAGTTTCTTAGCCAAATTATTACTTCTGGGTGTGCCCTACTCTAGGAACATGCATTATTTTCCTCTTCTAGGAAAACTCACTTCCATGGGAATTTGAATAACAGACTTGTCCCTCACCCCCGGAACTATTGGGTTGTCGCTGTAGGTAAACGATGGAAACAACAAATGAAAATAATCTAACACCATGAGACCACCCTTCCATACCATGAAAAACCAACCCAAACAGTTTCTACTGCTGATAAACAAAAAGTTTACACAAACTTTTGATGTAAGAGAGCAGGGTATGGTCTCTTGTCTACATGGATATATGGCTATACAACACTAGGGGAATTCGTTTAGAGGATTTTGAGGGTGAAATAGAACCAGGGAAACAAGGACCACAGCCTTGTGATCCATGGAGAAAAAATAGACTCTAAATTGATATGTAGAAAAGAGAGAGCGAACACTACCACACTATGGTTAGACAGACAGGCACATTACTGTATTAAACAAGATGACTAAGCATATTTGATTTCACTAGGGAGAGTAGACCCAGAGCAAAAGAAGGGAAGGGAGGTCTACTACATTCAGGTACAGAAGATCGTTTGGCAATAGAACAGAACACAATCCAAAGGTAAGGGTACTTTAATGGTCATAATGCAACCATTACTGTGCTCACACCCAATGACTAGCAGCATTGCTGTATGTGCTATCGACGACATTCCCTGGTTGATATATGCCCAAGACAGTAGCAGTTCTCTCTAGTCAAAATACTAGGATTATGGAAAATAATGTCTCCAAGAAAGGCAGGGTTCAAGTAAGGCAGGGTTCAAGTGTCTCAAACAAAAGACTATTGAAATGGAAGAAAAAACATTTATTGGAACAGAAAATGCAGCTATAGGAATCATGCAATCATGCAAAACGCACCTGAAGCCATTCATCCATTGAGGCATCAGTTGTTCCAGTTCCCACTTCAACCTTAGGTGTCCTCTTGGTTTTCTAAACGAACAGGGACACAAAGGTCAGTTAGACTGTTGGAGTGAGTCAATAAACACAAAGACCCTGATGCACAAATTGAGATGCAAGGATCATGATATAATGAAAAAAATCATTCGTCGCCCTTGGAAAAAAAAGAGAAAAAGAAAAAGAAGGGGTCAAAACATACTCAGCCATTTCCACTGTCTCGCACACCCACAAGCACCCATGCATAATAGCATAGATAGCATCATCAATGAATAGATGACAATAAATTACGTAAGTTTTAGATTAAAAAAGTATATCACAAAGGGACAAGGAGTAGATCAAATTATTAACTCATTGCATTATCCACAAACAAGAAATCCCACAAAGAGATTGTGATTGTCTATAGACCATATCTATTGTAAAGGACAGAATATACTCCAATATCCATTACCTTTGAGAATTGCTGTATCCGCCCTTGAATCCATAAACCAAGGAAGACAAGAAGGGCAATCCCCAGAGTAACAAGAAAAACAGATTCGATGCTGAGAAAACCGCCAACTTCAACAACTTCAATTGTTCCATTGTAAAAGATGTTTTGATATGGTTGCTGGTCTATCTCATAGATAATGGTGCCCACGAGATCAAAATTTCCAGCCTGCAGGGAAAAAATAACCACTTAAGCTCTCTATACATTCAAGTCATAGATTTGTAAGTGCTTGTAGTAGTGAAAGAATAAACACACGAGCAAGGAGCACAGCCAAGATTTAACAATTGGACGGTAGAAAATACATATGCATAGATATTCCCAGATATTTACCTGCAAGAACTTGCTGACAGCAAAAATATAGGGAAAGGTAGCCTGAGCGGAAGCTGGAACTGAAGCATTGTTGAAACCCTACAATGGAAAGAAACCAATAAATGAAATGCCTGACCATTGAAGCAATTTGAGACATCGAAAATTAACAGAGAATTTTGCTAGGAAATTTCAAGCACAGATAAACAGCAAATAAATAAACCAACAGAGTATCACAAGCTCCAAACACAGCATTCTTCTTTTCTAGAGTGGTGGATTCCAACGTGATCTTAATGTTTCTTTCTTGTCTGATGAAAGCATCCAAAGAAACAAGCATAAATGCAGAATATTTACATAAAGGACATAGGCATGAAAGACAAAAGTAATGAACAATTTAGAATAAAAGGAGAAAAAGTGGATTCTACAGCTTGTCAGACATTATCAGCAATCATGATTTTGCTTTTCCCAATACAACTAAGCAGAAGTAATTCAGTGATGTAACACCAAGGAGATTTCAAGTTCTTTACAAAACCAATTAATTAAGTTAGCAAGCTCTCAAATAAATTTGCATCGAGACTTGAGCCTAATGTTCAAGGTGAAAATCCACAATTCCCAATTGTACAAAATGACTCTAATTTTCACATCAATACGTTTCAAGAGTTATTGAGCAACCAACCAGCAGCAACCGGGGATGAAGAGTAAAAATTAAAAACAAAAAGGGATTTGCAATAATGAAACTCTCTCTTTCTACTTTTTCAGTCATTAGCCGCACAAACTTTTACAGTTGTGCACACTGGAATTCAGTTGCAGATGGATGAGGAATCAGTCCATACAGCATCTTGCACTATTTACAAGCACACAGAAACTTACCTGAGCACTTAGATTTTGAACCACCATGCGATGATCAAAGGAAAAATGAACACTGGCCTTGATGGCAATCACATTGACATCTGAATCTCCTGTAATGATTCACAGAAAGAAAGCTTAGTTCAAGAAACGAGCTTAGGAAAATAAAAATAAGAGAATTAATATATATAGTAAGACAAACCCAAGGCCCCCAACAGAACACAACCTCCAGAGTGATTGCTAGGAGCCAAGAGTGTCCCTTGCATTGTATGATCCACATGGACAGTGCTAATTTGAAACAACTGACGCATGATTAAGCATGTGATGCATCAAGATAATGGATGTGATGCATCAGAGGAAGAAATCCACTACCATCATTTTTTATCCCAACAAGCAGTTCAGTCTCTTCTCCTGCTGGCACCACTGCAAGAGAGATTTAATTTTAAGATGAGCAATCTTGGTCGTACAAAAGCAAAATAGGAAAATACGCGATTATTCCAGAAGATTCTCACATTTTGCGCTGTTTTTCGGGAAAACGGTAACTGTGTTTACACCCGGAGCCGGGCTGAAGTTTCCATCTCCAAAGTCTTGGACATCTTCACCAACAATTCCAAGTTCACCTCCGTCTTCAGCAGCCTCGGCAACATCGCCTTCTGCATCCGATTGGCACCTGGCGACTATCAAGTAGACGATCCATACGATAAGTACACCAAGTTAAAGAAAGGCTTTTGTCCTGAAACTCGATATCAATGAGAAACACGATACCACGCAATCCTATACCGCGATTGAAGATGAACAATTTGAACAGACATGCATCAAAGAAAAAGTCAAAGGACAGCAAAGTCAACAATATCAAATCCATTAGCAACACCAATACACAGACAGTTAAACAGAGATTCTAACGTTCAAACGACATGCAATCGCATAGTACATCAGATGCTGCAAGGGGTAGCGAACCGGTGAACCAGGACGCCACTAATCAACAATTCGAAAGCGCTATTCCTCTCTTAAAATCTGGGAAACGAACGAAGCTCACGCACGCGCTTCGACGCCACGCGCAAGCCGACGCCGCGAATCCGCGCACAACGAAATTAAAGGGAAAAAAAAAACGAACTTGATACCGATTCAGAATTCAGCTCCCAGAGAACACTAATCGAGGAGATAAGAATCCGAAAAAGCGAGCGAATTTCATCAAGAAACGAAGCCGAAAACACAGATCACACCTCCCGCACAACAGATCGAAGGGATCGCGCCGCACCAACGGAAGAAAAACGTCGCATGCAAAGGACGCCGCCGCGAATCCGAATCGGGAAAAAAAAAAGAAGGACGAAGAAGAAGAACGACGACGACGGAGGCGAGAAATTACAAATGGACGGCGGATCTAGGGAAGGAGAAGAGGGCGATCGAGCTAACCATGGAGGAGAGGGGAGGCGAGGAGGAGGAGGAGGGCGAGGAGGAAAACCCTAGAGCTCGTCATTGCCATCGGAGGCGCAGCTGCAGACTCAGACTAGTCAATGCTCTCTCCCTCTTTTCTCTCTTTTATTTTTTGGGCGTGTTTTTTCAATTTTCCGGGGGCCCTTTCTCGCCTTCTCCGCGTTGCTATTTATCGACGGGGAATCGCACGGGGTGCTTTTGACTCCCTCTCGAGAACCCGAAAGCGAGATCAAACCAACTCCTCCGGTTCTCGATCTGGGACATCATCATCGTATCGTCTGCGCCGTCCGCGGAAGCTGGGCTAAGCCTAGGAAAAAACTGACGTTGGACATTATTGTCGTGGCCCGCCTTTGTCTTGGGTGTTGCCCCTGCATAACTCTATTCGGCCCAAACATAATTGGGCCTATTAAAAGTTTCATTTTTTCCGGACACTATTGATCCGACTCGTTGAAAACATGGGACGGAATAAACCGTGCGTTTGTTTAACGAAAAATATGTGCTTTTAAATGTATTTTTAAAATTATTCATTTTAAGACAGTACATGTTTTTTCGAAGTACAAAATCACGTAGGAAACATCCACAAGATATTCAATAGAACTCTTGGAAGCCTGTTTGCATATTTGGCAGTGGGCCGTACTCGATTTGCTTTACAGAAGCATCCATAATTTCTAGTTTTTCTTTTTCACGGCATTCCTCAATTTCTTAACCGCCATTAGGTTAAGATATTTGGAAAAATGATTTCCTAATTCAGGAAATAATGAATTCCTGTTCAAAGAATGCATAACAAACGAGCCCCAATTTTATTTTATTTTTGGATTTTCAAAAATCAAATTACTTCGCATGCAAAATATTAACCCATAAGAAACTGTGTTTGAATGGTCTTAGTAAGGAATGAAAGCGTCCAAATATTTTTCAATTTCAACCCTGCAACATATAAGGCCAACGACTAGTGATGAGTCTGATGACTAGTGACTCTAGGAGACGAAAGAATCGGTCACATTTTCGCTACATCCTTTCATAAATAAAATTAAAAAATCGAACAGGTCAAGGCAAGATCTCAGGAGAAACCGAATCATCATTGCGTCACTTACATAAGGCATGCAATCTCGCTCTTGGCAGCTAGGCTAGGCAATGGCACTCAGGACTAGATACATTTCCAATGATTTTCTTTCACAAGGATTAAACATGCGCTTTACCAAGCGTGAGAAAGGGTTAGATTGCTTCATGATGGAAAATAAAAATTCCGCAAAGCGTGCGTCGAGTTTCTGCCATTTTCGATATTAATGTTCAAGACACATACAACACAAGACAGAACAACCAAAGGGGAAGACTAGGTAGGTCGGACATCAGCTCAGGAATCCCAGTGACTAGAATGAAAGGAGTTCACCAGTGATGTATTTCTGGCACCCAATCAAAAACATTTGACTCAAACTCAACCCGATATCAATCTATAGTTGCATGAAATTGAGCCAAATAATCTAACAATAAGTTCGAAATTGCTTTGCCAAACAAATTTGACACCCCAACATCTATCCACCCCCGTCACATCAATCACCATGAATTGTGTACCGTTCCCATTTCTTTGTTGGATCATATATCTGCACAAAGAAAGCACAACAGCAACGTCATATGATGGAGTCAACCTTGTTTAGCAGAGAGATGGAGAGAGGGGGGGAGAGAGAGTGCGCACCTCCCATCTTGAAGCAGGGAAAATATGCTTGTTCTTTTCATACCAGTGTCTCTCCACAACTTTCCCCGCATGGGACTGCAGACAAATTATACAATATAAAAACAGATTCTCTTCCTTGTTTTGCGCAGAAAAGTGTGCAAACTTAACTTGGGGTTACACATACTACAAGAGTGGATTCTTTTCAGCAAATCTGGCTAATTATGAAGACAGACTAATAGCACAAGGTGCCCCCAACAATCAGTGTGTACAAGTGATTAATGCCCAGTAATATATAAGGATAAATTGTCTCATTTGATTAAGGCATTAAACATTTCAGAGACAAAGTTCACATGATGCTGCCCACCTCAAGCTTGCGATTGAGCTCACCTAGCCCCTCATTAGTCAAACCCAGAAATCACAATTCACATTAGGGAATTGTGAAAGAACTGATGCAGCTAAAAATGAGGCAGCAGATAGTATTTAAGGGTGCCAGTCAAAGGTTGCTAACTTCTAATGTTTCGATATCACATCCACAGAATTAACATTAACCACTGCCAACCATTTGCCTCATGCTCCAAACTCCTAGCATGCAACACAATAAATTAATAAAGAAAGGCAGGGACTCTACCTCGTCCTTCTCTATTGTTGCATCAGCGATGGTACGCACATCTTCATGCACATCAAAGTGAAATAGCTGTTTAAGATGACAAATAAGAAGGGTTATTTGAAACCAAAAGGACAAGGCAGAAGTTTAATTAGGCGAAACCTCCTCATAAATAATTTTAATAATTCATTGAAAAAGGAAATGCAGTGACATGCAACAAGAGCTCAATGCGAAAATAATTGCAAAGTAGAATTTCTTAGGTCAATCTAGATGAAATCATTCCCATTTGATGGTTACAAACCATTTGTTCCCACAACTTGAAACAAAGTCAGTTTAACCAAAAGAAACTACCCACTATAGAAGAGGAGCCAACTTGGTAATAAGGACAAAGGATGCCGGCATCATTTAAAATTACTGCCATGCAACTAAGCGCACACGATGGTCCTACACACCCAATAAATCATATCTCTACTACTTTCTAACACCAACAGTAGAAACTCATTATCAAGCGATGTGATACGAACAACTCAAAAGTAAATGTGAAAGGAGTTAGGCATTACCGGTCCACTTTTGCCCCTAGCCCTATTCACTATCAGCTCATAGAAACTGTGTTGCTGAAATTCAACAAGAAAAACAGATCAAAATCCTCTTAGCAGAAGGAAGAAGCCAAAAGTAAATAGATACACCCCAAATTCCAAAATAATCTTACATGTGGAATGATTAGATCTTCTTTCACATAAAGCAAATTTTCCACTGAAGTCGTCCGGATTTCTCTGAATTCAGGGGCTAGTTGCTGCTGAACACCGCGAAGAAAATCCCCAATTTTATCACCCTTTCTAGCCTGAACACAAGAGAAGTTAACTCTTAGCAAATGAAAATTCCTGAAGAACCGAAAGATATGAAGAGACACTGAAAGACGAACACATATAAAATAAAAAGTTTAAAGAAGGATCTACTAGCCTGGATCACTCGCCTATGTCCTGTTCCATCCCAGTAGCTGTAAGTAATTTCCAGGGGTTCATCTATAGGTAAGGACAACGTTTATTAAACAAATGCTGTTTCACAGGTAAGAGTTATGGTTGAAATAGTAAGAATGAAAAATTACTTCGAATCTGCTCCTGCTCACGTTGCCACTGTTTCCGCAGTCTCTCTCGCTCAGCTTCTTCCTCTGCCTCCCGCTCACTGAAAAAGCATCCTCAGCGTCCCTAAGCTCAAGTGTTAGCCAGCAGACCAACTCCAACAGACACGCTCTACATATCCAGTGACTCACATACACAGGCATGGAAGGGGAGAGAGAGAGAGAGAGAGAGAGAGAGGTCACACCTGTCAGGAAGGAAGCTAGTTTCAACCGTGGGGTCTTTGCCAAATTTACCGCGGCCCAACCTATTTGTCTCTTGTGTTTCTGCTAGAAAGAAGTTTTTCTCATAAGGAGATAAAAGGAAACATCAAGCACCTTGTTCTAACTCTTAAAATAAATATTAAAAAAAAAAATCACTTTTTTAGGTAAAAATATATCGAAGTGCTACTTCGCTCCTTCGTAATTCATGTCAAATTTAGGTGACCCTGTCAATAACTATTCAGTTCTCTCCTCGACATACAATCATGTCGTAAACATGTGATATAGGGTTCTCAGCCCCTCCACAGTTTCTAGATGACAATGATCAACATATTCCAAAGCATCAACCAAAATCCACTCCTCCCTTGTGACTTCTCATATACTGGATACAGTGTTTGTGCCTTGTCATTTAAAGACCAAGATGACCGCAATAATATTGCTATTAAATGAAGAATGGATGCCCATGTAAAAGATAATCTTGCTACAAAAGTCTTTGGTTTCTTACCCTAGATGATAGCATCCACCGATCAACAGCACAAGTTAGATCGAATCCCAGTTTACATAAACACACATCCCACCACAATTATGATAGTGACAGCAGATTGCCGCACACGTACCCCGCCACGATTTATCACTAGACAATCATGTGACATGGCAAGCAATCCCCTAATCTAACGTTTGGAAAAGGTTAGAAAAACTTCTTACCGTTGTCCCCATCATCCTCTTCACTTCCATTCTCGATATCATCCGTGAAAGACAATCGAGAACTTCCCCTAATTTTCCTCTTTCTACGTTTTTGCAACTGAAGCTCCTCCTCCCTGAAGCATACAAACAGGAAACCGAAAGTAACTAAACCAGATCATAACTAACCACATAAACTAGAAGAAATGGCGAAAATTGGACTCGCGAAGAAGAAATTCAACAACCCTAAAGTCCCTAACATCTGCACTTACTCTTGTTGTAGCTTCTGAAGTTTCTCCTTCTCTTCCTCTTCAAATTTGTTGCGGATATTCACCCTCTGAATCACGCAATTCAAATATCATCACCACCTAGCGGGCACGAATCAAACAGTGGCCAGGCATGGATGAGCTAATACAACAGAGCTACTCACCTTCTCAACGTACTGCTCTCTCGTGACCAACCCAATAGTCTCCTTCTTGAACGCGGTCTCGAGAATCTAAAACAATCCCCCCAACATCGAACGAGAATCAATTACATCGCAACGCAAAGGAACGAGGAAAACAATAAGAAAAACCCTAGGAAGCGAAGAAGGAATGCGGACCTCGGAGGTACCGGAGCCGAACTGGAGGAGGCCGGGCTGGCCCTTGTCGGAGGCGGACTTGGTCTTGAGCTCCTGGATTTTGCGGCGCTCGGCTTCCCTCTGCTTCTCGAGGCGGCGTATCCTGACGGCATCCTGGGCCGTCCCCACGTACCCGTCTCCCATGCCCGACATCTTCGATTCCTCCTACCTTCCCTCGTCCTCGTCCTCGTCGTTGGCGTCTTCTTCTCCGGCGTTCCTCGCCTCTAGGGTTCGGCCGCGAATTCCCGGCGATCGGTTCAACCGAGAAGTCGGTCAGCTCCTTGAACCGCCGGCCAAATGAAGCGTTTTCCGATTACCGGGCGGTCTTATAGGGAGCGGAATGGGCGGCGGGCGTCGTCGGGCTCGGGCTTTTTCCGGACAGGACTGTGCTGGGTTCAGTATTAAGCCCATCGAAAAAGTCATTGAATTATCATTGTATTTGTCCCGTCCTTAGTTTGTCTACATAATCAGCGGTCCAGATGAACTTCATCAATCGCGCTAAAAACGCTTTCCTCATTTTTCGGTTATTGTTTCGCTTAGAAACGAAAAATATTTTCCTAATCAACAAAAAAAACCTTAAACTCTACTCTTGAACATGAAAACTCGATGTTGGTTCTCAGATCCCCGATGTTTAGGAATTAGGTCTCCAGCGCATTCTTTACTGTTAGTAGCAGTTCTCTCTCTCAAACTCGTCATTAGCTCCAAGAAAAATTGTAGACCGCCAACAACCATGACGACCGCCGGCCTTTCCCACCAAGATGACCATCAGCATGGGGTATCATCTTCACGAGCTTGCCGAGGAAGTAATCATAACCGAATCTCATGATATTTCCTTCTATCGATGGGAAAAAGACCACAACATATATCAATATTACTCAGTTCATACATAGATTACTTACCTTATGTATTATTTACTACACTAGTGAATTTTCCCCCATCTATAGTAAAAAATATAGGTTGATCTTTACCTTTCTCAATGCAAAAAAAAGTTCGTCATCAACCATCGACATCGAGAGAAATTCTATGAAACGCGAATTTTGCAAAGCGCTTTGTTGCAGAGATTACTGGATATGGATTGGTATTTTACGCATTTCTTTCGTAGACATTAGAATAATTTCACCATGAATCTTTAAAGTTTTTCCTCCGTGGGGCATTAATACTTTGAATTTTTTTTTTCATCTCATCAATAATCCTAAACTTATACGAGTAGCGCATTAGATTTTCCGCTCATAAAAATTGTCAAATATATGACGTGATAGGATTTATTAATAACGGCAGCCAAACGAATTTAATGGGTTAGAATTTTAGCTGTCACGCATGCTGTCAAAGTCAAACAGCAGATTTTCAATAGCCATAAGGACAGAAGGTATTTTTGCATCATTGCAACAAATTTTGGGATATCAATGAGAAGAAGAAAGCTTAAAGCATTAGTGTTCCGCAGCGAGAATTTTAGGATTTTTTTTTTTTTTGTCTAAGGTTATTCCTAAATGAGGTGGTTTGGTAATCAACTAGTCTCCTATCGAGTGTGTAGTCGAGGTTCCATGCATCCAAATATAATTGAAATTCATATGTAGACCAATCACGAGTTTAGGTATATATAAGCTACCTCAGACTCTGCTTTTAGTACAAAGGCCCAAAAATAATTTTCACGAACTTAAGCAATAGCAGTTAATGATAAAGCCTATCCCAACCCAATCGGACCTTAGCCAAGCCCAACCGTGCCAACAGAATTGTATATAAGAATGATGTGATGGGCAAGCTTAGGCAATAAGTAGAGCTGTCAACATGGGTCTCATTCCAGACTAAGTCCTGTATGATCCTACAGTCGATTCATGCCATTCATATTCTTCTTTCTTTTCTCCTCCATTGCATTTTACGCCCTCCTTCCCTTTAATTTCTTGTTCTCTTCCCCTTAAGATGACCCTTGCTCCAAGCCTGAAGAGGTATAACCACTACATTGATGAATACATCGAAGATGGGAGAATTACCAAAAAAATCCTAAATCTATTACAATTGTGCCAATTCATTCATAAATTTTTTTTTGGGCCAATTTAGTCATAAACCTTTTATAATTGTGCCAATTCAGTCCATCCGGCTAAAATTAGCCAGCCGGCGCTGACGTGGACGTTGACAGGGGACAGCCGGCCGCCGAGGCAATTTTTTAATATCTTTTTCGAATTTGTTAATATTCTTTTAAATTTTTTTAATTCTTTTTTTTTCACCTTCTTCTTCCTTTGGTCGGGCGAGGGCTAGCGAGGCTCGCCCTCGTCGGCTGGAGGTGAGGGCCGGTGAGGGTGAGGCCCCGCCAGATCCAGCAAGTCGGCCCTCGCTAAGGCTGGGCGAGGCCGAGCCTCACCAAATCCGGCGAACTCGGCCCTCGCCAAGGCTGGGCGAGGCTGCCATCGCCAAGGGCTGCGGTGGAGGTGAGGAGGGAGAGGATGAGGAGGAGGAGGAGGCGAAGAGGGGCGCTGCGGCTGTGGCGGTGGCAGCAGGGAGGGCGAGGTGGGGGCGGAGATCTGTGTACGAATGCGGGGATGACGACGACGGTGACAACAACGACGGGGATGTCGGGTTTCTCTGGCGCTGGAGCAACACTCCCATCTCCGCAGCCGCTCCATCGCCTCCTCCTCCTCCTCCTCATCCTCTCTCTCCCCGCCTCCGCCGTAGCCCTTGGCGACGGCAACCTCGCCCAGCCTTGGCGAGGGCCGAGCTCGCCGGATCTGGCGAGGCTTAACCTCGCCCAACCTTGGCAAGGGCCGACTTGTCGAATCTAGCCGGGCCTCGCCCTCGCCAGATTGGCGGGGCCTCACCCTCGCGGGCCCTCACCTTCGACCGGCGGGAGTGAGCCTCACCCCTCGCTGGGCCTCGCCTCTGGCTGGCTAGAGGAAGAAGAATGTGAAAATAAAAAAAAAAAAATAAAATATTTAAAAACTCAAAAAAATAAAAAATAAAAAATTGCCTCGTCAGCCAGCTGGCCCCCGCCAGTGTCCACATTAGCGTCGGTCGGCCAATTTTGACCGGATGGACTGAATTGGCACGATTATAAAAGGTTTATGACTAAATTGACAAAAAAAAAGTTTATGATTGAATTAGCACAATTGCAATAGGTTTAGGACTTTTTTGGTAATTCCCCCATCGAAGATCGCACGCAGGCTGCATTCTATCGATGATTCATCATGGTTGATTCATCAAATGCATTAGCAATACATCGAAGATAAAAACATATCCAACCTATGATTTGGGACATTGATCGCACCACAAAGCTAAAGCTTTCAATTAGGTCTGGTTCTTCTAGAATAGAGACCACTCGAAAGCAATCTCTAGCATCAACCTCGTGATGACCATCATCCACGTGAACTAGATCCAAGTATTACCAAGCTAGTCGATTAGTTCTAATTTAGAAGAGACACACCCAATTATTCAAGCTGCAAGGGAGTTGGGTCGGGTCAATAGGATAATCGAGCGATGGGCTCCAAAAGTACGTCACTTGTCCAAATCCGTCTGATTCTATGGTCAGAGTATCCATATCTGACCAATGGGGTACGAAGTCTTTTAGTTTTGCAAGCAGAGATATATGTGACCGAAATGTTTATCTTTTTTGTCGAATTTGGAAAGTAGTTTTAGGTTCCGTCCATATTCAATTTAGAACCTACTTGTCGAAATAGGTTATCTAATTTTTGGAATTCAAAACTCATCCTATATGCCTAGAAACCTAAAATCTACCTCATTGTAGGTTTTAAGGTCTACCCAAGTTCCACCTTCACTCTTAATTGAGTATTTGTAGCAAATCATCACATTTATAATGATCACCATTTGCTATAACTCGCTACTCAAAAGACTCAAGAAAATTATAAAGTATTTAAAAATCTCAATTGTAGCTATCGCTGGAAATGAAAATTTATACCGGTAATTATAAATTACACATCCATCATTCGACACCATGAAATGTTTTAGGATTGCACAAAGATGTAGAATAAGAAAAATATAAAAACTTGTTCAAAATCCCGATTCTTAGAACTTAGCGTCTGTCGAAACAAGTCCACAAAATTTTGCAACCTGAAATTTACGATATATATTATAAAATTCCGAACAATACCGGTTCCCCATGTCCAATTTTTAGATAACCGTGCCCACTCCCAACAGAAACGTTAACTTACAGGAAAAGCATGCGGGAGAGAATAAGTGAAAAATACAACTAAAAGTCCAGCCGAGACGATCAAGTTAGATGGGTCGGTTCTCTCAACGAACTCTATTCACTAATTAAGAAAAGATTGTCCCCTCCCCTCATTGCACCCGCAACCATGACAAAGATTCAAAAGCAAGGCATTACCAAGTTTACCCCTGTCTTGTTAGGTGGACAGCTTACCCTCGGATGGGCCGCAATCCTCTTGATTTTCCGGTACAAAAACTCCGTATTCTGTTCATTAATTTATTAAGCACTAATGTTTTCATCTTTTACTACACTAACAAAAAATCGGTACGGCGAGACCGATGGCGGCAGCAGCTACCCTCGATCTCGGGCCCGGGGGACCGCAAGATCGGCCCCTTTCGGTTTGATGGGGACACGTGTACGGTCGCCCGAGCTCCTTCACAGGAAGTGCTTTGAGGTTTTCTCGCACTCGACCCATATATCCATCCGGCTGATATTTTGTTCGGTAGCCTGACGTGGCAGAAGAAGAGAGAAGGCCTCGTGTTATCCGTCCCCCAAGATTCATGAAACGGCGTAGTTTTCTACCACACTTTCCGGACAACCTTCCGTTATTTTACCTCGCCAAATTGTCTTCTCGTTGAAGGACAGCGACACCTACAACCACGAGAGTTATGTCGAAGCCCACCGCCTTCAATGGCGCGTCGCGTCACTCTCCTTCGGTTTTTCCCACTGAAAAAATGTCACAAATAATCCTCAATTTTAACCCAATATATAATCTCATCTTTACTGTTTTAATTTCCTAATTTAAATACTTAATTGAATCTAAATGATAAAATGAGAATATAAAAATTGAAATTCTGTTTGTTTAAAAAAGTCAGGAACAAGATTTAAGTTAATAAGGTTGCAAGAAATCTATATAAATTAATGTCATTTCTAATAATTTTTATGTACATGCTTATGAAAGGAATACCAATAATTTAACTCCAAATGATGTTATACTTAATCACCATTATTATAGATATCATAAGTTAAATACTATGATTATATTTATAAAGATCAAAAGGTGAAAAGGTAATAAAAAGATGGCATATAAGATGGATTGAAATTAAAGATATTTCAAAATTTGTGCAATGGTGTGATTATGAAAACTAGTGAATATCGCCGAATAATCAATTTCAATTTTTTATAAATAAAAATTGAGATTTGGGAAATGAACAATTGAAAGAATTCTAAGACTAGATTGAATATTTAAAAGTAATTATATTACATATATAGGGAATTTTTTTTTGAGATTATGGGCTATTTGAGTCATTTCCCAGTCTGATTTTTCCGCTCGACTTAACCCCCTGAACGCGTAGAACGTAAGCCGCGCCACTCTCCCTCGCGTCGCGTGAACCGTCGATCGGGGGGAGGCTGTCTCATCCGGAGCCTGAGATTGCAATAAATCTTTCGACGCCAGTGGTTAAATCTCCTCCTCTTCCCCCCCATCAAAGCCCACCAACCAAAGACAGAGAGGCGCCACCACCGCCACTACCACAAGCAGAAAACCTCGATCCCCCTTCGACTCCGGCCATGGCGGTGGTTTCCACTTCCCTCACCTCCCATTTCTCCGGCCTCCGCCGCTCCTCGAACCTCGACCGCTCCCTTTCCCTCTCCCCCGCCCACTCCTTCTCCGAGCACGTCAATTCTCGAATCTGCTTCTCTTCTGCTTCTTCTAATCAGAAGCCGTGCAGAGGCGTCGTCGCCATGGCCGGCACCGGCAAGGTAGATCCAATCGCCACGCGCATTGCGTTCTCTTCCCGCTCGTCTCGTGTTCGCATTCCGTCTTTTCTATTTTCTTTTCTTCTTTTTTTTGTGGGGGGGTGATTGCTGGTAAATTCTGTTACGTGCGGCGGCGTTTGATTTTGGCCGTGAGTCGTTGGGTAGGGCTTGAGTCCGTGATTGATGCTCACTGGAAATGCCTGTTCGATGAGATTTACGAAATTCCGTGGAGTTTTTTGAAATTCGAATGGATGGCTTTGTTTTCAGACACGCGGTCGACTGGTTCTTATTGATTTTGCCAATTTCTAACGTATCATTTCTGTTGCTATTGCAGTTCTTCGTTGGTGGAAACTGGAAGTGTGTAAGTGCTCTCTTATCCTGTTGGCTTGAATGGAAAATTGATGGTAGACTGAGGGTCGATACTAAACTGAGTGGCATTGCATAGATCCGTTATATCTAGCTGTGCAGTCTAATTTAACTTGTGGTAGATGAAAATGTAGGTGTAGAAGGATAATGAAAGTGGTCCCAATTAGATTTGCCTGCATTGGCACTTCGCGGGGACTGCAAACTCTGGAAACTCGAAATTCTTCTTTCGTCAACTTAGAGCTGCCTTTTTATGCTAACCACAATAAATTCTGAACGTTTTCTCTGTGTACCATTTAATTTTAGCCTAACTGTTGCATCTTCTGACATTTCTTTTATGTAGAATGGAACTAAAGACTCCATCAGCAAGCTTGTTTCTGACTTGAACAGCGCAACATTGGAGCCTGATGTTGGTGAGTCCCAGTTTCCTTTGACCGGATTTTTATCATCATATCTTCTCTCCTCCACAAATTGTTAGGTTTGTTTAATTAATTTAGAAAAAGTTTTGAACTTTCGTTGAGTTTTAGGTTGGAGCGAGGCGGTAATAATTAGGAACTTAGAAAAATTATATGATGTTGAAAGGGCATTACAGAATTCCAGGTCAAGCCTATTCTCTTTTCACCGTCTTGAGCTACTCCTCTCTGGTAGATTTACTCAGAACATTACAGTTGTATATCTATTAAAGCTTGTCTTAAATGCTACTGTTCCAGCTTTGCCATGAAAATGTGACTCGATAACACTGAATTATGGAGTGATGCTGCTTCCCATGGCTTAAATGTCTTTAGCACTTTGCACAATTAAGGGAACTATAAGAAAATAGAGCTATCTAAGTTAGTTTGAATTCTTAAATTTGAAGATAGATTTATCTGAGTTTGCTTAAATTCTTAAATTGAAAAATTGGAGTTCGAGACTATTGCCTCGGTAATTATATCTACCTATACAGAAAAATTTGACTATCTCTCCCATGGAGTTGATAAATGATGCTTATGTGTCCTATCCTTTTCGAGATTGACTATCACTAGTATAATGTTAAATGCATAAGATGGAGTTATTGGGAAGCATCTTTTGCTTCTCTTTTATGGCTGTAGTTGGTGGCTTACTGCCTGCTAGTAACTTGTAGCAAGTGGATGGGTAAGAAGCTGATAATCAAGGGCATTGCCACTCACGTGCGTGCAACACGTGCACGCATGCACTCTGCTAAGCTGAAACTAACATATGTTCGCCTTAATTATGCGCTGTTCATTTTGCCTGATATTCCTTTTCTGGCATGTGCAGATGTCGTTGTGGCACCTCCCTTTGTATACATTGACCAGGTTAAGAACTCATTAACGCCACGGGTTGAGATAGCTTCTCAAAACTCTTGGACTGGGAAAGGTGGAGCTTTCACTGGAGAAATCAGGTAGGTTGCTGTTACTTGTTGATACACAAGACACCAAAGCCAAGGTTTTCTTTTTCTTCACTTTTATTGCCTTCTCTTCATGGAAGTTCATCCTGGTTGAAAGAATTCCAGTCTGCTAGGTTCCATGATATCATATGCATAAGTGATAAAGTTGGGATATCATGTCTTGTGAGTGATTAACTTCGTTCGTGTTTGAAGATCCTGCTCTAGGAAAAAATTATAATTAACAAGCCTACCACAAGTGAACCGAGGTGTTTTCATTTTAAAAGTCAATAAGGTAATTGAAATTTCATATTTTTGCATATGCATATATATGGTTTCTTCTGTGGAAATTTGGCAAATAAGTCTCTTCTATTCTTCCCTATTTAAAAAAATCTGATATTTCCGAGATGTGCATTTCTTGTTTCTTCGAGTTGGTTTGCAACAATTTTTAGGGTAGCAATTGATGTGTTCAATGCATGACACATGACTATTACAAGCCTTACTACTTCTTCTTCTTCCCGCCCCTCCTCCCTCCCTCCCTCTCTCCCTCCCTCTAAGGCATTTTAGGGTACCTTTAGATGTTACACACAAGAATTATTTTTGAGGCAATTATATTCCTCACTGATTGGTCCTTGATGGAACTGCATATTTGAAAATCATTGCATTACATGGATTAATGCAGTTTTATTTCTAGCCTCGATCTCATGGCTGCTTTTCTTCTAGAATAATTGCTGAGTTTATTGTGGCCATTTTAGTGTGGAGCAGTTGAAGGATATTGGCTGCAAGTGGGTTGTTCTTGGACATTCTGAGCGGAGACACGTTATTGGTGAAGATGACCAGGTAGAAGATTCACAACTTCAATGTAATCTTATTTTTATTGGGTTTAAATGCAACTCAGCTATTTACGGTATTTTTATGATGTAGTTTATTGGAAAGAAAGCAGCTTATGCCTTGAGTGAGGGTCTTGGAGTTATAGCATGCATTGGGGAACTTCTACAAGAGAGAGAAGCTGGGAAAACTTTTGATGTCTGTTTTCAGCAATTGAAGGCTTATGCCGGTAACTTTTACCTTCATGCTTGCTTATGTTTGAGATGCAGTAAATTGAGAACTTATCATCCTCTTCTTGCCTGCAGATGCTGTGCCTAGCTGGGATAATATTGTTATTGCCTATGAGCCTGTGTGGGCTATTGGGACTGGTAAGGTGGCCAGCCCCCAGCAGGCTCAGGAAGTCCATGTAGCATGCCGTGATTGGCTGAAAAAGAATGTCTCTGCAGAAGTTGCTTCCAAAACGCGCATCATTTACGGAGGTATGTTAACTGATGGTTTTTTTCTTTAGTTTTGTCATATATTACAGGATAGGGTTTTGGGTTTGGGTTTGGAGTGTACAAGTTGGGACTTCACTGCTTTTCTTGAAAATTGTTAACTGATGGAAGTTCATTGGGTAGAGATAAAGGTTTCCTGTATAAGCCTACATTTTGGTTAAATCTTGTGTAGCTTGGTTGTTTTTTTGTAAGACTAGGTGAGGAAATAAAGTGAGAGATGCTGCTGCCCCTCATCAAAGTGGTACATTAAGGGCGTATTTGATAACCATTCTGTTCCCAAAACAATCAGAAATGATTCTTTTTTATTTTGTTCCGAGAATAATTTCTAAGCATTTTAAGGCGTTTGGTAACTGTCCAAAATTTTTATTTCCGGAATAGAATTGCGTTTGGTACCATTCTGAAAATTTTCAATCCAAATCATTTTCTTTTCGTTTTTTTTAATAATTTTATTTCTTATTTCTTTTTCTTTTTTCTCTTTTCTTCTTTTCTTTTCTTTCTCTTCTTTTTCTTTAAGCTTTGCTAGTTGCCGGCCTTGGGATGACCGGTGATAAGCCAAACGAGGGCTGGCGACTTTGCTAGAGCCTCCCCGGCCCTTGGCGAGGCTTGGCTGAGCTCACCCAGCTGCCGGCTGAGCTCGACCTCGCCCGGCCACTGCGAGGTCGAGCCCCATCGGTCATTGGACAAGCTCGACCTTGCCTTGGCCTGGCAAGCCTTTGACCAGCTCGCTGGACGACGCCCAACTGATCGCCGGCGATCGCCGGCGGCGGTGGCAATAGCGGCAGTTGAAGAAGAAGAGAGAAGGAAGAAGAAAAGAAGAGAAAAAATGGCTTGATTCTGGAATTATTTCCAGAAACAAAGAGCCAACTTTTTTTTACTTCTTGATCCTGTTCCAAATCTATTCCCGAGAATAAAAAATTTACCAAACAGATTTTTGTTCTAAATTTACTTCGGAAACAAAAGAATAGAAATTTCTACTGTTTGGCATTCCCAAACGCAGCATAAATACCTAGAGTTGGCATCGTTGAGTTAAAATTTTGATGAAAATTTGCCAATATATCAAGTCCTCTTCTTGCTTAATCATTCTGTTTGATCCTGCTTCAACAGATTCTACTATGATATAAAATAGCTTCATTTACAGCAACTCTGTATTTCTTCTGTTGCTTGGATACTGTACCTTCGGCTGTTCCACTTTTTCTGTTATCCATGCTTTCGAACAAGTGTTTTTCGTTGCTTTTGCGGCCTAACTCAAGATATTACGCTCTGCAGGGTCTGTAAATGGAGGCAATTGCGCAGAGCTTGCAAAGCAGGAAGATATTGATGGTTTTCTTGTTGGTGGTGCTTCCCTGAAGGTATTCTTCTGCTAAAATCATTACGCCGAAAGCTTGATGAAAATCGCATGTTTTTTACCTCAAAAAAAGAAGAAGAAAAACAACGATTGTTAAAAGCTGCTCATTTATGTATGATTCGACGTGTGATGCAGGGTCCTGAGTTTGCTACAATTGTCAACTCCGTAACATCCAAGAAAGTCACTGCTTGATGAATATGGTTGTGGTTTCTCATAAGAAGAGCTAATAAGGGGTGACCAGAACACATTCACACCGGAGCGTAGGGCATCAAAGTCACGAGATGGTTCTACATACACAAGTCGATTTTTCTCAGTTGTCTGATTTGTTCCCTTGTAATGGGTCTTAGAAATCTGTAATTTTGTTGATTTTGCATTTGCCGAACTTTCTCGGAACTAGATGATTAGAAGATGATATGTCCCATAGCTGTTGTATTTCAAGAAAGGGTCAGTGTCCCTGAAACTCTGAAGTTGTCGAGGAGTGTTGTTTCCCTTTTGACCTCCTAAAATGCTTGAAAATGGGACGAGTCTGGTGGATTGAACAAAATAATGTATGCGATGTGATGATGGCTAGTTTTGTTTTCCCTGATCCAATATGTATCAAGCTCAAGTTCTACAAGAGATTTAACATTGGATGGATCACAAATTCCCTTACCAGCCTATATGGAGAAACAGCCGGGCGAATGGATAATGCGAGTGTCTAAATCATTCCCAGTTTCTTCATATTGGAAGGTAGATCCATTCTTTCCATTATCCCCTTTGTTTGAACTGTGAAAGGGTCAATTCCTGAAAAATTCATCCTTTTAGAAGACAGAATCCCGTAGACCAGACGATGAAAGGAAAGGGAGGGATTGGATGAGGTTCGAGGAACTCCTCTCATGTCCAGAGAACCGCACTGAAGTTCTCGTCGATCGAAGAAACTCTCGAGATTCATGTTCGCGACTATGCTAGCAGACCTTTAGTCTGGTGATGCGGTATGGTGATGTAATCGGAAACACTACATGTTTTTTTTATTTGATATTACATGCATCAAAGCACCAGTGGTCTAGTGGTAGAATAGTACCCTGCCACGGTACAGACCCGGGTTCGATTCCCGGCTGGTGCAAACCCCCGAAGAGCTGTGACGACTTGCGATCGTGATCGTTGATTCAGTCACACCAGGTGATCCAATTGAGGATCAAATATTCCCGCAAACCCTGAGCTCTTCTTTTCCCTTTCTTGTTTTTGCTTTTATAAAATATTTCCCATCCAACTCAGGATCAAACATTCTTGTAAACCCTGAGCTCCTCTTTTCCCTTTCTTGTTTTTGCCATTATAAAACATTTCGCGTTCCTTCTTCCATTTTCCTTTTATTATTAGAAAGAGGAGTGCTATCACAAAGTTTCACAGAAAAATAATCCAAAAAGTCTTAAATTACACTTTTACTAACTTAATTTTAAACATTTTAATATTTGCCAATTGAGTCCTAAATTTTTCCAATTTTTACCAATTAAGTTCGTCCAACTAATTTTGGTTTGAAGTGATGATGTTAATAATTTTTAATAATATTTTCAAAGAAAAGTTATTATTGTTCTTTTCTACGACTTTGGTCGGCGAGGGTTGAGGCACCCTCGCCCAGCCTTGCCCTAGATTTGGGCGAGGGCTCGACGACCCCCGCTATCCATAGTTAAAAAAACGAACAAAGAAAAGAGAAGGAAAAGGAAAAGGAAAAGGAAAGAATAAAAAAACAAATAACTTGTAAGAAAGATTAAAATATTATTAAAAAATTCATATTAACACTGGTTGTGACATGTAAGACGGTTAGCGTAAACGTCAAGATTTTTAACCAAGATTGACTGGATAGACTCAATTAAAAAAAATAAGAAAATGATTAAGGAATCATTTGATAAAATTATGAAGTTTAAGATCAATTTGGCAAAAGTTTAATATGTTTAGGATTTTTTGGATAGTTTCTTCAAAATCTTAAAATTTGTCTTGTGACTTCGAGAACTGCACTTAAGTTCACGTTGATCGCAGAAACTCTCGAGTAAGTTCCTTTTCTCGACCAGGCTGATAGACAATCAGCCCGGAGATGCTGCATGTTAATCCGAGCTGGAACAGTATAATTTTATAATATATAAATATTTTTTGGAGCCTTTACGTGTCAAAGCACCAGTGGTCTAGTGGTAGAATAGTACCCTGCCACGGTACAGACCCGGGTTCGATTCCCGGCTGGTGCACTCTTCTTTTTCTTTTGTCAAAAAGTTATACCACAACTTTTGCTTTTGCGCCGTCATTATTACCGTACACTTCATCAATTGCGCACATCGTTGTAATTTCTTTTCTTGTCTTTTTTTTTTTCAACGGAATCAATTCCTTTTTACCATTATATATTTATCACTATTTTTTTCGGAGGTTCTAAAAGAGCAATTAGTAGGGTGAGCATGGTTTAGATTGAGCCGATCCACTCCCTAATTCTAGAACTAACTCACACAGTGCTTATCCTCAATTTTTGGAACTGATGACCGACCCCATTGAGACTCGGATTGAGGATTGGACTGATTTAATGGGGTTCGATCCAGTTCCGAATCAACCTGAGACCAATCGGTATTTTTTTTGGTTCATTTTTGTACTCCTTGAAAAGGCAATCCTACCATTTCAAATTATATAGCCATCAATAATGTGGAATTATGCAACTAAACTATAAATACCAATACATATTCAACAAATTTAAGATAATGTAACAATAGGAATTTTAACACTTGCTAAAAGCAAGAAATCATAATAACGATTAAGACCGTTCATAGAAATATGTGACAATATGGAAAGTTTCTATAATCATCTATCAACAATACTTGTAATATCATATGTAAAAAACGTTATTTAGATATATAGATATATATATATAATATAATATAATATAATATAATATATATAGTTAAGGTGGGTCCGGATTGGAATGGTCAAGAAATTTTAGGTTCAATGGTCGATCCGGTCTTATGAGAACCGGACTAGGACCGACAGAGTTGGACCCATTTAGGATCAATGCAAGGTAAACTCTAGATTGATGCTCCCTCCTAACAATTAGCATTCTTCAATCGAAACAAAAGGGGAAGCAGTCCTTGTACGATATGAGACCAGGCCAACACTGAGTCTCGGAGACGCAACATGATGGAACATTGGACCCCGAACCAACTTTGGTAGGTTTGACAATCTGGACGTACATCAGACATCTGAGTAACCTTCACGGAATGGGACCTATTGCTTTCAACGTTTTCCACCATCGATTTGTTATGTACTTTGCCTTGGTCATATGCAATAGCTTCGCCTATAATAAAAAGAAGAAACGGACGTGGCGTTTACTTCGAGGACCAGAATACTCGAGACAATCCCGTCCCGTGATATACGTGGCGTTGTCTGTCTTGACTTCGACTTTGGCACTGGTCAATTGCCTATTCCACAATTTTTTTTTCAACCTGAAAACCGTTCTTCATCGGACGAGACACGACGGAACTCGGATGCTTCGGGGGACTCGTGTCGTGACATCAGCATTTCGTCTTGAAGCAGAGAAGATTCGTGTACCCGGCATGCATACTGTCCGATGAAATCCCCTTAGCAGTTATTGTGCGCAAATTGGTTGCTCTACTAAGTTTGACCTATTGCAAGTTGAACTCGCAGAACTTTGAGCAGCATATCGGCACGTCTCGATAGCGTGCCCTTAACCAAATCAAGCTGAACAGGAGATGCAGGACGCCAATCTCTGCGCTCGCGATCAATATGATAAGATGTCATATTAATGTCAAATGGGTAGACTGAGTTTGGCGTGCTAGATTACCTTGGTGTGTCTTGATTTGTAACAACGATTAAGGGAGGGACGGATGCAAGCTTAAATGCTAATCATGATCATAGGTTTAAAGCATGAACAGAGCTTTTGAGATTTTATGGTATCACTATCAACCGTTCTAAAAGTTTAAACTTTCCACTCTGATACCATGAATTACTTAAAATATAATATAAATATTTATATAATACATTGCTTAAGTAAAAAGAGAAGGAAAAGATCTACTCAATATCTTTAGCTAATTCTAAGAGATACATCTTATATAATAATAACTAAAAAATCAAAAGTAAATCATAATCGATAATAAAAGATATATTAAATATTAGAAAAATAGAATGTAAAATCTTTAGCAAATCCTCCGCCATACACTCCCATGAAACTACTCGTCTCAACGAGTGGCTTTGACTGTAGCTTTTAGGTGGCGGTCTCCATCAAAGCTTTCCGCGTACTCAACTTACAAGGTAGAACAACCGAGCTGTTCAAGCAGAGCTCCATATACTCAAGTGGTTTCTTGTTCCAAAAGTTCCGTGTTGATTCGACAATAATTGACTTAAAACTATAGGCTGGCGGCAACTTGAGAAACATCATCTACTTGCGAATCAATTAAACCAGGTGAACCGTGCAAATGGCCAAGACATGAAATCCAACCACAACCCATCAAGTTTATCTTCAGTCTTGCCCTGCCGGTCGATCGGAAGGAGACGAAGTGAAGAAGTAGTGAAGTTCGAATCCTTTGAGTTAATATAGCTACTTGAGACAAAGTACAGTTGTTCAGAATATCATGTTTCTCATTAGCCAAACCAACCAAAGCACTTGTGGACCGGATCGGAGTTCACAAGAAGCTAAAAGTTTGCCACGAATATCCACAATATCTGGACAAACCGTATTATTACATGTACGTAACTAAAACAAGAACAAGGTCATGCAATATATACACCAACCTTGGCACTATACTCTAAATACCCTTTTTTTCCCACCTAATGAAAACAAATGAAAGACTTTGCATAAAAAAGAACCTATCTCGGTAAAGAAAAGATCTTACACCAAGGCTTGATTGCTCAAAAAGGGTTAAACCAGCTTTCTTGGAAGGCAGACTGGTATTGCATCAAAACAAGCAGCAAAACAATCAAAGCGGCGACCCCCCACGGTGAGCTTCCCTCGGTGGGCTGGCGATACATTCGGCGCCGCCTGTCCCATGGGGATGCGGCGAAGAAGCCCGCTGAGTCTTCCATGGACGTCGGCAACAACCGGACCAGGACAAGCAAGACCAGCGGCGCGGCCAATAGAATCCAGCCCAGCTGCTCCTCGGTGCTTTCCACGAAATCCTCCAAGCTGAAGTACCATGATGTGCCCAGGAAGATGAAGATCACTCCTAGGATGAGCAGGACCGGGTATGGAAGAGGACTGAGGTCTGTGAAGGCCTCGGAGATTGAAGAAGCGGTGCTTCTTCTACCATAGGCCATGCTTAATATCTAGGAAAATAAACGGCAGAAGAAAGTTAGGAGATAGATGGAATACATAGTCTTGATTTTATTTATAGGAAGAAAAGGGTTTTGTGGTAATCTTGTAAGTTAGATCACCCACTGCAGAACAGATATTTTTTTCCAATTACTTTTACCAACTTCTTGACAAACAAAGTTGACCAACCTGAATCCAGGGAAGCAAAGTCGGAAGTGAAAACGAGAGAAATCCGGGAGAAGAAAACGAAGGTCTGTCTAGTTGTGATAGGACAGGGCCTACATTGGGATGAGAGAAAATCATGTTTCGTTGCCTATGTATATTGGCATGAGCTGGATTAGGAAAATAATTAGAAATTGAGAAATATATCCAGATAGTACCTCCAGAATGTGGATGATATCGTCTCGACCAAATAAAATTAAGGAAACTAAGTATATGACGATGGGCGAGAACATTAGTTACTGTGCTTGTCGTAGATCAAAGAGTGTTATTTTGTGTACTTGCTCTATATTAAAATTAATTTTTAAAATTTGTGTACTAAATGATGTGGCGAAATGTAAGTGATCTCTTAAAAAAAGTGGGCTCTATTTGATAATTAATAATAGCATGTCAAATCATTCAATATATTGTAAATTTTGTATAGTAATTTTAGTAAATAATATAATTAGTTTTTCTGTATGCAGGAGATTTATATAACTTTTCCATATTTTATCATAGTATATCTGGAAGGTAAATAAAAGAAGATTTGTAACTTGGGAAATATTTTATCCTTCACTTTTGCTTTAATTCGAGTGCTAAAATTTGTTATCGCCAACTAGTTTTTTTCCCTTGATGGGTTTTTAGCACCGGAGATTAACAAACCATACTTTGATTTAAAATCTCTTTCAATGGATGTAATCATTAATGTTAAAAGTGAAGCGATCAGCCCATTTAAGGATTAAGATAATGCCAGAACATCTAAATTGATTTCGACACTAAATTGCCCCGTGACTTATGCATTTGCAACTGGGGCAAAATTTTTATCCTATTTCTGTTGGGTGCATCATTGTCTTAGATATACGAGGTGGAAATTAAATAGTGCGTAGCATGGACGATATATATTTTATTTTTGTTAAGATCATGTGACGAAGATTCGACATTATTAAGTTAAACCAAGAAGGTATTATTATCACAGATTCGTACTAAATTTATTTTATATTAGTAAAATTTTTACGGCAATATGTACCTATTATAACGAGAGCCCTTTATAAAGATATCTTCTCTGACTTTATACTGTTGGATAATTTATTAAAAGAACATTGTATCTATTTGTGTGAAAATAACTTGATATAATCATATCTTGAGCATATACACGTGCATGTAATTAACTGACTAAAGAAAAAGGCATAATGTAAATAAAATATCAAAGTACTTTTATCTAAATAAAATACATAATATGTTTTGTATGTTTTTAATACGTCTTTCCGTAAATAGAGAGTATTTTTTTTTAAGTTTCACATATGCGCGGGTTATAGAGTTTTTTAAAAAATCACGTCGGTATATATGTTTTATGTTAAATATAAAGTATTTTACTCACAGGGATAACTATTTATATATATGTGCATATATAATCAAGACATCTTTTTCACTGAGGGAACAGAAAAATCACTGAACTATTGAGCAAGTTACCCTCCATGGCAAGATACCATAAGAAACTAATTGTATAATTGTATACAATATTTTAGGCTCCTTTTTCTTTTTCTTTTCCTTTTCTTTTTCCCTTTTCATTTTTTTTTGGGTTGCTTTTCGATCTCACGCAAAAATCCAAATTCCTCTTCAAAGTTATAGCTCCAAATTCCTCTTCAACGGAACCTGCAACGCACGGCCCCCCTTCTTTCTTCCAAGCCGATCTTTTCTCGGTGAATTTTCCGTCACTTTCCCGAGAAAAGCCACAGAGGAGAGAGGGAGAGAGAGAGAGAGAGAGAGAGAGAGAGAGAGAACACAGTGCGGGATCGATCAATCGGAGGAAAGGTTCGATTTTGATGCGATATGAGGCCGCAGAAGAGGCCGATCCACGCGGTGGCTACATGGGTGCGGAGGCAGCCCCCCAAAGTCAAGGCCTTTCTGGCCGTCGTCTCCGGCATGGCGGCGCTGGTCCTGCTCCGGTTCGTCGTCCACGACCACGACAACCTCTTCGTCGCCGCCGAGGCCGTCCACTCCATCGGCATCGGCGTTCTTATATATAAGCTCTCGAAGGAGAAGACTTGCGCTGGTATTCCTACGCAATTGCTTCCTTTCTTGTTTTTTTCCCCTTTAGTGCGTGATTGGCTTGTGGTTTGGGATGGTGTCGTATGGTGGGTATGAATCGGTTTGTGCGGTTAGGCTTCGGATGTTGCAGTGATCGTGTTGATGTTGGACAGGGGCTCTTTCAAGATGAGGTTTTGGTCCTGATCAGGTTGGGTTTAATACTTGCTAGGGTTTTCTGTGTTGATCGTTCATGTGAACTTGTGTTTGCCCAGGGCACTGGGTTTGTAGAAATGTTTTTTTTTTTTTGATATGTTGTATAGTTCTTGGCTTCTTATAATTGCTAAGGACCTTCGATCACGAGCTGTGATAGAGAGCCTACTTAAGTTTCTGCCGGTGAAAATGTTATCAAGAGAGTAGAACTCGACCATTTGAATCATGTTGTTTCATTTTGTTTGCGCCCTTATGCGCAATAAGCAGGCATATTGATCCAGTGTTTGCTCAATTGCCAGACGATTCACAAAAGGGCTTTCTTTTGCTGTCTGTCGGTTGTCTAAGCATTGCAGAATTGGTCTGGAACGCACAAGACCACATTTTGCTGGTAGATGGTTGGAGTCGGATCACCGCATTTCTTCTCTGCATTTTTTTCTTTGGTTGAGCAACTTGCAAACTGTTGTTTTATCGAGCCTCTAATTTAAATTTGATATTGTGAACCCACTGGACTTTTTAAAAACTATCATCAGTGTTCAGATAGTTGTCTCTCATAGCTATGGTCTATCAATTAGAAGTGTAATTCATTGCATATAAAAAAAATTTCAATTAAATGACACATTTATTATCTTTTTTGAACTCTAATTTTTTTGGTGGTATTACAATGTTTTTCATATGTTGATTGGAACAATATTCATTTCAGGGCTATCACTCAAATCCCAGGAACTAACAGCTATATTTTTAGCTGTTAGGCTGTACTGCAGTTTTGTAATGGAATATGACATACACACAATCCTGGACTTATCTACGTTTGCAGCAACCCTGTGGGTTATATATATGATCCGTTTCAAGTTGAAGTCCAGCTACATGGAGGACAAGGACAACTTTGCTATTTATTATGTGGTGAGTTTGAGAGGTCATCTAGTCTTGCTCGTGGGTAGTCCACAAATTGGATTTTCATCCTATGAATGTAGTTTCTATAGTTCTCTCCCTATTTAATAAGGAAATTCACATAAATCAAAGGTATTAGTTCCGAATTTTTGCGTAAAGCAATTTTCGTTCCAATTTCTAATCCATACAGTTAAAATGGCATTTGCATGTCTTCTGTCTTGAGGACAATTAATAAGGAAATTCACATAAATCAAAGGTATTAGTTCCGAATTTTTGCGTAAAGCAATTTTCGTTCCAATTTCTAATCCATACAGTTAAAATGGCATTTGCATGTCTTCTGTCTTGAGGACAAGGTTGCCATTTCTAATTTAGTTGGCAGATTTATTGGGACAAGTCATAAGATTATCGTGGTTTTGTCATTTAGATCAACGATTTTTCTGGTTTTAATTTTGGGAATGTTGAAGAGAGCGTGAAATGCGTTAATAACCTTATGTATATCACCTTGCCTAAAAGTAAATAATCTTTCTTCATTTTGGCTACAGTTGATACCTTGTGCTGTGTTGGCTTTGTTTATTCATCCGTCAACTTCGCATAATCTAGTAAACCGGATATCATGGGCATTTGCTGTCTACCTAGAAGCCGCATCAGTACTACCACAGCTGCGTGTTATGCAGAACACAAAGGTAAAAGGGGGGTGTTGCTTTTCCTAGACAGATCAAGGTATGACATCTTTGATAAATAACATCCTTTTTCCATTCTTTCAGATTGTCGAACCATTCACAGCACACTATGTGTTTGCATTGGGAGTGGCGAGATTTTTGGCCTGTGCCCATTGGGTACTTCAGGTTTGTTCTTCTGAAATATGAAATTTCTGTTTCATTGCAATAGTTAATTCTTGGAGAAGCTGCTTCTTGTACTGCTATCTTTAGCATAATAACATTAGAGGCTCTAGAGCTCTATGAATAATTTTTAGGTTTTCCAACTGTTATGGTACATATACCGTTTATTCCACTCCCGAATTCTAGAGATTCTCTTTTTCGTATTATCTTTCTGAAAGCTGGAAACTTCCATCCAATGTTATGGGCTTCTTAGATTACCATCATATCTTGTCACCCTCGGATATCTCATGAGAGTTTTACTGAGGATATCAGTGCACTTCATCCATTGCATATTTTAGATAGCTTCAGTCTCTGTTCATAGGAGATACTGTTCAAATGAGATATTACTTGGCTATGGTTGAAGTTTGATACAGTTTTCTCTTGTTTAACTATCTCTATTCCAGCTGAAAATAGGAGCATTCTGGCTTAAAAGTTCCATTTTAATGACTGCCGCTGTAGTAATTCTCGATTTATTACCTTCCACATTCTCCAGCTCTTTTTCTATTGCATATTCTTGGAATAGTTTGTAAGCACTAAAGATGATAAGCGCTCTTATACTAAGTGTGTTTTCCCTGTTGTTGGTCCCAATGGTTAACATACTTTGCAGCCAATAATGATTGATTGTTGCATCACTGAGTTTACAGTATGTTATGGAGTACTCATTTCTTATGGAGTACTCATTTCTTATATCCCATGTAAAATAGGTTCTAGACAGCCGTGGGCACTTACTGGTGGCACTGGGTTATGGGTTATGGCCTTCCATGGTTCTTATCTCCGAGATTGTCCAAACATTCATTTTAGCAGATTTCTGCTATTACTATGTTAAAAGGTCAGTCTGGGCTTTAATTTTGATTTTGCATATACTTAATGTTTCATCAACATGCATAATTCTCGAATCTTCTTACAGTGTGCTCGGAGGACAGCTTGTTCTACGTCTTCCCTCTGGGGTGGTATGAACTACGCATTGAGATTCAGATGAGGATGGTTATTCACTGTTCTTGTAGTCTTGCGCTCTCTACCTGTTTTATATTCCAGAAGAATGTTCTGGTTTACTTGTTATGGATGCACATCCAGCAGATTGCTTCTAGTAAGAATCAAGTGTCAGCAGCTTTGGTTGGATGTTTTTTTTAATGTATGCTTACAATGGGGAATGATATAGGATTTTGCAGCAACAATTTCTCATGGTATTACTCTCTCTCTCCCTCTCCCTCTCTCTCTCTCTCTTAGCGCACACGCACACAAATATTGGAGCTAATTTGCACAGCAAGTATTAAGTCAAATGGTGATTATAACAGATGTTGAACTTGGAAATGCAATCTTTTGAACTGTCTGAAGACGCAACATTTGTTGTATAATTTCTCAAATAAAAGCAGTCATCTCTCATGGAAACCTGTCTGGGCGATGAAACTGCAAAGATCGCTAAGATGATTAGTTCTGTTTGTAATTTTTTAGGATGTAAGTGTCCACAATTAGAGGGGGCTCTGGGTTTTACTCAAATAGTGAGGTTCCTCGCAAGAATACCTTCGAATGTAACCCCAGGCCCAAACGCCAGGATCAAGCCGAACTCATCATGACTCTGGTCGTCCTTTTTCATCTTCACGCTGTCTTCCAGCATATAATCAAGGACATACACAATGGTATTGCTACTGGCATTGCCGTAGTCCTTTAAAGCTTGCCTACTTGCCCTTAATTTATCGGGCAACAAGTCGAGTCTCTTTTCAAGTCGATTCAAGATTGCTGGTCCTCCTGGGTGGACTGCCCAGAAGAGTCTGTTATAGTCTTTGTTGGATAAACCAATAGGTTCCATCAACTTTGAGCAGAACCCCTCGATGTTATCTTCGATGATCTGAGGAAGCTCTCTTGCCAGTTTAAAGCTTATTCCCTCTTCTGTCAACCTCCCATCTATAATTTTTTCAGTATCTGGTAAGAAATGTTGAATGGCCGTATTAAGTTCGAAGAGAGGCTTCTCAATGCTTAAATCCGGGTCAGCCCCAATTATCATTGCTCCAGCACCATCGCCAAATAATGCAACCCCAACGAGATCATATGGCCTCTCGGCGCTCGGTGGCTTGTACCCAATAATGGTAGTTTCTGATGTAGCAAGCAAAACCCGGCTACCAGGATTGTTTTCCGCTATATCCTTTGCAACCCGAAGTCCAGCAACACCTCCAGAGCAGCCAACAAAGTAGAGCATGACCCGGCAGGTTTCTGGACTGAGCCTGATCCCCTTTGCAAGATAAAGGTCTCCACCTGGTAGCCGTACTTCACTAGACGAGACATAGACCAAGTGGGTAATGTCTGACACGGGTCTCCCCCACTTCTTGATGCAATCTTGCGACGCCTTGATGGCCATCTCTGTCACTGCCTCATTGCAGATGTCTAGTCTTTGCTTTACGGTGGGGAGGCCTTCCATGGCAAGCTCTGGATACTTCTCGAGTATCTCTTCGGACATGACCACGTACCTCGTTTTGACCGTGGTTGTTTTGCCTGAGAGAGCCACAGAGAAAAGTCAAAGAACATTACCTACCATATGGCAAGCATAGCTGTGGGCATGATAATAACGTGAAGGAAATCAAGGAGGGGAGTGTATCGAGAGTATCACATAGACGAGTCAGCTTCTGTTTGAGGTCAGGATCATCACAGTTGGTGTTCCTAAAATACCCATCAACCAGGAACTCCTGCATGACAAGCTGGTTAGGAAAAGCCTTGCCAAGGGCCAAGATGGTGGCTTTCCCAGGACCAGCCTTCTTACATGCAAAAGGTCCCTGAGCTCTCTCTCCATTCTCCATCTCTCTCTGTCTCCGTCACCTAAGTTAGTGCGCATTAGCGAGGGGGAGCTGTGCGGATGCCTTTTTACCTTGAAATGAAGCAGGCAGGGTGTGGTCCTTTAAATAGGAAACTAATGCGAAACTAAAAGTTACGGCTTGAGCTGGAGCAAATAAAATAAGCAAAGTAGGAGTGATGCCCTGTGGGGGAGATATGATTTGGATATGGTTTTAGTTGGAGGGCAAAGATTAGTTGAGAAGCAAGGCATACATGGGGGTCATGTTCAGTGATGTTGGTATGAATCCGTTATAGGCTACACAATTCTTTAACATGAACACCAATTCATACATGTCCCTTTGGAGTTAGCTACCACTGCTCTATCACCGGTTCTTTTAAGAAATAATGTAACGCAATATCCCAATGCAAAGATCGTCAAGAATAAAAATAGATGAGCGGCCTATGCAGCTTCACTTCTCAGAGCAAGAAGAATTTCATGAACTATTTTCTTATTTCTCAATCCTAATAGAGCAACCCCCTGATAAGCAGCTGCAAATTATCCAACGATCTGAAGGAACTTCTCCAAGAATTAGTGTTATCTCTTTGTAATGGAGTAACAAATTCCATCCTACCACATGTAAAATGGAAGAAACAACACTCTTAATTTAGTCTTCGGTAATTAGTTTACTTACAAAAGTTTGGTGTCATGTATAAATGATTTAGCAGTAAGATTACTCAACCTAAAAGAGACAGTTTACAAGAACTGAAGCAACAGCATAACATATTGGCAAATTCTGTTAGGAATTTTAAGAAATTTATTATCAGCCTCTTTCAAGAAGTAAATCCCAATGGTTGCAGGTAGAGTTAGTGAATACAGAAGGAACTAGTCTCCTGCAATTAAAGATATGATATTGGATGAGGAGTAGGGATAAAAAAGCTCAACACTCCTGTGCAGATTTGTGCCATCCCTGATAGGATCTGAGATGGATAAAAAATAACTCGAGAGTTGATAACCTGCAAAATTTATTTATGAGAACCACAAATTCACTAGTTTGAGAGTTAACGTGATTGTAGGCAGAAGTAACAAGTGAGGAATGGGATTTAGACTCAAGCTGCCATTAGGCAGCACTGGAAAATTGTGTGGAAGAGGCATTTGGCAGCTTTCCCCTCGAAATATATTCTTGGAGGAAAAGCCAACCATTCCCTAGAGTGAATGATTCCATGTCTTTCTTCAGTAGTATTTCTGTTGTGACCGAACCAGGTTGATCTTTGTCTGCCTGCAGAAGTTCGGTGTTGTAGTAGTCTATTCCCCAGAAGAGAGGAACCTCATCTGCAAATATTTTCCACAGATGCAAGATAAGCAATTGTCACATTCTTTTAGGTGTTCAAACTTCAAAGCCATATGATGTCATTAGTCTTCTGATCCATGAAAGTTCATTCGGCAAATGTGGAATGTCCATTAAGTTATTCTATTGGTTAAGATTTCTCTCCTGTCACTATGTGGTTATTTGGTATCCTAGTCAATCTAACTTATCCCAGAATAGTACAGAGACAAAATGATTAAATTGCTCTCTGAAAAGTCTGATTATCATAATTGGTTTGCTGACAATCTTCAAGAAGGTAAGTTAGCAGTCACCTTCCAATCTGACAGCTGGAATAGCTGAACTGTTGGAGCTATATGTTGTCACGGACAGGCCAAAACCAGGATGTTGGACCAAGACATTCCAGTTGAAGTAGTTTCACTAGTAATTATAGTTGAAGAATGTAAGTTTCACTCACCAGAGATCTAAATAGTTGTTCTTAAGGTGCCAGTAAACACGAATTGGGCAGATATGACTGGTGCATTGTACAATGTCTGTATCGCTTGAGGGCATCTGAGGCTGGGCAGTACCTTCACTGGTATATGCTCAGATGTAAGACACTTGAATTATCAGATTGGGGTGTGCTCATTTCTTCTTGGGGATGAGCAGTTGACAATGACTTACCTTATGCAGGAAGCAGTGTCTGGGCCTGCTGTAAATCCACAGCCGCATTTAGGACAAGAAGTGATGCCAGGGGTATAAAATGTTGACATGACGTACAGCAGACTGGTGCTTTGTTTGCCAAAAAGCTTGAATACACGCAAGTTGATTGCCATATTCCTGCACATCACAGTTTAGATGGCAACACTAGAGGCGAAATCAGGTAGGATTTGGTCTAGAAGCAAAGTTACCAATGATCCTATCTCAAAATTTTCAAAGGAGGAGGCCAAAAATTTCTGTGAGTGAAGCTCCTCCACACACGACACACTCAAAGCACGAGAACCCTCAACTAAAAATGTCGTTTTTAATCATTGTCAGCAGAACAAGGAAATGGTCTAACTTCTTAAGGCAGCCAGAAGCACCATACTTTGCATAGTGATCACTAACCATATATCCATCGGTCATCCACTTATAAATGTTGAAAGTTATTGTAATGCTTCCGTTTGAATCTATGGGGTCATAGCAATCTGAAAGCAGGTTTCAGAAAGAAGAAGAGCAACATGACCAACAGTATAACGACTACTGAACTTTGAAAGAGTAACAAATCAAGAATAGGCATTGTTACCTGATAAACCACACGAAGTAAGTACCATTGCAGACACCAGAACCAGTGGACTAATCCAACCAAGGACGATTAGCTCCATCTCCGCTATGAAGATTACCGAGTTACTGAGCGGTGCTGTTTTTACTCAAGAGGAAGGAACTTCAACGTGATATATTACCAGACAAAACATCAAGAAAACGACTCACCTAGAAGGATTCTGAGAGTCCCCTAACCTACAAAGCTACACCAGATGAGTTCTTTTCCAGGGCGTCTTTCTTGTTGCTCCCGGCTTCCGACACCCTTCTTGGACGGCACAGAGATGAGGATGATGTGTGATACCGCAAATGTTTATAGTATGATATAGTTCGTCATCTACTATGCAAGGAAAGACCAATAAAAAGGGAAAAGAAATTTAGTGGATGAACAATGAATGTGTATGTGAAAACCTAATCAGGCCTTGGCTTACGTAGTTCATGAGATTAGTGGAGTATTTTATGAATTTAAGGTTTACTTGCCTAGGTTGATTTTCCTTGTCATAGGAAAAGTGTCAAGAGGAAATGTGCCTCTAGCGAATATTTCCAACATATATAATTTTATATTTACGAAAACAAAATAATGTTCTGTTTGGGTTCTAGATTAGTAATGTTGGTAATGAATTCTTAATAATGTTGGTAGAATAGCCTATTGGTTAAGTACGCCTATGCAATTTACGTGTGACCTTAGGAATCTCCAGCCATCCATGTAATAGTAACATACTATTTGTGTTATAAGTTTTCTACTCAAATCTAAATAATAGGAGTGAGAACAGTGATTTGGGAGTGATATTAACAGTGCTATTAGAAGGACTTGTAAATTCGAAAAGATCTTGTTAATCTTTCGTAAGTCACAATCGTTTGCAAACGTAAAAAAGTAAAACATCGGGGAATAAAACAGTCAAGAACTCTGCTTCAACAAAACGAAGAAGACTCTCAAGAGCTCCCGGGTTTGCCGCGTCCGACACTGTCTCTGCGCGGATCGTGCGTGCTTGCAGGCCCACGGAGCAGCACCCACCGCCGCCGGCGACCGAGCACTCCGGCGAGTCCTCCGATGTGGCGCGATCAACGTTCATTTCGGGGGGGCCCTCCGCCGCTGGTCGCCGCCCCGCCTGAGGTACCCGCCGCTCACGAAACTCGCATGCTCTGTCACAGCCAAAACATCACAGAGAGAGAGAGAGAGAGAGAGAGAGAGAGAGAGAGAGAGAGAGAGAGGGTGATCGAGATATACTCTGCCGCTCGCGCTAAATGAGATTGGCGTCGGGGACGACGAGCGGAAAAGCCCGACCTTCCATTCCGCCCAATCTTTGCACTCCTATGGACATTTCTCCGCCGCCGCCTCCGCCTCCGCTCATTTCGCAGCGAGGTTCCTCTTCGGGTACGCTCTCATTCTACCTTTTAGACATCGCTAGCCTTGTGTATGGTTTCTTGCAAAAAAACTTGTTACTTTTTTCAGACGAAATTTTTGTTGCCCACAGTTGATACGAGTCCACGATGTGGCACCATAGTACGGTTCCTGCAATATATTTAGGGAGGTTGGCAAAATCAGGGCTTTTGGTTTTCGCGTGGAGATCGGGGTGCCACGTTGGTATCATGAGCTGTGAAGGTTTGACTTTGGTAGTCTCGCGGCAATGAAAGCTAGTAACTTGGGGTGATTATCTTTTGCGTCGCGATTGTTGTGTGTGTGGTTGTCGTTTATGGTCTGACTGAGAGTGATTAGGGAATGGAATGTCTGTCATTCACTCTGTCATGAATGTAGTGTGATTTGGTATTATTTGCAATGTGGTTAACTTGGTGTCGTGGGATATATACCAAATTTAGGGTCACTTTTAGTTGCTAGGCATTTAGTATCAATGCAAAATGCTTCAGACCCTAACTATGTATTCAGAAGATATGGGTTTTTTTGGCTTGGCCAAGTGTCGAGATGAATATCTCTGAATTCTTGGAGGTGAAGTGCAGAAAGTTAGGACTGTTCATTTCTTAATAATCAGAAGCTTTTGCTGCGCATGTTGTATAGTGCAAGCTGATGCTAGTGACTTTAAGGTTCATGTGAACACAAGTTACATGAACTGTCTTGTTGGCCTTCTCATAGTTTCTTGAGTCGGTGGTCAGTGATGTTTGCTTTCACTGCATATTCTTTTTATCTTCCTTTGGTATATATTATGAGGGATGAGCAGCTATTGGCCCCAAAAGAAAATGCATATGCATAATTTCTTATTACTTTGAGATATCAATGATTAAAAGTTTGACTCTGCTCAGCTACAATTTTTGCTAGTCTCTACTAGCCTTTTAGCTGAAATTTTCTTCCTTCTCTCCCTTATCCTTCATGATATCTGAATTATCATTCTTGTGCAGACTTTTAAGTTACCTGTTGCATACTGCGATTCTGGGACAGCATGGTCTGAAGATTATGTTTCTAGTACGCAAAGTAATTTCGAGAATATATTGCGTGACGAATCTCTGAAACACGCGCCAAGATATACAAAATAGGGATGAAGCCTATCTTTTCAGCTTTTGAGTTTAGGACATTTGCCTTGACTTTGTTATGGTCTTTTCTACAGTCCTATTTGCCACTTTTACAGTCTAGTATCCAGGGGGAAGAGGATGATAACTTCATGCAGGATGCCATGGAGCCAAGTAGATATGGTCATTCCCTTCAAAAATTCTGTCAAACAGATCATTCAGGAGGTGAGTGCGTATATGTCAAAGTCTTGAATGCGGTTAAGAACACTGTGATAGCTTTCCATACCATTCCTAAGTATGATTCTCTTTTACAGGCAGAGATAATTCTCGAGGATCTCATCAGACATGACCACAATCCTCATTTTGACTGGTTGTTTTGCCTGAGAGAGCGACAGAGAGAGTATTACCTAGCTTATGGCAACCATAGCTGTGGGCATTCCTTTGAGAGTATCAAATAGACGAGTCGGTTTCCATTTGAGGTCAGGATTATCACAGTTGGTGTTCCTGAAATACCCATCAACCAGGAACTTGTGCATGACAAGCTGGTTAGGAAAAGCCATGCCAGGGGCCAAGATGGGGGCTTTCCCAGGACCGGCCTTCTTCCTTGCAAAAGTTCCCTGAGCTCTCTCTCCATTTTCCATCTCTCTCTGTCTCCATCACTGAAGTTACTTAGTGTGCATTTGCGAGGGGGAGTTGTGCGGATGCCTCTTTACAATGAAATGAAGCAAGCAGGGTGTGGTCCTATCTATAGAAAACTAACCTGAAACTGTAAGTTCCAGCTTGCGCTGGAGCAAATAAAATAAACTAAGTAGGAGTGATGCCCTGTGGGGGAGATATGATTTGGATATAGTTTTAGTTGAAGGGAAAAGATAAGTTGAGAAGCAAGGCATACATGGGGGTCATGTTCAGTGATGTTGGTATGAATCTGGCAAAGTATAGGCTACACACTTATTTTTACATGAACGATATTCATACTTGTCCCTTTGGAATTAGCTACCACAGCTCTATCACCATTTCAATTTGAAATAACGAAACACGATATCTCAATGTAAAGATCGTCAAGAATAAAAATTGTTAAGAGGCCTACGCAGCTTCGCTTCTCAGAGCAAGAAGAATTTCATGAACTGTTTTCTTATTTTACAATCCTAATAGAGCAACCCCCTGACTAAGCAGCCGCAAATTATCCAATGGTCTGAAGGAACTTCTCCAACAATTAGTGATATGCCTTTGCAATGAAGTAACTGATTGCATTCTACCGACTGTATGTAAAAAGGAAGAAACTACACTCTTAATCTTGTCTTCGGCAATTAGTTTACTCACAAAAGTTTCGGTGTCAATTATATTTGCATTACCGAAGGTGCCTTGTGTGACACATATAAATGATCTAGCAGTAAGATTACTCGATCTAAGAAAAACAGTTCAGAAGAATTGAAGCAACAGCATAACATATTGGCAAATTCTGTCAGGAATTTATCAAATTTACCATCAGTCTCTTTCAAGTAGTAAATCCCAACAGTTACAGGCAGTGAGTACAGAAGGAGCCAGTCTCATACAATTAAAGATATAATATTGGATGAGGAGTAGGGATAAAAAAACTCTACAGTCCACAACAATCCTGTGCAGATTTATGCCATCCCTGATAGGGTCTGAGATGAATAAAAAATAACTCGAGATTTGATAGCCTGCAAAATTTATTTATCAGAACCATGAATTCACTAGTTTGAGAGTTAATGTCACTGTCAGCAGAAGGAATAAGTGAGGACTGGGATTTAGACTCAAGCTGCCATTAGGTAGCACTGGGAAATTGTCTGGAAGAGGCATTTGGCAGCTTTCACCATTGAAATATATTCTTCGAGGAAAAGCCCAACCATTCGCTAAAGTGAATGATTCCATGTCTTTCTTCAGTAGTATTTCTGTCGTGACTGAACCAAGTTGATCTTTGTCTGCCTGCAGAAGTTCAGTGTTGTAGTAGTCTATTCCCCAGAAGAGAGCAACCTCATCTGCAAATATTTTCCAGAGGGAGGGCAAGCAATTGTTACATTCTTTTAGGTGTTCAAATTCACAGCCGTATGATTTCATCATTCTTCTGATTCATGAAGTTCATTCGGCAAATGTGGAATGTCCATTAAATTGTTCTAATCGTTAAGATTTCTCCCCTGTCGATATGTGGTTATTTGGTGTCCTAGTTAATCTTAGCCCAAAATAGAACAAAGACAAAAAGTTTAATTGCTCTCTGAAAAGTCTCATGAATCATAATTGGTTTGCTGACAATCTTCGAGAAGGTAAGTTAGCAGTCACCTTCCAATCCGACGGTTGGAAGAATTGAACTGTTGAAGCTATATGTTATCACCGACTGGCCAAAACCAGGATGTTGGACCAAGACATTCCAGTTGGAGTAGTTTCTCTTGTAATTATAGTTAGAGACTGTTAGTTTCACCCGCCAGTGATCCAAATAGTTGTTCTTAAGGTGCCAGTGAACACGAACTGGGCAGTTGTGATCGGTGCATTGCACAACGTCTGTATCGCTTAGGGCATCTGACTGAGGCAGAGCAGTTCCTTCACTGGTATATACTCATATAGTAAGATACTTGAATTATCAGATCAGGGCGTGCTCTTTTTTTATGGGTATGAGCAGTTGACAATGACTGACCTGATGCAGGAAGAAGTGTTGGGGCCCGCTTCTTTACATCCACAGCTGCATGTAGGACAAGAAGTGATGCGAGGGTTATAAAATGTCGACAGTGACACACAGCAGACTGGTGCTTTGTTTGCCAAAAAGCTGGAATATATGCAAGTTGATTTCCATGTTCCTGCGCAGCACAGTTTAGATGGTAAGACTTAAGGCGAGATCGGATAGGATCTGGTCAAAATTACCAATGATCCTATCTGAAAATTATCAAAGGAACAGACCAAAAGTTTCCGTAACCGAAACTCCTCCACACACAACACACAAAGCATGAGAACCTCAACGAAGAATGTTGTTTTCAATCATTTTCAGCAGAAAAAGGAAATAATCTACCTTTTTAACGCAGTCAGAAGGACGAAGAATGACAATACCTACTCCATTCAGGGTCATTTATCTGTCATGAAGGGCTCAGGTACAATACAAAAGGATAAATGCTCAATCATGGTATCGACTTTTGACCAAAAAAAATTAATGGTATCAATGATCAGAATCCAGGTACCTTGTCCAAGAAAAGTGCATTTTTCATCTCATCTACCCCATTTTCATACACAGAAACTAATTGCAAGGAATACTACTGCTAATATGCCCCATATCAGTAATCTATCTATCACCAACACCAGGCATATCAGCCCTTTGGCAATGGGATTCTTTCTATAATAGTTGTGTATAGTTCCTCACAGCAAGTAGTACTTACTGAAAACCTGAACTTCTCTCCTCCCACCAATATCCGAAGAAACTGTCGGATCAGTGTCGACCAGTGAGCCACACGTGTAACCAGGACCTGGTGCCATCAGAGTAAGATTTAGAGGTGCATGCCCAGTAGAGCTTCCCTTCAAGTTTCCAACTTGAATTTCAAAAGAAGAGAATGACTTGGAAGGGTCTATAGCCCATGCTGACAGGAGGCCGCCGTGGCAACAGTCTTTTGACCTGTTCTCTGGTGAAGCCTCTGGTATGAGATCGAGGATCACGGGATTTTTCTTGCAAGAGTGAGGGATTTGGAACTTGAATGATGAGCAATTCCCTTGTTGTGCGGCGAAAGCGCCTGACATCGACCATATAACTTCATCCCTAGCCCACGTCCATCCTAACTTCCAACCTGGTTTTTCAACGTGGCGATACTGGTGGTAGTTCTGGATTGTCACTCTCGCCTGAACAAGAAGAATATATTAGCCACAGAGAGGAGTTTCGCCAGGTGAAGTCCTGTAACATCCTAGAGTTGCAGCCTGCCTTCTATATGAAAAGTGACCACATTGCATATCCATTGTAAAAGTTTTCCCATACGGATCTGTGACAGGCTATCCAGAAACAGCAGATGGTATCGCTATGCTGCACCATATGCAGAAGGCAAAGATTGCACAGTGTGACTTCAAGTTAGCATCACTCCAAGTAGAGCAGACCAAATAGTATTTTTTTTTTCATCAGAGACCAAATAGTATTCAATCTTAGAAGAAAACGTGACTTAAAGATAATTTCCTGGCATGTACTCAGAAAAGTTCCTTGGAGGATGTCCGAAACTCATCTTAGTAATTGTAGGATAAAGTACCAAGAGCAGTGTTGAGCATTGCCAGAATCCTAAGCAGAAACCAAATCACAGTTCTTGAAATATTTAGTACTTTGCATAGGGATCACTAACCATATATCCATCGGTTGTCCACTTATAAATGTCAAAAGTTACTGTAATGTTTCCGTTTGGGTCCATGGGATCGTAGCAATCTGCAAGCAGGATTCACAAAGAAGAAGAGCAACATGACTAGATAACAATTACTGAACTTTGAAAGAGTAACAAATGAAGAATAGGGATTGGCACCTGATAAACTGCACAAAGTAAGCATTATTGCAGACACAAGAGCTAGAGGACTAATCCGAGCGAAGATTCTTAGCTTCATCTTTACTATGAAGATTACCAGGTACCGAGTGGGGTGCTGTTTTGACTCAGATGAGGACTTTAGAGACTCCGTCTTATTATCAACAATGAGAAACCCACCAACTTTATTGAAAAGACCATGCCCAGTTGGAGCAAAACAAGAATCATAGGAAACTTCAACGTGATATTACCAGACAAAGACTCATCTAGAAAGACTCCTGATAGTTCCCTTCCTACTAAGCAACGCCAGATGAGTTCTTTTTGAAGGCGTCTTTCTTGTCGTTACGAGCACCCGACATACTTCTTGGACGGCACAGAGATGAATTTGATAATGATGTCGTTGCTCAGGCCGGGGGAGGTTTACCAACAGTTTTCCCGTCCCCCGCGGTTTGACATTACCCCCGTTTTACGTCTGGGGGTTGTCTCCGATCAGACGGCCTTTGTTTAAGGTCCTTAGGTTTGACATTACCCCCGTTTTACGTCTGGGGGTTGTCTCCGATCAGACGGCCTTTGTTTAAGGTCCTTAGGTTAGACCAGCAGATGTTTATAGTATGACACAGTTCGTTATCTACTGTACAAGAGAAAACCAAAAAAAGAAAAAAACTATACGCTTATACTACAAAAATATGGGATGTACACAACCAATATATATATATAGCGGGGGGCTCGGCGGTGGGTTGCCGGGCCAGTCTCCCTTGAGGTTTACATTTAAATAGTGGCTTGCGACGACGTTCGATAGTGCCACCGGGCATCGGAGGGCGGTGTGACCCCGAAGGGTCTCCGGCGGTCCTCGGTCACCCAATATATATATATATATATATATATATATATATATATATATATATATATAAGTATATGTATATGTATATTTATATTTATATAAGATGCAAAATCAAATACACTACATATAAAATGAGTGTGAAAAAAACCAATGGGATTCATTAATTTAGTGGATGAACAATGAATGTGTATGTGAACAACTAATCATGCCTTGACTTATTTAGTTCATGAGATTAGTGAAGTACTTTCATGAATTTGAGGTTCACTTGCCTAAGTAAATCTTCCTTGAGGAAAAGTGTCAAGACAAAATGTGTCTAGTGGATATATAAAACTTCGTATATTGACGAACGCGTCTAATTTTGTGTTTTGTAAAAACAAAATAATGTTCTTTTTAGGTCTAGATTTGTAACGTTGATAATAAATTCTAACTAATGTCGGCAAAGTAGTGCAACTAACAACCCATTGGTCAGATAAACTAATGCAATTTACGTACAACCTTAGGAACTTATAATCAATTCAGTAGTAACTTACCAATTATGTTATATGTTTTTTATGGGAAAATTTTCCAAAAAGTCATAAACATATTATACTTTTATCAATTCAATCATAAATTTTTTAATTGTACCAATTGAAACATAAATATTTTTCACGTTGTGCCAATTGAGTATATCCGGTCAATTTTGCTGAAAATCCTTAATTTGGATTCTGGTTGTCCTATATAGCATGACTGGCATTAATGTAGACAATTTTAAATATAATTTTAATATTTTTTGTTCTTTTTGCCCTTTTTTTCTTTTCTTCCCTTCTTCTTCTAGTTGGTTGTCGAGTCTCGGGTGAGCCTTGCCCATCCCTGGTGAGACTTGACCTGGCCTAGTGATGGCAAGGTCAACCTCACTAGTGGCTAGTGAGGACATGCTTTGCCAAAGGCCGACGATTGGCTAGATGAAGGAGGGAAGGGAAAAAAAAAAGAAAGAGAAAGAAAAGAAAAAAGGAAAATGAAAAAATAAATAATTTAAAATATCATTAGAAATTATTCACGTTAGTGCTCGCCACGCAATGTAGAACGGCGGACTTCTACGTCAACGATTTCCGGCCAAAATTAGCTAAATGAACTCAATTGACAAAATATGAAAATGTTTATAGCTTAATTGTCATAATTAAAATATTTAGAATTAAACTGACAAAAGTGCAATAGGTTTAGGGCTTTTTAAATAATTTTTCCCATTTTCTACTCAAATCTAAATCATAACAGAGAGAATAGTAATTTAGGGGTGAAATTGATAGTACTATTAGAGGGACTCGTAGATTCGAAAAATTCCTAATAAATTATGTTATAGATTTGCAGTGGTAAAATATTTATTTCTTTCATAATTTACCACTGTAAAACCGACACTACTAATGAAGTGCGTCAACATTTTGAAATTCACTTTCAAAGGGACTTGTGAGTTTTAAATTTTTTTATAATATTGTACTATGAATTTGTAGTGGTAAAATACTTATTTCTTTCGTAATTTAGAACCGTCAACAAACATTGCTAATAAAGTATATAAACATTTGGTAATTCACTAGTGGAGGGAATTGTAAATTCGAAAAAAAACATTTTAATAATCTATCTTGAATTGAAAATGTAAAAATACTAGGGTTAATACCATGAAAAACTTTAAATTATTTTACCTGTGACAAATTTATCATAAACTAATTTTTTGATAATAAAAAATTCCAAACTTGTACACTTATGATAAATTTACCTTCTGTTTATGGAGGTAAGTAACAGTGATAGTTGATAGGTATATCAATTTTGGGTTTTACATTCCGTTTGTCATAAATGTATCAATTTGTCAAATGTATTAGTTTGAGGAGATAAATGCGTACTAGTTTAGGGTTTTTAATGATAAAAAATTAGGTTAGGGCAAATTTATCTTATGTGTATCATTTTAGAGTTTTTCGTGATATTAATCTAAAATACTAATCAACTTAGCAAATGAAGAGTCTACATTTTGTCATTTTCGGCAAGAAGTCAACACTTATTACAATGGTTGCGTGAGGGGCATAGCGAAGCTTGGCTTGCTGATCTTTCTTAGCCATTCTCGCTCGTGTTTTCTATAGAAAATTCGACATGCCTAGGAAACTCATCCCCACTCGTTTTCATGACAAGGTTTGCAAATTTTTAAAGCGAAGAGGCACGCTTTGCTCGAGCAGATGCTTCCAGGATGATAAGTTTCATAAATTCTAGGAACCCTCCTCATTCTCTTCACAGTAAAGAGAGCCATTCGGACTCGTGTCGTTCCCTAGATTTGAAGCATTTACGAAACCTAGCGTACGAATTACTACAAGAATATCCCGCACATTCCCGAAACCCCCCGCCATTTTCTAGGCAGACCAGACCCAACATATTCGGATATGTTTTCCCCCTTGCTCTTACCCGTTCAGCTTTGCCAACTGGTGTGGAACATCCTATCCTAGGTCATAGGTTGATGTCTCCTAAGATTGTTTACTTGATTAAACTAATGTTCCATTAAGATTTAAGGACTGCGCATAGTATCCGGTATTCGGAGAGGTAGGGTAACATGTGCAGTACGGAAGTATGTGACTGAGGATCGAAACAATCTTCGATAGGGACGATCCACCCTGGTCCCCTATGCGAGAACGTGGTGCTCTATGCATTCCGTTTATCGAGCCTAATCAACAAGGATTCGGTGCTTATGGCTCGCAATCATCTGCCATCTTTACCTGATTAGGACCGTGCAGAGTTCATCATCTGGCATGTCAAAGATCTTGTAATTTAAACGTGCAAAGTAATTATGTCCTCATAAAATTCAATGGACAAAAAAAGGTCTCAATTTGCACGAAAGTTGACACCCAGTCGCCATTTCTTTTCCCCTATTTATTGCCGGCTAACTCATCCGGCCAATCAATAGGGATGCCCTGCTGGTTGGTGAACTTCCTAGGGTCTATGCCACTATCAAGCTGCTTTCTCATGATCATAGGTCCCTCCCACATTGCCTGTTGAATCTCTGCCAACCACGTAGTTTCTTGGTGTCAGCAAACGCTTTTAGCTCTCATCAGGCCCTTTTGTGGTATGCAGCATACCCCAGATAGTACAGAAATTAAATATGCAAATGAGATGAGCTGTTTAGGTTTGATGATGTCATGGAACTAAAGCTGTAAAGATCCAATCCGACTAGGGCGGAGAGTGGTAGGGCTAGAGGGCTCGAATAAGAAGTGATTTTTAAAAGGCTTTTAGGACGATGAAAAGAGTAGGAATGAATCGAATTACATACTAAATATGGGGAGAGCATATCTGAAATATATATGTGAAAACTGAAATTAACTCGTGAATACGTCTTTTAACTTAACGACAAATTTTACTTTGAAACTAAATACTACAAGGATTGGTAACCTCCCAAGAAAGTATTTCCTTATAAGCCAAAGGATAAAAAGATGAAGCTTGGTATCAAACAAGCCAAAATAGATAATAACTTGAATAAATTAATTCAGGGATGTCACAAAAGCATGCATACTTGTCATGAGATCTATAATTTTTGTGCAATCATCTTTGTACACAACCTAGAAATGCAAGTTTAGTTGAGGTAGTCCTAAGTAGCTTGGGTTTGACATGGTGATGCATGCCGAGATAGACAAACTAGCAAGGCTTTATTAGGCACCTAAACAGTTTTACAAGATATGGTTAATGCTCGTAAAACTAGACATAAAGCACTCATAATTACACATTGCACCATTATACACAATCGCGTCTAGTCGAGCTAGAGTTTATCTAGCTATTACCTTTCGAGTCAAGCTCGAGTAGGATATATAATACTTATCAAAGCTCAAATCGAGTTTCATAGTGCCCTCGATAAACTTTTTTATGTAATGACCCGATTTGATTGGGGTGGGGAGTAGTCGCCAGGACTAAAGGGCCTAGACAAGGAGTAGCTCTTAACAAACTTCTACGATGACGAAAGGGGTAGAAATGAACCGAACTATGCATCGAATAGGGAAAGAGTGATTCGGAGATATATGTGTGAAAATTAGAATTAACTCACGGATGCGCCTTTTAACGTGATAATTAGTTTTGCTTTGAAACTTCAAAATTAAACGAGCCTAAGCGAGGTAGCACTAAGATGGGTGACCTTTTGGGAAAGTGCCTGTGTATATGTCAAAGGACAAAATCATGAGATTCGAAATGGGACGGGCTAAAATGGATGATAACTCAAATGAGTTAATCTAGGGACGTCAGTCTTTATATCTTTATTCACCGGAAGCATTGTAGTGGCTCCTTGTGCTCTAAATTGCTTCTCTAAATGCGGAACACATCTGACGGTTTGGGTCTTTAAAGCAATAACAAATGTCAACGTGAATCAGCTGGACACTAACTGCAAGTAGTTGCCGATATTGCTGTTAGATATACATCAATTCATCCGAATTGAATGCCCGATCCAATGTTTTCAATCACAGTACCCGTAGTAAATGCTCCTCGCACTTCATTTCGAGCTATATTTACACAGCCGAGGTGAAGCCCGGTCTTGGGAAAGTGAAAGAAATCCAGGGATGGCTGGACATGGAGTCGTTGCAGGAGATGAAGAGAGCGTTCTTAGCGGAAGCAGAGTCCAGCCATTCTCTTCCCCAATGTAAGCATCGAAGTGTTCCCTGGCTACTCTGCAAAACATCAATTTGGCACATTCTTTTGAGTGTCTCTTCGGTGATGATTGCGTTTCAGCATTTTGGTCCATTCAATGAATGTCTTGATGCGAATTTGCAGGGAGGAACGGGGGAACGTGAAGGACATAGGAAGGCATAAGCCCACTTCCCTGTCTGAGATCTTGGGCTTGAAGGACTTCTTCTCTTTGGAGGTCAGTATGTGCTTATAGCTTATGTACTCCAACATTCTCCCTCAATGTTTGAAAGAGAAATGATTCCTTTCGGAAATTTTGTAACTCATGTCGAAATTGCCAGGTATGGCGAGCGTCGGTGGCGGAGCTCCTAGGCATGGCGGTGCTCGTGTTCGCCTTGGACACCATAGTGATCTCCTCCTACGAGACCGAGACCAAAACGGCGAACCTGATCATGTCGTTCCTCATCGCCATCACCGTGGCCGTCCTCCTCCTCGCCGCGTCACCCGTCTCCGGCGGCCACATCAACCCCGTCATCACTTTCACTGCCGCGCTCGCCGGCCTCATCTCCCTCTCGAGGGCCGCCATCTACATTCTGGCCCAGTGCGGCGGTGCGGTGCTCGGTGCGCTCGCGCTTAAGGCCGTGGTCAACAGCAAGATCGAGCAAACCTTCTCCCTTGGAGGCTGCACGCTCAACATCGTCGCACCCGGCCCAGAGGGGCCCGTCACGATCGGGCTCGGGTTGGTCCAGGCCCTATGGCTCGAGATTATCTGCACCTTCGTGTTCCTATTCATGTCGATCTGGATAGCCATTGATCATCGCCAAGCGAAGGCCCTGGGCCGGGTTCTCATCTTCAGCATCATCGGGGTGGTGGTCGGGCTCATTGTGTTCATCTCGACCACCGTCACCGGGACGAGAGGCTACGCCGGAGTGGGGATGAACCCGGCAAGGTGTTTGGGCCCGGCCCTTGTGAGGGGAGGCCATCTTTGGAGTGGGCATTGGGTGTTTTGGGTCGGGCCGGCCATCGCTTGTGTGGGATTCTATCTCTACATGAAGGTCGTTCCAACCAAGCATTTCCATCATGCCGAGGGTTACAAGTACGATGTGTTGAACATTTTGAAGGCCTCATTTGCTTAGAAATGAGACAGGATGTTTCACGAAACTCCAGATAATCAGTCTTTGATTCCGTGCACCTAAATTATGGAAAAAAAAAATGGTAATTGTACTTTGCATTAGGAACTAGAAATGTCAAAACACAGACTCTTTGAATCTGAATGTGATGGTTGTACTTATTTTTAATGAGCTGGGTGTTGCTGGAAAGTTCGGAATTTAATGTGATTATGACTTTGGAGAAATTGTGCCAATCATTCAGTTATGATTGTTATATTTGCTAAATTAATTTATTAGTCATATGGTATTGATGAACTTTAATCCCCAAAAGTTTTGAGTTTTGTTTTTGCTTGTCGAAATTAAAATCGGAGACTCAAATTCGAGGTCGCGAAATAAATGATTTTTTCTCGAGAAATCGGTCTGAAGAAACCATCAGGAAGGGCCTATTATTCCATGAAGTTCTAAATTCGAGAATTATCTGTTTGAATATAAGACTACAAATCTGGAAAAACTAACTTGATCAAGTTCTCACGTATTGTGTACGTAAGCAGACGGACGTGTACTCTATCACGACCGCAAAGTTTGATTTTTCTGAAAGGTTAATATCATTAAAAAAAAAAATCCTAATTAATATATTTGTGGCAAATTTACTAAAAACTATTTTTTTACCATAAAAAATCTCAAATAGATACATTTGTGATAAATTGATAGTTACGGATGTTCTAGTTTTGGGTTTTACTCTTCATTTGTTAAAGGAATACAAATTTGTGATTTTCCGTAGTATTAATTAAATTTAACAGAACCTACAATGTACTAGTTTGGATTTTTTGTAAGAAAAAAATTAGTTTGGAGTAAATTTATTATGTATACCAATGTAGAGTAAATTTGTGAATGATGTATCAATTTAGGATTTTTTGTAATTTTAATCATTTTGTGAAGGTGGAATAGGATTTGGGGGCATGTGACACAATTATGTCTAGTACAAAACAAATAAAGTTCAGAGGGTAATTTAGAATTGCCTAACAATTCAGGGGGCGAAGAGTAACTTTCCCTTGTCACTCTTCATCCACCATTCAACATCACTATTCCTGTTGCAAGCTCGTCTGCATTATTTATCCATGGCGTCATCTGTCCCGGCACCAAAGGATCTGCCACCAGCTATGCGCGGTGCCTAGCCCGAGGAGATGCAGACACCGTCCGTGGATTAGGTGTTTTTCAGCTGGGACCAAACTTTTAACCTCCATCGTTTGGTTTTCGTCAACGCGTGACCAGTGAACTTTGCAGCTTCTGATTTCGATGCTGTTGAAGTTAATCAGCTGCTTAGACTGAGAGTTGGATCGCAATTGATAGTAGGATACGGATGAAGTTAGAACGCATCCATGGCATATCGTTGCAACTTCATTGATGGGTCTGAAAAAGACACATCCGAAAACATGATTTGAACATGAGCACTGATGCAAGTTGCATGTTCCTATCCACTTTCTCCTTCTGGGTTGATTCTTGAAGCAAGTGAAATAACTGATGTTTTCTAAGACGAGTAATCCTCTTTTCCAGACAGGAACTTCATTAGCACGATAATACAGACTACAAGAGTACGTTATTTACGTCAACACACATACGTTAATAGCATCACGCTGCCGCTTCTCCATCCCTTTTTCTTCCTCTATATATAAGAGACCTGACAACCTAGGAAGACGCCTGCAGAAGTGACGAGGAAGAATCGAGGGGCTCGTGCACGACAGAATTTGATGAGACCAAGACGGGATTGGCCTCTAGTTGCAGCATGACGCTCCCCAGTATCTCCGTGAGTATCTTCTTGAACTCATCTTCCTTCACAATCTTCCCATCGTCCGCGTCCATCATCTTGAACGCTTCATTCACGATAGTGTCCATCTGCAGCATCATCAATGGGTCAGTTTTCCTCTAGTGCACAGGAACCAAGGCATTATGGAATTGGAATCTATCGTCAGCAGAGACCGAGCAGTCTTTCATTCAGTTCGGTACTCTGCAATCACACTTGGTTTAAAGCTCCCTTTTGGGATGGCCTAGTTAGGTTTCGGATGGAGGAATGTACACATATAGGTGAATGCACTTGTGTGCGCACGGAATTGCTAATCTTTGGGTCGATAGCCAAATCTCGGGCTGGCATTGTTGAATGAAAGGACGATGTATTCTTGGTTAAATCTGATGCTATAATCCTGTGATAACATTGATTTCTCTAAACTGGACAGTCAGTTCTATCACTTTGCTTATTCTTATTTGGAGGTGATCAATTTGTTATACTATTCCATCATACTTGATACAGGTGACCCTAAATTGGAGCCAGATTACTTGTGATCAGGGCTTTTTGAATTTTCTGCCACTGAAATGACATTTTGGTTTCAGAATTCACGGGAAAGATCACTAACCTGATCAACTGCCCCGTATGGAGGTAACCCAGCTGAAGGGGCCAATGCATCCAATGCCATGCGCAGATACTCCTTTGAAATCTTCCCATGTTTATCTTTTGGCACATTCTCTATGGCTGCATTTAACGCCTGTAAATGCAGAAACATAAGGTATGTTAATTTCCCAGTTTCTGTCTGATGTCTAATTACCAGAAAGAGAAGGGAAGAAATGTATGTAGTAGCTTGTTCGAAGAAAGCAGCGACCTTGTCTAATTCGAATTTGTTTGACAACAGTCTCTTAATTCCACTTCCATCAAAGGTATTCTCGCTGTGAGCAACGATCACAGGCTGCTCCTTAAGATGTTGAGCCACTCTCTCTGCTACTTTCTTGAATTCCACCAAGAATGTCTCTTCAGATGCAGGCTTGTCTAAATTATTATCTGCTCCAGACTGCAAAGCCGGTTCCACAATGTTGCTCACGACCTACACAAAAAATAACTGTGAGAAGAAAATTGCACCATACCAAAAAGGGAGAATTTCAACAGTAAGAAGCGACTAATATCTTGCAGGATGACTACATTTTCCATATTTTCTTTGCATATTCAGCGCTTTTCAGCCAGGGATGTTTTAAAGATACTTCTGAGGCACGATAAATTATGTTAAGTCATTAAGAGACCATCCAGCTATCTAGTGAATCTGATCTCAAGTACCTCAACTGGATTCATTTTGAGTTCTTTCTTCCCTTGTTATTTTTGCCACTTCAGTTTCTTACTTGGCTGCACTTCACAGGAAAGAAAAAGAACGAAAGAGAACATGGGAGGAAGAGGAAATCAGAGTAGAAAAATCAATTACCCAAGCGTCCCAACACGGGGGCATCCCTTGTTCGACTGTTAATTTCTCCAAGGCCTTGACAATGCAATCTCTAACTGATCCATCGGGCACTTCTAACTGCGAGTATATAGAGACCATTTCCGACTCAAAACTCGGGCCATTGACAAACTCTAAGAGGTCCTCCCCATCGATGCGGAGGATAACAATAGGGTCTCTCTTCAAGCCAGCCGCCATGCCCAACAGAATGTCAGATAGCACCTCCTTAAACTCAGTCTTGTTCACTTTCTCTTGTTTTCCATGTGTGAACTCATTCAGAACCTGTAACAGCAGCCAAACAAAGCTGAGCAATGGTTCTCCTTTCAGGTCAATCAGCCTTTACAGAAGCAGAAATCAAAGATAAATAGATTTTCTAAGAGTGCCCATGACACATGTCCACATTTTCTTTCGCTTTTAGTTGTGCTGCCATGTTAAGCCAGCTTTATACTTCTTCACAAGTTTCATTAGTTCTTCCAATTCACAAGGCACATGTCTTTTCAATTTTATAATTACGTATGGCAAGGTTCTTTTGCCTTAAGATGTTAAATTGTTGCCAAGAGCTCTATGATCTTCCCTCGCCTTTTCCCCTATTGACACTCCTTTCTTCCTCTTGAGATGTGTTGGGTCATTCAGGCCGGGAAGGTGCTGGTCGTGGCCCACCCAAAACTGTTCAATTTTCATCATCCTTTCGTGTCATCCCTAACATTTTTTATTTGGCCCAACCTGAATTGTCATCCTGTCTTTGTAGTTCCTAGTTATCTCCTTACCTTTCTGCATCATCACTACTTTCAGATCGAGAGAGCCAAACACGTGCCGTGCCGTGCCGTGCCCTGCAATGGTTAGGAACTGAGCAAGGTCGTCTCTCGCTCCGCGATCGGCATAAGAAAAGATGCCACACCACTTCCCACATTTATCACGCGCTTAACAGTAGCAGGTATACTGAAAAAGAGATGGCAAATCGTTTTCCATTTTTTATTGTCTTTCTTTGCACAGTATTGCTTTGTTCCCACTGTCCCCACCACCACCGGTCCACCACCACAACCACCGTGGCCACCACCACCACCACCACCACATTGGCTTAGGACCCAATCATATCAATCCATCATGCATAGCACATATTCAGGATGATGATGATAGAACTCGCTCGCACAACTACTTTCTACAACGTTCGTCACTAGATTCCTGTAGAAAGCGGTAGAAAAGAATAAAAAGTCAAGAAAGGGTACTCCAAAAGCCCTCCCAACTCCAAAAGCTTAGACCCCACCACACCGACAGAAGCAAGTCATAGGCTGGGGGGCGTGGATCTCTCTAGACTTAATCGCTGCAAAGTACATGATTTCAACAAATTGTTAACAAGGATTCGGTTGCTAAGTCACCCATTGCGCCTCAACTAAAATAATTACAACCTCCCGCCCGCTAATACTTTCCTTATTTAATCACGTCTAGTTGCGTTTAACAAGTGTTTCATGCACTTATTGACGGAACCCTTTCGAGAATATTCATTTTTCAGCAGTACCCATCAGAAATAAGGGCGAACCCTCGTCAACATTTTGAGAATTATGAATGTAGCAGCAGTCACATTGCGAAGGACTCATCCGAAACTGTTTCGTCTCGTCTGAAGCTAGGCACGGGTGACAACTAGTGCAGGAGGGTCATCTTAGAGACAAAGCAACAATTTTTTTCCTTTTCTATGGGGGATCAGCACATCGACAAGATCAGAACGAAAATTCCATCATCAGCTGATCTAATCCCGTCTCTTTCTTTTTCGTTTATTAGAAGAGACAAAGGGACTGGTCAGCATTATGTATGTGCCTCATCACGAGCTGGAAAGTCAAAAAGCATACGTGACATTATCTTCGTGCTTATCTCCTCCACACGCTTCATAAAAGGATCACATTCGTTCTCCCTCTACACCGGCCGTCCGCGCCCATGATCAGCACTCAGAAGATGCCTCAAAACCTCAAATTTTTCCACCGATACATTTTCATGACAATTAAGTCGGCAATTCTAGATAATTTATGTGAATTCTTACTGAATCGCCCAAAACCGGATCCGAGCAGGTTAACTTAAGCACTGGTAAACCACAAATTACGCACGCGACGCCAGGTACTAATCCTCGAATTTTAACGGGACCTAAAGCTCGAACTTGGTTCATCGCTCCGAGTTACAAAACTAAACAGTCGATCATATCACATCCTCTTGAATGATCTTAGGGACAAAACGTTACATTGCAGAAACTCTCTGTTTCTCTTGGAGGCCTCTTTATAGTCTAGAACCTTACCTGCCCGATTGGTATAAACTAGGACGTCGATTTCATAAACGGGGGAGCTCATGGTACTCGATGAAACACACCCGCTGGGAGAGACCTTGCCTCAGTGCATCGGGCCGAATCGTTACTCATGGATTATGGATGATAAAATTCTACCGTGAAACTCCAACAGTATGATGACGATGAAGGGTGCCTTTCCAAGGACAGGTCTAAGGTTTGTGTGACAGAAGTCGATATAGTAAACGAGTGCAGAAGAGAAAGAGTGCGACCGGTGCTGACCTCGGAGTAAATGTGATCGGAATCCGCGGAAGAGCCCTGCGCAGGCAAGCCGAGGGCGGCACCAATGTCGGCGACGGCGGGTTCGAGCTCCTTGACTGAGAGTTGGCCGTCGTGGTCGCGGTCCAGCTGCTCAAACTTATGATCCACGAAGTTGGCGAAAACCTCCTCGTTCTCAACCAACTTCATTATGTTGGAACCGTCCAGAACCTCCCCGCTGCTCCCGCTTTTCATCTGCCCTTCCATTGGTTGTCCTCGAGCCTTTCTTGTGAACTGCCCCGCTCGTGAGGTCGTCTCGCTTTCCGGCGCGCCTTTCGAGCCTCTCGTGAGTTCGGAGCTCGCGCGTGTGATCGGATGAACTGAGCTGCTGAGTCTCAGGATGTTGGAGGGGTTGGAGGGGTGGGATCAGTTGATGCCGTCACGGGCTTGTCTGAGAAGTGTAGAATGAAGGGGGCTAACGGGGCTTGCTATCTGCTCTTTAAATAAGGAGAGCTGAAAAGAGAGAGAGAAACTCCTCGACGTTTAGCCAAAAGATTAGGAGGAAAGAAAGGAAAATGACGGTAGAATTGTCTATATGGCTTTGGTTGGCTGAGTTTTTATATCCGGTTGGTTTTCAAAGAATGCTCGTGCCAAAAAGAAATGTCAAAATAACTCATGCCCCGGAGCGCAAGCAATCCAAGTGTTACCCTCTGATTATGCTTTACTTCATCGGTGACATCAGCCTGATATTTTAAATATCTAGGTCTCGCGCAAAAACACCGATTAACGAAAATGATGCGACAAATTCTTAATAAATGAATACTCACGGTTTTGTTTGTTACCTTTATTTTATGGACAGTCGAATCGGATTGATATTATATGTGCTGTAACGGATTTTAGTTTCTAATAGGATAGGAGAAGTCAAGAAATGTCGAGAAAGTAAAGAATATAGGACAGATTTGTGAACAAAATTATATGACATGGGTATCAGATTCGGGTGCTTGAAGTTAATTGCGTTGGTTGGTCTATCAGTCTCCATATGATAAGCCGACCTTCGGGTTTAATATTGTACTGTGCACTAGTTTAATCAGAGGGGAAAAGTTCGTGGAAAAAAGAGTTAGGAACAAGGACCAAAGTGGGGAACCTTCGAGAGGGGGGGAGAAGGTTGGGAACTTCGAATCGAATTGGCCACTAATCGAACATGTGGCTGAGACACGTGGGACGGTTTGGAGGATGTGTGAAATAAAGAAATAGAAGGATAGAGGCCCGCCCCCAAATGGTCGGCCCTGACACTCTTGCACGACTCGTAACGTAGCATCACATCACGACCCGTATCTTTGGCCTGTTCCGCTACGTGGCTCCTGCCTATCCCACGTTTGACTTACAGGAAATCATTGGGAAGAGTCAGTCGCCCACCGCCCAATGGCATTCGTACAACGTTGCCAATGTTCGAAAGAAAATATCAGATGGAACGACCGGCTTTCGATGGTTACTTGGAACTAATTTTTAATTTTTATGCACATTTGTTTGCGTATAGAGTGATGCTACTTCGACTGTCTTCATGCAGAATTTTTTCTTATGGTTGAAAGTGAAAGGATTTCTCTCTCTGTCGAAATGCCTCTAGTCTTGTCCTAGATTTAGATTGCCTCTAGCAAGAAGGAAAATGAAGAAAAGAAGGAAAAGAAGACTGTGTCATCTTATTGTGCTGGCTACCTACTTCCTATGAGTTGCTGCTCTTCGCCGTTTCAGGCGATTCGTAGCAAACTCAAACATCCTCCATCTGGAATCCTTCTCCTTGTGCAATGTCCGCTTGACATCTTCAAGTTGAGGCTGATTCGATTTGCCATTTCCCGAGCATGAGCCATCTGGCGCCGTGTCCGGTGGGCTCGCTCTAGTTTGGCCAGAAGAATCGGCGATGAGTTGACCCACGACCGGTTCTCTGCTGCTGCTTCTGACGGGAAGTGATGACGGAGTTTTAGATGACGTCCCTGCTTCTATCTGTTGCTTGGCTTGATCATTGTCGGCTTTGAGATATTCCTGCGCATTTTTGGCACGAGCTTAGCGTGAAAAGCTTATTTCCTCAGACAAACTACTCTAATTCTTAGACTACATTAGTATGGTAAAACAGGGAAAATTTGTGCAAAACTATGGCTAAGATATAGTTTCCGTCTAGTGTGTACTTGATCCACTTAAAACTGTGTCATACTTTTGCAGTCTGCAGTTGATCTGCTAGGACTGTTTCATACCCTCAAATCTAGTTCTTGCTAAGCGAACTTGACAGAGCAACTGGTGATGTAGCAATCAAATTGATCGAGAAATCAAATTCCATTCTCTCAGCAAAAGTTTTGCTATTCCATTAACTACCTGATCGGGGCACGCTGGTGACTTCGATGGAGAATTAGCATACTGCATAAACTCGAAGAACCTCATCTGTCCATAGCTCATAGCCTTTTGCCACGTCAAAACTGCCGAATCCCCTGCCATCGCCCTCAGCTCCAGCAGGCTACGGTCGATAACTTTCTCGTGGGTCACCAAGTATGGCCGAAGGAAGTAGCTGTAAATGTACTGTGTGCCCTGGAAATCACCAAATATATTTGAAGAGGAGAGAGGGGGGGAGTATCATCAATTCAAAAAGAAGTCGTCAAATTTTGGGTTCGGATGAGAAGGTGAAATAGACATAAGTCCTCAGTGCATACCTTCGTCTGGGGATGCCATAAATAGACGAAGAAAGCGAACTTCGCTTCGCCGTACAATGGTAACCTTCAAGAAAGCAAGACTCAAAAGATATCAGGGCATGGATAGCAAGAAAATCTGTCACTCCAGGTTATTGGATTTAATGCTACTGCTGTGCGGAGTAGAAACCATACCATGATATGAATGCATCGCCGAGTCTCTCGCAGACCGAAAGAAAAGCTACTAAAATCCTGCAAAAAACGATCGAAGAGAACGCATTCAAGTTTAATTTCGAACAATGTCATTGAATTGTATGAGGAGCAAGGCATAGAAAACCCAGACCAGTACTGGCACCAGAAGAGAAGTTGTCGGGTCTCCGGTTCGTTGTTCTCGATGGTTTTAAAACAGTTGTAAGCCGGATAAGCGTAACCAAATATCATCCTGCGCTCGCAGAACAAAATTCCCTCATGAACCAAATTCATCGCCGAAAAAGAAATGAGAGACATCGACTAAGCCAAAGCATCAATTGGAACGACATGATGGAGATTATATTCGATTTATAGTTACATACAGCAGAGCCCTCGAAAGAAAAGAACCCATCATTCTGTACACTTAGAAGACGATGTTGGTTTGCTGGTTTCTCTTTTGTCGACCTGAAACCAAGCAAAGAAACATAAACAAGCTAAGAGCCTCAAAACTGATAACGAAATGCACGTCCGAACATAAAACAGCGGGGACATTCGAGACAGACAACTCACCATCTCAAATTGCCATCGTCCTGAAAATGACGACTCAGGTGGCCGTGCAAACGATAGCAAAACTAACTTGTTCCCTTGCTCTCAAGCGGGTGAAATGCGCCATCGGGTCTCGAAGTAAGCAGTTAAAGCACAAGACATTGCATCATAATATGCACTTCCAAGCATAAAACAGTGGGGACACTCGAGACAGACAACTCGGCCATCTCGAATCATCTTCCCGAAAATGACGACTCGGGCGGCCGTGCAAAAGAAAGCAAAACTAACTTGTTTCCTTGCTCTCAAGTGAGCGAAACAGATGGAATGCGCTATCGGGTCTTGAATCGAGCAGTTAAAGCACACGACATTCATCATAATATGCACTTCCAAGCATAAAGCAGTGGAGACACTCGAGACAGACAACTCGACCATCTCGAATCATCATCTCCCGAAAATGAAGACTCGGGCGGCCGTGCAAAAGGAAGCAAAACTAACTCGTTTCCTTTGCTCTTTTCGTGTTGAATTAAGGAGTTAAAGCACACGACATCGCATCCAAAGGGAGTTTCCTGAAAGGTATCCGAGACCGAAGAACTCAAAAGGAAACTAACTACTCACCATGACAAAAACAACGAGAAGAGAAGATGTGCAGGCAGACGAGGATGATGGGAAGAGACAATTTCGTGGATAGCGGGTCCCGTTTGGATGGCGCGAAACGGTCGCGAAGCCTTAAAAATAGGGCCACGAACCGGTGCACGTACGTCGCGCGAAACGCCGCGACGCGCCCCGCCTCGACGGTAAAACGACGAGGTGGTTTTGCCCTCTTGACCGGTTTGGGCTCGTAATGGCTCGGGCCTTTTCCTTTTCGGCCCATGGACCCCTTCTCCCATTGTTTTTCTGATTATGATTGTTTTTTTCTTTTTTCCTTTTTAAGAGATTAATCCGGAGTCTTTAGTATTTTCGAGGCGGGTCTCGAAATTTATAATCAGGTCCTGTAGGAACGATTTTTGTGACTAGCTCCGAATCCCATTCCCCTAGCATCTCCGGTTCAAACCCTCGAGTAGGACTTTCTTTTAAATGATTCAAACAATAAGATGAACTCTTTTATTGGAACTTCATTTGACATGAATTCGCGATTCACGTCTCAATTTCCAATCAATTGACCAGATTAAGCACATGTAAGTGAATCGTGTATGGTTTTATGGAAAAAACCATTTCAGGTGAATATGTTAATTGATAATTTTTATCATATAAGCCAATGATGATTAACTTCATTTGTGCAAAAGTTTACCTAATCTCCTTATTTTTTGCCAATAGCATTCACATACCTCAAAACAAAGTCCCACATTAATAAGATCAAATGTCCCTCGTTGCACTCATTCTAACATCTTGTCCAGAAGTCTATTTTTCAGTTGAATTCTTGCCTAGAATTTAAGTAGTTTGTTTTTTAGTTCACTTTAAATGTTTCGAATGAGCGTGAGGATTTATAATTTAAGGATGTACGGTTCAGAAAGAATATGGCATTTTGGTATATGGTGACACATTGAAGTAGCCTTTTTATAGGCAAAACTTAGATATGTACGGTATTTAAAAAAAATAAAAATACATGAGCACTGAGCAGTCATTGGTCTCATTGATCATTGGGTTAAAGGCGAAATATGTCTCTGACAGCTTCTCTTATTTCAATGGATTTATTTGGAACATCCTTAGCCGTGACCCAGAAATCGATGATAAGCCGGAAAAATCAAGAATTGGACGGCGGAGAGGCCACGTCAGCAAGGGAAAAGCCACGTCAGCAACAGCTCGTCGAGCAAACGAACAAAAAAGGAGGGAGAGCCAACGGATAAATAGCGAGCGCACATCGTTTCGCTCGTCATCGCTTAACCTCCACTCCTCGTCCTTCCCCCTTTATCCACTCTCTCTCTTCTTTCTCTCTCTGCAGCAACTGCAACTGCAACTGCAACTGCAACTTCGAAGCTCGAAAGCTCCATGGAAGCGAGCTTCGCCGCGAAGCCGCAGGCGCTGGTCCTCGCGCCGTGCGCCTCCCTATCTCACCCCGTCTCCCCCGCCGCCAGGCTCAGCTTCGTCCGGACGCGGTTCCTCGGGAGCTCCCACCACCTGCGGCCCCCCGGCTCCCTCCTCCGCTCCCGGCAGCGGTGCCCGCGGCTGCGCCTGCTCCGGTTCCGCTCCCACCCGCTCGTCGTCAGCGCGTCCGGGGCCTCGGGCGCGGTGGTCGTCGTGATCGCCGTCCTCACCGTCTCCGCCGTCTCTCTCTTCTTCTTCGATCTCTACGCCAGGAGGAAGAGCGGCAAGCGGGTCAGCGTCCTGCATCCTCATGCTCTGTTCTTTGAGTTTGCGAGTGGTTTTTGCCGCGATCTCCGAGAGACGCGCTCGTTCTCATTTGCGCGGTAGATTGTCGAGAGCGGCAGTGGATTTTTAAAATGAGGTGGTTGATTGGCGTGGTGTCATACTTATTTTGATGGTATTAGTATGGAAGTTGCATTCTACTGAAGAGTATGGAAAATCGTCCTCATGAAAGAGTTTGGAGGTCTTTAAACGAGGTTTCTTAAACGGTCGGATCGACCAACGGCCCACTTAAGTGATACTAACACCACATTAGACGGTGTATCGATTTAGTAAGTTAGTTTTAACATGCATACCATTGCTAGTGCACCTAGTATTTCAGAGATTTGGTCTGCTTCTTGGATTATAGCTGGTTATGGTTTTTCTTTGATGTGTGAATATTCCATGCACGCTAAAGCTAATGTGGAGACACATATGCTCACTGGATTTTCTCGTTGGGCATGGCTTTATTGGTCCATTTGTACACATTTAGTGGCCTTATCATGTTATGACCGTGACGTGGTGAGTAGAGATGGGCTGCGTGTTTTTTTTTTGTTTTACGTTATTGGTTCTACACAATTTGCTGCTCTGTTCCTGGGGTAGACACTCAACTAACCCATCTTTAGTAATTTTATTTGGGGTCAGGTTAGCGGGGAAAGATATATTGCTGACGAGAAATGTGGAAAGATTGAAGGTCTACCACAAGAAAGACTAGAAGAAAGACGTGTCTTAGAGGAAGAACAGCTGCTGAATTCTATAGAATCTACTTTAGCCGGTGAAGAGATTCCTGTGACAAGTTTAAAGTCTGCCCCCTCCAAAATTTTTGCCTCTAATGGAAATGTAGTATTCTCCAGTGAAAGAAAATTTGAAGACTGCTCTCATTCAGCTGTGCTTACTGAGTCAAAGGCATTGCAACCGCTTGCCGTTGCTAGTGCGTTGATAGAATTGCAATCACGAGAAGATAAAATGGATGAAAAATGTGATGCAGACTCACCTGAACTAGGGGTGGACTCACGGGTTGCTGCTCCTAATCATGGTTGTGATGTGCATGAAGCTGTTGAACGGAGTGATCAAATAGAATCTAGGGAGCCTGAACCTGCCAGCTACAAAAGCTTTTTCATTGAAGCTGCGAGAATGGAGCTGTATACATTTTATGAGCCGAAGCAGTCAGAAATGGGAAAACGAAGCAGCTTGAATTTGCCAGGAAGACCAGCGGCTTCACAAGGCACTGTTCTCGATGTAAATGGGCTTTCTTCATTGACAAGGCACATGATATCCAGAGAAGAGAAATTGTCGATGCATGATTCTATCGTCACCACTGGTCGTGCCTTTTTAAAGCTACTAGTTGTTAATATTCCTCTTAAACCGCTGAGGCCATTTTACGTCTTTTTTTTTTTTTTTTTTTTACTTTGCTTTGCATCACATTAGAATTTTCTAAAATGGATATTAAATTTCTGCAGAAGATGGTGAAGGTACAGTACCTTTATCATGTTATAATGGAGTATCTTCAGGCAAGAGAAAAGGCATTGAAGATCGCAGAGAATTATCTAGCAGCAAGGAAGTTAAAAACATCCAACCCAACAAGTCTATAGAGCTACCTGCATTGCCTCACCCTAATGGCATTCGTGTCAACCAAAGACGCCATCTTACTAAGCATTCAAGTTCTTATAATCATTTACTGAAACAGGGCAGGTAGTTTCTAATTTTCTTAATTGAGAAAACTTTTAGTTATGATCTTCACTGATAATGTTCTACTAGGAATCTCTGACTTGTTGAGCACTCTGATCTCATTCATAAGTGATTCTTGATAGGATAACCGACTGCATAAACTTGCTAGAGGACATGGAAAAGTCGGGCACCCTTGATATGAGCAAGGTTGGTGAGAGGGTTCTGGTACTCGGTACCCAGTCTATAACCTTTGTAGCTTCTTGTTGCAATCTTCTTCTGTGGATTTATTCATTAAGTTCTCTTAAATTTCAGATTTATCATGCAAGGTTTTACAACATGTGCAAAGGTTGTAAGGCTGTTGATGAAGCCTTCCGATTTACCAAGTTGATCTCTAACCCGACATTGAGTACATTTAACATGCTGATGTCTGTATGTTCAAATTCTCTGGATTCAGAGGGTTAGTTGATTCTAACCGCACCTCAAGTATAAATGTATCTTGCATTTCCCAAAGTAGCTTGTCTTTTTGTTCCCCTTAACTCTTGTTAACATATTATAACTTGATTTTTTTTATTATACCTCTAGGTGCTTTCCGAGTTCTACAATTAGTCGAAGAGGCTGGACTGAAGGCTGACTGCAAACTTTATACTACTCTTATTTCGACTTGTGCTAAGTGCGGGAAAGTCGACAGAATGTTTGAAGTATGCCAACTTCTTTAGATTAACTGGATTTTTTTGCATACTAGGGACCTTTACCTTGCACTATTGCTTTTCTTATCATTTGTTTTGACGTTTCTTTGATGTCACATGCTGCCTTGGTCTCATCCTGATCCCGTTATGAAATAACTTAGTAAGACTGGTATGTACAAGTATCCAGCCCGGACTTTTTTTTTTTTTTTTTTTGGGGGAGGGGGGGGGGGGAGTGGGTAGGTTGGGATCTGGAGGTTCAGGAGAGACTTTTTAGAATATGCAATGGGTTGTTATCTTTACCTTTACCCTTAATATTCTAGACATGATATTTTCTAATTAAGCTGTGTTTGTTTGTGTGACTTTGAATGAAAAAGCTCGCAATTCATTGTAGCAACATCTCCATTTGGCACCTAATATAGCTGATGTGTTATTTGAATTCTTTTCCATCTACATTGAACTAAATTGTTGGATGTCTAGTCTACAAAGTTTTATAGTCTTTGACCTCAGCATGTGGTCGCAGGTGTTCCACGAGATGGTTAATTCTGGGATTGAACCAAATGTTCATACTTATGGGGCGCTTATTGATGGTTGTGCCAAAGCTGGACAAGTTGCTAAGGCCTTTGGTGCTTATGGTATTCTGAGGTCTAAGGTATGATGATTTAAACTGTTGTTCCTCCCTTTGCTGCGATCTTTCAATTTCCATTTTATTGTCTCTGGATAGATTGTGATATTTAAATCTGCTTTTCTTTCAGCAATTTTTTGTTTGTGGAGTATGGTAGTGACTGTATTCTATGTGCAGTAGAACGTGAAGCCAGATCGAGTGGTATTTAATGCACTGATTACTGCTTGCGGACAATCGGGAGCTGTGGATCGTGCCTTCGATGTCTTAGCAGAGATGAGGGGTGAGACACATCCAATAGACCCTGATCACATCACTGTAGGTGCGCTGATAAAGGCATGTTCAAATGCAGGTCAGGTAGGGCAGCTGTTTGTTAGTATTATGGTTTCATTTGTTATCTTGCTTTTAGGACTTTCTGATGGGATAATATGAATTTTGGAATTGACAATAATGTGAATCCTTGCTGGTAGGTTGACCGGGCAAAAGAAATATATAAATTGATGGATGAGTATAAGATCAAGGGTACTCCAGATGCTTACACTATCGCTATTAATAGTTGCAGCCAGACCGGTGATTGGGAATTTGCTCTGAGCGTGTACAATGACATGAAAAAGAAAGGCGTGGTTCCTGATGAGGTATTGTTAATCGTAATTTAAACACATTTAACCTCGTTATCGAGGCTAGGTATGAAAAGCGTTCTCGAGTATTTAGTCTCAATGTTGTTCCAGAGAATGCATTATGTTATTTTCCTGCTTTCTCTAGTTGCACTTAACTATAGAAAGGGATTTTCATTGATTATGCCATCTGATTTCTATCTTCAGCCTTTTACAAAGAGCCACTCATGGAAGTAGCTTATTCTTTTCTTCTTCTGTGCAGATTTTTCTCAGTGCATTAATAGACGTTGCAGGGCATGCTGGGAGGGTTGATGCTGCATTTGATATTCTAGAAGAAGCAAGGACTTGTGGGATGCATCTTGGAATTGTATCATACAGTTCTTTGATGGGTGCTTGCTGTAATGTACGACTTCCACTGATTCTGAAATTTATGACAAATTACGTCGTGGAATGGAACTAGTTATTAACTGAAGGATGTCCTCATTGATCTACAAAGTACCCTTGAGGACTACAGCTATCCTCTCTAGGTTTTGATAGTCCCTTGAAGTAAATAGATGTAGTAATTCTAATTTCTCACCATGGCAGTCATAAGTGGTCTTTTCTGTATTTTCTATGTGATGATCAGAAAGTTGGGCTTCTGAAGAATTTTGTATAATGTCTCAGGCAAAAAGCTGGGGGAAGGCTTTAGAGCTATATGAGGATATGAAGTCTATCCGGATAAAGCCGACAATCTCAACAATGAATGCTTTAATCACTGCCTTATGTGAGTTTAAATTAGTTTATTTCTCAAACTTAATCAACCTATGGTTCACTCTTTGTGAGACTTTGACCTAGTATTTAAGTGATTGAGAGAAGAGGATCAGCTTAACTTTTTCTACTAGCTTGTCATGTTAGTATAATGTGTACTGTAGAAGTGCAAGGGAAAATATTCTAAATGTAGTTCCTACCAGTAGAAGAGAGCTGACATGCTATTATGTCTTTTTTATTCAATAAAAGAAGACATGCAGGATTTGTTCTGCAATGAGAGTATTGGCTACCCTGAAGATAGATCCATTTCTATTTTGTTTGAAATACCAAAACTGCAACGAGACAGCTTTTTTAATACAGGTGAAGGGGATCAGCTTCCAAAAGCAATGGAGATATTCTATGATATGAAGAGGCTAGGATTATCCCCTAACACCATCACATACTCAATACTCCTAGTGGCAAGCGAAAGGTAAGAAATTTGGCGCTTAAAAGATAGACTCTGTTTTAACAATATTCTTCAGATTATTTTGCTCAAATTGCAGTCTTCATTATTTTCTTTGCAGAAAGGATGACACTGAAACTGGCATTGCGCTCTTTTCACAAGCTAAAAAGGACGGGGTTGCTCCTAATATTACCATGTGTAGATGCATGATTGGTAAGTCTGGTAAATTTGATTAATCGCAAGCATTGAGTGCCTCTGACATGTCTTTTCCTTACTGTTGCTAGTGTTTCCTTGTCTAGTTTCTGTATTTGAAATTATTAGTGTTCTGTAAGATGAAAGCTACATTCCTCGATAACATGCCAGTTAGAGACAACACTGATGAGCAGAATCATTTTTTGAAGTGGATGTTCGAATATTGGTATATTTTCAGAATACAAAGCCTGAATTTGGAGAATCATTTGTGTCACTGTTTTGTGAGGTTTTGGTAATTGGTGAAGTAAATGCGACCGTGACCTTTCAGCTATTATGCTACTTTCTAATATACTGCATCATTTAAAGCAGTAATCTTTATTCATGCTACTATGTTCTGTTCCTGTTGATTTGCCAATAAAGCGAGCTATATGTACTTTTTAAGCTGACATTTGCAACCTGTGACAAATTGCCCATCTACACATTAATTGAAATTAAAAAGTTATGCAATGTCTCATTGATGCCAAAGGTTCTTGGGGGTTTGTTTCACACATTTATGTATTTATTTTTTGGGGGGTGGATGATTGAGGTTTCAATGCCAGGAACTACATGCACCTAAAAGCTGTTTCACCTTTTGGTCAATTTATGTAATTTCTAAAGTACATATACTGCCTCATAAAGACAGAATAAGTTGTTTTTGATTTTTCTTCTAGAGTTAGGTATATGCAATTTGCATTAGCTTAGGGGGAAATTCGTTTACTGAATAATAGAAAGATTGAGGTCAGGAGATTGTACCTTTATGTTCTCATCAATTCGATAGTTTCTGCATATTCATATATGTTGGTTGTATCCTACATTAGGAAAGCTTTCCAGCTGGTCAAATGTTTCAGCCATCATCTTTTTAGATTGTGATTTAAAGTGACTATGACAAACTCACGAGTTATCTAGTCTGAACTCCTTGAAGGAATGTGTTGTTGGAGATATGTGAAGGCGTGCACTCTTGGGGAGAATGTTTTATCTCTTAACTCAGGACGGCCACAAGTTGACAATAGATGGTATGTTGTCTAATGCTGTGTTGTTATTCTAGACATACTCCTTTTCCTATGGAAGAAGTTTTCTTCCACTGGAAACACTGTTATTTTTACTTTTCTGATATAGAAAACATACTTACGTACTCAATAAAGCAGTTGCATATTCATTTTGACACACCTGTCCTTTTGATAGATGCAATAAGCCGCAGAGAGAGGGTGCATTTGTTCAGCATTCCCAAGGAGCTTTTGGTCTCCAAAGCTTCTTGGGAAAATGCTGGATTGTTTGGCAACTATTTTGAAAGAGTTTTCACTTGAAAGCCAGCATTGGGATGGCTGAAAGCCCAATGCTAGTAGGGACTAGCTTTGAGCTTTCGGCATTTGGCCAAATGCCGAACTCATTTTTTTCTTTCCAAAACTACCCTTACCAATTCTTCAAATTTCCGATTTTGTCCATCAGCTTCTTTTTTAATTAAAAAAGGACCAAACCTTTGCCATGAAGGGCTACGGTCGCTGGTGAGCCAAATCTAGCGTCAGTGGCTATCGGTCAAGGTCTCCCCAGGTTGGGCGACCTCCAATGAGGGTATTGTGCAACCTAGGCAGTATTGTGTGACCTCTAGCGGCCCTCGCCAGGGTCGCATGACCCTCATTGGAGGTCGCCTGATGTTGGGCGACCTTGATCGACGGCCGTCGGCGCTAGATCTAACTTGCCGGTAGGCCATAGCTCGGCGAAGGGTTTGGTCCTTTTTTATTTATTTATAAATTATATATATTTGATTGTTTTCAATTTTAAACAATTAAAAATTTAAAAAATAATATTAATCATCAAAGAGTTTTCCAAATATATTTTCTACCAAACAGCATTTTTTTCAAAGTTGCTTCTCAAAACATAGTTTACCAAACGGGTTTTGCATTTACCTGAAGCCCTTTAGGCTAAACTTCTTTGCATTTGCCCAATGGGCTTTCAAAGTGCTGAACCAAATGCACCTAAAGTCCTACCTTTTCTAGTACTTTGACTTCGTGCTTCCCTTAAAAAGTTACCCAAATTGGTCACCATAAGTATTGGAGTTCTGCTGTTATTTCTTAGTAAATTGACTCTTTTTGCTGATTTTGATCCTAGGACCTCAATGGCCTTGACAGTCTACCGTGAAAGTATTTCAGCTGGTTTCACTCCTACCATGGAAGTTGTTTCAGAAGTATTGGGTTGCTTGCAATTCCCTTTTGATGTTTCCTTGAAAAGTAAAATCATCGAAAATTTGGGAGTCAGTGCTGACACACCAAGATACCCCAATCTTTTCTCTTTAGTTGAAGGATTTGCAGAATATGACCCTCGTGCATTTTCCCTACTGGAGGTGAATAACTGTTCAGCATTTACTTCATTTATTGAGTGGGCTTTTTTAACCATCAAAGTGTAGTGGAATAGTCTTAAGTTTTCAATTTTTTTTCAAATAGGAAGCCGCCTCACTTGGAGTCGTTCCAGTCGTATCTTTTAAGCAAAATCCTCTTGTTGTCGATGTGAAGACATTGCAGATTCATACAGCTGAGGTGCGTTTTGCTATGCTGTTTGCAGCTAATGGTGCTTTTGATATGTCTGGACTGCTATTCAGTATTTCAAGGGTCTCTACCTCTAAAAGCCTTTTCAATCTTGTGATACTATCTTCTTAAGATAGTTCCACCTGTTGGAGATGGTCTACAGTCAGCTCATGTGCCCACTTGAAACTTGTAATCATACATCTTTGTGGCATTCTGAATGACTCTTAACAAGTTTACATAAGAAAAAGAAAATCGATTGAACCTGCATTGGTGAGTACTTCTAACCCCTGGTTAGCTAGGTGCTTTTTATGAGGATAATTTTATGGAGACTTGGAACTTCAAACTCCCAACATTGTCGATGAGCATTTTCTTATCTGCATCTAGTTTGTCTGTGTTTAACGAAGGAAAAGAACGGAATTGTTTTTAAAACATCGTGTTCCTCCTGGTGTTTTCCAATGCTAAATATCCTTTTATTTTTCTGGCAAAAAGAAAAGAAGAAAGAATAATACAATATTTGTAAATTACTGTTTATAATTTACAGTATTAAGTAACTATTTGTGTTGAATTTCTCCTTTTTCTTTTTGCCATAGCGTCATTCTCTTAGCCAACAGCAATCAGGCTTTTATTTTGACTTTATTCCTTCAAGTAACCTTTCATTCTTAACCATGTCTCCACGTTACGATGTATTAAACAGTGTCACCTGGTCAACCAGAGAAAAATATTGCAAGGAGCACTACTCACTGAGCTATTTCTCCCTACCACCATGCAAGTTGTGAACCTTCATCATATTGTCACTGACTGTCTGCTAAATTTTGTTAGGTATACATCTTGACAGTCTTAAAAGGCCTAAAACACCGACTTGCTGCTGGTAAATATATTTATTTTACTTCCCGTTCCTTTTTATCCCTCATGTTGAATTTGTCATGAGTTTCTGACTGAAAGTGATAGTTTGTCCTCTTTCATATAAAGTTACGCTAGTAAAATAAGCTAAGAAAGGCAATTGTAGTGGCAATGGTCAGGCAGGGGATGACAACATTTGATTTGTGTGATCTAACGATCTTCCTTTGGTAAACTCCTGTGTGCCAAGCATACCATTGGAATTTGCCATTTGTTTAGATCAGTGCTTTCCACTGGCAAAAAAAAGAAAGAAAGAGAAGAAACGCCATCTAAAACACAGTGTGATATTTCCTTGGACAAGCATCCTTGTGTATGGTCTAGTCGGTCAGTTGATCTGTCTGTCTGTCTCATCAAGTCTAGACATTTGATTTCTGGTTGTCCATCGCCATTTCAGTTGATGTGCACTTAGTTTTATAAATGTCTTTCAGAGCTATTGTCTGCATGAAATTAAGTGGGTGCACGTATGAAAGATTGTAGGGGATAGTTTGCAAGTTGAATAGACTTATGATTAAATTGCTCTTGGATGATTCTGTTGCCCCTGAACCATCCACAGGTGCAAAGTTGCCCAATTTAACCATCTTATTGCCTGTCGAGAAAGCTCAGATGGAATCTCCTCATGGAGAGAAAACACTCCATGTTGCAGGAAGGTGAGGTGTACTTTTATCTGATTCACAGGGGACTAGTGGGAGATGTGAAGTTTATAATCATGGAAAGTAGATATGGTTAGGTTAAGTATTAGCTCTTGACTGCGCCGAACTTCACATTGAAAGACCTAGCACACAGCATTATCTGGATTTTTTTTGACAACACAGCATTATCTGGATTAGCTAGTTGAATTGTGATGCCATATTTACATAATTTGTGAGTAGTCAATATGAGCTTGCTCTCAAATCCTCTTGGTATTTTTTGTCTACTTGATTCATATAAAATATGGAACTGAAAAGCTTGACATATACTGGTAATTGAAAACTACCAGATGCTTTTTCTTACTATTTTAATTCTACATTTTATGATTATTTATTTATTTATTTTTTAAATCTTGCGATGACAAAGTTTTTAGATAGTCCCAACCTAGTACATGCTGTTGAAAAAATAAGAACGATCTGTTGGATTGAGTAATAGAGACAGAGCTTCAACAGTGAGCGTCTCTCTGAACAGGTTGAGCCAGGCAGTTGCAGCATTGTTAAGGCGGCTTGGCCTACCTTACCAGGGAAATGAATCATATGGGAAAATCAGGGTAAGTGGGCTTGCCTTGAGAAGATGGTTGCGGCCAAAGCTTGCTTCTCCTTTTAGTGGAAAACCGGGAGAGTTCGGTTTGTCTCAGCTACGGCTTGGCAGTGGGATCACACATCAGCAGCGGAACATTAGAACCGGTGATCTCTCTTTGGAATAGAGGAAGGTCTCACTAAGGGGAAATCAGGAAAACTGAAAAGCGAAAGCTATGCACATTCTGTGAATGTAAACTGATGCTCAGAGATAAAAGTAGAGAAGCACATGGAATCCTGTTGGAAAATACTGGAGATTGTTCCTTGTGGACTACGAGATGTAGCCCCAAGATAAATGAATTGAATCAGGCCTCCTTGTATTGTTTTTTTGGGTAGAGTGCAGAGTGAAGTATCATCCAAGGAACCTGTTTGTTCAAGACCATGAATGACCATTGGCTGTGCACAGATTTGCTGATGCAGCTTTTTTCTTTGCCGCATCAAGATGTCATGAAGACTGCTGACTTGGGGTTCCTTCCAGTAAATTTGTATGAGAGTACTTGAATTAGCTTGGTAGAAAGAGCCACACTGTATTGCATCTGTTTCTCTGGTGTTCTTATGTAAGAATTTGTCTACCACTGAGTAATATATTTTCTGCTTAGTTGCAGCCTCTTTTCTGGGAGATGCATCAACCGAGACAGTCTCCAGCTGAATTCTGAAACTAAAATTGCTGAAATTTGAACTCATCTCACATAATCCATTGTCGTGATACACACACGGATCAAAACTTTTGGAGGAAGATCGTTGGCGCCACAAGTCGCTTATATTTGGTGTAATACAGCGCCTGCATTGGCTGGCATATTCTTTAGCGTTCTTGTTCGTACTATTTCAACATCAATCATGAAATCTGTAATTGGCATCGACGGTCGATCAAGGGTCAAAATGCCCTACGTCTTGGTCAGAAGCACGCGAGCCTCGTTTATCGCTTATCATGTTGCCCATTTAATTACTACACCAAAAATTTTGCCTTCATAATTGCTGAAATTCAACCCGGCCACGCATGTGGGACTAGAAGTTTGGTGTGTTGACATATATTGATAGCTTCTTTTGCTTTTGGGGTGATAACGTATAGGTGTCATCTGCCTTTAGGTCATTTCATGTTTAGACAATCGAGAGAAAGAAATATCGTATAAATTGAGATAGCCCGAATCTCATATCAAATGGTGATTTTGAGAGACGCAATATGACCTCGTTTTATACAAGCGGCGAGAAGGAAAGAAAGAAGCAAACTAAAGAAGGGGTGAAAACTGTGATTGTGCTCTGGCAAGACATACTAAAACTTCATAACCCATGCAGCTGAGTAGTGAGATCGATGAAGGCCTCTTCTCTGCACGGAATCGTGAGGCCACCCATTGGATGCTTGAACCTGTACTCTTCTTGTAAGATCCCGGGCCCTACTGTATAATATTGTCTGCTTTGGGTCACTCGCACCGCCATCCCAGCCACGGTCTTTTCCCTCACGGCTTTAAAACGCGTTACACAGATTAGAGGGACCCAAGCCTTATAAGCTAACCAAGACCTCCCTCCCTAGGCGATGTGAGACAAGAGAGGAGGCTGTCACACTTCTTGTGCTCGGAGCAGCAACTCTCGGAACGACGGGCGGTTCAAGAACGAGATTGGAACCAGAAAACGCTTTCTTTGCTTCTTGCCAACGTCAACTGCCACGTGGCATTCCGGAACTTCTGATTGATTTTCCCTATGCTGAGAGGTTGCAATTTGAGAACTTGCCTGGCATGGACAATCATGGATGACAAAGGAATCCCCATTACCGAAGAAGCAACGAAGTCCTGAAGTAAAAAGTGAAGTGTTATTATTATTATTTTTAAATAAAACAAATAAGAAATTTTTATAAACTGATACTTGACCTCTGGTTGTGAAGGTTATGAATATGAGGTGCTTGTACATGGAGACATAGATGATATTGCAGAGATACGGTGCGACATATTTTTCGAATATGAGATAATTATGGAGCGTGTGTGGCCATGAGATTGGCAGATATGAGTACCGATAGGACCCATGCTTCCTTACTCAAGTAGTGTTTTTGCTCCGTTAGTTCAAGGTCTCGCATCATTCATTTCTGGTCGAGGCCCGATAGAAAACAACTTCCAATTCCTTCAAAAACAGATGGGGCCGCACGCTTGAAATTAGAGTTTGTCATAAACCTTTTCTGAATAACCGTGCGGAGTAACGGAAGTTTGAATACGGAGATAAAGAAGAATATAGGACCCAACAGGATGAGGATGTCAGAAGTAGCATTGCAAGATTAGGATTTATCAACCAAGTAATATAGCTTAGAGTCCCTACATGTTGGATAAGAAGAAAGAAGCTCGTGTTGACCCACTCCCACGCAATCTTCTTGTGATAGCATTGAAGAAAGATGAACTTATCATTCTCAAGGGGTACTCTCAGCTGTTTCAGAGGCTTGATTCTGAGAAGAAATAGAATCAGGAAGATAACCTGTATATGAGAGAATTCTGTATTCTGTAGTTGCTGAACAATCAATTGCAATGCATCAGTCGATCATTTCTATTTCTCTTTCTTCATGTTCATCAATACAAAGCTTTACTATATGAGGAAGAACAAAAGAATACAGAGAGAGAGAGAGAGAGCTTGAGATGAACAGAGAGAGAGAGAGCAGAGGGTTTCTAGTTTTCCAGAATAGCACTTCACGGTTTATCAGTTTTCCACTCAATCCCTTTATACTAAAGCTTAACTACAAAGTCTTTCTAAAAACAGAATTAACAACTTCTATAACAGAATGATTAATCTTGGCACACGTGTAGCTCCTTGATTGCAGCTTCTTCAGTTGCTTGATCAACTTCTTTTCCTGATTATAATCTTTGTATAGTTGGATTCTTCACGGGGATTGCCATTCAGCTTTTCTACGGATCACCAGCTCAGCTTTCAGCTTCACTTCGATCTTGCTCTGCTTTGATTTATTCAGCTGTAATTGCAACTCATCTTTCCCTTCTGCAGCTCATCTTTCCCTTCTTTTATCATCTGTACTTTGCTCAGCTCCTCTGCTTTTAATCTTTGTTTTGTCTCTTTAACATCCCCCCTCAAATTGGGAATGGGGAGTGCACTAATTCCCAATTTGACTCGCAGATGAACATGTGCTACTCGTGACAAAGGTTTTGTAAAGATATCAGCAAGTTGACAATGACTCGGAACATATCTTACATGTAATGACCCAGAAGATACCTTTTCTCGAACAAAATGAAAATCTACTTCAATATGTTTTGTTCGAGCATGTAAGATAGGATTAACAGTGAGTGAGATAGCTGATTTATTGTCACAGTATAGATGAATAGGAGGAGTAAGGGAACAGCCTATGTCTCGTAAGACAAAGCTGATCCAGGTGAGATCAGCAGTGGTTGATGCAAGAGCACGATACTCAGCTTCTGTAGAGGATCTACTAACTGTTGGCTGTTTCTTTGCTGCCCAGGAGATAAGATTGGAGCCAAGATATGTGCAAAATCCAGTTGTTGATCTTCTGGTTTCAGCACATCCAGCCCAGTCTGCATCCGAGAAGCCATAGAGATGCATAGTGCTTTGTGAATGAATGAACAAGCCGAGTCTGAGTGTACCTTTAACATATCTCATTACTCTTTTCGGTCTATGGAGGTGCGATAGTAGGTTTCTGCATTTTACGTGCGAGTAGATTTGTGGTAAAGGCAATGTCGAGTCGAGTTAATGTGAGGTATTGGAGACCACCAACTAGGCTTCTATACTCAGCAGGATTGGACAAAGCTATAGAATCATTGATCAAGATAGTTGGTCTTACTGAAAGAGGAGTTGAAATTGGTTTAGACTCGAGCATATGAGCTCGGGTAAGAAGATCAATAGCATATTTAGCTTGACAAAGGAACAAATGTTCTGGTGTACGCTTAACTTCAATGCCAAGGAAATAGTGTAGTGAACCAAGATCCTTCATATGAAACTGAAGACTTAGAGAGGTAATGAGACTCGAAAGTAGTTGAGATGAGCTTCCAGTTAGGATGATATCATCAACATATAGTAGTAAGAGGATTGTTTCTGGACCAGTGTGTAGGATGAATAATGAGGGATCAGTTGAGCTACAAAAGAATCCATATTCTAGTAAGAAACTGCTGAACTTATCAAACCAAGCTCGAGGAGCTTGTCGAAGTCCATAGAGAGATTTTCTGAGAAGACAAACATGATGAGGTCTCTGTGATTCTTTAAAACCTGGTGGCTGTTCCATATAAACTGTTTCACTCAAGTTACCATGTAAGAAAGCATTTTTAACATCTAGCTGATGAATTGGCCACTGTTTTATCATTGCTCGAGAGAATTAGTCGAATTGTAGCATGCTTCACTACAGGACTAAAGGTTTCTGTGAAATCAAGACCTTCTTCTTGATGGAAACCTTTGGCTACAAGTCGAGCTTTCAGTCTATCTAAACTCCCATCAGGTGCGAGCTTTGTTTTAAACACCCATTTGCAGCCAATTACATTCATTTGATCAGTTCTAGGGACTAACTCCCAGGTTTTATTTTGAGATAATGCATCCATTTCTTCATGCATTGCTTGACACCATCCTCTGTGTGCTAGTGCAGATTTCACTGACTTTGGTTCAATAGGAACCTGATACTCAACCAGACATGCATATTTGGGATTTACTTTAAGAATTCCAGATCTTAGTCTAGTCTGCATAGGATGAGTAGAAGATGTACCTTGAGTATTTCCTGATACAGAACTGATTTGTGCTTGTTCTGTATTAAAGTGTGAAGTCGAGTTAGATTCTTGATTGATAGATACTTGTTCTTCAAGATTTGGAGATGTCTGAGATGTTTCAACATTACTGGATGCATTATCAGGAGTGATCTGGAGCTCAGCATCATGTACTGTGCTTACTTGTGGGACAATTATACTAATCCCATTGTCCTGTATTTCTGGACTGATTTGACTTGATCCAGTATTTTGCAAGGATGCAATTGATTTATTGGCTTGTGACTGAATCTGTTCTGTAGGATTGGATATAGGAGATACCAATCCTCTTATCCATTGCTTGTATAGTTCAGATCCCTGTTGATACTCAGCAGTAGTTCTTCGAGTAAAAGGGAATACTTTTTCATCAAAAACTACGTGTCTGCTAATATAGACATGTCCATTAGTAGGCAACGAGACACTGTAGCCTTTATGTTTCTCCTTTGTATCCAAGAAATATACATGTGAGAGATCTCGGATCTAGTTTATGCTTTGTATAGGATCGAGACATGGATAACAAGCTGATCCAAAAACTCGTAGATGAGTATAATGTGGTTTCGTTTATACGACATATAGTGAGGTGAGTTCATATGCGGTTTTTGTTGTGGGAAGCAAATTGATTATATAGACTGCTGTCATGAAGGCATCTACCCAGTATTTTAGTGGTACTCTTGCATGATACAGCATTGCTATGCCCAATTCAACCACATGTCGATGCTTTCTCTCAGAAACACCATTTTGCTCTGGTGTATAAGGACAAGAAATGTTCTGTTTGATGCCACACTGTTGTAGATATTTCTGAAATTTGATGCTAGTGAACTCTCCTCCTCCATCACTCTGAAACACTTTGATCTTGTGATCAAGCTGATTCTCTACTAGTTTTTGAAACATAACAAACACATCATACACTTCTGACTTCTGTCTCATTGGATATATCCAACTATATCGAGAAAAATCATCCACAAAGATGACATAGTAATGAAATTTCTGAACAGATGGAATTGGTGATGGTCCCCATACATCGCAATGTATCTTTTCTAGAGGAACATTAGAGGTATAGTCTGAGAGTGGAAAGGGCAATGCTGAGCTCTTAGCAATTTGACAGCTGCTACACATACTCGGAGCTGTCGAATTATATTGGATCAGGTGTTGACTTTGCAGAATCTTCACTGTTTTTAAACTAGTATGAGCAAGTCTTTGATGCCAGACCTCTTCTCCTACTTCATGTTGAGTCTGAGTGAATAAAGCTTCTGTGGCTCTAGATTCCACTCGATCTGACCCCTTGATTTTCCTTCCCGGCTTTCTTTGTTGTATGATTGTAATTGTCCTTCATATACACCCCATGTTTGTCAAATATAAAAGAACAAGGATAGTCATCTGTTAATTTTGATACAGAAAGGAGATTTTTCTTGATTTCAGGAACTATTAAAACATCATTTAGTGGTAATATGCTAGTTGTTGTATTTAATGTTCCATTACCAATACATGAAATTGATAAACAGGACCCATCTCCTATCATAACTGTATCATTACCACTATATGCAGCATAGTTTCGAGTCATACCGGTTAACGGTAATGTGTGATGTAGCCCACATGTCTGGATACCATTCTGAACCATACGGTTCTTCAATATGCATGGCTGCCAATGCAGTTGGTATTTCATCTGCTTGGTATGAATTATCAAAGCGATACCAACATCTCAGTGCTGTATGACCTGGTCTTTTACAGATTTGACATTCCAGATGACCATGATTCATTGGTTTTGTATTTTGTACATGCTTATCACCATTTGAGCCTTGTGGTGGATACGATCTAACACCTTGATATCTCTGAGAAGAGTTAGTGTATGGTCTAAACCCTTGTCCATAGTTAGACCCTTGTCCATAGTTAGACCAGTTATCCTTAGTGACTTGATCTTGCTTTGTTAAGTTCGAGTATTCATTCTGCTCTGTTGATTCCTTCCTGTTCGAGTAAAATTAATTCCACGATCTCTTCTATTGATGAACTGTCCTCGGCCAGAGTTGTATTCTCCTTGAATACTTTCTCCTTGACTTCTGGAATTAAACCTCTGCAGACCTATTCCAGTCTTTCTTTGTCCATAATATGCCAGATTAGTATTGTATTGGTTCACAGGATGTTTGCAATCTAGTTTCGAATCTCTCAAGTTGGGAGATAACTTCATCATACTCTGGCTGGGGTTTGAGGCAGTACATGGTTGTTCTAAAAGTTTCATATTCAGAACTTAACCCTTCAAGAATGCCAAACATCCTGGTTATATCATCAACAGGCTTTCCAATCGCATTCAATTGATCACAGATAGTTTTAAATTCTCGAAGATATTCACTCAGTGGTCTATCTCTTTTTCTACAAGCCTGTAATTTTCCTCTTAATTCAAACTCTTTTGCTACAGACTTCTGAGTAAACCGATTTATAAGAACCTGCCATACCTCGAATGAAGTTTCTAAGCCAATTATCAAACTCAGGATATTCTCTGACACTGCACCACTTATCCATGATGAGATTAGTTGATCAGTTTTTATCCAATCAAGATGATCAGGATTCATCACTTCCCCATTCTCGGTTTGCATCATTTGAGCAGGTGGTAATGTTTCACCATTAATAAAGCCAATCGAGATCTTGACTTTTCGAAACACCTAAATTGCGCTTGCCATAATAGAAAATTCTCTTCATTCAACTTGATTGTAACAAAGTTGGCTATATTCACATGAATAGGAAAAGAATACTTCTGCAATCTGGTTGCCATTCTATATCTTCAGAAAACTTTGAAGATATGAAGAAACAATCAAATACTCTTCGAAGATCAACTTACTAAGAATCCACAAGATCTTCGTAATGTCTTGTTCATGTGATCTTTATACAAACTTTCAGTAATACAGACACTAGGTCTAGAAATCCCAGAATGGCTCTGATACCATGAGAAGAAATAGAATCGGGAAGATAACTTTGTATATGAGAGAATTCTGTGATACGTAGTTGCTGAACAATCAATTGCAATGCATCGATCGATCATTTCTATTTCTCTTTCTTCATGTTCATCAATACAAAGCTTTACTATATGAGGAAGAACAAAAGAATACGAGAGAGAGAGAGAGAGCTTGAGATGAACGAGAGAGAGAGAGAGAGCGAGAGGGTTTCTAGTTTTCCCGAGAATAGCACTTCACGGTTTATCGGTTTTCCACTCAATCCCTTTATACTAAAGCTTAACTACAAAGTCTTTCTAAAAACAGAATTAACAACTTCTATAACAGAATGATTAATCTTGGCACACGTGTAGCTCCTTCGGTTGCAGCTTCTTCGGTTGCTTGATCAACTTCTTTTCCTGATTATAATCTTTGTATAGTTGGATTCTTCACGGGATTGCCCAGCTCAGCTTTTCTACGGATCACCAGCTCAGCTTTCAGCTTCACTTCGATCTTGCTCTGCTTTGATTTATTCAGCTGTAATTGCAACTCATCTTTCCCTTCTGCAGCTCATCTTTCCCTTCTTTTATCATCTGTACTTTGCTCAGCTCCTCTGCTTTTAATCTTTGTTTTGTCTCTTTAACAGATTCTACTGAAACTGTCGCAAGTGAGGAAGGAGATTTTGCTTTTCTGTGTTAGGGACTAAAATGACGCACCTAAGTACGTATTATATGGAATGCCTAGGCATTAGACCCCATATCACATGGTCCTCTCATGAAGCATTTGCCAGATTCCAGGACGAGATGGATTAGGGAGGAGATGCAAGCTTGCAAACATAACAGAGGTCCAAACTACATTTGTGAAGCACTTAACATGTATGCATACAGAAAGTCTTTAACTTCAAGAGTTAATATGTGAAAACAGATATACTAAATGAGTTAGGGGTGAGGAGTTCCAGGTTTTGTACAGATATACTAAATAATAAGTTGCATTATATAGTTCTAGACACAGCAAGATATAACTCATATGTTGAGTACTTTCACTGGAAATGTTACCAGCAAACAAGAAAGCTCTTCACATCTGATAAAATTTACTTCTTGATACAGCAGTGCTGGTGATTCCTTCATAAGGAACTCTACTATTTTCATATGGATGTGTATACTCGGATGATGCACCTTTTTTTCCTTCTTTCTTTTTAGAGCAACTAAGCGTGAAGTATTGCTTGGTCATTGTTTTGGTCTTCAATTATTCATTGATGGGGTGTTATAATTAAGGGGAAGATACCCCTATATATGACTTATAAGGGGTCTTCAAGGAATCCTTCAAGAAATCCCGAATTCTACCCCAGCGAGGCGCAATCCATTGTTCATTTTTCCTTGAAGAATTGGCAAGAACGTAATATATAACAGAATATGACTAATAAATAGGTGTAATCTCATTCAAGAATGAAGTTCGGGAGATACATCATAATTCTCTCTTCCGGAGCAATATAATTTACATGACCTCGCTTCCTACACAAGGCAAAAGGGAAAGAAAAAGAGGATGGGAAAACTGTGAATATTATCCACGCAACTGACTAGTGAGATCGATGAAGGTTTCTTCTCTGCATGGAATTGTGAGGCCACCCATAGGATGCTCGAACCCGTACTCTTCTTCTGCTCGGAGTAGCAACTTTTGGAACGATGGGTGGTTCAAGAATGTAACAGGAACTAGAAACCGCTTCCTTTGGATCTCGCCAACATAAACCACCACGTGACCTTTTGGGACATCCGATTGATTCCGTGTTCCAAAAGGCTGCAATTTAAGGACTTGCTTGGCATGAGCAATAATGGATGGCAAACGAATTCCCATTATCGGAAGATAGTGTGGTCTCGGAGCGAAAGAGATGGAAGTGATTTTGTTGTGGACTGGTTTTGATAGAATTATTCAAGCTGATATTTGACCTTGGCTGTGAAGGTATTGCATTTGAGATGCTTGTATATATATAAAAAGTAACGAAAAGAGAGTATGGTGCTACGTTCCTCTTTTTCAAATACCAAGATAATGAACATTGGCTGTGTGTTGCCATGAGATCGGCAGTTAACGGTACTGATAGGACCCATATCTCTCTCATTTATGACTCAAGTGGTTCTTCTACTCTGGTAGCTCAAGGTGACTCAAGCGGTTTTTCGCTCAGTTAGCTCGATGTCTCTCACCGTTCTCATCATTCGTGGACCCACTTGTTACTTTTAGGTCACGGCCAGATGGAAAACAACCCTCTATTGCTTCATAAACAGACGGCGGTTCACTTGAAAATTGGAATAAATTATACCCTTTAATGTCAGAAATAGCATATGCAAGATCGGAGAGTTATGATCCAAACCGTGTAGCTTACAGTCCCTACATGTTGGATAAAGAGAGAAAAGTGTTGGCTCACTCCCAGCGCAGCTTTCTTACTGTACAGAAAACATGGATTGAAGGATGATGAATTTATCATGCTTGCAAGTGGTTCTTGAAGCTGTTTTAGCTGGCTTGATTTGTTCTACTGAAACTGTGGGTAGTGATGATTGGCTGTCTTTCTTACGTATTAGGGTTTGACGACCGATATGAGAATTTTACAGGGAACGCCCAGCATTAGGGACCCATATCACATGGTCCTCTCATGAAGCATCATCACCTGTCAGATCCTTGGGCAAGGTAGAATAGGGTTCCACCACTGGTCAGGAGATGCTAAGCATATCTCCATGTATATCCCCGTGGAATACGGATTAATTATTTTGATGTCTACGTTTTTATCCATCAATGTTGAATACAAATTAATGCTTGTTTCCTAGTGTGTATTGTTGACCATAATTCGAGATGCTTTCACTCTATCTTGAATAAAAATTGAATTTCATATATTAAAGCATCACTTTGAATGAGTCTATTTTCATAATGGCATATTTCTGAAATATAAATCACTCCGAAAAGTCTATTTTTGGAACCATAATTTGGCTTGTAATTAGACAGTAAATTACATATGATGTGACAACAAATATCAATGTGAGTTAATTTTCAAATCATAATACCGCACATTGTATTCTTTATTTTTGAAACCATTAAACTTTTTGCGATTAATGACTAGGGATTACAAGGATTAAATTAAATATGTACAAAAAATTCAGTAATTATATTGAATAAATTAAAAGTTTAATGACCAAATTTGAATAAATGAAAAATTTAAGAACAATATTACACATTGCACTAAATTTCATAAATTACTTGCGTCATTTTTTCTAGAGAAACTATATATGACAATTTGGGTGGTAGCTAATCACAATGATGGATGGTAGAGAGATTAGACTTGTGGGAGATCTGAAGATAAGGGAATCTTGAGTGTGTTTTTCCAAAAAGGGTAATTTGATTCTTTAATTATCGATTTCTATTAAATCAGCAAAATTATAATCTTAGAAATACAACTTTCAAAATGGTAAAGTTGGTTGACCCAAAAAAAAAAAAAAATTGGCAAAGTTGCATGTTGCTAGCCCTTTCAACCTTTTTTGCCCTTTTGCTACAAGTTACCATAAGATATCAATTCTGCCAGTAACCTAATCGATCGCTAGGCCTCCCAAATTGATCCATCAGACATGAATGAAAAGAGAGGTAGAAGGGAGCTTGGCTGCTAGACCCACTTAGGCGGAACGTTTGTGTAACATTCTTCTACGTCCCAGTATATGCTTTATAGGAATGATGCAAGGGAAGACGGGGAGGGTTTCCAAAGCCAACAGAGGCTAGAAATAACATAGTAATCGGATGATGCTGTTGGCTTGGCGTTTACTACAGCACCATTCACTCATTGGTACAACCAATCCTGGCTCCGTTTGGGAACTGCTTTCCCAAGGGTCTTTGGGGGGCTAAAGGCCTTTGGGCCAAATATTTAGTGTTTGACAATCTTTTTTTCTCTTGCTTTTGTCAAAGGCAAGCCTTCCCAAGGTTGATGGTGTGTTTGGTAAGACTTTTGGGGAAAGTCCTTGAGAAAATGAAAATGACATTGAATTAAAGGAATTTTTCAAAATGCAAATTGTGTTTAGTAAATCGTACTTGTGAAAGTCTATTGTGAAGTATCATTGAGCAAAATAGTGTTTGGATAAATTAAATTTGTAAAAGGCTTTTGTTATTACAAAAAAGGGAAAAAAGGAGAGTTGGCTGGCCAAGGGCTTCGCCGTTTACCGCCAGCCAAGGGTAGGCGGTCTGGCGAGGGGAAGGTGAAGGCAGCATTCGGCTAGGGTCATCATGCGAAGGACATGGCGCGACGATGGTTGCGGCGACCGGGATCTCGCGATCTAGGTCGCCGCGACCAGATTGAGCGGCACCGGCGACCTTCGCACGGAGGTCACGGCACAAGGCTAGTCGAGGCGACCGTCCGGCGAGGGTTGCAATGACCTAGCAATTCCCAAACGGAGCCTGAAAGCCCAAGGTAGGTTGGGGGTTGTCTTGGACTTTCTCGGCATGTTGGCTTTGAAGGTAATAAAATTTTTCTTCCGAAATTGTCTTCGTTAATTTTTCGTTTTTCCGGCTTTACCTCGACAACTGTTCATCATCTTCATCCTTCCCTTCTCTCTATTGAGAACACAGCCAACATCTACGCACGGTCGTCGGCGAAGGGTAGGTGGTCCGGCAAAGGGCAGGCGGTGTGGTGAAGGACAAGTGGTCCGACTAGGGTCCCACGACCCTCCGATGAGGGTCGCCGCGCGGAGGATGCCGGCAAACTAGATCGTGCGCAAATTTGGTCGCGCAGATTTGGGTCTCAGAGACCAAATCGTGGGCACTAGCGACCTACGTGGTGCGGTGAGTTGCACGACGGCTCGGCGAGGGTTGCGGCGACCGGGATCTCGCGATCTGGTCGTGGCGACCCAGATCGCGAGATCTTGGTCGCCGCGACCCTCGCCGCGCTGTGTCCTCCACACAATGATCCTAGCTGAACGCTACCCTTCACTGCGCTGCCTCCCCCTCGCCGGACCGCCTACCCTTGGCCGGCGGTAACCGGCGAAGCCATTGGCCGGCCAACTCTCCTTTTTTCCCTTTTTTTTAATAACACAAGCCTTTTACAAATTTAATTTATCAAAACACTATTTTGTTCAAAAATACTTCAGAATGGACTTTCATAAGTACGATTTACCAAACACAATTTGCATTTTGAAAAACTCCTTTAACTCAAGGGCCTTTACATTTTCTCAAGAATTTTCCCCAAAAGTTTTCCTAAATGCATCCTAAGATTAGTGGCAAAACATGAAGTACTCAAGTACCCGAATATGATTTAAGTTTGACTTATGGAAGCAAGCATTTTATATCAATTCAACTGTTTCATAATATACTTGCCTCAGATGTGATAGAGCCGAAAAATTTAGTTCGGCTTGCTGTTTCTTTATACAAAATAATTCTAGGGCAACAACAATCTCACAAACACCCCAAAACATATGGCAACAATTTTTTTATCCCACAAGTCATGTCATCTTGAAAATAGTAAGTTATATATATTATTCTTTGTAAATCAATCTTTACAGTAACTCTATATCTTTAGCGGTGGTCCTTCTCAGAAAGTATTAAGGTATGAAATTTTCTATTCCATGAAGCATAACGCATTGTTCTTTTCGTGTTTGAAGAAATGGGAAAAATAAAAATAGAAATCTCATAAAAGATTACTCAAAAAAGGGAGAAATGTCATTCGAGAATGAAGTTTCAGAGATAGAAACCATAATCGCTTATTTCTCGTAGTGTACTCTACACGACCTCCATTTGTACATGAGCAAGAAAAAACAAAGGGGAAAGAAGCTAAGAAAAGATGTCAAAACTGGGAATCTAGTCTCTCCATGACAAGATGTACATACTAAACTTTCATAATCCATGCAGCTGAGCAGTGAGATCAATGAAGGCTTCTTCTCTGCATGGAATCGTGAGGCCACCCATCGGATGCTCGAAGCCATACTCTTCCTCAGCTCGGCGCAGCAACTCTTGGAATGAAGGGTGGTTTAAGAACGAGATTGGGACCAGGAACCGTTTCCTTTGGACCTCCCCGACGTAAACCGCAACGTGGCCTTTCGGGACATCCGGTCGAGTATTCGGAGTGCTGAGGGGCTGCGACTTGAGGACCTTCTTGGCATGGAAGATGATAAATGGCAAACGAATCCCCATTACCGACGGACAGTGGAGTCTTGAAGTGAAATAGTCGTTCCGGATTGGTTTTGATAGATGACACCAAAACAGGTACTTGACCTTGCTTGCGGAAGGTTCAGCGTTCGAGTGCTTCTATATATACTCGGAGAGGACGGTGGTGCTGCATTTTTCAAATGTAAAGATAATCATTGATGAGTGTGTGTGGCCATGTGTTTGGCTGTTCAAAGCACTGAAAGGACCCATGTCTCTCTCATTTATGACTCAAGTGGATATTCTTACTTTCTTGGGCTCAGTTTTAGCCTATGAAGCACGGACACGTTGCCGAGGCTTCCGTGTCGTGTCCGACACGTGTCGACGTGTCCAACACGCTCGGACACGCTGTCAACGTGTGTCGAGAAATCCGACACGTGGTCAACTTTTCTCGACACGCGTGTCCGAGAGAGATTGTTGAAGAAGACGATGGTGGGTAGAGGTGAGGCCGAGGAAGCGGAGGTGAGGCCGCGACGGCGAGAGGAAGAGCATAAACTGAGGCGACGCCGTGATGAAGGGCTGGCGGCGAGGCTGCAGCTGCCGTGAAGGAGGAAGGGCCGGAGGCGACAGCGATGAGGCGACTGAAAGAGTTAAGAAGATCGTGAGGAAGAAACTGAGGGGGCGCGGGAGCTGGTTGTGGCGTGAGGGGAAGGGGAGGGAGAGAGAGATAGTAGGGAAGAAACTAAGGGGGTGATTGATGGGGGCGGGGAGCAGGTGGTTGCGTGGGGGAGGAGAGGGGGAGAGAGAGCAGGGGAAGAACAGGGATGGAGGGAATTGATGGGGGCGCAGCCTCGTAGGGGGCAGGTGGTGGCGTGGGGGAAAGGGAGGGGGAGAGAAGAGAGGAGAGAAGGGAAGAAACCGAGGGGGATGGGGGCGCAGGGAGCAGGTGGTGGCGTAGGGGGAAAGGGAGGGGGAGAGAGAGAGAGAGAGAGGAGGAAGAAACCGAGGGGGCTGGGGTGATTAATGGGGGGGCGCACGAAGCAAGTGGGGGCACAGGGGGAAGGGGAGGGGGAGAGAGAGAGTGGGGGCAGATCCACAGAAATCGAAGGGGGGATTTTTTGGGGTGGTGGCGTGGGAGAAGAGGGGGAGAGAGAAATGAAGAGAGGGGTTTGAGGGGAATAATTTTTATTAAAATAAAAAATATATTTTTAAATATACACACGTATTAATTATGAATATGCTTCTTTCAATCAAAAAAAATTATGAATATGTTTTTGAAATTTTTTATGAATAGATTTATTAATATTATTAGTATAAATTTATTGTAAGTTCTTATTTATTTATTTATTCGTGAATTTGAATCAAATTAATTAAAAATAAAAATATTTATTTAATATATAACGTGTCGAACGTGTCGGAATTCTACTTTTTTAAGAAATAACGTATCGCGTGTCGTGTCACGTGTCGCGTGTCGCGTGTCGGTGCTACATAGGTTTTAGCTTCAAGGGACTCTGATTTTCCTCACAATTTATCAACCCTTTCAAGCAAATATGGCATAAACCCACCACTTGATTAAAGAAAGAAACGCCGTACACTCAATTATTGGAGTCAAGTAATACCCTTTTGATAAACAAGAGTAATTGAATTTGAAGCCTGGAGGTAAAAACAAGGAAATCTAGGCCCCAGATAGTGGAGGGCCGTCAGAAATAGCGTGCGAGATAGGTAGGTGTCAGGCTCACGCTCCATTTCCACACAGTTTTTCTGATACGATAAATCTACAGCGTTGAAGGAAGATAGATGATAGATGAGGTTATGGTAGTTGCCAGTGGAATCTTAAGCTGTCTTATGAGCGGCTCATCGTTGTGCTGAAAACTGTGGATGGTGAGGAGGTAGGATTTTTGCTTGGGAAGATTTTTTTTTAAAATAAATTATTATTATTATTATTATCGAGGTTTCAATGACCCATATTTTATGCATTGCGCAGCATTCGGACCCCATGTCACATGGTTCTTTCCTGACATATTTTCCAAGATTCGGGGTCAAGATTAGGGTTGATCTGCTGCCACTTACAAGGGGATGCGAGCGCTCAATAACATCAATTTATAATTCTTTGGATATAACTTTAGTTGTACTTCCTAAAGACTTTCCCATCAAAATGTGTAAAGTATATATATTTGTATTTTTTATTCTTTAAATTAAAATATTATTAAGAAATCATATCTTAAGATAACAATGCCTGCCTATTTTTTGGATAAATTAATATGTCATGTCACGTCAGGTGATAGTTGTATATCGTTATCAACAAACTATGTCGAGACTCATGCTATGCGCATGCATGATCATCGATAAAATATGCATGAATACAACGGAAATAATTGAGTTTATGTAATTGTTGATTTAGTGTGTAGTTACTAAACATATGTGAACATAGTGTAGAGGTTCATTTTAATTTTTATATAATTTGATGTCAGATTAACAGTGGAAAATCTAAAAAAATGAGACAACTGAGGTTTTGACCTAAATTATATGGAAGATATTAAATTAATTTGTGCTTCGAGTTTGGTCGAGATATGTGCACTCCAACATTTTATATTGGCAGAATAATTAACAGTAACAAGCTCCAAAATGAAAAGTAAAGGAATGACATATCGATATATAAAAGATAATAATATCGAGATAAATTGAATTATAATTAGGTCAATGTAAAGAATAATTTTATGCAACTATTGGATGGGTGACATGTATATGTGTTATTTAACCAATCATATAAAATAAAATTTTATTTTTAAAAAGACTTTTTGAGAAACGTCACCGCTGAACATTTTAAGATAAACGTATGAGAATAATTATGAATGGTCTCCTTAGGAAGCCTAGATGTATTATGGACGCAAACATGTTGTTTCCCACGCTAGTTTCAATGCGTCACATGCTGTTTTCAAGCGTGAGATGATGATACGTGAACACACTAACAGTGCTCGCTCACCCACGCCAGATCGAATCCCTTCAACCAACCCTGAAAGACCTCTCTCTCTCTCTCTCTCTCTCTCTCCGCTGTAAACTCAACGCCGGCGTATAGCTTCCAAAGCTGGCCAGAGGCTGAGGCCTCCAAGCCTAGAGCTGTCCCCAATAGCAAGGGGGCAAGACGGGAAGAAAACAATAGCAACAGCTATCAATTTAATTGGATGACATGATAAATTAGTCAACTATCAATTTAATCAGTATGCTTCCTTCGTTCTTACTTCAGATGTTCATTCTATTAATTAGTTTTTGGTATGCATGCTATTACAATCATCCAAAAATATTATCCACATTGTTGTTGAAACTTGAAGCTGCACTACCGAGCAAACAACAGCAACATACGCATCGCATGAACCCCAAAACTGATGAACTTGCAAAATCAAGAACTCCTTTCATCGAAATAAGATGAACATTCTGGTGCTGAGAAGACGACGTAAGTAGTGTTACAGCCGTCGCTTCAGATGCACCTATGTTATGTTAACACTATCTACACATATCGAACGCAATAGACAAACAAAAGTAAGGCGTTTCCGAAAAATATTTGCCATCTTTATTTTCTTGATGATCTGCGCGAAGAATGCAACCGAGAAGTGAGCTCAATGAAGGCCTCCTCCTTGCATGGAATGGTGAGACCGCCCGTCGGGTGGTCAAACCCGAACTCCTCCTCGGCCCTGCTGAGCAACTCCCGAAACGAGGGGTGGTTCAGGAACGTCACTGGAACCAGGAAACGCCTCCTCTGGACGTCCCCAACGTAGACGGCGACGTGCCCATTCGGCACGTCGGAGCAAGATCGACGGTGGTGGTGATGGTTTCTCCCAGTGACGAGAGACTGCAACTTCATGGCTTGCTTTGTGTTGGTAATAACGGACGGCAAGCGCAGAAGACCCATGGCTCAGCTGATGTATCAACCTTCAAGCTCTGTCTGTGCGTTCGTGTTCAAAAAGGGTAAAAAAGGCGATGGTCAAAGCTTCTTTCGTGGGGAGGTTCTCTTTTGAATGGTGGAAGTGCGGAGTCTCGAGGCTTTGTATATATAGGAGAAGAGAACTTCTCCATCGGAGGCAGATTGATGCCGGCGGCGTACGAGATGGAAAAGACCGGGGTGAGTGGAGGTCCCACCTCATCAAAAGTCTCACATGGCTTCGCTTGCTCGACCTGTCCCTCTGTCCCTCCGTCTCTCTCTCTCTTTCTCTCTCTCCCCGTGCCAGACTCTCTCTCTCTCTCTCTCCGTGCCATACGTGAATAGATTAGACATGCACAAGGTCCCATGCAATCGTCAGGCCCAAGTTGTTTGGGGGAGGAGGGTGGTAATGCAAAACCGAGGGCCGTACACCGGTAATGAAATGACAATATCCTGTTTTGGATACGACAGACAGGCGGGAGTTTCCGAATGTCGACGGTAGATTGCGCTTTAGCGTGCATGTTACCCAAGTGCGTTCGAGGGAGGGTGGTCTCCGTTCCAGGTTTTGTGCGACACCTATGACGCAGGGTCTCGGATATCTCGTGATATGTGCCCCCATTTCTAGCTACTGCCTAGTGCCTAGTCCCTACATGCATCAACGCAAATATATGCATTGATCTAAGGTGAACGTGACTGAGAAGGTGCTGGCTCTAGCAAGTTGTGCATTTTGATGGGAAGATCCATTGTAGGATGTCGTGAGAAGCGTTTCTCTCGACTTGACTTCTTTTTTTCTTTCCCATTAGGAAAAGTTGCCATTGCTTTCAATGGGATATAGGTGGACCTAGAGATATCATACATTGTATGATGTGATTGATTACTAATTCGGTCACACGTTGGAAACAATCAAAACCCAATTGTCAAAAAAAGGCGGCATTAGTTTAGGTAGAAAGTGGAGTGCAAAACTGTCTTTTTATCTAAAAGTTTAGGCTATCAAAGTATAATGCATGATAATCACTGGAGTTTGCCTTAATAGCCACTCTTCCAACTTGGAAGGGGGAGATAGGGGGTTCGAATCCCCACTTTCTCAGGGGATTGAGGTGGGGACGATTTAGTTTCAAGAGTGGGTTTCGACTTCCACGTTCTGCAATGAGGTAGGGTAAAAGTCTGAGAGTGAGTGTTAGAGTGGGAATAGAATAATACCGACAAAAAAAAAAGTACAATAATGGTGTATTAACATTTCCTCTCTTATACGAAGGTGGATTTAATGATGGAGGCCTTAAGAGTCCGAGTCTACTAAGTGTGTGGGTGAAAGAACTTCTAAAACTCATCATGCATAATTAGAGAAAGGAAAATTCATAAATAGATGAAAAGAGATATGTTAGGAATCAAACTCGATATCTTTTTTTTTTCAAATATATAGAAAAGTAAAGTTGAGTGTGCAACTGTCTTCTCTAAATTGTTAAAATATTAAACTAGCACGATATGACATGAGATATTCTTTAAATCTTTAATAATTGTGAATCAATCCTGTTATGGTGATTGAAACGATGTTCTATTTCTCCATGTATAAATGTACTTAGTTTAGAAGTAATGATATTGTTCCTACCTTCATTTAGTAGACTGTACTAACTGAGCAAAAATATAGCAACTTATGAGTTTTATATTCATTTGATTTTCATCCAACTATTAATTAAAGTTTATCAGTTCGACTTTCTAACAATTATGATAAATCTAACTACTAAAGCCAAACATAGGATAATTTTGCATTTCATTTTGTCATATTATTATATGGACTGTTGGTGTAATGAAATAACGCATAACCTTATAGATTTTGCAATTTCAGTCTAACGCGAAAATCATAAATTATTAGAGTAATTAACGATAAACAAGAAAGAACACATGAGATTTAAGTGGTTTACTCCGAATATCAATACCTAAACACAAGTGTTATTTCACAATTTTTCATAGAGAACTCACTTAGAAAATATATATAGAGAAAATCCCAATACTCATCCTGTTTTTTGATGGAAGATTAGACTGTACCAAATTATGGACTCCACTTAATTTGCTCAGAGATAAAGTCCTAGTCAGAAGACATCCAAAATACGGGGTAGTTTCTATTGGATCAAAATTCGTACCCGAATTCAAAATGAGATATAATTTAAAAGCACGATAAAATAGATTTCCAATAGTAGATAAGAAATCGACATATTTAATGAGGGGGCTTTTCATCGGGATATAAAAGTTGTGCATGGGCCTAGCTTTCGACTTTGATTGTGCTCAGTCACATCCTTTCAGCTGCTTTTCACGTGCCAAGCTGTCAGCATCACACTGCACGTCCAAAAAACAATTTAAAATGCTTCTAGGTTGTATGGGAGCATATTTTGTAAATTAATTAGAGAGCATTCTTCATAAGCAGGTATAATTAACTCTAGGAACTAGGTAGCAATTACATTACAAGTTGTCAATAGTGTGATTTAATTTACAACAAGATGCGACATATTTTCTTAATGATTCTCCAAGCAAGAAGGAGAACTAATCATTACGCTGATTCCAATAATTATACAACGGAAGCTATTTCAAAAGCTTGCTAGATTCTTTTTAAGGAGAACTAACTTAAAGGAATGAATATCATTTTCAGTGTGCCGTTTCTCTTGTGTCATGAGTATTAATGAATTAGATATAAAAATATTGTCTATTAATCACCCTTGGGTTACTCATTAATAATAAAAACAAGACTACGCCATTAATAGCAGGTATTTCCTGATTGGGTTTTGTCGTTAGATTCACGAGGTCAACAGACAAAGTAGTCATTCCTGTTGGAAGCACAAAACTTCGTGTAATTCTAATAAACATCTTTAGTTATTACACACTAAAGGTCCAAAAAGTCATGCGACCAGTTTCATTCGTGGCAGTCAGATTACATCCATGACATTTTATTAATCTCGTGCAATAATTGTTTTTCCGTAAAACAATGATGAGTGTCCCCATCAAGGAAGTGAATATCCCGAGAAATAAGGAAAAAACTTTCTAAGGGCCAGCTGATTGCCCACCGATTTCAACAAAACCATCTCTTTTTCAGAGTTTTACGAAATAGACTTTGTGTTGAAGAATATTCTAAGAAACACAACAAGATGGTACTAAAGTTATATAGAGCAAGACTCGAGATAAGATTCCAGATAAGATGCACATATTTACTAATTCATCAATAATTATATAAAGCATTTTTGTGTTTTAAGCAACATCAAATTTATATACCAATTGAATATCATGATCTAGTCGAGTATTATATATAGTCAAAATAACATCAAGGCAATGTGTACTTTTTAACAGGTAAATTTTTTGAGAAGAAGATCATGGACCTTTCTTTTTGCTTTTTCGATTAATCAGAACTTACAGTAAATATTGCTGATGCCTATAATGTATCGCCGCAAGCGCAACCGGAACATGCTAGCTCTTGTTCATGTCAGTGCTCCAATGAGTAGTAGCTGCTCAAGACCCAAGAGCTCATCCTTCGATTCTTCTTTCTTATTTTTTCCCTCTTATTCGCTTTTAATCTTTATTGTCCTTTCCATCTACAACTGAGGTGGCGTCCTCGTCGTTCTTGCCCATGCTGCCTGATAACCCATCCCGACTGGACTTCATGGCGTTTTATCTTTCGTACGTGCTCTTGTCCTTCGACAGAAGTTGCAGATTTGGTTCTTATTTCTATTGTCAGATGCATGTGAACCTCAGCTCAGTTCCCGAACAAATAGAAAAATACCCCGCGTTTTACGTTGTTGCTGTCGGACGTTGTGAGTAATTTGATAACTTGGATTCCCCAATATCAGTAGAAACAGCCGCAATGGCGCTGGCTGCTAAAAAACCTAAACTATATTTGTAATTATATGTTTTATTTATTTATTTATTTTCATAGTTTCAGTTGTCATCGATGAATAATTTTATTTGCGGTAGAGCAATTAAGTTGCTATAGATCAGATAAATTAGGATTCTTCTGATTGAAACATGTCAGTATAACTTACTTATTAGTGAACCTAAATAGGTACTTAAATGATTGAAAGGTATATTAAAATACCTTTGAAAGTAATGTCACACCATTTTTTTTTAAGGGTTCATATCTTAAAAAATCATAAACTATGCTCACTATGATACAAATATCTCGAATTTTTTTGTGTTACTAAAAACACTAAACTTGTCAACTAAACACACTAAACTTTTCTTGTTATAAAAAAACCCATACTTATATTAGTGTGACACACACACACACACACACACACACACACACACACACATATATATATATATATATATATATATCTCTTGGATGTGATATATGTTATAGATTTTTCGTGACACAAAAAATATTGGGAATATGTATGTATGTATGTATGTATGGTTGTTTTCTAATACAAAAAATGTTTAAGATATTTGTGTTATGATGGACATAATTTGAGATTTTTTTTTAGCATTTGCCCTTTATTCTAACCTAAATCATTTTAAAAAAATAAAAATAAATCTCGAACCTATTTAAAAATCCTTGGCCTTCTACAATTTCTGTGTTAAAAAGTTGATTGAGACTTGCAGTTTGTCATATGTATCCGCCTTGATTTTTTCACTTGGCCCGTCAAATCTTTCTGACAGTCCAAACTGAGAAATTCTTCGCCTAATAATGCTCCACAAGAATTTTCCGCCCTTTTAACAAGAGCGCTTAACGGGGCATACAAGCATATCCTGGGCTAAGAAGTTATGATTCATCGTCTCTTTGGCAAGTAGTAGCACCGCATAAGAAAGCCCTTGAGTTCCCGAAAATGTATGTTTTCTCTTGTATCCACCAACTTGCGAATTCATGATTCACGTGTGATACTTATGTTCCTCGATCTATGATGACTAACGAGTAAGCTCTCTAGTACGACGGAACATGTCAAAAGCATGAAGAGTACCTTGTGTATGGAGTTCATCCACCGAGGTTGGACGCAAGGAAAACTAAGTTGAAGATATTAATTCAAATCAGCACTCCCCATAACATTAATCGTTGGGACGGTAACCTTGTGACTAACCCTTTTTTAGTAAAGTAGATTAGGTTCAGACATACTTCACAAAAGTGACATAATGATAGATCTAATGCATATATTGCAAACGAATTGAACGGCTACATATATAAATGCATTTCATTGCAAGAAATCATTTATTTACAAATTTTGGAAGAAAGACAATGTACAAACGATTAGCAAAGAGTCGTCAAGATATGGGAAAATTTCAGAGACTCCTTGTGATAAGTCTCTTGCCCTTGGTAGAGAAAGAAAACTACAAATCCTCCAAAAAATCATGAAAAAAGAAGAAGAATGAAGCGGCAAAGCCGTGAGGCCATGTCCATTTGTAGCGATCAACAACTCAAGGCAGAAGTTAGACTGGTGAAGTAGTCCTCGCTGCAAGGAATGGTGAGACCGCCGGTCGGGCAATCGAACCCGAACTCCTCCTCGACCATGTCCAACAAGCTCCGGAACAGCGGGTGCTTGAGATACCACAGAGGGATCACGAACCGTTTCTTCGACTCTCCGACGTAGACTGCGAAGTGGCCCTTCGGCACGTTGGAAGTTGCCGACATTGCTCGGATTCGGGCCGACAGAGTGCGCTGGAGCTTTTGCTTCGCATGAGCGATTCCCATAAGTTGAATGCCCATCTCTCTTAGGATATCTGGAAGAAATACTAGTACGGAATGCTGTTGAAGATTTGAGCGAAAGGACTTTGGCTCTTGAATGCTCTTTGTATGGTTTTGGTCCACGAACAAAAAGCACGCACGTATATATAGAGAGAGGGAGAGCTTAGCTTAGCATGTCGAAGTCTTGGATAAAATATTGGTCAAAAGAAGGCAGTTTGGGAACACATCAGGTGAGTGAATAGGGTAAAGCCCACATGCTTTTGCCCTACGGTTTTCGGGACATCATGCCCTACCAACTTGGGGAAACCAGCAGGAGGTGCGAAAAAAATAGTTCTTTTATGTGGGTTGGTTGCCCTTATGTTTTCTTATTTTTCATTTATATCTTTTTGGGGCCGCATGTTCTCGGCACTACATCCACTTCTTTTGATAACAATCGAAGTGTATGCTAAGAAAGTCATGTGGGATATTATCAAAGATCGCAGAAGCCTTGAACTTACCCTCATTTTAGTCATTTGCCTTTTCTGTTAGTGCCAAACAACCTAGACCCGACCCTCTCCCTCAGCTAGCTCTCCATTCATGGCCGAGTCGTCTCCGGAATCATCTGATTTCGATTTCTGCATGAGATGTGAACAGAAGTCGTAGTTGCCCGACAAATGCATAGATACGATTTTTTATATGGACAGGCAGACATATTGGGTCCATAATAAGTGTATATGTACGCCTCTAATTGTTCGTGACACCCTCTTCAACACGCAAGGTAGATAACCTTATAAATCTTCCATGACTAAAGCCGTGAAGCTGAAAGCTGGATTGAAGAATAAGTTTGGCTAATATGATTGTAGGTAGGAGATAATCGGATAAGGGAGTCAAAGAGGCAAGGATTGGCCTACCTTGTCCATCGAACCTTGAAGTTTATCTACGAAGCGAAACCATCATAAGGAAAATGATGGAACTTTATTATATAGGAATACTAAAAGCTAAAAAACAATGCCATGTGGGTCAAGCTTAATATAAATCGAGGAGGATTTAGTTTTAGAGGAGTTATTCAGCCTTCTCGTCATTTTTCTTTTTAGTGAAGATAACATTTCATTAATTCCTCTAGAAATACAAAAGAGAAACAATGCAATCCAATTGCAAATCTAGAAAAATTCCAAACAACTTTAAAATAAAATAAGTTCCAAAAGACAAGATAGATTATTAGAATTTGGTTAGAATTCACATGTTTACAGTGGATCTGCGACTTCTTCAAACTAAAATCAGCGACTGATCTCCGAATCTATCTTTAGTAGCTAGCACATACCCAGGTCTCCATCTCCATCTATTGCTACAGTTTTTCTTTTCAGCGGCGCACGCCTAAGTTCGGTGTCCCTAACACTCACATTCATTATTCCAAGTAAAAACGTTGAACAAGAATAGATCGAGGCTTGTGAGAGTAAAACATTCATGAAACTCTTTCAATCCCTTTCAAAACTAGATTTATACACCAACAAAACCCGAGAAAAGTGAAACCCTGAAATCAGACACACAAAAAATCTCAAATCTATACTAAATTGGGATAGAATTCTCTCCAAAACGGGAGGGAGAATCTTCTAAATCTAGATTAGATTGGAAGAGAAAAGCTCCCAAAACAAGAGGAAAGCAAAATGAAGAAAATAGAGAACAAAACAGTCAAAGAAAAAGGGTAAAAAGGGAGGGGAGGGAGAAAACTAGCTCCAACCCTTCCCTCCAATAGAGGTTAAAGAAGAAGACTGCTTGAAGATGAGAGTGAGATAAGAGAATCCTAGGGTTTTGTGGAGTAGAGTCACCCAAGAACTATCCTGTGTCATTTGGAAATATGATCTTCGAAAAAAGAAATTTTTGATTCAAGCAATTCCCTTCTGCCGGAGATAATCGTACATTGTTTCACGGCACATTCAATAATTTCTTTAATGTTCTTTTCTGGTAATTATGATTTGAAGGCAATAAAGAAACTCTGGTCTTTCTTTGTGATGCACTTGCATTAAAACCATTCGTTTTTATCAAAATTTCTAGAAATACGCTTTCATTTTTCTAAATACTCGAAATGGAAATAAGAGAAGGCATGTGATAGGCGAATTAGAGAAGGGGGAGAGGAAAAAGCAAGGAGATATTTTATGGAGAAGTAATATGCTAGCAAATCTAAGGTTGGTTAGGCACTGCGACAATCCACATATCCACTCAAGAGGAAGATATTTCCAGAATAGATGACCCTCGAAACCATAATCTGTTCATATACGGCGAAGATTCGGGTGATTGATGGAAGAAACACCAAACATATCCCAAATTGTAATGACACGTCGAGTGGGCCGATGGGCTGTGAGGCAATATTTGGACAGATTTGGAAGCCCGGAACAAGCCCCAGGAGTTCCTCGTGCGACGGCTTAAGCCCTTGACGCTGAGACTAGCGTACCCATGATTGGTTTTTGGGTTTTACGAGGCCGACTCATGTCTGGATTAGACCTCGCTGAAGTCTGTTTTATCGGTAATTTCAACGTTCCAATGTCTGAAGGCTGGTGTCACTTGGATGCTGCAAGTGCTGTTTCTCTTCCTAATGAGAAGGGACGAAGTTATTCTGTCAACAGAAACATCACTGCCTAAGCTGATCATACGTTTGATGGCCCATTTCCAGATCTATACTGAACAAGACACCTCGATACATGAACAGTTTTCACCTTAAAAGTCCGACAACATTCAGATATCGGGAGGTGTGACTTTGGCCTGTACTATGTAGGGTTCATCAGCTCGTGTGAGTACTGGTTTGTCCAGGACTACGGAAGGAAGGCCGGAGAGACGGCCGACATGGGTCCTGTGAACATAATCTAACCACTGCCGTATGTGCTGGAACAAGGCATTGAGCGGTTGGCGTATGGAGTCTGACAGCGACCGATTTCTACAACACTCTTCCTATTCGCCACGGCATTTTCTCTTTCTTTTTCACGACCTGTTACCAATAGCCTGTCAGTATTGTCCGGTGTCCGTAACACTAGTTTTAGCTACCTCTTTCCCGTCGTACAGCAGATTTCTGAATAGGTCTGAAAGCACTCTGATGGAGTTTGAAATGTGCAAAGACCGACACTATCTCCATTTGTACTTACGTTCTGTTTGGTTTGAAGAAACCGGGCACATTCATTATTCTTATGTTTGGTGCTAATATGACCGGAGGAATCATGACTCCATTCCTCATTTCTTAAAAACTTATAAAATTAAATACTTAATAAGTATAAATATCAATATTGAAAAAATATGGATGATCGTAATAAGTTAGGAGTTAATAAATTATAATAATTGATCGATATAGTTCTCGAAACACAAAAAAAAGAATAAAAGAATAAAAGCTACAACAAATTTTGAATAAGTAACAACTCTTAATTATATTAAGAAAAAAACTATAAATAAATAATAATAATTCTAAATTATAGTCAATAGATTATTGTCAATAAAGTATCATAAAGGTAAATTTATTCAGCCCACAACACTTTTTCTTACAACTAAACATAAGAATTTCCATTCCATTTCTCAATTCCATTCTATTCTTCTCTACGATATATATATATAATCGATCGAGTAATGTGTCTTTAATTTTCGATGATACCCCACATGTGGAAAAATGGGTTTATTTCTCCATCAAGTCAGTGAATTCAAACTTGTATTCACGAAAGTTTCTCGAGCCAGCTGAGACTTTCATATTGCCTGATGTCCTCAGTTCTAGTAGGACCTCTTTAGAAACCTCTCTCGGAAGAGGTGGGGGCCCTATGTTTTCTTCCGGTGCTTACTTTCGTTATCTCAACGATGGTTTGGCAGATAGACACCACCATGTGATCTCTCATGAGTCCTTGTCCCTCTAGCTCGGCCCCGCATCTTGATACCTCCTCCTCATTCATTCAATTAGCTAAACAATGTTCTTCTCATCTACTTATCTATATATACATGCGCACACAACCCAGTATACCACCAACACAGTCTTTCAAACCTTGTTCTCAAAGCTCCCATCTTTATACTCTCTCAGTCTCATCCATTGCAAGAACAAGGAACACAACTTTTCTTGAATATATTTCCAAGACTGATGGCCATTCGCTTCCCCAAGATGGCTTCTGCTAAGCACATGCTTCGCCGTATTCTTTCATCAACAGAAAATGCAGATGTTCCTAAAGGGCACCTGGCTGTTTATGTTGGAGAAAAGCAGAAGAGATTTGTGGTTGCGGTTTCTTGCCTGAATCGCCCTGCATTCCAAGAGTTGCTAGGTCAGGCTGAAGAGGAGTTTGGATTCCATCATCCTACGGGTGGCCTCACAATCCCTTGCAGAGAAGAAGTCTTTGTTGATCTCATTTGCAGCTTGTAGGCCGATTATTTAGTGTAGAATCGCTTCTTGAAGGACATGATTGCCTCTCTAACATCACTGACATGGATGATTATGACCTGAGAAATGTGTAGATTGAAATTTTCTCAAATAGATGTGAAGTTTTGATTTTCAAAGTGAATATTATGTTCGCGATCTTCTTTATTTGGTCATTGATTTGATTTCTACAGTGGTCACGTTCCTTGTCAATTCACCTCGAGGCTTTATGAATATATGCAGCGGATCCATCATAAAGATGTACAAATGCCGTCTGAAAAGGAAACTGATGCTACATCACATCAATATAAAAATTGAGCTCAACAGAGTTGGAAACAAAATAAGTAAATTTTTCGAAACAACTTGGTTTCAATATGGATATAGCTGCATTAAATCTGTTTTTCTATTCCCATTAGATGATTATCAAAATGTCAGCTCTGCTATTACAGTATACCTTGCACTTGGTCTTTTTGTAATCTTCTAAAAGTATGCTACACCATAAGAGGAGCTTAGATGATTAATATTTGACAAACTATCATCTTTTCTCTTAGATGCTTGCTGTTGGTTGTTCAAATATCCATCAGCACAAAATAACCAGTGGTGGGGAACACTTCACATGAGCTTCATGGTTATGTTGGTCACTTGCAAATACATGAAATGATGCATCAAGAAATAAAGACCTACCCACAGGAAGTGATTTTGTATATTGCTGTATGCCTCCAATTGCAGACTCCAGCACATGCCAATTGGTATTAGTCTTATTTCAGCATCTCTAACTGCTGGTCGCAAACATGTTTCTCACTCATTTCTGCAGCCTACTTGCTGCAACCACTTTATCTGATTTTTCCATTGCTAATAAGTATAATTGCATAGTTTGGTGCTAACATATTATGTGTCTTGTCACTGCAATGAGCATGTATCTTTTTTTCATATTTGTAACCAAGATAACCAAAAAGTAGTTCATAGATCCATATGTTCTTAAGCAAATCAATTTGGAATATAGACAATACAGCTATAGGCAACCAGCTGGTTCTTAGTAGGTATGACTTGGAAACTCATACAGCCAATTTTGCCCAAACATACAAATGCGGTAGCAGCACAGTGGGTAAGTCCACTGAGTATGATCGTGTGACCTTTATACTGATTGTCTAATGATTACACAAATGGTGGTTTTCTTGATCGTTGTAGTATGCCTAAATATGACTAATTTAGCAGAAAATTATTGATAGTCATGATAGACTCTACCCCATGCCATGTGGCAAAATCGGCGGATTTCTCCAACATATTAATGATTCTCTAACTAACAAGAGGCTTTTTACATCACCTAATCTATTCAGAATTTCAGTAGGACCTTTGAGGATCCTCTTAGGAAATACCAGGCATAATGCTTCTCCAATAATGAGCTTGAATTTTTTTCATTGGTTTTTGCAGATGCAGATATTGACAACATGTGAAGTCTCAAGACTCCAGGCCTCATTGGCCCTATACCGTATCCACTTGTTGAACTTAGCAGATAAAGTCACTTGTCATCCTCTCACTGTATGCCATTAGCAAGCCCTTTTCTTCTGCAACCAAATCAGAAATCACGTTTATAATCTAGTTCCGTCCGTTGAGTGCTGTAGCCTTCTCTTTGAGTCTTTCCTCCTGATGAAAAGATTTATAGTCATGTGGATCCGTTTGCCCAGAATTATGCCTGCCAAGAAGATTCTGCAGCAATCTTTATCTGCTCAAAAAGAAGCAAATTCAGCAGCCTCAGATGTTCCAAAGGGACACTCTGTAGCTTATGTAGGAGAGAACAAAAGCAGAGATTTGTCATTCCTCTGTTATACTTCTCTCAGCCCCCATTTCAGGACCTCCTGAATCAGGCTGAGGAAGATTTTGGCTTTGATAATCCAATGGGAGTCTACACAATAACATGCGAGGAAGAAGTTTTCCTCAATCTGATGGATGTATAATCAATCATCAAAGATAACTCCTGGAAGATCAGTTCAAACACTTGATACAATTTTGAAGAAGTGGATGAGTGGTGTGGATTTTTTCTTCCACTTGTTTTACTGAGGATAGAAGTAGGAGTACCAGCTTGAGGAGATATACTGATGTATTGTGCAAGATTTATGAATGAAATCCATTCATCTCAATATGTAAAAAACCGATTTATTTTCTTTGGCAAGAGCATTTTGCTAGAAGAAGAGAAATTTAATCTGCTCATATGTAATTATCGTCACTTAAAGATTCATCTTTAACACGACCACTTTGTATTTGAAACCAAGAAGCCTCCTTGTTTCTCCTCCTGTTTCATGTGAACTGATGATGTTTTTGAAGGAAAAAGTCTCTAGGACTTGCTCTTATGTTGCTGTCCATAGTTGTCATAATCAATTTATTCACACGTGACGTAGATAAGAACTGATGCAAAACATGAAAATGGATATCAAAAGATCTATCAGATCTATGGAAAACCAAGTAAATAAACTGGAGCTAAAGAGTACTTTACAAAATTTACAGCTCTACAAAAAAAAGAAGAAGAAGTTTCCTCATGAAACTTTGCAAGGGGTTTGAATATAATATACACTATGCAGCTTCTAATTATAACTGCAACTTTACTAACAGTAACATATGGATTTAATCGAAACTTGAAAGTTTTGTTGCTCTCAAGTCCGTATAAGCTAAGGAACCAGCTGGCTGGATCTTGCAAAATTCCACAAGTAAGTAGATTACATTTCTGTGATTCGAAACTGGCCTGAATCTCTACAATTTGCACTTCTTTCCCCATGATTTTGATCTTTTTCATCTAATTCAGTATACATTTTCCTATGTATTACTGATGGCCGAACCCTAGTTTGACTTATCAACTACCTACTGATGTAAAGAAAACGTGGGATTTGCCGATCATGATTCAAGTGACCCCACTTATCATGTGACAACATTGGCATGTGTCTCAAGCATGTCTGTGGTTAAGCGTCTTCGCCATTGTGCAGCCAAAATGAGCAAGAGGCTCTCATGCTACTACCCGCTCTCTCCAGGAATTTATCAGGGCCTCAATTATATGTTGCGAAGTGGGGCATTACGTCTTCAATTTGAGTCCTCAAATGGATATTATAAGCTGTCAAACAATACCATGTGACCTCTTATTTTGCCCACTTCTCTTGCATGGGCCATGCATGTTAGACGATGGATACCTCTTCCTTCCCTCAGTGAACATAGAATACGACACTCTTATCTGCTGCTCATCTATATATAAGTAGAGGTTGTCAATAGGTCTCACAAGCAACATAGAACTCAACATTATCTCAATCTCTTATCAATCCAGTTAAGGTTGCAGTCCTGTCTTCCTTCTCCAAAGGTCGCACAGAAATATAGACATGGGAATCCGTTTGCCCGTTGTCACTCATGCTAAGCAGATTATTCGAGGATCTCTATTCATTCAAAAGAAGGCAGCCCCAGAGGCCATGGATGTGCCAAAGGGCTATTTCGCAGTTTACGTGGGAGACAGCCAGAAGCGGAGATATGTAGTTCCTATATCTTATTTATCTCAGCCTTCATTTCAAGACTTGCTGAGCCAAGCTGAAGAAGAGTTCGGGTTCAATCATCCAATGGGCGGTCTTACGATTCCTTGCGAAGAAGAAGTTTTCCTTAATCTAACATCTCACCTGAACAAATCATGAGATGAACAACAAGGCAGACTAGGAAGATACTAAGTTCAGCTTTGTACAGCAGAAATCTCTCTTTTGGTGTAATTGCTTGCCTTCCCTTCAGTTAGGGGAAAAATGTAGAGCTTTAGACGATAATGCCAGTGATCATTTAGCTATCATCAGCATCAGTTTTTAATATCGCCACTGCTTCGTTTGGCATATTTTTGTTGACCCTTTTTTCATCTCTTAAGAAGATGGCATGTATATTACATGATAACTGAGATGGGCCAGGCACAACAATCAAGAGAAGGATGGATTGATTGTTTTAGGACATTCGAAACTTTTTTTTATGCATAACTGATGGACAATCTATAGAAAGCACACTGATTCTGTAAAACCGTGCATACATATATAGAATCACAATATTTCATTATACAAAAATTGAAAGAGTTTAAGAAATAGAAGAATTGTGAATCAAATCTATATTAATTTGACCTTCCACTTGGCCAACTCCATTCTTTAGTTCTAACATCCCAACGAGGTCGAAATCCACTGTGTAAATTTTATGCTTCGAAAAAGCACATGTTGACTCAGATTCTTGGGAATTTAACTTAGCCAGGATGGACAGCGTTCTCCATCAGGCGGCTTATGTAATGGTCGGCCTACTAGGGAAGATAGGTCAAATGGCAAGGTAAAGCCATACGCCCTTCGGCTGCTGCTCGCGGTGTATAGCTTACATCCACACATCTGATTGCGGAACGGGGCAACGCTCATGAAGCCCCGGTAGAAAGGGAAGGCCTAACAATCTACTTTAGGGTTTTAGCCTTTCTGATTACCGGCTAATTTTATGATTCTGATCCATATGAAGCCCACGATATTTCTGAAACACCATGTTTCTTGTAATTGAGGGGAAAAGTAAAAGGATGTTTGAAAGCCTAAATAGGATTGTCTAGATTCATATGCAGTGGAGGAGGGCTTGTAATTGAGTCATAATGGAATCACTCATGCTCAATGGCCAATTTATAGAGTAATCGTTTTGGAGTCTAGATCCAACATGTGAGGCGTCGTGCAGCGCCCGAGCCCATCATTTTTATCTTTCTTTTAGTGGCCAATGGCTGACAAGCAGCCCAATGGCTAGGCCTCTTGGCCACAAAAATGTTCAAAATGCCCCCACAAAATGGGCCAGGCCGGCCCTGACATGTTGAATGCGGAAGGGTTGTTATTGGTCCTGAATCCTGATACAAATGGTTTGTTCATAGTCCTCTCCAACTAACCAAGAGAGGCTGTTCACATGAACCACAATCTCTTCGGATTTCAGTAGGACCTGCGAGGAATCCTGTCTTCAGGAGACGTGGGGCATGATGTTTGCTGCAATAATGAGATCTAGAGTTTCATGAGGTTTGGCAGACACTATCATGTGAACTCCCAACAGCCCATGTCTCTCCCTTGGCGCTTTATGCTGCAACCTCCTATCAATCATTCAGCTTAGCAGATAGACTCACTTGCCATCCACTCACCCTATATATACATTACCAAGACATCGGTTCTTCTGCAACCAAATCAGACTTCACATTTCTTCCTCAAGTCTTTCCTCTCGAAAAAAAGTTTGCAGACACGTGATCATGGGGATCAGTTTGCCAGGAAAAAAGCTGCGACGGTCTCTATCTGGTGGCAGAGAAGTAGATTGTGCTCCTTTAGACGTTCCAAAGGGTCATTTCCCAGTTTACGTAGGAGAAAACCAGAAGAAGAGATTCGTCGTTCCTCTGTCATACTTATCTCGGCCCTCATTCCAGGACCTGCTGAATCAAGCTGAGGAGGAGTTTGGCTTCGAACATCCAATGGGAGGCCTCACGATTCCATGCAATGAAGAATTTTTCCTCAGCCTCATAGATGGATGATCAGTCCTGACTAGAGAACTCCTAGATAGATTAGTCGATACATTTGACACAATTTTGTAAACAAATTTTACGACCGGTGTGGATCTTTTTCCCTCTTGTTTAGGGATTACTAGTTTAAGGAGATAGATGTACAATTGAAGATGCAATTTGGATCAATGACATTGATTCCCATGAATAGGTGGATATCTGGTGTTTCTAGTGATTGATTTGTCTTTTTGGTAATCACTTTGTGCCGAAAGCAAAGAAGTTCAGTCTCCGGCTACCTTATTACAGATTGATCTTTCATGTGATCAGTTTGTGCTAAAAGTACTGTTGTTTACTTGTCGTCCTATGTGAACTGACAATGGTTCCAAGAAAAATAGTCTACAACGCTTCCTTTTATATGCTACTGTTCATAGTTTGTGGTAATCATTGTATTTCTCACCACGGCCTAAAAAAGAATTCTTGTATGACAAGGAATGGAGATTGAAAGGTCAATTGGATCCATTGTAGATCAAGTCAATAAACTGAAGAGTTAAACAATAGATTGCAAAATGAAATCCGCATCTCCATCAAAATTGTTTCCAAATGAACTTCACAGGGGTGTTACATCTGGATTTAGATGTCACTTCCATTTTTGCCACTCTTAACTACATATACGCTGGGAACTAGCTGGCTGGATCTTGTAAATTTCTCCATAGAATCAGCAGACAACAAGTCTGCCACGACCAACTTGGAGGCAAATGTTTTTCCTACCCTCTCAACTTTTGCTTTTTTAGGTCTGAATCTCTGTAATTTCTTGTTTTTATTTATTTCCCAAACATTTAAATTTTTCTTCTGATCCAGTACATGTTCACATATGGACCATTGATTGATTTCCCGGGGGGGGGGGGGGGGGGACTACAGCAAAGTGTAGTTACACGAATTGCAGCCAACGGACAGTATTTAGATTAGATTAAACAATTGCTATGCGGTCAATACAAGACCTGTATTATCCAGGGTGTGATATGGCACATCAACGAACCTTATTTTCTTGATAAAAGAACTACTCCATGATATTAAACCACTGCTAAGCCATGTCATTTTCAGGTGACCCTACTGCTCATGTGGAAACATTAGCTAATGTCTCAAACATGTTAGTTGGTACAAGTGGTACACCGTTGTTCTGCCAAATTTTTACAAGAGGATCTCGCACCACCACTCTCTCCAGGAAATTATCAGGACGTTTATTAAATGTTCTGAGTGGGGCATTATGTCTTCAGTTTCATTCCTGAAATGGACATCATTAGTTCATATGCTGGAAAAAAATACCATGTGACCTCTCAAGTGCTTATGTTTCTTCCCTGGGCCATGCATGTTAGATGACTCTTCCTCCACATAGTCGACATGGCAAATGAAATTCCACCTCCTGCTCATCTGTATAAGTGGAAGTTATCGATGAACTTCACAGGCAACGTAGAACTGAACAATTCACATTCTCTTATCAGAGAGAGAGAGCAATACAGTGACGGGTCCGTCTTGTTTTCATTTCTCTAAAAGTTCACAAATAAATATAGTCATGGGGATTCCTTTGCCCATTGTCGCTCTAGCTAAGCAGATTCTTTGAGGATCTCTCTTCACTGAAAAGCAGGCAGTTCCAATGGCCATGGGTGTGCCCAAGTGCTATTTTGCAGTTTATGTGGGCAAAACCCAGAAGCGGAGATATGTAGTTCTGATCTCCCATTTAGCCCAGCCTTCATTTCAAGACTTGCTAAGTCGAGCTGAAGAAGAGTTTGGGTTCAATCATCAGATGGGCGGGCTTAGGATTCCTTGTGAAGAAGTTTTCCTTGATTTGACATCTCAGATGAGCAGATTGCGAGGCATACCAACAAGACAGATCATGGAACATTAGGTTCCGTTTTGTCAATAGAAGTGATTCGTTTGGTGTAAAATTTTCACCTACCCTTCGATTCAGGGAAAAGAAAATGTGGAAATGTACAGTATAATGTCGACGATTATTTAAGACAAGCAGCATCAGTTTCTTTAATTATGTTCCACCATATTTTACAGCATCTTTTAGATCTGAATTGCTTCATCCTTTTTTTTTGATTAATGAAGAAGATATCATGTGTATTATGTGATGAGTCACAAAGATACAATGTAGACATGAAACTCCTATCTTATAGCAGAAGAACAAATGGCTCACAGTGGGGGTCTGCATTTGTTACACTATTGATGGACTTGTCTTGCAGGAGGAAGGAGAAAAATGGCGCGTACTCAGTGTGAGATTTTCCTACTGCAAAAAATGATGTGATTCATGCTCTTTGCATATCATAAAATCTGTCAATCTGTTGGCTTCTGGCTTTTAGTGATGCTTATGGACAGCAAATAGTGATGAATCTTTTGTCCACGTTCCATGGCATACTAACTTATGCAGTTAACGAAAGCAGGAAAAATAACGTTTTTTCTTACATAAAAAGGCAGGTCCGTCGGTGTAAGCCAAGATGTCATCAATACAGACCTTCGTTTTTTTTTTTTCTCCTGAGAAAAGTTGCCTGACGAAAATTCCTCTGTTTAACTGAAGAGGGTGAATGATCTAGAGGTACTGATCTAGATTGGAAGATTAATTTAGTAGGTTAGGCACTTTCTTCACCATATGAGTCGAGGATGACACTTGCCCAAATCATGCTTTTTTCCTGGCTATTCCGTTAAATTATTAAGCATAATTAATGTCTCCACACAGTTGGGGAGAATTTCTGTTGTGCCTAATTCTGGTCCAACCGAGGATATCTCAGACAATCATGTGATACTTCAAGTAACCTGCACTGTTTAATCTTCAACTTACCCTCCAGCCAGATTCATTCTAGGCCACTGTGGATCTGCTTTTGCATTTAGAAGAGGACAACCTCTAAGTTACAGTCAAATGCCAAAACATTGATACAAATAGAGTATGAATAAAATGGAAAGAAATGATAGGGTAATGAAATACCAAACTTCTTTACGGGTCCTTGAGTTTTAATGATTAGTTAAAGTCGGTTTACAAATGTTCAATCTCAGATATGACTAATTGATGAGCCCGACCTCTGGGTTTATGTCCAAGTAAATTTGGCACTTCTTCAACAAATAAGCAGTCAGAGCTCTGAGTGGAGCAAATTCTGAAAACTTTTAAGAATTCTTCCCTTTGTTTCAGAGATGATTCACCATGTTCTTCTCTTCTTTTGTATCCACCCTTCTTGTCTATCTGGTGGTCCCTTCCACAGGTTTCTTATGCCAGATGTGGTTGGACATAGAGGGCACTCTTAACCAAAAATGAAAGTCCCAATCATTACCAAAGTTCCTGATGATGAGTCAGAAGACAGGACCATGTGAACCTTCGGGTGAATATGTTTCTTGCTCAAACCGGAGAACAAATGCCTCATGCACCGCTCATTCTAACATTCCTATATCTTATATATAGATGCATTTCCTTCTTCAGTCATAGCAAGCCCTCAAGATCTCTCAGCTAGCAAAACATATATTTTTCCATCAAAGAATTTGCCATCTCCTTCATTTTCTCTGGGGAAGATATGGCCATTCACTTGTCAAGTATTATGCATTCAAAGCAGATTCTCCGCCGATCTCTTCTCATCGGCAGAGAAGTGGTCACAGTCCCAAAAGGTTACCTTGCAGTCTATGTCGGAGAGAGACAGAAGACGAGATGCGTAGTGCCGGTATCATTCTTGAATCAGCCTTTGTTTCAGGACTTGCTCAGCAAGGCCGAGGAAGAATTTGGCTTTGATCATCCCATGGGCGCTCTCACAATTCCTTGCACAGAAGACGCATTCATTGCCCTCACTTCGCGGTTGAGTCATTCGTGGGAGGAGATAAACAAGCCAAAAACAATTTTGTGTAATATGTGATGCTGATCCCATGTACAGTTCTTCGATGTATTTCTGTAGCAACCTTATACTAAATATACCCATTACAAAAAGAGAGCAATGGAAAATTTGCTCTTTCAGTCATTTGAACTGCAGAATGAGAAGTCATTCAATTTCCATTAGCTGAGCGACTTAATTCAAGGGTTATTGGGTAACATGTCAGTCTGCAATCGGTACTCAGCAGATGCAGCCCACATAAATGCAAATCAACAATCATGACAAGTAAAATTTAAAAATTTTACTTTTGGACTATGGATGATGCTGATGTCTATAATCCTATCTTCTGATAGAAGAGATTACAGTATTTTAAAGTAAAAGTCATATACACAAACAAAACCCAGTCAGAAGATCCTAATGTGATAGTAAAATGTCCATCAATGCAGCTGGATTTTACTCCCAACGCTCATGAACTTGTGGATTCATTAGAATGCTGAATAATTTTTCGGGTCTTATGGAGCAGATTAGTTGACATTCATTTATTCGGTCATGCAACCAAAATATCAGCCAACACGACAATTTGCCCTTGACTACATTGCAGCCTCTTATTGACAGCCTTTGAGGGTACGCACTGGGAATAGCATTTTTCTGCTCAATAGGGACACTGGTGAAAAAAAAAATGTCAATCGGAAGTTATCCCTGGATTCTATAGCATAGCACAAAATATTTACAGAGGCTCCTGTATCTTTCTGTCCGATAAAAACTAACATTTACCATGAGCTTTTAAGTTATATTCATCCCGTGACACAATTGGAATAACAAAAATTAATTCCTGTCTACATCTGCATCTAATCTTTGTTGGTAATCTACGAGATAGTGGGCACCAAATTAAGCAGACAAACTTTGCATTACATTATACATATCTGTTCTCTGCAATAGTGAGCATAAACATTACGGATGTCCCCGACCCCATGTATCAGTTGGCCTCACATTTACATCGAGATTGATTATTCAACGGCACCATCAAATCAATTGGTTTGTGAAGAGAAAGGACGGTGGACGCCATGTACCTCAACCACTAGACACCACACAGATATTCAGCCTCTTGTGTTTCTTGATCAGTCAGAAAAACATAACCACGTGATTTCCTCATTGTCGTGCCCTCCCTAGACCCCAGCACTTAAGCGTGGCCGTATATTAGATTTTGAGAGCATTTAGTGTTCAAACCCTTCTATATATGCCCTTTACCAGAAGAGTTTCATCAAGGAGCAGAGAACTTTTTGCCTTCACCGCCTTCAAGTCGCCCAAGCAGAAACCTTTGCATTGTCCTAGTCATTGCGCAAAATCACGGGCATCAGATTGTGCGGTTCTCTACAAGCAAAGAAACTGTTTAGCCAAACCATTGTGACGTTCAGAAAAGCCTCTTCAGCTCCTCCGAATGTGCCGAAAGGTTTCTTCACGGTCCATGTTGGAGAAACTCGAAAGTGTTTTGCGGTCCCAATATCCCTACTCAAGCCACCCTTCATGCTGGCATGTGCTAAGCAGATCCAAAGAAGAACATGGCTTCGATTATCCGACAGGAGGGCTAACAAATCCTCGTGAAGAGGAGACATTCGTCACTATCACTTCTTGCTTGACATGGACATAGAAAACGAACATTCTGAAACGACACCTGATGACAAAGTTTGTAACTTTAGGAGTTGCTGATGCCATAGGAGGATCGGTTTCGTCCTCCTAACAACTAGGAGATCCAAGCAAGGTGAAAAGCTAAAAGGTACAGTTTTCTTATGATTGATCATGGGTCTTTTTTCGTGATCTATCATCATGATATGCTGGTTGAATGGTCAAATTCCACTCCAACATAAGAAGGCTGTCGAACAATCTGGCTTCTTCTGTCGAACCTTAAACTCCTCGGAGGAAATGGGAGGCTGATCGAGAATGTCATTCATTGTATATACCATCCGAATAACCATGCAAAAACTAGAAGACATTAGACCCCGTTCTTTCATGAAAAAAGAAATATTTTCATCCATGATAAAAATATTTTTATTTATTTATTTTTGTGAGCAAGACAACCATTGTTTTTTAAATGATCATTCATTTTTTGCGAAATAATAAAAAACTTACAAAGAAAAAAAGCTCACTCCCTAACCAAATACCCCTCCATAAAAAAAGAAAAAGAAAAGATACAACCAGATACCCAGTAGAAAAAATCGAGCTCAGATATTGGGACTTCCTATATATGTAGGACCTACTAGCAAGTTCTTTTCATTGACGTCTAACTACTCAATGAAAACAGCATGTTATCTTCTTAAAAAATAAAAAATAAAAACACACGGAAAAAGTAGCAAAGGCGAAACATAAACTACCAGGTCCAACGTTTGAAGGGGACAGGCCCCCACCGTCTCGTTCTGAGGAAGACAATTCGCTCACTTGAACCCCAATTGAAGCGTGCGTCTCGAGGCGGCCATGGAGAAGTTGCAAACAAGATTCTTCAAGAGCCCAAAGGAGAGTGAGGAGAAGAAGCTATTTTTCCATTTTTCCCAGTGAGAGATTGCTTGCTCCCCAAGACTGGCTTTTCACTCGAGCAAATCCAAGGATGGTGCTTGATCTTGACATACGTAGGGATTTATCGTGTAATTCATTTTGATATGATAATTGGATATTCTTTTTCCATGTCAATCTTCATAATCGACTCGAAAGATTCTTTTGCCTTTCACAAAATAAATGATATTCTTTTATCTTTGGATTTCTGCATATTACTATCCATTTTTCACAAAGAAAAAGAGTTTTTTCCTCAATAAAAAAGAAACGTTGATTTTCTTTCGAAGGCTGCGTTTGTTTCACCTAAATCATTTTCCTTATTTTTTGGCATTTGATTCATTTAAGAAAATGAGTTAATGAAAATTATTTTCCTAATCAACGTTCTAAATATTGCATAAAAATGTATCATTCTTCACTCCTATAATAATTTTGGCCAAAGTTAATATTTCTGTATAAAATAATAAATAAAATGTGCATTCGTGGCATCTAAAGTGGCAAGCGAACGCTAATATGGCGAGGACAATATTATGCTAGCAAAAATAAACAATCAAAACAATGTTATCTCCAAAATTCAATTATTTCCAACCGAACTAGGGATAACCTAAAAGTTACTTGAAATGACACTGTTCCCACTTGACAAGCAGATCCACGTCATTTCTAAGCCAATCAATGGTGTTTCAAATGAGAGAGAAGATAGACAGAGCCACTCGAATTGGAGCTGAGGATTAGGTTCTTCAAAAAAATCTTATTGAAGGTGGGAATGTTCATGAATGTGCTCCGGTTTTGTGATGAAACACGAGCCCCTATTTACAAATGATTTAAAGCTCTAATATTTGATTCGGAAATACGGTCGTTTTCATTATATGCGGACTACGAAATCGTTTTAATCAAATTTTCATGAGCATTATAACTTTTTTTAATTAAATTGATCGTTACCAACCGGGATCAGTTTTCTATGCCATATATTTTATCCATTTCAAGCCCGCAATATTTCTAGGACGTCATATTTCCTGCAACTGAGAAAAGGAAAGGTAATATGCTAAAGCCTAGATAGGATTGCAAAGCACTCGTTTTGGGGTCCATATGAACTGGAAAAGGGCCTGTTAGTTGAGTCATGAATGAGTGATCGCGCCATGAATTTGGGAGTGTTGTTTATTAGTCCTGAGAAATGGTTTGTTCATAGTCCTCTCCAACTAACCAAGAGGCTGTTCACATGAACCACAATCTCTTCGGATTTCAGTAGGACCTAGGACCTGCGAGGAATCCTGACTTCAGGAGAGGTGGGGCATGATGTTTGCTGCAATAATGAGCTCTAAGGTTTTATGAGGTTTGGCAGACATTAACATGTGAACTCCCAACAGCCCATGTCTCTCTTTTGGCCCTATATGCTGCAACCTCCTTATCACTCATTGAGCTTAGCAGATAGACTTGCCATCCACTCACCCTATATATGCCTTCCAAGCCAATGCTTCTGCACCCAAGTCAGAATTCACATTTCTTCCTATTTCCTTCCAGCGAGTGGCATAGCATCTTCCTCAAGTCTTTCCTTTTGAAAAGGATTTCAGACTGATGATCATGGGGATCAGTGTGCCAGGAAAAAAGTTGCGGCGGTCTCTATCTGGTAGCAGAGAAGTAGGTTCTGCTCCCTTAGACGTTCCAAAGGGGCACTTCCCAGTTTATGTGGGAGAAAACCAAAAGAAGAGATTCATCATTCCTCTGTCATACTTATCTCGGCCCTCATTCCAAGACCTGCTCAATCAAGCTGAGGAGGAGTTTGGCTTCGACCATCCAATGGGAGGCCTCACGATTCCATGCAATGAAGAAGTTTTCCTTAGCCTCATAGATGGATGATCAACCCTGACTGGAGAACTCCTAGATAGATTAGTTGATACACTTGACACAATTTTGTAAACAAATTTTACGACTGGTGTTGATATTTTCCCCTATTGTTTAGGGACTACTGGTTTAAGGAGATAGACAGATGTACAATTGAAGATGCAATTTGGATCAATGACATTGATTTTCATGAATATGTGGATATGTGGTGTTCCTAGTGATTGATTCGTCCTTTTGGTAATCACCTTGTGCCGAAAGTAAAGAAGTTCAGTCTCTGGTTATCTACCTCATTATGGATTGATCTTTTGTGTGATTAGCTTCTGCTAAAAGCACTCTTGTTTCCTCCTCTTGTTTTATGTGAACTGGCGATGGTTCTGAGAAAAATAATCTACAAGACTTGCTTTTACATGCTACTGTTCAGAGCTGTGGTAATCGTTGTATTTCTCAGCACGGCCTAATAGAATTTTTGCACGACAAGGAATGGAGACCAAAAGATCAATTAGATCTATTGTAGATCAAGTCAATAAACTGGAGCTAAACAGTAGATTGCAAAATGAAATGCGTTTCTCCATCGAAATTGTTTCCAAATGAAGTTTAAAGGGGTGTTACATCTGGATTTAGATGTCACTACCATTTCTGCCATTCTTAACTTCATATAAGCTAGGAACTAGCTGGCTGAATCTTGTAAATTTCTCCATAGAATCAGTATATTACAAGTCTGCCGCACGACGAACTTGGAGGCAAACGTTTTTCCTACCCTCTCAACTTTTGCTTTTCTAGGCCTGAATCTCTGTAATTTCTGGTTTTTCTTTGTTCTCCAAACATTTGAATTTTCCATCTGATCCAGTACATGTTTGCATATACACCATTGATTGATTCGGGGGCGAAGTACAGCAAAGTGTGCAACCAGGACACAGATTGTGGCCAATGGACAGTATTTAGATTAGATCCAGGAATTGCCATACAGTCAATACTAGACCTGTATTATCCAGGGTGTGATATGCCACATCACCAAACCTTATTTTCTTGATAAAACAACTACCCTGTGATATTAAACCACTGCTAAGCCATGTCATTTCAGGTGACCCTGCTACTCATGTGGCAACATTGGCTAATGTCTCAAACATGTTGGCTGGTACAAGTGGTACGCTGTTGTTCTGCCAAATTTAACAGGAGGATCTTGTACCACCACTCTCTCCAGGAAAGCATCATATTTTATCCATTTGAAACCCACAATACTTCTTGAGTGCCATGTTTCCTGCAATTGAGAAAAGGAAAAGGTAATATGCTCAAGCCTAGATAGGATTGTAAGGCACTCATTTTAGGGTCAAGGTCCGTATGAAGTGGAAAACGGCCTGTTAGTTGAGTCATGAGTGAGTGACTCACACCACAAATTTGGGAGGGCTGTTTATTAGTCCTGGGACAAATGGTTTGTTAAGGAGTCCTCTCCAACTAACCGAGAGAGGTTGTTCACATCAACCACAATCTCTTCAGATTTCAGTAGGACCTGTGAGGAATCCTATCTTCAGGAGACGTGGGCCATGATGTTTGCTGCAATAATGAGCTCTAGAGTTTTATGAGGTTTGGCAGACATTGACATGTGAGCCCCCAACAGCCCATGTTTCTCCTTTGGCCCTATATGCTGCAACCTCCTCATCACTCATTCAGCTTGGCAGATAGACTCACTTGCCATCCACTCACCCTATATACACATTACCAAGCCATTGCTTCCGTACCCAAATCAAAATTCACATTTCTTCCTATTTCCTTCCAGCGAGTGGCATAGCATCTTCCTCAAGTCTTTCCTTTTGAAAAGGATTTCAGACTGATGATCATGGGGATCAGTTTGCCAGGAAAAAAGTTGCGGCGGTCTCTATCTGGTAGCAGAGAAGTAGGTTCTGCTCCCTTAGACGTTCCAAAGGGGCATTTCCCAGTTTATGTGGGAGAAAACCAAAAGAAGAGATTCCTCGTTCCTCTGTCATACTTATCTCGGCCCTCATTCCAGGACCTGCTGAGTCAAGCTGAGGAGGAGTTTGGCTTCGATCATCCAATGGGAGGCCTCACGATTCCATGCAATGAAGAAGTTTTCCTCAGCCTCATAGATGGCTGATCAATCCTGACTAGAGAACTCCTAGAGAGATTAGTCAATACACTTGACACGATTTTGTAAAGAAATTTTACAACCGGTGTAGATCTTTTCCCCTCTTGTTTTAGGGAGTACCGGTTTAAGGAGAAAGACAGATGTACAATTGAAGATGCAATTTCGATCAATAACATTAATTCTCATAAAATATGTGGATCTCTTGTTTTCCTAGTGATCGGTTCATCCTTCCAGTAATTACTTTGTGCCGGAAGCAAAGAATTCAATCTGAGGATATATACCTCATTACTGATTGATCTTTAGCGTGATCATTTTCAGTTGACCCTACTACTACCCCGTGATATTAAGGCCCTGTTTGGTAACCATCCAAACAGGGCCAAATTCTGATTCTTTGTTCCCAGAATCAGTTTGGGCCTAGAATCGCGTTTGGTAAAACTTTTGTTCCCGGGAACAGATTGGGAGTGGAATCAAGAATAAAAAAAAAAAAAGTTGATTCTTGTTTCGGGAACAAATTTGAGAATCAAAACCAACAACTCTTCTTCTTCCCTTCGGCCATCTCGCGACCGCCGTCCACCACCACCCGCCGCCGCCACCCGCCGTCCGCCGCCGCCGGTTGCCGTCCGCCGGAGGCAAGCCCAGCCACTAGCGAGGCTCACCCAGCCTCGCCGGTGGCCAAGCGGGCCTCGCCAAGCACGGCCGCGGGTGCTGGTGTCGCGAGGGGGCGAGCGACGGTGGAGCTTCGGGCTGATGGCAGAACAGAAGCGGCGTCGTGGTGCAGCAAGGCGGTGGCTTCGTCGGAGACGCGGCAAGGTGGGCTTGCGGATGCGAGATCTGCTTGTTGCGGGTTGCATGCGAGGCGGAGCAGAAGCCGGTCGGCACTGGGCGATCGCGGACAGATCAGGGCAAGAGTGGCTCGGGCGTTGAATCGCACGGTGGTGGCGATTTCTGGCAAGACAGAGCAGAGCAGGAGTTGGGTAGCGCCGATGTGGCGAGACGACGACATCCGACGGGCAACGATCGAAGCTCCGGTAGACGACAGCAAGGATGCCTGCCCAGCCCCGTCGGTGGCCAGGCGAGGCTCACCTAGCCCCGCCGGTGGCCAACCAGGCCTCACCCAGCCTCGGCGAGGCCGACCTGGCCACCAGCGAGGCTAGGCAACCGGCCACAAGAAGAAGAAGAAGAAGAATAGGAAAAGAAGAAAAGAAAAAAGGAAAGAAGAAAAGAAAAAAAAGAAGTAAAAAAGTAAAAAATTTATTTAAAAATTAAAAGAAATTGATTTGGAACAGAATTAATGAGCACGGTACCAAATGCAATTCTATTCCAGAATCAGAAATTTTGGATAGTTACCAAACGGCTTAAAATGCTTAGAATCAGTTCCCACGAACAGAATAAAAAAGAATCACTTCTGATCAGAATCTACCCCCGGAAACAGAATCGTTACCAAACGCGCCCTAAGCCACTCCTAAGCAATGATCATTTTCAGGTGACCCTACTACTCATGGGGCCACGTTGGCTAATTTCTCAAACATATGAAGTCAGTACAAGTGGTACGCTGATGTTCCACTAAATTTTAACAAGAGGCTCTCATACCACCACTCCCTCCAGGAAACTATCAGACCTCTATTAAATGTTCTGAATAGGTGCATTATGTCTTCAGTTTCTGTCCTGAAAAGGACGTCATTAGTTCAAAAGCTGGAAATCAACACCATGTGACCTCTCAAGTGCTTATGTTTCTTACCTGGGCCATGCATTTTAGATGACCGTTCCTCCTCCTATTCAACATGGCACATGAACAGTGCTAAGTCGAGAGTGCTAAGTCCAGCTGAAGAAGAGTTTGGGTTCGATGATCCGATGGGCAGCCTTAGGATTCCTTGTGAAGAAGAAGTTTTCCTCAATCTGACATCTCACATGAACAAATCGTGAAATTTACCAACAAGACAGATTAAGGAAGATATTAGGTTCAGTTTTGTAAATAGAAGTGACTCGTTTGGTATTAAATTTTTTGCCCCTCAATACAGGGAGAAGTATGTAAAAATGTACATTCCATTGTCAATGATTATTTAAGATGAGCAGCATCAGTTTTTTTGAGTATGTTCCACCATATTTAATGGCAGCTTTTAGATCTGAAGCAAAAATCACGAACATAGCATGTGTATTGTGTGATGAATGACAAAGATACAATCTAAACATGAAACTCCTATCTTGTAGCAAAAGAACAAATGGTTCACAACAGGGGTCTGCATTCGTTACACCATTAATGGAGTTTTCTTGCAGGAGGAAGAAGAAAAATGGCGCCTACTCTGTCTGAGATTTTCCTACTGCAAAAGATGACGCGATTCAAGGTCTTCTCATATAAAATAATCGGACAATCTCTTGACTTCTGGCCTCCGGGCATGCTCTTGGACAGCAAATAATGATGAATCTTTTGTCTATGTTCCGTGTCAAACTAACTTATGCAGTTAACATAAACAGGAAAAAAAAAATGTTTTTCTTACGTAAAAAGGTTGGTCCTTTGGTGTAAGCTGAGCCGTCATCAATCTGGCTTGTTTGTTTCTTTCTGAATAAAAGCTGCCGGCCAAAACTCTTGTTTGTTAAAGTGAAGAGAGTGAATGATCTAGAGGCACAGATATAGATTTGGAAGATTAGCTAAGTTAGGAGATTAGGCACTTTCTCCGCCATCGCTTTTTGGTTTCTTCAGCTTTTTCATGAGCCAAGGGTGACACTTGCCCAAATCATTCCTTTTGTCCTGGCTATCCAGTCATACTCTTAAGTTTAATTATTGTCTCCTCATAGTTGGGGAGAATTCTGTTGTAACAAATTCTGGGGCAATGGAACATTTCTCGATTATCACGTGATACTTTAATTTGCCTGACAGCCAGCTTCATTTTTTGCCAACATATAGCTGCTTCTGCATTTAAAAGATCACGACCTCTAAGGAAACCATAAATGCCCAAACATTGATACAAATAGAGTAAAGACCACAAAAACAAAGAAAAAACGGAAGGCATAGTTATACCAAGCTGCTTTACTGGTCATTGAGTTTTAAGTGTTAGTTACAGTTGATTTAAAAAATGTGTCAACCTCTGAAACGACTAACCGATGAGCACAGCCCTTGGGTTTATGTCCAATTGATTCTGGCTTATTTAACAAATTAGTCATTGATTTTGGACACGCTGGCCACTGACCCAGCAATCACAGCTCTTTGTAGAGCTAATTCTGAAAACTTCTAAATATTCCTCCCACTGCTTCAGAGATGATTCACCATAAATTACCAGTGACCTTTTCCACCCTTCTTGTCTTCCTGGTGGTCCCTTACACCGGTTTCTTATGCCAGATGTGGTAGGGCATAGAGTGCACTCTAATCCAAAATGAAAGTCTCAATCGATATCAAAGTTCCTGATGATGAGTTGGAAGACGGGACCATGTGAACATTCAGGTGAATATATCTCTTGAACAAACCAGAGAACAAATGCCTCACACAAAATTGGGATAAAAAAAGTAATTCCTATCTACATGTATTTCTAATCTTTGTATGTAGATTAGGCAGACGAACTTTGCCCTACACCATGCATTTCTGTGTTCTCTGTAATAGTGAGCAAAAAATGGTCAGAAATCTTAGAAATGTTCACATCAACCACAATCTCTTCAGATTTCCGTAGGACCTGGGAGGAATCCTGTCTTCAGGAGATATAGGGCATGATGTTTGCTCCAATTATGAGCTCTAGAGTTTCATGAGGTTTGGCAGACATTAACATGTGAACTCCCAACAGCCCATGTCTCTCCTTTGGCCCTATATGCTGCAACCTCCTGTCACTCATTCAGCTTAGCAGATAAACTCACTTGCCATCCACTTACCTTATATATACATTACCAAGCCATTGCTTCTGTACCCAAATCAGAATTCATATTTCTTCCTATTTCCTTCCAGCGAGTGGCATAGCATCTTCCTCAAGTCTTTCCTCTTGAAAAAAAGTTTCCAGACACGTGATCATGGGGATCAGCTTGCCAGGAAAAAAGTTGCGGCGGTCTCTATCTGGTTGCAGAGAAGGAGATTCTGCACCCTTGGACGTTCCAAAGGGGCATTTTCCAGTTTATGTAGGAGAAAACCAGAAGAAGAGATTCATCGTTCCTCTGTCATACTTATCTCGGCCCTTGTTCCAGGACCTGCTGAATCAAGCTGAGGAGGAGTTTGGCTTCGATCATCCAATGGGAGGCCTCACGATTCCGTGCAATGAAGAAGTTTTCCTCAGCCTCATAGATGAATGATCAATCCTGACTAGAGAACTCCTAGATAGATTAGTCGATACAACTGACACAATCTTGTAAACAAATTTTATGACCAGTGTAGATCTTTTTCCCTCTTGTTTAGGGAGTAACAGTTTAAGGAGATAGATGTACAACTGAAGATGCAATGTAGATCAATAACATTGATTCTCTATATGTGGATATCTGGTTTTCCTAGTGATCAAATTCGTCATTTTGGCAATGACTTTGTGCTGGAAGCAAAGAAATTCAGTCTAAGGATATATACTTCATTACCAACTGATCTTCAGTATGATCAGACTGTGCTAGAGGCACACTTGTTTCCTCCTCTTGTTTTATGTGAACTGACAATGGTTCGAAGGAAAGAAGTATACAAGAGTTGCTTCTATATGCTACTGTCCAGAGTTGCAGTACATTGTTATTCTCACCACAACCTAACTAAGAAGTGGCGTATGACAAGGATTGGAGACCAAAAGGTCAATTAGATCTTTTTGTAAATCAAGTGAATAAACTGAAGGCTAAAGAATAGATTGCAAAATGAAATCTGCGTCTCCATCGAAATTTTTCCCTCACGAAGTTTACAGGGCTGTTACATCGCATTTAGCTGTTAACTCTCATTTTTCCCACTCTTAACTTCATATATGCCAGGAACCTGCTGGCTGGATCTTGTAATTTTTCCATAAAATCAGCAGATTACAAGTCTGCAGCCCCAACGAACTTTTAGCCAAATGTTTTGCCTGCCCTCTTGAATTTTCACTTTTTAAGGACTGAATCTCTGTAATTTCCAGTTTTTTCCGCAACATTTTAATTTTTTGTCTAATACATGTTTTACTATAAACCATTCATTGATTCGGAGGCAAACTGCAGCAAAATATGCAGCTAGGACACAAATTGTGGCCACTGGACTGTATCTAGATTAGATCCGACTATTTTTATACAGTCAATACAAGACTTGTAATATCCAGGGTGTAATATGCCACTTCACCGAACCTCATTTTTTTCCCAAAACAACTACCCCATGATATTAAACCATGTGTAGGCAAGGATCATTTTCAGATGACCCTACTACTCATGTGGCAACATTGGCTGATTTCTCAAGCATGTTGGTCAGTACAAGTGGTACGCCATGTTCCACCAAATTTTAACAAGAGGCTCATGCCACCACTCTCTCCAGGAAATTATCAAGACCTCTATCAAATGTCCTGAAGTGGGGCATTGTGTCTTTAGTTTCATTCCTGAAATAGACATCATTAGTTCATTAGCTGGAAAACAATACCATGTGACCTCTTAAAGGCTTATGTTTCTTACCTGGGCCATGCATGTTAGATGATTATTCCTACACATATTCAACATGGCACATTAAATTCCACCTATAGCTCATCTATATAAGTAGAACCGATTGATGAGTTCTACAAACAACATAGAACTGATCGATTCACATTCTCTTACTAGAGAGATAGCAATACAGTTAAGGGTCGATCTTGTTTACTCTTCTCTAAAAGTTTATGAAGAAATATAATCATGAGAAGCCATTTGCTCATTGTTGGACTCGCTAAGTAGATTCTATTTACTGAAAAGCAGGCAGTTCCAATGGCCATGGGTGTGCCCAGGGGCTATTTTGCAGTTTATGTTGGAGACACCCAGAAGCAGAGATATGTAGTTCCAATCTCTCGTTTAACTCGGCCTTCATTTCAAGACTTGCTAAGTCGAGCTGAAGAAGAGTTTGGGTTCAATCATCCGATGGGTGGCCTTAGGATTCCTTGTGAAGAAGTTTTCCTCAATCTGACATCTCACATGAACAGATCGTGAGAGATACTAGCAAGACAGATTAGGGAACACATTAGGTTCATTTTAGCAAATAGAAGTGACTTGTTGGTGTAAATTTTTTGCCTACCCTTCAATACAGGGAAAAGTATGTAGAAATGTACATTATAATGTCGATGACTATTAAAGATAAGCATCATCAGTTTCTTTGAGTATGTTCCACCATATTTTACAGCGTTTTTCAGATCTGAAGCCAAAATCAATGTATGATGTGATGAATGACAAAGATACAATCTAGACATGAAACTTCTATCTTATAGCAAAAGAACAAATAGTTCACAATGGGGGTCTGCGTTTGTTTCACTATTAATGGAGTTATCTTGCAGGAGGAAGTAGAAAAATGGCATCTACTTTGTGTGAGATTTTCCTACTGCAAAAGATGATGCCATTCAAGCTCTTCTTATATCATAAAATCCGACAATCTGTTGGCTTCTGGCCGCCAGGGATGCTCATGAACAGCAATAGTGATGAATCTTTTATCTATGTTCCATGGCATACTGACTTATGCAGTTTTGACCAAAAAAAAAACTTATTCAGTTAACCTAAACAGGAAAGAAAATGTTTTTCTTACATAAAAAATGTTGGTCCTTCGGTGTAAGCTGAGATGTCATCAATCTGGCTTGTTTGTCTATTTCTGAATAAAAGCTGCCAGCCAAAACTCTCGTTTGTTAAAGTGAAGAGAGTGAATGATCTCGACGCACCGACATAGATTTGGAAGATTAGTTAAGTTAGGAGATTAGGCACTTTCTTCGCCATCAGGATATAGCTTTTTGGTTACTTCAGTTTTCATGAGCCAAGGGTGACACTTACCCAAATCATTCCTTATGTTCTGGCTAACCAGTCATATTCTTAAGTTTAATTATTGTCTGTCAACTCATAGTTGGGCAGAACTCGGTAAAGTACAACAAAGTGGAGTGGAGTGCGAAACTGACTGCTTTACCGCACACCAAAGCATCCTGGGCTGGGCCGAGATTCCATGGCAGGTGAAGCCCATAATTGACCAATGTATAAGCCTGCTCTCTCGCTCAACATCAATGACGTTGGTTAATTGCTCACGGAATGCCAACAAAGCAGCTGATATGCTAGTGAAATTGCACCGAAAAGACTTACTACCTCAAAATTGGAAGTCCTTCCCTCCTCCAGCTCTCTCGGAGATTTTATGCTCGGAATCTTACATATTATCTTCTTGTAAGTCTCGCTTTTCATGAATGAAAGTATCTATCATTCCCGACCAAAAAAAAAAAAAAAAAAAAAAAAAAAAACTCATAGTTGGGCAGAATTCTGTTGCAACAAATTCTGGGGCAACGGAAGATTTCTTGATGATCACGTGATACTTTAATTTGCCCGACAGCCAGCTTCATTTTATGCCAATAAATAGCTGCTTCTGAATTTAAAAGAGCTACGACCTCTTAAGGAACCCATAAATGCCCAAACATTGATACAAATAGAGTAAAGACTGTTAAAAATTTCCTATCAAATTTTGAAGTCGACAAAACTTTATGCTTTTATCGTCTTTATAGGAATTTTCAATGACTCTTAACAATACTTTTTCAGAAATATATCATTCTCTGACGAGCCCAGAATGATATAGTGTCCAGAACCAGATCCAGTGATGTTGTGACACAAATCCAACATAAACTTCGTCTAAAGACAATTCTTCAATGATTATCTTCTGGCCAATGATTTCACTTATCTTATTCAAAAACATTGATTAAGTCAATTATATATTGACAAAATCAATCTCGAAGATAAGTTTCACGTGAGGAAGCATCACTTATGGAAACTAAGATTCTAGCTATATGGACGAACAGAATCAAGTGGAATTTCCATTCTTGTCTTCATAGCCATAAGATCTCCTAGAATGATTCTATCCAACGGCTTGATTGAAAGAAATTCCTTTAGAGAATGTCAGCAGCTAGTGTTGCATTGAGAAGTATTTAAAGGAAGGTCATTTGGCCAAGTTGAAAAGGGGAACGTGAAATTAGAATTCCAAAGTTTGAAACTCCTCTCAATTACTGTCTTTGTTTGTGAGAATTGTGAATTGCGATCAAGAGAGAAATACACAAAATGAGTGTCTTAGTGAGTTAGAGAAATCTACCACTGAGTGTTTGTACTCATAAGTTGTGATCTTCTATTGATTATACAGTGAAATCCGACCAATAGGCTGTCAACGCGGGAGAGTTGACATAAGCTTAATCTAAGCCAAACCACTATAAAGTTCGTGCCTAATTTTCTCTTCTCTCAACTCTATTTATTTTAAGTCTATTGCACACTCTCTGATTAAGAAGTCTGGTGTTCCTCGAAACTGATTATGTTCTTCATCTAGACTTTGCTTGTAATTTATTTTACTTTAAGTTTATTTGTCAAGATTTCTTTCAAACACCTATTCACCCCCCTCTAGGTATTATACGTAGCTTCTTCAATTGGTATCAGAGTCTTATGCTTGTCTTCTTGAGGTGTTCTTACTTCTGAACTAAATATTTTCTATGGCTAGTATCTTGGCACCAAGACTCGTGGAAGGACACAGCAACACCAGGCCACCTTATTTTTATGGAAATGAATACTATGTGGAAAAATAAAATGAAAGCAATCCTAAGATTAAGAGATCTTCTAGAGTGGGATGTTGTAGAAAAATGAATTAATCCAAAGGCTGTTTTGGCTTCAAACAAGGGAAAATAAGTCATAGATGCTGAAGAAATTGATCAAGCAGAAATTACCAAGAGACAAGCCTTTGATGCGAAAGCCATCTATTCTTTATATTGTGCTTTGTCTTCTACTGAGTATAACAGAATTTCTTCGTGTAAAATAGCTTAAGAAGTCTAGGATAGACTTAATGTTACGTACGAAGGAACAGATCGTGTAAAAGAAACAAAAATGAACATTCCGCTTGGTCAATATGAGTCTTTCAAAATGAAGCCTAGAGAATCTATTGGAGATATGTTCAGTCGTTTCACAAAAATTGTGAGTGATCTGGCATATCAAGGACAATCAATTTCTTTTCCAATGAAGGTCAACAAACTTCTGCGAGTGCTCTCAAAGGACTAGAATCATGTCAAAACCTCAATTTGAGAAACGCAGAGAATTATGCCACTTTCAGTTGATGAACTCATTGGCACTATTCAATCCTATAAAGTGAAACAAATCACAGGGAACACTAATATGGCGAGGACAATATTGTGCTAGCAAAAATAAACAATCAAAACGACGTTATCTCCAAAATTCAATTATTTCCAACCGAACTAGGGATAACCTAAAAGTTACTTGAAATGACACTGTTCCCACTTGACAAGCAGATCCACGTCATTTCTAAGCCAATCAATGGTGTTTCAAATGAGAGAGAAGATAGACAGAGCCACTCGAATTGGAGCTGAGGATTAGGTTCTTCAAAAAAATCTTATTGAAGGTGGGAATGTTCATGAATGTGCTCCCGTTTTGTGATGAAACACGAGCCCCTATTTACAAATGATTTAAAGCTCTAATATTTGATTCGGAAATAAGGTCGTTTTCATTATTTGCGGACTACGAAATCGTTTTAATCAAATTTTCATGAGCATTATAACTTTTTTTTAATTAAATTGATCGTTACCAACCGGGATCAGTTTTCTATGCCATATATTTCATCCATTTCAAGCCCGCAATATTTCTAGGACGTCATATTTCCTGCAACTGAGAAAAGGAAAGGTAATATGCTAAAGCCTAGATAGGATTGCAAAGCACTCGTTTTGGGTCCCATATGAACTGGAAAAGGGCCTGTTAGTTGAGTCATGAATGAGTGATCGCGCCATGAATTTGGGAGTGTTGTTTATTAGTCCTGAGAAATGGTTTGTTCATAGTCCTCTCCAACTAACCAAGAGGCTGTTCACATGAACCACAATCTCTTCGGATTTCAGTAGGACCTGCGAGGAATCCTGACTTCAGGAGAGGTGGGGCATGATGTTTGCTGCAATAATGAGCTCTAAGGTTTTATGAGGTTTGGCAGACAATAACATGTGAACTCCCAACAGCCCATGTCTCTCTTTTGGCCCTATATGCTGCAACCTCCTTATCACTCATTCAGCTTAGCAGATAGACTCGCCATCCACTCAGCCTATATATGCCTTCCAAGCCAATGCTTCTGCACCCAAGTCAGAATTCACATTTCTTCCTATTTCCTTCCAGCGAGTGGCATAGCATCTTCCTCAAGTCTTTCCTTTTGAAAAGAGATTTCAGACTGATGATCATGGGGATCAGTTTGCCAGGAAAAAAGTTGCGGCGGTCTCTATCTGGTAGCAGAGAAGTAGGTTCTGCTCCCTTAGACGTTCCAAAGGGGCACTTCCCAGTTTATGTGGGAGAAAACCAAAAGAAGAGATTCATCATTCCTCTGTCATACTTATCTCGGCCTTCATTCCAGGACCTGCTGAATCAAGCTGAGGAGGAGTTTGGCTTCGACCATCCAATGGGAGGCCTCACGATTCCATGCAATGAAGAAGTTTTCCTCAGCCTCATAGATGGATGATCAACCCTGACTGGAGAACTCCTAGATAGATTAGTTGATACACTTGACACAATTTTGTACAAATTTTACGACTGGTGTTGATATTTTCCCCTATTGTTTAGGGACTACCGGTTTAAGGAGAAAGACAGATGTACAATTGAAGATGCAATTTGGATCAATGACATTGATTTTCATGAATATGTTGATATGTGGTGTTCCTAGTGATTGATTCATCCTTTTGGTAATCACTTTGTGCCAAAAGTAAAGAAGTTCAGTCTCTGGTTATCTACCTCATTACGGATTGATCTTTTGTGTGATTAGCTTCTGCTAAAAGCACTCTTGTTTCCTCCTCTTGTTTTATGTGAACTGGCGATGATTCTGAGAAAAATAATCTACAAGACTTGCTTTTACATGCTACTGTTCAGAGTTGTGGTAATCATTGTATTTCTCAGCACGGCCTAAAAGAATTTTTGCATGACAAGGAATGGAGACCAAAAGGTCAATTAGATCTATTGTAGATCAAGTCAATAAACTGGAGCTAAACAGTAGATTGCAAAATGAAATGCGTTTCTCCATCGAAATTGTTTCCAAATGAAGTTTAAAGGGGTGTTACATCTGGATTTAGATGTCACTACCATTTCTGCCATTCTTAACTTCATATAAGCTAGGAACTAGCTGGCTGAATCTTGTAAATTTCTCCATAGAATCAGTATATTACAAGTCTGCCGCACGATGAACTTGGAGGCAAACGTTTTTCCTACCCTCTCAACTTTTGCTTTTCTAGGCCTGAATCTCTGTAATTTCTGGTTTTTCTTTGTTCCCCAAACATTTGAATTTTTCATCTGATCCAGTACATGTTTGCATATACACCATTGATTGATTCGGGGGCGAAGTACAGCAAAGTGCACAACCAGGACACAAATTGTGGCCAATGGACTGTATTTAGATTAGATCCAGGAATTGCCATACAGTCAATACAAGACCTGTATTATCCAGGGTGTGATATGCCACATCACCAAACCTTATTTTCTTGATAAAACAACTACCCCGTGATATTAAACCACTGCTAAGCCATGTCATTTCAGGTGACCCTGCTACTCATGTGGCAACATTGGCTAATGTCTCAAACATGTTGGTTGGTACAAGTGGCACGCTGTTGTTCTGCCAAATTTAACAGGAGGATCTCGTACCACCACTCTCTCCAGGAAAGCATTATATTTTATCCATTTGAAACCCACAATACTTCTTGAGTGCCATGTTTCCTGCAATTGAGAAAAGGAAAAGGCAATATGCTCAAGAGTAGATAGGATTGTAAGGCACTCATTTTAGGGTCAAGGTCCGTATGAAGTGGAAAACGGCCTGTTAGTTGAGTCATGAGTGAGTGACTCACACCACAAATTTGGGAGGGCTGTTTATTAGTCCTGGGACAAATGGTTTGTTAAGGAGTCCTCTCCAACTAACCGAGAGAGGTAGTTCACATCAACCACAATCTCTTCAGATTTCAGTAGGACCTGTGAGGAATCCTGTCTTCAGGAGACGTGGGCCATGATGTTTGCTGCAATAATGAGCTCTAGAGTTTTATGAGGTTTGGCAGACATTGACATGGGAGCCCCCAACAGCCCATGTTTCTCCTTTGACCCTGTATGCTGCAACCTCCTCATCACTCATTCAGCCTGGCGGATAGACTCACTTGTCATCCACTCACCCTATATATACATTACCAAGCCATTGCTCCTGCACCCAAATCAAAATTCACATTTCTTCCTACTTCCTTCCAGCAAGTGGCATAGCATCGTCCTCAAGTCTTTCCTTTTGGAAAGAGATTTCAGACTTATGATTATGGGGATCAGTTTGCCAGGAAAAAAGTTGCGGCGGTCTCTATCTGGTCGCAGAGAAGTAGATTCTGCTCCCTTAGACGTTCCAAAGGGGTATTTCCCAGTTTATGTAGGAGAAAACCAAAAGAAGAGATTCGTCGTTCCTCTGTCATACTTATCTCGGCCCTCGTTCCGGGACCTGCTGAATCAAGCTGAGGAGGAGTTTGGCTTCGATCATCCAATGGGAGGCCTCACAATTCCGTGCAATGAAGAAGTTTTCCTCAACCTCATAGATGGATGATCAATCCTGACTAGAGAACTCCTAGAGAGATTAGTCAATACACTTGACACGATTTTGTAAGCAAATTTTACAAACGGTGTAGATCTTTTTCCCTCTTGTTTTAGGGAGTACCATTTTAAGTAGAAAGACAGATGTACAATTGAAGATGCAATTTGGATCAATAACATTGATTCTCATAAATGTGCGGATCTCTTGTTTTCCTAGTGATCGGTTCATCCTTCCAGTAATTACTTTGTGCTGGAAGCAAAGAATTCAGTCTGAGGATATATGCCTCATTACCGGTTGATCTTTACCGTGATCATTTTCAGTTGACCCTACTACTACCCCGTGATATTAAGCCACTGCTAAGCAATGATCATTTTCAGGTGGCCCTACTACTCATGGGGCCACATTGGCTAATTTCTCAAACATATTAAGTTGGTACAAGTGGTACGCTGATGTTCCACTGGATGTGTAACGACTCGGGCCCCACTGTATAATATTGTCCGCTTTAGACACGGCTTTAAAACGCGTTATGCAGGTTAGAGGGGCCCAAGCCATTATAAACTGGCCCAAGACTCCCCCCTAAGCGATGTGAGACAAGAGGGACCCCTTCCTTGCGCACGTCCGGGGACCGAGGCACGGACGCACCGCCATCCCTCCTCCCCGCGCACCGCCGCTCGGGCCGTCACACTCTCCCCCCCTTGGGAGCACAGCGTCCTCGCTGTGGCCCCACACGCGGTCGAGAGTCGGCTCTGATACCATTTGTAACGACTCGGGCCCAACTGTATAATATTGTCCGCTTTGGACACTGAATCCTCACGGCTTTAAAACGCGTTATACATGTTAGAGGGACGCCATTATAAACTGGCCCAGGACTCCCCCCCTAAGCGATGTGGGACAAGAGGGACCCTTTCCTTGCGCACGTCCAAGGACCGAGGCGAGGATGCACCGCCATCCCTCCTCCCCGCGCACCGCCGCTCGGGCCGTCACACTCTCCCCCCCTTGGGAGCACAGCACCCTCGCTGTGGCCCCACACGCTGCGGGAGTCGGCTCTGATACCATTTGTAACGACCCGAGCCCCACTGTATAATATTGTCCGCTTTGGACACAGCTTTAAAACATGTTATACAGATTAGAGGGGCCCAAGCCATTATAAACTGGCCCAGGACTCCCCCCTAAGCGATGTGAGACAAGAGGGACCCCTTCCTTGCGCACGTCCGGGGACCGAGGCACGGACGCACCGCCATCCCTCCTCCCCGCGCACCGCCGCTCGGGCCGTCACACTCTCCCCCCCTTGGGAGCACAGCGTCCTCGCTGTGGCCCCACACGCGGTCGAGAGTCGGCTCTGATACCATTTGTAACGACTCGGGCCCAACTGTATAATATTGTCCGCTTTGGACACTAAATCCTCACGGCTTTAAAACGCGTTATACAGGTTAGAGGGGCGCCATTATAAATTGGCCCAGGACTCCCCCCCTAAGCGATGTGGGACAAGAGGGACCCTTTCCTTGCGCACGTCCGAGGACTGAGGCGAGGATGCACCGCCATCCCTCCTCCCCGCGCACCGCCGCTCAGGCCGTCACACTCTCCCCCCCTTGGGAGCACAGCACCCTCGCTATGGCCCCACACGCTGCGGGAGTCGGCTTTGATACCATTTGTAACGACCCGAGCCCCACTGTATAATATTGTCCGCTTTGGACACAGCTTTAAAACGTGTTATACAAGTTAGAGGGGCCCAAGCCATTATAAACTGGCCCAGGACTCCCCCCTAAGCGATGTGAGACAAGAGGGACCCCTTCCGTCCGGGGACCGAGGTGCGGATGCACTACCATCCCTCCTCCCCGCGCACCGCCGCTCGGGCGGTCACAGGATGTTAACAAGAGGCTCTCATACCACCACTCCCTCCAAGAAACTATCAGGACCTCTATTAAATGTTCTGAAATGGTGCATTATGTCTTCAGTTTCTGTCCTGAAAAGGACGTCATTAGTTCAAAAGCTGGAAATCAACACCATGTGACCTCTCAAGTGCTTATGTTTCTTACCTGGACCAAGCATTTTAGATGACCGTTCCTCCTTGTATTCAACATGGCACATGAATAGTGCTAAGTCGAGCTGAAGAAGAGTTTGGGTTCGATAATCTGATGGGCAGCCTTAGGATTCCTTGTGAAGAAGAAGTTTTCCTCAATCTGACATCTCACATGAACAAATCGTGAAATTTACCAACAAGACAGATTAAGGAAGACATTAGGTTCAACTTTGTAAATAGAAGTGACTCGTTTGGTGTTGAATTTTTTGCCCCTCAATACAGGGAGAAGTATGTAAAAATGTACATTATAATGTCAATGATTATTTAAGATGAGCAGCATCAGTTTTTTTGAGTATGTTCCACCATATTTAATAGCAACTTTTAGATCTGAAGCAAAAATCACGAACATAGTGAAGTGAAAGGGCAAGTATCAGCACCTAGAGGAGGCTGAATAGGTGTAAATAAAAATTTTCACATGACTTAGTAAAAGTAAATTGCCTTTAGAAGATAATAGACTAAGGACGTAATCAACTTTAACCAATTATATAAAGCCACGAATTAATGTAAGGAGTTTAGGGAAAAAGAATAGAAAGACAAGGTTTATAGTCGGTTCGGTTTAGATCAAGCCTACGTCCACTCTCCCGCACTGACAGCCCACTGGCTGGATTTCACTATGAATCAAAAGAGATTTTACAGCTTGTGATCTCAACTTTCTCAATGAAGAGTTTCTCCTGGTCTTTCACAAAATCTCATTAAGAATTTCTCCCTTTTGTATACAATTTTGAGCTCGATGAATGAGAAAGCAAAGAACTAAAAAGTTTCAGACTTTGAAATTTTTTTTTCACGCATTCTATGAACAACTGGAGAGTCCGCCTTAAATACTCTTTCATGCATTTACAACCGTTGGTATTTCCAAAAGAATTCTTCCAATCTACCCGTTGGACAGAATCAATTAAGGTGATCTCGAGTCGTTAGATGATTTGTGATGAAAGCCCGTCAATCATGTTTGCCCATACAATCAGGATCTTTGGTTTCCATAAGTAGAACTTTTCAAATATACTTCGTCTTTCAAAAGATCTTCATATCGAACTTAATTCCAATAAGAATAATCAATCGAGCAGATGTTATATTCAGCCATAAGGTCTTCCAAAAATTATACGAACTGAATCCTTGAAAATAATCCCGCATCTGGATAAGTTTTCATTCTTCGGTCTGGAATCTGTCAATGAGGGCATACTTCAAGATTAAAATATGGCGGTCTTCAGACTTTGACAATAGAGTCTGGAGTTCTTCAAACTAACACTTGAGTCTGCAAGTATTTCAAAACAATAAAGGAGTTTTCTCTAACACATAGCACACTTAATATGTGATGAATGACAAAGATACAATCTAAACATGAAACTCCTATCTTGTCGCAAAAGAACAAATGGTTCACAATAGGGGTCTGCATTTGTTACACCATTAATGGAGTTTTCTTGCAGGAGGAAGAAGAAAAATGGCGCCTACTCTGTCTGAGATTTTCCTACTACAAAAGATGATGCAATTCAAGCTCTTCTCATTGTAGAAAATTATTCACATAAACAACTAATCAATCAAGAAGAATTGGATTCATATATGACTGTAAAACACCGAAATCAACTAGCATAGCGGAATAAAACGTACATGTTTAAGCCATTGCTCCACCTGAAAAAAAAAAAAATAGATCACTCTGATAATCAAAAATCTATTGGAATGCCAGATCTTTAGTATAGCAGCTTTCAATAGGATTAAGCTATAACCTACCATTTTATAGGCTAGAGAGGGGACATAACAAACCATAATCAATAGCGTGTAATTGATTACATTTTGCTGCTCAACTAGGCCCGTTATTAATATATGCCAAAACTCAATTCAATAAGATCACTGTAGGGTTTAATAAATATTTGAATATCCATTAACCCGAATATTTGAAATAGAAAATTAATTAATTAATGTAAGCCTGCTCAACTAAACCCGTTATTAATAGATGCCAAAACCCAATTCAATAAGATCACTCTAAGGTTTAACAAATATTGGGATATCCATTAACCCGAATATTTGAAATAAAAAATTAATTAATTAATGTAAGCCCATATTATAAAAAATTTCCAACACTCATATCAAAAAATCAGACAATCTCTTGACTTCTGGCCTCCGGGCATGCTCAAGGACAGCAAATAGTGATGAATCTTTTGTCTATGTTCCATGTCAAACTAACTTATGCAGTTAACATAAACAGGAAAAAAGTGCTTTACGTAAAAAGGTTGGTCCTTTGGTGTAAGCTGAGACGTCATCAATCTGGCTTGTTTGTTTCTTTCTGAATAAAAGCTGCCAGACGAAATTCTTCTGTTTGTTTAACTGAAGAGAGTGAATGATCCGGAGGCGAAGGGATAGATTGGGAAAATTAGTTAAGTTAGGAGATTAGGCACTTTCTTCGCCATCAAGATATAGCTTTTTGGTTTCTTCAGCTTTTTCATGAGCCAAGGGTGACACTTGCCCAAATCATTCCTTTTGTCCTGGCTGTCCAGTCATAGTTGGGCAGAATTCTGTTGTAACAAATTCTGGGGTAATGGAACATTTCTCGATGATCACGTGATACTTTAATTTGCCTGACAGTCAGCTTCATTTTATGCTAACATATAGCTGCTTCTGCATTTAAAAGATCACGACCTCTAAGGAAACCATAAATGCCCAAACATTGATACAAATAGAGTAAAGACCACAAAAACAAAGAAAAAACGGAAGGCATAGTTATACCAAGCTGCTTTACTGGTCATTGAGTTTTAAGTGTTAGTTATAGTTGATTTAAAAAATGTTTCAATCTCTGACACGACCAACCGATGAGCACAGCCCTTGGGTTTATGTCCAATTGATTTTCGCTTATTCAACAAATAAGTCATTGATTTCGGACACGCTGGCCACTGACCCAGCAATCACAGCTCTTTGTAGAGCTAATTCTGAAAACTTCTAAATATTCCTCCCTCTGCTTCAGAGATGATTCACCAAAATTACCAGTGACCTTTTCCGCCCTTCTTGCCTTCCTGGTGGTCCCTTACACCGGTTTCTTATGCCACATATGGTAGGGCATAGAGTGCACTCTAACCCAAAATGAAAGTCTCAATCATTATCAAAGTTCCTGATGATGAGTTGGAAGACAGGACCATGTGAACCTTCAGGTGAATATATCTCTTCAACAAACCAGAGAACAAATGCCTCACACAAAATTGGGATAAAAAAAGTAGTTCCTATCTAGATGTGTTTCTAATCTTTGTATGTAGTACAGGAGAAAGGGGCACCAAATTAGGCAGACGAACTTTGCCCTACACCATGCATTTCTGTTTTCTCTGTGATAGTGAGCAAAAACATGGTCAGATATCTTAGAAATGTTCACATCAACCACAATCTCTTCAGATTTCCGTAGGACCTGGGAGGAATCCTGTCTTCAGGAGATGTGGGGCATCATGTTTGCTCCAATAATGAGCTCTAGAGTTTCATGAGGTTTGGCAGACATTAACATGTGAACTCCCAACGGCCCATGTCTCTCCTTTGGCCCTATATGCTGCAACCTCCTGTCACTCATTCAGCTTAGCAGATAAACTCACTTACCATCCACTTACCCTATATATACATTACCAAGCCATTGCTTCTGCACCCAAATCAGAATTTAATTTTCTTCCTATTTCCTTCCAGCGAGTGGCATAGCATCTTCCTCAAGTCTTTCCTCTTGAAAAAAAGTTTCCAGAAGCGTGATCATGGGGATCAGCTTGCCAGGAAAAAAGTTGCGGCGGTCTCTATCTGGTCGCAGAGAAGGATATTCTGCACCCTTGGACGTTCCAAAGGGGCATTTTCCAGTTTATGTAGGAGAAAACCAGAAAAAGAGATTCATCGTTCCTCTGTCATACTTATCTCGGCCCTTGTTCCAGGACCTGCTTAATCAAGCTGAGGAGGAGTTTGGCTTCGATCATCCAATGGGAGGCCTCACGATTCCGTGCAATGAAGAAGTTTTCCTCAGTCTCATAGATGGATGATCAATCCTGACTAGAGAACTCCTAGATAGATTAATCGATACACCTGACACGATTTTGTAAACAAATTTTACGACCAGTGTAGATCTTTTTACCTCTTGTTTAGGAGTAACAGTTTAAGGAGATAGATGTACAACTGAAGATGCAATGTAGATCAATAACATTGATTCTCTATATGTGGATATCTGGTTTTCCTAGTGATCAATTCCTCATTTTGGCAATGACTTTGTGCTGGAAGCAAAGAAATTCAGTCTTAAGGATATATACTTCATTACCAACTGATCTTCAGTATGATCAGACTGTGCTAGAGGCACACTTGTTTCCTCCTCTTGTTTTATGTGAACTGACAATGGTTCGAAGAAAAGAAGTATCCAAGAGTTGCTTCTATATGCTACTGTCCAGAGTCGCAGTACATTGTTTTTCTCACCACGACCTAACTAAGAATTGGCGTATGACAAGGATTGGAGACCAAAAGGTCAATTAGATCTTTTTGTAAATCAAGTGAATAAACTGAAGGCTAAAGAATAGATTGCAAAATGAAATCTGCATCTCCATCGAAATTTTTCCCTCACAAAGTTTACAGGGCTGTTACATCTCATTTAGCTCTTAACTCTCATTTTTCCCGCTCTTAACTTCATATATGCCAGGAACCTGCTGGCTGGATCTTGTAATTTTTCCATAAATTCAGCAGATTACAAGTCTGCAGCCCCAACGAACTTTTAGGCAAATGTTTTGCCTACCCTCTTGAATTTTCGCTTTTTAAGGACTGAATCTCTGTAATTTCCAGTTTTTTCCGCAACATTTTAATTTTTTGTCTAATACATGTTTTACTATTCATTGATTCGGAGGCAAACTAAAGCAAAATATGCAGCTAGGACACAAATTGTGGCCAATGGACTGTATTTAGATTAGAACCGACTATTTTTATACAGTCAATACAGGACTTGTTATATCCAGGGTGTAATATGCCACACCGAACCTCATTTTCTTCCCAAAACAACTACCCCATGATATTAAACCATGTGTAGGCAAGGATCATTTTCAGATGACCCTACTACTCATGTGGCAACATTGGCTGATTTCTCAAACATGTTGGTCAGTAAAAGTGGTACACCATGTTCCACCAAATTTTAACAAGAGGCTCAAGCCACCACTCTCTCCAGGAAATTATCAAGACCTCTATCAAATGTTCTGAAGTGGGGCATTGTGTCTTCAGTTTCATTCCTGAAATAGACATCATTAGTTCATTAGCTGGAAAACAATACCATGTGACCTCTTAAAGGCTTATGTTTCTTACCTGGGCCATGCATGTTAGATGACTATTCCTACACATATTCAACATGGCACATTAAATTCCACCTATAGCTCATCTATATAAGTAGAACCGATTGATGAGTTCTACAAACAACATAGAACTGATAAATTCACGTTCTCTTACTAGAGAGATAGCAATACAATTAAGGGTCGATCTTGTTTTCTCTTCTGTAAAAGTTTATGCAGAAATATAATCATGAGAAGCCATTTGCCCATTGTCAGACTCGCTACGTAGATTCTTTGACGGTCTCTATTTACTGAAAAGCAGGCAGTTCCAATGGCCATGGGTGTGCCCAGGGGCTATTTTGCAGTTTATGTTGGAGACACCCAGAAGCGGAGTTATGTAGTTCCAATCTCTCGTTTAACTTGGCCTTCATTTCAAGACTTGCTAAGTTGAGCTGAAGAAGAGTTTGGGTTCGATCATCCGATGGGTGGCCTTAAGATTCCTTGTGAAGAAGTTTTCCTCAATCTGACATCTCACATGAACAGATCGTGAGAGATACCAGCAAGACAGATTAGGGAACACATTAGGTTCATTTTAGCAAATAGAAGTGACTTGTTGGTGTAAAATTTTTGCCTACCCTTCAATACAGGGAAAGTATGTAGAAATGTACATTATATTGTCGATGACTATTAAAGATAAGCATCATCCGTTTCTTTGAGTATGTTCCACCATATTTTACAGCGTTTTTCAGATCTGAAGCCAAAATCAATGTATGATGTGATGAATGACAAAGATACAATCTAGACATGAAACTTCTATCTTATAGCAAAAGAACAAATGGTTCACAATGGGGGTCTGCATTTGTTTCACTATTAATGGAGTTATCTTGCAGGAGGAAGTAGAAAAATGGCATCTACTCTGTGTGAGATTTTCCTACTGCAAAAGATGATGCGATTCAAGCTCTTCTTATATCATAAGATCCGACAATCTGTTGGCTTCTGGCCTCCAGGGATGCTCATGAACAGCAATAGTGATGAATCTTTTATCTATGTTCCATGGCATACTAACTTATGCAGTTTTGACCAAAAAAAACTTATTCAGTTAAACTCAACAGGAAAGAAAATGTTTTTCTTACATAAAAAATGTTGGTCCTTCGGTGTAAGCTGAGTTGTCATCAATCTGGCTTGTTTGTCTATTTCTGAATAAAAGCTGCCAGCTAAAACTCTTGTTTGTTAAAGTGAAGAGAGTGAATGATCTAGAGGCACAGATACAGATTTGGAAGATTAGTTAAGTTAGGAGATTAGGCACTTTCTTCGCCATCAGGATATAGCTTTTTCGTTTCTTCAGCTTTTTCATGAGCCAAGGGTGACACTTACCCAAATCATTCCTTTTGTTCTGGCTAACCAGTCATATTCTTAAGTTTAATTGTCTGTCTCCTCATAGTTGGGCAGAATTCTGTTGCAACAAATTCTGGGGCAACGGAAGATTTCTCGATGATCACGTGATACTTTAATTTGCCCGACAGCCAGCTTCATTTTATGCCAATATATAGCTGCTTCTGAATTTAAAAGAGCACGACCTCTTAAGGAACCCATAAATGCCCCAACATTGATACAAATAGAGTAGAGACTATTAAGAAAACTTCTACCAAATTTTGAAGTTGACAAAACTTTCTGCTTCTATCCTCTTTACTTCTGAGGAATTTTCAATGACTCTTAACAATACTATTTCAAAAGTATATCCCTCTTTGATGAGCCCAAAACGATATAGTATCTAGAACAAGGAATAGTCCAGAACCAGATCCAGTGATGTTGTGACACAAATCTAGAATGAACTTCCTCTAAAAACAATTCTTCAATGATTATCTTCTAGCCAAGGATTTCACTTATCTTATTCAAAAACGTTGATTAAGTCAATTATATATTGACAAAATCAATCTTGAAGGTAAGTTCTATATGAGGAAACATCACTTATGGAAACCAAGATTCTGATTGTATGGACAAATAGAATCAAGTGGAATTGACATTCCTATCTTCAATGGCCACAAGTAAAGCTGGCAAAATGGGTCATAAACCCATATTATGACCCATTTTTAGTTAAATGAGTCATATATGAGTCAAGTGAAAGTTAAATATGGGTCATAAATGGGTCAAGTAAAGTTAAATATGGGTTATAAATGGGTCAAGTGAAAGTTAAATATAGATCATAAATGGATCTGAGAAAATAAAACACAAAAAGAAATTGGTCTAAATGGGTTATTAAGAAACCCACTTTAAACCTATGGACTTTTTTAACTTTATAAAAATGTTTTTCTTATAAAAATTGAAATTATAATTATTTTTCATATTTCAATTTTTTTCTTTTCTTTTTCTTTTTTCTTTCTTTTTCTTCCTTCCTTAGCCGCCGACAACAAGCCGGCGAGGCTCGAGCCTCGTCGGATCTGGCGAGACTCAAGCTTACCGGCGTCGGGCGGGGCCTCGGCCTCGCCGAATTGGCAAGATCGAGCCTCGCCAGATGCCAGCGAGCTCGATCTCGCCTGTGGCCAGTCGCCGGCCGTCATCGTGGCCAGCGGCCGAAGAAAGAAGAAGAAAAAAAAAAAAGAGAAAAGAAAAAAGAAAAATAATTATTAAAAATTAAAAATTAAAAATTATATTTTAAAAAATAAAAATAATTAAAAATTATATTTTAAAAAATAAAAATAAAAAAATTCGATTTTTTAAAAATATTTTAAAAAGAATTACAAAAAATTTCCATTAAATTTGTATCGCATAAAAGTTGTTAAAAATTTTGTATTGCATAAAAATGTTTTAACAATATTATTTTTTATAAAAAAATCATAAAAATAAGCTTTTTTAGGTTTAGTTAAAAAATTTTCATGTTACAGTTTTTAGTTATTCAATGGTTTGTTCACTTCAAATAAGAGAAGCATGTGCATAGTTTAATTTTTTATAAATATTTCAATTTATAGGTTTTTTTAACTTTTTTTATTCTATTTAATATTTTTAATTTAATTTGAAGTTTTAATCCAATTAGCATATAGTAGAAGTGGGTTTTCCTAGAATATTAATAGGTTTTAGCAATACGGGTCGGGTCAGGTATGGGTTGGGTACGAGTCGGGTTGGGTATAGGTCACTTGATTTACACTACATGAATATGAGTCAAAACGGGTTAAATGAGTCAAATATGGGTCAAATATGGGTCAACCCATTTTCAACCCAACCCATACCCGACCTGACCCACCCATTTGCCACCTCTAGCCACAAGATCTCCTTAAATGATTCTGTCCAACGGTTTGATTGGAAGAACTTCATTTAGAGAATGTCAACGACTAGTATTGCACTAAGGAGCATTTAAAGGAAGGTCATTCGGCCAAGTTGAAAAGGGGAACGTGAAATTAGAATTCCAAAGTCTGAAACTTCTCTCAATTACCTGTCTTCATTTGTAAGCATTACAAATTGCGATCAAGAGAGAAATACACAAAAGGAGTGTCTTAGTGAGCTAGCGAAATCTACCACTGAGTGTTTGTACTAATAAGTTGTGATCTTCTATTGATCATATAATGAAATCTAGCCAATAGGCTATCAGTGCGAAAGAGTTGACGTAAGCTTAATTTAAGCCAAACCACTATAAAATTCATACGCAATTTTCTCTTCTCTCAACTCTGTTTATTTTAAATCTATTGCACACTCTCTAATTAAGAAGTCTGGTGTTCCTCGAAAGTAATTATGTTTTTCATCCAGACTTTGCTTGTAATTTATTTTACTTTGAGTTTATTTGTCAAGATTTCTTTCAAACATCTATTCACCCCCCTCTAGGTGTTATGTCTAGATTCTTCAATTGGTATCAGAGCCTTGTACTCGTCTTCTTGGAGTGTTCTTATTAATGAACTAAAGATTTTCTATGGCTAGTATCTTGGCACCAAGACTCGTGGAAGGACACAACAACACCAAGCCAACTTTTGATGGAAAGGAATACAATGTATGGAAAAACAAAATGAAGGCATTCCTAAAATCCAGAGATCCTCTAGAGTGGGATGTTGTGGAAAAATGAATTAATCTAAAGGTTGTTTTGGCTTCAAACAAGGGAAAAGAAGTAATAGATGCTAAAGGAATCGATCAAGCAAAAATTACCAAGAGACGGGCCTTTGATGTCAAAGCCATCTATTCTTTATATTGTACTTTGTCTCCTGTTAAGTATAACAGAATTTTTTCGTGTGAAACAACCAAGGAAATCTGGGATAGACTTCATGTTACATACGAAGGAACAAATCGTGTAAAAGAAACAAAAGTGAACATTCTGCTTGGTCAATAGGAGTCTTTCAAAATGAATTCTAGAGAATCTATTGGAGATATGTTCAGTCGTTTCACAAAAATTATGAGTGGTCTAGCATATCAAGGACAATCAATTTTTTCTTCAATGAATGTTAACAAACTTCTGCAAGGACTCTCAAAGAACTAGAATCACGTCAAAACCTCAATATGAGAAATGCAAAGGATTATGCCACTTTCAGTTGATGAACTCATTAGAACTCTTCAATCCTATAAAGTGAAACAAATCACTAAGCTATCTTCCAAGGAGCTGGTCCATGGTCTCTTTAATATGGCTGTGTACTCCATGCACTTTGGGAAAACAGATTAGAAGTTCATTCAAATCCATAAAACATATTTGTAGCTCTTTCACATGGATATTTTTGGACTAACCAGAACGCAAAGTATTTGAGGCAAGAAATACTGTTTAGTGATAGTAGATGATTACTCAATGTTTTCACGGGTCTTCTTTTTAGCAAACAAAACAGAAGCCTTCTCTTACTTTTTAAAGTTTGCTAAAAATGTTCAAAATGAAAAAGGCTACACAATTTCCAACATCAAAACAAACCATAGGAGAGAATTCAAAAATCAAGAGTTTACAAGTTTTTGTAATGAAAATTGTTTTCAATATGTTCTCTTCCCCTTACACTCCAAAACAAAATGGAGTTATAGAAAGGAAAAATCGGTCTTTGCAAGAAATGCCCAAAACTCAGTTATTTGAAGGTAGAGTTTCTTCTCACTTCTAGACAGAAGCAGTCTCTATTGCTTGCTATATAAATTAACAGAGTATTTTTTAGGCCTATCATTAATAAAACCCCATATGAAATCTACTAAGGCAGAAATTTCTACCTTCATGTTTTTGGTTGCAAGTGTTTTATCTTGAAAAATACAAATGATCGTCTAGGTAAGTTTGAGGAAAAGTCAGAAGAATGAATATTTCTTGGATATTCTACAACAAGGCATACAGAGTTTTCAACAAAAGCACCTAGACTGTTGAAGAATCAATGAACGTCAGATTTCAAGAAGCCTGTCAGAATCAACATGATCGGACTCAGCTTGAAGAATCTGAGTTAGTCTCAAATTTAACAAAGTCTGAGTCTCCTAGATAGGATCAGCCTTCTGTTGAACAAGTTTAAATTGAAGATAAAAAGAAAGAATTAATAGAGATAGAGCCACAAGAGACTCTTGAAGAAAGTGACAAATTCAACAATAATTGGAAGAACAAATCAAGTCATCTTAAAGACCTCATTATTGGTAATATAGAAGAAGGGATCCACACCAGATCCAAAGGAAAAGAAGATCTAAATGCTTTAGCACTTGTTTCTAAAGCGAAACCAAAGGGGATAGAAGAAACTTTATCCGATGAAAGCTGGATAGAAGCAATCAAGAAAAACTTTGATAATTCAAGATCAATGATGTTTGGAAGTTGGTTCCCAAACCAAGAGGAAAATCTGTGATTAATACTAAATTAGTGTTCAAAAACAAGATGGATAAAAAGGGAAAAATGATCATAAACAAGGCAAGATGTGTGGCAAAAGGATATGCACAAGAACAAGGAATAGACTATGATAAAACATATGCACCTATAGCCAGATTGGAAGCCATAAGGCTGCTACTAGCTTATGCATGTTTTCATAACTTTAAACTATTTCAGATGGACTCAAAAGCATTTTTCTCAATGGTTTCATTCAAGAAGAAATCTATGTGGAACAACCTCCAAGATTTGAAAATTCTAGAAAATCAGACTTTATCTACAAACTGAAGAAAGCCTTATATGGTCTAAAGCAAGCACCTCATGCTTAGTACGAAAGGTTGAGTAAGTTTCTAGTGAGTAATGGTTTCAAGAAAGGTATGATTGACACCAATTTATTTATCAAAAAAAAAAAATTGTAAAGACTTCTTACTTGTTCAAATATATGTAGATAACATTATCTTTGGTTCTTCTAATGAGCTTCTATGCAAGAAATTTATTAAGTCTGTGCAGAAAGAATTTGAGATAAGCATGATGGGAGAATTGACATTCTTTTCGAGTCTACAAGTTAAACAATCCAAAAAAGAACCTTTATTTATCGAGAAAAATATACCAAAGATTTAATCAAGAAATTTGGTATGGAAAACTGCAAGAAGACTGAAACTACCATGTCAAGTTTTTCAAAACTTAATAAGGATGAAGATGGAACGAAAGTGGACCAAAAGACCTACAGAAGCATAATTGGTTCTCTTCTCTACCTTACTGTTTCTCAACCTTATATTTTATTTAGTATGTGCATATGTGCTAGGTTTCAAGCTAATCCTAGATAATCACACCTTAGTACCGTTAAACGCATCATCAAATATATTGCCACCAATCCCAAATTAGGTCTGTGGTATCCAAAATGAGGAGACTTTACTTTATTCGGATACTCAAACGTTGATCTAGCTGGATGTAAAGTCGACAGGAAGAATTCTTCAGGAACTTGTCAACTTCTAGGGACAAATGTTTTTTTTTTTTTTTTTTTTTTTTTTTTCGGTAAAGGATTTGGGACAGATGTTGGTATCTTGGTTCTCGAAGAAATAGAATATTGTGGCCCTTTCAACCATAGAAGTAGAATATGTTGCTCTTGGTGGTTGTTGCTCTCGAATTTTATGGATTCAACAACAACTAAGAGACTTTGGGGAAGAAAATTCATGTATAGAGATCAGATGTGACAATACAAGTGCAATCAATCTCACCAAGAATCCCATTATTCATTCAAGAGCGAAACACATTGAAATTCGACATCATTTCATAAGGGATCACGTGCAAAATGGTGAAATTAATATTCAGTTTGTTGATTCAAAGAATCAATTAGCAGATATTTTCACCAAGCCCTTGGAAAAAGTACGTTTGAATTTATCCATGAGAAATTGCATATTACTTATCTTTTTTGTTAAAGTCTATGCAAGCTAGACTCAAAAGTACAACTTTCGAGAAGAGGCATCATTCTAGAAAATTTATTTAGACTAAGGTACTTGTATTTCAAATTTTGGCGCGTAAGTTTCCTTCCTTATCAAACAAGTATGAATATTTTATATTTATTCGAATTTTTATTTACCATTTATATTTCTTGGGAATTGTTGTCTTTTTTTGTCATTTCCTGATTTTTCGGAATTCATATCAAAATTTTTTAAAACTCTTTTAGTAATTTTTCAAAAATTCCAAATTTATAGTTATTTTCCTTTTGCGCCTGTTTGTTTGCCACGGTTTATTTTCTTTAAAAATTCTTTCTTCTCTTTTCCTTTTCACGAAATCATTCCACAAGTAAACCCTAAAACTCATAAGCATTTTTCTCTCACTATTTTGATCATCTTTCTCCTTGCAAACCCTACTTCGTAAATCTTAACCTCAATCATCTTCTCGATCACCATCGTGTCTTCCAAGCCTTCCAAGGTAGTCTCAATTTCTTCTCAGCAGAAATCATTCCGCATAGCCAGCAAAGGGCCTCGGTTCATAAAAAAAAAAAACTCATATGCATTTTGATCTTATTAGAGAAGAATCCCCGCATAGCACAAATCGACTCTCCGTAGAGCAAGAAGTTACTTAGAATGCAACTCCCATCTCGGTAAGGAAACTTGATGTTCTCCTTAAGCACTACAATTTCTTAAAGAAAGGAGGAAGCCTTACAAATTTCATTACCAGTTTCTTAAGAGAAAATGAGTACGGTAATGAGACACTATTTTTGAAAGCCATGAGAAATTTGGGATTGGTGAAACCTGGACAAACGGAGGAGGGGTTCACTATATTTCCTGTTGATTCTCGGTGTGGGACTGAGAGTCAAACCGAAGGTAAAAAGGAAGACGATGATGAGAGAATGTTTAAGAATTTTCAACCTAAAATGGATGTTGTGACTGAGGTTACTGGGTCTAGAGGAGAGTTGTTTAGATCTAAAGAGCATAATGAAGTTTATGCGCAGATGTTGAATTATAGTGTGATTAATCCGCACACTATAGACTTCGATTTTCTAGAGACAATTAAAGTGCTTTTGAATGAAAAGTTTGCTAAACTTCAAATGGAAAATTTCTATTTGGAAACGTCTGGTGTCTATCCAGAATTAACTGTTTACTTCTATTTGAATTTGTCCATCTTGGATCCTATACATATTCAATTCACAATATGCAAAAAGGTCTTTGATATGGGTGTTGATTCACTAGTTGACATTCTGAGAGTAGAAAGAACTGACTTTATGTCCATCAGTGTCTGGAATGAAGAAGTGATTAAGTTTCTAGTGAAGGATAAAATTATAAGGGGAAGTATGGCCTATTCTACGATGTCTGCTTCCAACATTCTATTCCATAAAATTGTCATAAACTGCATCAAACCTAAGGCTTCTTCAAAGACCGATGTTTCCAAGTTTGAGGCAAAAATGATGTGGGCCATTTGCAACGGAGTTGCCTTCTCATTGCCACACACTATTTTGCTACACATATACAGAACGGTGAGGAAAAAGAAAGGTCAACTTCCTTATGCTGCCTTGGTAACCAGGCTCTATAAGCACTTGCAGATTTAACCTCCTTCAAGTTTTTGCTCCAGAACCCTTGCTTCTATGCAAATTGATTTTAAAATAATCTCCAAGATGAGATTAAAAACATCTCTGATGTTTGGGAAGCTATGAAGAAGGGTTCTACTAGTTTGATCAATATAGGGTCAACAGTTGAGAAAAAAAGAAAAGGGAAGAATGCAGTTTCCAGGACTCCCAAGAGGAAAAGACCTGTCCTACTATTACAAGATAAGGACAAGGAAGAAACAGATGAGGAGACTCTTTCTGATATTGTAGCAAAAATTGCTATAGGAGACCCCATCACAGGCACAACAGAATCTGAAGAAGAAGTTGAAGAAAGAGAGAGATCAAGAAGATGAGACTGTTGAAGATGCTCAACCAAAGGTGCTGAGGATGCTGAAAAAGAAAGTAATCAAAAGGGAGAAAACATCCTTGCTCAGACTGAAGGCATAGAGGCAAGGGGAGTTGATGAGAAAACTTCTCTTCAAGAGCAACATGCAGAACCAACCTTCAATGATGGTATGAACCGTTCTCCACCATACGCTGAAGACATTTATGCCTCTCACTCAATTGGCGACAAGTAGAAGCAAGCTGAAGTTTAGGGGGAGGAACATACTTCAAGGTACAGCCTGATCTTCCTTTCAGTGCTATTTACTGAGGCTGGTGCTCAAACAGACGAGGATGCAAACTATCTAAGGATGGTTGAACTCCTTTTGGAGATTAAGGTACAGTAATACTAATGGAGGTTGAGATCCAACAGATGCGCAATTCTCTTCATGCCAAAGTAGAGGAGGCCTTTGGATAATGCATGGCTAAAATAGAGGAAACTGTGTAGAAACACTTGGAAGACTTTCAACTTGTTCAAGTTCTCAAAAATCCCTAATTTTTTCAAAATCTCTCATCTCTTTGCGTGTTTTCAATCTTTTAAGTTTGATGGTTTGATTTGTTGTTTTGTGCCTCTCTTGATGATGACAAAAAGGGGGAGACATAAGCAGATTTTTGTTTTATGTAACTTTTGTGGTTGATGTGTTTGCAGGTTTATGGTTTTTGTGACTGCTATCAAGTCTAATGTTTGCATATACAGTTTGTCTAGTGTGGTCGCATATACATTAGTTTATAAATTTTCATTAGTTGTATTGTCTAAGTATTGTTTTGCGAGTTTTTATTTAAACTTGTATGAAAGTTTTGTCACCATCAAAGAGGGGGAGATTATTAAGAAAACTACTACCAACTTTTGAAGTTGATAAAACTTTCTACTTTTATTGTCTTTACTTCTACGGAATTTTCAAAGACTCTTAATAGTACTTTTCCGGAAGTATATCCCTCTTTGACAAGTCCAGAACGATATAGTGTCCAGAACGAAGAATAATCCAGAACCAGACCCAATGATGTTGCGACACAAATCCTGAATAAACTTTGTCTAGAAACAATTCTTCAACGACTATCTTCTGATCAAGGATTTCACTTACCTTATTCAAAAACGTTGATTAAGTCAATTATATATTGAGAAAATCAATCTCAAAGATAAGTTTCATGTGAGGAAAAATCACTTATGGAAATCAAGATTCCGATTATATGGGCGAGAAGAATCAAGTGGAATTTTCATTCCTGTCTTCAACAGCCATAAGATCTCATTGAATGATTCTATCCAATGGCTTGATTGGAAGAATTTCCTTTAGAGAATGTCGACGGCTAGTGTTGCATGGAGGAGTATTTAAAGGAAAGTCATTCGGCCAAGTTGAAAAAGGGAACGTGAAATTAGAATTCTAAAGTCTAAGGCTTCTCTCAATCACTTGTCTTCATTTGTGAGCATTACAAATTATGATCAAGAGAGAAATACACAAAAAGAGTGTCTTAGTGAGTTAAAGAAATCTACCACTGAGTGTTTACACTCATAAGTTGTAATATTCTATTGATCATATAGTGAAATCCAACTAGTAGGCTGTCAGCACAAGAGAGTGGACGTATGCTTAATCTAAACTGAACCACTATAAAATTCATATGCAATTTTCTCTTCTCTCAACTCTGTTTTATTTTAAGTCTGTTGCACGCTCTCTAGTTAAGAAGTCTGGTGTTCCTCGAAACTGATTTTGTTCTTCATCCAGACTTTGCTTGCAACTTATTTTACTTTGAGTTTATTTGTCAAGATTTCTTTTAAAAATCTATTCACCCCATCTAGGTGTTAAATCTAACTTCTTCAAAGACCACAAAAACAAAATAAAAACAGAAGGCAAAGTTATACCAAGCTGCTTTACTGGTCATTCGGTTTTGAATGTTAATTAAAGTTGATTTAAAAAAAAAAATTCAATCTCTGATATGACCAACCAAAGAGCACAACCTTCGGGTTTATGTCCAATTGATTTTGGCTTCTCTAACAAATAAGTCATTGATTTCGGACATGCTGGCCACTGACACAACAATCACGGCTCTTTGTAGAGCTAATTCTGAAAACTTCTAAATATTCCTCCCTCTGCTTCAGAGATGATTCACCATAAATTACCAGTGACCTTTTCCACCCTTCTTGCCTTCCTGGTGGTCCCTTACACCGGTTTCTTATGCCACATATGGTAGGGCATAGAGTGCACTCTAACCCAAAATGAAAGTCTCAATCATTATCAAAGTTCCTGATGATGAGTTGGAAGACAGGACCATGTGAACCTTCAGGTGAATATATCTCTTCAACAAGCCAGAGAACAAATGCCTCACATAAAATCCTATCTACATGTGTTTCTAATCTTTGTACGTAGTACAGGAGAAAGGGGCACCATATTAGGCAGATAAACTTTGCCCTACACCATGCATGTCTGTGTTCTCTGTAATAGTGAGCAAAAACATGGTCAGAAATCTTAGAAATGTTCACATCAACCACAATCTCTTCAGATTTCCGTAGGACCTGGGAGGAATCTTGTCTTCTGGAGATGTGGGGCATGATGTTTGCTCCAATTATGAGCTCTAGAGTTTCGTGAGGTTTGGCAGACATTAACATGTGAACTCCCAGCGGCCCATGTCTCTCCTTCGCCCTATATGCTGCAACCTCCTATCATTCATTCAGCTTAGCAGATAAACTCACTTGCCATCCACTTGCCCTATATATACATTGCCAAGCCATTGCTTCTGCAACCAAATCAGAATTCACATTTCTTCCTATTTCCTTCCAGCGAGTGGCATAGCATCTTCCTCAAGTCTTTCCTTTGAAAAAAGTTTTCCGGCACCTCATCATGGGGATCAGTTTGCCAGGAAAAAAGTTGCGCCGGTCTCTATCTGGTCGCAAGGAAGTAGATTCTGCACCCTTAGACGTTCCAAAGGGGCATTTTCCAGTTTATGTAGGAGAAAACCAAAAGAAGAGATTCATCGTTCCACTGTCATACTTATCTCGGCCCTCGTTCCAGGACCTGCTGAGTCAAGCTGAGGAGGAGTTTGGCTTCAATCATCCAATGGGAAGCCTCACGATTCCATGCAACGAAGAAGTTTTCCTCAGCCTAATAGATGGATGATCAATCCTGACTAGAGAACTCCTAGATAGATTAGTCAATACACTTGACACGATTTTGTAAACAAATTTTATGACCAGTGTAGATGTTTTTCCCTCTTGTTTAGGGAGTACTGGTTTAAGGAGATAGATAGATGTACAATTGAAGATGCAATTTAGATCAATAACATTGATTTCTCTATATGTGGATATCTGGTTTTCCTAGTGATCTATTCGTCCTTCTGGTATTCACTTTCTGCTGGAAGCAAAGAAATTCAGTCTAAGTATATATACCTCATAACCAACTGATCTTTAGTATGATCAGATTTTGCTACAAGCACACTTGTTTCCTCCTCTTGTTTTATGTGAATTGACGATGGTTCGAAGAAAGAAGTCTACAAGTGTTGCTTCTATATGCTACTGTCCAGAGTTGCAGTGAGAATTGGCGTATGACAAGGATAGTAGACCAAAAGGTCAATTAGATCTTTTTGTAAATCAAGTGAATAAACTGAAGGGCTAAAGAATAGATTGCAAAATGAATCTGCATCTCCATCGAAATTTTTCCCTCGTGAAGTTTACAGGGCTGTTACATCTCATTTAGCTGTTAACTCTCATTTTTCCCACTCTTAACTTCATAATAAGCCAGGAACCTGCTGGCTGGATCTTGTAATTTTTCCATAAAATCAGCAGATTACAAGTCTGCAGCCCCAACAAACTTTTAGGCAAATGTTTTGCCTACCCTCTTGACTTTTCACTTTTTAAGGACTGAATCTCTGTAATTTCCAGTTTTTTCCCCAACATTTTAATTTTTTGTCTAATCCAGTATATGTTTTAGTATAAACCATTGATTGATTTGGAGGTGAAGTACAGGAAAATGTGCAATTAGGACGCAAATAGTGGCCAATGGACAGCCTTTAGATTAGATCCAACTATTGCAATGCAGTTAATATAAGACTTGTAGTATCCAGGGCGCAATATGCCACCTCACCGAACCTTATTTTCTGCATAAAACAATTACCCCATGATATTAAACCACAGCTAAGCAAGGATCATTTTCAGGTGACCCTACTACTCGGGGCAACATTGGCTAATGTCTCAAACATGTTAGTTTGTACGAGTGGCACACCGTTGTTCTGCCAAATTTTCACAAGAGGATCTCATACCACCACTCTCTCCAGGAAATTATCAGGACCTCTATTAAATGTTCTGAAGTGGGGCATTATGTCTTCAGTTTCATTCCTGAAATGGACACATTTAGTTCATTAGCTGGAAAACAATACCATGTGACCTCTCAAGTGCTTATCTTCCCTGGGCCATGCATGTTAGATGACTTCCTCCACAAAGTCGACATGGCACATGAAATTCACCTCCTGCTCATCTATATAAGTAGAACTTATTGATGAATATAACAAGCAACATAGAACTGAACAATTCACTTTCTCTTATCAGAGAGAGCAATACAGTCAAAGGTCAAGCTCGTTTTCTCTTCTCTAAAAGTTTACAAAGAAATATAGTCATGGGAATCCGTTTTCCCACTGCCGGCCTCGCTAGGCAGATTCTTTGAGGATCTCTATCCACTGAAAAGCAGGCAGTTCCAATGGCTATGGGTTAGCCCAAGGGCTATTTTGCAGTTTATTTTGGAGAAACCCAGAAGCGGAGACATGTAGTTCCAATCAGTCATTTAACCCAGCCTTCATTTCAAGACTTGCTTAGTCAAGCTGAAGAAGAGTTTGGGTTTGATCATCCGATGGGCAGCCAACGGATTCCTTGCCAAGAAGAAGTTTTCCTCAATCTGACATCTCACATGAACAGATCATGAGATATACCAACAAGACAGATTAGGGAACACGTTAGGTTCATTTTTATAAGTAGAAGTGACTCGTTTAGCGTAAAAATTTTGCCGACCCTTCAATACAGGGAAAAGAATGTAGAAATGTACATTATAATGTTGATGATTATTTACGATGAGCAGCATCACTTTCTTTGAGTATGTTCCACCATATTTTACAGCGTCCTTTGGATCTGAAGCAAAAATCATGAAGAAGTGTATTATGTGATGAATGATCAAGATAGATGACAAAGATACAATCTAGACAAGAAGCTCCTATCTTATAACAAAAGATCAAATGGTTCATAATGGGGGTCTGCATTTGTTACACTATTAATGGAGTTATCTTGCAGGAGGAAGGAGAAAAATGGAGTCTACTCTGTGTGAGATTTTTCTACTGCAAAATATGACACAATTCAAGCTTTTCGCATATCATAAAATCCAACAATCTGTTGCCTTCTGGCCTTTGGGGATGCTCATGGACTGCAAATATTGATAAATCTTTTGTCTATGTTCCATGCCATACTTACTTATGCAGTTAACATAAACAGGAAAAAAAAAATGTGTTTCTTATGTAAAAAGGAAGACCCTCCGGTGTAAGCTGAGATGACATCAATCTGGCATGTTTGTTTCTTTCTGAATAAAAACTGCCAGATGAAACTTATCTGTTTTGTAAGAATGTTTAAATGCATAATCAACATGCCTTCATTGAACAATTTAAACTTTTAGAATAGTTGGCAGTGGTGCCACAAAATCTTTCATGGTATCAGAGCTGAAGGTCCTGAATTAAAATCTTACCAAACCCCAATTTGCCTCCCCAATTAAATATTTCCATGCTTATGACTAGGCAAAAAGACCAGACTAAGCGTGAGTGGAAGCATTAGAATGTTTAAATACATAATCAACCATGCCTTCATTTAACAGTTTAAGCTTTTAAAATAGTTAGCAGTGGTCCCACAAAATCTTTCATATTTGTTGAACTAAAGAGAGTAAATGATCAAGAGACACGTATCTAGATTGGGAAGATTAGTTAAATTAGAACTTTAGGCACTTTCTTCGCCATCAAGATATAGCTTTTCAGTTTCTTCAGCTTTTTCATGTGCCAAGGGTGACACTTACCCAAATCATTCCTTTTGTCCTGGCTATCCAGTCACATTCTTAAGTTTAATTATTGTCTCCTCATAGTTGGGCAGAATTCTGCTGTAACAGGTTCAGGAGCAATGGAAGATTTCTCGATGATCACGTGATACTATAACTTGCACTGCAGCCAGCTTCATTTTAGGCCAATGTGAAGCTGCTCACGCATTTAAAAGAGCATGATCTCTAAGTTACCGATAAATGCCAAAACATTGATACAAATTAAGTAAATACCACGAAAACAAAGAAAAAACAGATGGCATAGTTATACCAAGCTGCTTTACTGGTCATTGAGTGTTAGTTAAAGTTCACTTATAAAATGTTTCAATCACAGATATGACCAATGAGCACAACCTCCCGGTTTATGTCCAATTGATTTTGACTTCTTCAATAAATAAGTCATTGATTTCGGAGGCCTGGCCACTCACCCAGCAACTACAGCTCTTTGAAGAGCTAATTCTGACAACTTCTAAATACTCCTCCCTCTGCTTCAGCGATGATTCGCCATAATTGGCATTGCAAGTGACCTTGTCCACCCTTCTTGTCTTCCTGGTGGTCCTTTTCATCGGTTTCTTATGCTGGCTGTGGTAGGGCATAGGGTGCACTCTAATACAAAATGAATAGTCTCGATCAATATTAAAGTTCCTGGTGATGAGTTGCAAGACAGGACCATGTGAACATTCAGGTGAATATGTCTCTTGAACAAACCAGAGAACAAACACCTCACGCAAAATTGGGATAAAGAAAAAGTAGTTCCTATATGTGTTTCTAATCTTTGTATGTAGTACAGGAAATAGGGGCACCAAATTAGGCAGACAAACTTTAGAAATGGGCCAGGCCAGCTGACACGTTGAATTTGGGAGGGTTGTTATTACTCCTAATACAAATGAATTGTTAAGAGTCCTCTCCAACTAACCAATAGGCTGTTCACATAAACCACAATCTCTTCAGATTTCAGTAGGACCTGTGAGAAATCCTGTCTTCAGGAGGTGTGGGGCATGATGTTTGCTCCTATAATGAGCTCTAGTGTCTCATGAGGTTTGGCAGACATTAACATGTGAACTCCCAACAGTCCATGTCTCTCCTTGGCCCTATATGCTGCGACCTCCTATCATTCATTCAGCTCAGCAGATAAACTCACTTGCCATCCACTTGCCCTATATATACATTGCCACATTGCCAAGCCATTGCTTCTGCAACCAAATCAGAATTCACATTTCTTCCTATTTCCTTCCAGCGAGTGGCATAGCATCTTCCTCAAGTCTTTCCTTTGAAAAAAGTTTTCCGGCACCTCGTCATGGGGATCAGTTTGCCAGGAAAAAAGTTGCGCCGGTCTCTATCTGGTCGCAAGGAAGTAGATTCTGCACCCTTAGACGTTCCAAAGGGGCATTTTCCAGTTTATGTAGGAGAAAACCAAAAGAAGAGATTCATCGTTCCACTGTCATACTTATCTCGGCCCTCGTTCCAGGACCTGCTGAGTCAAGCTGAGGAGGAGTTTGGCTTCGATCATCCAATGGGAGGCCTCACGATTCCATGCAACGAAGAAGTTTTCCTCAGCCTAATAGATGGATGATCAATCCTGACTAGAAAACTCCTAGATAGATTAGTCAATACACTTGACACGATTTTGTAAACAAATTTTACGACCAGTGTAGATGTTATTCCCTCTTGTTTAGGGAGTACTGGTTTAAGGAGATAGACAGATGTACAATTGAAGATGCAATTAGATCAATAACATTGATTTCTCTATATGTGAATATCTGGTTTTCCTAGTGATCTATTTGTCCTTCTGGTATTCACTTTCTGCTGGAAGCAAAGAAATTCAGTCTTAGGATACATGGCTCATTACCGATTGATCTTTTGTGTGATCAGATTGTGCTAGAAGACACTTGTTTCATCCCCTTATTTTATGTGAACTGACCAAGAAAACAAGTCCCCAAGAGTTGGTTCTATATGCTACTGTCCAGAGTTGCAGTAATCATTGTTTTTCTCACAACGACCTAAGAATTGGAGTATGACAAGTATTTGAGACCAAAAGGTCAATTGGATCTATTGTAAATCAAGTTAATAAACTGAAGGGCTAAAGAATAGGTTGCAGAATGAAATCTGCAGCTCCATCGAAATTTTTCCCTCATGAAGTTTATAGTGCTGTTACATCTCATTTATCTGTTAGCTCTCATTTTTCCCACTCTTAACTTCATGTATGCCAGGAACCTGCTGGCTGGTTCTTGTAATTTTTCCATAAAATCAGTAGATTACAAGTCTGCCACCCAACAAACTTGTAGGCAAATGTTTTGTCCACCCTCTCCACTTTTCACTTTCTAGGGCCTGGATCTATGCAATTTCCAGCTTTTTCCCCAACATTTTAATTTTTCATATGATCCAGTTCATGCTTTCGTATAAACCTTGATTAATTTGGAGGCGAACTACAGCAATATGTGCAATTAGGACGCAAATTGTGGCCAATGGATGGTATTTAGATTAGATCCAACAATTGCTATACAGTCAACAAAAGACTTGCATTATCCAGGGTATAATATGCCACTTCGCCGAACCTTATTTTCTTTATAAAACAACTATCCCATGATATTAAACCACGGGTAAGCAATGATCATTTTCAGGTAACCCTACTACTCAAGTGGCAACATTGGCTAATGTCTCAAACATGTTGGTCGGTACAAGTGGTACGCCGTCGTTCCACCAAATTTTAACAAGAGGCCCTCATACCACCACTCTCTCCAGGAAATTATCAGGACCTCTATTAAATGTTCTGGAGTCGGGTATTATGTCTTCAGTTTCATTCCTGAAATAGGCAGCATTGGTTCATCAGCTGGAAAACAATAGCATGTGACCTCTCAAGTGCTTATGTTTCTTACCTGAGCCATGCATGTTAGATGACTATTCCTACACATATTCCACATGGCACATTATATTCCACCTCCTGCTCATCTATATAAGTAGAACTTATCAATGAGTTCTACAAACAACATAGAACTGATCAATTCACATTCTCTTATCAGAGAGACAGCAATAGAGCTAAGGGTCGATCTTGTTTTCTCATCTTTAAAAGTTAATGCAGATATATAATCATGGGAATCTGTTTGCCTGTTGTCAGCTTCAGTAAGCAGATTCTTCGAGGATCTCTATTCACTGAAAAGCAGGCAGTTCCAATGGCCATGGGTGTGCCCAAGGGCTATTTTGCTGTTTGTGTTGGAGAAACCCAGAAGCGGAGATATGTAGTTCCAATCTCTCATTTAACTCGGCCTTCATTTCAAGACTTGCTAAGTCGAGCTGAAGAAGACTTCGGGTTCAATCATCTGATGGGCAGCCCTAGGATTACTTGTGAAGAAGAAGTCTTCCTCGATCTGACATCTTACATGAACAGGTCGTGAGATATACCAACAAGACAGATTAGGGAACACATTAGGTTCATTTTTGTAAATAGAAGTGACTCGTTTGGTGAAAATTTTTTGCCTACCCTTCAATACGGGGAAAACTATGTAGAAACGTACATTATAATGTCGATGATGATTTAGGATGAGCAGCATCAGTTTCTTTGAGTATGTTCCACCATATTTTACAGCGTCTTTTAGATCTGAAGCAAAAATCAAGATGGCGTGTATTATGTGTTGAATGACCAAGATACAGTCTAGACATGAAACTTCTATCTTATAGTAAAAGAACAAATGGTTCACAATGGGGGTCTGCATTTGTTACACTATTAATGGAGTTATCTTGCAGGAGGAAGGAGATGGGGCCTACTCTGTGTGAGATTTTCCTAGTGCAAAAGATGATGCGATTCAAGCTCTTCGCAAATCATAAAATCCAACAATCGGTTGGCTTCTGGCCTCTGGGGATGCTCATGGACAGCAAATGGTGATGAATCTTTTGTCCATGTTCCTGGCATACTAATATGCAGTTAACGTAAACAAGAAAAAAAATGGTTTTTCTCACATAAAAGGTTTGGCTCCTCGGCATAAGCTGAGATCTGGCTTGTTTGTTTCTTCCTGAGAAAAGTTGCCTGACAAAACTCCTCTGTTTATTTAACTGAAGAGGATGAATGATCTAGAGGTATTTGTGTTTCCTCCTTCTTGGCACCCTTCCACTTATTTTGACTTGTTGTCTTCTTGAGTGTAAGATCTTGGTGCCGAGTATTTGCTGTATAGCTGTATAGCTTTTGGTTATAAGTCAATATATCTCTTACCTTTACCAAAAAAAAAAAAAAAAATGATCTAGAGGTACAGTTCCATCTTGGGAAGATTAGTTAAGTTAGGAGATTAGGCACTTTTTTAGCAGGAGAACACTGGCTCTTATTTCTGAATTTGTACTAGACTGTTAATATTCTGAACCATAGACCCCTCAAAGCCATTATCTCTGTTGCAGGCTGATTTTGTCAAATTGAAATGTCATGTTGAGAGTTTTCCCTCCGGCAAAATGACTACTATTGGGCCTACAACAATGTTGACAAAGTGCTATCGGGAGCATTGTGGTCATCAGGTGCTAAGCCATCTGATTACTCATATTGCAACCACAATTACAACGATATTAATGTTAATATTTGACCATACTAAATAGTTATCATCCTTCATTTACTTGGAAATTCACATCAAAGTTAGAGAACAATGCAACTTGGTGATAAATATAGAGGTCTGATGTCTTATTAAAACCGAGCATTTCATGTTCAAAATTAATTATAAACTTTGTATGTTGGTAGACCATATATGCGGTGGTCGTCCTATAAAATGTCAATCAGAAGAATCTATGTGCAAGGCACATCCGAAACTATCATAGATGAAAAGATAATATCTATTTCTGCAATATTGAGTACTGTTTTTGCCGGTGAAAGTTTAATAAAATTAAGCATAATTACTTTTTGCAGAAGTCCATGATTCACCACTGCTCGACCCCTGCCATTCTGCCAATGAACCATAATATGTGCCAAATTAGCATTTTTCACTTATGATTCCTTTTTCTCCATAAAATAAGGGGGGGAAAGATTATATTATTATGATCTTCGCATCAGTTGTTAGGCTTTAGTAATCGTCATTGATTTTTTTCCGAGGAAGACAAATTATCAAGCAGAACGCAGTCATGGACATAATTTATCACGTCACCTATTGTCTAATTGAGTAATCCTTTTGTTGTATGCGGTCTCTTGCTTCTCCAACTCGAATATTTTGGGCTCGACAGCTCTGCTGATATTGGAGGCTTGCTTTTGGAATTGTAACATACCTGTAGGGGCACCACAAATGGGAGATACAACAATTTTTCTGCAGTTGTAACACCCCAATCTGTTTAAATCTAGGTATCTTCTAGTTTGAGGTCTTTACACTGAAACAGAGCGATCTAAGCTTGCAGAGCAAGGTTTGAGAGTGGTGTGTGTATTGTTGCCTCGATTTGATTCCTTATCGTTTAACGATGAAATTTACTTTCAGTTTGAAAAATGTCCAGCAAGATAGTTTGTGAATGGCTCTCATCCTCCAACTGCTCAAAAAAGAAGGCACTGCCTTTGCAGTTGCTATATCTCACAAATTTGATGCGGCTTATTCTACCTCATTCTCTCTTTTCCATGCAATTAGCATATGGTGTTGGATACAAATTGCACAACCCCAAATCTCCATAACCAGAACAAGAACATGCATAATTGAGTAGAAAGATTAACGCACCTGTTTTGGAATCTATCGTTCTTTAACGCACATGTTTTGGGATCCATCATTCTTAAAGCGAAAGCAGAAACACAATGTGGCTCAATGAGGCGGCCCCTCACGTTTAGCGTTAGGTAAACACTTTTAGGTGAGGATAGAATTAGGGTTAGAGGAGAAACTTGAGCACTATTTATAGAATTTCTAGCCAGTTCCCTCATTACGGTTAAGCTCAACTCGGCCCACACTAGCCAGCCCCATATTAGACTAATTAAGAAACCTTCTATCTCACTTTAGACCAACCTGTTTTACAGTAACCGTAAAAATAGTAAATTACTTTTTTAATTCAATTCTTTTCTAACAATATGAAGAGCCGGAAAGGTGGTTTAAGCTTATACACAATTAGAACCTAAAGGGCATGAACCAATGCTGATTGCACTCATACAACAAGTGAGTTTCCATCCTAACCTAATATCTTATCCACAATGAGATATTGGAAGTTAGCATAGCATCCTACATAGCCTGCTGCTTTTCATTGTTTTTGTAAATATCGTGAGAGAAAGGACATTCCAAAACTCTAGATTTGAAATGATTGAGATGTTGACGATAATTCGCTCTGTGCTTTCTTAGGTGCAACATTAAGTTGAAAAGGCTAAAACGAATTAGAAAAATCGAACTGAGGTCATGTTCAAATCACTCTTGCCTTTGGAAGGACACCGCCAGTCTTTTGTTTCTAGTATAGTTGAAGGTAGAACGTCAATCACTTAGAATGACGACTTCAATCACTTAGAATGACGACTTCTCCAAGCACGTAAGGTATTATGCGTGCAGAATGCATTCTCTTGAAAACTAGAAGTGTGGATGGAGCAAAGAGATTGTTGTATGCTTATCTCACGGGCCAATAATTCCTCGATCTGACATCTCACATGAACGTATCGTGAGATATATCAACAAGACACAGTAGGGAACACATTAGGTTCAGTTTTGTAGACAGAAGTCACTCATTTGGTGTTAAATTTTTGCCTAGACCTTCAATATGGGGAAATCAAAATATAGAATTTTACACTGACATCCAGATTATTCGCACGACGTATTGTGAGCTCTGAACATTTAACGGTCCACGCCACGTTAACGAACTTGTCATCGAATTACGCCTTTTGTGTCCCTGCAAGACTTGCCATCTCAGCTCGCCTTCGACACCACCAAGACACGGCTCATCAAGTCGACATCGTCGCAACACGCCTCGCCTCAGCTCACCCCGTCATCAACCGAGCCGCCATGTCCGGCAACACCAACCCTACCCAGCTGGCTTCCTCTCAAGGCGACACCTCCTCACGGAGTCAACAAAAAAATAAAAAAAGGGCCACGAGCAGCAGAACAGAAGCCAGACTTCTCTCGTTCCTCCTTCACACTGCAACCTCACTCAAACCGCTGCCACGTTTTCTGCATGAAGTCAGCAGGGATGACCAGCTGCGTGTCACTCTCTCCTCAGCAAAACCTGCAGCGAGCGACACTTCACAAGCGGTGAAGATTGAGTAGGGAGAGAGAGAGAGAGAGAACGGGCCGCTCGTCCTTTTGCTTTTCACGCCGATCTTCTGGTGCTTCTCTCAGTTGCCATCATTCCCGTCTCTACCAGCAAATCAGAAGCCAGCAAACAAGCACTTCCACTCTCCCTTTCATTGCTCATCCGCAGAAGACAGAGAAGGCCGCAACCTCTACTTGCTCTCTCCTCAACTCAGCCACTCGCGTCGCAGCACCATCGTCTTGGCTCGAACATCAACGACTCAGGAGCTCGCCGAACATCGACTGCAACTCTTTGGGACGTGAGGCAAGTGGATATCCTTTGTTTTATACGATATAAATTGATCATTGTTTGGCGCAGGAGTTTCATCGGAATTCTAGAATTTTGTGAAGTCGTGCCTAGTCGAATGTTTTGAGAAAAGATTAGTTAACTAATACGTTGAAACTTTAATCATCGGATATATATATGTCATGGGAAAGATTCTATGTTAAATCTGCATACCTATTGTGGCTGGAGAGTTCAAGATTGAGTCAAAACAAGGTGGGGCTGTCCAAGTCAGGTTCGGTTTTAGTCCGACTGCCGATTTTGCTAATTTTGTACTGACTTGTGTGATGTGAACTTAATGGAGCATTCTTCATGAAAGTCGTTCTTATTGGCCGTTCTATGACATAATTTAATTTCAAATTTTTCGGACTTCATACGACAAAAATATATCTAAAAGACTTTAGATTTTGAAATCTGTTTTAAGGTTACTGAACTGACCTCTTTCTGCTTTTCATTTTCCCAAAATTTTCTGTCGAAAATTCTAACATGCGTCCATCATGAAAGCTCTAGAGTATGTCCAAACTACCACACATCAAATTTCCAGAATTTTTCAAAGTCGTCGTTCGTGCGAAAAATCCAGATCTCACATGATGATTATTCAAGATGAATAGCATCAGTTTCTTTTAAGTATATTCCACCATATTTTATTGCATCTTTTAGATCTGAATTGTTATATCCATTTTTAATCAATCAAAAAGATGCACGTGTATTATCGATGAATGACAAAGATACAGTTTAGACATAAAACTCTTTATCTTATAGCAGAAGAACAAATCGTTTACCATGGGGGTCTGCATTCGCTACAGTAAGATGGAGTTATCTCGTAGGAGGAAGGAGAAAAACGGCACCTACTCTGTCTTAGAGTTTCCTCCGGCAATAAGATGATGCGACTTAAGCTCTTCGCATGTCATGATATCCAGCAACCTATTGGCTTCCGGCTTCCGGTGATGCTTATAGACAGCAATGGTGATGAATCTTTTGTCCATGTTCCATCACATGCTAACTTGTGCAGTTAAATTAGAGAGAAATTTTTTCTTACCCAAAAAGGTTGGTCGCTGGCTGTAAGCTGTGATGTAATCAATCTGGCTTTTTTTTCTTCCTGACAAAATTGCTCTGTTTGTTTTACTGAAGAGGTTGAATGATCTACAAGTACAGATCTAGATTGGGAAGCTCAAATAAGTTTAGGATATTAGGCTAGGAGACTAGGCACTTTTTTTGCCATCAAGAAATAGATAATTGCTTTCTCCAGCTTTTTTTCTATCTTCCCGTTATATTCTTGGACTTAATTATTGTCTCCAAACAGTTGGGCAGAACTCTGTTGTGACAAATTCTGGTGCAACGGAAGATTTCTTGATAATCACATGATACTTCCAGTAACCTGCACCGTTTAATCTTTAGCTTACTCTACGGCCAGCTTCATGTTAGGCCAATGTGGAGCTGCTCTGCATTTAAAAGAGGACAACCTTAACATTGATACAAATAGAGTAAATGCCAGGAAAAAAAAAATGGTAGGTAATAAAATACCCAGCTGCTTTACCGGTCCTTGAGTTTTAAGTATTAGGTAAATTTGTTTCCTAAAATGTCTTAATCTCAGATATGACCAACTGATGAGCACGACCTATGGGTTTATGTCCTATTAATTTTGGCTTCTTCAAAAAATAAGTCATTAATCCTGGAAACTTTAGAAATTTGCTCCCTCTGCTTCAGAGATGATTTACCATAAATTGCAAGTGACCCGAGACCCTTTCTTTTCTTGTTTGGTATCCACCCTTCTTGTCTTTTTGGTGGTCCCTGTGGCGGCCCAGGCAATGGTGTGCGAGGAGGAGGCAACGGTGTGCGAGGAGGGGGAATGGCGGTGCATCTGCGCCTCAATCGCGTAAGGAGGGGGCGCATCTCGTCCCACATCACTTAGAGAGGGAATTCTGAGCTGACTTATAAGGTTATGGGCCCTCTAACTGTATATACACATTTTCTTGGGGTAATATAGACTGTACTACCGAAAACAAAACCGTAAGGACTTACTATTTTTTCTTTTGTCGGTTAAGAACTTACTATCAAAAGCAGACAATATGTATACCCTAGAAACCCAGGGCCTTGTCCGACTCCCAACTGCGTGTAGGGCCACAGCAAGGACATTGTGCTCCTAAGGGGTGGACGTTATGCTACTAGGCGGGGTGGACGTTATGCTACTAGGCGGTAGTGCGCAGGCGACTCTCAACTACGTGTAGGGCCACAGCAAGGACGTTACCCTCCTAAGGGGTGGTTGCGACTCCCGACTGCATGTAGGGCCACAACAAGGACTCCCGACTGGGGTAATATGGACTGTACTATCGAAAACAAAACTGTAAGGACTTACTATCAAAAGCGGACAATATGTATACCCTGGAAACCCAGGGCCTTGTCCGACTCCCGACTGCGTATAGGGTCACAACAAGGACATTATGCTCCTAAGGGGTGGACATTATGCTACTAGGCGGTAGTGTGCAGGCGACTCTCGACTACGTGTAGGGCCACAGCAAGGACGTTATGCTCCTAAGGGGTGGTTGCGACTCCCGACTGCATGTAGGGCCACAGCAAGGACGTTATGCTCCTAAGGGGTGGTTGTGACTCCCGACTGCATGTAGGGCCACAGCAAGGATGTTGTGCTCCTAAGGGGTGGATGTTAGGCTACTAGGCGGCGGTGCGCAGGCGACTCGCGTTATGCTACTAGGCGGCTCCTAAGGGGTGGTTGCGACTCCCGACTGCATGTAGGGCCACAGCAAGGACGTTGTGCTCCACCCCAAACGTGCGTAGGGTGGGGGCGCGTCTCTTATCCCACATTGCCTAAGGAGGGAGTTCTAGGCTGGCTGATAAGATTCTGGGTCTTTTACCTAAGGAGGGAGTTTTGGGCCAGCTTATAAGATTCTGGGCCCTACATACACGTTTTCTTGGGATAGTATAGGATGACCTAAAAATAACAAAACCATAAAGGCTTAGTGTCCAAAACGCACAATATGTGTACCCTGGAAACCCAAGGCGTTATAGTCCCTTACACACGGGTTTCTTAGGTCAGATGTGGTAGGGCATATGGTGCACTCCAACAAAGAAGAGAAGTCTCGATCAATTATTAAAGTTTTTGATGATGAGTTGGAAGACAGGACCATGTGAACCTTCAGGTGAATATGTCTCTTTGATCAAACCAGAGAACAAACGCCTCACACACCACTCATTCCAACATTCCCGAATCTTATATATAGATGCATTTCCTTTTTAAAGTCATACCAAGCCCGCGAGATCTCTCAGCTGGCAAAATATTTTCTATTCTTCATCAAAGAATTTGCCTTCTCCTTCATTTTCTCCAGGGAACATATGGCCATTCACTTGTCAAGTATTATGCATGTGAAGCAGATTCTCCGCCAATCTCTTCTCATTGGCAGAGAAGCAGTCCCGGTCGCGAAAGGCTACGTTGCAGTCTATGTTGGAGAGAGACAGAAGAAGAGATACACGGTGCCCATATCGTTCTTGAATCAGCCTTTGTTTCAGGACTTGCTTAGTAAGGCGGAGGAAGAATTTGGCTTCAATCATCCTATGGGCGGTCTCACAATTCCCTGCACAGAAGACACATTCATTGCCCTCACAGCACGGTTGAATCAGTCGTAAGAGCAGATAAACAAGCCAAAAACAATTGTGTATTATGAGCCAATCCCATGTACAGTCCTTTTACATATATCTGTGGCAAACTTATACTGAATGTACCATTCAAAAGAGATCAATGGAAAATTTGCTCTTTCAATCATCTGAACTGCAGAATAGAGAAGTCATCCAATGGCCATTTGCTACGCAAATCAAAATTTATTGGGTAACATGTCAGTCTGCAATCTGTATTCAGCAGATGCAGCCCACGTAGATGCAAATTAAATATCACGACAGCTAAAACTTAGGGATTTTACTTTTGGACTATGGACGGTGCTGATGTCTATAATCCCATCTTCTGATAGATGAGATTACAGTATTTTAGTTTGAAAGTTGTATTTACGAACAAATTCTAGACAGAAAATCCTTATGCGATGGTAAAAGTTCCATCAGGGTAGCTGGATTTTACCCCAACCCTCGTGAACTTGTTGATTCACTAGAATGCTGATTAAATTTTTCTGGTCTTATGGAGCAATATTCATTGACATTCATTCAGCAGGTCATGCAACTAAAATGGCAGCCAACATGACAGTTTGCCCTTGACTTACATTGCAGGCCTCTTACGGACGGTCTTCAAGGGCATGCAATGGAAGTAGCAATTATCTTCTCGATGGAAACACCAGAGAAAAAAAATTTCAGCCAGGAAGCATCGCCACTCCTCCAGAGCTGGATTATCCTCAGATTCTTTAGCATAGCATGAAACATTAATAGTGGTTCCCGTATCTTTCAGTTGCCATCTATCGAGGAGAGCCCACTTGCTAAGAACCAACATATACCTTGAGCTGAAGTGACTTCTATCCATGCGGTGACCCAATAGGAATAAAAAAGAAATAGTTCCTATCTACATCTCTGTCTAATCTTTGTATGTAGTTCAGAAGATAGCGGGCACCAAATTTAGCAGACAAACTTCGCCAGATATTATGCATGTGTATGTCCTCTGTAATAGTGAGCAAAAACAAGGTCAGTAATCTTAGAGATGTTGCGGACCCATGTATCAGTTGGCCTCACATTTAGATCGAGATCGATTACTTGACCTGCACCTTCAAATCTTTAGCCGGTTTTCCACTGGTCATGATATGTACCTCTACCACTGGACACCACACAGATTTTCAGCCTCGTGTGTCTTGATCAGTCAGAAAAACATTACCACGTGATTTCCTCAATATCATGCCCTCCCTAGGCCCCAGCACTTAACCATCCATTAAATTTCAAGAGAATTTTGTTCTCAAACCCATTATCTCAGCCCTTTACCAGGAGAATTTCATCAAGAAGCAGAAAACGTTTTGCCTTCACCATCTTTAAAAGTCACACAAGTAGAAACCTTTTTCATTTTCCTAGTCCTTGCACGAAATCATGGCTGTCAGATTGCCCGGTTCTCCACCAGCAAAGAAGTTTTTCAGTCAAACTGTTACGGCAGCGAGAAGAGCCACTTCAGCTCCTCTGAATGTGCCCAAAGGTTTCTTCACAGTCTATGTTGGAGAAACTCAAAAGCCTTTCGTGGTCCCAATGTCCAATTTAAGCCATCCTTCCTTCCAGGGCTTGTTAAGCAGATCTGAAGAAGAATGCGGCATTGATTATCCGATGGCAGGGCTAACAATTCCTAGCAAAGAGGAGATCTTCATCAGCATCACTTCTTGCTTATCATGGTCGTCGAAAACGGACATCCTGAAATGATTCAATCCTCGCATTGCTTAACTTTGACAACTATTGGAGGATTTGTTTTGTCCTCTTTAAGAGCTAGGAGATCCTATCGAGGTGGAAAGCTAAGACTCAGAGAGTATTTTACTTTCCCTCAGCTTGACCAAAATGTACAGCCTTCTTCTGATTGATCATGTGTCTTTCTTAGTAATCTATCATCACGAACTCATGGTTGAATGATGAAGTTCCACTCCAACATAAGAAGGCCGCGGATCATTCCGGCGGCTTCTGTTGAACCTTCAACTCCCCGAGCAATTTGGAGGCCGATCGACAATATTAGTGATTGTATCTACTTATCCTAACAACCATGCAAAAACCAAAAGACAAAAAGAAATAAAGCACGGTTTTTGGTACAGCATAGAACTTTAGATGCTCTGGGAAGATCACATCATCCATCTATCCAATCAATATTATATAATTTTATTAACTTTTTCCAGAGAAAATCTTGAGAACATTTTAAGTGACGTGTTGCCTGGTACTTCCGAAAGAGAGAGCACACGAAAGTTTCTCTTTCTCGTAGGCCAAGCCACCGTGCAGATATAAATTCACATTAATAAACCGTAGAAACCTGCAAGTAGCATTACCTATGTCCGACCGAAGTTCATGGAGTGTTGAGGCGATCAGTCGCTTCTTGCATCATTCCCCACAGACGAAGACCCTGACATCGATCAAGAAATTGCATGCCCACCTGCTCACAACGGGTTTACTTTTCTTTTCCCCGAGCATCCACGCAAAACTCATCTTCTCGTACACTACACGCGTTCCAAGAACCGACCTTCAAATTTTGACTAACTTGTGCAAGTTCTTGATCCCCAACAGAGACCCTGTACCCTTCAATATTCTGATATCTCAGTTTGCTCAAAATGGGTTTGCTGCATATGCACGAAAGACCTTCTCTTTAATGCATTTGAGTGGTGTTCTTTTAGATTCATATGCTTTATGCAGCACTTTGACGGCTTCCTCCGACGATGGGGGTGTGATTTTCGGTAGACAGATGCATGCCCTCATCACGAGGTTAGGTTGGTCGTCCAGTGTTTTTGTCAATGGTGCTCTGATTGATTTGTATGCAAAATGGTCATTGGTTGATGATGCGGCACAGCTGTTTGATGAAATTCCTGTGAAGAACACCGTTTGTGCCAACGCTCTATTGTCCGGTTATATTGATGCTAAGATGTGGTCAGAGGGGCTCAAACTGGCTAGAAACATGCCTCTCTTGAGTTTACATCATGATCATTTAACATTGTCAGCGATGTTAAGGGCATCCACCGGACTGTCTGCAGTGGAGTTGGGTAGGCAGGTTCATGGCCGCCTTGTTCGCACAGTTTATGATTCTGAGAACGATTTGTTTTTGCAGAGTTCACTGATCGAAATGTATGGTAAATGTGGCTTAGTAGAAAAGGCTTCTCAAGTTTTTGCTTTGGCAGGATTTGGAGCAGAGGGAAAGATTGACCTTGTTCTTTGGACTTCCATGTTGGATGCTTATGGAAGAAATGGTTGTTATGGTAAGGTGATTGAGTTGTATAAAGAAATGCTGATAAAAGGGATCGAGCCAGATGAGGTAGCCTTTGTGACTGTTATCGCAGCTTGTGCTCGAACTGGTCAAGTGGCACTTGGGATTGAATTTTTCGAATCAATTAGAAATGAGTACAACGTGAAGCCTACCCAAGAGCACTACAGTTGTCTGGTGGATCTGCTTTCTAGGGCAGGTGAGTTGGATAGAGCTTGGAAGCTGCTCGACGAGATGCTTCAGAAGGGGTTTAGTGGTACTGATTCGATGTGGGGGGCTCTTCTCAACGCTTGCTTGGACAGTGGGAATATTGAACTGGGAAAATTGGCCGCTCGAAGAGCACTTGAGTGGGAACCTCAAAATGTTGGAATTTATATATTGCTATCAAACTTATATGCTAGATTTGGCATGTGGGATCAGATTGGATCGTTGAGGGAATTAATGAAAGAAAGAGGGTTGAAGAAAGATACTGGATGTAGTTGGATTGAGATCACAAATTAAATTGGTTTTTCAATTTGGAAAACTATGAAGAGGAAAACTATGAAGAAGTTGTTTCTATTTTTGCTTGGAGTATGACCATGCTTAATTAAGCGTAGTCCAAATGGCTTTTCTTGCGGAAGAGTTTGAAATTGGAGGCATAGAAGCACATGCAATACAAAGAGATGGACTGCAGCTCAAAGAGAAAGCTGATAGGAGACGTTGGCGTATGAGTTTGGAATTAGAGAACATTCTTAAAAGTCAAACATCTTTGATACATGAATTTTAAGACTAGAGGTAGTCAAATGGAATTGTTGGAGAATTGTGATTCTAATCTCAATTTGTTTGAAGATGCTTGAAAAGGATTTGCATACAGTTGTTGCAGCTGTTGTCCCATAAGGTGCTTTGCATAGCAAATATTGCCAATGAAAAAGAAAAAGGTGGTAAATTGGAGCATACTCAAGCCTCAGCACTACTTTTAGAAGCAGATAAGCTACAACATGACACAGCTGCTTGTGAGGTAGTTAGAACTATTATCATACTTTTGATTATGCTATTAATAAGCTATTAGCATCTCATTTATCTGTTAAGATACACAGATGACTGCATGTATATTCTTTGTCGTCATAGGATACAGACTTGTTATTACTATACTATTTTGGGTGACTAGTGATTGTAAACATGCAACACTTATGGTTTATGACTCATCTGTTGTGGTAGGAACTACACAAAAGAAACACTTATGGTTTATGCCTCCTGTTCTGTAAAACTATTCCCCTAGGACCCTGAAAGAGATGCATCATGCATCACCCATTCCTTCCGTCCATTGTTATGATGTGATAATTACTGACTTCTCCTGGATTGAGTTCTTTACCTTGTCTTTGCACTTTCTAGTAACTCTTCAATTTTCATTTTAATGCTTTTGTTGAGAAATCAGAAGTCTTGTCGCCGGCTTTATGGGTAGTGGTTAGAAAGCCAAAATGGACTTTGAACAGGAGAACAACCTTCACCCCACTCCTATTTCTGGTTTCGTACTAGACCGTAGTTATTCTGAACAATAGACCACTCAAAGCCATTATCAATGCTGCAGGCTCAGTCTGTCAAATTGAAATGTCAAGTTGAGCAAGTCTTTCACAACGGCAAAATGACTGTCAATGAGCCTGCGACAACCTTGACAAAGTGCCGGGTGGTCATCAGATGCTAAGCTATCTGCCTCCTCATTACAACCACGGTAACAGCAATACTAATGTTGATAATTTAACCATACTAAAGAGTTAGCATCCTTCATTCACTTGGAAATTAACATCGAAGTTGGCGAACGTTGCAACTTGGTGATAAAATATTAGAGATTTGATGTCTGATTTATACTGAGCGTTTCACATTGAAAATTATTTAACAGTTTGTATGTTAATAGATCGTAAATGCAGTGGTCTTATTACAGGATGTCAACCAGAAGAATCTACATGTGTAATTATTATCCTGAATCTATGATAGATGAAAAGATAATATCTATTTTTTGAATTATCAAATACTGTTTTGCCTTGAAAATTGTAATAGAACTAAACGTGGTTACTTTTTGGCAGAAGTCCATAATTCACCATTGCTCCACGCTGCTACTCTGCGAGTGAACCATAAGAGTTGCCATATTCTTGGGCCACACTTGTGATTCCTTTTTTCTCCATAAAACAAGGAGGAAAAGGACATTTTATGTTGATCTTTGCATCACTTATTAGGCTTTAATTCTTTTGATTTTTTTCATGGAAGACAAATTATCAAGGAGATTACAGTCATTAATATCATTTTATCACATGACACCTATAGTTTATTGAGTAATCTTTTTGGTGTATGTAGACCTCTTGCTGCTCCAACTTGAATATATCGGGCTCAACAACTCTGCTGTGAATGGATGTTTGCTTTTGGAATCCTAACATACCCTGTAGCGGCATCACCAATGAAAAATACGACAGTTTCTGCAGTTATAACACCCCAAATCTGTTATGTCTCGGTATCTTCTGATTCGGGGTCTTTACATTTGAAATGCAGCAATTTTAGCTTGCAGTTCAAGCTTTGAGAACGGAGTGTATATTCTTGCCTCGATTTAATTTCTTAGTGTTTAACAGTGAAATTTACTTTCATTTTGAAAAATGTCCAGCGGATAGCTTATGGATGGCTCTCCTCTAACCTTTAAAATAAAAGACCACTCTGCTTTTACAGTTGCCATATTACAGAAATTTGTTGCAGCTTATTGTACCCCCATTCTCTCTATTCTTTTCTGTGCAATAAGAATATGGTACTTTTTTTTAATCAATTTTTTCTAAGCTTGTGGAGAGCAGGAAAGGCAATTTAAGCTGATTTTGACACAATTAGAACCTAAAATGGCCATGGCCTAATGCCAATTCCATTCATACAACAAGTGTTTCCATCCTAACAAAATTCCTTATCTGCAATCAAAAATTGCAACTTAGCATAGCATTCTCAATCGCCGGCTGGTTTTCATTGTTTTTGTAAATATCGAGAGGGCCCTTTTGATTATTGAGATATTGACGACAACTCACTCGGTGCTTTCTTAGGTGCCCTTTTGCAGGAACTTTAAGTTTGAAAGGCTAAAAAGAATTGAGAAATCAAAATGGGCTCAGAATCAAGCCACTCTCGCCTTTGGACAGGACACCGACACTCTTTAATTTCTGGTGTATTTGTAGGTAGAATGCCAATCACTTACTATTAACCATTTCTCCAAGCTGGTGAGGTATTATATGCGCACAATGGATTCTCTTGAAAATGAGAAAAGTATGGATGGAACTATGAAGTGGTTGTACGCTTGCCTCTCACTTTTTTATGAAAGATCCTTCGGTTTAGTCCTGGGATTACAGGTGGAATTTCCATTGTTTTTTGTATGTTCTTATTCTGTGTGACACTTTGTATGAATCATTCTCCAGCTTTGGCGTCGATGTTCCTTCATATTTCAAGAGATTACTTTGAAAAGTTCAAACAGGTAATGACTGGTGATTTATGCTCTATCCACGCTTAAACACAGTTACCAAGCGGTACCATGTGCAGAACACATCACCACCATCTAGCTTTGGGAAGCTCACATGAATTAGCATTCATTCGTAATCTTATTGTCGGATCTTCTGTCGAGTACTTGACCTTACAGTAGTGTCCTTGAGATAAAGTTTCCAGTCCACTGCCATAAAGCTGAGGACCCTCTTGAAGGTACTATGTTAGTCATTTTGATGCTCTGAGAAAATAAGGCGGTGAATGATGATGGGGTCATCCACTCTGGTTTTTGTACGGTTGCCCATGTGCTGTCATGGTCATTTCATCATAATTCCTATTTGTCCCTATCTTGGATTCAGTTGTTCTAATCCTTGATTCCCGCGATCCTCTCGGTTTGGCTCGCAAGACCCGGACCAAGAGTCCTCTTGTCCCTTTCACAGCAAGGCAATAATCACCATGCCCCCTCCTAATTTCAAGTTTCCTAGTTCAACCACCATGGCTCCTTCCTAAGCGAAGCAAACAGTCGAACTCATGCATTCACGACACATTCAAAGTTGCGATGGTAAATTATAAGCTGTTTTCAAGTAGATGGAATGATCTCATCCTCTCAGAGGACTTTGGTTTCTTGTCCGGATGGGGAGGTTTTGGGGCAAGAGTAACATGGCCTTCATGTGCCAAACGCAGCCTTTAGTCACAATCAACTCCAAAGGGAAGAAAAGAACTGCCCTTGTCCTTGGTTATGGTCCTGCGGATCACCGCATTGCATCGGAGCGAGAATGGTGGGCCTGTGTACTTTCTCGTCCCAAAAAAATGTCGTTCACAGAACATGGAAGCCTTCATATTCTCTCTCTCTCTCTCTCTCTCTCTCTCTCTCTCTCTCTCTCTCTCTCTCTCTCTCTCATTTTCCATGACAACCCTTTTTCATGAATTGCAGTAATCCATTCGAATCTGAGTTTTTATCTGATAAAAATCTAAATTTTCCTGGTCTTTTCGTTAGCTGGCAAGTTCAGACACGGAAAGAAAAAATCAATGCGTCTGATAGATGCTAGTCATTTCACCAACTTCCGCTGTTGAATGTTGTCTGGGCCTTGAGGCATGTGGGGACTCGTCATGTGCTGTTAAGCCACAGGAGAGAAACAAAATTAGAAGACATAAATGGCTGGCATTCGCCATCGTTCGACCAATTTTTGCATGTACTGCACACTGCACATCGCTTTCTCAGCCTTAGAACATGGATAGACATAAATTTTCCTGAAACTGATTGAAGATATCAGCGATTCATATTCGAAGTTTTTTAAGTATTTTAGTTACTTTCGTCCCGCTTCATCATTTTCTTTCGCTCTCCGGCGGTGGCATACAAGCGACCATGCAGGATCTGTACCTAAAAAAATAAAAATAAAAATATCATTTCCCTCTCTTTGCATGCTATCCATTCTTATTGCAAGTCCAGAATCTGTTGAGCAGAGTATTATGCAGCGACATTGTGTATCCAATCCGTGAGCTATGAATCATATGTTGTTTCAATTAGCGCATAATCAGTAAGTTAAGACAATATCACATCATTATCACAATTAGGGGTGTGCAACCAGACTAATTCTACCCAAGAACCGAATTGGTCCGCCCGAAATACAGGTCTAGGAACCGGTTCCAATTTGGTTCCCAATTCTGAGTAAATATACATCTAGGAATCGAACCAGATCACCTTGTTTTGAAACCAGTTTCTAATTTAGTTTTACAAGTTAAAAGCCAAAATCCTAATTTCTTTTTTTCCTAAATTCTAACCTCAATACTCTTCATCCTTTGTCCTTCCTCGAAATTCCTTGCCACTCTTTCCTCTTTTCCTAAATTTTTATGATGAATAAAGAATGAAGTTTTATAATTTATATTTTATTTTACATGTTTAAGTTTTTTTATTGTTTACAAATGTACATGCCTACGTCTTTATCTTATGGATTGTTGTTTTAGGCGGATTGGGATTTCTATTGTTTATCTTTTACTTTGAACCGTTTTGTTACTCATAGCCTCATATGATTTTATAGTGAAAAATAAGCCCAAAAAAGGAATTAAAAAAAAAAAAAAAACAAAGGTTCTCGAGCTAGACCCTGGAACTAGACTTGAAAAACAAGGTAGCTTCTAGAATCAATTTTAGGCAAACAAGATACATTTCAAAGGAATGCTTTGAAAACCATTCTGCCCACTTAAGAAGCTAAGAATTTTATAATAGGTTCTAGGTTCCAGCTTTGAAACATACCCATCCTAAAATCGATCACCCCTAATTGCAGGTTATACAGTTTCTTTTTATATGACGAACTCAATCAAGGAAGATCAACTTGTTCCAGAGTTTGATCGTGGCAATTTTTCATAGACAAACCCTCAGATGTATGAGATTAAAAGTCCCGCGGGTGTGAACGTGGCTCAAGGATGTGATCTTAAGTGTTAAGTCCATCTCCAGTTGCCAACTTGACAATAAATAGAGAGAAAGTCTTGTTTTGTTGCTTCAAAATGCAATTTGCAATGTACATTCACATGCAGATCTTGACGGGCAAAGGCAAGAAATTTGTCTGATCTGCGAGTCTGTTTCGTGGTAAGATATTCTCACGACCTTAATTGCTATTTTTAATCTTATGACCTTTAAGGCTAGAAACAAAAAGGAACATTGATTTTTCTTTCTAAAAATATCCATTAGACATCTTTGGAAGGACCAGAACGATAAGAGACCATGTGGGTGGGCGTCATTTCGAGAAGTCACGAGTGAAATAGTCATGTCAAAATTATCAAAGCATCATGCATCTGCAGGAATTGTCCTTGATTTCAGATGGAGAGAGCTTCGGGATTTGCATTATTTGAACTAGTCATGTCATGACTTTGGGGCTGTGCTTTCACCCTGATTCATCTTATTAATTTTGACAACAATGAAGACCCATTTTACATCTAAGTGGAAGAATACGTACGTACATTTGGCAATCTTCCGACTGCTTCGGAAATCAATCTCTAGAGGTGATCCTTTGCTGAAGCCAAAAAAAAAAAAGAGGAAAAAGAGTTTACACCTGCCATTTTCTACTGATCAAATGCATGCCGAGATGCTATAATTACTTATATGTGTACGCTGTAGCAATATCATTTAATGCGTGGTCTAAACTGTCGAGTGTTGCTTCAAAAAGGTACCGGCTTCCATCCATCTCTATCACTAAACTTTCCATCAAAATGTGCTTACATGATGTCTAATGTGGTAAGTGAATGCAAACATGATAAGGCCACTGCTGTGCTAGCAAAAGTGGTTTGATAAACAATCAAAACGACGTTATATACTTTATAAATGAAAATAATGTTTTTCAACCGAATTGAGAAAGGATAACCTTGAGTTGCATGAAATAATATTGTTTCCACTAAATGAGCATAACGACCTCGTTTATGAGCCAATTTATGGGGTTTTAGTGCGCGCGCGTGAGTGAGAGAGAGAGAGCTGCGTGAATTGGAGCTGAAGGAATTTGATGACTGTGCTCTGGTTTTGTGATGACCAACGAGTCCCAATTTGCAAACCCCCTCCCTCTCAATGTCATAGATTATTTGAAGCTTTAACGTTTAGAACGAAAAATCATGTCATCAATTATTCAAGAAAGTCATATCTACAGATATAACACTAGTCATTTGCCATTTTAGACACCACAAAGGCACATTTCGGCCAAAATCATCTCTCGGATGAAAGTCAGTGCCTTCTTATCGAACACTTAAAAAATTCAGGGCCAAAATGGTCTCCCGGGACGAAAGTTTGGACCAAAATCGTCCCCCCACCCGAATAAAAGTCGGTGCCCTTTATAATAAAGAAATCCGGTATTTGAGTAGAAGACTAATTGGTAATGTCCAAATGTTACCAAAGTAGTGACTGCAATTGCCACCAAAAATAGGAAATTCTAATTCGCTGGCTCGAAAGAACGAAAGTGACAGGAGCAGGGGAGACAGGGTCCAGCTAAAAGAAAGAAAAAACCCAAATGGGCATCGCCCCCACCATGTCCTTCCCCACTTAAACACGAACACCATCGAACCCGTGCCTATGTCCTTCCTCGTTCATGTTCATGCATCCCTCACGTAATATGCAGCCGCGATGTTATGTAGGCCAATCGATATTGCCCCATTTAATACGATTTCCGCTTGATAATTGAGAAAGAGAGGGAGATCATCTCATCCGCTACCTTACGTAGCAGCAGCAAGTCACGCCTCCAAGACCTTTCTCTACTCTTTTTCACTCTCTCGTCCATTAGCTGTCATAAATACCCCTCCATCGCCTCCCTTCGTTCCTCGCACCACCACCTTCCCTCATTCTCTCCTCACTCCTCGACAGCCTCTCTCTCTCTCTCTCTCTCTCTCTCTCTCTCTCTCTCTCTCTCTCTCTCTCTAGATCACCATCAATGGCTCACAAGAAATCCCACAAGCTGCCTCAGCCCGCGGTCCTCAGGCAGATCCTCCGGCGGTGCTCCAGCCTCGGCAGGAGGACGAACGGCGGCTTCGACGAGGAGGACGGCCTCCCGCTCGACGTGCCCAAGGGGCACTTCGCGGTCTACGTCGGCGAGAACCGGGCCCGGTACATCGTGCCCATCTCCCTCCTGACGCGACCCGAGTTCCAGTGCCTTCTCCGGCGGGCCGAGGAGGAGTTCGGGTTCGACCACGACATGGGCCTCACCATCCCCTGCGAAGAGGTCGTTTTCCGATCTCTCACGTCCATGATCAGATGACTGAAAAGGAGGGGGCGAGAGAGCTTCGGGAGTAAAGGAAGGTGTCGAGCATTGGTTGTTTCGGTGGTGGGACGGTGAGAGATGGACGGACCAAGAAGAAGCAGTAGCGCGTACATGGATTCGTTATCTGCTTCTTCTTTTTTCTACGTCTCTCTCTCTCTCTCTCTCTCTCTCTCCCTTTGGTCTTCTTGATTCGTTCTGAATCTTGATCTCTTTTTTCTTCTTCTGCTTCTTTTTTTTTTCTTTTTGGGCTATACTTGAGCCTTAAGGGTTCTTAATTCTGACGATCGGAGGACTCTAACCCGAATCTTATGTCCCGGGAGGAATTTCTTGGGTTAATCATGTAAAAAGGAAGCTCGTGGTTTTCCTCATGAAGGTGAATTCTGTAGCACCTCATGAGAGAAGTTGACGTTAAGGAATGTAATGTAATTTGCCATTTGCCATTGGTGATTTTTCAATGAAAAGTTAATTTTTCGAGATTGGTTTGCCTGTATAGATTTCTGGCTTGGTCTTTCTGTGGTTGACGTGATTTTGAGGCACTTCATGAACCCGAAACTTACGTTAAGACAGAGTTTCCCCATCACGCATGTACGCATGTATGATGCATGCATACGCACCTATTGAAATCGGGGGTTTGATGGAACTCTCGACTTGGATCCATTAGTCCATGCAATGAGATTTCTGAGGGTTGAAATGTTCTGTCGCCACTCGTGTTTTCACTTTTTTTTTTTTTTTTTTTTTTTTTTTTTTTTTTTTTGGTGAACACTCGTTTTTTCAACTTTTCGTAGAGTGGGATGAACTCTCTCTCTCTCTCTCTCTCTCTCTCTCTCTCCTCCTTTTGCTCGTTGTTTCCTCAGCCTGTTCAATCAAACCTCAAATGGAAGCTAATCCGAGAGAGAGAAGATGCGATAAACACAAGAAAATGCTGAACTGGATAAATGGGTCAGATTAATTATAAATGTTGGCTTATTAATTTTTATTTTGATATACCACAGTCAAAAGAGTCACTAGCGATCCCACACATCACTTAAGAAATCAAATCAGTAAGTTATGATGAATCCAGCATTACTGTTCATTCGCAGGCGCGGTTCGTGTCATCCACGAGAGTGGACAGAAATCCATCATCAATCGCAACCAAGAGAGACCCTGCCATGTCCCGTTTCTAAAAGCTGAGGTGGGGTTAGTGAAAACGATGGGACATAAGACATGTTCCCCTTTCTTCTAAAACTCCTAGATATCACGCCTGTCAGATCAAACACGGGCCTTAAAAAATAAAAGTTTTCCCAATTTTTCATTCGACCAAACAGGAACAGGAAAAGCCAATGCACTTTCTGCACCACGATCGCACGAAAGACATAATGAAGAGTAGAGAGAAAGAAACTCAAGCTCTGCCATGAGTTCCATGGCCCTCTCTCTCTCTCTCTCTCTCTCTCTCTCTCTCTCTCTCTGTGACTTTTGGTTAAAATTGGTGGTTACCATTACAAAAGTGATGATGAGTTCATTGAACATGTCCCCGTAATCTGCGAGACACCAGCAGCTTTTCTTTCAACTTGTATTCTTGTGATAAAGAGACGTAGCAGAAAAATGGGCAACAGAGACAGGGAGAGAGAGAGAACCGGTCCGGCTTTTTATTCTGGTTATTAATGTCGAATGCGAGAAGGTTATAATGGCTTCGAGGGTGTCTTTACCTCACAGCCACAAACTCCTCTCTGGCAATTACGCCTCTTCAACTGCTCTCTCCATCTTCATCTCTCCCTCTCCCTCTCTCTCTCTCTCTCTCTCTCTCTCTCTCTCTCTCTCTTTCTCCTGGCCCGGAAAGAATATCTACCCTGCTACCCCTAAGAAAAAACTCCCATCTTTGCTTTCAGAGAATTTCCCTCCACACAATGAAGATATCTCCTCGTGCCCATGGGCGCCGCTGCTAACAATTCTAAATATTTAAACCGTTAAATGAATTCAGAGTTTAATATTTTGAGGAAACATATAAGGTATCATGAAATATTAAAATTCAAGACCTCGCTCTCATATTTTATGAAATTTTTCTCGAACCACTAGCAACTATCCCAAAAGCTTAGATTGATAAATAAATATGTGGTATAGTATTCAAATGGTGGGTGTTACGACTTGTGACTCTTCTGTACTTGTGTACCATTGTGAGTGGAGTTTAGAATTATTGGATGAAGAGTGACCGATGCAAAGGGAATGAATACAATTGGTCCGTGGAAGTGGCATTAAGACGGTTGGCGTTGGAAACTCTAGGATAAAACAAATACATTCATAGATCTAAAGGTGAGGTCGACATCCTGTGCACAAACTGATCAGAAGTTAATATTACTTTCATGATGAGGCCATGGTAAGTTGAAATCAATTATTGAACATAAAGTGATATGTTGTTTCGCTCAATGAACTAAATGCCTGAGTTAACCTGAGCATGGTACAATCCATTAAAAGGAAGCCATTCGCCATTTTATTCTCTGAAACAACTATAGAGAAAAGGCCGGTCTGGTGTTATTCGCTGACTAGGCACCGCACGGTAAAGGATTTGCCAACCTGTGACACTAACGGATCTACGCAGATTCCGCCCAAATGGCATCAAACATTGTTCCACAGCCAAAAAAACCAAAAAGGAGATGACTTCTTTAAGCTAGTTTTTGTATTTACGTGAAAAGAAAAGGACACAGATCAAGTTACTCGACAAAGAAATCTAGCTTTTCCCACATCACACGAGTCCAGCTTCATTTCAGACGGAATTCAATTGAGCCAACAATTTTAAGGGAAATGCATTGCTAACTCCACTTTTCATAAGATTTCTTTGTGGGGCATGCTGTATCACGTGAGAAAAGTTAAGAATGTCAAATAGAACCGGTCTAGACTCGTATTGATATCAATTTTGCTTTGCAATCTATTGTCTCCAACACCATATCGAGGTTGAACTTTCCTAACAAGTTAGAGAAAGACGTTACCGATTGATCGTCGTAGATTGATTGGTGCAGTGGGTTGCAAAATTCATGTACTACGGCTATGTGTTTCTTGCAATGTGTAACTGGTTAATCACCATCCAACCTTGTCTTAGGTTATTCCACCAACCACATCCTAGACTCACCGTACCACATGTGCATGTAGGAGATACCTGAGACCCATAATCCTACGCGATGCGTCAACTTCATACACATGGATAAAGCAAACAGGGTGCTTGGTCTGTGCTTTGTTTCTATTTTACGTTATCTTAGAAGCTGATTCGTTCTTGTTACAGAACAAGTCAAGCCATTGACGAGAAGATGAGGTGGGGTCGATCTGTTCTGCATCTTGGGCTCCAGGTATATTGCACTAAATTTCCCTCTTAGGGTTTTGTTGCTCTCTCTCTCTCTCTCTTTCTCTCTCTCTCTCTCGCGGGGTCGATCTGTTCTGCATGTTGGGCTCCAGGTATATTGCACTAAATTTCCCTCTTAGGGTTTTGTCGCTCTCTCTCCCCGACCAACTTGCATATGCTTCTCTCACGAGTATTCTCTTCTCCGGAAAATTTGTGCAAAAAATCATAAACCTATTATATACGGTCAATTCAGTCATAAATCTTTCAATTATATTAGTTTAGTCATAAACATTTTGACAATTTATCAATTCGTCATAAACTTTTCAATTGTGCGAATTTAATCATAAACATTTTATCAATATGCTAATTCAATTTTAAACATTTTAACTAATTATCAATATAGTCTTTCCGGCTAAGTTTAACCAGAAATCGCCGATATGGCAGTCTAATTAATGTTGGCCGTTTTATGTAGCGCAAAAAAAAAATCCATATTTTCTTTCTTTTCTTTTCTTTTCTTCTTCATTGAACCAACAGGCCGCCAAACACTACCTCCGTTCACCCCTAGGCGAGGGCCGACGACCCCTGCCAACCCTTGGGCCAAGGCATCACGAGCCCTTGCCAAGCCCTCGTGGGCCACAACAAGGGCCACAACGCAAGGGTGTCACAAACAGATCCAGCGAGGGCTCGCAAGCCTTCGTTGTGGTCGACAAAGTATCACAAGCCCTTACTCGCCTGTGACCGACGATGGCCACAACCCCTCGCTGTGGCCGACGAAGGTGTCACAAGCCATCACTATGGCTGGCGATGATCACGACCCCTCACTTGTGGTTGGTGGGGGCTTCACGACCCTCGGTGGCCCCGCTAGCACAATGAAGAAAAAAAGAAAAGAAAAAAATCAACAAAAAAATTAAGAAATCTAAAAAGAAAATTGTCCCTATTAGTATCAATCATATCATATAGGACGACCGACATCAATGATTTTCACTCAAAATTAGCTTAATAGATTAGCAATACGTCAAAAGGTTTAGAACTAATTTAACAAATTATCACAAGATTTAGGACAAAATTAGTATAATTGAAAGCTTTATGACTGAATTAACAAATTGTCAAAAGGTTTATGATTAAATTGACAAAATTAAAATATTTAAAACTAAATTGACCGTTGTATAATATATTTAGAACTTTTTGATAATTTTCTCCTGAAATTCAACGTGTATAAAACTTTGAGTTCCAAGACTGAAGTCCGAGCAAACTGCCATGGCATGATCATGAATGCACTCTCTCCCCTACTAGATATTATCCAAGTGGCTTACACATTGAATAATGATTACCCTAAAATCGACTTACGAAATTAATACATACTATGCGAGATATGTCGAATTCCTATCGGATACTCAATATGAACCTCTTTGGCTCTTACTCAATGATCTCGCATACCACGTCATATCTAAATAAATCGACATTTAGCAGCCCTCATTTAGGCTTAGTTACCACCTCTCGTTGATTAGCCATGTTGTAATATAGTTCAAAATCAAGAACAGCAAGAGGGCACCGTGCAATCTAAATAGTCGATGCTGTTCGAATTGAACGTGGTAGTCCATAAATTCAGTAGCAAATGTCGCTTTCGCGGAGGAATATTCTCTTCGAATTTCATTTCTATTTCCTTTCTAAATCACTCTCCTGAGGCTAGGAAGGAAGGAAAGGATGAAGCCACCGAAAGGAAGCAGCCAAAAGGCAAAAAAGCTTAGCAAAAGGCGAAGGAAAGAGACAAGTACACATTTGCTCTAACATGGTACGAATCTCGTACCCCATGCAATGCAAATTGCAAGGTCGCAGAACCTCGCAATTTCTTTTGTTTGGCTTCGTTTTGCGTTCTAAGCATGGACATCGAAAAGAAGGGAAAGGAATCTCCTTTCCTCCCCATCACTTAGCATTGATTGATCATGGCCCGACCCCGTAGCATGCGTCATGCGTACGAAGGGACCGCCGGACTCTCTTCTTGTGTCGTCGATTGTGGTCTGATATTTACTTTGTCGATTCCTCTCGTCGCTGTCCTCGCCTCTCATGAGCACGTGATCCGTAGGCCCCTCCGGTCCCACCTGGCATTAGGCTATTGGCCGGGGAGGTGATAGCGCGGGCCAATGTCCACGTGACCATGTCGCAAGGGAGCCTGAGTCTAGGGTTATTATCATGCGAACTCGTCTCGATAAATCAAATCGATCACGCGTTAAGAAATAGTGAGTTTCATGTCGAATCTCTCAAGGAAAAGAAAATGCCGGTACTGCGATTGGTTCCATTCACGGTATAACTTATAAATAAGTCAAACCAATGAAATTATCATTTTTATTGAATTGTGAGTTTGCTTGAGTTCGACTTCGGCATATCTTGTAAGTAGCTTTTAAATTTGCTAAGATTGGGGAGTCTATTGCTCTTATGAAGAAACATGTGGACTTGAGATAAGGTTGTCATTGTTTGCCATTAAACCTAAATCCATCCTTCCTTCGTTAAAAGTGTTAATACAACGGAAAACTCCAAATTGATACAATTATAATAAATTTATCCTAAATTAATCTCTTGACCATCAAAAGCCCCAAACTGTCTCCCGTTAGTTTTTGTTAAAGCTCACTATCAAATTGCTCGATTGAATAACATGTGGCAACTAAAGGATCTGCACCGGTTTGGAATTTTACCTTCCATTTATCACAAATGTCTTAGTTTATAATTTTTCATGATATTAATCAAATATAACAGAAACTAACATAATAAATTTATCACAAATATATCACTTTTGAGTTTTTTGTAAATTTATCATAAATCTATCAATTTAGAATTTGTTATGGTATTAATTCTAACTAAAATCATGTGGATGCCCATTTTTTAGGGCTAATCTAGACATCTTCTAGGCTGAATTTCACTCAAAAGTCAGAAGCCCTGCAAAGGATTTTCTCTTTTTGGACCTCCCACTTATGATTTCATGAGAGAGATTGTGATGCCCAGGCAGCTCGGCCCGGTCCAACTCAGTCGATGAACCTCAGCAATGGGGACGACCTCTTTGTCGTCTACTTTGCGTTGAGGTTACGTAATGATGATGAAGAAACATATAAGGAAAATATAAATCTGCAACCCAGAAAAGAAAAGGCATATTCTTTCGTGAATTTTCTGCTTTCATCTTTCTATGAAATTAGAAATGAAATATTTACTCTTAGCCAAATGAAAAAGACAAAACGGACTGGGTACACGCAACGTACTCTTAGTACCGCGTTTGCTGGAAATTTAAAATCGTATCAATTTTTTACTGAAAATGAATGAGGCGATTAAGAATTTCGTCGAGACCAAATGCAATCTTTATGATAAACCTGTCAAAATGGGTCGTATATCAGATTTTTAATCTATGAGTTATTATATAAGCTAATTACATTCAATAAATAAATTATAAATAGATTCAAAATGGTAAAATCTAGAAATACATAGGTATTAAATGGGTTCACAACTTACTTGATCCCATACTCACTCATTTCGTACTTTCACCATAGTTTAGGTATTAGTTTTTCTAAATTGTGTTATACATAAGTATTTTAGTAAAATCGGTCGGGATATGAATCGAGCAGGGTATGGATTAGTAGATTTGTATTGCATAAAAATATGTCTAAAACGAATTAAATTGATCAATTTAGAACGAATTAAATTGGTCAATTTAGAACGAATCATTTTTTAATTGACTTAAATCCAATCCAATCCAACTCATTCATTTGACGAGTTATTCAGTGGTCGTACTTTGAGGTAGAAGAATGGTGTACATGAGCCTTATCTTAATACTTTCCATCAATTTGTCGAAAAGCCTAGAAGCACAAATCGACATCCTCAATCACTTTCTCAAAAGAGGGTTTATCTCTTTGCCTCTTCTTCCACCACCCTTTTGTCCTGTTTTCCTTTTCCTCATGCGCGAAGTCCTCAAACCGAAGTGGACGCTTGATAGTGGTCGATAGATCAATCGCCATGGTTCTGTCAGCTCAATCAAAAACTATGAGTTTTCTATCTAATGGACCCATCACTAATGCAAGAGCATTTGTTACTATACATGTGTACATAAATATATATATTTGGATTTATTTTTTTTGTGACTTGGCGGTATTTAAAACCCATTTTTCTTTAAGACATTAAATCTCTGTCGCCGTATCAATTCCATTTTTATGGGACTTTCTTACTATTAGATGTCTATCAGGAAAACCAGTTGTACTTGTTGAGCATAATTGTCAATATAGCTATTGAGTATTATTTTGAATGAGTCAATTTTGAGACAAGGTCAATTTAAAAGAAATGAAAGATAAATTTGAAAGAGCGAATCACACAATAAAGATGGTACTAACGATGAAACTTCAGTCGGAGAAAAGAAAAAATCAACGTTACTTTCATCATCAAAAGTGACCACTGTTTGGAATAATAGAAATCCTCTTTCATGATTGCACTAAAGAACTAGACTAGAAACCGTTCATTTTTCAATGCACCTTCTCTTGACCCGATAAGACTTTGACACATTCATTTCTACGCACTTAGTCCGAGGACATGGAATATGTTATATATATGCATAACCTTAAATTATCCCACTTGAGGTTCACACTATAAAAAAAAGCGCATAACAATGTAATAAAATAATCTCGTGATGAATTAATTACAAAGAACGAGCTTTCTACAAGGTGAAGAAATTTCGTTGGGTGAGTGAGTCGAAGAATATAATTGGATAAATATTTAACCCTAATTACTATCCTTATTTGTGCTTGACCCTTTAGTCTAATCACACTCTGCCATCAAATCAATCTCTTTTTTTTATCTCAAATGCTTTGTGGAGTCTTAGGCAAGAGATCATCATAAAAAAGGAGACAGCTTTAGTAGTAATAAAACATATCACTCCTCAAAGGCCCCATTCACAAAGTAGACAGTCCAAGCAACAAATCTTTGTTGCCCACTCGTAGAAACCCTTTATCATATGCTCAACATCAAAGTAAACTAAAAATGCGCTAAGCCTAGTTTCTCGAAATCATTAGTTGTCTAGCAATGGAGGAGAGCTTTCCACTTTGGCACGTTTGAACCACCTAATTAGCCCCGTACGACCCCGACTAATCACGGAAGAATATCAGTGATTGAAGGGATTCAACAACTACTAACGAAACTGTTAAAATATTTGTAAATCAAATCCAGCAATCGTACAGCACTTTATAATTACTGACAATCGCTCTACGAAATTTTACTTAGTACTAGAATAATATTTGAACGTTCCGATTTTTGTTTCTTTGTTTTTGTGCCATATTATTTAGCAACCTTTCACTCTCTCTCCTTTTCTTTTTCCACACGTATCTGTGAGGAGAAAAGAAAAGATCTTATCTCGACCTATTCTCCTTGAAATCAAAATCAATCATGGGTCTGCACCATGCGACGGGTGAAATTACTCGAAATATAATCGACTAGATTTTCCATGCATGATATATCTTCCTTTCTCTTACTGTGTAACGGCAATGTATTTTCATTCTCCAATTCGAAAATTTTCTTTTGGGAACTTTGTGATTACCCAATTCGTACGATTTGCATTTGGCGCTTCCCAAGGTTGAATCCATCAATAAAAGGAAAGAGAAATCCAAAAATTTTTTGGGGGGGGGGAATAAAAGATTGCGATTTAATGCAATGGGATACCACCATAACCTCCAGGTCCAAAATTCGATAATTAATAAAATGGCAACAGTCCAAGATTATGAACATAACAAACTAGGGTTAAAAACATAATAATTAATGCTTCAACTAATTTCGGTACTCTCCCGAGATTTCCTACAATTAGTCAACCACTGAATTTACAACACTGATCTGGACCCTCTTCAGCCTTTTTCGTCAACTAATCCCTACCAGAGCTTCTGATGAAGAACAAAAAATTACTCAACAAGCCCATCATACTAAAATAGAAGAAGAAGAAAAAAAAAAAAAAGAGGAAAAAAGAAAGAAGAAAATATTAAAAAAGAAAAATCGTGGCGAAAAATTCAGGCCCACGCGCCTCTCCGGAACTCAAAACCTCAGTCCGCGACGCCGTTGAGCAGCGGCCTCGACTCGCCCAAGAGGCCGCCGTGGGGGCCGCCGCGGAACCCCACGTGGCAGCACCGCTGGAGCTCCTCGGCCCGGGACACCGCCATGAGGATCTCCTCGAACGCCGCCTCGTCGCAGGGGATCGCGAGCGGGCCGTGGTTCGCGAACCCGTACTCCTCCTCGGCGCGCACCAGGAGCCGCCTGAAGACGGGGTGGTTCAGGTGCGTCGCGGGCACCACGTACCTCCGGCACCGGGCCCCCACGAGCACCGCCACGTGCCCCGCCGGGACGTCCGGGGGCGGCGCCGCCGCCGCCTGGGCCGCGGCCTTCCTGCGCCACCGCCGCAGCATCTGCCGGATCGTCACAATGCGGCGGATCTTGTTGGAGCTCCCGAAGTCCGACGACATCCCTTCCCTTTCCTTTCCGTTCCGTTCCGTTCCGCCTCTTCTTCTTCTTCTTCTTCTTTTTCCCCCGACGAAAGCGAAGGAAAGTGAGCGAGGGTCAGTGCAGCGATGGAAAGAGAGAGAAAGAAGGTGAGAGAGAAAGTCTTCTGAGGAGAGAAAATTAGTGGAGGGATATTATAAGGCGAGCAGGTTATGTAAGTGCCACTGGAGTTGAAGATAATCACGGAAAAACCAGGGACATCTTTACTTTAGTTGCCTGTGGGGGCCCACCAAAGAATTGCAGGACCGGATCGTAGGTTTTCGGCTGGTGGTGCTTAAGTAAACGCGACCTGCGTCGTCATTCGCCCGTTTAAAAAGCTCGACATCGATCGACACTCGTTGTAGATTCGAAAGGATGTGAGCGAAATTCATGAACGGGAGCGATTGATTTAGATGGAGGGATTATCGTGCACGTCGAAGCAAAATTGTCTAGCATACGAGTAGGGCCGAGTGGCTAATTGGAAATGAACGAGCTTGACAGGAACATGGTTTAGCCGCGTCGCCAGTTTTGACAGTGTCAATCAATGACTCTGCATGGAATTGACTTCGGGAGGATAACATGCAGATATTACCATGGGACAAAATGATGGCACGTCCAAACCATATCTGTGGGCTTTCCTTAGTCCATCACCTAGGCTTGGCAAGCTAAGTAATAGGAACGACATTTAGTAGGGGGAGTACAATCCCCAAAAACAAGCGTTAAAGTGTCTATAAATGCAGAATGTTTTGCGAATCACATCCTTTGGTAGGTACAATAAAATGGGGGCGAATTGACTCCGAGGCTGAACTTTTATATTATGGTTAAAACTTCTCAAACCAAAAATAGAATAGAAGATGTCTTTAAAGTACCACTTCTTTTTGGTATTCAAATCTCATCCATAGGTCATGTGATAAGGTTATGGTTTGGCCGTAAATGAATGTTCACACGACGCGGTCTTTTCCCCGAAGTCAATTGATCGGTTTCGGGACAAACGTGGCCACATGAAGGACCATGAAAAATTAAGAATTCCTTTTTGTCCCATTTCCAATCTTGCAATATAGGTGTTTATATTTACCATAATGGGTAATAGATAGACTAGAATCGAGTTTTCCATAATGGGTAAGAGATAGACTAGAATTGAGTTTTTCATAAGGGGCAAAGTACTGAAAATTTCGTAAGACAGATTCGATGAATAAAAATCACTTCTTTCTTTAAATATTGATTATAGATGAAAACATAATCGATTAATCAAAGCTGACAGGATTTGGGAAATGTTGGGAATTTGCGATCATGTCAAGTGAGCATTAGCAAGCAAAGATATGATTTGATTCTCTGTCTCCGTCTTATACTTTAACACCATGATCATTGATCCCCATCCTCGGATGATGGTGTTGCCCTCTAACTGAAACTGCCGGACCGACCATTCTATCTAAACATCCTTGTGAAAAATTTTCATGGTTTGATAACATTAACTCAAAATTATGTAGTTGACCACATCAAACTCAGATGCCAAGTTTGTTATCTCCGAAAAAAAGTTAAGCGAAATGATGACGAACGAGTGGATTGCTGTCCTTGATTACTTCTCATCGCCCAAATTAATCTTATCCATTTAAACATGCATCTATGATCTATTAAGCCTAATTTCATTAAAACAAAGAGATTTGCAATTTAGTTTCAATCCCATGCTACCTCGAACTTTTTTTGTGTCAATCACAAAACTCTATTATAGTCCCAAATCTGTTCCTGAACAAATCGAAAAATCACCACTAGTTTCTTTTAAATCATCAACGTCACGAAGCCATTGTTGTTTCATGCGAAAGTGATAACGTCAATGAAGACACGGATTCTTATCATGAACCTCTAATTGGCCATGATGTTGATAATTTTTGGAGATTTTTGGACTCGGGAACATTTTTGAGATTATTGTTAAAGCTATAATACGACCTAAAGTTTAGAGTTTTTCAGTGAAATAAGTCCGCCATATACCCACGTCAAAAGTACGGCATAAACCCACAGCCAGAAAACTGCTATTAAATGGTCAGTGACACTAAAGAACTCTCAATATACTTTGCCAGAAATGTATTTCCACAAGAAAAATAACGGTCATAATTGAGATTCCGCATGAAAGAATGGATTTGTCTTAAGTCGGCTAATCATGAACTTAGGCACGCCAAAAGCCGAAGCTGCTGAAATGGACAGATTTGCTGAGATTTCTTTTTAAGGAGGTCTGCGGTCTGCGATTAAGTATGCCCCCAATGCCACGATCTCTTGTCTCCCAACATCTTTATAGAATTAGGTAATTCGGATTACATTAGCTAATCACTTTGCAAGATCGAGGGGAATATATGCAGGGCCCACTTAATTATTTTCTTTGATTTTCTGATGAGATATAATTTTGCTCAATATCACTTGGATCTAAGGTGTGTCGTCGAAGTCAAAGATCCATAGGATTAACGCCTAATTAGGATGCTCGTCGAGGGTGACCTTGGTTCATTGTAAAATGGGTCCCGTCAATCAGTGCCTCGAGAACACTTTCTTAACTATAGTCAAAAGATCAAGTATTAATATTTCTAACGTGCTGATTACGCATGACACGAAAGAGGACATTTGGAAACGGCGACCCTGATGGCAATCGTTAACAACATCATTGTGAAATTTACCACAAAATCCTTGAAAATGACAAAAGATCCTTACCTTGTCGCGGACTCGTCTAATCATGCCCCTTCCTAGTCCCCCGCTAGCCATAATGAGGGCATCACGGCTCATTAGATCTCGCAAGGGTCGCTGACTCTATGAAGAAAAAAATCATTAAATTTATAAAAAAAGAAATTGAAAAAAAATTCAAATGTAAAAATGACTCCATTAGCAATTCATTAAAAAGTTTAGGACTAAAATGATAAATTCTTAAAAATTTCAAGACTAAATTGGCTCAATTAAAAGATTTAAAACTAAATTGGTTGTTGTATAATAAGTTTAGAACTATTTTGACAATTTTTCCTCGAGTTGCTTGTAAAGCAATGACAACTTTAGTTCACCACCTCTTTGGATATATGAGCTAAACGTACTTGTATTATGAGGTTTCAAGTTTGCTTTATAATATATATAACAATCAATAGTGTGGTAGATTATTTAAATCACACCTTGTGATATAATTCGAAGGTTAACAAGTAAATAAGCTCCACCCACAAAAACTACCCTAAAATCAATCTTCAATAAACATTTTGAGAATAGAATAAAAAGGGATAATGACACAAATGGTCCTTAAACTTTGGCCAAATGTGTAATATTGTCACTGAATTTTTTATTTGTTTAATATGGTTACTGAACTATTGATATATGTTTAATTCAATTCTCCCATTTGCTCAAACGACAAATCATACCTTATTTTGATTGCTTGAATTGTTATATGCTAAGTTGGATTTTTCAAAATGATAAGTCAACATATCCATCCTTTTATCTATCACTTTAGATAAGGGGCAAAAAGAAAAAAAGGCATTAACATAATGGCATGTATTATTATATTTTGATTCAAGATAAATATCTTACATGGATAATCTACACATAACTTTTTTTTTAAGGTCCACCATTCAAACTTAACATATTGAAAGCCACATAAGCATTGTTAACTTGAAGTAATGGAATAACGACAATGAACATTTTCATTAGACCATTACTGATAGTTCAAATATCGCGTTAAACAAATTAAAAAGTTTAGAAATCACTTTGCACATTAGATTAAAATTCATAGATCATTTATATTACTTCCTCCAAACGAAAAATGAAGATTTACGAGCACTTGTCATTAAGTATTATTCAAGAAGGAAATACAAGAAATCAACGATGTCATCATCTTCTTCATGCAGAGGTCAAGATAGAACTAGACTTCAGCAAAAAAAAAAACAAGAGTGACTCGCTGGCCGCACGTCACGCAAATCAAATTCTAGATAGAGAGAAATTAATTTATCCTACTAACCTCATACCCATTAAACAAAAATTGCATGGGAAACAGACAAAAAAAAGTCCTAAATTTATTATATATGTGCCGATGTAGTCCTCAACTTTTCAATTGTATTAATTAAGTTATAAATTTTTTGACGATTTGTCAATGCAATCCATCTGGCCAATTTTAACTGAAAATAATTATCATGGACGCCGTGCATCAAACGTGGCACAAACAACACATGCACAAAAAAAGTGTACTACCTTTTAAAAGTTTTCTAAACTATTTATTTTTTTTATTTTCTCTTCTATTGTATTTTCTTTGTTTTTTTGTTTTTTTATTCTACAACTTTGGGCCGACATGGTCGTTGGCTAGCAAGAGGCACATCCCTCTTTTGGATTTGGGCCCAAACCTCACCTGCTACTTACAAGAGGGAAAAAAATAAATGAATGAAAATAACGAAGAAAAAAAGTAATAAAAATTTTAGGAAAATTAAAAAATAAAAATAAAAAATATCCATGTAAGTATTGATTATGTCACATAGTATGATCGGTGTTCATATCAATAATTTCTAATTAAAATTGACTTGATAGATTATATTATTAAATTATCGACGCTTTACAACTCCATCAACACAATTGAATTATTGACTTGACACAAATAATATATGATTTTTTTTTTATACTTTTCAATAATCGCATAATATATGGGAAGGGGGGGGGGGGTTTTGAAGCTAAATAAGGGACCCCACCGGCTTTAGTTGAATTAATAAAATGCGCGAGAGGAGGAGCTTTAGCTGAGCGTCAAGGGGAAGCTGGAATCCTCTAACAAAGTGGGAACCAAGGCACAGCTTGTTTCAATCATTGGCTGATTATTATGACCAAGCGCACTCAACTTTCGAAAGAAGATGAGATGGACGTACCCCGATTTCATGCGGATCGTACATTTCCTTATTCTGGCTCAAGCATCGAGACAGCTCTTGGGCAAAATCCCGGCGCAGACTGCTCGATCCTTTTGGGCTCATCGGTTACGACTGGGCCCCCTCTTGGTGGAGATTGAAGACGGTTCACGTGCAGACTAATGGGCCTAACCCGCCACGCTTCGCAATTTGCTGCTAACTTAATTTACGTTCTCTTTCGACCAAAAAAGAAAAAAAAAATCACATTCTCTAAAAGCTTAAAGTGCTGATGAACGCAATAAAATCTGATTTAGAACTCCGAAAGCTGAAAAAGGAGAGAAGAAAGAAACAGGAGTGGAGGATGGTGCCTTGAACCCACTAAATTTGATTGAATCGCCGCAATTTGAGCTTTAAGTCCGAACCACGTGTTTCGTAGCGAGCATAATTCAAGCTTAAAGTCCGACCCATGTCTTTCGTAGCAAGCTTAGAAGGATGCTCGCCAATTGGTGTAGTTTACTTTAATAATCCCAACCTTTTCAGAAACCGAAAGAACGTCTGCTACGCGCAAGAGCGTACAGCAAGCAGAACATCAAATGGATATCCACCTATTATTTCCTAAGAAACACACAATTTGATAGCAAAACAGAAGCCAAAACCGAGGTGAAAAGACAGTAGTCAAATATGTGATTAATAACCAGGAGAATTATTTTCTCAGGGGAAAGCATGAGAGAGCCAGCGAAAAAATTCTGGTGTTGCCCATTGCCATTCAAATGGCAAGGACCAGATCCAGTGATTCTCAAGAATAACAAAGAAAAATGAACAAAGATCTACAGCATTTGGAAACAGCCCAAAGATATCTATGCCAAGTGAAGCTGGTGAGATTCAAACGATCCATTATTGTGACTCTTCCTAATCCACAACATTAAACAAAAACCCAACTCTTCAATGATGAGCCTTGGCTTCAGCTTTTCTTTGAGACTTCGCCTTTGCCTGGTAAGACAGAAGGATGCAATGAGTTTTTTGAAATTGTCTAAGAGTAAGCACAATCTCTCAGTTCAACCAGTAATATGTAAGACAGAGCTTGCTGCTTAATTAGAGCACTCTAAACAATATCTCTTCTAAACGTTGGCAACACTAAAACAACATCATTAAGGGACAAAACAGTCATGCCAATGGATGGCGCGTTTGATAAGCAAGCATATGCATCCAACACTTTTTAAACATATTGTCCATTTACTATCCAGCATCAGCTCTCAGCATAGATAACCACAGCTGAGACAGAGGTATTCCTGTGGTCCAAGGTACATTTTTTCATACTACCCCCTACATGCTCTTTTCAACTTCTTTCTCGTGTAAATGCTGGCATATAGAGTGTGCAGTAATATAGATAACAAAAAGGGGTAGTATTGAAAGCATTGCGCAAGTATTGAAGTAACTCAAGCACATACACAGCCCCATGTGTAACTGAATTAGATCTGCTATTAGCCATATGAGAGGCTAAATCTGACAAAGCAACTCTAATCATCGGTAACATTCTGCCTTAAGAATGATAGTTGAATATGCGTGAGAAGAAAAAATTGAACGGCAAAGGCTATGGCTCCAGCATTTCATAAGACAAGAAACTGCCCATCTTATTAATATGCTTACGCAGAGACACCCTTACGACTTGCAAGCACATGAGTGGATGAAGATGCCTCCCAAATGCACGCAAACGCCACTCTAAGGCACAAACAAGCGTGCACAAGACACACAACATGTCAATAATGGGTGCAGCAAAGTATTTATGGTGGCAGAAAGCATCCCACTTCCAATGCCACACTAGTGCTGACTTTTCGAGGAACAGATCAAGTGGTTAATGTTAAGTAATGTGTCCATCAATGATACAAATCTCAATGGGCAAGGTACTTTTGTACTCGCAAAGAAGAACCACGCAACCAGGAAACAGATGAACCACCACAATAATCACATATGGACCTCCTCACACCAGAGAGGCTCATATCAATTTTACCACATAACTTTGCCATAAACATTTCAAGTTGATGAACTAAACCCTAAAATCCTTCTATCCATCCAAAAAGCAAACATGGATTCATCATGAAAAGTTGCATTCGCGAGAGGAGAATCCTATTTTCTTCATTTCATCTAAACTTGAAAGCAAGTAAAATATTGCCATACTCTACAACGGGAACCATTTTCTCATCACCTGGAATCAGCTTGCGTGTGCTACAAAACTCTTCACACATTCAACAGATAAATATTCTCAAGCAGATTAACTCTAAGTAGCGATTCAGAGTCGAAACCATTCGGAGCGATCTTTCGCAATCGAACACAATCACACGTCATTTCCAACAGCCGAAATCGCCTAATTCAATTTCTTTCGGACGATCGTCACGCGCTCATTCGCACTTCCGCCTGCGCGCAAAGCGCAACGACGCAAAACAAGAACCAATCCCCCTAAAAAAAACTTATGGAAAACTCCATCGAACCACCGCAGACTCGCAAATCGTAAAGGCGCTCCGTCACATAAAAACGCGGCCTCCACAAAAAATCAGACAGGATCGCGGTTACCTTCAGATACTTGAGCTTCATGTTTCCGTACGCGACCCCGAAAGTGAAAGCCGAGACGCGGGCGACCTGCCGCCACCCAAATCCACAACCAAAAAAACCAGATTCAAGCTTTGCTTCACCAATCGTGCATCCGATCGAGCTAAAACGAACGGAAAGACCGATCGAGATCTAGAAACTTCGAAACACGAGCCGCCGCCGGCCGATTCGGAGAGAGGAGGAGAGAGAGAGGCTTACGAGAGCGAGGGTGCTGGTGCCGGAGTAAGGTCCAGGAAGCGGGGCCATTGGTGCGGTGACGTCGCTCGCCGGAGGCGGAGGATGCTCGGTCGAAAACGGAGGAGGAGCGACTGTGTTGTGGCGTTGGGGAGAAGGAACGGCGCCCTCTCGCTCGCTGTTAGCCCTAGATTTGCGACTCCTGATCAGGTGCGGTCGAGTCTATGGCTTAAAAGTGGACCGTTGACTAAGGGACGGTCAAATTTGATTCGCCGAGAGGAAATACCTGCCGCGTAGAAGTGCATCGGCCCATTATACGTTTGCCGGCGCTTCTAAAAATATAGATTTCGTTAAATACTTGACAATTTTTTTGTATTCGAACTGTGAAATCTTATTTAGGGTGTGTTTGTTTCACGGAAAAGTAACGTTTTTGGAAAATGTTTTCCGGAAAACCATTTTTCAGAAAAACAGTTAATTTTCTTTTATTTGGTGATACATGACTGAAAATATTTTCTAGTGTTTGGATTGCATTTGAAAAATGATTGAAGGTGTAGAAGATGCCAACAAAGTGGAAGAGGAGGGAGCGAAGCCAACGGGAGCATAGGGGGGGCTAGGGTTGGAGGAGGCGGCATTGACGAAAAGGAGGGGGCGAAGGAGAAGGAGAGAGGGGAGGAGGAGTTAGGGTTTATGTTCACAGGCAAAAAAAGAAAAGAGAAAAAAAAAAAAAAAAAAGAAAGAAGAAAGAAAAAGAAAAGATATAATAATAACAAATTCAAAATTTTTAATTAGAAATTCTTTTCAATAATAAATTTTTCATCAAGCAGAGATCTTAAAATATTTTTGAAAATGTTTTCTGGTTTTTTCAAAAGGGAAATCGTTTTCCCGAAATTAAGCCTTGGAATGAAAACATTTTCCGTTGACTAGGAAAACATTTTCTGTTGACTCATTTTCCTAAATGAACCAAACACTGGAAAATGAGGAAAACGTTTTCCCAGAAATTGTTTTTCGCAAAACAAACACACCCTTAGCCTCTGATGAGAATAATATTCTTTTTGTAGAAAATATGGTGAAAATGCCAAAAGAGGCATTTCTCTGTTAAGCCAACATACAACGTAATTAATGCGGGAGATAATCAAGGAACTGATACTATATGGTTCACTGTTTAAAAGTGGGAGAGATCTTAATGTATAAGAACTTACTTTCCTCTAACTAGTCGCTCAAAAGCGACGGTAAACTAATAAATTGAAGACATCTCACAACATAGGAGGTAATTCACATTGCTTGAGGTGTGATTCTCATGTGAAGATAACGTTACATGTTCTAATGAATTGTCCAATCGTTTGTAGTATGACTTGAATTTGTCTTATAATAATATATAGGAGATGAATTTATCTCAATGGTTGAATTTGAATCTTGCTAGTAAAGGGTGATCTAATTTTCATCATGAGTAGAGCATGATTTTTGGAGTAAATGTGTGGTTTTTGGCAATGCAAAAACAAGTAACTTTTCCTAGACAACATTGTTTTCCCTTCAAATCCAACACAAGTAATTCAATTGTGCATGGAGGAAATTATCAAGGCTTCATCTATAAATAACTTAACCGTAAGTGGATCACACACTTTTTTCGATTTTGGTCAAATGAAATCCTCCACCTATAAGGTAAAGGGTTTATACATAATAAAAATTGGGTGATTGGCTTGGTAATTTTGTCACATTTGTAGGAATATATTAGTCTACACAAGCAAAACCTTCAATATTGTGGTTTTGACTCAACCTTTACAAAATAACTTAGTTTTCAGCAAAGCATCATTCAGATTTACTCTAAGGTTATCATCGATCTTATTACTTCAGAACTTTTCATTAATAATGCTAGCTCTATGTTACTTAAAGATTTCAAAAGAGCCCTCACTTTGAGTTTAAAGTACAATATAATTTTCCAAAGCAAAATTATCCTACCGATTGGCTTATTAATTTTGAAATCAATAAGCACCTAAACATTGGATTTTTTTCATTATCTCTTAGAGAGCTACTTCATTTCTTATTAGCTGATAAAATATGATAGTATAGCGTTAGATTTTTGTATTCAAATTTAAGCCATTTTTCTTTTCAAAAAAAAAATTAAGCCATTTCACACACACACACACACACACACACACACATATATATATCTCCGACCAATTGTCAACAATATTCGCTAAATATCTGCAGTCAAAAGAAAGAGCGATACTGTTTCGATGAAATTATGATAGTGGGCCGGGTCCGACTTGGATATGGGTTTTGTCTTCGACCCGACGCAGATCCCCACGCGGTGTAATCTCTTTAGACTGTCGCTGGGGATTTTTTTTTTTTGCCTTTTTCCTCGTGATCTTTTTTATACTAGATTCCGACAGATGTAGATACGCATCAGCATATGCCTAAACAAAAATTAAAGATAAAACCTTGAAAAAGGACTACAATATCTAATAACGCGGAAACGCAACTATCAGTGATAAAAAAATATTTTTGAACTTTACAAACCACATGTTCTGTCTTTCAATATTTTTAGTGATGGTCACTGGCCAACCGGCGGCGACTAAATCACTTCAATTTTTTACTTAATTCAATTGGGCATTCAGTTAGCTACATGGATTTAAGAACAGTAATAAAATTAAAATGTTGTCATAAAACTCGTTAAACAGGGCAAAAAAGAAAAATTCATGATTTTCAAAATATCATTTTCTCAGTGTTTTTCAATGCCATTTGCTATCGCTGTCCATTTCCATTGGAATTGAGGTCCTATTTGGTTTTGCATTTGGAATGCATTTTGGGCTCTAAATTCTCTTAGGCAAATACAAATGACGTTTGGGATCCATTCGTTTCATGAAAATATCACATTTTCTAAAATATTTTTTAAACCATTTTCCAAGTAAATGACTATATTCTCTCGATATTCAAAAAACCTAAAGATGAAGTGAAAAACATTTTCCATAATTTGGTGTATGATTTGATTTTTGGAAAAGATTACCAAAACAAAAAATCGAATTTTAATTTTTTTAATTGACTAAAATATTTAATTTAAATTTATATATTTTTTTAGAAATTGAATTTTTAATTGTTTTTTATTTTTTTAAAATTCATTTTTAATTGTTTTGTATTTTAAAAATTGAATTTTTATTATTTTTAAATTTTCCTTTTTCTATCTTTTCTTTTTCTTTTCCTCCATCCTCCTTCCTCCTTCACCGCGTGCCTTGGTGATGACCACCTACTTGGTGAGCTCATGGTTCTCCCAATCCAAGCAAGCTCGAGCTCCGAAGCTGGTGAGCTTGCGGCTCGCTAGATTCAAGCAAGTCAAAGCTCTGCCAATCCAAGCAAACTCGAGCTCCACCAAGGTGGGTGAGCTCGCGGCTCTATTGATGCTGGCAAGCTCGAGCCTCGCCCTTGCTAGCCTATGCTAAGGCTTGAGTTGGCATGTGACTGGCGACTGGCCAAGGAAGAAGAAAAAGAAAATGGAAGACAAAGAAAGGAAAATAAAAAATAATTTAAAAAAAAAAAAAAAAATTGTGTTTGGTAAAAGAAGGTGAGGTGGAAGTAATTATAAAAAATGTTTTCCATTTCTGAAAAAAAAAAAAAAAACATTTTCCCCACTTTTGAATGTGTTTTTTTCAATAACGAAAAACGTTTTTCTAGACTAGTTCATTTTTTATAAAATAAACGCTGAAAATTTTGAAAAACATTTTCCCAAAAGTTGTTTTCTGTAAAACAAACGACGCTTTGATTCAATTTTTGGAAAACTCTGGGAAAATGTAATTACATGTCCAAAGGCCTCTAACCCTAGGCAAGATCGGAGGTCTTTTGAAAAGTGGCATTCTTGGCACTATTCATCTTCCCTAGAGCTTGCACAAAAAAGTTGGACGGAGGCTAGGGACCACTACCTATGGAGTTGCATGACCTCGACGATCACCACTTGGGGGTCACACGACCCCATTCAATAAGGCTTGAGATCCCACGCCCTCAGCTGTTGGCCTCATCAATTAGTGTCGTGTGCCCCCAGGCATCGACTACCAAGGTTCTTACGACCCAAGTCACAGTCACCTGGGGTCGCACAACCTAGGCAACGGTCACCTAAGGTCAGGTGACCTCAAGAAAGGTTGCTAGCAGCAAATTTGGCTCCCTCATAGCCAGATTTGATCTTGTCTGCCACTAGTCCTTCACTAATTTTGAGTTTTTCCTTTTATATTTTTAAAAAAAGGTGCTTTGTAAAGTATGATTTTTCAAAACACCATTTACACCCTAGTCATTTGCCAATATATTTAAAATATATTTTACTAAACATTATTTGCATCTTGAAAAACCCATTTAAATCTATAACCTTTACATTTTTTCCAAAAACATTTCTCAAATTCAAAACTCCGTCACCCTGCACAACTCTGTCACCCGTTCGATCAAAAAAAGAAAACTCCATCGCCCGCTGTAGTCACCGCGCTCGAGTTCCACTACGAAAACTCTATCACCACCCTCTCTCTCTCTCTCTCTCTCTCTCATTTTATAATGTTGCAACCTTAAATCCCATGTTACATGTCTCCACGATCATAAACTCCGCGACCATCAATTTCATTACCCCATTTTTATAACACAAAGTGGTCAGGAATTGTCGGACACCATCCGAAGTTTTTGCTCTCGTCATTCTAAACAACACCGCATTCGGTCTTAAATTAATCCTGCCAAGTCTCGGTGTTCCCCTCTCGTCGTCTCAACAATTGCATTTTGTCTTTTAATAAATCTTGCCTAGCGTAACCCACGGGACAGCGCGGCGGGAGAAAAGATAAGCACCAAATGACAAATCACGCAGGGAACAAATTCAAACGGAATGATACCGATGCCCACGTAGACGATCCTTTTCAGAGCATCATGGGCGACTTTCTGAATAATTGACGATGATGAATGGCGGTGTCCCTGTCGTGATGATGGTGGTGGGGGGAAGGGTGTTGGCCCCACGGCCTGACACCATCAGCCCACCGCCACCCAACACACGTAGTGATCGCCATAACTCTCCATAAATTCAGCACGGAATTGACTTTTGGCTCGCTCTTCGTCTGTCCATTATTGACAAGGACCAGCAAAACGAAAGCTTTCCTCCCGAGATCGAGGCCGGAAACAGGGGAAGCACGAGGCGAGCGAGCGAAAGAAGGCGATACTGTAAAACGGGTGGGAAAGGGAAATATAGGCCAGGCAACATATGGCGAATTACAAGAACATATATTTATGCAGGCGAAAGAGTCGAGCTTTTAACTCTTCCAAAGCAACAAATCAAATCATGTCTACCCAGTGCTTATAATCTGGACACAGGTATCTCCACGAAACAAAACCGGGGAAAAATAAAATGAATGCTGTGGACATAACTTAGATATTACAGCCTGTATAAATATATATGACTTCATACCTTAGTTCGGAACTACGGATGCAATGCAAATGGAGCAATATATATTTGAATATATATAACATTACCATGCAAAAGAGACTTGGATTGCATATGCAAAAACTAATGAATGAATGGATGCACTAGAGAACTACTGCGGGGTGTCGAAGAACTGAGACAAGTGAGTTTTGTCAAGGCGCCAGAGTTGTTGGACCACCCACGTCCTATTGATTCGACTCTGACTTTGCGGTTGTGTTACCATTTTGCTGCTGTGATTGAGCCTGTTGCTGAGACTGCTGCTGCTGTTGCATCTGATGGAGCTGGAACATTTGGGAGCTCACAGGAAGCTGTGAAACCATGCACTTTGAAGGATGAGATTCCGAGCTGAGCTCTGCTGTTGCGAGCTTCAATCGTTGCACCTCAGCAGTCAATGCTTCATTCAGGGCTGTCACATGCCATCAAAACTAAGTTAGAAGCTCTTCCAATGTAGTATGATGATCGCTATAATAAACAGTAAATAAATGTAAGGAGACTTCCATAGCAGATTTCTACTCTCTTCATAAGTTAAGATATGGAGCATGGTAGCTTCTGACATGTACAACATCAATTAATTCATGAGTGTTGGAAAATGATGACGACAGCATATAGTACATTGCCACAAATCAAAACGGGCATAAGAAACTAGAAAAGAAAAACATTAGGCTTAGTCATGTACATGCATCATGCCTGTTTACACCAGGAAGTCAAATGCAGCTTATTGGAAAGGAAGATAGACTCGGTAATAAAAATCCAACTACTCGTAGCCCATAGAAGGTACTACCTTTGATATCCAATACACGGAGAGCACATCCTACTATACATTAAACACAGTCATGAACAGGCATGTCTACATCAGGAAGTCAGGTGCAGTTTATTGGAAAGGAAGATAGAATCGGTAATAATTATCCACCTATTAGTGAAACATAGAAGGCAAGACCTTTGATATACATATGCAAACCAGGAAAATATAATTTATCCTTCTGATTCAAAATTGCCTTTTGTTCCGTCCCGTATGTATATATGTGGGAATAGAACTCAAAGAGCTACCAGCATAGCATGTAATATATTCCGACGGACTACTCAACTGCTTCATACTTTTTCCAGAACAATCAAAGAGGCAGTTCAACAAAACAATAGCCATCCAACCATCCCTTTCTATCGCATCAAGGGTTCCTCTTTATAGGTACAGCCTTCCTGCAATCCTTTCTATCTTATCTTAAGAAATTGATAGTTATCCTCTAAATGCTTAAAGAAGATACAAACTGAATGCAGCCAACCACTTTTAAAAAAATATTCAACATTAGAATATTCAACGAATCGCACTAAGAAAAATAGTCACATACTAAAACTTTGGGCTTGTTCAAAGTCGACACCCCATGAGATGATGAGAAGGGCAAAAGGAAGGCAAGCAACTAAATCCTCTACTTTCCAGAAGATAAGCATGTTTGGGAACATTTTAAGTCTGGACCCAGGAGTTATTATGAGTGTACTAATTTTGATACAATTACCATTTTTCGACATATATTGCATCAGGAGACATACACAAAACTGATCGCAGATACCAAACACAATGTCAAAACTCAAACAGCATCTCATACCATCGCGTAGTTGCGCCTGTTGTTCCATGGCTTGAAGACGAAATTTCAACTCATTATTTTGGTTGGTAAGCCCAACAGAGTCTCGCTGGATGAAAAACAGGTAGCACAACATCAGTTCATGTGAACAATAACCACTGGAAGAGTAAACTATACTGGAGAATGTGAAATTATTACCTGTAGAAGCGTAAGCTGCGCAGACAATGTTGTAGCTTCAGTTTGTAGAGTCTGAACCTTGTGCTCCAACTCCTGAATATACCTCATCTTCCGTTCTTTTGATCGTGCAGCTGACTGGCGATTCGCTAGTATCCTGAAAGGTAGATATTTTAATCAGTAAATGCTAAAAAAGAAAAACACCCGACTTTCTAGGCCAATAATCAATTTTAATCGAGCCTCAATTATGGTACAGGTATACCACACCTTTTCACACGCTTTGGATCGGTCAGGGCAATCTCAGCAAGTTTGTCATTTGCCATAATCTTCTTCAATTCTGCCCCACTGAATTCCCCATTCCCAAACTCCAAGCTGAAGGTATTAGAATTTCCATCAATTGAATTTCGGGGGGAGAGCTGTCCAGGCCGAACTCCAGGAGAAGGAGGCATTTTCGTCGACTCGTCGGCGAAATTCAGCTTCCCCATAAAACTATCCATGGAAACACTCCTGTAGTGCCTGGAAGCTGGAGCAATATCTCCTCCGGCAGACCTTTTGACTCCCTCCCTCTTCTCACTTGAGGAATTCATTCCAAGCCTCTGCATGCTATTCCCACATTCATTCACGCTGCTCTCTGCTTCGTTGTCGCTGCTGTCGCCTCCATTCGTCTTCGTCCCGCTTGCTCTACTATCCAAATCCTCACGAGTCTCAGTACCGTTTTTCTCATCGGTCTCAGATGAGTTCAGCGCATCGATGCCGTCCAGATTCATATAAGCGGAAAACAAGTCATCCACGACCTCCCCTTCAGACTTTCGCTCGCCCATGCCTTCTGCATTGCTGTAGACACCTCTGTCCCAGCTAGATTCCTTCTTAACCAGCTGAGCCGGCTTAGCTGAACTCATGGTCTCCCTCCCAGAAACCGAGCGCTCCAACGTACCCAATCCTTTGGACGACGACGGTATAAGAGGCGGCGACGACTGCATAAGTGATGATAAAAACGGGATGTCGCTGTTAGACCGTCTGTGCGCCTTGCGCGGCGGCAGGCTCTCGCCAATCCGCGAAGGATTTCCCCTAGGGAACGGAGAGGGCGGCAACAGAGGATGCGAGCTCGCATCTCGATCCTCCATCGACACATCGCCCGAGACATGGTCCGAGATTGAGGTGGACGGGGAGTCCCGGAAGGGAGACGGGCTCAAGGGCGGCAGATTGTCGAAATTGAAAATCGAGGGCTGCGACAGGGACCTCGAGTGAGTCGGGCCGTGGCTGAAATTCGGAGAACCCATCTGCTGGTTCAGGGGGCGCGGCATTGGGATCTGGGAGTAGGGCGAAATCGGAGGGATCTGGTTCGGATGCGACGGCGGGATGCCGGCTCTCTTGTTACCGTCGCCGACGAAGCTCTGCGCGAATTGCCGCATGGGGGCGCGCATGTCCGGAGCGCTCAGGTGCGGTATATCGAGGTGGTTCATGGCGAATGCCTGCTTAGGCTGCAGAGTCCCGAACGAAGATTGAAGCCCTCGCGATGTGTCGTTACGAGAATCTTCAGCATCGCCCATGATTTACTACTCCCTCACCAAAACCCAAACTTTCTTCTTTCTTCTTTCTCTCTCTACAATGCCCTTACAGAAACCTCGGATTCACTTCCGACGAACAGCTCCGAGCAAGCAGAATTCGACTTCAATTCACTTCACCTATCATCAAAACCGCCCAAAAAACCAACAAAAAAAAAAGGAGGAAGAAAGAACCAGACAAATCAGACTCCAATCATCAGCCGAACGAACGGCGAAAGAGCAAACGAGCTGAAGCTATAAAAAAAATAAAAAAACATCCGGCCCCCGCCGAGTGCTCCGGAGGTAGGAGCATTCCCCGCTTTACCTCGCAGCTCAATGCCACCGACAAACGCGCGCGCGCATCGGCGAATCGGAGAATCGGAGAATCTCCCTCCGACGAGGAGGATGAGGATGAGGCGGCGGCGGCGGCGATCTTCTTCCTCCGGCGGCGGAAATGACGAAGGAGCAGGCCGGCGCTGTTCGCTCTTTCTCTCTCTCTCTCTCTCTATGACTAGAAAAGGAGGAAGCTTTCTCTCTCTAACACGGCCGGGGTAGGGGGGGGGCGCTTTCTCTCTCTACATATGGAATGGAGACGATGGAGGAGGAGGAGTTAGTACATAACCAGTAGAAGTACTAACTATTACACGGATATCATGACTTAAGGCCCTCCGCGTGAATTCAGTGAGAGAGAGAGAGAGAGAGAGAGAGAGTCTCCGTTGGGGTGAATTTGAATTTGGGGCGAATTTCAATTTCATTCCGACTTCCAAATTCTTTTCCAAATAGAGGGCGTCACTTTCCTCCTGCGTCTCCGCAGCTTATTAAGGCAATTGATTTCGGGGCGAGATTATTTACCCGAAAAAGCACGTTCTCCCCCCCCCTCCCCAGCTCTCTATTTTTTTCCCGAAAATAAGGGGGAATATATTAAAGAACTCGAAAAAAAAGGAAAGAAAGGCGATTTTCCTTTCCCATTTTTTTTTCGTACCTTTTTTTTGACCCTACTACTTCTCTTTCTCGCGCGCCTTTTTGACTCGTGTGGATCGGTGACGTCGATATAACATGGGGAGCACATCGGAGTCAACATGGTAGGAGCGAGGGGAGGGGGAGGTCCTCCCCCTCCTACGCTTATTTATTATGGTCTTGATTTGATGTGAATTAATTAATTAATTAGCTAATATAGAAAAAAATAAACAAAATCTTTGCTCAGATGTCTTCCCAAAAAAATTTTACGCGCTTCCCTATATTACTGGTATAGATGCATTAAATGTCTCCCGCCTCGAAATTTTCGATAGGAAATTTTGTGCCGGAATATTATGTTGATATTTCGATATAATATGATAATAACGTCGGTTTCCTCTTGACCATATCAGTTCTCAAGTCCTATAGCTAGGCCGTCCATAAAAAGGAGTTTGGTTCTCTGTTCCGGTGGAAACAGATCCAATTCTCGAATCCAAATTTTTGGAACTTAATTATGGGTGTTGAACCTCCACTCGGGAACCGATTAGAAGGATTTTTTTTTTTCCAAATTAGAAGAATATGATTGAATTTTCTTAAATGAGCTCATTTTTCTCATATGAGCTCAACTTTATTATTACTTTATATTTCTGTTTGTTTTGTATCGATATTTTACCTTGAACAGTTTTGTTACTTATACTGCATTGTTATAATAACCGATTGTCTTGTTTTTTTTTAAATGAAGCCCAAGAGACCCAGGAACCGAACTAGACAAACAAGGTAGGCTCTAGTGCCGGTTTCAAGACGAACATGGTAGTTTTTAGGTTTAAAAAATGGAAATCGGTTCTAACAATTTTGTTCCAGATTCTATGTCTACATTTAAATAAGATTATGAACACCTTTCAACGAAGGAAATTTACCTCTGTCAACAAAGCCCCTAGGTCATAAAAAGTAAATTACAACGATATATCACCGAATCATGACAAAATCCCGATTGATGCACAATCAATCATATTTATAAAAGTTGCGATATAATTTAAATTTATATTAGCATTTTTCATCCAACATCCATTTAAATTTATTTAATGAAACGACTTGAAAACTAGTCAACTTTATCTACATGATTATGAAGTATGAACAAGCAATAATACAAAAGCACGAGGAAAAGGCTAGTATTTTTTCTAATTATCGAATTTGTGTTTTCTCGAACTTTACAATCTTATTATCGATGTTATTTCATCATGATATGCGAGACTATGGTAAAATCCGGGTCATACGGCGATTACATAAAAGCCCCTTTGCTTGGCTGCATCTGGTTCGGCCGGATCGATTAGGCGACGTCGTCTTCGTTAGCTGCTTAAAATTCAGGTCATAGGAAGCAACGTTTACAACAATTTCCTTCAAAATGGCAGATCTGATCTGCCACTTGCTCCGTGGATTTATTGAGAAATCAAGGCATTTCCTTGGCCTTGTTCGTCTTTGCGCACGAGAAGTTTGCGTGCATTCATGAAATTAGTCCGGCTCTCGAATTAAAGGGATATTATATTCTGCGCTATAATAATACAATCAAAGTGATTTTTTACTTACTAAATTAAGGGTGTGTTCGTTTTTACAAGATTGATTTTCATAAAACAATTTTTCAGACTTTCACGTCTTTGATTTGCTTGAAGCGGATAATCAACAGAACAAGCTTTGCAATAAGTAAAAACGATTATAGTTAAAATTAACTGTAAAGAAAAAATTGTTGTCCAAAGTTTGTTTCCACGCACACACTCACACAGAATACGGAACAATTCTCACGTGAAGTTTTACGAGAGATTAAATTTGTTAACTATTTGCATTTTTTTTTTATTTTTTTGACATCCTTTTCGGTTGCTTTATTTTGACAATTAAAAAAGTAAAATTTATACATCACATGTTAGTAATGTCTTAGATAAGGATTTCGAAATCATCTTGGTATCCTACATTTAGGAATAAAATATAATCACGATAGAGAGAATAATTTTTTTGAAGTGCGATCTAGAAACTCTTTCCTTTTGCTTTCAAACACACCATCAAACAACTAAAACCGGTCATTTTCGTCCAAGATGATTTTCATGGAATACAATTTCCTTTATTAACAATCTTTTCTTGACACGGACACTTCATAATTTTACGAGATTTCTAACTAGTCAATGGAAAGTGTCAAATTACACACTAAGGACTACAAACTTTTTAGAAATTACTTCTCACTTTCGAAAATGCGGGAAAAGTACCCAAAAAAAAAAAAAAATCATCAATCTATTATATTAGTACCAATTCAATCATAAACTTTTTGTATTGCTACCATTAAATCAATCCGGACAACTTTGACAAAAAACCGTTAACGTGGATGTTAACTGTGCTTTAATTTTTTATATGATTTGTTTCATTTTTCTTTTCTTTTCAATAAATTTTTTGGAGGCTAAGGGCCGTTAAAGGTCCGGCAAAGGTCCTTGGATCTAGAGGAGGATCGCAACATCCTAGCCTAATTTAGACATCATGGCTCTTGCCCGATTTGGCCAAGCAGCTTGCAAACCTTCACTGTGGCTAGCGACCTTTACCGGCGCTTAGTCCCCAAAACAAAGCAAAGAGAAGAAAAAAAAAACATAAACAATTATTAAAAATTAATATATTATTAAATTATGTACGGAGCGGCATTGACCGCGTCATGTAGGACTGTTGACGTTCACGTCAAATATTTTCGTAAAAAATTAACCGGATAGACTCAATTAGCGTAAATGCAAAGATTTTAAGTCAAAATCGATCAAATTATAATGTTTAAAATTAAAACCAATTCGGTACTAATACAATATGTTTAAGACTTTTTTTGTACTTTTTTCCTCCAAAAATGCTAGTACCTACCAGTATTTGTCCATTTTGGCCAAAAAGAAAAAAAGAAGACTAAAGTCAATATTTATCTTTGTCTTAATTAACGGAAAAAAAAACTTAGTTACGTATTCGAGTTTTCTATGTGGTCCCCTCCGTCTACGGACCGGTCACGTTCGCGTTGTTTCCTTACCAGGTGAAAGCACCCTAATTTTTATTTTTCTTTTTAGGGCGTAGAAAGCGCACCAGTTTACTTTGCTGCTTTATTATAATATGCACCATTTTAACCTAAACTAAGCACGTAATGTATGCTATATCTTTATTATAGTGTCTGTATTATTAATAGCATTGTTTTGGTCGAGAGAAGTGTGAAGTCCACGAAGCTTTTTAGGCGGCGGAAAAACTTGATGCCAAAGCAAAATTACTGGGCCGTCGATGGACCTCCAGAGTCTTTTTTATTTTTATTTTTTAAAAAATTGAGCTAGGCAAAGACCTCTCTTTTCTTCTATGGAGCTTTAGGCGAATTTACGAGATTTTAGATTGATCTATCCAAACAAAGTGAAAGTGAAGACTCCAAAGTTTGGAAAAAAAACACCACATGACACGAACATTGTTTTGCTCATTGGGGACGGGTCGGTGTCGAGAATCCGATATTGCATAAAATAATACTGACTTTCTTAAAAGAAAAATAGATCACAACACGTGTCGAGATTCGATTACTCTGCTAATTGGAAATTTTCTTTTTTTTGAATTCTCATGGACCCTTCACGAAAATAAATCGTTGTCTAACTTTTTAATAATGTTATGACCGCTTTGGGCCCCCGCTCCTATGCCAAACTAACATTCCCATGTCTTGAAATCATATAAAGATAAAATCAGTCCCCGACGGGTGGTTTGGTTTTCGGACAACCTCCACTAACCGTTCTGATTGCATAAAAATTCTTGGTCTACAGGCGAATTGCCCGTGACCACCAACAAGATAATGTTGCTGGACCAACTTACACATATGAATATTCTAATTAGGCCGACCTCAGTTATATCGAAGGATCTTGACGTGTCTTTTTCGTCTTTTCATTTAATAAGTTAAATGTGCAAAATTAGTTTAACCAAAAAAAAAAAAAAAAACCCCATGCATAAAACTACAGTGTAGCAATATTTTTTCGTGACTGGTGATTATTAGGAGTGAGCAACATGAATCGAAAACCGCCTGGATCAGATTGGATTGGCTGGTTTTAGGCAATTCCAAGGCGTTGGTCCGATTCCTAGTTTCATAAAATTAAAATCGGTGATTTTCAGTTCGGTCCTCAGTTCTGATGGAGAATTGGTCCGTTTGGACCAAATCAATGATTTTTTTATTTTTTATTTCTTATGCAAAATCCTTTCCATTCCCTTCTCATGTGTCCCGCTTTCCTCTCCTCTTTTCTCAATTCCATTAGAACCAGACTGGATCTGATCATTGATTTCAGAAAGTGGGAACCGGTCATTTGATCCAGTTCCTAATTCCCAGATGGAATTGGACCAAACTAAAAACCAATCATCCTCAGGGGTGATTAGTTTTCTAAACCGGATGTCAAATACCTAATTACCTTGTCTATCCAAAGGAGAGCAACACTGGCCAGCGTCGCTTTCCCCATGTGAAAAAAGGCGGATTTGGTCATCTAATCAAAACCCTAAAGACAACAGCCATGGGAAAAAAAAAAAAAAAAAAAAAAAGTTCCCACTAACCTCTCCCTCCCTCCCTTTTCAACACGCGACGAGAACGAAAAGCGGGACGTAATTAAAGAACACAATTAAGCCCCTCTAATCAAGCATTCCCCTTCCTTCTAATCGAGATTAGTTCTCTTTCTTTCTTCCCTCCGAGGCACGATTTGACCCAAGCTTTTTGGGGTAGGCAGAGATTCTTTTAGAATGCGTACCAGACAACGACTTTTTAGGACAGCGAATCATTACACAACTTGTGTCCCAAGCTGTTCTTGCTTTCTTGCTTGCTAATCAGCCACAGGAACATGCGCTTCGGTTTTTTTATGTATTTTTTGGGGACATCCTCTTGAAGTTGCTTAAGCAACGTGGTTCACGCAACAAGGGTTCATCGCTTGTTGTGGCCGTGCCGCGTGTGTGTTCATGCACGCATGGATGGATTATATGGATTGAGTTAACGTAAGTTGCAGTGCAGGAATCTACTGGGATGCCTTGATGATTGTAAACAATGAAGGGTTCGGTTGAGTTTTCGCACAAGACCCGGTTTCGCGCCGCAAAATGGTATAATGATAGTTTTCTTAGGTACATGGAGTTCGCATTTATGACCTGCGAAATCTCTCGTTATTCGAGCATTGGACGTGTTGAGTGCTGTGCCGGAGTTGCTTTGGTTCGGCGTTTAGGTTATATGCCTTGAGCATTTGTATTTTGGTTGAAGATTGACGCAATGGTCACATGCAAAATATATAGGATAAACGGCAGACATATCGAACATATAACTTTAAAAATGTGTATATCGTTTTAGCAAATAGCATAATCTCCGTAATTAGATATGAATCTCTAGGGAAATCAACAAATAATTTGAATGCTTGATGATTCGCTCGAGTGCATACAAAAACACATATTAAGTTGGATAATTCATGTCATGGTCATATTTATCATTCGTGTCGAGTCGTGCTAGTGTTAGAAGATTATGCATATTACCCTATTGTATCTTGTAGCCTATGTGATTGAATCACAATGAATACGTCAAACAGAAACGGCTCATCTCAAAGCCATAGACGAAGAATGTGTAGAAAATACGCAATATAGAGGGTCAGTAGCCAATTTTAATAAATAAATAAATAAAAAGAAAAAGGTGCAGTGCCGAATAATTCACATTACACCTTCCCGTCAAACATCGCGACAAAAATGTTGACCGACTTAATTATCGGCGGGAAAAGGGAAAAAAACCCGAGAATAAAATAAAATAAATAAATAAAAGAATCGGGGGTGGACCTCTAAAGTCCTCGCGGCTTCTGTTCCGCGGACCGGACGGCCCAGCAGCGCGGGATGCCGCACACGTGGCGGCGCGAGGGCCGTCGATGGAGGCCCCATGTTGACCTGACCGGAGCGGGGGCCGAAAGGGCGGGACACGTGGCGGCGGATGCTGCCGAGATTGCACTGTGAGCACGTGGGGGTGGGGGAGAACGACTTTTTATTTCCAATTTTCCCTTTTCTTTTGAAAAAAATAGAAATAAAAAAAAAAGACGAGAGAGGCTTATCCACTCGCGTCGGAACACACGTATTAAAAGAAAAAAAAAAAAGGGGGGGTCCACGTAATTAAAAGGTCGCCCCTTTAATGCTCGACGGAGAAATGCCCCTCCCGTCTTTTTCATGACGAGGCCACGACGCGGCGTCGTTTTTATCCCATTGCAAGACCCAGTTTGAAAGATCCCCCCGCGACGGATGGAGCGATTATTGACGTCGTGTTCGGCAGCCGGCTTTGAATTCAGTTCATAATAAAAGCCCCGCTAGATAAACACCACGCGCATTGCCTACATTCCACCGTGAATTTAGGGGGGAGACGGCGCGCGATTTTTAACTTGTTCTTGGGGGCAACAATGGAAGGATCTCGGGTAATAACATTTGACCGGTCGATGTCTCAATTGGTTTGTAGAGTCGTTAAAAAAGGGAATTTTCTCTGCCACTAACGCAAACTCTAGCGGGCGGGTCGTGGACTTGTGGGGAAGTAATTTTTTCATGAATTAGTATACCCGGTCCTCGCGTGGATTTGGTTTGCTTTTTGGTTAACCTCGTGTTTGGGAGAATCTTAGGTGAGGAAAGTGCGAAGGAAGACATTTGACAAATTTAAACGTTCCCTCCCCTTTTCCATTTTACAAGTACTTTAAATTCTTCAGGATCGAGAATTCCTTATGCCACAAATCACACAAAGGAAAAAAGGGCCGGATCTATTGGTTTTGGTATCCTCAATAATTCACCTTCCACACCAACTTTAAGAAATCGAGAATACTCAATGCTGAATTTCTCTCCTAGAATTAGTGGTGCTGGCGATTCATCGGCCGACATAGAAGATACCCGCGACAAAAAAGATCGGAATAAAAATAAGGTATCGTCTTCATTTCAACGTCGGCATCGGTGATAAGGGGCGGAAAGAAAGAGAGGAAATGAGATGCTCGATCCAGAAAGGGTTCGATTGCACGCATATGGCACTGTTGAAAACGCCTACGCAGCTCTTATTATCGAAAAAGTCAACTCGAAATGTTCCAATCCTCGGAGCATAGGGAATCGCGAATCGGAAGGTAAACATTGGATTTGTTCACATCCGATACTGCATCATCCTGCGGAGTTCTCAGAACGAAGTGTGGATGGCTCAAAAAAAAAAAAAGAGGGTTAAAAATCTAGAGAGTCGTTCCAAGAAAAACTCTTACAGCGACGATCAAACAGGTTCGTTTGCACGGCCCGCATGGAGTCGACAAGGACGATTCTATTAGAGTTGTCCGTCCTTAAAATAATGGACATAAAAAAAATATCCGAAAACCAATCATTGAGAGGACGACGTGGAGACGAGATCGTATGTATGATTATGACGAGATGGCTATCCCTCCATTTGGACCGTCTCTGAACTTCAGCCGTGATAATGGGGTCTGATCACAAACATGCGAGGTTGGTTTCACCACCCGTTGACCAACATTGACACGCTGCTGTCTTTTTTGGATTAGAGTCAATCAAGGGGAAAAAAACGTAGGAATATCAACAAATCCGCAGATTTTTTTCCCTATTTAACAAAATAGATTTAATTGATGGACTACGGTGCGATTCGATGTGCGAACTTATTAAATTATATCTTACGAATCATGAAATATCAGAGAATTCGTGCCTTAAAATCATCATATGTAACAAATTAGATTTTTACCTAAGTTGACAGCCCTTTCGCAAATCTATATGTGATGCTAAATGGCATTAATGCAAGATTCTGATAAACTTTCATCTTAATTGAAATATCGATGCTTGAGTAGAGGCATGTAAACGCTAGATTACACTTTCTTCTAATGGAATAAACTTCCCCATAAGTGGGTAGTATTCCAATATTTTTGTTAAGTGCTCTTTGTAGAAAACGCAAAGCACTTTGCCTCTGACATGTGTTTCAGTTGACTTCTTTGCAACAATTCGCGAATCATACGAGGTGAAACTCAAGAAGAAGGTCGAACCATTGTGTAGAAGTACCAACTTTAAAATGATGTTGAAAGCAATCTATAAATTACAGAATAGTATCTTGCTATCACAACTTACAAAAAAATTATTGGAATGACTAGACATTATGACACATTGTGCCGAGTTTCATCATTCACGCTTCTCATGTAAAATTCATTGGCCAAGGGTTGCTTCAAAATGTCCCCTAGGAAATCTCGCGTTGCACCTCTTTGAAAAATACTAGAAGTTGTTCCAATAGCCATCATTTCCACTTAGGAAGGGGGAGGTGGCAAGTTTGATTATCCACCTTCTCAGAGGGCTAAGGTGGGAATGCGTGAGTGAAAAAATGGAGTTTCACACCCTAAGCACAACGCATAACTCACGTAGTGACTTGTAAAATAGATATAGAATCAAACCAAACAACTGGAAAAAAAAAGTAACTCTCATCAACAGGAATTCACTTATAGAAGTTTATGTGTACATTCATTGATAAGTGTATGATGTGGATATAGCTTTATGATGTTGCTCAAAATAGGAGAGATGCTGAAATTTCATATCATGGTAATAATAAAGGAAAAGAGAAGGGAAAACAGAAGCAGCTTTCTTTACCAAAAAAATAAAAACAGAAGCAGCTTTCGAACAGGGACTCACGGTTGTCTTGTCTGAGTAGATAATGGATCTAATAAAAGCGGGACTTCACTAAAGCCCGGAGTAAGATGAGAAACGAAGGCGTTCTTGCAATTTGCCGTAACTCATCGCAGTTCAGTCAAACTCATTGCTAAAGGCTCGATCTTAAGTACCAGCCAACAAAGAGACTTTACATTCTAATTGAAAGAAGATCCTCTATTGCAAGTCAGAACTAGAATCTTCACCGATCCTGCTTATTGATTCTACAATCAGCTCTATCTCAGAGGGAGACAATGCTCTTGTTTACCCTCCCGATTGCTCGGCACAGGAGTAGAACGAATCACTCCTTGCAGCATCATCAGTACTACTACTTCTGAAAGACAGATTGCCCACCCGCTCCCCAAAGTCCAACTTGTGTTAAAGAGGCATTCCAAGTTGGGTCTAAAACAGAGAAATGTTTGCCGACAATAACACAAGTTACAATTTTCAAATAAAGAGAAGGCTCAAATTATAAACACATCTCATCCAAGAGATTCCTGGGGAACTACTTGATGGTGATGTAACGATTCGTTCCATGCTTGGCCCAGTAGTCCTTTAGATCTAAGGGTATTGACAGATCGTGTCCTTCAGCTGCCAACCGACTGAGCAGTTTTGTAAATACACTCCCGCTCATCTTGCGACCACTCACCCGGGCATGACGCTTGTGCGGAATCTGCGGTAGTGGATACATCGAAAGGGTGGTAGTGCAGCAGGACGACTGCCAGCCGCCATTTCCCCATTTATAGCAATGCCGAGGAATGCTCGTACAAGAGCAAACTGGAACTGGCATGGTGGAACCATTAAAAACAACTAGGTTCAAACAGACATCGGCACTATCCCACTTGGACCTCACCTTCTTTGCATGTGATAGTACTTGCACGTTCAAGTCCTCGCCTACTCTTTTCCCCTTCCTTTGTGTACTGGAGCCCTTCAATGCAATTCCCTTACCCTCTTTTGAGCGCTTTCCTTGGCGTGGTTTTATGGCATCAGCAGTAATGGATGATATGGGGAAAGCATCTGTTATACGTACATCCGCGTTAAGAGCTTCAGCAATGTCAGCCTGAGAGTATGGTGGGTGGTGGATGCGCTTCAAACCGTGTTGATTTCCCCCAACCATCGTAAAATTGATAGCATTTTCCCAATATTGAAGTGCTGCTCTCGCATTGTCCCTCTCCATTAGGGCCTTATCACGCTCAACCAGTGCCTCGTCACGCTGCCTGAAGGCCTCATCTCGTGCGCCAATCGCTGCCTTTGTTTGAGCTTCTGCATCTTTGCGTTCTTGAATAGCCTGCTCCTTCTCTCTAAGGATGTTCATTATCTTCTGATTCATAGCTAAAGCATTCTTTTCCTTCATTTGATGCTGGGGGGCCATATTCCACTGCACATTGCATAGACATACTTTAAGCAAGGATCATTATACAAATCGAAATTCATGAAAAAGCAACTTTTCCGTTGCCTAATAAGATATCACTGCATGTAATTACCAAAGTGTGCATCAACTTGTAAGGATATTCCACCTTATGTCTATGATTTCCATGTTGCCCACCGTCATCCATATTAGCTTCAGATTACTTGCAACTAAGGCATAAGCCACTCCTCAAGGTAAATATCAGAATGCTGCCAGGATAACTTATTTCTTCGAAAAGGAACTTCCAGAAATCCCTGTTCACAGAAAACAGAAACAAAAGCCTTAACTTCAAAAGAGATGAGGGGAAGGGAAAATAGAGAAAATTGCTCATAGAGAATTCTTTTTCAATAGAGCATGAAAATAACACTTCAATCTTGGTAAAGCTATAACAACTCAAACCTATTAAACTGGTAAAGCAGGAGCTCCCTTTTTCCCCCCATTTTGTCCTTTTTTCTTTTTTTTTAATCATTTCAAACAGCAAAAAGTTTCTGCTTCCAGCAGGGGAGCCGCCACCACCAGGCAGGCATAATTCCGAACCAACTCCAAGACAAGAGAAAGAAGGATAACATAAATTTTGGCATCATTCACTCAAAGATAATACAGACGGCAGTGTCAAGAATTCAACTGCTAACCAGAAGGAAAAGGCAAACACTGCAGGTACATAAGAGCTACTAAGGTTTCTTACAAAAGGATGGTAGAGTACCAATTAGCAAGAGAGAAGCTCCATTCAATGCCTGTATCCAAGCAGTGATTTTCCACACTTACAACCAAACAAGGAAAATCTCCCAGAAGACAAAAAAGGAAAAAGAGAGACATTCAATTGAGAAGCAGACTTTACTTGCATGGACAACGAAAGCAAAAATAAATGGATGACCATTTACAATGAATTTCAAGACAATGCCAGATGCCAAGTGGGATGCGTTAAGGATATAACCAGAAGAAGAGCATTCAAGTAGCATTCCGTGAAGGAAGAGACACAATTTGTTACAGACTGTGTACTCATAATTTGTGGTTAACATCACATTAAGTGCCATGACATGATTAGCAGAGAGCCACATATTCACACTAACACTAGTCAAACCATATAGTAACTTCCCAACACCAAGAACGAGCAAGTGCCTTCCACGTCTACTCTACGCCTGTAACCGTTGAGGACAAAGTCAAACAATTTTCCTCATTACTCGTTCACCGTGTCTATAGCAAAACCCTACCATACGTTATATCATACCAACTAAAAAGAAAGCACATTTTCCTGTTTTGAAGATACTTGATAAGGCATTCAAACCATAAGGTCGAACTTGGAGATAGCGACAAACCTAGGCATTTGAACCATAGAGTTGAACTTTCCTAATAAGGAACGATTTGACCTCCAAATACCATCCTTGTGCCTGTGATGTTAAAGGCCCCATTAAATTACGAGAAGCATCCATTGTAAGCATGAGATACTTTGTGAGTATCAACATTCACACTTTAAAATGCTCTTCATTATCATGAGTCAAACAACACCATCAATTTAGTCCGCGAAATGCAAACATGCATTTGCATCACATCACTGACAACCAACGAGTTGCTCAGTGCTGAGATCAACTCCTGGAAACTCCGTAAAATCAAGACGTACTCCACTATCCTACATCCCCCCATTAACATCCCAGCAATTTTATAACTCGCAACATGAAAGTTCAGAAACATGACGATCGACAATCATCAAAAAGCAGCCAATTGAGATCTTCCATTGTAAATAGCAATCCTCACGGACACTACCCTGTGCAAGTGACCTCTGGTACGAGGCCCATGGCTCGTGCCTCTGTCCTCAGCAAACTTCATTCAAACACTCGATTCAATCATCAACGACGAAAATCATCCAGTCAACGGTTCCGAATGATCCCTCTCCAAATTTATCCCCAGACAAAAAAAAAGAAAAAAAAAAAAAGAGGCTCCAGCTCCAAGCCGAGTAACCGGCCAACCACATTTCTAGACAAGTCATCTATACTACCACGCAATTCCACCATGAACACAGCCATTCCCTAAACACCGTCCACATCATTCCCGCGAAGCTTCCGACACGACTGAACATATATACATACAGAGAGAGAGAAATCAATCCGCTCTACACACGACTGAACCCTACTAAATCCGCGATGGTTCCCGATAAAGATCGAAGTCGCGAAGCTAAGAGCGGGAACTCGAGAGGCAATCAAAACACGAGCGAGCCGAGAGTCGAAACCAGAGAGCAGAGATCACGGTCGATCACGTAAAAAAAAAAAAGAAAAAAGAAAAAAAAAAACATACACACACACACTGACGACATCAAGCCCGAAGCTAACGAAGAGGAACCGGCTGAGATCAGACGAGGTTAATGTCTTACGGCGAGATTAGCTCCGGCGATGACAGCGTCGCCGATCAAAAACCGCGCTTCGTCGCGGATGAATTCGCTCCGGAAGGACGCGGAAACATAGAGGTCGGAGCTAGAGAGAGAGAGAGAGAGATGGAGAGAGGACGGGAAGAGAGAGAGAGAGAGAGAGAGAGAGAGAGAGAGGGATAGAGAGAGATGGGAGAGAATTTGCGGAGTGCCCGTACATCTGAGATCCTCTACCCTCCTACGGCGTCGTTTGGATTCTCCCCCACCCCCTCCCCAAAAAAATAAATAAATTATTTCATGAATTCAGGGTGCTCTGTGAAAAAAACTAGCGTTTATACCGCGACCCAATTTGGGGTTTTACTTATAATTTTTTGTCATATTCATTCAATTTAATATTAACTAATAGAAAGTAAATTTATTATAAATATATTAGTTTATGATTTTTGTGATAAAAAATATTAGTTTATAGGGAATTTGTCATTGTATCAGTTTAGAATTTTTGATAATAAAAAAATTAATTTGGAGTAGATTTATTACATATATATTAATTTAAAACTTTTCTTGATATTAATCAATAAGACTACTTTTCCATAAGCAAAAAATTGCATGCTTAATAGAGTTGCAAAGGCTTGTGAGCTTATAGATGAAGAACAACGGCCGTGTTGGGTTTTTGATTTTTAAGGATGGCAATGTCTTAGACAAAAGTGCCCCTATTTTGGTTGCTGGAAAAATTACTTATTGTTGACTATTGAGTTCAAGCTCTTATTTGAAATTGATTTAAATATTTCGTACTTTTATTTAAAACAAAATCTACTCTATGCTCTCTTTTGAGAAAATTGATTTCATTCATGTTCTTATTTGAAATTTTCTCAAATTTATATATGATAGAGCATTTAAAATAACAGGATGAGGTTCACATTTGCCATCGTAGGCTTTTTAAAGCTTTGAAAATAGTCGTAAAGATTTAAAGCTGATACAGACTCGAAAAAGGAAACCCTATAAGCATGAACCTTTTCAACCGTCAAGCCAGAATCCAAAAACTAACCCCATTTTCTGAAAGAAAGATATCGTTCCTTTTACATTCAACGCTACAGCTCCAATCAACTGCCACTTCCACCGGTCGCCGCCCTTTGCCTATCGCCTATCGCCTCTCGCATTACCGCCGACTACTCGGGGCTAGCCGTGTCGCCATGACAACACCAGACAAAACACCGCTCTTCATGTATATTGCGTGGTTACCAAGATTTACATCTGTTCTGGTCAGGTAGGTGTTCACACGTCTTGAGACTGTAAACCAAGAGCTGCTACTTAATGAGACGAAGCTTTCGGATTTTACGTGGATTTTGTTTTAATAACCACTCCCTATTTGTTTTAATAACCACTCCCTAACTGGACCATCGCATCATATTTTCGGTTGTCGTGCCACTTATACATTGCTCCACGCATAATGCAGTCAAGCAGTTTCTCTAATTGCACAATGCAACTAGCAACACCAATCCGAGTAATCTCACCTCGAATTTTTCTGCATGTCTTTATGGTCAATGCAGATTATAGCTAAAACAGAAGCAGAGTGCCCATACTTCGTTTGTCCCGGAAATGTAGCAAAAGAAGTCCACAAAAATAACCATGGAGGAGTAGTTGCAATACTTTGCGTCGAAACATCAAACCAAACAGTTTTTCCAGGTAAGTGATGCAACATGTTTCAATATTGACAGGTGCAAATCAATAAGAGACCCGGTGCACAAGTGTTTCAACCAGCTACATGTATGCATCGCACCTCCCGTGTTATTATTCTCCCTAAGAAGCAGCAGCATCCGGCCCAAGCAAATCATGCTTCTGGACGTACTCAAGCAAATAGGTTTATGCCCCAAAACTTCGCAGGTTGATTAGTCCGTTGTCCCCGGTCGATACTCTTGATCAGGGCCATGTCCTCGTCTGCCAGCTTGAAATCAAAGACCTGAAAATTCTCTTCCAACCTCTCAACCTTTGAGCTCTTTGGGATGACAACGGTATTGCGCTGGATACCCCACCTCAGAACTACCTGTGCCACCGTCTTCTTGTACTTCTCAGCCAGACCCTTGAATCGATAGAGAAGAGAGGGGAATTGAGAAATATAGCAAAGCAGCAGAAACAAAAAAGAAGAAAGAAAAGATCACCATGAATGATATAGACGAGCATTACCTTGAGAACTGGATCTTCCAAGCATGAAACGGAACCAAACCATTCTGTATTTGCAACTGCGCCCCCAAGGGGAGTGTGTGCAGTCACACAGATACCATGTTTCTGACAGAACTTAACAAGGGAATCACGTTGGAAATATGGATGGGTTTCGATCTGATTAACAGCGGGCTTCACTTTGGAGTAGGCCAGGCAATCTCTGGTTAGGAAGATGTCGTAGTTGCTGCACACAAATTCCATACAGCAGTCAGAGCAATCAGAAGGTCTGTAAAATGGGCAAGGCATTCAAAATATCTATTTTGAGAAAAGGATTGTAACACATTCCCAGCCTCTGTCAGAACTTATTACTTCTCATAGATACTACTACTACTTAAGAATTAAGAATCCCAATTTCGAAGGAGGATGAACATAATGGAAAACCTAGATTTCTGAGGCAATAAGACTGCTCCCTGCTCCCGTGGGCATCACATACAGCATCATTTGAAGAGTCTTATTATTGTCACATCTTCCCAGAGAAAAAAATAGAAAAAAAAGTGCAATCCTTTCACCAAAGATACTCCTTCCATAAAAGAAATATCAATTGCTATGGAAACGTTATGCTCCCAACATCTGGTCCAAAAATGACAAAATCCAAAGGGTGCGCATCACCGAAAATGCTCTTGAAAGTAGTAAACTCTTGCCGTGGACTTCAAACTATGAAGGAACACTATCTCTGTCAGATACTTCGTTTAACTAACGCCAGAAGTCACCTCTCTAGTACCTTAGAGAAGTAAAGAAAATTTCCCAATGACTATAGGAAGTCCTTGAATTACAATCTCCTTTACTGTCACATTGGAGCTTCCCCTTCCAAGTAAAAATGCTAAATATTTCATGAGAGGTGCCTTAGAAAATGTTAAACCATCCAAAAAGTTCTCAAACCTGATCCCAATGCTTCGAACTAAACCCATTGAGACAAGTTCTTCCATGGCACGCCATGTAGTTTCCAAAGTTATAGTTGTGTCAATTTCCAGCACCCCCTCATCATCCAGAGCACTAGCAGTTGTGCCAACTCCTGCATGTATACATGTTACAACAAGATGTTTAGCATTCAAAACAAAATGTCTCTGATAGAGTCTTAGACTCTAATAAAGGGTAAAGGTACTAATATGAGCAGAGTACAGATAAAGTGCTAATGCTTTGTGAACAAATGGCGAGTGGAGAATATGGAAAATGATCTTTGGCAATCAAATTCACATCTAAATTTCCAGCAGTTGACTTTTCCACCATTCTTAACAAGAGCAGTGCATCATGAGCATAAAGAAAGTATCACACCTATATCAAAAGACTTAGCCCAGTGTAAACACTTAGTTAATATCAACTTGTGGGGATACTGGATTTTATTCTCATTACCAATTTACCACCTTTTGACTTTCAGCGGAAAAACACCTTTTAACCAAGATGTAATGCTCAGCAGCTCATTGAGTAGCTCATAAAGTTTAGAATTCGATCACAGTTTGCAAGTAGAATCAGATGCTAATGGTAGGGGAATCACCGGTGTGTTTAGTTGCTACAGGGAAGTGAATCAGGTAGAGATCCAAATAATCAAGCTGCAACTTCTTCAGGCTGTCCTTACAGGCCTCTATGACATGTCCGTGATCAGAATTCCAAAGCTGCACGGGGAAGGAACATCGGGCAAAATTAGACAGTTCATACTTGGTTACTGTGGCGTAGATTCAAAGTCGCGGGAGGATCACTAAACCCGCCTTGGTGGTGATGAAAAGTTCCTCCCTCTTGACAAGCCCTGTCCGCACTGCTTCAGCAAGCGCCTCGCCAACTTCCGCTTCATTCTGGTAATCAGCTGCGCTGACACAAACTGGTTAAATACTATAAAACAACGATCTCAGAGGACGTAGCTCGCAATGCATCACATGAGAAAAATGTACCAAGCGTTATTGTAATAAGGGCGGCTTACTATGAACAAATCACGCGAATGAACGATAATGGTTTCGAAGTTCAACACAGTCGATAATTAACCAAAAAAAAAAAAACTCTCCTCGTACACGCAGCGAATGCCACGGCATGCGAGACTACATAAGCACGGGCAGAGATTCATCATCCTCGCGACTCATCCGACGCAAGCATTTAGGACCACGACAAGCCCGTGTAATTTCTTGTTCCGAATCATTCTCAAATTCAATCGATAGACAACTCCGCTCATCCCCTCGCTGCTCAGTATCTTCTCAGCGGACTCGCCCGAACGGTTAAAAAAAAAAAAAAAACACACGAAATGCGCCGAAACCGTTCCTCTCGAACCGCCGACGATGGTCCAGAACACCGACCAGCACCGGACAGTGAACTAAGAACCAAAAAGACACGGCCGCACTGAACCGACCAAACCCTAGAAAAGACGAGGATCCGAAGATGGCTAAAAGAAGAGAAGGCTGCAGGGGGGTACCGGCGCAATCGAAGTGGCGGTAGCCGATCTTGATGGAGCCCAGGATGAGGTCCCGTATCTCGTCCTTCTCCATACGCCACACGCCGAGACCGATCGCCGGCATTTTGAATCCGCTGTTGAGGGTGATCGACATCTTCGGAAGCGATCGCGATCCTTCTGGTCTGCGGAATCGGCTTGGAGGAGTGAAGGAGTGAAGAAGATGCTCTGCTAGTGCTAGCTCCTCGGAGTCGCCGAAAGTGACCTGTAAATTGGCTCCTTGGGTTTCGCTTCCTTCTCATTATCGTCAGAAAACTAATATTTTTTAAAAATTTTTTTTTTGTGGAAGAAAATCTCAAAATAAACGAAAATACATAATGCTTTTAATATAAATGGGATATTCAGACAGAGTAAGACAAAAAAAACATGAAATATTCTCACTTATGGTAAAATGGGGTCCACCAGTTTAATTGCTATGGAATAATTGAGAGAAACTTTGTCTTTAGGGAAAATTCTAAATAAGGGCCCAAAGTGAATCAACTTTTTCAAAAGAAATGTGCGAAGTGAACCTCATGTCAATAAAGATCCTGGAATGGTTATATCTGTCTCAAATAAGGACCTCACCTCACTGGCCAACCAAACGTGAATTTTTCGGCTATCGAAACGTGGGTATTTTTGTCATAAAAAAATATATGAATAGAAAAATATAAGCCCTAAAATTTAGAAAAACAACAAATTTGTTTGTCGTCTTCTTTCCTTCCCATCTTCTTCGTTACCTTTGGAGATCACCCATGGCCTCCGACGCCATACGCGCAACCTGGGTCACCATGGTCCATCACCACCGGATCTCTTCAGATACTTCTTGACCGGCATCAGATTCACCTCCAGATCTCTAATAGGTAGCTTTCGGGGATTAGGTTGTTGAAGTGCAACTGGCAAGCTTTCAACCTTCTCAACACCTTCGTGCACGAGATCCTTACCAGCCTTTCTCAGTCTTTAAGGATGTGGCAGATGGCCGAAGCAAAGACCTTCGTGTTCCAGGCAGAGATCAACTATCTCCTAAGCTTGATTACCGACACTTTCTGCAACAACAAGGAGTTCCTTCGCGAACTAATCCACAACAAATCTCATGTTTGTCTCTCTACTTCCTTTTGTTTATTTATTAGTGCTTGTCCGTGATTGTATCCGTGAGCTGCATTGCATTGAGGTCGCTTAGTGAATGGGACACCTGGTGTGGAACGAGTTTGAAGGTTAAAAGATTAGGAACTAGTCATTTTGAAAGTTGATAGCTCGTAGATTGGTCAAATTTACTATCGTCTTGAATTACTTGCATCGACTTGGGAAGAACTAGTAAGTTATAATGGAAGTCCGTAATATTCAGTCATAGACCAAGACACAGTTGTCCCCTGCGTCTTCAGGCCCTTGAACAAATTTCTGACTTTGGTGTATACCTGTTAACTATTGCTCTGGCTCTTTGTTTTAAGTGGATCTTGTGAGTAACCTGGGATCGCAAGGCCTAGGACCAAGGAATATATGGAATCATTGCAAGCCGGTGCTGATGTTAGCATGATTGGATAATTTGATGTTGAGTTTTACTCAGCTTACCTCGTGACTGAGAAAGTTATTGTGACCATTAAGCACAATGACGACTAGAAATAATTCTGGGAATCGCAAGCTAAAGTTTCCTTCACTCTCACAAGGATGTCAGTAGAGAGCAACTTGGCAGAGGAACCATAGTCACACTGTTCCTCAAGGAGGATGAGGTAGGATACTTTCCAATCTTCGATTGAATTATGTAGCATTTGTGTGCTTTTAGCAGAGTAACATAGTGGACTCAACCGGTCATTGAGTATAGTTGATGTTAAGTTGGATTATTTGGAGGAGAAAAAAATCAAGGACCTTGTGAAGAAGCATTTTGACTTACTCAGTTACCCCATTTATGAATATGCTATGAGGCAATTGAAGGAATATGATGGGAAGAAGTTGGTCTCAGTCCCTAATGAGGGACTGAAACTTGACGACAAGACCGAAGAGGAGAAGAAAAAGAAGTCTTGCAAGAACCTGTGCAAGACCATTAAGGACATTCTCCGGGACAAGGTGGAAAAGGTTGTCATCTCCGACAGAATTGTGGTCTCGCCTTGCTGCCTGGTGACTAGAGAGTATGGGAGGCAAACTTAAAAAGAATCGTGAAGGCTCAGGCCCTCAGAGACAACTGCATGGGCTCCTACATGTCGAGCAAGAAGACTATGGAAATTAATCTTGATAATGTAATCATGGAGGAGTTGAGGAAGATACCTGAGGCCGATAAGAATGACAAGTCGAGGAAGAGAATATTCACTAAAAATTTTATAAATCAAGATGTATCTTTTGGATTGGGAGAAGTGATAATTATGCCAAGCTCTATCTATTGATGTTTACATATCTTCCACCTTGTGAATTAGTGGTGCAATTACTGAAGTTCCCTATATCTATTTACCTGAGGACCTTAATAATTATTTTTCATCACATCTGTAGCATCGATTCTCCATTTGTAATTTTTCAGATTTTGGCTTATTTGACAAAGAAATCACATTAACACAGACAATAAAGTGAACCAATTATGGGTTGTTCATTTGTTGACATTGCCCGAAGCTAGCTTTTTTCTTTGTCTCTGTACCTTGCTTGAATTCTTCAATATTAGTAACTTGGACCAAAGTGAGAATGCCTAGAAATGAGCAGCGCAGAGCTAGACAGTTTGTGTATGAGCAGTGGCAATGGCAACAATCAAATATGTTATTGCCAGAGAAAGCAAAACTTGGATACAAAGAAACTTAAAATTGTACAAACCGACATTGAGCTCCTATCCGAATCAATGAAAACTCAGTTGGGAACTCCAACCTATATACTGTCTATCTAGGCAACTATAAACCCCATATTGTTCCTTCCGGTAACATACATACAAGGATGACCCCATATGTAACTATAAATAGACCAAGACCGTGATGGGCTACTCCCCACAACTAAATGATAGAATGTCCTGACAATCTTATAACCCCATAATGGACGCTTTTGGTTTGCTGGCCATGGGTGTGCAAGCGACTGGCGATCCACCATTGGCAAGGACTAATTGATCTCTTTTTACATCTCCCTACTCAAATTACACGATAATGTTGGGTTGATCATTGCAAGGGTGCGCTCTACTGCCAATCTGAGCATAAGTTGACAGCAACCACCTCTGAAACAATTAAATTAACATAGGTAAAAACAGAGTTGCATGCCAACAGAAGGCACACATTTCACAAAACTCATTAGTATCATTAATTGTGCCAAGCAGAAAAAATTCAAAAGCAGTTTAACTGGAAACCATATTAAAAACCACTACTGAGGATCTACAACAATATAAGAGAATTTCAAGTAAATCATAATCGAAATAGTATGAATGTTCATCAGTAAGTACCCCAGACCAAAAACAAAAAAAATACTCAAATGTGTCTGTGTGAGTTGTGTTTGCCGTGTGCACATGTGGCATATCCTCAAAATCTGGGCTTGGAATTAAATGTTTATTTTTTGGCAGAAAACAGAACCACATAAATGGTATAAGCATGCACACGGTTAGATCGAGATGTTTAAAGCCAAAAGACAAGTAATTAGTCCTCCAGGATAAGAAGCTCAAAGATAGACAAGTTAGGGCAAGGATATTGCCCATACCCCATTAAATGTTTTCTGCTTTTCTTAATTCAGTCATTTCCTGGTTAATTTCGAATTGCTAATGCGAGATACTTGATTTGCCTCCAATTCATTCCACACGCCAGAAACCTTGAACTAATCCGCTTCACACATTCACTCTTTAACCTTGACAGTTTAGCTGTTTCTCACTAAATCTTAAAGGTCTTATAGTTCATATAAAACTTCTGTCTATTTATCAACTAGAACTCTAGTTCTAAGAAATATAGGCATCGCAAATTGCTAACAGAGCCTTAACTCCTGGTTGAGGAAGTGACCAACAAAAGAGGTCCCAAAATCTGGAAGAGCAGAAGAGCACATACTATTTTAATTTCTATATGACCCTTATAATAAGACGCATATTTTTCAGTTTCTGCACATGATCAGAGGTGTTCTGGTCAGAGACACTACCAATAAAATTGCATAGTTGTTAGTATAGAATGTAGATGAATGAAACTGCCAACATAAGAAGCTTCGACTCCACATTTAGGATGCAAAGACCACTGGTTGAGCAAGAGAAAGAGTAATTATGAAGAAAGAGAGTGGGTGAGTGAGAACGCAGCAATTGTAAAGACTGGGAACATACGAAGACTGGGAAAGGCCGATGAGGGCAGTGAGGGTCTCGTGCGCATAAGTGTTGAGGAGGTTGAAGGAGCTAGTCACACTATTTGGCGGTGAATCCGACACCGATCAAGAAGTATCTGAAGAGATACGGCGGTGATGGTGAACTAGGTCGTGCGTATGGCATCGGAGATCATGGATCATGGGTGTTCTCCGAAGGTAATGAAGAAGATGGGAAGAAAAGAAGAAAACAAAGTAATTTGTTGTTTTTCTGAATTTTAGCGCTTATATTTTTCTACTCGTACATCTTTTTATGACAAAAATACCCATGTTTCAATGGTCGGAAAAATAACATTTGGCCAGCCAGCGAGGTGAGGTCCTTATTTGAGACAGATTTGACCACTTCAAATCCTTATTTAACACAAGATCCACTTCGTGCATTCTTTTTAGAAAATGACCCCATTTCGGGTTCTTATTTGTAATTTTCCCTTGTCTTTATAATGAAATGTGATAGATTTAGCTATATAAGGAGTGGAAAAAGTACGGCAGAAAAATATTTTTTTCTTTCCTTTTATTATTATTACTTGGTTTCGGCAAAACTAATTTTCATGAAAGAATCTAAAAATAAAGAGAAAATGTAATTTCTTTAAGATACATGGAATATCCATAATAAATAAGAATAAAACGCGTGGTATGAGTAGTTATGGCAACTAGATCTTTCGTAGGAATAGAAAACTAACAAAAGAAGGAAAATAAAAAATTTAACGCTACCATTTTAAATTGCAATGGAACAATTAAGGGCAATTTGGTCTTTTAATGAAAATTGGGTAGATTTAGTTATATAAAGGGAAAAAATAGGGCTATATCTAAATATCTTTTTCTTCCTTTTTATTATTATAACAATATTTGAGATATTGTGAAAATAACAGTTTATTGTAAATCATAAATTTTTAAAGAAGTGAATTCCATAATAATTATCTTGTGATATGATTTTTTTGTTGTCTAAAATAGACTGTTCTTCTTATAGATGACTATTATATAATCATTTCTCTTATTATTACTTTTTTTTCGACAAAACTAATTTTATGGAACTAAATCTGAAGATAAAGAGAAAACACAATGCATTTAATATACATAAGATATTAATAATAAATAATAATAAAACGCGTGATATTCTTACTTATGGCAACCGGAAGGAAAGTAAATAAATTGAGGGCTACCACTTTAAATTGTAATGGAATAATTAAAAACAATTTTGTCTTTTTAATATAAAGGGGATGGATTTAGATATATAAGGGGTGCGAATGATTTCATTGGTGGAGTTCGAGCTAATTAAAGCGAGCACGGGTAATACAAACATGATGACGAGAGTTAGTATTGCCAAATTGCCAATTGAGTCGAGTATGAAAGCCAAAGGAGGGAACTCAGCTCTTAATCCTATCATAGTATTCAGATGATTAGGAACTTGAAGTAACGAGTGCGAGATCAATCGAGCTTCGGCTGTGGCCATTTTCCTCTATCGGAGGACGAAGATCACAGAAATTAGAGGAGGGTTGCGAGAGTATCATTTTTTCAAGTGATGCTTGGCGATGACAAAATCCGTCGATGGCATATTCATCTACGATCGGCTCTGGTTTAAGCGAGATAAAGAAGTTTCGATTGAATGCAGCAAAATAGGGATTGATCAAAAGCTGATATCACGATGCAGAAGACTCTTCATTTCGAGACTTTTATATGCACACACAGGACTCCTTTCCACGACTTTCGTCACTCTTTTGCCGCGTGGGTTCTGAAAGCTCCTTTATCTCCGACTTATTACGTCTTGAAGTACCTCTACTTATAACTTTGTGCTTTCACTTGCTGAATTCCCTTCGTAATCGAAGGTTTCCGCCACTAGTCCACCCCACTAGGAGTGTAAATGATTCGGTTTAATTCGGTTCGTATTTTTTTGAAAAATTGAACCGAGCTAATAAGGAAATTTATTGAACCGAATCAAAATCCAATATATTCGGTTGGTTCGGTTTTTCGGTTTTCACTTTTGTCTTTGTTTTTTCCTTGTATATACACCCATTTCTATAAATTTTTCATTTTTTAAAAAATTAATTTTTTATTTGTTTTCTTTTCTTTTTTTTTCTTCTTCTTCTTCCATTGATCAACCGCTGGCCACGGTGGCGCCGGTGACTAGCCAGAGGCAAGGTCGAGCCTCGCCGGCCTATGGCTAGGCAATGAGGCTCGAGTCCTACCCAAGTGGCTGGATCTAGTAGGGCTTGAGTTCATTGGCCACCACCATGGCCAACGACCGTCCAATGAAGAATAAGAAGAAAAGAAAAAAAAAAAACGATTTAAAAAAAAAAAAAAAAGTAAAATTTTTTTAATTTTACCAATTTGGTTTGATAAACCGACCGATAAAAACTAAATCAGTTAAAAAAGTTTTGATTTTTAAAAGAATCGAACCGAAAAAACCAAATTTTTTAGTTTGGTTTTTGACGCTGCGCCCCACCACCTACTCCGGTAGATTAAACATTTAAGGAAAGGGAGGAGGGAGCCTCATAATGCGTGGGTACATAACGTTCCACTTATTATCGAAATAAAACTCACACCAATAGTTCCGCTTGTAGCAATCAGATGCTATAGGAGAAACCAACCCGGTATTCTATTGATGATAGGGATCGTCGATCCCAATAACCGGCCGGAAAAGTAACGCCGGCGGTGAAACTCAAACCATCTGGGATCCTGCCGACAGAGAGACCATCTTTGTTCAGGAAAACCATGACTTCTCGTCTATCGGGGGAAAAGGGATCGCCGCGGGAGAGATCGCGGGATGAGCGATCGTCATTGCTCGGTCTGAGGAGGTCAGACGGATTGTCCTTGATAGCCTCCACTACAGGACTCCAGCGAGGTAACCGCTCCTCGCCATATATTAGGCTGCCCGTTTGGTTCGGCTTTGAGGGAATGCCCTTGAGAGAATGCAAATAGAGGTAAAAGGATTTTCCGAAATATTGCATCGTTTGGTAAATTATACTCTCAAATAGCATTGAAATGCAACTTTAACGTAAATACCGTTTGGCAAAACTAATATTTGTAATGGGCTTTTGCTTTTATTTTTATTTTTTTTAAAATCTGAAAATCAAATCTAGTGGCCGGCGGTACTGCTGGACGGCCAGATCTGGCCGCTTGAGGTCGCAGCGGCAACCAAATCTGGCCGCCTCAGGTCACGACCTCAGGCGACGCCGTCACTGCCTGGAGGCGCTACCTTAGGCACCTGAGGTCGCAGAGGCCAATCTGGCCGTCCGAGGTCACGCGGACCCATGCGGCGTCACTTGGGGTCTGCGCGAGTCGTGCGGGCCAGGCGACGCCGTTTGAGGTTCGCGTGAACCTCAGGCGACGCCGCCTGAGATCCGCATGACCTCAAGCGGCCTCGCCTGAGGTCCGCGAGCGCCAGGCAACGCCGCCTAAGTTCCGCGTGACCCAGGCCACGCCGCTTGGGTCGTGGGTCGTGCCACCCCCAGGCCATGGTCACCGGGGATGCGCGACCCTCAGGCGGCAGTGGTGGCTACCGGAGAAGGCCAATGGGTGAGGAAGAAGAAGATGAAGAGTGAAGAAGATGGGTGAGGAAGAGAAGAAGACAAAGGGGGAGAGATGATGAACAGTGACGTATTGCATTTCCAAAATGCCCAATGTTCAAAGCACCCCCTCCCCAGCTTTTAGCTTTCAGCATTGAAAATGCCCACATTTGGCAAATGAGCATCCAAAAATACTTGCCAAACACAAAAATTTTCCCCAATGGGCTTTGGGGGCTCAAAGCCCAACCAAACGGGCCAGGGAGTCTTAAGACACTTCCTACCTGGGGGCTAAAACTTGCTAGGACTCTCTCGCTAATTATAAGGGGCGTTATTCTCTCTCTTTTTTTTTTTATAGGAGTTCATCTAGCATTCAGCACGAGCGAGATTACGTTTTCTTGGGAATCATCTATCTAATCTATTGTTGGAATCCTTTTAACGGAAAGATAAAATAATGGAGGAGTCCTAGTTCGAGCACTCGACAAAGGGGGAAGTCCATCGGCTTTTAATGGTGGACAAATTCCTTTTGTCAAGGGAAAATAGGGGCCCTTGATTGGATAGTCATGCCAAATCCATTAGATAATAATATATAAATAGACAGGAGATTTCCATCACAAACTTATTGTATGACGATCAATTCGGTCTCAAATCTTTCAATTGTGTTAATTTAATCATAAACATTTTGATAACTTGTTAATTTAGTTCAAACATTTTTAATAATTTGTCAATTTAGTTATTTTAGCAGATTTTGGCCAAAAATTGTAATCAACATCGGTCGTCCACGTTAATAATTTATATATATAAAGATTTCTGATTTTTTTCTTTTTATTTTCTTTTCTTTTTTCTCCTTTTTTTTTTTTTCCCTCTGCCAGCCATCGCCAAGCCCCATTGATCCATCGGCCTCAAGTGAGGGTCATCCTTGCCCAAGGTTGGCATGGGTGGCCTCGCCAGAGGTTGGCCAAGTAGCCATCAACGAGACCTAGCGATGGCTAATAGAGGGAAAAAGGGAAAAATGAAAAAATAAGAAAAATTACTAAAACAATCTACGTAAGTGATTTATGGTCAAAATCAGCTAGAAGGACTAAATTGGCAAAATCATCAAAATGTTTAGGATTAAATTAGCACAATTGAAAAGTTTAAGACTAAATTGACAAGTTGTGAAAATGTTTCGGATTAAACTAGCACAATTGAAAGGTTTATGACTTAATTGACTACTGTATAATAAGTTAAAGGATTTTTAGGACAATATTCTCTAAACAGACAGGTTAACCTCACCTTTGAATGAGCAAGCAGTCTGCATTTTTTACGAGGTGAGATTGAAGACATCTTATCATAGATTCATTTGTATCTCTCAAGCTTGGAATTGAGGTACACATGTGCCATAGAGTGAAATCTTAATTATGCACGAAGCCTAAGGTAAAGAAAAACTCTCAATTATATATATATATAAAATGCCTAAATCATGCATGAATATAAGTAAAAAAATTGTAACCTAAAAAACTCAAAAATATTTAATTAAATACAAAGTAAAATCATCTATAATACTAATTAATATATAAAAAACGAAAAAAATAAAACAAATTTGAATCATACCCAAAACTAAAAAGGCATTAAAAAAAGGCAACAATATATTCCATATCAAATCCCGATGATGTCTTGATTACAACCCACACCGAAATTTTAGATATAGAATTCTTTATCATAACTTCCCTTAACTAAATGGATGCAAAGGGAAAATCATAAATACAAAGAAATTCCTATGTTATGTCTTCTTTTAATCTGCACCCACGCGGAGGTCGACGAACTTCGAGATCTGGAGTCTTGGCCGCGAGCTCGCTGCTCGGCGTTTCCAAATCTGCTGCTCAGCAACCGGAACAAGAAAGTGGGTGGATGCGGAGGTCGGCCAAGACGTCTCCCGCTCGTTTCTTCTTCCCTCAAGACTGCTCAAATCCATTGTCAGTATGTAATAGGACATAAGAAATTGTTAAACAATGACTAGTTTTTTTTTTTTTTTTGGCTAAAAACATTGACTAGTACTCTACGAATCAATATGGCAAAAGAGCTCCTCGGCGGCCGAACATACGGACTGCGACTACTAACATCTTCTACTTGAGCTTTTAAATGAGATCCCATAAGTAAGCTGGAAAGAGCATTATCAACAACGGCAAAAAGAGGAGAAAAAAGGAGAGTCCTTGGTACAACAGCAACGTGAGGAAAGCTGCGGAGAGAAATGAGAAAACCCTGAGAAAGAAAAAGATGCGGGCACCACGAGCGGTACTAAAGACCGGCAGACGAGCAATAAGGGACGAAGAGCAATAAAGAAGAAGCGTGAAAATGATGAGAAAGATAGTGAATGGGTGGGTATCAAATAGAGAATACATTCTCCCCCGATATTTCAGGACAATGAAGTTAACTAGAACATGATGAATGTGACAATAGCGAATCCGGTTTTTGGGAATCCGATTCCCAACATTGATTGTCTCGTTTTTTGATTGATTTTTCTAATCGATTCCCGACACCCGAGCACCGTTCATCCACTTTTTCGGCAAGAAATTTGGTATTTTTGAATGCAGTTATAGATGACGGAGAAACAAAGGAAGAGAGACAAAGCTGCAGGAGCAAGGCGGATGTGCAAAAGACTGGTGAAGTGTATCAAATGATGGTCGGCCATGTGAGAATCATGGAAAATTATGTATTTTCCCTTATGCATTATGGATTATAAGTAATCCATTTTTAGTGCCGAATGATGGAGGGGGGTTTATAGATGCTTAGACCCCTGATGTTCAATCTCGTTGGTGGAGATCTAAACGTGGTCCATCATGGAGCTTTAGTTAGATAGTACTATAGGATTTTAATCAATCAACCCTTAGATAAAGTCTCTATATATTTTTTTCCTCTCGTATATATTGCTTAGTGTAATGGATAGTTGTATTATGTGAAAGCATTATTATTCTATTGGATGTCAAATATTATTTGCTTTCTTATTATTGTTGACTGCTGTGGTAGTTTAAAGAAATTTTTGTAACTTCATAGAATTTATTTTGCATAAGATAATTATATTAATAATAGTTTTAAGTTAGGATTTTTGGAGGATGATTGGAAACATAGTGACCTTTTGATTCTGAAACCTTACTTGAAATTGTTCATTGATATGATGGGTCTCGTGCAAAGTGGATGCATAAATGATAGACATTAATTATTCGTGCATATATGTCTCGATGTGTTCGGATCGATGGTTTCAAGAACTAAGAACGTAATTCTGATATGAACGGCAACAATTGTGAAATATTAGATATGAAGATTCAATATGTGTTGGAAAAGCAAGAAGCATTAGAAGCTCTTGACCATGTTATGGAAGATCTTGAGAATTTTTACCTTGAGCTAGTAGAGGACCGCCTAACGGCATTTGAGTCAAAAATAGACATTTGCAATGCTGGTTCTAGCTTAGAAAGGGCTTTGAGCTCTAAGCGCAAGCGTATTGATTCGTTCAATATGTGGAAATGCAAAGGATCAAGTCCTTATTGCAAGAAATCAAGAGTTAACCAACACAAGAGAGGAAAACGTCCTCAAGTGAAGAAAATGTCCAAGGTGAAGTGTTACAACTGTGACAAGAATGGTCACTATGCTCGCGACTGTCGTGAGCCAAAGAAAGTATACACCCCTTGTACTTTTCAGAACTTTGCTTTTGTGTCAAGTTCTGTGTTCTTAACTGAGTCTAATCCTTTGTGGACTGTGGATTCGGTGGAGCGACAGACCATGTAGCGAAGGATAGAGAATCCTTCGTGGAATTCCGACGATACCAACCGAAACTAAGTGGATCTATGTGGGAAATAACTCCAGAGCTGAAGTTAAAGGGATTGGCACTGTCAATTGAACATGCATGGTGGACGCACCTTGTTCCTACATGATGTTCTATATGCTCCAGAGATTCGTCGAAATTAAGTGTCTGTTTTGGTGTTGGTTAAGTTTGGTTTTTGTGTGAACTTCCATAATAGAGGTGTAGATTTGTATTTGGATACAAACTACTATGGTTGTGGTCATTTTCTGGATGGTTTTATTGTACTAAATGTTGACTGTGGTGATGTCAATATTTGTTATTCCCTTCTCACATCTCCTAATTCATATGATAATGATGTGAGTGTGTGGCATGCTAGACTTGGTCATATTGGCCAACAACGTACGAAAAGACTAGCCAAAGAGGGCTTGTTGGGCAACATTGAAAAAGTCGATTTGCCTATATGTGAGCATTGCCAAGTAGGGAAAACGACAAGGAAACCATTTGGAAAAGGTAAAAGAGCTGAATTTCCTCCGCATTTAATCCATTCCCGACGTCTCGTGTTTCAATGAATGTGAGAAGAAGGCATGGGGCTGTTTATTTCATCACTTTTATAGATGATTATACTTTCGATTCGGATATGTTTATTTGATTTCTCATAAATCTGAAGCATTGAGTTGTTTCAAAAGATTTATGAACTTGGTAGAAAATCAATTAGACAAGAAAATAAAAGCATTGAGATCCGGTCGAGGTTGAGAATATTTATCTGATGAGTTCAGAAAATTATGTGATGAAAAAGGAATAGAAAGACAGTTGTCTATTCCATATACTCCTCAACAAAATGGTGTTGCAGAGAAGAAACAACCCTACTGAAATGGTTAGATCCATGATGGCGCATGCTAACTTACCTATTACTTTTTGGAGTGATGCGTTGTTAACTGCTGCCTATATACTTAACCGGTGCCTTCCAAATCAGTTACTTCCACTCCATATGAGTTATGGACAGTAGAAAACCGGACTTAAGTTTTCTTAAGCCATGAGGTTGTGCTACCTATACTCATGAGTCCTCTCACAAATTTGGGAAATTGGGTCCCAGAGGAAATAAGAGTATTTTCATGAGATACTCCGAACACTCAAAAGGGTATGTGTTCATAGGTAAGCAGGAAAGTGGGAGTATAACTGAATTTGAATCACGGGATGTCACATTCTTAGAGGATGAATTTCCTAAGAAGAGCAAAATAAGGGAAAATTACTCCCTATTTGAAACCTTGGATCATGATAATGATATTAGTAGAGTTCGTCCAAGTGGGAGTAATATGAGAAGTGATGAATTGAATTCAACTCATTCTCAATTACAACCACATGATGAGACAACATAATCATTATCTAATCCAAGTGGGAGCATAATGGGAAATGATGTGCAAAGTGTACAATCTCCCATACGGCGAACAAGTTGTCAAAGTATTCCCCGTTGACGTTTTGACATTGAAAGGGAAACTTTTATGGTTGCTCCACAAGATGAGGATGAGCCAAGAAATATTAATGATGCTCTAAATTGCCCTTATAAGGAAAAATGGATTCATGCAATGGAAGAGGAAATTGAGTCAATGAAATCAAACCAAGTCCTGAACCGGTTGATCTTCCAAAAGGACGCAAAGCTATTAGGAACAAGTGGGTTCTCAAAATAAAGCGAAAGGTTGATGGCTCGATAGAAAGGCATAAGGCTCGCCTTGTGGCGAAGGGGTATAATCAACAGGAAAGAATTGATTATGAAGAAACATTTTCTCCTGTAATGAGATTTACCTCGATTCGCATTATTCTGGCAATAGTGGCTAGTATGGATCTTGAGTTACATCAAATGGATGTAAAGACTGCTTTCCTCATGGAGAATTAGAGGAAGAAATATATATGGAACAACCTGCTGGTTTCATAGTGAAAGGCCAAGAAGAAAAGGTATGTCGACTTTTGAGGTCGATATATGGTCTTAAGCAGTCGTCAAGACAATGGTATATGCGTTTTCATAATGCCATAATGGCATATGACTTTACAATGATAGATGAGGATCATTGTGTATATATCAAAAGATCCAAAGATCAATTTGTGATCATATCATTATATGTTGATGATATACTAATTGTCGGAAGTAATATGGAGTTTGTTAATATCGTGAAGAATTGGTTATCTTCCAACTTTGAGATGAAAGACATGGGTGATGTTGCATACATTCTTGGAGTTAAGATTTCAAGATTGTAAACCCATAGATACTCATATTACGAAAGGCGAGGGATTGAGCCACAGATTGTGTCCAAGGACTCCATAATAGAAGGAACAAATGAAACATGTTCCTTATGCTAGTGCTGTTGGAAGCTTTATGTACGCTGTGATGTGTACAAGACTTAACATATGTTTTGCAATTGGAATGGTGAGTAGATACCAATCTAATCCAGGTCAAGCACATTGGAAAGCCGTTAAAAGAATACTAAGGTATCTAAAGGAAACTGCTGATTATACGAGTTATCAAGGAAATGATCTCATGAGTTGAAGGCTATTCGGGATGCTGATTGGAGAGGAGATTTAGATGAAAGGAAATTTATCTCGGATTTGTTTTCTTACCGAATAATGGCACCATATGTTGGAGCAGTAAGAAACAAACGTGTATAGCCTTGTCCACAATAGAAGTTGAGTTCGTGGCATTATCGCAGCAAAAGATAAGAAGATGTTTGGCTTAAGAGATTTTTTGGATCATTTAGGTGTTATTGGAAGTGCTGCAGATTCATTGTTGGTTAACTGTGATAGCCAAGCAGCAAAAGTGTACACCAAAGATCCAAAATATCATGGCAAGACCAAACATATAGATACCAAGTATAATCTTGTCAAGGATATGATTGCACGAAAAGATGTGAACTTAGAGTACATACTACGCATAGAATGGTAGCAGATCCTATGACAAAGCCAATACCTAGAGATGTGTTTTGTGGCCATATGAAATCTCTAGGATTGCGTAGAGTCTGATGTACTGGATTGTAATTTCCCTGAAGTGTTCACATTTGATGAATTTGTGTTTTTTTCATCATTAATGCCTATGAATCTTTGTTTGATCTTTATGCATCTTAATGCTCAGTGCATTACTTTAAGTTGAGAAAGTATGTCGGATAGATATAAGATTAGCCTACTCACACGGGTAATCGCCTCTATTTACTGTGTGATAAATAGAGATGAGACTGTTTTTAAGCTTATTATCTAGGTGATAATCGAGAGCTCAAGCTTAAAATACGTATGTCGCCTTAACTGATTGTTAAGATGATGACATAATACTTACTATGTCCGAAAGTAAAATAACCCACATATTTTACTTTATCTGTCTATGATGCCAGATGTGAGTTCTGATGAATTTTGTGAATGAGTAGATACGTGAACTCAAGTTAGACATTGGATATGTCTGAACTATCATCGGTACGGTATTGAAGGTGTAGACATACGCTCCATGGGAAAGGAGTTAATACCGTAATACGTATTTCATACTACGTATGCATGAGACGACCAATAAGAGTGGCAAAAGTTTGATCTCAACTTTTATGTCGTGTGAGACTCTTGAGGAAAAGAGTTCCTCAATTTTTAGTCCACTCATGACTCTTACTTATTCTCAAGATTTCTATTTAGTGTTTGCTATCTTAGGATGTTGCCAATAGTCATGAGTTGATTCGATCTAATGGGACATTTCTAGAAAAGCAAGTTGAACTGAAATTGAGAGTTTGAAGGAAAGAGGAAGATCGATTTTGGAGAATCACATTGTAGTTTTGTATTCACTTTGTTAACTAATTATGACTGTCTTTGGGATAATCATAATTGTGAATACAATATATATATATATATATATATATATATATATATATATATATATATATATATATCATTGTTTAAAAGAGATCAAGAGAGATATATCCGTGGTGATCGGTGATGTCCCTATGACGTCATAGACCGAAAATTCCCAACAAATCTCGTTGTTCTCTATTGTTCCTATGACAGACGAAAAAGTTCTCTGTGAGAACTTCGTCTAATATTAGACGAAAAGTTCTCTATTGTTCCTATGACGTCATAGGGACACCCTCTCTATAGAGACTTTGTCTTCTTCAAATAACTTCAAAGAGCGCTACCCATCTAGAAACCAGAAAAGAAGATATTGCATTTCCCAACAACTTGGAAATTAGATATACCCCCAATGGTGTTTACAAATGTTTGTGTTTGGTCATGACAAAGGCCTGTCATACTAAATGAAATGCATGAGGCCAAAACTATTTCGACAGTCGACATGGATTATTAGGGTTGAATGCTGGAATTTCATGTAAAGGAGAATGTAACGCTCTATATATTGATCTATCGCCAAAAGTTAGGACTATTTATGTAATTATTCAGGGAAAAAAAAAGAAGGCAAAACATCAAATAAGAGAAAAAGGGACTTTCTGTTTTTTTCTATTGAGAGAGAGAAAAGGTACTCCATCATTGTTTTCACAAGCGCTTGGGCTTAACTCATGCAAAGTTTTTGTGATTTGTACCGGTTATTTCATCATCGGCTCACAATACTGTGACATTTCATAATGTACTAGATTTATCATTGAATCTCATATTCAAATATAGTTCACTAATTCTTCAAATTCAATTGAAGTGGATAAGCATTTTGCGAATGTTTAGTTAGCAAAATGAAGTCATAACATTAAAAAGTTGCACAATATCGGACAGGCATCTTCTAATGTGTTTAATAATACATAACATTTGCACTCATAGCTCTTTTTTTTTTTCAAACGTTCGCAAATGTTACGACACTTTCAATGATAGAACAAAGCAAGAATGATTAATTTTATGAGGCTTTACATTTCGAAGGACGCTCCTTCATGGACCCTAAAAGGCTCGTGTTACATATTGCTCCTGATATAAAGAAGATGATAACTCTATGAAAATAGAGTTATTTTACCTATTTTAGGCAACAATTAATGTAATATCTATGAGAAAATATTTGGATTTCCTTCTAATTATTCGAATTTTCCTTGTTTATGTAGAATGATAAGATATGGAGAAGATAAGGAAAAGAATGGTAAAAATCAGGAATTCAAATAAAAAAGTAATGGAAAATGGATATCAAATTAGGGAATCCTTAATTTTATTCCTTAATGTTATTTGCAAGTATTGGGAGATGGATATCAAATTAAAATCATTTATTTTGTTCGCAAAAAAAAAAAAAAAAGGTTTTTGTTAGATCATTTTTCATTCTTCTTAGACTTTTTCAAGTATTTTGAAGATGAGATAAAAGTGGTGACATAATTCTTATTCTTTGATTCAAAATGCAGAGTTTGATTTATATTTTTATTTCTTCTTCTACTATGTTCTAATTTTCTTTTGTTAGGGCTACGATATAGTTTAACCATGATGATGTGAATTTCATGATTTTTATGTTTTGCAATTGATTTCATTCATGTGAGTTATATATTATTGTGCATAATACTTTCTCAAAGTGATAATATGTAATTGTTCATTATAATATATAACCATGAATTAAACGTGAATAGAGATATACCGCGTTATTTGTATAGTTTTCGGTGATAAGGTGATCCAAAAGACTCATTGTAAGCCGAGAATATTCATAATTTTTAATGCACTCATGTTTATTTTAATTCACATAGAGATATAGTGGATTAATAAGCTGAGTAGGTTTACTATACCTAGAGATAGGATAGTAAATAGATTATGAAATTCCGCTATCACATGTTTGATATCATCCTTGTATCCACAACAACCTGAAATTCATATCTAGTGATTATGGTGAAATCGGATGCTCTAACATATTTATCCGATTGATTTAATGCATTTAGTCTCCAAATTTTTTTTTAATTTATTTTAAATTATATTTTGATCTGTTAGATAAATTTTAGAATTACTTTATTTAGTATTTAATTAGTTTATTAATCACCGATTTCCGTGGGACGATACTCTTTCTTATCATTGTATTACTTGTTCGTTCACCTGCATTTAGAATTTTACGAATAGATGACAATTCGTATTATTTATTCTTATCTCGCTTTGTGGGCCGTTGATAGGAAGATATGTTTATAATTTCAATAACAAATACGTGTTTTTTTAATCTTAAAATACGTGTGTTCGATTCGGTCTTTTTAGTTACTGCTGCAATTATAAAATGGAGTGGCGGTTTGACCTTGAAAGTAAAAATCTCACTGGTCCAGCACCCCTTGCAGAAATATTTTCATATCAGCTTCCACGAGGCTGCATCTTATAGATTGAAGGTGTCGTGATCTTTATAACATTTTAAAAATTATTTTATTAAAATAAAAATATCAATAACATGTAGATTTGTTTTCTAATCTAGATAGTGGTAGGAAAAAAAAAATAATAACCACAGCGACAACAATAATAATATCATCATCATCATATTGTAAATATGATGTAAGTGGTACAGACATAAACACCGATAACATTAAGGGTCAACGTTTTCAGATGGAGAGAGGATGGGAAGAGAGAGAGAGAAAAATTATTTCATGAATTCAGGGTGCTCTGTGAAAAAAAACTAGCGTTTATACCGCGGCCAATTTGGGGCTTTAATTATAATTTTTTGTTATATTCATTTAATTTAATATAAATTAATAGGAAACAAATTTATCACAAATGTACCAGTTTATGATTTTTTATGATAAAAAATATTAGTTTATAGTGAATTTGTCACTGTATAAGTTTAGAATTTTTGATAATAAAAAAATTAATTTGGAGTAGATTTATTACATGTGTATTAATTAAAATTTTTCTTGATATTAATCAATAAGACTACTTTTCCATAAGCAAAAAATTGCATGCTTAATAGAGTTGCAAAGGCTTGTGAGCTTATAGATGAAGAACAACAGCCGCGTTGGGTTTTTGATTTTTAAGGATGGCAATGTCTTAGACAAAAGTGCCCCTATTTTGGTTTGCTGGAAAAATTACTTATTGTCCACTATCGAGTTCAAGCTCTTATTTGAAATTGATTTAAACATTTCGTGCTCTTATTTAAAACAAAATCTACTCTAAGCTCTCTTTTAAGAAAATTGATTTAATTCATATCATTATTTGAAATTTTCTCAAATTTATATATGATAGGGCATTTAAAATAACAGGATGAGGTTCACCTTTGTCATCGTAGGCTTTTTAAAGCTTTGAAAATAGTCGTAAAGATTTAAAGCTGATACATACTCGAAAAAGGAAACCCTATTAGCATGAACCTTTTCAACCGTCAAGCCAGAATCCAAAAACTAATGCCATTTTCTGAAAGAAAGATATCGTTCCGTTTACATTCAACGCTACAACTCCAATCAACTGGCACTTCCAACGGTCGCCGCCCTTTGCCTATCGCCTATCGCCTCTCGCATTACCGCCGACTACTCGGGGCTAGCTGTGTTGCCATGACAACACCAGACGAACACCGCTCTTCATGTATATTGTGTGGTTACCAAGATTTACATCTGTTCTGGTCGGGTAGGTGTTCACACTTCTTGAGACTGTAAACCAAGAGCTGCTACTTAATGAGACTAAGCTTTCGGAATTTACGTGGATTTTGTTTTAATAACCACTCCCTAACTGAACCATCGCATCATATTTTCGGTTGTCGTGCCACTTATACATTGCTCCACGCATAATGCAGTCAAGCAGTTTCTCTAACTGCACAATGCAACTAGCAACGCCAATCCGAATAATCTCACCTCGAATTTCTCTGCATGTCTTTATGGTCAATGCAGATTATAGCTAAAACAGAAGCAGAGTGCCCATACTTCGTTTGTCCCGGAAATGTAGCAAAAGAAGTCCACAAAAATAACCATGGAGGTGTAGTTGCAATACTTTGTGTCGAAACATCAAACCAAACAGTTTTTCCAGGTAAGTGATGGAACATGTTTCAATATTAACAGGTGCAAATCAATAAGAGACCCGGTGCACAAGTGTCAACCAGCTACATGTATGCATTGCACCTCCGGTGTTATTATTCTCCCTATGAAGCAGCAGCATCCGTCCCAAGCAAATCATGCTTTTGGACGTACTCAAGCAAATGGGTTTATGCCCCAAATCTTGGCAGGTTGACTAGTCCGTTGTCCCCGGTCGATACTCTTGATCAGGGCCACGTCCTCGTCTGCCAGCTTGAAATCAAAGACCTGAAAGTTCTCTTCCAACCTCTTAACCTTTGAGCTCTTTGGGATGACAACGGTATTGCGCTGGATAGCCCACCTCAGAACTACCTGTGCCACCGTCCTCTTGTACTTCTCAGCCAGACCCTTGAATCAATAGAGAATAGAGGGGAACTGAGAAATATAGCGAAGCAGCAGAAACAAAAAGGAAGAAAGAAAAGATCACCATGAATGATATAGACGAGCACTACCTTGAGAACTGGATCTTCCAGGCATGAAACGGAACCAAACCATTCTGTATTTGCAACTGGGCCCCCAAGGGGAGTGTGTGCAGTCACACAGATACCATGTTTCTGACAGAACTTAACAAGGGAATCACGTTGGAAATATGGATGGGTTTCAATCTGACTAACAGCGGGCTTCACTTTGGAGTAGGCCAGGCAATCTCTGGTTAGGAAGATATCGTAATTGCTGCACACAGTTTCCATACAACAGTCAGAGCAATCAGAAGGTCTGTAAAATGGACAAGGCATTCAAAATATCTATTTTGAGAAAAGGATTTTAACACATTCCCAGCCTCTGTCGGTACTTATTACTTCTCATAGATACTACTACTGAAGAAAAAGAATCTCAATTTCCAAGGAGGATGAACATAATGGAAAACCTAGATTTCTGAGGCAATAAGACTGCTCCCTGCTCCCATGGGCATCGCATACAGCATCGTTTGAAGAGTCTTATTATTGTCACATCTTCCCAGAGAAAAAAAATTAAAATAAAAAGTTCAATCCTTTCGCCAAAGATACTCCTTCCATAAAAGATATATCAATTGCTATGGAAACGTTATGCTCCCAACATCTGGTCCAAAAATGACATAATCCACAGGGTGCGCATCACCAAAAATGCTCTTGAAAGTAGTAAACTCTTGCCATGGACTTCAAACTATGAAGGAACACTATCTCTGTCAGATACTTCATTTAACTAATGCCAGAAGTCACCTCTCAAGTACCTTAGAGAAGTAAAGAAAATTTCACAATGACTATAGGAAGTCCTTGAATTACAATCTCCTTTACTGTCACATTGGAGCTTCCCCTTCCAAGTAAAAATGCTAAATATTTCATGCGAGGTGCCTTAGAAAATGTTAAACCATCCAAAAAGTTCTCAAACCTGATCCCAATGCTTCGAACTAAACCCATTGAGACAAGTTCTTCCATGGCACGCCATGTAGTTTCCAAAGTTATAGTTGTGTCAATTTCCAGCACCCCCTCATCGTCCAGAGCACTAGCAGTTGTGCCAACTCCTGCATGTATACACGTTACAACAAGATGTTTAGCATTCAAAACAAAATGTCTCTGATAGAGTCTTAGACTCTAATAAAGGGTAAAGGTACTAATATGAGCAGAGTACAGATAAAGTGCTAATGCTTTGTGAACAAATGGCGAGTGGAGAATATGGAAAATGATCTTTGGCAATCAAATTCACATCTAAATTTCCAGCAGTTGACTTTTCAACCATTCTTAACAAGAGCAGTACATCATGAGCATAAAGAAAGTATCACACCTATATCAAAAGACTCAGCCCAGTGTACACACTTAGTTAATATCAACTTGTGGGGATAATCGATTTTATTCTCATTACCAATTTACCACCTTTTGACTTTCAGCGGAAAAACACCTTTTCACCAAGATGTAATGCTCAGCAGCTCATTGAGTAGCTCATAAAGTTTGGAATTCGATCACAGTTTGCAAGTAGAATCAGATGCTAATGGTAGGGGAATCACCGGTGTGTTTAGTTGCTACAGGGAAGTGAACCAGGTAGAGATCCAAATAATCAAGCTGCAACTTCTTCAGGCTATCCTTACAGGCCTCTATGACATGTCCGTGATCAGAATTCCAAAGCTGCACGGGGAAGGAACATCGGGCAAAATTAGACAGTTCATACTTAGTGTGGCATAGATTCAAAGTCGCGGGATGATCACTAAACCCGCCTTGGTGGTGATGAAAAGTTCCTCCCTCTTGACAAGCCCCGTCCGCAATGCTTCAGCAAGCGCCTCGCCAAGTTCCGCTTCATTCTGGTAATCGGCTGCACAGACACGAACTGGTTACATACTATAGAATAACGATCTCAGAGGACGTAGCTCGCAATGCATCACAAGAAAAAAATGTACCAAAGCGTTATTATAATACGGGCGGCTTACTATGAACAAATCACGCGAATGAACGATAATGGTTTCGAAATTCAACACAGTCGATAAAAAAAAAAACTCCTCGCATACGCAGCGAATGCCACGGCATGCGAGACTACATAAGCACGGGCAGAGATTCATCATCCTCGCGACTCATCCGACGCAAGCATTTAGGACCACGACAAAACCGTGTAATTTCTTGTTCCGAATCATTCTCAAATTCAATCGATAGACAACTCCGCTGATCCCCTCGCTGCCCAGTATCTTCTCAGCGGAACTCGCCCGAACGGTGACCAAAAAAAAAAAAAAAACAACACGAAATGCGCCGAAACCGTTCCTCTCGAACCGCCGACGATGGTCCAGAACACCGACCAGCACCGGACAACGAACTAAAAACCAAAAAGACACGGCCGCACTGAATCGACCAAACCCTAGAAAAGACGAGGATCCGGAGATAGCTAAAAGAAGAGAAGGCTGCGGGGGGGTACCGGCGCAATCGAAGTGGCGGTAGCCGATCTTGATGGAGCCCAGGATGACGTCCCGTATCTCGTCCTTCTCCATACCACACACGCCGAGACCGATCGCCGGCATTTTGAATCCGCTGTTGAGGGTGATCGACATCTTCGGAAGCGATCGCGCTCCTTCTGGTCTGCGGGATCAGCTTGGAGGAGTGTGGAAGAAAATCTCAAAAAAAAGGAGCCGGTTGCGATCCCTGTTCCATCACGTCCTTCTCCATACCATTTTAAATAGCAATGGAACAACTAAGGGCAATTTGGTTTTTTAATGAAAATTGGGTAGATTTAGTTATATAGAGGGCAAAAATAGAGCCATGTCTAAATATCTTTTTCTTCCTTCTTATTATTATAAGAGTACTTGAGATACTATGGAATAACAATCTATTGTAAATCATAAATTTCTAAAAAAATGGATTCTATAACAATTTATAATTATTTGTGATCTGATTTTTTGTTATCTAAAATAAACTATTCTTCTCATAAATGACTATAACGTAATCATTCTCTTATTTTTACCTATTTTTGACAAAACTAATTTTATGGAAGTAAATCTAAAGATAAAGAGAAAGCATAATGCATTTAATATACATAAAATATCCATAATAAACAATAATAAAATGTGTGATATTCTTACTTATGGCAACCATAAGGAAAGTAAATAAATTGAGGACTACCACTTTAAATTGCAATGGAATAATTAAATGCAATTTTCTCTTTTTAACAAAAACAGGATGGATTTATATATATAAGGGGTGCAAATGATTTCATTGGTGGAGTTCGAGCTAATTAAAGCGAGCACGGGTAATACAAACATGATGACGAGAGTTAGTATTGCCAAATTGCCAATTGAGTCGAGTATGAAAGCCAAAGGAGGGAACTCAGCTCTTAATCCTATCATAGTATTCAGATGATTAGGAACTTGAAGTAATGAGTGCGAGTTCGATCGAGCTTTGGGTGTGGCCATTTTCCTCTATCGGAGGACGAAGATCATAGAAATTAGAGGTGGGTTACGAGAATATCATTTTTTTTAAGTGATGCTCGGCGATGACAAAATCCTTCGATGGCATATTCACCTGCGATTGGCTCTGGTTTAAGCGAGATAAAGAAGTTTCGATTGAATGCAGCAAAATAGGGATTGATCAAAAGCTGATATCACGATGCAGAAGACTCTTTATTTCGAGACTTTTATATGCACACACAAGACTCCTTTCCACGACTTTCGTCTCTCTTTTGCGGCGTGGGTTCTGAAAGCTCCTTTATCTCCGACTTATTACGTTATCATTGCCCGTACCACACCCCATCCTTTTAGGGGGAAGGCATCGCGGGCTTCCCTAACCCCACCCGAACCCTGTAAGGGGTTTGTGGCCGAGATGGATATAGGCAGTCCCCTACATTTATATCCGTAATGGGGCCACCAGAGGGAGCAGTTTAAGGTCCTACTCAGGACCCAAGTACCTCTACTTATAACTTTGTGCTTTCACTTGCTGAATTCCCTTCGTCTTGCAACACGGGCTCGCCGTCGAAGGGTTCTGCTACTAGTACGCCCCACTAGGAGTATAAATGGTTCGGTTCGGTTCAATTTAAAAATTTTCCTTTTTTTTATTTTTTTTAAACCGTTTTTTTTTTTTTTTCTTTTCTTCTTCTTCTTCATTGGCCAGTCGTTGACCACGGTGGTGGCTGGTGACCAACCAAAGGCGAGGTTGGAAACCGTCCAATGAAGAAGAAGAAGAAGAAAAAAAGAATAAAAAAAAAACGATTTAAAAAAAAAAAAAAAAGGAAAATTTTAAAATTTTACCGGTTTGGTTTGGTTAATCGAACCGATAACAACTAAACCAGTTAAAAAAAGTTTCTGTTTTTAATAAGAACTTAACCGAATAAGATCCGAATAGAAAAAACCGAATTTTTCGGTTCGATTTGGTTTTTGACACCTTGTTGGAAGATACGTGAGATCTTTTGGATATTATTTAGTTCAATCAAGATCAATTAATATCAAATCTGATTTGTAGATTATATGGTTGCCTTTTTCTTGTACATGTTTTGTACTATAATATCAATCTTGTAAATTGAGAAAAATATACATGATATACACAAAACTTCCCCACGTTCTTCTCTGTGCTCCCTCCTTGCCTTCGTCTTCTTTCACACCCCTACACCCCACCACCTACTCTAGTGGATTAAACGTTTAAGGAAAGGGAGGAGGGAGCCTCATTATGCTTGGGTACACAAAGTTCCACTTATTATCTAAATATAACTTACACCAATAGTTCCGCTTGGTCCATCGGCTTTTAATGGTGGACAAATTCCTTTTGTCAAGGGAAAATAGGGGCCCTCGGTTGGATGGTCATGCCAAATCCACTGGATAAAAATATAAAAATAGATAGGAGAATTCAATCCCAAATTTATTGTATGGGGACCAATTTGGTCTCAAACTTTTTAATTGTGTTAATTTAATTATAAACCTTTTGACAATTTATTAATTTTGACAACTTATTAATTTAATTCTAAAATTTTTGATAATTTGCTAATTTAGTCATTTCAGCCAATTTGGCCAAAAACTGCAATAAGCATCGGCCATCCACGTGGATAACTTTTATATATATTTTAAAGATTTCTTTTTTGTTTTTCTTTTACTCTCTCTCTCTCTCGCCATAGCCAAGTCCCATTGAACCATCGGCCTTAAGTGAGGGCCATCCTTGCCCGAGGCTGGGTAGGGGTGGCCTTGCCTGAGGTTGGCAAAGCAGCCATCAACAAGACCTAGCGATGGCCAATAGCAAGAAAAAGGGAAATAGAAAAAAGAGAAAGAAGAAAATAAAAGAAAATAAATAAATAAGAAAAATTATAAAAATAATTCACGTCACTGATTTATGGTCAAAATTGGCTAGAGGGACTAAATTGGCAAGATCATCAAAATGTTTAGAACTAATTTGACACAATTAGAAAGTTTAAGACTAAATTGGCAAATTATGAAATTATTTAGAATTAAAATGGTACAATTAAAAGGTTTAAAATTGAATTGACCACCATACAATAAGTTAAGGATTTTTTGGACAATATTCTCTAAACAGACAGGTTAACTCACCTTTGAATGGGCAAGTAGTCTGCATTTTTGACAAGGTGAGACTGAAGACATCTTATCATAGATTCATTTGTATCTCTCAAGCTTGGAATCATGTTAGGAGCAATTAAATTTCTGCCGAATGAACTGAAATTTCTTCGTTGGAATCCATAAAGATGAGTAGATTATGAATTAGCAAGTGTTAGCTCAGGATTATTTTCAATTAAGATCACACTTCCAGAATTTCCACAAGGTTGGTTCGGCTTTTGAAATTGTCTTAGTCATCCATCCATGACACATTCTTATGGAAAACCTGATGTAAAACTCTTTAGGGGAACGTTTATGTGAAACTCGGTTTATTTACCACAAGACTTGCTGCTCCTGTTTAAAGTTCACTTTTTGCCCATGGGTTTTCAAAATAAGAGAACGGTATAAAAAATACCACAAAGTTGGATAACCGAGAAGGAAATCTACTCGATTAGGAATATGTATCAAAAAAGTCTTAAACATGTTGTATTCATGTCAATTCAATTATAAACTTTCAATTAGATCAATTTAGTCAAATAAATTTTGCATTTGTATCAATTGAGTCAATCCGGCCATTTTTGGCTCGAAATTGTTAACGTGGACAATTTTTTATACATTTTTCTGAATTTTTTTATTATTTCTTTTCTTTTCTTTTCCCAACTGTGGGCCACTAAGGTCACTGGCCATTGGCAAGGTCGTTGGCCTTCACTGAACAGAGTTCTAAAAAAAAAAATAGAGAAAGAATAGAAATAAAAAGAACAAAAAAATTCAAAAAATTATGGAAATATTACTAAAAAATGTCTTCATCGGCGTCGACTTTGTCACGTAAGATGGTTAGCATTCACTTTAGCAATTTTTAACCAAAATTGATCGGATGAACTCAATTAGCACAAATGCAAAAGATTTAGGATTAAATTATTTCAATTGAAAGGTTTAGAATATGTTCAAGACTTTTTTTTTGTACTTTCCCTACTAGAGTAAGATTGCTTAAGCATATATATGGCTAAGAAGGCAGTAATATACCCAACCCACATTTCTTTGCCCGATAAAGATTCCATAGTCCGGATACAAAGAAAATTTTGAAGAACCTAGTACAATGATTTATAGGAATACGATACCCCTAGACTAAAATGCTCACTTGTTGTTATAGGTATATAGAGATTGTCTTCTTCAAATAACTACAAAGAGCGCTACCCATCTAAAAACCAGAAAAGAAGATATTGCATTTCCCAGCAACTTGGAAATTAGATATACCCCCAATGGTGTTTACAAATGTTTGTGTTTGGTCAATACAAAGGCCGGTCATACTAAATGAAATGCATGAGGCCAAAACTATTTCGACAGTCGACATGGACTATTAGAGCTGAATGCCAGAATTTCGTATAAAGGAGAACGTAACGTTCTATATATTGATCTATCGCCAAAAGTTCGGACTATTTATGTAATTATTCGGAAAAAAAAAAGGAAAAACATCAGATAAGAGAAAAAGGGACTTTCTTTTTTTCTATTGAGAGAGAGAGAAAAGGTACTCCAGTCATAGTTTTCATAAGCGCTTGGGCATAACTCATGCAAAGTTCTTGTGATTTGTACCGTTTATTTCATCATCAGCTCTCAGTACTGTGACATTTCATAATGTACCGGATTTACAATTGAATCTCACATTCAAACTTAGTTCGCTAATTCTTCAAATTCAATTGAAGTGGATAAGCATTTCGCGAATATTCAGGTAGCAAAATGAAGTCATAACTTTAATAAGTTCCACAATATCGAGCAGGCATCTTTTAATGTGTTTAATAATACATAACATTTGCACTCATAGTTCTTCTTTTTTTCAAGCATTCGCAAATGTTACGACACTTTCAATGATAGAACAAAGAAAGAATGATTAATTTTACGAGGCTTTACATTTCGAAGGACGCTCCTTCATGGACCCTAAAAGGCTCGTGTTACATATTGCTCCTGATATAAAGATGACAATTCGTATTATTCATTCTTATCTCGCTCCGTGGGTTGTTGATAGGAAGATATGTTTATAATTTCAATAACAAATACGTGTTTTTTTAATCTTAAAATACGTGTGTTCGATTCGGTCTTTTTTAGTTACTGCGGCAGTTATAAAATGGGGTGGTGGTTTGACTTTGAAAGTAAAAATCTCACTGCTCCAGCACCCCTTGCAGCTAAAATATTTTCATATCAGCTTCCACGAGGCTGCATCTTATAGATTGAAGGTGTCACGACTTTTATAACATTTTTAAAATTATTTTATTAAAATAAAAATATCCATAACATGTAGATTTGTTTTCTAATCTAGATAGTGGTAGAAAAAAAAATATAACAATAGCCACAGCGACAACAATAATAATAATCATCATCATATCGTGAATATGATGCAAGTGGTACAGACATAAACACCGATAACATTAAGGGTCAATGTTTTCAGGATTGGTCCATATTTCACTTGAAAACTATAACCTATCCTGCCGGAATCAATTTCCTAGTTTTGGGAATATGTAACCTATTATACATATTCTAAAACTTGGAACCCCTCATGTTAATTAGTTTTAGGGTCAATTCTAGGGCCTATCTGGAAATCGGCTTATTTTTATTTTTATTTTTGTTTCATTTATTTCCTTTTTTATTTTATTTTTTAGTTAAGCACAATGAAAGTGAACACAATAACAAAAATCTCTATATGTTAATAATAACAATCCATAAAAGATGAACACGTAAAATAAAATAAGCAATAAGAAGTTCAAAACACGTGACCACAATTCATTGGTTCTCATTCTCAATCGCTTCTTCGGCTCCCAATTCTTGATTTGGTTCTTCTTGAGGAATAGGAACCAAAGTTTCAGTTCCACTTTTTTTGGAACTAGGAACCAAAATGTTAATCGTGAGAACCCAAAATCAAACTCGTGTCTATGGTCGATTCCATCCAATTCTTGAAAAAAAGAAAAAGAAAAAGAAATACGTGTGGTCAAACACACGTGCTTTGGCCCAATATAGTACAAAAACAATCATACCAAATTGTCTTTAACATGGAATATTAAAGGGTTGATGTCACGAAAAATTTCAAATTAGTATACCTATGATAAAATTACTTCAAACTAATTTTTCGACCATAATTTTTTTTTAAACCGGTACATTTATGGAAAATTTACCTATCATTAGTTTTCGTTAAATTGGATTAATATTACAAAAAATCACAAACTGATAACAAATGATAAAAATGGCCGGAAAGGGATTTTTCTATGGAAAAAAATGAAATATTCTCAGTCGACTCTTCGTTCTCTTGTTTTGTCTAGCCTTCAGGCTGCTGTGATCTCCAAAATGATGGGTCGTACAGAACTAAAGCTTTTGGAAGCCATGTTTCGAAGTAGATTTCCAACTGTGGGGGTTTTTCAGGCAAAAAATGATTGGAAAGGGAATTTTCTATGGAAAAAAAGGTAATATTCTCAGTCGACTCTTCGTTTTCGTGTTTTGTCTGGCCTTCAGGCTGATGTAATCTCCAAAATGATGGGTCGTACGGACCTAAACACCAGTCAACTGTCTTAGTAATTCGATGGTAAAATTTAATAGGGTAAATTTATCATAAAATCTAGCTATTTGGAATTAGTTTAGAGTAATTTTATTATAAGTGTACTAGTTTAGATTTTTTTTTTATAGAAAATTAAAATGTCCGCTTTCACAATCGAACCGAATTGCACGGTTTAGTTCAGTTTTCCGTCCGGATCTGACAAAAGGGAACCCAATCGAATCGTCAAGCCCATTGGGCTTTTGCCAAAATTGGAAAAAAAAATAGAGAGAAAAAAAAATCTCAATGATCGCTCGAAATCGGATCGAGCACGACCCTGCCAAATCCGAAGTTGCTGGGCAATTTCCCTTCCACGACCTTCTTCTGCGGCTCAGAGAAAAAGAGAGAACGAAAAGCGAAACTCCACCGAGAGAGAGAGAGAGAGAGAGAGAAAGAAGAAGAAGGAGAACGACGTGTCGTCACCAGATCCAGCGAACGACGTCGGAGAACGAAGGAAGGGACCGAGGGGAGGGATGTCGTCTACGTCTACGTTCAGCGGCGATGAGACCGCGCCGTTCTTCGGCTTCCTCGGCGCGGCGGCCGCGCTCGTTTTCTCCTGTGAGATCCTCGTCCCCTCCCCCACAGGATTCTGGTTCTTCTTCGCTTTCGATTATTATGTTTTGCGATTTTGATATCCGATTCGATCGTTTCCACTGAGATCCGAATCGCATTGCTGTCGAAAGATCGGCGTTCGGTCGCTTGTTTCGTGTCTGCCTGTTTATGTCATGTCCTTGGCTTACCAACGAACGAGAAAACTGATGAACAGAACGGTCGGGTCCTATGTTTGAGATTGTTCGACCCACTCCTTCTAGGTGCTTAGCATTTTGGAATTAGCAGAGGGTAGCTGACGATTCTCGTTTATCTCCGTGTTTCTGATCGGCTCGTTGATACGAACTTGAATGTTTTGGGTTCATTTAGAGAATCAGATACGAGAAATTCCAATTTAGTTCTCTGTGCCCGGGTGTCTGGAAATTCCCTTTGGCTCTTTGGCACCAAGTTGCACACGCAAGCGAAGCTGTAGCTTGCTATTATATGCGGACTAGAGATGATTGTGATTGCCAATCTTGGGTCGTTCGTATGTGTTTATAATATGGGTCTAACTTTGATTTCGCTGAGTAATCGAACTAGTAGAGATGATTGTGATTGCCAATCTTGGGTCGTTCGTGTGTGTTAATGATTTGGGTCTGTCTTCGATTTTGCTGAGTGATCGAACTTGCCATTATATGTGGAGTAGAGATGATTGTGATTGCCAATCTTGGGTCGTTCGTGTGTGTTTATGATTTGGGTCTGCCTTTGATTTTGCTGAGCAGGCATGGGAGCTGCATATGGGACAGCCAAGAGCGGGGTGGGCGTAGCATCTATGGGTGTGATGAGACCTGAGCTAGTTATGAAGTCCATAGTACCAGTGGTTATGGCAGGAGTGCTGGGTATTTATGGGCTGATTATCGCTGTCATCATTAGTACTGGGATTAATCCCAAGGCGAAATCTTACTACCTCTTTGATGGGTATGCACATCTTTCATCTGGCCTGGCTTGTGGTCTTGCTGGGCTATCAGCTGGGATGGCAATTGGAATTGTTGGAGATGCGGGTGTCAGGTATGCAACACCTGTTTCTCCTACATTTTTCACATTGAGAATTTTTGCAATATATGCCAGCATGATTGTTTTCACAGAAATCACTGCATAAAACAAACATAAAAAGAAAATAGCACACCTTGTATCGCCTCTTTTCTTTTTTTCTTTTTAAAGAAGTATTATCTCAGATGAAGGTTATTTAATCTAGGGTTTGATTATTTAATTGGCGCACAAAGAATATTTATCCCTCAATGAGTGTTTTGTGCATGGCTTCCTTATCATTAGAATGACATTAATTTCTGACTTTCATGTTCGATGATCTGGCATGTTCTATGCATTTCTCAAGCTCTTCTTGCATTTGAGTGAAAGTGCCTACTGCCTATGGTGGTGGAACCTCTTTGTGAGGCACTGTGTCAAATGAAGTCAAATGAGTATCTTTTTTTTGTTTGAGTCAGGAGAGACTCAAATTGTGAGTCCACACTTTCATAGAAACATAATTGTAACGCCTCAGCATACTCATTAGTTGGACAGGATTGGAATGTTAGTGACAATGCTTTGCATGGATTTGTCAAAAATATTTATAGAGATGAGAATTTAAAAAGACGATGACCAAGGCTGACTCCTTTGTTGAGTTGCTTCGCAGTCTCATATGTTAACTAGTATAATGTTAGTTGCCTGGAGCAGCGCACGGATATTGCATGTAATACATTTTAATTGCAAACAACGACAGTATGTTACTATCAGCAGCGGCATTTATGCAATTGTGTGCATTACTTACAGCACAAGAAGTCTATGACACATGAGCGATGGTGTAAGTAGGAAACAATTGTTTTCCAGTAAACTTCTTATAATTATACTGAATGTATTGTTGGAGCATGGATATAATCTGTTGCCAATAGGCTTATCCTTCTTTACATCTTGCACTTTGGTTTGTATGTTTTGAAAGAAAAAGAAGTGAAATTTGTATATGGGATGTTAAGGATTTTCTTCTTAAAGAAACTTGGAATGAATGCATCCTACTTGTTATGCAGAGCTAATGCGCAGCAGCCAAAGCTTTTTGTTGGGATGATCCTTATCCTCATTTTCGCTGAAGCACTGGCTCTCTACGGCCTTATTGTTGGCATCATCTTGTCTTCTAGGGCAGGCCAGTCCAGAGCAGACTGAAGACGACTGAGCGATGCATTACTGAACAGATCAATTTGTTCTGCCGGCTCTATGCAGAATAATTATGTAGTCTCAATTTATAGCATTAGTTGGACAGCCCTCGCAAGAATCTGATCTTCTTGTAGTCTTTCCGAGATGAGAAAGAGCGTCTTTGCGTGAGAAAGGCTTGTGAAGTTCTTCTTCTTTAATTTGTGTATTATACATTGTAAACCTTGATTTCATTGTGCATCTCATATGGATTGCATATATGTTCCATGGCCTGCAATGCAATTCTCTCGAAGAAGAGTGGGTTTCGGTTTGGTCCCAAAGCCGATCTTTGTTCCTTTAATCCAACATGCGGCCGTTCTTGCTCATTGGCAGGAATTTCGGGTCAGTCAGTCTCGATATATCTGGACATAAGCTCCGCCTAAACAAGCATATGCAATCAGGTTGGAGTTCTGATGGCCAAGCCTTAAACAAGCCAAACGAGTCATTTCTCTCTCTCTCTCTCTCTCTCACTCTCACACACACACACACACACACACACACAGCCACATCTCTTTGTGCATGGTCAAATCCGCCTTGCACGAATGATTTTGGTGTGCGCACATCTTCTATTTCTTTGTTGGACATCTGAAAGGATTCAATTTCATAACTAGCTTCAAGCGCGCCATCATCAATCAATGCTAGCATTGTAAATTTTCTTTCTAAATAGGCAATGGACGTAAAAATAAGAACAAGAATCTCTTAGACTATGTTTGGTTAATGGGATTTAATATGATAGGATATGAAATTTAGGAATTTTGTTATATCCTGGTGAATCACAATAATAAAATTGGATATATTCACATTATGTTATGTATATTATTTGATATAAATGGCATATTAATGCAAATGGACTTAAAAGTTCACAAACGGAAATGGTAAAAATCTCTCGTGGTATTCTTGTTTACTTTTTTTTCTTTTTTTCTTTTTTTTTTCCTCTTTTTTTTTTTTTATCATTTTCTCTCTTTTATCATTCTCTAATAAAATTTATATATATATATATATATAAATTGTACTAATATACCTATAATACTAAAGTACCTAAAATATGTAATAAATATAAATATATATATTAAATCTGTATTATAAGATAGAATTAAATTTGAATATGTAAATAAAAATGATTAAATTAAAAAATACTAAATTTTTGTTATTTTGAATTTCTTATATAAGAATTCAAATATTATTTATATTGAAATATAGTTTTAATTTTGTTAATTTAAAAATTTGTTATTCGAGAAAAATAAATTTTTTATTATGGATATTATAAATCTTATCCATCTTCATCTCACCTTCTTTGAGAGACAATTTTATTCAGCTTTATATCATTTTTATATTTGACATTATATTGTTTTGAACAGGCATCAAACGTAGGATATGATAATTTTTTCCTATTCTGAATTTTATCCCGATTGCAAAATGTAAACTTATGGTCAAGTATCAAAGTAAAAAAATAATAATGATAATAAAATAAAATGGAAAAGTCGAGTACAAAATAACGAAAATTCTAATTCCCATAGTTTATTATGCAGATAAAATAGGCAATCAAAGGGGCCCACTGGACTACGGGTTCGAGTTCGAGCCCATTGGACTCCTTTGTCAAGGCCCAATCACCGATCAGCAGCACCTTCGGTTCTATCTTCTCGCCACTTTTCAGTCCCGCAGCTTCGAAGGGGCGTGGAGAATGGCGATGATGCAGTTGTTCGGCGCCGCCGCGAGACGAGCGGCGGCGATGGCGAGCCGGCCGCCTCTGACCTCTCCGATCTCTACGCTGTCGTCGTCGGGGCTTCGCTTCCTCCTGCATCGCCGTCGTCGGGCGGAGCTGCCCCGCCGCTCCCGGTCCTGTGCGGGAGGGGCGACAAGAGGACGAAGAAAGGGAAGAGGTTCAAAGGATCGTACGGGAACGCGAGGCCGAAGAAGGAGAAGAAGATCGAGCGCATCAAGGACAAGGTTGAGGTCCCCAGGTCCACTCCTTGGCCTCTTCCTTTCAAGCTCATTTGAAATTCATCTCGCTCTCTCGCGCTCTCTTTTTCTCCAGTTTCGTTCGTTCGTGTAGTTGTAGCTGTGCTTCTGATTTACCGATTGGCAATGGAATATGGAAGCTGTTTGTGTAAATCGTCGGCGGATTTTCGGTTGGGATTCACCCTATATTTCGATTTTGAGATTAGAGAACTTTGATTATCTTTGAGGCCAAATGTTCTGCTGATTTGAAATCGTGCATGGTGATGCTTAGGAACTTTTGGATAAGAATGAGAGTCATTAGCATTTCGATTGACAGTGTTTTTAATCGTTAGTTCTTGCGGTTTGCTGAAAGTGAGTGATGAGACTGTTGATGACTGAAAAAATTGGAGAATAAGTCCATCTACGGTGCAAAGCCGAGGAAAAGCAACTTATATTAGCTCGTTGAGATGCAAATATGTTGTAATGCAATTAGAGGATATTGGTTAAGTATGTGGTTTTAATTAGCTTTGGGTGCGAGCTGTTAAGAAATTGAGGAACCCGACAAGCCAAGGTATGAGAGAACTTGTCTTCAAGAAATTGATATCTGAGGTTGCTGTATAGCAATTTTTTATATAAAATGACAATTTGTGTAGAGCTAATCCCTCAGTGACCGCTGGCCTCATTAGGGGGATGGAGATCATGGCCGTCCTAAAAATTTCAGCATTAAAACAGTAGATTATGCTGATAACAAAACTCGGGTCTCACCCCCAGCACATCAATCTCCATTAGTGCTTCTGCTGGTGAGAGTTGGTTGTAACACACTTAGATTGTAGAAAGGAGATATTTGGCATCGCTGCTGTCATCATCATGGATGGCTCTACAATTTCTGTATTGTGACCTGCCTGACAAATCCAGGGTTAGCTCCACAAGGTCTAGTCCAGTAATAAAATAAACCAGACCGAAGATAACAGTCCAACTGAAATTGTTAGAGCATGTTACTTGCTCTCATTTCTGGGTCCAGTCGCAAGCTTGAGTCCTGTGCGAATGGCCCATAAAAGGATGCCCATCGTGATTGTAGTCATGAAGATTCTGGCAGCAAGTTTATAGGGTGCCTTCCTCTCCTTCTTTGCTCCATAACATGTCCCAAATGATTTTAGCAGAAGCATTGTGGTCATGCAGCAGAAACAGATAAATTGGCAACATTGACAGGAGAATATGGATGCTGAAATTCTGGTAAAATGCAAAGTAATTGGTAATAGGATCTTCATGTCATCTCTTTGATGCAATGGACTGGATCTATATACCCTAACTTGTATGATCAATTACCTAAGTGAATGGCCTCCAAAATCAAATCCGTTTTCTTCTCTTCTTATCACTGAAGGTGAAGGGTGTTGGACATGCCTGTGTCTATGATGTAATCCACGCACCATACATTCACATGAGTAACCTTTATATGTGCTTATCCTATTCAAGTTGTACGCAGTGCATGCATGTCAAGCTTACACAGGTTCATATAAATATGAGTACTGGGAAAGATATGTAATCAAGCCGACATGTGAACCAGAGCAACAAAGTTTGAGAAGAAAGAAAATCTGTATTCTTTCTGTTGCTAATCTTATGCTGCGTAGGTTTTATTGGTGTCTAGATTCTGATAATACTAGCATTTGAATCATATAAAAGTGATGCGTGATAGAGATTGTTTCACATTTTTGAATATTCAATATCTTTACCTAGACCACGGATATGTAAATCACATAATAGGTATCTTGCTAAACCTTTTCAATGAAGGCGAAACTTCATCTACTGCTAATTTTTCAGGCTTATAGTCGTACATATTTGGATTAGCTTTTTTGGCAACTATTAAACCTTCAAAGGATGGATGAGGCTGAGACGCAAACTACATTGGCTTTGCGATCCTGAATGTGTGCCATATTTGATGTCATTGCAGCAATATAGTATCGGGAGGCAAAGAGAGGATTGATGCTGTCAATACTTTCTTTTCTAAACACTTATATAAGAACCTGGTAGAATCTCTTTGGCAGTCATCAGAAAAAAAAAAGTTTATCTTCTGAAAAAAGGGCACCGCCCTACCTTGGTGTGATGCAGCCTTTTCTCGTTGCAACTGCTTGGGCAAATCCAAAAGCAACTCCACAACGGTGGCAAATCCAAACATCGAAAATAGGATAGCCATGAGAACAATCGCCACCCCAACGTAGGAAGCCCAAGCACTGGGATTCGGTATTTCTAGGGACCATTTTCATTAGTGTAGATCTTCTCGAAGAAAGATTGAATGAATTTACGAGGAAACAAGAAAACACTCTGCCGAGGGCAGAACTGGCAGGTGGAAGAGAGCTTAGAGTACAAAAAGACCGGCAGGATACGGTTTAATCCTCATTCGGTTGATTAGGTATGCGGCAGTTTAAGGTTGCTCTGTCTTGTAGATAAGAGAGGTGCAGCTCCAACTCATGGGTCCACGCAGATCTCTGGATCTGCTTAATTATGTCCTTTTCATGTCTCTTTCTGTGTTCATTCTGGTTAGAGGAAATCTCTTTCCGTGAACTTTGGTGGTGATCATTGATGTTTGAACGGAAATTTGGCGTGAAACTCATGATGAGGGCAAGGCCAAGTGGATCACGTCTGGACCCCTTTGTTTTGTAGCTCACAAGCAATGCCCTCTCATCTGAATCATGTTACTCGTTGTTCTCATGACCCAACCAACCAACTTGGTTCATGTTTTACGTTCCTTTATGTCATTTCACAGCTAAAAGGTCATCAACTCCTACGCTTCTCCAGGACCCTGGAGTCATCCATCTATTTACGTGGGGTCATCCTTGAGTCGTCCTTTCTTCATTTAAGTAGTCAGAGCCTGTCATCGCTGCAAAACGGCAAATTAATTCCGATTGATATTCTGAATATATATGACTAAGTTAATTTATGGGTTTATCTCTTCGTACAATGCCGAGGAGGAAAAAAAAAACCCTCTTTGAAGGGTTACTGGGCTTTGACAAGAAGGAAGGTAGATAGAAACCGAAAAACTCGATACTGTGATAGAATCATTACAATAGCTTAGAAGCTTCAAATGTTTTTACACAAACAAATTGGGTCTGGAGGCTGCGGAGAGAGAGAGAGAGAGATTTTGGAAACCCATTTTAGGTAGGAGGATTCAATGCGGTTCTTTCTCTACCATGGGATCAGTTCGACTCAGTTGAAGAGAAGAATGTAAAATATCGGATGTGGCCATGAATCTCGTGTGACAACTTAACCTAAATAAGAAATTGCACTCCTTTGCCTCCAGCCGTAGGATCTTCTCATGCTAGGAGAACTAAAGCTAAGCCCCAGCATCCCTCTAAGAGCCTTTCCTTGCTCTTCGAACCGGGCGAGCTTTGCGACAACAGAAGCGCTCTCCATGACACAATCCATGTCTTCCGTGTCGCTCCACAAGCGATTGGCCAGTTGGAGCCGCCTCCTCTTCGACTCCAGACTGATGCCCCACTTCTGGAAGAGCCTCTCCCTCTCTGCTTCCGGGAGTCTCCTGCGCATCAACTTGCTTAGCTTCTCCCTCTCCCGATGAAGAGCCTTCAAACTGACCCATCAAATAAATGCCATTAGAATTCTGTCCCTAATGGCTAAGGCATGATATTTACAGAGGGTAAGGGCTTAAGCAATGGATTCTTCTTTTCTGTCCGAAGGAGAGAGAGAGAGAGAGCGAGGAACCTTGAAGCAGGTGTAATAACTCGTCCATCTGCCACTGCGTGGCCTCCGCTAGCAAATGTTTCCTTCAGAAAAGTCAGTCTTCGGAGCTCCACCTCCATGTAGATGGAATCTGCTGGATCGCCTCTGAAGAGCAGAAAGAAGTATGTTCTGTGAACCAATGGAACGCTGCAAATTTGCCAGAGCACCAGTATCGATCTTTGCTTTCTCTCAAATTCCAGGGGCCAATCTAGTGGATTTGTCAATGCTTCTGAAGCCACTTCTTTCACATTATTTTCATGATCGTTAGATCTTGACTCCGCCCCCTGAAGATATTTTTAACTCATGTCAGCAGATGTACATGAACTGATGCATGTGACAGATGTCTTCAGCGACATTTTCAGAACAAGTAATATTTAATCAACACTCGAATGCATGTCTCCACTTTTTTGTACATTTTTAGCTCTCCAAAACAAGATCAGGGCAGGTTCATTAATTACAGAAAGACAGTAACGAAACTACATCTATATTCCAACGAAGCCATGACAACTTTTAAAAGAGGCAGAACAAGTGAATTGCTGATGTACCCAAAAAAAAAAAAAGCACAATCAACTTGTATCTATAAATGCACAATAAAAGAAAACGACAACTTTTACCTGCTCATCTGCTAGTTGCTTCTCATAGGCACTGGCCATTTCCTTCAGCCCAGAAACGAAAGTATGAACACTAGTGATATCTTCATCTGCAGCTGCGCCGACACTCTGAGCAACAGAACCACTTTCCAAAGAAGATTGAGAATTATTTCTTGACAGGCTTGCAATGCCATTGTCATAATTTAATGGATGAAACTTCCCTTGAAGTGCTTCAGGTCTTCCAGGAAAGACCCTCTCAAACTCATTAGGAGGTGTTGTGTTGACGTCTGCCTCCTCAAAGCTGGGAGAGGAACCAGTTACAGGATTTGCTCTACAGCTCAAGCTCCTACTGAGCTTGAGATTTGTGGAACTTGAGATATCAGCTTCTGGGGCTTGTGGGGATGTATCACCATGATCGTTATATCTGGAGAGGTTCTGGATGTGACTCCGTTCTCCATTTTCACTGAATGCAGTTGATGATGAAGTCTGACCAGTTCCATCATGGTCTTCAGCTCGTCTCAGAGCTGATACTGCATTTTCACCAAGCGGACTGGAAAGGGCTTCAACATTGTTCTCCCTGCTTGATACTTCCATGTCAACACACTGAACATCCTTGCAGTATTCATCATATCCCTGACCAACTGACCGTGGTGAATATATATTATCTGCTTCTGAATTTTCTTCAGTGTTCTCCCATAAAGAATTGTTTCGTTGTTCCGAGTTATTTCCATTCATCTTCTTGTGATGCATTGTTCCGTTCATTTTTCTTACACTTGAACCCAGAGAGTGAGAATAGGCGATGCCGTCTGACAATGAACAATCATCTTCCCATGTATCATCCGTTTTCCCGTTTGATTGATGTCCATTTCCAATCTTCATGGATAGAAGAAAGCGAGAGTTAGAAACAGTAAATACCAAGGTTCCACTCAACCTAAAATTTCAAGACAAAACAGTTGACGGGTACCAGTGTTTTTGGATCTTGATCATTTTCAACCAACTTCAGCAACTCTTCAACCCGAGATTGTGCTACATCTCTTTGTTTTTTCAAGTCCCTAATCTCCTTCTCCATCTGTAAAAGATTAACAGCCACAATCAACATCTCCACAACCACTAATAATAAATAGGATACACCACCTGTCCAAAAGGCTAAGTTTTCCGGAAGAAGCTAGCATTTATTATTGTCAGCAACACTCATCCACAATAAAATATTTTCCAGCATACAAATGATCAATGCATTTACCAAATCAAAATGGATTTGGCCACAGAAACGCTTCCATGTAATTAATTTCTCATTAGGACATTGAACAGTTTCGTGGTAAAAAATACACTCATATAAGATAACTTAGTCATAGGCAGGGCATCTAAGATAATCCTAGTTATAGATGTCATGATCAAGGCACTCATATTGCCCAGGCTGAGCCATTCCAAATTGTTGCAGCTAAATAGATTGTGGCACTCTAAAATGGGAATTGACAAAAGCTTACCTGCTAATTTACTTGGTCAAGATTTATTATCTCCAGTTATGACATTAGTTGAAAACAAAATCTTCTTTAATTAGGGATTTGTAATTCAAAGAGTTCACAAAGCAAATTACCTTCTCAATTTGAAGATCTCTCTTCTTCAGTAGTGCTACGTAGTCGCAATTTGATGAAATGGGACCAGGAGCTCTCAGTTCACTCTCCAATCTAGCCAACTCTTTCTGCAAATGTTTGACCAAGGCCTTATCAGACATGACCACATTAACTTGTGCTTTGGTAGTCACTTCTTTTGCACAACAGGCAAACAGTAGGGTGTTTCTAGTCTGCTCAACATGACTTCGAGCAGGGCTCAAAGTGCAAATAATGGCAGTCCTAGCATTTCCACCCAAGGCAGGTTGCAGTATGCGTGTCAGCTTTGAATCTCTGTAATTGATATGTCCATGTCTCCCTTTACTGCATTAATCAATGGCATCAATCATGAACTCATCAAAATTCACTGTGCTAATCACATTTCAAATCCCGAGCTATAAGTAGAGCCCATTTATAAGCAGATTGGAAATAACAAGGAGCAAAAGAAAGGGTAAAAGATATGCACCACATGCACACAGGGAGAGTGCCAGCAAGCAGGCCCAGAAAACAGTAGAGGACACGTTATAGAATCTCTTAACTCCCATTTAAGTAGAATAAACTATGTTTTTTGACTATCATGCGGTGAAACACTATTATCTTAATAGTCAATGCATAATATCTTGATGAGGCTGTTGAGAATCCTTGATTAATCTAAGCTCACTTTTGAAGATTGAGAATTTCTAGAAGATATGAGGCAAATTACTGTCACAGAAACATCTCTTGAGACCATATGCTTCATATGATAGCAATCTCCAGGAGCGTAACTGTTATATTATTTTTTTTATCGAAAAAGGAGCAGTGCTAATATTCAGATATTCGGAAAATTAGACTATCTTTTCTTCCCTTGATGAATGGTCTTTGAACTTTGAAACAACCAATGACCACAATAATCATACAAAGTTTCACCTCAATGCTTGTGATATACATTAACTTAATGCAGACATGCAATGACCACAGTAAAAACTGAGTTTATCTATGCATATGAAATTACACTTACTAACAAGAAACGACTTCATAAAATGGGCAACCAAGGTTAGGAAAGCACTTTCCCCTGAAAAAATAACTTTTGCTGACCTTAGCTTGCGAATGACGGTTCCCAGAGTCAGTAAACTGCGATTTATGTGGCAACCTTCTTTCAATCGAGTTCCAGCTGATAATGCTTGAGACGCACGCTCACTACCAGCCAAATCTACGAAGTTCTACATTTTCATGCACAACAAACTTACTGAACTGGACAAGAAGGAAGACTTTAACATACAAGCAACAGCAGAAAACTAGATTGATGGACAATACCACACTGGCTGAAAGGGTCGTGGAGTTGTCCTTGCCTAAAAACTCACGAGCAGAACTTTCGACTGTCTGTAGAAATCAGCATCCAAAGGGTAACTTACTTAAGTGAACAGAAATTTTGCATGTAAGTCTCCGGCAAAATAATTCTACAGACGAAGGATGAGAAGAGGACGGACCAATTTGAGAATTTGATGAGATCTGGAGCTTCTCTCATTCAGTAATGTTTCCCCAATTTGTCTCTGAGCTGTGAAAACAAATTGCTGACTTAACCCAAAAGATTGATATTATAATGGCAGACCGCTGTTAGATGATTTACCTTCACAAATGGATACAAGCTCGTTAAAATGGTTCCAGTCCCGCAGAGTTTCCTCTGTTACTTTTTCCACGATAGTCCCTCTCTAATAAAACCGAAAGTCATATTACCATCTCTCACAAAATGGACAGATGATACATGAGATGAAAATGAGATGTACCTCTGGATCATCCAGTAGCCGAAGAGAAGTGCTATCCGTGCTGAGGAGGTCTCTAACGACTTCATTGTAGATTTCGATAGCAGAGAACTTCAAAACAAATGCTCTTTCTTCATGCTTTCCTCAGAATAAGTAGCTCCATGTCATTAAGGTTTACAGAAGAAAAGAAACAGTGACAGAACAAACTGTTGAGATGCAGAGATATAACTTTCAACGGATAGTTTTCCTTACTTTGTGTACATAATCAAATATATCAGCTACAGTGAGCTCTGTTATTCCATTCATGGTGTATGTCTTTCCACTACTTGTTTGCCCATAAGCAAATATACTGGCTGCACACACAGAGAAAGAGAGAGAGAGAGAGAGCATTAGGCTAACTAGTAATCTCTTTGAGATGAAGAAACTGGAAGCAGACATCACACGTATAGCAGGATTTCCATACTTACAGTTAATGCCATTGACAACTGAGAGAGCAAGTCCCCTTGCTCCTTCTTCATACACCTCCCTCGTAGAACAGTCACCACGATATACCCTGTCTATCACACAAAAGCATATGCAGGAGAAAGATTGTTTCATTTAAACTGGTCCGGATATCTAGCTTTACAAAGACATAAATGTGTTTTAGGACGTAGAGAGCAAAGTCAAAGTAGCAAAGTTTATAGCATTGACCAAAAACAATGAACTCCACATCTGAAGGCCCACTGCTGTAGAAAACGAAGTAAATGCTTTTCTAGACATCACCTTCAATACAAGTTAAACTAAAAGAACGATGAGATTGGATTCAGAGATCAAGTAAACTTCCAGAACCTTTTTAAGTAGACTGGTTGTTAGCAGTGATGAACAGGAGCATGATCAGAAGTTGAAATATAACACATGCAGAAAAAGTAACAATATGAACCCATCTCTAGGGAAGAAAAAATGCAGATAGTTCAACATGTCCTCACCAAATGCGTAGGTATAAGGAAAAGTAGACCCTTCCCTAAGGGTGTTCCTGTACAAGATCGTGGTGTCGTTGATGCATTCCCAGTCTGCTACTTCATTGGCCACGGCCTCCTTCTCACTCAAAGGCCTCAACCTCACCAAAACGAGAATCTTCTCCTCGCGAGCACCCATCCCTTGCATCTTTTCCCACTTAAGTAGCTCCTCCCCACTAATTGCTCCCATTTCTCACACTCCTATTCTCTATGCTCCTTCCTTCAATCCTACCATCAATAAGAACAGAATGTCCATAATATCAAGTTCCTCCAAGAGTAAAACGTACTACAAGAACTGGTCAGTTTTGCTTTCCTGAAGGTTTGGACAGTTTAGACGTTAACAGCAAAGTGGTTGCACTAACAAGTAGTTTAAAAATAGAAAGAAAAACAACCAGCCCTGTCATATCGGGAAGAAGCTCATCATGGCGTTCATCCAACTAACACAGAAAGGGATAATAATAATGAGAACGATAATTACAGTTTTAACAGCCACGAGATGCCAATTATGTAACCCTCCAACCACCCTCGAAAAGTTAAGACAAAGAAAGTGAACAATTAGATCGCGATTAGTTAAGGTTAAACCCCTCTTGCTTAATTTTTAATCCTGTCACTCTCTTTCGTTTTCATCCGCCGAGAACATCGACTATCAAACAGCCTATTTCGCTCTTTTTTCCTTTATCAATTCCTGCAACGATGATCGTGTCAGAATTGGTGACTTTCCTTCATGGCAACCTCACCATGCTTGCATACGAAGTAATAGTATCCCACATGTCCTCGATCGCACAGCGAGTTCCAAACTCCGTCCGAGACACGGTCCGAGTCACATCATCCCGGTCCCCCTCCCTCTCTCTCTCGTACTGACGAATCCATCAAGCTCAGTCCATTCCTATCGAGATAGACAACTCCTCCGCAGAACACATACCTACGAAAACGCCTGCCGTCCGAACGCCGCCGCTACCGACATCCGACGAACCTTCTCCGCCGGGAAACTCCACGCCGCGCCGCTCCGCCGTCTCGGTGACTCTTCAACAGCCACGCGCCACGCTCTCCGCAGTCCGACGCTGTCAATCGCCGCCTCCGCGATCCATTTCGTCTTCAAGCTCCAGCTTTAAATCTCGAGCTCAGCCTACACGAAAGCCAAAAACGGAAGAACAAATTTTAGATAACCGAACGGATCCATTCTTTTTACCGTTCGCCATTAATGAAAGAAAAATCGACCGCAACGGGTAAAGCAATAATATCGACGAAATCGCGCACTATCTCCACAATAAATCCACGATTCCGAGCGCAATCTCCACATCACCCCACCGAAAAAACCGCCAAAAAAAAAAAAAATCCAGCTCAGCTCGACAGTTTCCGGAACCTAAAAACCGAAGAGCCGAAAGCTTTCGCTTCGCTGCAATATCGAACCAGAAACGTCGCTTGAAAGACAAGATTGAGCACGTAAGGGAAGAAAAAAACAACAACGGCAGCAGCAGCAGCAGCAGGCACCAGCTTTACGCGTCGAATAAAGTGCGGAGGAGTCACTCGGAAGACAGCATGCGGACTGAAGGAAGCTGCATCTTAATGCAAAATGCAACAGTCCAAAAGAAAGCAACAGCAGAGGGAAGGAGGAAGGAGAAGGAACCGGCGAAACTTCTCGATGCAACAGTGGGAGATCAGCAAGAAACTCGCAGGCCACGATCTCCGAGCAGGAGAAAAAGAAAGAAAGAGAGGCGGAGATTCTCTCTCTCTCTCTCTCTCTCTCGCTCTCGGAGTGACAGGGAGACGAGCGACCGACGGAGCTCCAAATCTGGTGCGGCGTCAACGTCGTTGAACCTTCTCTTCGCACTCGCTCGGTCCCCAGCCTGCGTGACGTGCAGTTGAAATGACTAAATTGCCCTCGGCTCCGGGAGGCGCCTTTTCGCGTCGTTCGGAGGGGTAGATGGAGCGCGCGAGGAACAGCGCGTACCGGGAAATGGGGTGGCTTCGGCTTCGCGCCACGTGGATTTTTCCGGATGGTTTTAGCGACGGGGAGGCCGATGAAAATTTCACAGCCGTTGGATCTGGATCAAGATGCCGCCTTTGGCTGCTTTTTACCCGTTGGGGTCGGGATGGACCACTCTTTGGGTTACGCAAAAAGCAGTTTTATCTTCTTATTTTTCTTCCCTCGTCTGGAATTTCGGGAAGTCCATTTTTTTTTTTGTTTAAATATGATTTCGAGATGGTAAACTGTACGATTCCGGGCCCCACGAAAAAATTAAATTGAAAAAATTGTACCTGTGTCTCCTCCCCTTAGAAAGAGTTTTTTCTTTTTTAATCAGTTGAAAATAATATAAAATGCCTCGAGAATTTTGATTTTTCCAATTGCGACGTGTTGAAGTACGCGGTCAAATACAATGAAAGGAATATTCCGACCAAAAATAAAAATAAAAATACAATGACGAGTACATCTGAACTTTCTTTTTATTAAATGAATATTTGGATCTGTTTTCAACTATACAACAATAATGAAGATAATTTTCTTAACTCATGAGTCATAGCCATAGGCATATAAAAATATCTCTAATGTTTTAGAGAATTTTGCTCACCATACTATTACTAACCTGGCTATTGCCACTCCTGGAGCTGGCTGAGGTCTACGGTGATGAACTTAATGCAATTAGTGATGGTTATCTTCAAAATTAAAAGGGAAGGTATTTTTCTGATTGTTCGATCTAAATAAAAATATTTCCGTCATCGGTTGATCAATCAAATCATAATCAACATTTAGATAATAAAAAAATCAAGGAACTTGACTTTTTGAGATTGATATCATTTGATTTTCAAGTCTCTAAGTAATCTTAACATATGAGGCGAAGTTAATCTATACTCTTTGAAATTACGTGTGCATCACACCACCATCCAAAGTCAAACCTCTTGACTATATTGGTGGCTAACGCAAGAGAGTCCAACTGCTTGTGCCACATCTATCTATCATAGCAATAGGATTACTAATGGATTTGCTGATATATTTTGCAACATTCCAAGAGAAAAATGACCATACCAAAATAGGTCATTATATTATGTGCCTCGCATTGATCACCAAACCAACCACTCGTTATTAGCATCATTAATTGATTGGACCGTGATATATTTCACCAATTATCATTCACGGTGTCCTTTTCTTGATCTCATTTTCAAATTAAAACCAAGCAATCCAAAACATTTAAAGTCCAAATCGATTTTAGAGATCTACTTTAGAGCAAGGTTATCATTTTACCATACTTGTCAATTATGAATTCATTTCTCGATGTCTGATCTCACGGTAATTACATGTTTAGTTCAAATTACAAAATCCAAACTAATATACTTAATGCCCACAATGACATATCATGAAGAGAGATTCCATCTTATCAAGAGCGAGCAATTAAAGGACGGCAGAAGTTGATGGCATGCAAATTGCAGGTCGCGGACACTCAACATAGCGATGGTTGAGCTTAGATCACCAACTGCACTTAACTCTTACCTTCTTTCTCCCATCGTTTAAAAGTGAAGATGACAGATCAAATTCATTGATGCGGAAATAGAAAAGAGTTTGGCTACCAAAACAAATTCCTGTCCCACGCCTCATTAAATCCACGAAAGCCGCATAATATTTTGTAGGAGGAAAGTATTGAAAAAGTTTTAGATTTTTTTTATATTGATATAAATACAGTTATGAACTTTTCAATTAAATTGGTCTAGTTATAAACTATTTGCATTTGTCCAGCTTAAGTCCATACATTTAATTTTACTTGGAGATTCTAACGTAAATGTTAAATGCCTTATATGGTGATGATTGACATTAATATTCTCAAATAATATTTTAAATTTTATGTAATTTATATGGTTTTTTCTTTCTTTTTTTCTTTTGTTTACTTTTTTTTTTTTGAAGGGCTAAGGTTCAACAAGAGTCACCTAAAACCATCTCCGGCTTTGGGCAAAGGCCATGATGCCTAGATCAAGAGAGGGCATTACAGCCCTTGCCTAGTGCTGGCAAGAGCAGGCCAATGACTCTTGCTAACCCTTGCACCCCCGGGCCCCCAAAAAAATGAAAAGAAAAAAATCATAAAAATATGAAATAATCAAAATATTATTTAAAATTATCAACGTTAGTGTTGTTCGCACCATGTTGAACAAATAATGTATACATCAATGGTTTTTAGCCTAAATTAGCCAAATGGACTTTAAATGGCACAAATACAAAAGGTTTGGAATTAAATTAATCTAATTGAAATATTTAAAACTGAATTAATATCAATGCAACGGCTCTATAACTATCTTAATATTTTTCCCTATTATAGCCTTGGAAATTTTCTGTTTAAGGTGAGTTTCCTCGCCATAAAAGAAGTTATCTACTGATATGACAACACCGATTTGCATTAGCTAGCCGCCTATATCTTGTCGGTTTTTACGAAATGCGGGTTCGATGGAAGTCACAAGAGCGTGTGAAAAAGGGAAAAGGGAAACTGTCTATTTAACATTCATTCCTACTATGAAGAGACAGTTTTAATAGCTTAAGGTGAGTTTTCTTGCCATAAAAGAAGTTATCTACTGATATGACTAGACCGATTTGAATTAGCTAGCCACCAATATCTTGTTGGTTTTTACGAAACGAGGGTTTGATGGAAGTCACGAAAGCGTGTGAAAAAGGGAAAAGGGAAAAGGGAAATCATCTTTTTTAAGTTCATTCCTAGTACGAAAGAGGAGACAGTTTTAATAGCTTAGATCACGGGTTCACCTTTGCAATAACCAACGAGCGTTAGTGTAATCACGTTATTGTTACTTTCTAATGAGGGAGGCAGTGATTGCGAGTACCTGCGCCGGTCTGACCGGTAAGACCAACCGCTGGCCATGAGTGGGCCGGTGGGTAAAGGCAGAAAATTCAGGTGATTCACGAAAGGTCGATTCTCTTGGGATTTTTGTGATTCTTTTTTTTCTTTTCCAAGAAGGAAATGGATAAAGTGCTCTCTACTTTCCAATGTCGTCGTCCAAATGGTTTGTTTCACATGCTTGTCTTTGCGCTATTAAGGTGTTGAGCTCAACCCAAAGTTTTTTATGACATTATTCGCGATCTAAACAGAAGATGCCGTATTTGACCTAGTTTTTTTGCTAATTTTACCTACTTATCTGAATTAGTCTTCACCTAGTGGAATCTGCTATCCGTTACCATCAAACATGATCATTAACTCACCTACCTCAACCGCCTCTTAATTGTTCAATGAAAACGGGTCAGATTTTCGAAACCCATCCTTAAATTCTGCCATGCGATTCTGATGTTGATTTTATTGATTTGTAGTTCCATACTAGAAATTGTTTAGTTGGTATTATATCGCGAGATATATTATTATTCAGTGCATAACAGCAAGGGCACTCCGTTTTTCAATTAATCGTCAGTCAACCTGAGGAATTCGCGGCGCTGTGCAATGATGGGAGGGCATTCTAAGTGCTGACATTAACATGGACCGCACGAATTCGGACGGTGGCGACATCAAAAGTCAAAGATAGCACATTTCGATTTCAATGCTGCACGCGGAGTAATTATTATATGGATACCATTTGTCCTCCTGGCGAGTGCTAACAGATAATGGAGCATCCCAAGTTTTTTTTTTTTTTTTAATTAAGTATGTTTAGCAAAGAATATCTCGATTTCCCGAAAAATCAACCGTTGAAAAGGAGATAAATAAAAACTTATGAATTTTCCTTATTTGAGCAGGAAAAAATATATGAAAAGAACGCGCAATGATGATGATGTTTGAAATAATTCTTTCAATTCATTTAGTCCATCTAAACAATTAAACCAAGTATATCAAGTAATAGAGGGTCCAAATCATAGCAAAGAAAGAGCCGTAAAGAGTTCAAATCTCACCGTCAGAAAAATAGACAAAAAGAGGAAAAGGTACATCTTAGCCATCGAAATTTCATATTACGACATGTCATGCTCCTGAGAGGTAAATTTGAAAATGCCTATTTATCTCCTAGATTTAGGAATTGCCTTCAAGACAAGAAAAGAAGATGAACTCTGTAAGAATCTCTGCTAACTTAAAATAACAAAAGCCCCTTATTTCTCAACCTCCTACTTAAGTTTGATGTCCACATTAGAACTTAAAGGCGTTGCTCAGGTAATATTTGCGGATCTCGAGAGTGATGACGGAAAAAGAGGAGGACGATGATAGACCAGCGAGAGCTCAGCTATGGCGCATGTTCGGGGCCAATCCATAGGCTCAAAAGCATTACTTAAGGTTCAAGGGGGAGAAAAAAGGGAGGCGAGATGACAGGTTTTGGCATCGGTGGATCACATGCGATGGCGCAGTTTTTGGTGGAAGCACTTTGCTTTTAATTTAATCATTGCTAAAGCTTCGAGCTACAATAAAAAGCTGAGCTTGGCGAGCACGATTGACGGAGGACGGAGGAGGTAAAAGGATACTTTACCTCCGGAAGAGACAAACCTCTCTAGTCGGAAAGATGAATTAGGATTTTTCAGACGGTCCTTTCGTCATCTTTCGGCCCATTTAGTCCAAAATCAAGTAACTAAGCCTTGGCCCATTGTGGTCCAATTTTTTGTTAGCCCAAAAAGACTCACTTGGAAGAGAAAGCTGAAGCACCAGGCACGAAATCATCATAGTGAGTTTTGAAGCCGAATTCAGTTACTTATGTCCATTTAGAGTAGGGATAAGTATATTGAAAATCGCAAAATTTATCATGAAAGTATAATTTGATCATAATACTTTCAAAAAATGTAATTAAGTTATAAAACTTATTACGAAAGTGTAATCGACTCCTAAAATTTTCAAAAAGTATAATCAAGTCATAAAATTTGTTATGAAAGTATAGTTAAGTTCTAAAACTTTCAAAAAATGCAATTAAATGAAACAATTGATTGGATCGATTTGATAAGTTTTGAGATTTGACTGTATTTTTTAAAAATTTTATGATTCAATTGTACCCTGTGACAAGTTTTATGACTTAATCGTACTTTTCGCAAATTTTATGATTTAAACAAGTTTTGGCACTTTTATCCCTCTTAAGTTTGATTGGTTGATCGGCCAACTGGCCTCCAACATCCGGCGAACCTTGGACCGATCCTCACGGACCCTTAACCTCATTCAGAGCGTCAAGTCGGATGGGGAAGGACAATAGTCGAGCCGGCCCACATAATCACGTAATACGGCCTTAATGGAGGCGACCTTTGTTGGGACTCGAGTTCTAAAGAGGACATTCTCGAAAAGTAGAAACCCATGGAACCGAGAAAATACTGCATGAACCTGTTTCAAGTACAGATCGATGAAAATTCGATTCACGTGGATACGTCACCCATGTCATTGAATGCTCTCTAAGATGGCGTAGGAAGGAAGGAACGGGAAGGAAAAGCAAAGAGGGGTACACGGTAGACATGGAACTGGTGGCTGGCGTTGTGCCGAAACACCAAACCTTTTGTTCGGGGGGAAGCTCGTGGCTGCGAACGAGCGGTCGTAGCGGGAAAGCGCACACGACTGTCCGAACACGACCTCATTTCCGGTTCGCTTTTAAGGCTCGTCGGGCGCACGAGCGATGTTTGGATAAAACAACCTCGCGAGATCATTTTAATGTTTCGGATTTCACGTATCGGGCACACGGCGAAGTGGTCGTGGGAGCTTAAAAGGGTCGGGAGCGTGTGACGTTTCTCCATCATCGACTTTTTCGAATAAGAAACTCCACTGCAGCAGCACTGCCATCTTTCCCTTCTCTCTTTCTTTTTCTCTCTCTCTCTCTCTCTTTGCGGTGTCTCTGTCGAACCGGAGAGGGGCCGACAAATGAAAAGGAGGCGGAGGAGGAGATGACGATGCCGATGCCGATGCCGATGCCGATGCCGATGCCGATGATGGACCGGATTAGCCCGTAGAGAGGAATCGGATTGCTTTGCCGGAACAAGAGATTTCACCACGACGACGACGACGACGATAGGGAAGGAAAAAGATGCGGACGATCTGCGACGTGTGCGAGAATGCTGCCGCGATCTTCTTCTGCGCCGCCGACGAGGCTGCTCTGTGCCGCGCTTGCGACGAGAAGGTCCCCGTTTCGTTTCGGTCGTCGTCCGTGCGGATTCTTTCTTGCATCCAGTGCGCGACGATTTTCTGTTGCGATGAGCGAGCGTGAGATTGATTTGTCGGGTCTCTCGTGATCACGTCCGGGAATCGCGACTGTCTGATTAGTAGACTTATGCTTGTTCGTGTGCGATGGATGATCTTGTGTTTTCCCTGTAGAATTGGTGAACGGCCTTGATGTTCACCCAAAGTGTGAATTGCTGTGCATCGGCGTTGCAGGTTCATCTGTGCAACAAGCTGGCGAGTCGGCATGTGCGCGTCGGGCTCGCCGATCCTAGTGAGGTCAGCGTTGCGATATATGTGAGAATGCCCCCGGTATGAAGGTGTTAATGTTTTTTTTTTGTTGTGTTGTGTTTGTTTTCCTCTTCCTGACTTGAGGTTTTCAATTTGCTGTCTGTTTTGGACACAATCTGTGTAGCCTTCTTTTACTGTGAGATAGATGGTAGTTCCCTCTGCCTGCAATGCGACATGCTCGTGCATGTTGGCGGGAAGAGAACCCATGGGAGATATCTCTTATTGAGGCAGAGAGTCGAGGTTTGCCTCTTTTCCATTAGAGAGAGAGAGAGAGGAGGTTTTGTGAATTTGTTCACCCAAAGCCACTCGGATTTTGTAATGTTTGGCTGCTTTTGTAGTTTCCTGGGGATAAACCTGGTCGATTAGAATCGCAAACGCCTAATCAGAATGAGGTGAAGAGGGAGAAAGATCAGCCACATAAGCTTGCGATGAAAGAGGTCCAGCAGAATCACAGTGCGTCTCCAGTACCTGTCGGAGATGCTAGTTCTAGCGGCGAAGGCAAGATGGTGGACGAAATGATTGATCTCAATTCTCGGCCTCAAAGGACTAAAGGGCAGACTTCAACGAACGAGGTATGCAGTTTATTGCGATCATTGCTGGCCCCCCATGGTCCTTTGTTCTTTTAGGTTGATTTATGTGAGATAATCTCCTCTCTGCATGTTGTGAAATCTGATTTCTTCACTTAAAGCTGTCTTTCTCAACTGATGGAACAGGATATGGACGTAACAAATGGCTCTAATCATGAATCCGCCGGTGTTGTTCCCGTTGGATCGTTTGATAGACAGCCTGAGATGTAAGCAAATGTGTGCTCTGTAATTTTCTCCCTTCCCCACCTTTCATTTTTGTAAGTTTCTAGATTCAATGCTCTGGGAATCCAACAGTTGTTTTCAGTTCCTGGAGAAATTTCTATCCCAATGGACTCACTGTCCTAGGATGTTGTTTTTTCTATGAGATGCCATTAGTTTTTGGATAAGTCCAATTTAACTTTGACATAAGATAAACAATGCTTAAAGATTATATAACATCCAGTGTATTCAACATTCATTTTATAACAGATACCCGGGGCACTTAAGTGAGATAGCCCTACGATATGCAGGATGGCAAAATTAGTCAAAATTTAACAACAAAAGCTGTAGTTTTTGTAATTAGGTCGGGTGATGGTTCAATTTAGAACCATTGTCTTTCAATGGTAATCCGCTCCTGCCAATAATTCATATCCGATTTTTAAGTTTGAAAATCCCAATAAAGCTAGTTATTCTGGGTGCACTAAAAGTTGATTATTTGAGCAAAGTGGTCAGCAATCTGAAGCATAATCAGAGTTGCTATCTTGTCCATATGTAAATATGCAATGTACATCTAGGATGGGCGGATGGGTTTAGTTAAAGAAGGCAACGACATTGCTTCCATGGAAACCTTTGGTACCTTTATTTACTCTTGCCACTCAGACTGACTCTTCCTTGCTTTCGCTGCATTATGACAGGAAGCAGAAAGCACATGAAAAACTTTTGTAGCTTGTTGGGGCAGCATCTGCACTGTAATTGCCTGCTTGTCCTGCTCACCATCTCTGCTCTTTTAGCTGGGAGATTCACTTAACTTTCTGAAGGAATAAGGATGCTTGTATGGTGAGAGAAGGGATTTCAGACAATTCTGATGTGTCACAGAATGTTCTAATGTGCTACAACCTAGTCAACAGAATCAACTCTTGGTACATGGTGGCTTTTGTCAGCTTCATTTTTAATGGACACTCTCTGATGATAGAATAACTTGTGGCATCCAAGAGCAAGTAGCAAACACATTTAGTCGACTGATCATTTTGCATCCACTTTTAGGTACTCATCTGGCAAGAGATTTTTCTCTGAAACTTGTGTTTTGTCTATCATGCTTGTTTCAGTTGGCGTGGGGCCTATATCTCTTTTTCAAGGGACGATATGAGAGTTATCCTAGAAGGAATTGATGGGATGTTGAATATTAAATTGCAGAAAACTTTTACTACTCTTTTGATTCCTTCACCTTGCATAAACTTAAGGATTGGCATAGCTTTCATCAGTTTTTGCACGGACAATAGATAAATTGCCAGGGAATGAAGTGAATTTTCTAATTGGATGGCGAAGATTCATTTTGAATCAGGTTAGTTTGTGAAGTATATGGCCATTTTAAATGGACAGTAGATTGTAAATTCTGTTTCCACCCATTCTTAATGCTGAGGTGTTGAAGCAAGTTGCTTAGAGCTGGAAGTCATGCAAACTTCGATGTGAAACCATATCAATTCTCTTTATTTTAAGGTCTAGTTTGGTCAGGTTGCTGGTGCCATTCAGTCACAGTTCAGACTGAGGGGAGAAAAACAGTCAAGAGGATGCATTATGCATTAGATGTCTGATGTTATTGCTTTTTAAGTTTATTATGCACCTGTCTTGAAATTATGAGAACATAAGCTTGTGCAAAGGTAGCTTGACCTTTAATACACTTTTTTCACGCTAAAAGTGTACTTGTTGACATGGGAAAAAAAAAACGAAAAAGATGCTAGACCATCATGAGTATGTTCAACAATTTTATCTTCTGATTTTGAAGTTTCAATAGATTCTTTACTTTTGATGTCCCAAGTTGATGATGAGTCGTGTCCGGTCTGCCTCCTCGTATATTGGTCCTACGGGACCTGTCTCAAATATCTGGTCAGAACTAAAAGTTTCCTTGGGAATCTCAGGAGAAATGTTTGTGGACCATGATTAAGGTGAAAAAAACGTCCGTGTGAGGCCACGCGGTTTGTCAGTTTTTTTGTGGAAGAGTTTCGGAAAAAGAAACCAATACAAGTCACCACTCTTATTTCCTGTGGCTGATCATCTATAAATGCGTAATGGACAATCCATTAATGCCAAAGACTGAGAAAGAAGTTAAGCTTTTAATCCATCCTCATTCTACTCTACAGCTGCAGAATCTGGACGGGCACTCTCATGCTGCCTGTTACTGAAACAAGGATTTAGCCTTTTCCTTTAAACATTTCAAGTTCTATAGACTTGCGTGTGTTACTTAAGATATTCGAGATTTTACATCTGATATTTTCTTCTTCTAATCTACCCTCAATAATTTGATTTCTGTATTTAGGGTGGCTGTAATATGTTCAGTCATTTTTTTTTTTTGATGACTCAGGGAACCCGTATAGCCGGTAGTCGGCTAGCAAACCCTGTTCAGTCATTGGGTTTTAATGTTTTAATAATTATTAAGTAACACTTATGTTCACCATAAGTATAATGTAACACTTGCCATTCTCTCATTCCATAATTTATTTAAGCTGTACTGAGTGAAAGTCCATGCATCCGCGTGCCTAGAGGTTATATCAGATGAATCCCACTGCCATTGTTGGCTTTGAATCCATCTGCAATTGATTGGACAGAATCCTTTTCTAAACATTTATACTCATGGAACAATAGCCAACTATCCATATTGAGTTTATATGAACATTTGTGTTGCGGTAAAACGGGCAATTTTTTTTTTTTTTAATATAACGGCTGAACAGTCATGCCACTGTTGGATGATTGTGAAAACTCCATTCTTTCAGATTGTTGATGCACGAGGATGCAAGGTGAACTTTCCTGTGTTCTTGCTGAGTGCTGGTAATGAGTAGTTTAAATGCAAATCTGAGTTACATGTGTACAGTGTACTCAACAGGTCCATAACCGGAATCAATCGTCTCTAAATTGAGCTCGATCAAACGAGGCTCGCAGATTTACTTAAGATTCTGACTAGTAGCAAGTTATGCTTTAATTGACCAATAATTAGCTCCCTTCAGTTCCATGCAGTTTGAGTTTCTTTCTAGGATGAAGAAATGATTCTTCACCAAACTGCAAATGAGCAGACATAACTCTCTGAAGAAGAAAAGGCTACTGGACATACTCATAAATCCAGAAGTACAGAGATCTCGTCATCAAGATGTTTTATTAAGCAACTAAAGAGTGCCAGACCATCAACAAACAAAAAGTCACCATGCATGTATAATCATATATGACACGGAGATTCGACAGATTCAAGAGAGAGAGGGAGGAATTAGCGGTTCTACTTCTTCATAGCTTCCAATGCTCCATCCGCTACCATCATTATCATAACTAAACCTGTGATCATCTTCTGAGCTCATGGAGTTTCAGTGCACCGCCTTAGTACACGTATCCCTTGACGAACATTCCCTTCTTGGCCTCCTCAGACTCGCCTTCACCGGTGTACTTGCCGAGCTGGGCGAGGGAGTTGGCCTTGGCACGGACCAGGAGCGTATCCTGAGCGGCCTTCACGTTCTCGGGCCTGCCTCCCCACGTCTTCAAGCAGGTGTTCTGGAGGGCTCTAGCGTAGGAGAAGGACACGTGCCATGGGTTCGGGGACTGGTTCATCGCGTTCAGGTTCAGGGTTGCTTCGACCTCGGATTGCCCACCAGACAAGAACTGCTCAATTCAAAAGACAACCGTTACTTGTAATTAAAGATTCCTCGGACTCATCTGTCCTAAGCGCTTATTGTAGAACATGAAGACAATCAATAAGCGAATGACTTCAACTAGGAAACTAGGAGAGGACTTGCCATGATTCCAGGAACGGCAGGCGGGATCCTGCGGTGGAGGAGCTTGAGGGTGTAGTCAGCGACTTGCTGGGGAGTGGCCCTCTCTTTGCACTCAGCGCCGGGAGTGACCATGCTGGGCTTCAAGAGGATGCCCTCGAACAGTACATTGTTCTCAGCCATGTAGTAGAACACCTCCGCCCACACCTTCTGGGCCACCTCGAATGTCCTCTCGATCCCGTGCTCTCCATCCAGCAAGATCTCCGGCTCCACTATTGGGGTCAATCCATTGTCCTATGCATCATCGTCAGTCACACAAATGTCGTCAGTAAATTGACCGTCGTCCAACCAAATCTTATCCCATGCATCTGAAGGCGAAGACGGACAGCCGAACAACAAATGCACACATCGACTATTTATCTCATTATCGCATCAATTGGCTGACCAGATAGCTGACCATGTCTATTAAGTGAACCGGTTTGGGATAATCTGCGACTTACTTGGCAAATGGAAGCGTAGCGGGCAAGACCCCAGGCGGCTTCCTTCACGGCCAGGGCAGATGGGCCATTGGGGATGCTCACCACAGTTCTCCTGCAGATTTCTTCTCCGGAGTTAATTGATTTATGGAGTTTTCAATTAATCGGAGACAATGGAACTAACGTGACACGATATATTAGTCTAAATTCAGAAACATGTAAAAGTAAAGAGGAATGTCCTCGTACCATTTAGCAAAGCGAGCGCCCTGCTGGTAGTAAGCAGCCGTGCGGGATGCCAATCCATCGAGCCCTTGGCACCAGGACTCGTCGTTCGACCCAGCCAAAGGCACCAAACCCTGTTGTCCGCAAAAGGCATACACATCTTACGTTATTTCTAAGAATAATCAAGACACCAGAATCTACATGTTAAAATGAGCCTTTTTCAACATGAACTAGCTAACAGTTTGATGCAGCAAAGACTCTGGAAACATATCCTCACTTTGTTAACTGAAACCAGTGTAAACAGGGACTTACCTTGTCGACTTTGATACCAGGGACGATGTTCTGCTCAACTAGGACGTCGACCATCTTGCGGCCGTCGGTTGTGGATTGGTAGAGGGTCTCCTCGAAGAGGATAGCACCAGAGATGAACTGGCCAAGCCCCGGAGCACTGACCAGGAGTGTCCTGTAGGCCTGGCGGTTGGCCTCGGTGTTCTCTAGCCCAATTGACGCCAAACGCTTCCCACAGGTTGCATTCGACTCGTCCATGGCCAGGATTCCTCTCCCGGGTGATGCAACTGTTTTCTGATATAATGATCATCCCCCATCAAGAAAGAACACGGCCGTTAGCTTATATCTTCGTTATCTTACCTGTCATTGTATCTATATTTTCGTGCATACTTTCTGCTTCGCCAACTTCATGGATACTAGCATTCTTGTTTTCTGGCTGCCTTCCAATCCATGTTTTGGTAGATTCATTGAGTTACAGAATTCGACATGACAGAAAGTTGCATTACTGTATTCTGAATGAGTTGTGCAATCACTTTGCTAAAGTTTGAATGTCTAAAGTGACTATTCATATTCTCTAGGCTTTACCATCACGGTGTATCAACTCTCGCAAGTTACATTACTCACTCATGCACTTGGGATTATCTTTGAAGTAATGAAGGATATGGGCGAACCACGTACCGCAGTCTTGACGAGCTCATCAGCATAGGCACTGGCTTTGACGACAAGAGCGTAGGGGGCAGTGGTGGGGTGGTAGCGGACGGCGGCGAGAGACGGGGTGCGGAGAGTCTGCGTGCCCTTCACAAACTCCGACTTGTCGAGCACGGGAGACGACTTGAGGAGAGAAGCCGAGGCCATTGTTTTTCGCTTGCAAAGGCCAAACTCGAGCACAGCCCGGCAAGCAAAAACTGTGTTACCTTATCTCTTCTCAAAGCTTCTCCCTCCCTCTTTAGCCTCTCTTAACCACACATGCACACACCCTCAGCTGATCTCTTATTTAATTGCTCAAGTGTATTTCCTTAGATGTCCCGTTTGAGGCTGCTGTGCACCGCCCAATCGAGCCCTGCCACGTGGATGATAACCTTTGCTTACTTGGCGGGGCTCGCGGCGGGGCTCGCATCAAGTGGCTCAGATGAGAAGTTCAATAATAACCTCTTAAAAGAAGTCATTTTTTTTATAATTATAATTGAAGACCTCAAAATGGTCTGATATCTTTGTTCTTTTCCCTACTTGCTGTTTGGAGAATTGGACAAATTGCTGTCGTATGTTCACCAAAATGAGGCCATCTCGGCTCTGTGTAATTTGTCCGTTTGAGAGGAGATTCTTTCTGGAAAGTGAATGTGAGGCTTCAATTTTCTCCCGTTCTTCTCCCTTTTGTTGTTTTCTTTCATCTCGCTGATTGATGGCCTTGGTTTAACCCCAGAAGGTTTGCGGTGAATTGGGGATTTGCACGTGGACGGCCACGGCTCGCCAGCTCAGGATTCGACACGTGATCGGAGGCGATATTTTTTGCCACGTGGACGTCCGCGATCTCCCGGTCCGGTCAGTTGACCTTCTGCTGGCCCCACTCAGCTCGTCATGGTTTATGATGCAAGCTTGAAGGAGGAAAAGGAGAGAAAATGATGGAAGCAGAAGGTGTTGAAGGAGGGCCTTAGAAAGATCTTCCATTACTTTCCAAAGCTCACTTATTAGAAACTCTTGTGTCTCTACCCAAAAAACCTGTTGCTTCTTCACACTTTCAGAACGAATTTGAGCTCCTTTCCATAGAGTGGCGTAAGGTTTGAGGATCGGTAAGCTCGAGCTTAAAGTACCATGTCAAAAAAGAGACTGAATCAGCCATAGATTGTCACGTAGGATGAGGCTTAGGGAGACCGAGATGGTGGTCTATGAAGAAATCGTCGCATTGTTGGCATGTGAAGAAACAGGTTACATGATGTCGTAAACGGGAAAAGAAAAAAAAATTTCCGTTGCCGGGACTTGAACCCGGGTCTCTCGGGTGAGAGCCGAGTATCCTAACCAACTAGACTACAACGGATGCCGAGATTGGTAAGCGAACCTATTTTTTATAAACAAATAAATAAATAAACACCTAATGCACTGGCCTACTCCACCTTTCTAGAGCAGGAGATGGAGGAGTGACCGACCAAGTGTAGAGACCAGTGAAAGGTTGCCTGAAGCTATTGAGTAAGGAAAACAACCCGATCAAAATTAGAATTTTTTGGTGTGAGAACTTACGGCGGGGTCCTAGGCTGGCCGACAATTGATGCTGCTTGCTTCTCCGGAGCCCCACCGTGGGGGGCCTCCCCACCAAAGGCGATGCCCAGACAAAAATCTTTCGGGTGACATCCCCCTGTTGACGGTTAAATTATTATTTTGTACACAGAACTCTTAAGCTATGAAAGAATCACATGAAAAGTCTTGCCCAGTTTGAGCTTAGCAGCACGAGTCCTACCACCTCACTCCCTTGGAGAAAATGAGCAAAATACCCAAAAGTTATGAACCTATTGTATTGATACTAATTTAATCTTAAATCTTTTAATTTGACAAATTTAGTCACATATATTTTCGCATTGATACCAATTCACTCTGTTTGGCTAATTTAAGTCGGAAATTATTGACATGGACTTCGGTTGTCCTATATAGCATTACCGATGCCGACGTGAAAACTTTTTTATAATTTTTGATGTTTTTTCAGGATTTTTAAATTTCTTTCTTTCTTTCTTTTTTCTGTAAATTGTTGGGGGCCAATTCCATAAAAAAGCACCAACTTTAACTATTTTCCCAAATCTGACCCAAACTATATTTTGTTCCAAAAAAAAGCCCAAACTTTTAGTAGCATCCCAAATCTGGCCTCCGTTAACCATCCTTCCATAGTCACCGTTAGTGGCGCTCTCTTCGTCCTTCTGCTCATCAAGTCACTCTCTCTGACATCCTCCGACTAGAGTCACCGCCAAGCTTGACATCCGTGCGTCCACCGCCGATGCCCGTCCAAGCCAACACTACACGTCCAAACCAGACCACCCCTCCGTCGTCCTTGTTGTTAGCTTCATCTTCGCCGAAAGGAGTCCTCCATCTCCATTGTCTTTGTGGTCATCTTTACCTGTTTTTGGCCTGAGCAAATGGCCAAAAATCTGGAAAAAATAGAAGTCTTCAGAAAGAAAAAATCTGGGGAAAAATCTTTGAGACAAGGAAGGGGCAATGGGAGTCTTGGCTTGTCTTTTTAGCCAAAAGATCTGATATTTAGAGGAGTTTACAGAACAACGTGGGTCAAAATTCAGTGGGTCTCTTGGCTTGTCTTTTTGGCCAAACATGGAAGACATGGCCGCAAACAACTCGAGTTATGCGGAATCTGTGGAAGCTGGGTTATGGGAAATCTATGAAATCTTGGGGGAAAAAGAAAAGGAAACCCAGAAACTTGAATGCTAAAGGTTTCCTTGTATTCATTGCAGCTCATCGCTAGAATAGGAAAAAAGAGAGGAGAAATCCATACTTGAATGCTAAAGTTGATTCAGAAATTCACAATCTGCTCGCGAGGCTATTCGTCTTTGTCTTCATCTTCCCGACGGCCAACTCTAGATCTGAAACAAAGCCCCGTCCATGGCTGCGACAAGCGAGGTCGAAGTAGGAGGAAGAGACGGAAAAAAATAAAAAAGATTTTGTGGGTCGATAACCCACCGTCGTCCTTGTCGTCCTACTCTTCCTCGCCGTCGTTCTCGTCGCCCACGCCGCCGCGCCCATCTCCTTCACCGTTCGCTTCCTCTTGGCTTTGCATGCCGTCTTCCTCCTCTTCTTCCTCGTCGTCCCCTCGCCGTCCTCGTCGACGGCGACGGGGACACTGGCCTCCTTCACAACCCTAACTTTCTCGTCCTCTTCGAACTCGATCTCCTCCTCCTCGTCGCAATCCATTGTCGCAATCATGACCTCACGCTCGCCGAGACGAGAAACCGGTGATTTCTCGGCTCGATTCCAAACAAAAACGAACGGAAAATCTTCAAGAAAATGGAAAATAATGGGAACAAATTTTCTGGGTGACGTGGAAATGCCTCAGAGATGACTAACGATGAATATGGAAGGATGGTAACGGAGGCCAGATTTGGGATGCTACTAAAAGTTTGGGCTTTTTTTTGGAACAAAATATAGTTCGAGGGGCGGATTTGGGAAAATGGGCCAAAAGTTGGTCTTTTTATGGAATTGGCCCAAATTGTTGGTGGACAAGGTCACTAGCCATAGGCTAGTCTGGGTGAGGGCCTCTACGTGCTTGCCAACCACTAGAGGTGAGCATATCATATCGATTGAATTAAGAATCACTCAAATTGGATCATACCAGACTTACCAATTTGGTTTGGTTCTTGAAAGCTTTAGTTCTATTCTCAATTCTACAAAAATGGAACCGGTGATTTTTGGTTTGGTTCCCGGTTCCGAGATGGGGGCCGATCGAATTGGACCGAACTAACTCTTTTTAAAAATATTTTTTAAATTTCTTTAAAATAGTAATTATCTATAAAATAGTAACAAAGCTAGTATTTTTTAAATTTTTAAATTTTTTTGGCTAAGTAATTGATTTTATCAAACCGAATTATACCGGTTACCCCTACTGGCCACTAGCAAGGGCCCGATGCCCTTGCTCATGGCAAGTGAGGGCGCGATGCCCTTGCTTGGATCTGGGCAAGAGCATTGCGGCCCTCAGTCACCACGAGTTAGGGCCTCCGCGCCTTCACCTATAGTTGGTGATGGTTGGCTGCCGACCTTGTGGCCAACAATGTATAGAAAAAGAAAATTATAAAATTTGCCGATGCTAGGATTGATCATGCCACATAAGATTGCCGGAGCCCACATTAGTAATTTCCGACCTAAATTGATTGAATGGATTGAATTGATATCATTGCAAAAATGTTTGAGACTACTAAATTGATACCGGTGAAATAGGTTTAGGACTAAATTGGTATTTTTCCATTGAGAAAAGCTACTCCAACAATTTTTTTCACTTGCAATCACCTTGACTCTATCAAATGCAAATGATAACAAGGGTCTCATGACAGAGACATGAGAAACGGGACATGCCTGTTGTCCGCTAATCTTGCTTTGAAGCTTTGTGCCTCAATGACAAGTAAGGCTGAATTTCAAACGAGATAAAGGAAACAGAACCGATGCAGAACACTCTCCTAGTCCTAAAAACGATTCTACAAAAAGGCGAAAGGGAAATGGCCTCTTCCTTCTTTGGTATGCCCAAGATGAGAGACCTGTATAATTTCCCATAACCCTGTACTATTCCTGCAAATGAAAGGAGCTCCTAGAGTTGAGCTCTTCCTCTAAGTCTCTTCATCAGCTGAGATTTGGGTTGGCTGCAAAATATGCAAGCACGCCAACGAATGGCGCGTTGATGTAAGTGGTCGGCTCAGACTTCCTGAAATCGGCCCTGTCGTCCTCGAATGAATCGTCCTCGCTGGGTCCGCCCACTAGGGCTCCGACGAGTTCGTTCGGGTTAGGCCATGGCGAATGAAATAGATCGATCCTTCCTTGCACCCGATGGACTCGGGCCGGTCTTTGATCGACGGGAGAGAGGACCCGCGGTGGTGGATCCTTTGCGGGTACTGCCCGCCGTAGCCCACCATGTAAGACATGCCGTTTGGGTTGTCGCCCAGGATGTAGTCGACCTGTCGCTTGGCCTGCTGCCGCAGCTCGGCTGGGCCCACGGTCATGCCGCCGCAGCTGGCGGACTGCGAGGTCCGCTCGAGGTAGTTGGCGTAGACGAGGAGGAGAAACGAGATGGAGGTCGAGTGCTGGAGGTTGCTGCCGCCGGGCTTGTAGATGAGGCCACCGGGAGTGAGGTCTATGTGATAAGCGGTCGATGATTCGGGGATGAGCGTGCACATGAAGCTGTCGGCTGATGCCTTGTAGGATTCGAGCGCGAACATGCTGCCTTCCAGGAATTCCTGAAAAATGTACGAATTTACTTCGATACTACAACAAAGAACCAAACCTAATCCCACTTAGTAAGGTCGCCTATTTAAGCACTGAATATGAAATGCGGTTCGATGTTCAGAAAATTGGAGATTTTGGGTTCATATGTACCTTGGAGACGAGTACATTGAGACCGGCGTGTTTGTTGTCCCACCCGAACTCGTTGATATTCTCTTCGGCGCCGAGCGTCTGACCGTTAATTTGGATGTAATCGAGGTACAAATTGTCCTGAGTCGCCCTCCTGAGCCACGCCGCACCCCACAGCAACTCGTCCTGTTGCAGCCAGACGAAGTCCAAAAGCCAGATTACTTTACTTAATCACTTTTAGTCTCGTGATTACGAGAGTCTTAATCGACAACCACGAGCAGAGGACAAACCAAAGCACGCAAGTCATCCATTTTGCTGCGTCAAAACTAATACAATCCTTAAAAATGTGTGGATAAATAATTGAGAATATGTTTTGTCTTTCCGACGGACGGTCGTTCTTGGTGCATTGAGTATTCGAGACCAAACTTGGGATTTTCCCAAAGTCCCCCGTGAACATATAATCTAATAACCAGAGAAGCATTAGCATTACCTGGTACCCGTCGAAGTCGCAGTAAAATGGGCAAACGTCGTCTTTGATGTTGGCATTGTCACTGTAAGCTCCCCTGTGAGCGTTGGCGTACTCGAAGGCCTTGATGGCGTTTCTCAAGAGGGTCTCGGAATATCCTGGGTCTGATGACTGGAACGCCATGGATGCTGCTGCCAGAGCTGCCGCAGTCTCCCCGGCAACATCAGATGCTGGATTAGGGGCATCGACGACATAAGCTGTTCTCGCTGTGTCCATGTCCTCCGGTCTTTCCCAGCAGTTATGGTCACTGTTTGGATCACCGACCTGTAACAAAACCGCTCGATTATCAAAGTGGGTACTTGATTCCGTGACCATTATTATTGAAGTTGCGATATCGATCCTAGAAATATCATTAATGTTTTTGCTCTGAGAATTGAACGTAAGATTGATGACTGAAATTTTCTCCGGAAAGGCGGTCCAGGCGTGTTTTAACTTTTCTCGAGTCAGCTTCATTCAGTGTCTGTTGCCTGCTAACTGAAAACGAGAGTAACGGTTGGAGTCGGACAACTTCTGCACATTCCCAAAAGGGTCTGAAGAATGTTCGCACAGAAGTTAGCACGTCGGTTTTAGAGTTTCCAAGGTTTATGGCAGCTGACATGGACACGGTCTGGATCTGATTCAAACGATCCAATCCGTAATAAGTCCGATCTCCAGGACGGAGTACTTACCATATCATGGACCTTAAAAGAGATCAATTAGGCATAAAGCTTGTGGATGGTGATGTTAAAAGGTTACATCTTGAACACTTTTTATAATGCACCTGTTAATGATGTGCGGTGCAGCACGGAGTCTTATGCACGTGAAGTAAGACATTAGCATTTTCTCGCACGAAAATTATGTTGGCATCTTCTTTCCGCCGAAACAAACTCCATTAGTTTATCGAAAACAAAACAGGAAGTGTCGGCATTTTCTTCCTAGGCTGCTAGATTTTCAGGGAGGAGGATTGAGGAAAAAGAGTAAAAAAAAGATGGACTTGCGTGCCCACACAAGACAAACCCATCAGCTGTGACTCGTCACGAGCGAAAAGGCGGCAACCATATTCTTGTCTTCTCCCTAAACGATTAGCCGAACCAGGCCACTTGCACAAGAGTGATGAAACGATGGGTCTTGTTGGCTCAAAAAGAAATAGCGAATATTCGACTGATTGTTGTCTAGACTTTTGCACTTATTAAACTCGCTAAGCTATACATCTCGAGAAAAAGTAGGGCTTGCACTGAGCTTTCCTTACCTAAAACTCTACAAGTTTTCTCCTTTATTATGATTAGCTTTGTCCTCCAAACCGTCCTCGAACGAATCTATGGAAATGTACGTTTTCTTTTTTCATGAAAAATGCAGAAATTGGGTCGGACGTTATCTTGCATATCTGCATTCTGATAGGACGAGAAGACCCGGTGTAGATGGCTTTAATGAAGAGTACAAACGATGAAGAAAGTAAGAGAAGACATATTATAGCCTCCATTGTTACCTGCACGAATATCCGGTTGGGCAGCTGAGAGATGGACTTGAGGAGATAGTCGGTGCCCCAGCGGACCGCCACCAGAGCGTTCCGCAGCTCGGCGGGGGGCATCACCTCCCCGAACTCGATCACGCTCCACGCCAGCAGGGTCGCGGTGAAGGCCATCGGGAAGTTGAACTTGACGTTGTCGCCCGCGTCGTAGTACCCGCCGGTCAGGTCCATGTGGTGCGTCCACCCGTCGCCGAGGCCCGAGGTGGCGCGCCAGCCCATCCGTTGGTCTGGCGGCAGCCACCCGGACCTCTGGCCCTCGAAGAAGAGGATGGACTTGGACAGTGCGTCGGCATAGTCGTGGCCGGCCGCCTGGTTAAGTGGGAGATGGGTTACGAGTAGCAGGAGGAGGAGGAGGAAAGCGATGGCGAAGAGGGAGGGCCGCTGCTTCATCTTGCTTGACACTAGCTCCTCGTGAGTGGCTTGTTGTATGGGGGACGTGATGCTTGGGATGGTATCAAGGCGATGTTTTTATACACGAGGGACGAGGGAGGGAGGGAGAGAGAGAGAGAGAGAGTTCACGGGAGAGAGGGAGGACAGGATTGGTGGAGTGGGGTGGCGAGTGCGTGCGATTGCGGCTTCTGTGGACAGTGGAATTTTGTCAGTAACCTCACATGCATGATGATGTGTATGTAATGTATGGATTGTATATGGACAGAGAAGTGATGCTCCGCCATCTTGTGGATTAGGATTTGGGCGTGTAGTCCAGGACCCTGCTTCACTTCACCCGTATTGACCGCGAGAATGGACTTGAGATATGGTGTGATGTTACATGCACCGTTAATTTAGCTAATAAGTCTAGCAAGTGTCGCGGGGATCATTTATCTATATTTCTTTCTCTTTCCGGGATTGAATATAGCATGCGCGAGTGACAAAGCAAAGCGTCTGGAAACCGCTGTGAACGCCCCAGATACGTAGGGCAAGCCCCTTACCTAGAAAGAAAGTCATTAATGGAGTTTTATGGTAATCAGAAGAGAAACACGTATGGATATTATGAAATGTTGAACGTGCACTAAATGACCCAAGCCTTATTATATAAAGGTTGCTCCTTCTGCTCATTAGGAATCTTTCACAGATCACGTGAACCAAATAATGAAATCTCATTGAAGTTTTAGCCATATTTTGACATATGCATTCCATATCGTGTTCAATTTGCTAAAATGTTGGAAGTTGGGCATGTGAGAAATTAACTGGTGGAGATAGGAGACTCGACTGCACTCGAGAGACATGCCATCGCATGTGACGAGTCCATTTTCTCGAGCGATCTTAAGAATGCCTTCATAATGACTGAACTGCGCTCAAAGAAACAAAGACTCTTCTGCACTGTTGAAGCATCACAAGCTAAGAAGCGAGGACACAGTACACTGACGCGAATAAAATCAGACAGCGGGACATAAAGCGAAGCAAGCCTCCATTCTTTTCTTCCTTCAAAAAGATAAAAAGATTACACCGAGACTGTGGACACATCTATTGTCGTGCACGCTGAGAAGATAAGTATATTAAAGGAGGAAAAAGGAGTATTCTTCCCTCCAGTCCCAAGATAGCTTAAAGAGCCCCCAACCTCCTTTCCTTCGGTGTTGTCATCAACTTGCTTTCGTTGGATGAACCAATGGAAGTGAACTGGATCAGGTGCATTCTAACTGCCCATGCTTGAGTTGAAGTGTGTGCACGAGGAACAAAAGATTTGGGGAATCAATTAGTCAATTCCTGTACTAATATCATTTTCGTGCCGGTTGTTTTCGTAATCTCGTGATAAAATGTGTTCTTTTTGTCAAAAAGAAGAGAGAAAGTGTAATTGATGTAAATTTCAAATTAACCGGGTAGTGTCAAGTTTTAGTGTCTCTAGTTATTAGTCCTGAGCCAAATAGAGTTTAGACATCTACCTGTTTTGTGAATACAACTCTATCTAGTTGTCTACTTTAACAAAAATAAAATAAAATGTAATAATCCACCTTGCTTTTTGGACAACAGGCATGTTTTTCTACTAGTTCGGGTCATCCCTATTTTCAAGTTGTTTAAAAAATCAAGAATTCAACGCCTTCCTTCTAAAATGGGGCAGCATTCTTGATAGCCTCTACATGGAAAATTTGGTTAATTTGCTTTGCGTTAGGAGTAATCCTTTCGTGTCTATGTAAGAGAAATGTTACTCGAAATAGGACCTGGCCTATGAAGTTCATTATGGTAATCTTTGGAAGCCTTATCCCTCTGCATGCTGCAAGAAAAAGGAAAATATTCTATCTTCTTGCAAGTTGCAATTGCGAGTGACTCCGTGGCCAGTCCCATCGTGATGAACTTTAGGTGGCTTATCCATGTGAAGATAGAATCTGCTATTGCCTCAGTTGCAAGAATGCGACAGGGATGACAATTTGCAGTTTGTGGGGGGGCCTTTTCCCAACCGTTTTAACTGTTTCCGTTTACCACAGTTAGGTTAGGTGGGACTAGGAGGGTGGCGGCCTACCGCATGGTCCTGAAAGGCTATCATGATCGGGAACACAGGTTACGTTGGGACGCGTGACGCTGCCATTATTTGACAACTTCGAGAATTTGGTAGTCGAGAGATTGTTTTCTTTTTAATTTGTTAATCTGGTATGAACCGATCAAGTCGAAGAATGTGTAATTTTCAATAGTATATCTTTTTCGGGTCAGCTCGAGTCATTAAGTATTTGATAATGTTTGATGTTACATATCACATGTTCAAATCACAACATCTCACTAAGAATAATCTTTTAAAAAAAAGTTATGTTGCTACTCAGCCTTGTGAGAAAGTATTTTTTTACAAGATTAATGGAATAATATGTATCGGAAATTATGAAAATAATATTTAAGCCTACAAAAGTGTATTTATTGATTTATTTCAGAAAAAAATTATTTACTAAAATGTCCATAATATATATTTTATGTTAAAATCACAAGATTTGGGATTCTTCTTAATTTTTTATTATCATATTAACTAATCAAATCGAAGAATATGTAATTTCAATAGCTTGTCTTTCTCGGGTCAACTTGAGTGATTTAGCATTTAATAATGTTTAATGTTACATATCACGTGTTCAAATCACGACATCTCACTGAGAATAATTTCAAGATGAAAAGTTATGTTGCTAATTAGCCTCACAAGAAAGTATATTTTTACAAGATCAATAGGATCGTGTGTATCAAAAACTATGAAAATAATATTTAAGCCTACAAAAGTGTATTTATTGATTTCTTTCAAAAAAGTTATTTACTAAAATGTCCATAATATATATTTTATGTCAAAATCATAAGATTTGGGATTCTTTCGAAGTAATTCAAACCGTCATAGGATAAGTTTTCCAAATTTTTATTTGTTTAGTCAAAGATAAATATTGGAAAAAATGAGAAAATTAAACAAATAAAAATCACTTTTATGGTCCTTTGGAATGTTTGGATTTCACCGCAAATACGTAGTACCACCCAAGGTTTTGAGATTGGTGAACATGCCGTGGCAGCCCCACCGAGACGTTGTCAATTGTGAAGTCTCTCCATACTAGGTATTGTTGGCGCTTGGAATTGGAGTGCGAGCCATGTAGAGTTTCACTCGTAAAATGGAATCAAACACGTGACATTGTTCAAACACCGAAATTTTGGGATTTTCTGGAGCTCACTCTTACGGCCTTCAGATTTCCTGAGTGGATCATCCGTTTAATAACGGTCTATGTTCGAACACCGAAATTTTCTATCTCTATTAATGGTGAATTGCATGGATTCTTCTTTGCTGGTTGGGGCGTCAAGGGGATTCCATGTCGCCATATCTGTTTACTTTGATCATGGAGGTGTTCTCCGGAATCCTAAGTGCTCGAACTTCAGTTAAGGATTTCAGATATTTTTGGAGGTGTAAACCGGTAAAACTCTCGCACATCTTTTTTGCCGATGATGTGTTTCTCTTTTGTCAAGCAGACTGGGTTTCTGCGATGGTGTTTAAAAGGAGTTTGGATATATTCTCTTCCTGAAGTGGACTGATTCCAAACAAAGACAAGAGTGAGGTTTTCCTCTCGGGTGGTCCTATGTCTCTTCGTGATAATATTCGGTTAGCTTTTGGGTTTCAAGAAGGGAAGCTTCCTGTTCGTCATCTTGGAGTACCGATAATCACCTCTAGACTTGGCAAAGCTGATTGCGTCATCTTGATTGATCGAATCACTGCCAGAGTTCAATCCTGGACTCAGCGGTTTTTGTCTTTTGTAGGGAGAACTCAACTAATAAGGTTAGTTCTACACTCTATTCAAGCTTTTTGGGCCAGTGTCTTCACTTTATCAAGTGCGGTTTTAGATAAAATCGAACAAATTATACGACAATTCTTATGGAAGGGCTCCACCCTTGGTCGGGGGGAGGGGGGCTATGGGATGATGTTTGTCTCCCGAAAGATGAAGGGGGCTTAGGTATTCGGAAGTTGAAGGATTGCAACAAAGCATCAATGCTCAAATACATATGGATCCTCTTTACTGATAAGGAATCCTTATGGTGCCGTTGGATTCATACTAATTTCTTAAATAAATTTTTTTTTTGGATCTCCTCCCGTCCGGCCATGTGCTCCTGGGCATGGAAGAAAATCCTTCAACTTAGGAAATACTTCAGATTGTCTTTCTTCTGGAAGACTGGTAACGGCTTTGATGTATCTTTATGGCGTGACAATTGGCTATCTTGTGGTCCTCTGGACTCTTTTATTCTGGCTTCTCTACTAGGGAGTTTCGACCTTCCGAGTTATGCAGTAGCGGTTGATCTCTTCTCCCTCGCGTGTCGCTCGCTCAAATTGTTTCTTGACAGTTTGAGTATTTCTATCCCAGTTTCTTCCTTAACTCGGGATCACTTCTCCTGGCGCATGACCCTTCTGGTTCTTTTTCTGTTGCTTCTGCTTGGGATACCTTTAGAACTAAAAAGGACCGTGTGCCTTGGGCTTCTTTTGTTTGGAATAATGCAATTGCCCCTCGGTTTCAATTTAATTTGTGGTTAATCACGAAAAATCGGCTTGCTACTCAAACGCTCCTGCTCTCTCGTGGAAGGATCGACTACTCAGTTTGTGCTTTCTACAATACCATCCCGGATTCTATTGACCATTTATTTTTTGATTGTGAGACCTCGGCGACACTTGCCTTCTTCTGGGCGTCCAAGTGCAACCTTCCTTGGAGGAATAGATCTTGGAAGGACAATCTCTCATGGGTGTTGAAGTTCTTAATGGGTAAGGAATTCTTTCATAGTATTGCGCGGTTCTCATGTTGCGCCATGTGCCACCTCATTTGGAAGAAGAGGAATAGCATCATATTTCGTAGTGAAACCTTGGTGGTCTCTACCCTGAAGAACCACCTCATCAAGGTTGTCAAAGACAAAGCTATCACTTTCAAGAATGTCCCGAGTAATCCTAGAAACAAGAGACTTCAGAGGAACTGGGGTTTCGGCCCTTTGGTCTTTCAGCAGCTGTCCTCTCCTTCTTAAGTGGTGTGTGTTTTTTGTATCATCCTGCTTTTGCTTGCCATTACTTACTCTCTTCGTTCTTCGTCTTTCTTATTGCTAGTCGAGGTTTGTTGAGTTGTTCGTAGTGTTGCTTGTTCGCCGCCCTTGGGCTGTGCTGCTGTGTTTGTTGTTTCCTTTGGCTTTTCTTCCGCTCCCTTACACTCTTCCTATTTTTGCAGCTAGAGTGTAAGTTTTGGCGCCGGTTTTTGTACATTTGTCTGTAGCTCAATATATTCTTACCTCTTACCAAAAAAACAAAAACACGTGACATTGTTGAAAATGGTGACCTCTTACCACTAAATCAATCATTTGGGTGGTTAAATAACCTTTAAAATAAACCCCCCACTTTTCCTATTTTTCAAACACTGATATGGAGATTTGCAAAAAAAAAAAAGCACTGATATGGAGATATTAGTTTTTATGAAAGAAATGAAACAAATGATTCGTAACTTTAACCTAATATACAATATAATCCCGAGTCTTTAATTTTTTCAATATGGTCCATAAACTTTACTCCATTGTTCAATATAATTTTTAAATTTTTAATTTGTTTAATATGATCTGTAGACTTTTGACGATGTTCAATTTAGTCCTTGAAAGAACATTGAACATTTTCATATATTTCAAGGACTAAATTAAATATCATCAAAAGTCTAGAAACCACATTGAACAAATTGAAAATTTAAAGATCATATTATACATTAGGCTAAAGTTTCTGGATCACATTGAAAAAATTAAAACTTTATAGATCACATCAATATCGGGTCAAGATTCATGGACTACTTATGTCATAGCCCTAATTTTATTCATTCGTTTGGAAATGAGTTTTTCCCCTAATACTTCAGTCCATATTGCAAGTTTTATATTGGGAAAATGTCACAAATGGTCATTGGACTTCTATTTAATGTGCAATCTCGTCCTTGAGCTTTCGATTTGCTCAATTTGGTCCATAAACTATCGATAAATGTCTGATCTAGTCCTTATGCTCAAACTGTTGAGTGATGACTGATTTTCCTTTTTATTTTTTTTCTTCTTCTTCTTTTTCTCTTTTCCCTTCGCCGGCCATGGCGAAGGGAAGGGCAACCCTAGGTTGGCTAGGGCCGCCCTCGTCGGCGTCGGGCGAGGGCGACCCTTGGTTGGGTCAGGCGAGGGCACCCCTCGCCCGACGCCGGCGAGGACGACCAGGGCGGCCCTAGCCAGCCCAGGTGAGGGCGACCCTCGCTGGACACCGGCTTCCCTCCGCCATGGCCAACGGAGGGAAAAGAGAAGAAGAAGAAAAAAAAGAAAAAAGAAGAAGAAAAAGACCAAAATGCGCAAGTCCGTTAACTTTAACTAACGGAAGGACGAAGTTAGTTAGGGATTAGATCGGACATTTATCGATAATTCAGGAACCAAATTGAGTAAATCGAAAACTCAGGGACGAGATTGCACGTTAAGTAAAAGTCCATGAACCATTTGTGAAATTTTTCATTTTATATTTTGATGAGACGGTCCACATTGAAAGTCGAATGGACTAAGGCCCAAATGACTTGTTGGGCTTGGGCTTAAACCCTCAAACAGCTGCACCGGTGGCTCTTACAGATACCCCCCCATGGCTTCCCTCTCAAGGTCCTGACCGAATCTCGTCCTCGCTTCTAGCCAATCGCTTCACGCATAACCCGCACCCATCAACCTCCTCGTGGCCATCTCAGCTTTTGCTGATTGAATTCGAACCAGACGGAGGTACGCCCGACGCTGATTTCCCTTTTTTTTTCATGGGTGCTTTGTTATGGTGTTAGGGTTTTCGTTCATGCTCTCGTCGCGTCGTATCTGGGTATCTGGGTATCTGGGCACGCTTGCTTGCGAGATTATGTCGCGAAATCGAGCTCTTCTGGGTTGAAGGCTTCGGTGTACGTTGGATTCGCTGGCATTAATCAGTTGAATTGATTCGTGGTGGCGGCGTTTGTTTGCCTGTTCTTGTCGAGCATTTGGCGATTTTCTCTTTGGATGCATCTTTTGGACACCCTTCTTCTTTTTTTGTACGGATTGTCTTGTGTGTGTCGCATGATCCGTCCCCTCTTCGTTTTTTTTCGTTTTTTTTCGTTTTTTTTCCTGGTCTTGCTGTGTTTGTTGTTCTGCTCGAAAACCGCGATGGGCTACCGCTGATATATGACATGAAGAAGAGGTGGGACGAAGAGGGTGCAATGAGGTGATATCTGTAAGGGTTTGACGTGGATTGGCGGAAGGGTTTTGACAAGTTGATTCCGATGAAGGGAATGCAATGTTAAACATGCTGGAGCATGGATGGAAGAGTGGCTTCATGTGTTTTCACACCTAGAGATTTAATCATTTTACTTATTATTACTAAACAAGCATATAAACTGAACTATCAAAACGTAATCCAACAAGGAAGATATGATTATCTCTTTCTTTCATGACGGAGAGATGTAATGGTCCTTGAGTCGACTCCTTGATTAGCATAAAATCTCCAAAGTTTTGAGTTAATATGGCAAATGTGTATAATGAAGGTTGGAGCTTCAGTAGGGCAAATTGCCCTCGTCTGAATTGAATTGTAGCTTGAGGAGAGCATAATGGGACCTCATTATTGTTTAAATCCCAATATAGTGGAGAAAAGGCTTGCTTTCTTTTTCCCATGAAGTATGGTCCAACAGTTCTGAATTTAGTCAGGTTCTTCGACTATCTTACTAATTACTTGCAGCATCACAAGCTAAATCCCTGTAGTGATGTCAAGCTCATGATGGCTTTTAATTTTTCCTCTCGCTCTCTAAAACATTCTGAACAAGTCCATCGCGTAAAGGGAAGATATACATGAGCTGGAGTACAAGTTCAAGTTGCATATGTCTATGTAATCCTTGGGCACTTTCATTGCAATGGATATGGGTGTGGCATAATGAAGGATCTGGCTGAGCTGTGGAAAAGAATTGCTACCTTTTGCTTCTGAGTTTGTGGCGATGCGATTGTATTAGACGGATTTCTTGTTGAGATTTTGATGTTAGGAATGTGGTCTGTTCCGTTTCTGAAGGGGAAGGATGGAGGTGTGGTCGGACTGACAGTTATGATATCTGGTGTGATATTGTGATGTGGACAGGGAGCAGGTTGGAGCTGTGTTGGTCTTGGTGGCAGCTAGTGCGGACTAGTGGTGGTGAATATTGGTAAGAGGAGTTTTGAGAATGACTTCAATGAGCAGGAGCCCTAGCAGGAGCAGGTCCAGGAGCCCAATTGATCGAAAGATGCGTTCTGAGCGCTTTTCATATCGTGATGCGCCTTACAGGAGAGACACTCGTCGTGGTTTCAGGTGTTTTGACATTGGCTACTCTCCTGTTTTCGGATTCGATCTTATTCCTCTGTGGAACAGGGAGCAAATCATTACATTTTGGCTTAAATCTATGGAACCATGAAGTATGATTAATATATTTAATGAACCTTAATAGTCTTCATCCAAAGGAAAAAGGAAGATGTACTTTTTTTTGAATGTATATTGCTTTTAACGAGGTTTGCTTGGGTGGTAACTTTTATTTGGTTGTTGAAAGATAATGAGATGATTATCTCTGCTTTAGCATCCACCCTTTTCCCTCTTCTCCTTTGCTTGTGTGTGTGTGTATGTGTGTGTGAGAGAGAGAGAGAGAGAGAGAGAGAGAGATCAGGATTTCTGATGTCTAGCTGTATGAAGTTACTGTTCATTGCACTAGGATGTAACATATGTAGAATGTTGCTGCATGAGTATGTGGGATTTGCTACTTTTCTTTTGCTTTTGCTACATCCTTCTCAATTCGAGTCTAGGGAAGGAACCCTAACAAGGGTTGGGATCTGCTGATTGACTTATGAAAGGGGGATATGATATACTTTAGATTATCTAATTGCTGTGTTGGATTTGTACCAATATGCTTTTTTAGAATTCTGTCTTCTCTGGCCCAAAATTCAGGTGATTGAATTATTACAAGATTAATTGAATATGAATACTTTTCTGTCCTTGATTCTGAATGATCAGTGTTTTTTTGACTTTTTTCAGCCGAGATCTGTGCAAGAATTGCAAACGTCCTGGGCATTTTGCTAGAGACTGTCCCAATGTGGCAATTTGTCACAATTGTGGTCTCCCAGGGTGAGTAACTCTTTTCTTGAGTAGTCACTGTGATTTGTATCAGGTGCAGGGTGCATATAGGATGCGTGTATTTTGTTGAAACTTGATGAGGATAGACTACCAGAGTAAGCGTATTGCATTGGCAATGGAGTTTTTTTTTTCTGAATAAAACATTAGCTGGGGTTTTTGCTGTAGAATATTCAGCGGAAAAAGTTGACATGTAGATCTTGCTCCACTTTCTGGCACATTTCATACAGCCTGGAATGGATTTTGAAATCTTTAACTCAATAAGGATCTGCATGTTGTGGAATGATATGTTCCAAGCCCAATTTTTCTTAAGGATACAGTTCAGTAAGTAGTTGTCGGGTGGCTTTTTCCCCAGATTTGAAACTCCAATTATCTTTGGTCCTCCTTCTATAATATATGAAATCCAGTCTTTTTTGTGCCTAGTAAACAATGAATTCACTACTCTGTGCTAATCCAAGGAGTGATAAGCCCTTGTACCAAGTCCAATGACTTGAGGAAACCAATTGATCTGTAATACCCTCTGTACAGAATGAAAAAAGACAAGCATTGAAAAAAATAGCAATAGCATAGAGAGTTCATTTATTGTTCTTCCTCTCTAGCCTGAAGAAGTATAATGATTTGGAATTTTGGTGAACTGTTTAGTAAAACTGAAGTGATGCCATGTAAAAGTCTGATGTATGGGATTTTCTCTTATTTTTTGTTACCATCATCACGTCAGCAAATGTGGGTTGTCAAGCTTTTGCTATAGTGTGATGTTGCACTGTCCTTATTTAACTAGGCACCACCCTTTTTTAAGTGGATGGATGGGGTTTGTAGTGCTCCTGATGTGCTTCCATTTTGTTTACTTAATTCCCAATGGCTTGCCAGGCACATTGCTTCAGAATGCACCACCAAATCATTATGTTGGAACTGCCGTGAACCTGGCCACACGGCCAGCAACTGTCCGAATGAAAGCATCTGCCATACATGTGGTAAGGCCGGACATATTGCTAGAGAATGCACCGCTCCTCCTGGTGACTTGAGGCTATGCAATAACTGCTACAAGCAAGGGCACATTGCAGCTGACTGTACGAATGAGAAGGCATGCAACAACTGTAGGAAAACTGGCCACCTGGCACGTGATTGCCCGAATGAGCCAGTCTGCAATATGTGCAACATATCTGGGCATGTGGCTAGGCAGTGTCCTAAAGGCAATGTCATGGGAGAGCGAGGTGGTGGTGGCGGTGGCGTTGGGCGCAGCGGCGGCGGTGGCGGTGGCGGCGGTTTCAGGGATGTCGTGTGTAGGAACTGTCAGCAGGTGGGTCATATGAGCAACGAGTGCGTGGGAGCTTTTACAATCTGCCGCAACTGTGGAGGACGGGGGCACATGGCATACGAGTGCCCATCAGGGAGGTTCATGGACCGTTTCCCTAGAAGGTACTGATGGATGGCGATCTGCGTCTGTGTTTGGCCCCTGTTAGATTTGAGATGTTGATTCGGCATTTTTATGTGGCGGCCATTGTTATGAGAATTTGGAGCTTTTACTTTTCGTGTAGTATTTGTGCCCTTTTATTATGGACAGACGATTTTGGCTACCTTTTTTGCGTTGGCAGTAACTGTTATGTGTATTGAATCTTTTGTCTGGAATCTTTTTTGAACTTTAGAAATTTATATGGGAGTTAAATAATCTTCAGGGAGGCGATCGGTGTGATGGGCATATGTGTCGAGTTGTTGAAGATTTGTTATTGTCTGTATGTCTAAATAGTTTGCACTTTTTATAGCAGAAGTGTTTCTGGTTTTGGCTATAGGGGCGGGGCATTTGGCAGGTCGGAGGTTTCTTTTGAGTAGTGGTGTTAATAAGTAGTTACAGCAGAGAGAGATTGGGTTAGGTGTTTTTGTTGTAACCCTTGAAGTGGGAAGGCTGCAATTTTTTTTCTCATGGCCAAGAAAATATAATTCAGAATCCAAGATTTGTGATGCACGAAAGGAAATTGCTAGTAGGCAATGCGTACGGAGCAAGTTCCAATAACTAAGCTGGAAATTGAAATTTTCAATGAGTTTGGTTCTTTCTTGGTAATAAAGTTTATAAGGGAAGATTCGGGTCATATATAAAATACAACTCGACGCGGGGATCTTTTAAAGTTCTTGTTCAAGTGCGTCCTCCATTGTTGACTGATTCATCACAAGCAGTAGAAGGAAAATGATATTGAAGGATTATATCCTTTTCTTTTAAAAAAGAGATAGTAACATGTATAAATTCAGAATCGAAGAATATTATTTGATTCACATGAGACATTGTTTCTGAATTGAAGGAAAATGATATTGCCAGTGGATTAAGAATAATAATATGGAAAAAAAAAATCAAAATATTAAATCAAAATGAAAATCACGAGAAAACCGGGTCTAACAGAGTGTCCCTAAGCGTACCATCCTCGAATTTGCATGCGCGGAAAATCCAGTCTTTGGGAACACGCAATTGCTCCCTTAAAAAAAAAAGAAAAAAAGAACGTAAAATAAAATAAAAGTAGAAATAGGGTGCACGCAAATTAACAAAATCGTCTTCGTATTCATTTCGGTTTTCGTTAGGTCTTCCAATCGCATCGTGCTTCTCCCAAAGGAAAGGGAATCATCGTCCTCGTTGTCGTCCGACGCGTCGGGAATCTCGTCTTCATCGCGGAATGGGGCGAGATCTGCGTCTCTAGCGTCGTCGCCAGGGGGGCCTTCCGATTCCGCTCGCAGTTTTCTAATTTGTTCTTCCCTCTTCCTCCGAGACTTTTCTCTCCAAGATCTTTTTTTTTTTTTTTTTTTTTTGTTGTTGTTGTTCGGGGCATTTCTTTTATGGCTGCGTTGAAACGCGCGCTTCAATTGGGGATCAAGTCGGAGAGAAGCCTGTCGAGTTTCCGTGCTTTGAACGCGTATTCGACCTCGAGCCCTTCGTCGTCGCCGGTCCATAGATTTGACTGCAGACAGTTTTCTCAGCTCGTGAAGTCGAATGGGACCCGCGCCTGTCTCGTCGACACGTTGGCTCTGGTAATTTATGTTTATGGTTCATTGGGTTCTTTAGATCTCATGTTTGAGCAGAAATTGGTTGCTTTAGAATTCGGCAAAATTAGATAACAAAGCATTTCGCCTTAGATATTCATTGCTAGTTATTTTTATTTTTTTTATATATATATTTTTAATTTCAGGTGAGGAGCTTGGAAGCACAGGGCGTGCCATCGAAGCAAGCTGAGGCAATAACATCTGCGATCATAGAGGTTTTGAATGATAGTTTGGAGAACGTGGCCCATTCTTTCGTGTCGAAAGTAGAAATGCAAAAGGTGAAAAATTCACTTTGTATAGTTTTCCTGCATGCCAACTGTTTGATAAAATTCCTCTGTCTGAATGCGTAGATTGACTTTAGGGCGAGAGTCAAAATGAGCCGTGCTGCTGTTGAGTTTCGACTCTGATTGTTCTGTCTGTGATTTGTAGACTGAAATTCTTCAAGATTCGAACCTTTCGAAGTTCAAGTCTGAAGTACAGAGTTCGCAGGTATGTATCATTGTGATATGCCTATTTAGAGCAGCATATTATCTTAATATCCCTCATAGACAAATCGAAAACTCATGTGTGGCGGTATCGTCTAGGTGCTCTTGCTGAAATCATTACTCTTCATTCTCCTGTGCTTTAGCAATTGCGCTCCCAATCTAGGAATGAATGGGATCCCTGCAGATAATTTTATCTCATTTTGCACAAAATCTGGGGAGAGAACTCCACTCATTGCCTGATTTTCTGTAGTCATATAAATAAGCGAACTTAGAAGACCTTTGTGTTTTTTCACATTCCATCTGAGTTCTGCCCATTCCAAAAACATGACCGGGTTAGCATTTAAGAAACTCTGGTTTTACTTCAATTCTTTGTGAATATGGTTTTAAATTTTGTCAAATGCTCAACATTTCCAATTTCTTAGAATGAATGAATGCATTTACGATAGTGGTGGTCATAATGTATTCATTTCTATGGTTAAAGTCTGCTCGGAAGGGGAATGAAAGAAGTATGTGGGGATGTCCAAATTCCTTCGTCTGCTCTTGAGCAAAAATATTTTTTTTTCCTTTCTGTTGGCTTGTCATGTTGTTGAGAGGGATTCTCGTGGGTCCAGATACTTTGATGTTGACCCTGTTCCCTATTCAGCTTGGGGAGGGCTTTTTGCCCCATAATCTTGTTCTGGCTTATCGGTTTTAATGCAACTTGTTACATGATTTTGAAAGCCAGTTAAAGAGTAAACTAATACAATCCCGAAGTTGAAACCTTTTCCTTTGGCTTTTGGCTCATGCATTTCACCGAATGAAATAAGCTTGAGACTTACCAAAGTTATCACTGATGGATATGTAAAGCAAGCTTGTGATGTACTTTCGTCTATAATGTAATTTTTAAGTTAAAAAAAATAAAGTAGCAATTTTGAAAATTATGCACTCCAAATACACACTTGAAGGCTACATAAGAACAAGCTCTTTGTCACATGTTTCTTTCTTCTGTGTGCTGGGGCAAGTGTTTGTTGTTAAGCATGCAGTTGTTAGTGTGGTTTTCAATTGCTTGTCTAGTACAGGTGGCTGTAACTTTTGCCTTTTGGTTGTTTAAGTGTCTATTGAACGCTCTGCTTCTATTGATTCTTTCATGGTCTGCATGAGTGTTACCGTATCAGAGAAGTATCGGCATTTACCATCTCACTGGAAACTGTTGTGCTTCTCATTTCCTACATGTTAATACTATCTATTTTCCATTCCAATTTAAGATGCTTTTGGTCGAATTTAATAAACGCTTGTGGACTCAACTGTTGACCTTTGTCTTTTTCTTGAATATTTCAATCAGAGAAATCCATTCATTATCATCTAGATTGGCATCACTTAACACATGAATATTTTAACGTTCATCAAAAGTAAATCATCTTATTACAAAGTATATGGTATCTACCATGACCCACCTTTTTTAACAATGCAGGAACATCATTTGTCTATGTTGCAACGAGAGACTGAAAAACTTCGTGGTGATATTGATAAGACGCGTAGTGAATTGAAGTACGTCTTCTGAAAATTGTGGGTTGAGAGGATTGAATTTGGTTTTGTTGATTATAATTCTTTTATGTGATCTTTTGATCAGGTATGAGATAGACAAAGTTACTGCTGGGCAAAGATTGGATTTAAATCTTGAGAGAGGGTAAGGAGTAAAAAGTTTTATACTAAAGCCTTATTAATGAAACTTTTTATTACAAGTTTTTCATTGATCATACCATCATCCTGTTTTTTTCTCACACTATCGAGTGAAACTTACTACAGGCGGATACGAGATGAACTAGCCAACCAAAATGCTGAAACCACCAATCTCACAAACAAACTTGATCGGGTAAGGTCAAAATTTTCATTTCAGGAGCTCATGACTCTTTGAAATCTGGTTAAAAATTGGAAACTTGTTTGCAGGAAATTCATGCCTTGCGAGCCCAATTGGAAGCAGCAAAATATGACGTGATTAAATACTGTATTGGTACTCTTGTTTCCATATCTGCTGTTGGTCTGGCTGTTCTTCGCATTTTAATGTAGGGGATTTATAACCCCAACAAGACTTCATTTGTGATTGTTCACTCAAATTTGGATGCCAAGGACTTGGAAAGATCCAATTTTAGCGGGTCAACATGTCCAAAAGGCAACTTCTGGTTGGCTGGAGTTATGGTCATGATTTTCTTTGGATTTTTACAATGAGTTGCTTTCAAATTTGTATTGTAGTTCTCAGCAAAAAGTTGATCAATATTTGCAACAGTCACGATTCTTTGTTATTCTAGCAATTTAATAAAATATCTGTACATCGTTAGACTGTATAGTTTGTGATTCTAGATGGGATGCAGTCTCTGCTTGAAGGAGTAGAAGGATGTTTCATATGCAAATCAAGGCGTTCCATGGTTCTAAATGAAAGAGAATTACTTACAAGTTTATGTCCTGACGCTAAAATATTTGCCGCATTTACAGTGAGATCACAATCGGAACCTACTTTTCGACCAGAAATAAAGCCAGGAACGAGGATGGTGTGCCGATTTCTATGTCGAACGTTGCATAAATGCAAGCGCAGTATACATTTTTTTTCTGTTGGAATGACACGTAAGTAGCGGAATTTTTATTTGTTGGACAATCAATCAAAATCTTCTTTGTTCAAAAACTCGACTTTTCAAATTTGGTAATTTGGACACTAATGACTTCAAATAGCCGTTAATTGCCCATATTTTCATTTGACTTGAGATAATGTCACGTCAATAGAGATGTATTAGCATTCTCAGTCACTATTTTATTTTCTTCTTCGTTACCTAGATGGCATAATGTTTTTCGATTACGCAAATCATGTTGACTATTGTGCTTAAGTTATACTAAGGTTTGCATAGCATGAAAATTTTCCCAAGGAAATACTCATATTGAGTCAATTTAAAAGTCAGAGTGCTTGATTATATCCAAAAAAAAAAGTTTTTAGTGTTCATGTATAAAATGGACGAAATTCATGTACTTATAATGTCGGTATTCCTTTCTTTATAATCGCATTTGACTCCCATGAGAATGGTAATGAAACCCTGGATTTGATCCGTGCTCATACATGCATAAAAAAACCAAGATGGATGTGCTTCCTCTGCTACAAAGAGATCAAGGGAGTATGTCATCCAACTGTCCTGGACTTGATGACAGCACATCCATCTTGGTTTTTTTATGCATGTATGAGCACGGATCAAATCCTCTTTTATCTAGAAAGCCAACAAAAACGTTCTGCAGATGAACCTTTCTATCAGGGTATGCAGATCCATCCTATTAAAATAGATAGTCAATGATGGTCCAGACAGATAACCAATGGTATACGCCCTTCTTGTGATCCATCCTCCCCGAACAGATTTCCGAACTATCTTCCCTGAACCCTCAGCAGCAAATTGAAAATGACTCTGAACTTCAGGTTGGTTATGGAGGGATTGAATGACTGAATCGATGGATGACTCTAGCATAGCTGCCGATCGCTGCTTCGACATGAGCAGTGTAGACAGTATTTACAGGATGGACATGTAAAACTAGTCTTGATACGGTCAACCGTTGCTTTAGATTGGGAATGACAATGGAAGGCAGGTTTGTGACGGAATTGCTAGATTCTTTGCATTGGCGGTATCCCTGTCCTTGAGATAATGGCACTGCTGTGGTGGCGCAAGAAACAGAGAAACAAATATAATCTGATATTTCTGCGTGATAGACCAGACCGGGCCTCGCCGCCCAGTTAGCATTGACCTGGCCGCCTCCGCAATGAAAAAGGCATCGTCCTGCTTGTGAGGAGCTCTCCACGACACTGTTTTGGCTGTATTGATCCTTCGTGGAATCTGCATTACGACAGAGAGAGATGCTGGGTGGTGAAACTTGGGCTTTTAGAAAAATTAGGACGCAACCGAGTAAATTCTGCGTAATATCTCTCTCCCCTTATTGGAAAACTTGGATTTGGCCTAGGAATATAGATACGGTATGACTCCTAGTTATAAGCATTATGAATCATAGAATGATATTCGTATTTAGCAGTGCATTCAGAAAGAGAGATAGATGCTCGTGTGATGGATCCAAAATGCTTTATGGTAAGCAATGTGTGTGTCTCTCTTTTTTCTTTATAAACTTTTTCATTTGAAGCAACCGAAAGGAAACACAGGATAAGAAGAACCTGAAGTGACCAATGAAGACCTGACCATGGCAGGAACCCACGATGGATGGATAGCTTTAAGAAGCGCGATGACGCCGGGTACACGGGGACAAGACATGGATGTTCCCAATTGACCATGAAATGAGGATGTTAGTTACTCGTGGCACGAGCTGAATCTCTGGAGTGATGTCAAACAAGGAACCATGATGACTTTTTTATACATCCCTCACGCAAAAAAATTAACATAAAAGTTTTAAACATATTATAGTTATGTCAATTTAATCATAAAATTTTTAATTATACCAATTTAATTTTAATTTTTTTTAATATTTTGACAATTGAATCTACCGGCCAATTTTAACTGGAAATTTCTGACGTAAATGCTGTTTTTTTATTTGAAAATTTGATTTATATATTTTTTCTTTTAATTCTTTTTTTTTTCTTTTTTTCATTTAAGTCCAGCAAGGCCAGCCAACCCTTGTTGTCACAGGCGAGGCTAGCCACGGGCAAGGCACGACCCTCGCCCGAATAGCCACTGGGCCAAGATTGTGAAGCCCTCACTCGGCAAGGGCTGGTCCTTTGCTTGCAACCAGCAAGGGCTTCACGGTCCTCCCTAAGTGGCCAACGACCCTTCCCAAATTTGATAAGATAAAAACAAAGAAAAGAAACAAAGAAAGAAAATCTAAAAAATCATTTAAAAATATTAAAATTATATATAAACATCAACATCTATGGTCTTACATGGCATTATTGACATCAGTATTAGCGAATTTAGGTCAAAATTGATCATATGAATGCAATTGGCAAAACCGATATTCATATTAGCGAATTTAGATCAAAATTGATAAGATGAATACAATTGGTAAAACGTTACTTTTTTTACTCGATTATATTGAATAATGTTATGCCCTAGTCATTCCTAAGGTTCTCCTTCTTTTTCATTTTTGATAGTGTTTGAAAAATTAAGGTCCGTATGTTTGCCAAATAATTTAATAAGTTGCGGCCCTTTCAGTTTAATCTCAAAAGTTGAAGATTTTAACATTATCAATCTAATCAAAATTTTTATTTTCACAGAACTCACGGTAACGTTTCGAATCTTTTGAGTCAGAAGGTGAAGACAAAAAATCAACTTCGACGGGATAATGGAGAGAGCAGGATCTGAAAGGGACGCATGCGTGTTCCTGCGTGGCCCATAGATGAGCAGCTTTATTTATAGGCCGCAGTACGAAGGGACCGCATGCGTGTTCCTTCACGAGAAATTCATTGCCAATGGATGAGCAAGCTCCATCATGGTCCATAGATGAGCAGCTTTATCCATAGGGACATGTTCCTTCATTGGTGCAGTACGAAAGGACCGAAGCTTTATTCATTGGAACTTGACATGTTTTTTCATGACATGTTCCATCATAGTACGAAGGGACTGCAGGCACTGTGGACATGTTCCTCCATGGCCAATGGATGAGCAGGTTCGATTTATTGACTGCAGTACGAAAGGACCGAAGCTTTAAGCAACCCTTTCCAAAGCGAAAGTGCCCACACACACTCTCATTAGAATGCAGATCTCTCTCTCTCTCTCTACCTCCGGGGAAGAATGCTGAACGGTGAAAACCATTGCTCTACCAGGTGAGAGAGACCAGAGAGCCGTTCGAAAGCGATTGGAGGCGATTAGAAAGCAAGCCGCTGGTCTCGGAGAACCAATCGCCAAGCAGCAGCAGGTTCTCTCTCCCTCTCGAAAGCACGTCAAGACAGGAAAATTACTTCTTTGTGCACCTACTTTTTGTTACAACATTTTCAGGTTCTAAGAATTTCTAAAACACGTGCTGTTCTGACTTCTTTAGCTTCGCATAATCTGAATTCATATAGACCCATAGGTGCAGGGTCCTCTTTTGAAACTCTCGTTTACATAGGCCCTTAGAATCTGCCAAGGACCTGATCTTTTTATGTGTGTTTGTTGTTAGAATCAAACTGGAAATCTCACCTCTTTTACCTTATTCTTAGGTGTGTTAATTGACCTAAGTTCAGGACGATTTCTGCTTCTTTTCCTTTAACCGACAGATGGTGTTGGAAACACAGTATAAAAACATCTCCATCATTTGAAGAAGCCAACGGTGTCTGTGCATCCAATACGCAAAATGGTTCTGCCGATAGAAGGAGTTACTTTCTGGGGAGAGGTTCGTGAAAGACGACAGTATGAGGCGTTACTCGATATCCTTAAACCATTTTTATTGAATGAAAGTCTAATAGACACTAATTAACTGCAGGTTATGCAGCCATATCAAGCTGAACCTGACGTAGAGCTGAATCTATCAGTCGGTGATCACGCCATCGTCCCAAAGGTTTACTGCTTGCTCAAATATATATGTATATATATATAGTACTAAGTTAATACATTATCCTAGTATTAATTGGTCAATGTGAATACAACAGCCTTCAAACAATTGGGGGGGTCACATTTTGGATTGCTTCTAACATTAAACCTGCAACCTCGATGACCTGCTCACAAGGCAAATAGAGCACTTGTTCCTGTTAGCTTAAGATGTCTCTTACCCGATCTACTTAAACAACGCATTTGGCTTATTAAAATGCAATTCAACTTGAAAGCTACCTAACGTCAAGATGGTAACTTATGCTCGCCTTGGAGTTGGGGACTGCCATTGTCATGCTCGTATGATCAGATTGATTTTCTTCATCACGTTTATCCATTTTCAGTCTGCTCATTTCCCTACTAAGGGTGTAAGGTAGGGGCCAGGGGATAACTGATGTTTATTCATTCTAAATGCAGCAAGTAGATAAAGTAGTTTGGCTGGTTAATAAAAAAATGAAAATCATTCTATAGATTTTTCCTTTGATGAATGGACTGATATGTGAATGCTGCTTGATTGATAACGGGATTAAAATTAGGCAAAGCTTTCATATTCAAAAGCTAGAGGTGGAGACAAATGGTGTGTTGTAGATGATCCTCTACATTGTCATTATTATGTAGTTTACTCATTTAAGTTTGACCATCTTGGACTTGGTAGTAAAACAAGGATTCATCTTTAGTGTCTATTGAGGGGCTATGGATGATTCTATCTCAATGATTCTGATTCTTTCCACCTTGCTTTGTCTCTGCCTTGTAGATCAAAAAAATTCAAGAATCTGAACTATCAAATTTTAATTCAAAGATACGAGGTATGCATTGGCCGCATTTCTAACCTTTCTTCTATAAATGTTTGCCATCATTTTGTACTTTTTATATTTCGAAAACATATGCCACTTTGGTCCGGGTAGTAAATCAATGGCGATGCACTTGGGTTATGAGATTATATATCTTGATAGAGAATTATTCATGATGTTTGTTTCGTGTTATATTGTCCACTACCGTGATTCATGTTGTGTTTCGTATTCCGATGAGTAGTTTCTGGAAGATTCGATGACCGACTAGGTTAAAAGGCTAAGTTATTGATAGATGCGTGTGGTGCAACACTTGCTATGGATGATGCTGTATTTAGTGATATTCGGGTGTTGTCTTGTAGAATTTGTCCGCCATTATTAATTATAGTTCTTGTGAGAAGCCCAAACTGCATATTTTGCATAACAAGATATTAACGCATGCTCCTTTGGTGTTGGTGTATACTTATGCTATTTTTAAAAGGTTTTATGAAGAATTTTTACAAATTGTCTCCCAACAGATTTCAAGTATTGTTTTTAATGGGCAAAATAACACTTCAAGTGCTAAAACTTGACTCAAAGGGACACTTAAGTGCCAAAACTTACGAAAGTGTGAGTGATTCTACTAGATTGCATAATTTTTGTCGATTGGCACTAGATCGGCTTTTCTGTCGTTGGGTACCCTGTGTCCGTATTTGAAACCTTGAGATTACCATGACAATCAAGAGTCGTCAATGTATCAAAGATGTACATTATGGTTTGAAAATGATCAACTGCAATTTAAATGCATGAAAATTTCTAAAAGCTATCCGGTAGGTTAGGACGCGCTGTATCGTGCCAGAGTGAAATTAACCGTGAAATTGAAATTGAATTCAGAAATTGGAAGTCCTATTGTGTCACGAATCTTATTAGGAACATTGGATTAATACTCAATTGGAAGAGAATTGAATGTAATTGAAGAAATTAATGTACAAGATTTTTATGCCCCGGCGGAAAAAGAAATTGAACCTATTGGAAGATGTTGTGGAAGATTGAGTTAGCGGAGTGTGACATCATGTGATGTCATGGTGGGGTTAGAGTGCTTAGGATCTTTGACAAGTGGAGGGTGCACATTTTCTCTCAAAAAGGTAATACTTCACTTCACCAATCAACTCCATCTTAAAGCTTGGTTTTTGCTTTTTGAAATTGGAGGAGAGAGGGAAATCGACCGGAAGCCAGCCCCGATGCCCCTTCGTGCGCCTCTTTCGCCGCTCGCCGTTCGTTGTCGTCGCCGTCGCCTTTGCGGTCGCTGTTCATCCGCGCGCACGCTTGTCGGCCAGTCGTCGTGTCGTCTCCGCTCAAGCCTCTAGGACTGTTGTCCTTCGTTGTCCAGCTGCTGTTGGCGGAGCCATCATCGAAGTCAGCTCATCGCCAGTGCCGCTTCTCCTTCGCTCGCTACCGTCGCTCCTCGTTGCTCACGCGTCCAGCTCCGTCGTCCACCTAGCGTCGTCGTCTGGAGTCACCAGTCGTTGCTCGCTGTTCGCCAGCCACCGTCGGAGCCGGCCAAGACCGCCGGAGCCACCGCCACTCGCCGCCGAAGCTCAGCCGTCACCCCACCTCCACCGCTTGGTCATTTTCGACCTTTTCCGATCGTTGGAGTTGCCGGATCAACCCTCTTCGGCCAAGATCAGTAGCTAGCTGGATTTCCAATAATCGCTGGATCTTCAAGGCCCGTTTTGGGTGCTTTTCGGTCCTCTTTTGGCGTCGCCCTGAGGAGGTTTCTCGACCACCTCGCCGTTGTCTTCGTCGGGGATTCATCGAAAAGCGATTCCGGTGAGTTTAGCCTCATAAATCTTGATTAGAGGGTTAATGATGTCTAGGGTGTTCTTAGTTTAAGCTAAGTAAGTTTAGGTTGTTAGATTAGTTTATTTAGGTGTGAATTAGATTAAGGGGTGTGGTTAGTTTAAAGTATGATTAATTAGGGTTAAGTGGATGTTTATATTAATATAAGTCTTAATTTGACTTAAATGAATTATTTTTTATTTAAAAAATATTTCTAAATTATTTAATAATTAAATAATATATTATTATTCTAAATTATTAAAATATTATTATTTAATTAATTTTCGGAATAAATTTAATTATTTATTAAAATTCGAAAATTATTTCGGGACCCTAAATTCTCGAATTTCGCGTTGATCGTTGCTATGCTTTCAGATTATTAATTTGATTGTTGGATATTGTAAATTGAATGTTGATTTTGAAAAATATGGATTATTATTTTAATAGAAGTCTTGAGTGAAATGCAAAGTGTCTTGGGTTGAGTATGAATTGTTGTGTGATAATTAAGAGATTGTCCTGTGCTATTGAGCTGGATTTGCCCTTATATGAGATGCCTTATACAACGGATGTGGGTCGTAGTTGATTCTGGGCCCACGCTCTTTCGGGAATGCCATCAACGTAATGATGAAGCCGTGCTTCAAGGTGGGGAGACGATGCCTGGCTATATGCCAATAGGTAGTCGAATTGCGAGTAGGCTATGCCCTTGTGTGGTAGAGAATAATAATTGAAACGCATGCTATGATTGTGGATTACATGAAATTGATTGTGTTCCAGTGGTTTAAGTTCTTATTACTACCTGTGATTGAGTGATATGAACTGTACTAACTTGCAGGAAGGAAATAAGACAAGGTAAGTCTTATGTACTGTGTGGCTAGGCCACCCTTGGGTGTATTTTCTTTCTAATAGGGGCTTAGGGGGGTGAACTTGTTGAGACAATGTCTCACCCCATTGTGGGCCAAAATTACAGGACCGTAGATGGCGGAACTCCTGGAGCAATATGGTATTTCAGTGCAGATTATGGAGCAGGTGCATAGCTTTCCCAATCCTGATAGTCATTGGATGTATGAGCTGATTAGGTCCACGGTCTGGATCCAGAAGGCCGAGCATGTCAAGGTGCCTTAGATATAGGGCGTGGTTCTACTTTAGGTGTAATGGTTTCAGGATTGGTCCTTGATAGCTTTGATATTCCACATGCTATGATGGAAGCCATTCTAGGTGAGGGCGTAGTTGACGCTCCCGATGGCGGGGTGGATGACCCGTCGTCTCCGGAGGTTGTGCAGTCAGAAGTGGGATCGACGAACGAGTCCGACTAGTAGTCATAGGACTGTTCCTTCTTTTTGGTGGATCTATCCCTTTTTGTAGGCTAACCCTTTTTGTTATGCACATAGCTCTGACCCATTTTTGGTACATGTAATTTCTGACGTAAATATATATAAAAGTATGTTTATGAATGAGTTAGTTTTCTCATTTCCTATCCCGTGAGTTTTTGTTAGGGGTTTTATAATACGTTCCGCTTGCGCAATAATAAATGATTGGGGTCGGCGACATTACCTGGGAATGTCGCAATTGCATGACTATGGCAGGTTGTTCTCGTGCTCGGGGTCTCGGGGCATGACACGGCACCTCTTCCCTTCTCTGCAAGTGCGAGCCCAGGCAAGTAGAGCTACTATTAAGGTCTTGAGTTCATGGATTAGCTTCGCCTAGCCGTGCATCGGACTTGGTATTGCGATTTAGGTGTAGAAGTTGGCTGCTAAAGCTCTGTCTAGAGCTGGGTTGGGAACGAATGGGTTCGCTACTATTCAGATGCGAGTGTAGAGCTGTCCTTAGGGTTTAAGGTGTTCGGATGAACTCCTCGTAGCTCTGCATGTGCGATTTACGGACTGTGGTTGTTGTTTGAGTCCGAAATTGGGTACCAAAATGCACGTTTTTGGAGTGGATAGGCCTTTGAGAGTCATGGGTGTCAAGAATCACCTAGTCGACCGCTCATAGGCTCTAGTTTGGTTAGTTGGTTTCGTTAGATTTAATCTAGGCTTGTAGATTGCAAGTGTTTTGAGTATTGCCTGTTGTTTTCCAAATCTGAGAACTTTTGACCTTCTGGTTTGTCAATTTTGTGTGGCTCGTGTTGAGATTTGTGTGAAACTTCTTTCATGAAAATCGTGCAAGATACCTTAAACTATGACATTTTTTGTGGATTTTTCTGAGGTTAAATAGTCAGCGTATGGACGTAAGTTTCTACAGGGTGTATGTTGTGCAGAACTATAGTACGTGTGCCTTGAGACTAGAAATGTGCAGAACTACAGTACATGTGCTTTGAGACTAGAAATAGACATGCTTGAGATATGTATGCATGAGAAGCGGGGTTTGCAAATATTTCAAGTTTACTCGCTGTTTTTCTTCAAAATTGTAAATTCCCGAGCCATCTGTTTTGTCGATTTGGTATTTGCTCGTTAGGATGAGATCCTAGGCGAAGTTCTCTTCATGAAATTTGTTGGAGAGACCCTAATCTATGATATATATTTTTTTTGGAAATTTTTTTTGTTAGGGGGGTTAGTTCAAAGACCCTGTTTTCGTACCGAACAATTTGACCAGAACCGTGATTCGTAGACTTGTATGTGTTCTCTGAATATCATAAAATATTCTAGGCAAAATCTAGTTTTTCTTTCTTCACAAAAGTTGAATTTGACTTCTTCATGTATGACATATTAAAATTTCGTAGGAATTGGTGAAGTTTTTAGGTACTGGGACATACTCTTATTTGTGCATACTGATGTTGGAAAACGGTTGAGTTTGTGAGTCTTAAGGGATGAATGATAACCATTATGGTCAGAAATTGATTTATAGAAGAGTTTCTAAGTAAAAATAACCGTTTGATAAAGATACAAAATTGCTACTCTAAAAATAGAAATTTGTTTGATAACAACACAAAATTTCTTTATTTTAGATGGCGATAGACCGGCGGACAGCGGTGACGGACGGTGGCGGTAGCGATCGACGGCGATCGGCCGGTATGTAGCAAAAGGCGACCGACGGCGGTCGGCGACCGACGAACGACGATCGGCAGCAACGAATGAATGACCGGTTCACGAATGATGAGAAAATTTTTTATTTCTCATTTCTGTTGCAGAAATAGAGAATATAAAATTTTTATTGTTGATTTCTATTCCAAACCTATTTCTGGAACAAGAATCTATTTCAGAAATAGAAAATTTGAATAATTTTATCAAACGGATTTCTATTCCAGAAACAAGTCTGGAATAGAAAAATTGTTTCTGGAATAGAACAGGTGGTTGTCATGCATCCCCTTAGTTGTGCGATTTCCTGCTCCCTGTACAGAACTAATTAGGTTCAACATCCTATGTGAAAAACATTTGTTAATGTCTTTTTTATAATATACTAAAAATTTAGGGTTTTTCAAGCCCATCTCATATGGTTTTTAGATTAATTCCCGAGATTGTGCATTCTAGTTGAGGTTGCCCTCATTTCGAGTTTGTGGAATTCACGAGGAAGGTGATTGAATCCCAGGTTATGGTCTTCTGATGGTTCTGCATATGACATAATGTCTAATCTTGTGATTGTGATCTCATTAAGACATTGGAATTGTTTAGTGTTGCAACAGGATGAGATTATATATGTTGTGTAGTCTGCCAAGAAGCCGATGAGAGGAGAGGCCCTAGTCGCCTCGCCCTCGCCCTGGGTGATTGTTGCAGCCAAACCCACATAGACATGTCAATTAAGTAGTTCCTTATTTTAGCACTGGATTTATCATCGGGCAAATAATATAGATTCCTAACCAAACCCTATAGTGATGTATGGCGAAATATTTTATTTGTTAGCAGCCAACCCTTAATCTAGGACTATCGGCTCAATTGTTGCTTATTTATTGTGTCTTTTCTTTAGATTAGAATATGTCTTCCGCTCCACCTGTTGCCACCATGACTATCCTCTATGGTGCCCCATTGGCGCCCCATTCGACTTTATAGAGGAGATCCACGATCGACAGTTTCTGAGCGTGACTTATGTCAAGTGTACTTCCTGCTTAACGGTGAACACAATGGCTCTTACAGGGCGAGCATACCTGGTCTTTGTATCTCTATACGCACGCATTGGAGGTCGGCTGATGGGACCTCTACCATTGTAAGATGAGGGTCTGGGCCATGGCAGTAGCCTAGCGCTGTAGGCAATGATCGATGAGCGCCTGACTTTTGGAAAATATTTTGTTTTTTGACTGTGTATATCAATGACAGGAGACAGGATACCTAGTGTTTGGTTTCCCGGTGTTTTTAGTACAAATCCCCATTCATAGTTCCATTTCTCGATATGTACAGAGACGAGGCTAATGGTAAATAGAGTTGAAGGCAGCTCAGTTTCTTATTTTCTAATCTAGTTTAATAGTTATAATTGCAATTTATCATTAGTAACTTATCGAGTATCGTCTCCTAATTTAGCAACTAGGTAAGTAAAGTAATTGGTAATTGGGTGCCACACACGACCCCAGTCGACCAGCAATGGCGAGGGCCTGCGTGCCCTCGCCCAGATTTGGGGCGAGGGTTGCGACCCTCCCATTGATCCGGCGAGGGTTGTCAAACCCTCACTTGGTTGAGCCAAGGGCCGTTGCCCGACACCCCCCCCCCCTAGCGGACCCTCGCCCTAGATCTGGGCGAGGGCACGCGTATGCCCTCACCGCCGATCGACTAGGGTCGCCAGCCCCCGACTAGGGCTCGGCGGCCCTGGCCAACCCTCCCCCACCTTCCGGCGAAGGCGGGGAGGTGATGACGAGGGGCGGGGGCTTAGCCCTCAGTCGCCGACTGTCTTCCTCCTCCACCTTTTTTTTTAAATAATTATAAATTATTATTCTTTAGTTTTAAATTTTATATTAATTATTTACCAAGTCAACCCCAAAACGACGTCATTTTGCACTAAGTTTGTCGGAAAATTGTAACGTCAGCGTTTTGGCCGGATTTTCTCGCCATGGCACTTAATTGATCCATTTTGCTTTGATTTTGACATTTAAGTATCATTTTATGCCAAGTTATGGCACTCCTGGTATCCGCGTGTCACTTTCAATGGGTTAGCTTATGAATACGCTCTCAAGTGTTAGGGGATTCAAGGTGAACATACTGTCAAATTCAATCCCGTTGACTTTGTAGTTTTTTGTGAATGTAAATTATTTGAATAAAAAAAGTAGTTGTGTCGAAATGCTTTGTATGTGTCGAATGGGACTGCATCGGTTTCAATCATTCCATCTTATATTTCAAAAGATAAGGACTAAGGGTGTCAAGTAAGGGTATATGGATGATGAATTTCATGAAATGTCACCAGGTCTATCTACCTTTAATAGATTTTTCGTATTAATGCAAAATGCTTTTTAAGGGATGAGTTTGGAAGCTCAAGATGGAAATGCCATGAGAATAGCAAAGAACTTGGATGCAATAGTGACTGAAATTTCATCATATAACTCAAGTATGATTGTGACGAATGGTGCCAGTGATAATGATGATAATGAAGTTTCTTTGTGTGAGATGTCAAAATCAGACCCCCTTCGAAGGAAATGAAAGGGAATAAGTTATGGAAGGCTTAAAAGTTCAAATGAAAAAAAAAAAAAAAAAAAAACTAATAAAGTAACACTCTCGATGCCAGTAGAAAGTCAATGTTAGTTGATTAACGTAGAGTTCTACTTATGCTATATGATGCCAATTAATATATTTTTTATTTGGTAATGTAAAGCTAGTTATCCAAGCAACGCACGCTGAGACTTATTTACGGGATTATTCAAGAAATTCAAATCAAATTCAAAATGCTTTTTGTCTTGGCAACCTTGATGGTCCTGTAGTAAATCTTAATTTTCATAATTAGGTATGTCTTTTTGAGTTCAACATTTGTATTTGCATTCTACTAATTTGATCATTTTTTTTTCATATAGATGCAACTGGCATGCATTATGTCACTAGGGATTATGAATGGATTTTTCTCATTTACTAATCAATATATTAATTTAATGTTTGGCTGAAATTTAATGTCCTATGAAAGCATTTTGTTACATTCTATTAATGAGGTTATTTTTTTATATAAATGCAATCATCATACTTCATGCTGTCAAGGACTATGAATGGGTATTTCTATTCACTAGTCAAGTACCTATTATGAAAGCCATTTAAGATCGCACTATTGTTTCATTTATAGTAAACTATTTTAGTGCTTATTGATAATGGTTTCTTATCAATAGATGTATAAAAAACATTTTGAATTAGGTCCAAGTTGCCTCACTTTTATTGACATGACATTATTTGACATAATATTTATGCACGCCCGTTGTTTAGAAAATTGTGCCTTTTCACAATGGATTGAATGATTATGAAGGACAATGCATAGTCATATATAAAATTCGTCAGGAGGCATAAGATAACAACATGGTCGTTGTTTCTTATACTTGTTAGAATTCTTTTGTCTTTTGTGCTGTTTGGGAAGCTTGATAGTGGAATAACCATGAAGAAGGCATATGTTTTTATATTGAGCAATTTGTTGAGTATATAGGATGAAATGTTAAGAAGTCCTAATGTGACGAAAATTGGTGGTTTTGGTGTCTAATTGCATGTACTTTTAGCAACACGGTCATTGTTTTTTATGCTTGTAAGAATTTCCTTGTCTCATGTGTTGTTTGGGAAGCTTGATTGCTGAGCACGTGTACTCTATTTTGGCAATTATAAATAATAGATTGTTTTGAGTGTCTGTTCATCCAAGGGATTAAAGCCACAAAAGTACCCGGACAAACCATTCGTTACTCTTTTCGATCCGCCGCTTCGTCAACAACAAATTCTTGGATATGAATGTTGGAAACATTTCATGCAAGAGAGAGTAGCTGAGCCGGCTCTGGCCAATGGCAATGCAATAAAGATAATGGACGCAAATCCAAGAATACAAACGGTTTGATTTGAGCTATCAAAATTACAAGCTCTAAACATCTATTCTTTCTTGAAAAGTTGTCCTAATAAAAGAATATATAGTACACAAACAAGTAGGACGTTAAACAGGTGCACATCATGCCTCAATTCCTGTACCATCTCATTAGTGTTCTTTCGTTCATCTTTCAAATGCTCAAAGCAAATACTTGATATTTCTCATGTCATCTTCAACTTGCATTAACGACATCTGCTCTTTTCCGTATATGAACCCATCTATTTTCTGACCATTATCGGGGATGTCTTTAAGTCCCCAAGTGGAAACAATAATTCCCGTTTTTCTCCTGCGTAAGGCAATAAGTGAATATTAAGAACAAGAGGGGGAGAAGCAAAGCGAAAATCTAATATGAGAATCTGTACAACAGGAAGAAAATTCAAGAAAGTATTTTCTCTTTGGGAAATAGACACCGAGTCTATCTTCAGATTTTGTACGGACCACAATGCCCTCCCGCCACCCATCATTCCACCAAGCATCCACGACAGTCACAGCATCAACCTCCTTTGGAACTTCACATTCTCTGGACTGTTGAGACGGCCGAATCGACCTTCCATGAATTCTGAGACCAAATTCATCAGGAGCAGCCACTCTACATGCTGGAATCCACTCCTGCGATGTCCACCCAGTAAAACATGAAATTAGCAAATAATTACAGTTGTAACACAGTATGTAAAATATCTCAATCAAAAAACACAGTAAGTGGTATAAAGAAGAGAAGGTGTACCTCAAGCTTCTTTGTTTCATCATCTGCATCCAGAATGTCCTAATAACGAAACTTAACTTTGGCATTGGATGCCTCAATGATTGAAGCTCTGAACCAACACCCCCTCAAGCCACTGTCTTGAGATAGCACCTTGACTTCAGAACCAACAATTAAATGATGTGGAGGGTCTTTCATCACAATTTGACGCGCAGAGCCCACTACGCATCTCAATGGCATCACTTTCATTCACATAGCGTTGCTTCTTTCTAGGTCTGATCCCACCATCTTCGTCAACATTGCAATTCACATCTCGTGGAAGTTCACTTGGCCGAGATCTTCGAGGAGGTTTTGGTAGAGGAAAAGGATTCATACGTTTCAGGACATTCTGATTCCAGTAACCTTCAACTTGAGTAATGTCAAAAGGCTTGACATCATCTCCTTTGAAGAGGTTGTGGCAAACAAATATTTCCAACGAAGATTTGCTGGCCTCATTCATATATTTCTTGAACCGCTGGGGCTAAGGACAGTAGCCAACCCATGTATACATTTTGTCAAAATATATCTCGAGTTTGAGTCAAATGTGAAAAATTGAATATTCCAAATTGGATATTTTATGGACGTCCGAAATCGAGCAATTCATGATGCGGAAATTGTGTCTATGTTGAAATCGCGATCAAGAAAAGAATTTAGATTCTATTTTGATATCCATAGAAATTATCTTCCGCATTATTTGAGTTGATGATTTATTAAGACTCATAAAAGCCGTGAATTTGTAGATTACAGGAAATAAAGCTACGTCCGAATCAAAGTTGAAATCCGACAGTGAGTGTGAAAAAAGGAAATAAAATCATGGTAATCCAAGTCCGTGTAGACTTGCAACTTTGACTTGGACCATGGACACATATATATTATTTTTATATGAGCATTGAAGATCCATTATTCTAGCGAGTGCTTGGTGGGTTTTCGTTCGTGCAATTATATCCGAGAAGAATTGGTATTTGTAGCTGTGAAATCTTGTGGTAAGATTTGTGTATAATTCATTCACGAGAATTTCGCGAGAAATTTCGGGACTAAACTTTGTGTGAGTTATTGGACGTAATTGAGGCTTGAGAAACACCAAGAGAGTATTTGAGTAATACAAGCGTGTAATCTCCGTGTATCTCTTGATCTACAATGAAATTCATTATTGCTCTCCTCGTGAACATAGATCACTACAACCGAATCACATAAATCTCACATTTGATTTATTTTTTTGTTCTGTCCATTTTATTATTCAATCGCTCGCTTTCTGCAACAATTGGTATCAAAGCCAGGCTTGGTTGAGTTGAAGCAAATTGATGGTGATAAAAGAAGGAAAAGTGAAGATCAACAGATTTGATAGAAAACAATTTTGGTTTTCGAAAAATGTAGATTGAAGATTATCTTTATCAGATGAAACTACACTTGCCCTTGCCTAGGGAGAAGCCAGAGACGATAAAGTAAGATGATTGGGATATGCTAGATAGACGACCTATAGGTGTTATATGGCTAAAGTTGGCTTGTAATGTCGCATTTAACATCGTGAAAGAAAAAACCACTGTTGATTTGATGAAAGCCCCGTCAGATATGTACGAGAAGCCCTCTGCGATCAACGAGGTTTGCTTGATGCGACGTCTATTTAATTTGAAGGTGAGCGAAGGCGCGTTAGTTACAAATCATATAAATGAATTCAATGTAATTGTTAGTTAATTGAGTTATGTTGAGATTGACTTTGAAGATGAAGTACGTGTTTTGATTCTATCATCCCTATTACTCAATAGTCGAAGTGCTACTATTATTGATGTTAGTAATTCCTCTAGGTCAAAAAGTTTGACGTTTGACAAGGGTTCGAGATTTGATTCTGAGCGAGAACATCCGTAGAAGAGAATCTAGCGAACCTACTACTTTCCTACTGCTTTAGTAGGTGAAAATAGAGGAAGATCTAGAGCACATGTTAGTAGGAGCATACTAACATGAATAGATGCAATCAGTCTATGACTAGTGATGATGTTTGTTGGAGTTGCGGTGAGAGGAGACATCTTAAAAAAAATTGTGTTAAACTGAAGAATGAGAATGTTAAGAAAATTATAATTGATTTAGCATATAATATTGTAATTGTAACTGATGGAGTGAGGCATGTTCCGGAGTTAAAGAAGAATTTAATTTCTTAAGTGCCATAAATTCAACTGGGTATCAATATATTTTAGAATGTGGAAATCCGAAAATTGCTCAAGGTACTTCGATGATAATGAAAGGAATCAAGCGTAGTGACTTGTATGAACTTCAAGGTAAGACAGTAACAGAGGCGTTGGATGCATCTGTTTAAGAGCCTAAATTGTGGCATATGCATTTGGGGCACATTGGTGAAAGATTAATAGCGGAAAGTGTAATTCAGTACGATTATCAAATAAACCATTAAGATTGCAGAGTTAATTGACTTGAATGTTTGTAGGTTATTGTGGTTTTCTTCAAGGAAAAGTGTCGAATATATATTAACAGTTGTTGATGACTACTAAAGGAAGACGTGGGTGTTTGTGCTTAGGCAAAAGTTTGATACTATTGTCAAGATCATGCAGTTGAGAGCTTTAATAAAAAAGAAAACTGGTAAAATGATCAAGCATGGGTAGACTGACAGTAACACGGAGTATTGCTCGAAACGAAATTTGCATGAAAGAAGGCATAATGAAATACCACACTAATGTTAATGAACCACAAGATGTTATGAAATTGATGAACAAAACGTTAAAGACGGCTCATAAAATACCCTCTAGTGCTAGTATGGCTAGGAGATTCCTAGCGAATGCCCTTAGTATGGCAAGCTATCTAATAAATAGATCTCCATCAACTGCGATTGGACATCGGACTCTTAAAGAAGTGTGGTCAGGTAATGTTGCTGATTATTCTACTCTTAGAATATTTGCTTGTTTATTATGTTCAAGCGAGTGGTGGTAAGCTCAATGGAGGAATAAGAAAGTACATGTTCCTAGATTATACACAAGGTGAGCAAGGTTATTAATTGTAGTGCCCAAAATTAAATTCACCCGTTATCAGCAGATAAGTTACGTTTGACGAATCTCCAGTACTTTTAGTGGAAAGTGATTATAACAGTATTCAAACGGATCTAAACAATGCTTAACTTGAGGTGGAGTTGCACTCAGAAACTCTTGAGATAGTGGATACAAGTACTAGTGAAGTAATTGACACAAATGGTGTTTATAATAAGATGGAGCCTATAAAGCTAATAATTGTTGTAACTCCGTAAGGATTTTCTGACGCAACCACCTTACGGAGTAGTTAAAGATGTATATGGAGCTAGTATTCTGATGAGGTCCCTGATTTTGACGAAATTCAAGTGCGGCTTGGACTTGGAAAAATATCTGTGGCAGCTAAGCCAATAGAGGCTATGGGAGAGTAGCAGCAGAGTTCATTTTTTTCGAAGAGATTGCGACTTGGCTCAAACATTGAACCAATGTAGAGATTATTAAAATATGTCTCGAGTTTGAGCCCAATGCAAAAACCTAAATATTCTGAATTGGATATTTTAAGGACGTCCAAAATTGAGTAATTCATGATGCGAAAATTGCGTTTGTGTTGAAATCGCAATCAAGAAAAGAACATAGATTTTTTTTTAATATCCATAGAAATTATCCTTCGCATTATTCGAGTTGCTGATTTGTTGAGACTCATAAAAACTGCGAATTTGTAGATTACAGGAAATAAAACTATGTTTTAGTCAAAGTTGAAGAAATCTAACAGTGAGTGTCAAAAAAGAAAACAAAATCATGGTAATCCCAGTCCGTGTATACTTGCAACTTTGACTTGGACCATTTATTATTTTTATAGGTGCATGCAGTAAGAAGTGGAGAAAAGGTTTTTGCTATATTGTTGATACGAGCGTTGAAGCACCGTTATTTTTTCGTTCATGCAATTAAATTTGAGAAGAATTAGTATTTGTAACTGATCAAATATTATGGTAAGATTTGCGCGTATAGTTTCTTCATGAGATTGAAATATTATTTCATGAGAAATTTCAGAACTAAATAGCATGTGTATTATTGAGTGTAATTGGGATTTGAAAAATATCAAGAGAGTATTTAAGTGACTCGAGTATATATGCTCCGTCTATCATTTGATTTATAGTGAAATTTATTACCGTTCTCCCTATAGATGTAAGTCACAACGATCGAATCATATAAATCTCATGTTTGATTTATTTTTTTTATTCTATCTATTTTATTGTTCAAGCGCTCGCTTTCCATGACACATTTAATGTTGAGATCTTTAAGACAAAGAAAAGAAAATCTCTCCGTCATTAAAATCACGAGGCAAATCAATCCCAACCTCATCAATTTTGTGAAAACATTGTACTGCAACCATCTTAGTGCCCTTGGAAATCTCGAATATATCGTTTAAGTCAGCAACTAGTTGTTTATCCTCTTCAGCAAGAATGTATACAAAGCCAAAAACCTGAAATTATCGAGAATATAGTAAGACACAACAAGACATTCATGCTAAATAAAGAGAAAGGATAAAGAAAAAGAAACCAAGAGCAAAAATAGAACTTATGGAGACTTTGACACTTCTACGAAGAAAAGAAGGAAACTGCTTTTTGCATTTTTTCGCATGTCAATGCGGAGTCTACCCACTGAGGTTGCGTTTGGCAGTCGAGATAAAATTCGGGATAGGATATGAGTTATCATATCCTACGTTTGGTACTCTCTCAGGACAGGATAAAGTCGGATATAAGGAGAATATAGACCGAATAAAATTATCTCACGAGGGAGGTGCGATAAAAGTAGATAGAATTTCTAATGTCCATAATAGAAAATTATTTTTCTGGAATAACAAACTTATTAAATTAACAAAATTGAAATTATATTTCAATATAAATAATATTTGACTTCACCACCGGCCGTGGTGGCTCCGCTGGGTAAGCTTCAGTGAACCTTTGCGAGAGAGGTGAGGAGTTCGAAACCTTTGCAACACAAAGCCTCTGGCGGAATTACTTTGTATCTTAAGTGTGCTTCCGGGAGTGGTGGGTCCTCCCGCTTAAGTAGCACTTGGGGGTTTACGCTTCGGCTACCGGTTAAAGCGGTTCCTCCAGCACAAAAAAAATAATAATAATAATATTTGACTTCTAATTTAAGAAATTAAAAATTTTAAAAATTATTTTTAATTAATCCTATTTTAATTTATATATTCAACTTTAATTCTATTTTATAATAAACATTCAATCTATAAATTATATATTTATACTTATTATATATTTTAGGTATTTTTGTATTTTAGGTATGTTAGTACAATTTACTATTTGATAAAATTTTATTAAAGAATGATGAAAGAGGATTAAAGAAATAATAAAGAAAATAATATAAAAAAGAGGAAAAATAAAATAAAAATAAATTAAGGAATAATGTTACAAGAGATTTTCACTATCTCTGTTTATGAACATTTAGGTTCATTTATAATGATATGTCGTTACATGATATGATATAAATATATTCGACTTTAATATTGCGATACACCAAGCAATGAGCATGATATAAAAAAATCCAAGAATTTCATATTTTATCTTATCCAGTCTTATCCCGATTAGAAATCTGGACGGCCAAACGTAGTCTAGATCTCCTTGGAAGAATGACCCAGTTTCGCAATTAGAGAATCCTGAACTTGAGGGAAAATAATTGTGGAAGCAATAAATAATTAAACAAAGCAACAAAAAAACGAATAAATAGAGAGTTAATTGCTCACAACTACTAACAAACACCACATCAAGCAACCAAAAAACTTGAATCTCCCATCATTTTCTCTCTAAATCCGGCCAAGTCATAAACTTTACAGCAAGTTTTACATCTGTCTTATGACCCTGTACTTATAACTTTATAAGGACGTCTAACAGAAAACCCAAAAGAAAATGTAACATTAAAGCTATTTGGCAATACTAAGGCCCTCGATTCCCAAATCACAAAAAAATGGTAAAGGGCTAAAAGATAAGATACACTCAAATCAACAAACTCAATTTTAGAAGAGTAAAACAAAAATAAGTTCCAAAAAAATTACAAGTCCAATTGGAATGGCACAAAATTATTTACCACACCACAAGATAGAAAATATGTTAAAGAGGGATGATGGGTACAAACCTTAGGGAAACCAACATGCAGCTTCCGTGCACCTTCTCTAGCCAAAAAGCCACTGTCTGCATGAAGCTGCTGTTCAGATGACCGACCTTCAAAAAAACAATTCATGAAATTGAAATCAAGCATTCTGTTCCTTGATAAAAGGACGCTAAATCGAAGGGGAAGTAAGGAATCTATTAGAAGTAATGCAAAACGATGATATCCATACATCCAAAGATTCAAAAGAATTGCATCACACGGAAGATACATCAGGGCTCAAAAGTAGGGGTGTGCAAGGTCCGGGTAGGCAGTTCCCGACCTAGAACCGAGAACCACCCGCTAAGGACCGATTCTGAAAAATTGGAATCGGGATCCACCCGTTTGTTGCATGGATCCACCCGGGAACCGGACCGCCAGTCCGGTCCGGTTCCCGGGTGGATCCATAGAACCGATCTTGACGCGAAACAATTTTGGTTTTCAACATAGAACGGCCGGGTCTATGAGTTGGGAAGGAGGGGAGGAGGTCTATGGTCGGGTTTTCAACATAGAACGGTCGCGAAACAATTTTCCGCGGCTATGGCGGGTGGCGGTCGACGCGAGGGGGCGAACAGCAGCGGCGGAGGAGTAGCGGCGGCGACGTCGATGCTCGAGGAAGAATCGAAATGGCGATAGGATTAGGAGGAACCGAGGAAGAGACAAAGAGAGAAAGAACCGAAGACGAAGGGAGTGAGGAGATGAGATCTAATCTAGGGTTTCTTTTAGTAATTTTTTTTTTAATATTAAAAAGGTTCCGGTCCGATCCGGGTGGGCGGATCCGCCCATGGAATCGGGAATTGGACCGGTATCCACCGGTTCCCTCAAGAACCGCCGGTTTCGGGCAGTTCCGGTCCGGTTCCGGGTGGTCCGGGCGGTTTCCGGGTATTTTGCACACCCCTACTCAAAAGTGCTCTTAAACTGGCGAATAGCAATGATGGGTCAGAATACATCTAAGGAAAGCCCAATCCATTAAGAAAATGACAAGTTCGGCATGAAAGGTCATAACCTAGACATTTTCATTTTCCATAACCATAAAGGCGGTGGGAGACAGGTAAATCTTCTTGGAAAAAACTGCTACAAAAGCAATCGATTACGGGAGTAGAATCGTTGGGCTGCATCCAAGAAATAATACGTTATAATTCTCAGCTTAAAAGCAAAAAGAGAAAGCAGTTTTTCGAGTTCACAAAAATTTCAAAAATAAGAGAAGAAAACTTCAAACACAGGATCTTCTTCCATGCGAAACCAATGGTTTTGGCTCAGTGTTTCCTTTGCGGTTACCACAGGGAGACGACGATAATTATACGGCCGAATTTAATCCCATATAAGCCTCAAATCTTTCGCCGGCATCGGTCTCTAAACCAAAATAAAAGACCCATCTTTCGCAAATGCGTCGACATTAATTTCTTCAGCGCGCGAGGAAGGAAATGACCAGCTCAAGCTCAAAGGGCGCAAATTCCAACAAGAAACAGAAGAAAACTATACTCGAATTGTCGACTGCACTGATAATTATCCAAAAGGTTGTTCCGCGATTAAATCCGGAGAAGGAGGTCAGAGAAAACACAGAACCTCGTTCCACAAAAAGAAATGGATGAGATATTTTGGATAAAATCACCGAGTGGCAAAGCCGTATCAAAACAAACGAAGCACAGAAGAGAGGCGAATTAAATGTCCGGTTCGATTGTTCAAAAACTGAAAAGAAGAGCCCGACACCAGAGAACACCAACCGTGCCCATGCAAAACCTTCATCCTATCTGACATAGCGACGAAGACAAGGGAAGAAAAGAAAGCCCCAAACGCACCTGTACGACGGAGTTCAGCCAGTGGACGACCACCCCTCGGGACATAGAGTCTCGAAACCAGAGCGTAATCACCAAACCCAATCACCGACCGGCTCCGCAGCGTGCAGTGGTAGGACATGTGCCTCAGGCTCCGCTCGCGCCCCACCACGGCCAGATCTCCGCCTCCGTCCCTCCACCTCAGGAAGAAATGGAGCTCCCTTGTCCTCCGGTCGGTCGACGAAGCACATTTATAACGGCCTTAATGTAGTTCGTCCGCGACGGCGGGGGGACGGTCGCTTGACGAACGCCAGAACGAACGCCGGAAGCAGCAACAAGCGCGGCGAGAGAAGCGAGCGGCGCCGGAGCAGGGGGCGGCCGTAACGTGGTTGTCGGCGACGGCGGGAGAGCAGCAACGAGCGCGGAGGGAGAAAATTTGGGATTTAAAATTTCGAAACCTTTGTCAGGAGTGAGAAGTGGTAGTTCATAGAGGACCACCTGATTTGTCCTTGCATGCAACGTAGTCCACTGAGAACTGAGGAGAGTAACTGCAACCTGCTCTCTTTCTTCAATGGGAGTAGGCTCCCTTGCGGCAGCTTTTATTTACAGGCATGGCCGACAGAAGATGCAGAAGAAAGAGATACTAGTCCTATCTGTTGCAATTCATTGTTCGACACTTTCAGATTCTTTCACAAAAAATTTTCCCACCTTGGCGTGATTCTCAAGCTTCCGCTCCGCTCAGTGCAGTCCCGGAGACGATACGACAGTTCCTCCCTTCCTTGAGACCCCCTTCTTTACCCCTCTCTCTTTCTCTAGTCCACAGTCTACATGCCTGTCACGTACCTCCTGCACTTCTCTCGCTCCATGCCCATAGCCTTGGCATCTCTAAAACTAAACAACGAAACATATCGTCAAAAGATGAATTGTTGAAATCACATTCCAGCCTGTAGGTCACTGTAGTTTTGAGTTCTTTTTCATAGATAAATGATATATTATGTCACCATAAATCATAGCGGGTGAAGAGTGAGTGGGAGTCTGACCCAAAAAATGAAAAAAAAGGTAGGTGAGATTCTGTTTTTAAAATTTCCATTCAACTTCACGAGCTGAGAAATGACTTGATATACACCTTTCAATGTAGACAGAAAAAGGTTTCGTGATAACCTGAACTCTTTAAAATTTGCACCAGCCATGTTTCTTACTTGTACTAATGGTCAAAAATATTGTACAGCAGTTGCTGGTGATTCTGGGTTGATGCAGTTTCCGCTCAGACCTTTCATTTGAAAAGCAAAATATTTACGTTTCTGCATGGAAATGAGCTACCTTCCTGTGCCTTTTATGCCACCATTTACGGTCGCCCCATTTTATTTTATTTTCGGTCGGTCGCCCCATTTCAAAACCTTCCCTCAAACTGCCCCACTCCCCCACGCTACTGTCAGATGTGAACCACTGATCTGATTTGCATGAAATTTCGCTCATCTTCACCTTCCAAATGCTCTCACTCTCTATACCCTTCAGACACATTTTCCTCTCCAGCAGAAACGCCATCGCCAACCACCCCCTAACTCTCTCTCAGTCTACTCCCTTTCTTTTTTTATTGTTAAATCTCTCTCTCTCTCCTTCAAATTATGACCTTTGAAAGACTTAAACTTTGATAGTTCAGATTCTTGAATTATTTTTCAGTTAAATACTTCAAGAATTTGACTTTCAAAGTTTAAGTCTGAAAACAAGAGTTCTCAGGTCTGTGCGCCCCTACTTTCTTTCATCAATGCCTGTTTTTCATTTTGTGTTATGTTTATTTAGTATTTAGCAGCGGGTTTTCGTCAGTATTGACATGAATCGGCTGTGTTGATCCTCTGTGGAAGCTGTATCGCAACAGAGAGAGACGTTGTAGGGCAAAACTTAGGCTTAGCAAAATTAGGATGCAACCAACTGCATTCTGCGTTATATCTCTCTCCCCTGCTTGGAAAACTTGAAAATCTGGCCTCGTCGTATAGATTCGTTATGACTTCTGACTAAAAGCATAATGAACCATATTTCGGTATTCGTATTTAACAGTGCACTCAGAAAGAGGATGCAAAAATACTTTGTAGGAAGAAATGTGACTCTCTCTCTCTCTCTCTCTCTCTCTCTCTCTCTCTCTCTCTCATTTTAAGCAATCGAAAGGAAACATTGGTTAAGAACCTGTTGTGACCAATGATGACATAGTCACAGCCATAGTCACAGCAGGAGTCCATGATAGATGGATTGCTCTTAGAAGTGCAAGGGGTGGATATATGTCCAGCCGAGATGATACAGGAGACCATAAAACGAGGATGTTAACCCCAGGAGCAGCAATGTCAGGCTGCGTTTGTCTTCAGATGTTATGCACTTAGTAATAAAGAAAGTAAAACAAAATGAACTGGTGTGAAAGATGTATATCTTCAGTACAGAGGGAGATAGAGAACTAGGCGCTCTCGAGGAAAAGGAAAAGACGTTAAATTCAGGGGATATATGTTCTATAACAGCCGTAAGTAGCCGTTACTTGTCCATATTGACATTCGATGAAAAGGCGTTAAATTCAGGGGATATATGTTCTATAACAGCCGTAAGTAGCCGTTACTTGTCCATATTGGCATTCGATGAAAGCCTTTTGAGATAATGTCATTTGAATTCAAATGTAATACTGACCATTTTTAATGGTCACCTTCTTACTTGAATGAGAATGGTAATGAAAGCCTGGATTTGATGACTGTCTTGGACCCATTATAAAGCGGAGCTGCCTCTTTTAGTGAAAAAAGAAAAAGCAAACGTTGTGCGCATAACCTTTCTACCGGAAACTGTTCATAGAATATTGCAGAGGTCTACCTGAGAGCCAGAAACCAGTGCTTATCGCCAGGATAGTGGAGAGTTTCTAACCCCTTTTGTTGGACGTATGAATGATCAACGTTCAAATTGACAAATGCCCTGGACTGTGATCATTGCTTGCATATATGGCATGTGCATCAAGTTTCTGCATAGAAATCATCGATGATGGTCTGGACGACTAACGGAATCCGCACTTTATGCAATCCATCCTCCCAAATCAGATTTCCGAACGAGTATCTTCCCTGAACCCTCAGCAGTGAATCGAATATGACTCTGAACTTCAGCTTGCCCATGGAGGAATTGAATGGCAAAATTGATGGCTTGACTCTAACATGGGTGCCAACCGGTGCTTCGACCCGAGCGGTGTAAGTAGAATTTACGGGACCAACATTCGTAACTATTCTTGATACAGTCACCTGTTGCTTCAGATTGGGAATGACAATGGAAGGCAAGTTTAGATTTACGAGGCAATTGCTAGATTCTTTGCACTGCGTGGGTTTCCCTGTCATTGTGCTAATGGCACTGCTGTTGTAGCCCATGAAACAGAGCAAACAAACATAATCTGATATTTCTGCATCATAGACGAGACCGGGATCTGCCGCCCGGTTAGCATCAACATGACCACCTCCGTAATCAAATGCATCGGCTTGCTTGTGAGGTGCTCCCTCCGCAACAATGTTTTGGCTGTATTGATCCTTTGTGGAAGCTGCATTACAACAGGAAAAGAGACGATGGGTGGCGAAAATTAGCAACATTAGCAAGCAACCAAGTGCACTCTGCGTAATATCTTTCTCCCCTTCTCGAAAACTTAAATTTGGCCTTGGATGCAAATAGGCATGTCTCCTAATTAAAAGAATCTTGAATCATTCTTTGGTAATGAGAATTAACAGTGCATTCAAAAAGACAGATGCTTGTGAAATGTATCCAAAATGCTTTTCGGGAAGCAACATGACTCGCTCTCTCTCTCTCTCTCTCTCTCTCTCTCTCTCTCTCTCTCTCTCTCTCTCCTCTTTAACTCTCTCATTTGAAGCAACTGAAAAGGAACATACCTGTTGTGACTAATGAAGATTTAATCATAGCAGGAGTCCATGATGGATGGATTGCTTTAAGAAGCGCAACAACGCCGGATATATGTGGACAAGCCATGGATGTTCCCGATTCTATTTGAAAGTTGAGAGGAGGATCGAGTTCAGACGATGCAGGAGACCATGAAGCGAGGATGTTGACCCCAGGAGCAGCAATGTCAGGCTGCGCATCTCTTCAGATGTTATGCACTTAGTAACAAAGAAAGTACAATAAAATGTTTGATAGATATATACCTTCAGCACAGAGGGAGATAGAGAACTAGGCCCTCTTGAGGAGAAGATGGCTACTTCAGGGGATATCTGTTTTCCGATGATAGTTCTTGAAGATGTAATCTTGATGAGTGGCTTTCTGTTAGAGAAAAACGCTGAGGCAAGACATTGAATTTAATATCACATGCCACACACCGAATGATGACTAAAGTGAGTTAATTGACTGTCAGCATTTTGGTTCTTCTGAAACTGTCAGAGGTCTACTAAAATAAATATTGAATCATCATAAACCGAGGAATACATGGGAATGCTAAAGACTCACCTTCCTATAGATACACGTAAAAAATTGTTTGTTTACCCTTGTATTGCATCTGAAATCAATCGTCCCAAAAATATTTTCGTTCAAAGACGGAAATATCACAGAGGGGAGGCATTCCTTTGTGAGGTGGTGCGGGGTGGAGGAAAACAGGGAGTAGTTCAACATATATGATCAGTGCGATTGCATTCATACATTTTGACAAGATGTCATTCTCAAGTCTTCATGAAGTACTTGGCATATTAGAACTTACCGAGTTGCCTCCATGTAAGTAAGCAAAGAAGTTCCGATTGTAAAATCCACCTGGACATAAGGGATGCGCGAGGATCCAATAACATCTTTTGACGGAAAATGTGCAAAGATCAATCCAGCGCCCTTAACTGCAGTGACAGTGCTTATGGCAACAGTGGCTGACCTCTGAGATCGAGATTGGAAGCAGAGAACCACTTTTCCTCTGGCTAAAGTAGCATTTAGTGATCCAACCTCGCAGCTCCTGCAAAAATAAAATTTACATCTCATTGTCTGTTCATACTACATGAGAAGGACTTTATAATCCAAAAGTTGCCGGCTTCTCGAGAGACAGACACTGTGACGGGATAGTTGTTTGACCTTGCACTATCTTCATCAGAGTTCGTAGATACAATATCTTCTCCATACACGATAGGGTAATACATGTCCCTGAGCCCCCTTGTGTAGAAAGCCTGACCCTGTATGAGAAAGCAAAACATGTCTAGTTCTGAATCATATCAAACTAGAACATCCATCATGTGTTTCGTGGATTCTATCTAAAATATTTCTACATCGAATTCATCCTCATCTTTATCATTTTTCCCCTGCTGAACCCCACCATCTTACCCTTTTGGATAACTAGTTTGGCGGCACTTTCTTTCCAATTATGCCAAAGCCTACACAGAGACAATACTGATGCACTTAAACTATGAATAGAACAGGAATGGACTGAGGAAAGTACCACAAAAGTCTGATTGTTTCCCAATGTGATTGCAGTAGGAAAGGCTCTATCAATTGTGCTGGCAGCGACAGTTATGATCCACGGAGCAGTATTTATGACAGTTTGTGGGTAAGGACCTGAGTTTCCACCCGAGCACACCACTGTGATTCCTTTAGCTACAGCATGGAAGGAACCTATTGCCAAAGTATCATCGACATAACTAGGGAGTGGAGGAGATGCGCCAAGAGATAGTGAAAGAACATCTACACCATCAGAAATTGCATCATCAAATGCTGCGAGAAGATCAGCTGAACTGCATCCACCAGTGGACCAACAGATTTTATAGACGGCCAGCCAAGCTGCAGGAGCACCCCCTCTAGCCAGTCCTTGAGCTAGTCCGGCAAAACTTGCATCTTCCACCAATGATCCAGCAGCAGTTGATGATGTGTGTGTGCCATGGCCAACAGCATCTCGGGGAGACAAGAATTCGACTCCCTCAGTCATGTTGAGCTTGCCAAATTCAGCTTCATACCCTTTGATGTACCAACGTGCGCCAATGATCTTCCTGCCCAAAGTATCATAATAAGATTGTTAGTAGATCCTGGTGATACCTTTCCCACCAGAACTTTCTTCAATGACAGTTCACATGACACCATTGTAGCATTATGAAACACATGGACCATTGAAGTCACAGACATGTTAGGATTCATAATAGGTTACATCTATCATTGCCTCGCCACATGCATTCTATTATCATGTCTATCAGCTGAGGCTAATGAGTTCGTGATCACGGAAACAAAGCAATGAATTTATCAGATAGCTACACCATGATGAATGCACATAAAGTAGTCCAACCTACTGCAGTTGGATGCATTAAATCCTTCTCCTCCTTGACATATCCCCTTCCAGCGAGTTGGAGCATCTGCCATACCATCATCTTTAAAGCTTTCAGATTCCGGCCAAATACCTGCGACCCAAAAGAGAGGACAAAAAAGAAATTTAACAATGGAAAAGAGACAGGGAAGACTAATCAAGAATCAGACTCAAGGTTGACATCATCACATAGACTCTTGACGACTAAATCATATCTCAGTATAAACCTGTGTCCATCATGCCGATGATAGACCCTGCTCCAGAGTGACCCTTTGAATGAATTCCGTTCTGGATATGAGAGTTTACATGAAGAAAATCCCAGCTTCGAGTGGTTTGCAGACTGAAAATTCTGTTGGGAATCACACGAACCACTCCAGGAAGGTCTGCATTCAATTCATTTCACAAGAGTCTCAATCACACTACAATGGCAGAGTTCAATGCAGGTCCAAGCTAGACGAAAAAAAAAAAAAAAAAAAAACAGAGTTCACAGTGCAACAAAATCTATGACACCTGCAATAAACTTGGCTTGAGAATGATTTATGACTGCTGCAAACCCTGAAAATCCATGCTTGTAGCTGTACAAAATTGACTCCTTGGCCACCTCTTCACTATTAGATATTAAACATATGCACTCTTCAGATGCGACTGCAACATATTTCGTTTCATTGTATAAATTATATAACGCACTGAAGGATTAGTCTCAACATTGAAATTACAAAAACAGCTTGAATGTTGAAATTTTCACAGAAGCACATAGATGCGTCAAAACTTAAATGGGCTTTTGCACAGCTGACCAGACAGATTATTCCAAGCACAATTTGCAGTCACCCAATAACTAGATTCTGCGAAGGTCAATTAAAAACATCACCCATGCATGATGTATCTTGGCGAGTTAATATTAACAAACAAACAGAAAAAATAGACGTGATGCATTTTTACCACAACACGAGCATATTTCCCTTCCCAATTCGACCATAGCTTTTAACAGATGAGAATGCAGGAGACAATATAATTGAAATACTGTCCAATCAATGAAAACTAACAAAATCAAGACCTTCCCAAAATGCCTGACAGAATCTCATGATGGGACTCTGAAACGAGCTCTGGTTCATCGTGTTGGCGAGCACCCATGTACACAATGTAAACCTAGAGCAAAACCCACAAAATAAAACCACAAAGAAATTCCATCAAACGCTAAGTGAGCACAAAATACACACAAACAACGACTGGACTCATTAGGATTCACTTACATTACTGGAGGCAAGAACCCCGGTATTGCCACAACATTGCACAAGGAGATGGTACACAAGAATGCCAAACATCCAAGGACTGGTCATTGCTGCCACACTCAGCTGTCTGAGATTGAGCTCAAAGCAAATACAATCAAGGAAAAACGCAGGGAGCATGTGGGTGTTTATATATATTTGGCGCAAGTGAAGGAGATTAGTGATGGAAGCATAGTGAAGTGTGCGTATTAGCGTGTGGGGACAAGGGGCTGTTCCCCTGCTCAACTAGTGGAAGCCGCGACTGGTGCTGCCACTTTGATTCTTACGCTAAGATGGCTGACTGAATCACTGATTGGCTCTCCAAGAAAGCAACACCCATATCACACTTACAGAGAAAGAGTAGAAATCATATGACTTGATTACCAGAGATAGGATTGGCCCCTCTGGACAAAAGCCGAATAAATTAAAAAAATGCTCCAACACGACAACAGATTGATGAAAATGATTAGTTAAAAAATTGAATTTTAAACTTAATTTATTAAATTGAGATTCATAACTTGTTATCCCATTCTTTTGTGAGAAAAGACAGTGGGAAAGGGGGCGTTGACCGGGATTCCTCATGGTAGACAAGAAGTGGTGCGAGGTCCCTTCATTTCTCCTCCCCCGGTTGGGCTACTACTTGCGAAGTGGAACACTTACAGTCGTTGTTCAGTGTACTGCCCAGAGCGATGACCGTTGACCGTTGGCTTACGTCGTCCAATGTTGTTGCGGGCCTTGCGGCTACTTTTCATGTTTTTGCCATTGTTCATCCAAATTTTGCTTATGTTCCTGCCTGATTTATGAGATACTGAAATATATTATGAGATCTGTCACAACAAATATAACATGTTGCGGAGATGTCAAGTGACCTCCTCTACTATTGAATTGATATAGAATTAATCATCTTATCGTTCATTAAACGGGGTTTGCACAACAAAATGTAGTAAAAGTTTAAATGGACAATGTTACGAATGAGACGTATTAATAGACCCACATAGGTATAAATAAAATAATGACCAGTTTTACATTTTTGCTCAATTCCTTCCTAACTTTTCGTATGAAAATTCTTTCAGTATTATCAAATGACTCCATAAGCATAAGCTCCCGAATGTGTTTTTGTTCCCTCCATGACTGGAGGTATTTTCTACCAATCAGTCTTTTGACCGGCGTTCGCCAAACATATCCAGCAACACATTTATTAAGTTTATATGTAGATGGTGGTCTGATTTGTAACCCACTAATAAAAAGGTTGATTGGAGGTAGTCCCTACAATTAGGGATCGAAGAGACGGATATCAATGGCATTCAACAACATTGCTACATAGTAATCGTTTTAAGAATGGTAGCTCCCATGGTAAATGTCATTAGCCATTACATCCTCAAAATACTGATTTTTCATGATAATAATGATCACCTTGGCAAGTACAAGTAAAGAAAACTATTTAAATTGTCAATTATCTAGTAATATATCAAAACTTTTTCCCATGGCAGTTTCCCAAGGAAAAAAAAGAATCACAATTCGTGATCCAATAAGATCGCTTGATCCGAAATACTTCAAAAAGCTTAATTTTCTCAAAAGTAGAAAATTACCAAACGAATTGTTACATCATAAGCGCGTTCGAACTTAATTTAAGTGTCAAGCACTAAGTTTTTTTTTTTTTTTTGTCGATAAAGCACTAAGTTTGCTGAGGGCTAATTGGAAAAGATAAACCAAAAATGCATAAAGTCAATGCGTTGCAATCACGAGGGAATTTTTTTGTACTTTTTTTGGTCATTTGATTGGCAACATCTTTAAAAATCGTACTTAGGCCGACTTTTTCCACTACTTTCATTAGCGGGAGAATTACAAAAAAGTACCAAATCTGCAATTATGTCAATTCAATCATAAGTCTTTTCTTCTAATCAATTCAATCCTAAATCTTTTGCAATTATGTCAATTCAGTATATCCAAGTAATTTTAATTTATTAGCACCGATATAGATAATTTTTAATTATATTTTAGTTTTTTCAAAAAAATTTTATTTTTATTTTTATTTTTCCTTAGCCTCACCAATCACTGTGGGAGAAAAATCAAATGAGGAAGAAGAGAAAAAAAGAAGAAAAAAAAAATAAAAATGAAAAAAAAAGTAATAAAATTTCAAAAAATAAAAAATATTATTAAAAATTGTTCGTAAGATCAATTTGAATTATCGACATCCACGTCAATGCTAGGTGGCTAATGCAAGCCTCATCGGTCACTATGGGGAAAAAAAGTCAAAGGACGACGAAGGTAAAGAAAAAAAAGTTAATGAAAATTATCCATATTAAGATCGACCAAACAACGCCAAGCCAATCAAAATTGATCAAATAGATTGAATTAATACAATTATAAAATATTTATGATTAAATTGGCCCAAAAAAAAGATTTAGAACTAAATTAAAATAATTGCAATAGATTTAAAACTGTTTTAATAATTTTCCCTTCTTGGGTCGTTGTTGTTGTTTCAATCTTAGGGAGAAATAAAAGTTTTCACTCCATCAATCTCGAATTTAGATTAAGATCCAAGTGTACTAATGAGGAAATTGAATCATCATTAGACATGCGTAATTACGTTGAAACAATTAATAACGTGAGATGGGAAAACTCGTATTTTGCTTTTCATGCACCCCTGAATTAATCAAATCCAAATGTTAATTATGTTTCTCGTTGAGGTAACACATCTTTTGCATATCTTGTTGACTAAGGGTTCCTATTTGCTCCCGCTATTGTCCAACTAATGGGTTGTTGCCCATCCCTCTCGGTCTTTCTTAAGTGAAAGAAAGAAGGTGAACATACGTCATGTCCATCTCGCCGAAATCGAAACGCGCTAACTCAAAAGGGCAATTCTTATTTTCTTCCTTCTCCATTTAGTGCGCCTACTCACACGGTGTTTGACCAGCTGCCATCATCGGAAGATGCGCGCCCACCCAATGGTGGGGAAGTAGAGCTTCCTTAGGCCCGGGGGAGGTGTTGGTCAAACACCGTTTAGGTCTCCCGGCGGTTTAACCCTTCCGTTTTTTTACCCAGAACGGGAGTTCTGATAACTAGGGCCTTTGTTTAAGATCCTTCGACTGGACCAACACAAAGAAAGATGTACAAACTTCCCGTGGTTTCGCGTTCTTGGATTGGAATTTGCAACGGTAGGATAGAGACGAGAGCGTGGGGCGGGGCTATTTTTGAAAAGTGAGATGGCGAAATTGTGAATGGGTGGACAGTTTTTGCTGGAGAGAGGGACATGGCTTATAATTTCCAGACGAAATAGATATTATGTATTTTGTCATGGGATGTATATCTGGGCATGAATTTAATATTTTGTAATCGATATAAATATATGGACGTGGACACATTTGGTATGTTTTTTTTTTTATGACTTACTCTAACTTTTAATTCATTTTCAAACTTTTGTCCTACTTCTTACAAAACATGGAAGTCAAAACCCATACAAATAAACGTCCTCATCTCAACCCTTGATAAGATTAAAATGTTGGGGCCCTGAAAATAGCATAGTTTCATTCGTTGGGGAAATCCAAATAGACCCTGTGATGGGCTTCGCATTTGAGGGAGTGAAACAACCTAATTTGAAGATAAACTTTAGCGACTCAATCGGCAATAAAATTGGCCTCCCTTCAACAACATTGGATCCAGATTTGTGAAAATTGCTTTGACTACTCAACACATTCAGATGTAAGAAACATGATTTTCCACGACACTTAAGCTACATTTATTTAGCAGAAAATGAATAATTTTTTAAAAATGTTTTTCTAAAAATGATCACTTGTATCGATTGTAAAAATGAATATAAACATAAATTACTATCAGTGGTAAAAACATTTGTCATCAAATAATTATTTCAGATAACATTAAGCGATTATTTTTAGGAATATATTTTTAAATTTGTTTATTTTTCTCGAAATAAATGGAATTTGGCCTTACAACGACACAATTTAATTGACACGGTTGCTTCCCGTGTCCTCTCATTTACAGTTCAATTACTTGGCCCGGCCAAATCAAGTGAATGCAAATCGCTCGTCACGTACCTTGTGCGTGAATTCGTTGGGACAAGTCCGACAAAATAATTTTTCGTACAACCACGGGATCGCATGTTCGGAAATACAGTGACGAGGACTCGAATTTTAATTGACCATCATGTGAAATTGGGCCTCTTGTATTATATCATTTGCTTGGTTGGCACATAAGTGGACCACCACTCATTTTTAACTGCTTGATACAAAATCAACTTTTCTTTGCTTTTACTCAATATTCGCCAAATCAACATCATGTTTGGAGCATATCTCCGACCGTTTTGTAATGAGTATTTACTATCTCATATATAGAGACATCGTAACTTTCAATACACTCATCAATCTTAAATCTTCTGACTTTTCGGATGGATTGAATAGTCACAGCTCAAATATAATATCATTTGACGCGTATGGACTCTTACAATAGCAATATATGATAGCAATCATGATGACACAATAAAGGCAATTCTAAATCATAATATTTCACGTGTGACTTAATGATGATGAGAAAACACCATGATGCTTTATACTAGCGAACAGATTTTGAAACGGATATAATAACGAACGAATTACTTGATCAATTAATGCTAGCATTAAAGGGGAAATAATAGGAAAAATCCGATTTCGCACACACATTCTGGATAATTTCCTTACAATGATTTATGGGCTTGGGCTTGGCTAGCCTAACGGTGCCGTGATTTTCATTTTCTAACCGTCTAATACCAGCCACAAGTTTTAATGTCGGAAACCAGGACAATGCTTTGACCGGTTTCATTTGTCTGTTTTTTATTTTATTTTTTAAATTTTCCACCATTTCCTTTTTCTCTTGGCTTAATTTAGGATTTGAGGATTTAAAAAGGCCCAAAAAGCGCCAATCTGAAAGGAAAAATCTACAGATCCCATAAATTCAAAAATCCTTGAATATGAGAAAAAGAAAAACGAAATTATATGCCACGAAATAAATAATTAGGAGTAAAAAAAATTATCACTAAGTAAAAAAAATCTTTGATATCATTAGAAAGATATGTTGCATTTTAAAGATGAACAAACACTTGAAATGTTGGTTTTGCAACTAATGAAAAAATCATTGGACATTATGACTTTTGGTTTTTTTCACTCATTGATTTGGAATAACTCTCCAATTGCCTAAAAAAATTTAGTGAAGTTGCTTTCATCTCTAGTAACTTAGTATCGCATGGTGTCGTGACTCTTTCATCACTAGCATTTTCAATTGAATTGTTCATCTTGTCTTTATCACTAACATTATTTTCATTAATGAAATTGCTTTCAATACGAACTCCATTCATCTGAACAAGATGAGAAAAAGAAATTAATTATCGTATGTCTAATATATATAGACAAAAACCAATTAAATTAGGCATCGACAATACCTTTAACTTTTTTGGCAATCGAAGAAGGAAAGACTAATAAACCTTTCTCCACGGTTATGAGTTAATCGATTATAAAAACCTAAATAATCAAAATTCTAAAGTATACTACATATTCACATTCTATTTTTTTAAATCTTGAATTTCTTTAATTTAGAAACAATATCCACCAAATATTTTATTTGGCTAAAGAATAGTATCTATTATTTTAAAAATTATGATTGGATTCTTCATATATTACATCTTGTTCAAGTATTATCATTTTGATTTGATTTTCAAAATAAAATAGAAAAATAAATCTCATCTTGTTCCTTTTTAAAATAATGAAAATCTCATCTTTTGGTTTTTTTCACTCATTGATTTGGAATAAATCTCCAATCACCTAAAAATATTTAGTGAAGTTGCTTTCATCTCTAGTAACTTAGTATCGCATGGTGTTGTGACTCTTTCATCACTAGCATTTTCAATTGAATTGTTCATCTTGTCTTTATCACTAACATTATTTTCATTAATGAAATTGCTTTCAATACGAACTCCATTCATCTGAACAAGATGAAAAAAAGAAATTAATTATTGTATGTCTAATATATATATATATATATATATAGACAAAAACCAATTAAATTAGGCATCGACAATACCTTTTACTTTTTTGGCAATTGAAGAAGGAAAGACTAATAAACCTTTCTCCATGGTTATGAGTTAATCGATTACAAAAACTAAATAATCAAAATTCTAAAGTATACTACATATTCGCATTCTATTTTGAGTTCTTAAATTTATTTAATTTAAAAAAAATATCCACCAAATGTTTTATCTAGCTAAAGAATAGTATCTATTATTTTAAAAATTATGATTGGATTCTTCATAAATTACATCTTGTTCAAGTATTATCATTTTGATTTGATTTTCAAAAAAAAAAAATCTCATCTTGTTTCTTTTTAAAATAATGAAAATCCCACCAAATTTAATGAAACTTTCCAATGAAACTTTCCGATTTTGATTTTTCCAAAAAAAAAAAACCCATTAATCGACCAAAAAAGAAAACCCATTAAACAAGTCAACGGTTTCTTTGAGAAAATTTGTGGTGGAAAACCCACCGTTTGTCATTGAAGACTAACAGTACTGTTACCTTATCATTTTCCTACGGTCTTTGCTCTTGTAAAAAGAAACCGAAAAAGAGAGAACATTCCATTCTAGAACCAAAAGCAAATTTTAGTCCGATGTGTAAACACATGTTTGACGATGTGGATATGAGGTCAGGTACAATTAAATTCATCATGTCTGGCGTTTGGCAATGTACATTGGACGGGATCGACATGAATTTGTTTGGATAGTAAGTCGAATAAGGCATCCTACCTCTAGAGATTAAACTATTTTTATCTCACTCAAATCTGATTAATATATTCAAAAGAAACTAAACTCAACAGAGTAAATAAGAACCATTGTTCTTATCTACCTTGCAATTCAGCCACGCCACCGTGACGCTGCTATCGACCACCTTTGGGTGGTTGCAACTCTCAAACAATGGTTGCCTGAGTTTTGCTCTTTACCAAAAGCCCGTTGGCTAAATTTAGGCAGATCTGGGCAGGACCATGGCAACAGCCATAGTTAGCATCGCTTATGGGGTACAACCACCCTTATAGTAGCCACATAGGTGACACCACTGTGGAGGTTGCCGCAGGAAATGGCGACCACCATAGGTGATGGTCGATCTTTGACCAAATGGAGGATAGGGTTTTCTTTTGTTAAACTTATTTATTTTTATTTTTTTATTATACATTTAATTCCAGCCGAGGTTATATCCGATGACCTATTGAACAAGATATAAGATATGAAAAATCACCCACATTTCTTGTCTCATCCTATCCTATATCAAGTCCAATTTTTGTCCTAATGGCCGAAGGCAACGTTAGCCATATTGGCTCGTGATTACTTAGGATTGTTGAAAACAAATTTACTCACAAAGGGTTAAAATCAATCTTGATGATTACACGCTTTGAGCAAAATCACTTCAAGTTGCATGATAGAATCATTAACAATTAGATGGAAGCTATATAGACATCGTTAATAAATCATATAAATGAAAATATGAAAATCAGTAATTTTCTTTCTTTATATTAATTATGACGCGTAAGTTCCTATATAAATTTTTTTTATAAATACTAAAAATTTAGATAATATTTTAAGTTTTGACGGAAGAATTTGAAAAAAATTTACTCGTTTGAAAAAGGAAAATTGCAAGCAAGCAGCCCCTAAAAAGGAAAATTCCCACCCTTACGCCAGGATACGACGTGTCGCTGGATCCACGAAAGTTCACGGTGACTGGCCTGGGAGAGTTCGTAGAGTACAATTGCGCTCCACCGAGAACTTCCAATTTGAAAAAGAGACAGCAGGGCTTAGGACGAATGGACCGAAGCTTAAACGAAACGACCCTGCAAAAGTGAAGGTGCCCCCACCCTGCCCTCTCATTTGAACGCAAATCTCTCTCTCTCTCTCTCAGTGCGCTAGAATACTGAACGGTGAACACCATAGATAGCTCCAGGACAGAGAGAGAGATCATCCGAAGGTGAATGGAGGCCATCAGAAAGCAAGCCACTCGACTCAGAGACCAAGTCGCCAAGCAGCAGCAGGTTCCCTCTCTCTCTCTCTCTCTCTCTCTCTCTCTCTCTCTGTTTGATGATTGCACGTCGATGGCCGTGAGTTCTGGGCTGCTTCATGCCGTCTCTGTTCCGATTGACGCATTGCAATGCCAACCTGTGGAAAGGTTGCATTGGTGGTGGGCTGCTGATGGGTCGGTGTCCTTTGCGTGATTTTGGTTGAGCTTGCATTCGTCGGTCGCGTTAAGCGTCGGATCTAACGAACGGAAATGTGCATCTCTCTCGATGCATTTGAAGGGAGGATTAGGAAAGCAAGTCGGTGCGAATGTAACCGATGAAGGTTGACGGCAACCCTTTGATCAGTATGGGCAAAAGCTTGACTAGGCGTGTATTTTGAATGGAATGAGCCAGCAGAAAGACTATACTAGGGACAATAGATGATGCAAACTATTGCTTTGGAGGAGCAAAATGTAAGCTTTTCTTTTTTTGGGTTAGAAATGCGTTTGAATTTTGAAAATAAGGATGGATATGCAGCTAATGGGAAATGGGGGTGCCGGTCGGTGATGCCAACCTTGTGGTGTGTTTTTGTCTTCTCGCTCCAAGTGGAGAGCAGTATCTAAATGCAGTGGCAAAGATTGAACCATGCCAGGAGAAAGGCTTTAAGAAGTCAAAATTGTCTCTTAAAACCACCATCTTGGGCTTAGTCATAATTAGTCTTGTCATATCCAGGTTCATCAGGACTAGAAAAATCGCATAATCTGGAAACCTGGGGATGTCCATGGGAATCATATCTAGATCTCCAATATACCGAATTACCGATGCCATTTATCCATAAATTTTCATTTTGCTCTGGGGAAACAGATGCTTTGTTTTCTTCTGATTCAATTGTGCTATGTCATTCGGATTGAATTCCAAGTCTCTAGTTTCCTTAGTGCACATGCTGCATCCTTTGACGAGAGGTAGCATTTAACTATTGTAACTATTACATTAGGCTGTCCTCAAGCAATTCGGAGCAGGGGGATATGGAGGGTCAGATAGCATGATCAATGATGAGGCAGAACTCCAGCAACATCAGAAACTTGAGAAGCTTTACATATCAACACGCGCTGGCAAGGTATTCCCTTTTAACAGTTATGACTTCTTCCATACTACACATCTTCCCTAGGGAGATTAGGCTTGTTCATTGTTGCATAATGGTCAAATTCATGTTTCAGCATTTCCAAAAGGATATTGTACGTGGAGCAGAAGGATACATAGTTACTGGGTCAAAGCAAGTTGAGATTGGTGAGTTCGCAGCTTTACTTTCAGTCTTCGAATTTTTTGGCTTTCTGACTGATTCTAGCACTTCATTTTTGTGCATGTATATCTTATTTAACAGGAACAAAATTGTCAGAGGACAGTAGAAAATATGGTTCTGAAAATACTTGTACCAGTGGTAGTACTCTAACAAAAGCTGCCTTAAGTTATGGACGGGCTTGGGCTCAAATTGAGAAAGAGCGTGGGGATCTCTTGAAAGCTCTAGGGACACAGGTTTGGCTAAATTCTTCTCTGTCCATGGATTATGCTTAAATAAGCAGGATGTGGATCATGAGGTGGAGTCTTCGGAGTTGTGTATTTATCTGTCATTTTTTCTGGGGTTTCATGTATAAAATAAATATTTTTCGTAAGGGATGTATGAGTGTTGATGTGCTTCAAGTAATATTATGAAGACAAACAAGTTACTTTATTTGTGCAGCTGCTTTTGCTTCTTTTGCTTCACATCATCTGAGTTCATATAGAAATTTTAGATGCAGGGTCCACTTTTGAAATTCTCATCTACGTCTGACATGCTTGGTGATAACCTGATTTTCCTACCTTTTTATAGCACCTATTGCTTCATTTATAGGTTGCAGAACCATTAAGAGCAATGGTAACGGGAGCTCCCTTGGAAGAAGCACGGCATCTTGCTCAACGATATGACAGGATGAGACAGGAAGCTGAATCTCAGGTATTCTTGAACATGCTGTCATCCTCTGTGGCTAATATATGTGGGCACTTTCTTGAAAACAGCTTGACATCAATACTATTTTTAGTAAAGGATGCTTTATATGCTTTCTAATAGCATCTTTCCTTAGACAAGCACTGAGTTTCTCTTTTACTTCACATGAATAGCAGACTTGCATTAACATGACAGTAGAAAATGTGAACTGAAGCCTTCCCTGGAACTTAGGCTATTGAAGTTTCCAAGCGCCAAGCAAAAGTGAGGGATTCTCCAGGCAATGCTGAGAATGCTACAAAACTGGAAGCCGCAGAAGCAAAGCTGCAAGATCTCAAGTCAAATGTGGCAGTATTAGGGAAAGAAGCTGCCGCTTCCATGTCTGCTGTTGAAGCTCAACAACAGAGGTTAACACTCCAGCGGCTTATTACCATGGTAGGCCCTTTGGAATTTGACAAGGTTCTGATCTTTTATTTGCTTGTTGTTAAAATCAAACCAGAAATCTTACCTCTTTTCCAAATGAAGGTTGAAGCGGAGCGTACTTATCATAAGAGAGTTCTTCATATTCTTGAACAGCTTGAAGCCGAGGTATCCTTGTGTTCTCCCAACCTTTTCTTACCTTATTCTTAGGCGTGTTGATTGACCTAAGTTAGAATGATTTCTGTTTCTTTTCCTTTAATTGACAGATGATGTCAGAAAGACAACGTATTGAAGCGCCTCCTAGCCCGAGTTTGGACAACACGAGTGCACCTCCTTTGTATGAAGAAGCCAATGGCATCTATGCATCACATATGCACAATGGTTCTGCTGATAGAATGAGTTACTTTCTGGGAGAGGTTTGTGAATGACAGGAAAAGGCATCAGTCGATATCTTTAAACTATTGTTGTTGAATGAGAATCTAATAGACATCTAATTTCTTGTAGGTTACTCATCCATATCAAGCTGAATCTGATGTCGAGCTGAATCTATCAATCGGTGATTATGTTGTCGTCCGAAAGGTTTACTGCTTGCCCAAATATATATAGAGTGCTAGTTGATTGGTTATATAAAATTGATTGTTTGTTCCTGTTAGCTTAAGACGTCACTTAACCCATTCCACAACACATTTGGTTTATAAAAATGCAATTAAACTTGAAAGCTACCTAAAATTAAGACAATAACTTATGTTTGTGGTGGAGTTAGTGACTGTTATGCTTGTACGATCAGATTGATTTTTTTCATCATATTTATCCATTTTTATTCTCATTTCCCTACTGAGGGTGTCAGGTAGGGGCCAGGGGGGCCAGCAGTTAAATGGTGTTTGTTTATGTCATAGGACTTGTATGATGTGGCATTGCTGTATTCATTTTAAAGTGCAGCAAGCAGATTAATTAGTGCTGGTTGGAAAGAAAAACTCATTCAGTAGATTTGGTTTCCGGAACAGGTTCATGTCACAGACACTCTGCCAACAGATGAATGGACTAATATGTGAATGTGGCTTGAGTGACAACAGGATTAAAATAAGGCAAAGCTTTCATATTCGAAAGCTAAAAGCGTAGTCAAACAGTGTGTGGAAGAGGGTCCTCTACATGGTTCTTGTGACTTTATCACTTTTATGTAGCTTAATTAGTGTACATAAGTTTAACCATCCTTTGACTTAAAAGTAAAACAACGATTCATCATCATTTTTCATTGAGGGGCTATAAAGGATTCCAACATATTTTCACTGCTTATTTTTGTCCCATTTCATCTTACAAGTACAGTTAATGGAATAGGACCATAGATTTGCTCTTTCCATTAATGTTCTTCTCTAGTGCTTGATGTGCCTCTGTACGCGGGACAGTATTTTCCTCCCTGTGGGGGCCGATTGCTAATTTTTTTCCCCTCAAGTTGATTTTTTTCCTCACGTCTTTTGAGTCAACTAAATTATCTGTGTGCTCTTCACAGGTGACTAACAATGGGTGGGCAGAAGGTGAATGTAAAGGTAAAGCGGGATGGTTCCCATTTGGGTATGTTGAAAGAAGGGAGCGTATTCTTGCAAGCAAAATGGCCGAAGTGTTTTAGATTTCTTTAGTATTCCTTTCTTGGGGATCAATGCTTTTGATGTGTACGATATGTATTCTGGGGTATAATTGATGTGTTTGTGCAATTTATGGAACACCTAGCCTTCTCGTTGGGTCAAATTGATACTCCCAGTTTGTGGAACAATCAAATTGCTGGTGTGAGGAATCTGATCGGAGTGCTCACCAATACTTGTGGATGGTGGATTGAGCGTCAACGAGGAAACCTTTCTGAGCTACTGTTTACGTACTTGGAGTGTGTTCTTTCCTGTCGCTGAAATATGTCGTACTAGAACAATCAGAACGTTTGGGGAAGTATGGATGTCGGAATGTCATTATATTTCATTGACAAGGATAAAGGTAAATGGAGAAAGTTTTATTTTAAGGACAGTTATTATTTCATCGGTTAAAGTTAAATGCAGATAGCTTTATGTTAAGGACAGATATCATTTCCTAAGCGAATGATATAAACTGTTGGAGACTAGGAACTTTTTCAATTACACTTAACATGTGCAATGTGCACCAAATTCATCGGAGCCATCTGATGCAGCAGGATGCACATGATCAGAACATCTCCACCTGGACAAACTTTAAGGCGTCACATTGATTAGATCGTTAAGAACGGTATGTCACGGGCTACAGGAACACAAACCAAGGGATGAGCCATAAGAAGAGCAATCCCGGCAGCTTCGGTCATGTCCACTGAATTGTCCTTGCCGTTAGCCACCTTCCAGTCAAAGCACTGGATTAAACCTACGAGTGTCGTTTGAATCACTCGTAGAGCCAGAGAAGTCCCGGGACAACTTCTCCTTCCACTCCCAAACGGCAAAAGCTCATAATGTCGTCCCCTCACATCTATTTGGCTCCTTCCACTTCCATTTATGAATCTCGTAGGCACAAAATCCATTGGATTTTCCCAGTAATTGGGGTCCTGCCCTATCGACCACATTGACAATGAGCCTCGTGTTCGCAGGGATGTCAGAGCCTCCGATTTTGCAGTGTTGAGTTGATTCTCTTGTGAAGACAGGGCCTGATGGGTGAAGCCTCAGAGTCTTCTTGACGATTGCTTGGAGAAAGTGAAGATTATGCAGGTCCGACTCCTTGACCAGCCTCTTGTTTCCTGTGATGGAGTCAGTTTCTTCTCTTGCTTTGTTCAATATGTCGGGATGGTTGATGAGCTCTGCGAGAGCCCACTGTATCACCCCTGCGGATGTGCCTGTTCCGGTCGTGAACATCTCCTGCCAAACACGAAATCAAAGTTTTCATCACTGGTCCCATGATCGTGAAATTTAGCTTCCGGCTCGTGCTTGTGAACTACTTCAGTTCAGACTTTCATGAGATAAACGTTTAGACTAGTCAATAAAACTGCAATAAATCAACAAATTCTAATAACTAAAAAAGTTATTTGAGAAACCATACTAAAATGAATGATTCGACGCTCTCGCGGCTTAGCCTCATCTCTGCCTTTTTGTCTTTCATTATGTCAAGCAGTATATTGACAAGATCCTTGCTACGCATACTGGAATCACAATTTTTGTTCCTAGCCTCTTCATGCTCTTTCAAGATGCCTTCCATCATTCCATCTAACCTCAAATGCCTTCCCTAGACCTTGTATGTCCACATTTTTGCAAAACCAAATATAATCCTGGAAATTGAACTTCCCGCTCAGACCCCGACTTCATCCACCAATGTTCTCACTTCACTGGCCTCCTCACTAGTCGCCGAACACCTCCTGCTTATCGTCATTCTAGAGATTATGTTATTTGCGAGTGCCGTGAGCTCTTGGCCTACATCAACCGCCTCATTGGCTTGGCTCTTCCGTAGCGTCCCCTTCAGGAAAGTCTTGATTTCTTCCTCTCGAACGGGAAGGAAGTGGTCTAGCGTCCGTCCACCAAGAAGTTCCGTCATGCATATTTTCTTCATGAACTTCCAGTAGCGCCCGTAGGGAGCAAAGCTAAAGTCGGCCGCTCCATAGGTCAAGCACCGGATAGCCACGGTCGATGGGCGATTGGAGAAGGAAGTTTCATGGGTTTTGATGAACTCTTTTGCCGTTTCAGGGGAAGAAGCTACCACACAAGGAACGGAGCCGAAGGAGAGATAACGCAACGGGCCATAGCATCTCGATAGATTATGGAGTGCTTGATGAGGAATTGGTCTTAGAAGATGAAGGTGTCTAATGATAGGAAGTCGAAAAGGCGATGGCGGGAGCTTATACGAAGACTTGGACTTTGATAAGATGAACCTTACAACGAAGAACGAGATGACCTAAACAAGAAAGAGAACTGTGTAATCTTGGATGTTTTCCATTGCCTAAGAGAAGAACGTTAGTGTTTCTTGATCTGATGAGATCGAAATGAAAGGAGACCGAGCATTATTTGGGTGTCGGTAGGAGTGGCTCTTAAAAAAGAGGTTGGCTCGTGTATTTGTCATCAAAGTATCTCAAACTTGTTGCTAACAAAAAACTAAGTAGATTATTGTGCAACGAGACACCCTCATTGGTTTCCTCGATGTTGCTTGACCACTTCCTTTTGGCATGCAATCAGGTTACATGTTATTCATCCCTTTGTCATTCTCTGGATTAAAGGTACCTGATCCCAGAATAGTGAGCAAAAGAAATCTTATTCGATTTATTACCCAGAAAATGAATGTTTTAAAATATATTTTTTTAAATAGGATTGCTTTTATTGCTTATAAAAATGAATCATGAAAAATATATTCATTGTCTACAAAAATATTTAGAAATTATACAAAATTATATTGATAAATTATTTCAAATGACACAAGCGATCATTTTTAGAAAAATATTTTCCAAATCATGCATTTTCCACAAAACAAACGGAAACTCGATTTTTGAAGAATCACTCCAATTACATTGCAACTTTATAAATTTAAAGTATGAAATTTGATAATTTGATTAATTACATTTAAAGTATGGACTAGATTGGTACTATTATTAAAAGTGTAAGCCTTTGGTGAAAATTGGCCAAAGTCAACACCAAGTGAAGGAAATTGCAATCAATTTCAAGACTTTGAGATGATAAAGTAAAAAGTTAGGGGCCAACTCAAAACAAGTACCGAAATTTGACGGGGAAGAAGCAATTCACGTTTGTTGTCAAACAGATATGCTTATAAGAGGGCTAATTAATTGCATGACAAACACATGATTCAAACTTCAATAAAAAAAATAATCAAAGTTAACACTAAAGAAGGCATCGCAATCGATTTCAATTTTATGCACATATTATAAAAATTGAAAAGTCAACCGGTAGCTTGCAAGAAGTATTAAAACCTAAGAGGCAAATGCAATTTGGCCAGAGAAATTACTAGATCAGTAAGTTAGATATACTAAAATCAATTTGGACGAGTCAAATAGTGGATTTTTTTTCAGTATATATAACAGCCGCCAAATGATTTCCTTAAATTAAGGATTGTCTTGCCTTGTGCAATAATTCGACAGAGAGAGAGAGAGAAGTTGGTTGGTCTGGTCGTTTTCCGGTAATGCCAACACCCCAAGCCACGTTTCTCGGAGATCATTCCAAGTCTGCACCAAACTACAAGTGAACGAACTGCATGGAACTTTCTCTGTCTTGCTCTCTTCTCTGCTTCAGTTTTCACGGTGCAAACATGAAGCTTAAAACCCTAGCTCGACCTCCCCTTGCTCCCCTCCCAATCCGTGACATAAATTTTCTCCATCGTCATTCAATCTTCTCCAAGAAACGGCCTCTCTCTTCGCTAAAACCCAACTCTTTTCATGGTCGGGCGACTTCAGATTTGCGCATTGTCGCTCCTACAAATGTTACCAACAAGTTTATCACGGCTTGTCTCAGTTTTAGCTGTAGCGAAGAACTCGGTGATACTTACGATTCAAAGACAGGAGAGAACGACTTTGATGAAAGAGAGAGGATTGACAGAAGGGCAACGCAAGGGGGATTGGCGAGTCAGAGCTTGTGGAATCAAATCGTGGAAATTGTGAAGTTTTCAGGTCCTGCGACGCGTCTGTGGATATGCGGGCCGCTGATGAGTCTCATCAACACTGCGGTAATAGGTCAAGGAAGCTCCATTGAGCTTGCTGCTTTAGGTGATTTCTCATTTACCACCAACTTCTTGTGGATTGCTAGTTTGGCTACAGGAACTATTTAGCGAGGATAAGCGGTTAAAAATTTTCAGTAGAATTAAGCTTGGATCAGGGTCCAAGTATAGCAAACTGGAAAAGTTAATATGTTGGAGATTTTTGTGATTAATAAGATTTCATTCGGGTTCACACTGAAAATGCAAACAGAGGATATTCTAAGAAGAGCTCCACGGGCAAGAACCTATAATAAAAGCATCATTTGAACCACATAATAGAATAACAAACTCGTTTCCTTCAGGGCTTATATTTATGGTCTCTCGTGTTAGTGGTTTATTAAGCGATTTAAGCTGGCACCTTAACAATCCTTCGCTAATCACACGGTCTTTTAACTTGTTGACTACAACAACTTTTTCAATTTTAAATTTGGATAAACAGGTCCGGGGACGGTGCTCTGCGATAATATGAGTTATCTGTTCATGTTTCTATCAATTGCAACCATGAACATGGTTGCCACTTCACTGGCCAGACGGGTTAGTCTTCCATGCTGTTGAGAGGTATCATCATTTTTAACATTAAAGCGATTTAAGGGTCATCAGTAATATATTACTTGGTTTCGATTTTGTTTAGTGACAATTATCAAGGAGTTCCCCTTGGAAAAACTCCAACTAATTGTTTTGTAGAAACGTTTTATCTTAGTTACATCACACTAATCGAGGTCCACTTCTTTTCTTTATTTTTATTTTTTTGTTTCTTTTGTTTCCAAGGTCTATCTTTTTCTAATTCTCCATTCTCGCCACAAAAGAACACTAGCGAAAAGGTATGATGGAGTGCAGCATCAAATATCGATCTTGCTCTTCATTGGGTTGGCGTGTCGGTTGTCAATGCTTCTGTTTACCAGATTCCTAGGTACATGGGCTATTACGAGTACGAGATATGTAATTATACGGCTAGCCGTTTAGAATGGATTTGCTGCTGCTTTTCTCTGACTATCTTATTTTGTTCGTCCATCTACCCTTTCTGAAAAAGAAAAACCCTTTTCCTTTCTTTTTCATTTATATTGTGCTAGGCGATTAGGAGGGAGTGAGGCCTGTGGGCATTTTAAAACGAAGGAAATGTGTACTGATCTGTTTTTTGTCAATGTCTTTTCCAGCTTTTACAAGACCCAAAAATGCACACATTGTCCCAGCCGCCAACGCATATGTCCAGGTTCTTCTTTTTCAAGTCTGATTTTTCTGGGAAAAATCGTTTGCTCTTTGCCGTCTGCATCATTATTTATCCAATCTGAACCAATGGCTCAGAAGTGCAATTGAGTTTAAACCTTGTTCTTCTGAATCTAATTGAAGGCCTCTTCTGAATTTTGGGCTCAGTAGCTGTTTGCAAACAAGTTCTGCTAAGGCCAGCTTTGGTTTAAACTGGATTCCATTTTTTCTTTTAGATACAAGGCTTGGGATGGCCAGCGATTCTTGTTGGATAGGTTGCTCAAAGTGTAAGGTACTGTCTGACCCTTAAATCTCAGGTCCCAAGAGTATTCCTTAACTTGCAAAATGTTGGTTACTAGGCACTTTGTCCCTACCGAAATGACCAACAAGTCAATTATGGACTTTGTTGTCTAGATAAACTGGGAATGTAGTTATTTTTGTATCTCATCTGATTTCAAGTGGCTGACCTGATCATTCGAATCTTGTCTTCCCATTTTGTGATTGATGTCTTATTGCCCAGTCTTGGCAAGAAAGATTCATGGGGACCTCTAAAGGCCCTAGCCACTGCTACTGTCATAAATGGAGTTGGTGACATACTCCTCTACAGACTTCTGGGCTACGGCAGAGCCAGTGCAGCATGGGCTACCATCGTGTCACAAGTATGTAACCTGTGCAATATGTGCTCTTTTTTGTGCATCATCAACGTTATCAAAGTTATTAGTGAACTCATTTGCACCCATTTATCAACTCATCTCATAGGTTGTTGCCAGCTATATGATGATTGAATCTCTAAAGAACAAAGGATATAATGCTTTGGCCCTTACTATTCCATCAGCTAGTGAACTTCTGATGATAATTGGGCTAGCTGCTCCAGTTTTTGTCTCATTAATGTCAAAGGTAGATTAGAGTCACTCAACGCTGTTTTGTTGTTAAAAGTATATGAGAATCAAATTGTTCATTCATTTTTACTTCAGCTGAGACTATGCCAATGCATCCAATATGTTTTCGACAATTCGGGTGGGTTTTTACTCCCTAATTGTCTATTTTGCAACATCCATGGGCACACATGTCGTGGCGGCTCATCGGGTGAGGTGATATTGCACTCTGGCCAAATTGTTTTCTTTCTATAAGATCCTGTACAAGAGGAACTGATGTAATTTACCTATCATTCCTTATAGGTCATGAGTCAAATTTACAGCATGTGTGTCGTTTGGGGTGAACCTCTATCTCAAACAGCCCAATCATTTATGCCTGAGATGCTGTTTGGAGTCACTCGAAATTTGGCAAAGGTTTGTGATGCCCTAACCTAGCTGAAAGTAATATGTTTCTTGTCTAGGAGTATAACGGCTGCCTTGTATATCTCACTAACTTTTTTTGGTGAATGTCCTACATAAGTTTATAACGTTGTTTTTCTCTTGAAATATATTCTCTTAAGTCTAGCAATGTCAAACAGGCCAGGTTACTGCTAAAATCTTTGGTAGTTATTGCCACGATATGTGGATTGGTAATTGGAACAGTTGGGACGTCTGTTCCTTGGTTCTCTCCCACTATCTTCACACCTGGTCAAAGTGTCATCCAAGAGGTTAGTCATCACATTTGAATACTGGGACTATGCTTCATTGTCAGTCTGTTCTTTCTGATGGATCAACCTTATGTCTCAGATGCACAAGGTGTTGATACCGTTCTTCCTGGCATTAGCAGTGACACCCTGCACTCATAGCCTTGAGGGCACATTGCTGCTACGTCTACAGTAATCTAACTGAACTAGGATGATTAGCATTTGCATTTGCAACTCCAGTTTTGCATTAGTTGTCCATACATCTACTTCCAGACCTCAGTAAACTCCTGAAACTACGTGCATGAATATGATATCACACCAAATTGCTGAGAGTTTGAAGAAAAAACAATGGGATTGAAAGATAGAGAAAGAAAAGGAAACTAAGTAGTTCCTCATATCCAATTATGTGCCAAATCGCTCTATTTGTCATCAAAGGAGCTAACTTCTTCACAGATTGAGCTCCTAACAGATCTGCACTTGTTTGCATGGTTCTGGCTGGACGAGATCTCAAATTCATAAGTTTGTTAATGAGCGGATGCTTTTCATTGGGTCCTTTGTGGCTCTTGGTAGGGGTCTAGAGCTTACCTTCCTACCATCAAATTGCACGATGTCTTCAAAGTTTTTGGTTATCTGATTGCCCTAACATTGCTCGCTATTCTTTCTTGTAGCTCTTGAGCAGTAAAGGGTATGGATTGCCGGGTTGCTGGTGTGCACTTGTTAGGTTTCGATGGGTATGGCTAAATTCTTGCTCCTTGGCTTCTTTTTCCAGCATTATTCACTTGCTTGGAGACTGAATTTTTATTGTGGAACATGTCCTTATTGAGACTCAGGTTATTCATGTGATGATGTCAGGCTTGGTTTTTCCTCGCTCTCCAACGCCTGCCGTCTCCAGATGGCATACTCATGACAATGATTCAGGCAAATACAAGCCAATTGACCTGAGAGCTACATAGCTTCAGATCCGTGTCTAATTTGTCTCGTCAACAAATTAGCAATCATGAAGCTGGAATGAGTCATCGAAAATGAGCTAATGAGAATAGCCGTGAATCTGTACATGTTATGCTGGACAAAGTGTTAAAAGGCCTGGTCTATTGTCGCTTGATTGTTTCTGTGACTTTGTCCAGCATCCTTACAGCCAAAAAGCGTGGGTCCGCTGAACCTTCAAATGCATTGATGGATTCTTTGTTCTGTCAGATCATAATTTTTCTTTTCCGGGTCAAGAAAGATAACCGGTCGATGCTGGTATGCTTTTGGAAATTGGTGCTTGGGGTAATCAGGCTGCCTTTGAAAGGGAACGAATGTTTTCAGCAAACGAACAGACGACTTGCTAATCGAATGAGCTAATTAATGGGAGTGCGGATCCATCTCTTCATCTTCTGTAAGTGGTTGAATCATGTGGAAAGATCCCAACAAAAAGAAAAACAGCCGCGTGTCTGGATCACCCTGTCGGTGCACAAGGACCAGATCTACTTGAAAAACATTACTCCTCAAGATAACCATTTATATATCTACATAGAGTCTTTTTAGGTGGTTCTGTCGTGGTTCTGTCCACTCTATATCGAGTTCTCTTTGAATTGCAAGTCTCCTATAACCATATATTCTCAATATCAACTGTATAATGCCAGGTGTTTCTATTAATCTCATGAAGCATCGTGACATTGTAATATTTCAACGTTGACTTGAAATATACCATAACTTTATCGTTCAATAGGTCTTAATGAGCCCGTAAAATCCAAAAGGTGCGATGCCTGCTAAGAACCATATTTATTCTTATTGTGACATCTTCCCAGTTGGTGTCGAAGACACAAAAAAGGTTTCACGTGGGAAGCCAAAGGCTTCTTTGTCGAGGGAAGAAAACTTGCAAATTCGTGGTCGCAACCTCTGACAAAGACTCAAGTTTTCCAAAGACCGATCAACTTGGAATATGCCAATAATGTACACTATCAAACGTTTTCGAGAGTAACATCCGAAAAACGTGGGAGGAGTACGTCTCTTGAAATTATCCAGAAAGATATATTAACTGACGCACGCGAAAAAATTGATCTAGACATCCCCAATTATAATTTTTTTTTTAAAAAGGAAAAAAGAAATCAAATGGGCCAAAAGCCCAATCAAAGCAAACGCCAAAGGAATTGAGCAGTGACGCTTTAAACCAAAGCAAGCGTCCCCCTCTGATTTTTGCACTTTTGGAGCTTTGTATGTGACATATCCACTTGGCCAAGAAGAGGCGCCCCATACAGCACGCGCTCTCTCCCCGCCGAACGTCGTCTTCGTTCTTTCTTTCTTTCTTGTGGTTCCAGTGAAGAAGGGACTCAACGCCACCGACACCCTTCTCTGTTCTCCGCTTCATCCGCCGGCTCCATTCTCAGTCAGCCACCGCCGACGCCGACGCCAACCTAACATCAGAGACAATGCAGATTCACTTCCCTCGCATTCCCCTCCACGGCCCCATCCCCCGACACTTTTCCGATTGATCGCTCGCTCGCCTCCCTCGGCCCCACTCTCTGTCCACGCCCCCTCACTTCTTCCCCACGGCTCTAGCCGAAGGCTTCTTGGAAAGAAACTCTTGCAAGCTCGTGGTCGCAACTCCTGAAAAGGACTCCAACGTTCCAAAGACCAGTTAGACTCGGAATATGCCAATAATGCAGACGCATCAAACGTCTTGGAGAGCAACGTTCGAAAAAAGGTGGGAGGAATACGTCTCTTGAAGTTATTTGGGAAGGTATACCAATTGACGTGCGTGAAAGAATTGGTCCAGACATCATCTAACTATAATTACAAAAAAATTAAAAAATAAAAAGAAATCAAATTAGCCAAGCCCAATTAAAGCATACGCCAGAGGAACTGAGCTGATTCCTGCACTTTTGGAACTTTATATGACAAGCCACTGGCCAAGACGAGAGAGAGAGCGCCCCACACAGCACGCGCGGTCTACCCGCCAAACATCATCTTCTCCCTTTCTTTCGTTCTTTCTTGCGGTTCCAGTGAAGAAGAAATTCAACGCGACCACCACCCCCCTTCTCCCTTCTCCCCTTCCTCCGCCGTCTCCGTTCGCCGCCGCCGCCGCCGACGCCGACGCTGCCGACCTAATCTCGGAGACAATGCAGATTCACTCCCCTCGCGTCCCCCTTCACGGCCCCGTCCCCCGGCGCTTCTCCGATCGCTCGCTCCCCTCCCTCCGCCCCCCTCTCTGTCCCCGCCCCACTCGCTTCCCGACGGCTCGAGTCCCGTCGAGCTGGCGCTTCCTGGAGGCGAGGCGCGCTCGGGATCGGTTCGTCGCGGCTTGCGTTAGCCCTAGCCACGAGATTGCCGAGGACGAAGTCGAGACGAAGGCGGCGGCGGCAAGTGACGACGATGCTCCCCTGGCGCCGCCGCCGCCGCCGTCGTTCGGTGAGGAGGCGGCGGCGCGGGTGGAGGCGGCGGAGAGGAGTGCGTTCTCGGACCAGAGCTTGTGGGGTCAAATGAAGGAGATCATGGTGTTCGCGGGACCGGCGACTGGTTTGTGGATTTGTGGGCCGTTGATGAGTCTGATCGACACCGTCGTCATCGGTCAGGGAAGCTCGATTCAGCTCGCTGCGCTAGGTAATCCAGTGAACTCTCTACTTTTTCATTGCGAGTTGTTTGCTGCAAGGAAGGACTTAGGCGACCTTCCGAGCTTCGTCCTTTTTGCTCTGAACTCGAAGTGGTGAAATGGGTGACCCATATATCACCCATTTAAATTTAAATGAAATTTACTTATTTTTTGAAAAAATTAGTTAATGAGTTTAGCACTTAAAGACTTTTAAGATAGGTGAATCTTAAATAAGTTTTAAGTGAATCTTAAATAGATGCATTTAGAATCTAGGATATGTTCAACGTTTCACAAAACTTTGTCGAAAGAATTTGAGTCTAAAACTTACAAAAAATACAATCAAATCCTAAAACTTATCGAGTTGGTTGATTAGTCAAAAAGTTAACACCGTTAGATTTACTTAACGGAATTTGTTGACGTACTTACGTCATATTGAAATGAATTTTTTATTTTTCAAATGGTTTTTTTAAATCTAACTTTTTTATAAAAAAATGAATAAAAAATAATTTAAAAATCCACGTGGAAAATAAAAAATTATTTAAAAATGCCACGCGCATTTTTAACTAAAAAAGAAGACGGTGTTAACTTTGGACTCAATTGAACAAACTTGATGTTTTAGGACTTGATTGCACTTTTTGTAAGTTTTAATCCAATCTTTTCGATTTTCAACATAAAAATCACAATCTCTCTTTTCTCTTTAACTTTAAAAAAAAAAAAAATTTATAAAAATTAAAATTAAAAAAAAAATTTCTTTCTTCTTCCTCCTTCCGGTCGCCGACACGGGATGGCGGCGACCGGCCAGGCGAGCCTCAAGCTCGCCGGCATCGGGATCTAGCGAGGCGGAGGCCTCACTAACGTCCGGCGAGGCTCGCTTGTGGCCGGTCACCGAACTGTTGTCATGGCCGCAGCTGGCCAAAGAAGAAGAGGAACAAAAAGAGAAAAAGAAAAGAGAAAAAAAAAAGAACATTAAAAATTTTATTCTTAAAAAATAAATAAATAAAAAAAATTCGATTTTTTAAAATAATTATTTTAAAAATTAATTGTCCATTAAATTTGTGTTGTATAAAACTATTTTAGCAATACAATTTTTAAATATATATATTTAGCAATACAATTTTTAAATATACAATTTTAGAAATAAGCTTTTTTAGATTTAGTTAAATGGGTCGGGAATTGGTCGAATATAGGCCGGGTCAAATATGGGTCAAAATTTTTGCATTGCAAGAAATGGGTCATAAACGGGTTAAATGGGTTGGACCATTCATGACCCAACCCGACCCGACCCAGCTGTTTAACAGGTCTACTCTAAACCGAGAGAGAGGATTCTTTCTGGTTTTTCGTAACTGCAGGCAGTTACTTATAGACACTAACTCAATGCTGTGCTTTCAACTGCAGGTCCTGGAACGGTTCTTTGCGATCATATGAGCTACGTGTTTATGTTCCTCTCAATTGCCACCTCGAATATGGTAGCTACTTCTCTGGCGAGACAGGTAATATTTTCCTTGAATGAATAGTACTTGTCGTAGCGTTATTGATAATTGGTTATTTGTAGCCACGCAAATTGCATTTGCTGGAGCGTCAGTTTGTTTCTGGCCGCATGCTTGACAGTTATCGGTTTCAGATATCAAAACATCGTTTTCTATGTATCTGGGGTGAGTTTGAATTGACCCTGTCTGTCTTTCAAAATTTTTAACTTGTTTTGCTGTGAAATGCGGGAACAAAAGCATATTCCCCAGTTTTGAATCTTTTGGCAAGCACATGCACATTATCGGGTCAGATGCCTTTCAAGGAGACATGAAGGGTTTCATTATGCAAAATACTCAAAGCCAATAGTATGTCATGCAGGATAAAGATGGGGTGCAGCATCAAATATCGATCTTGCTCTTTCTTGGATTGACTTGTGGCTTCTTGATGCTCTTCTTCACGAAATTCTTTGGTTCATGGGCATTAACTGGTACTTGAGAGTGCTTTGTCCCGTGATTTCTGTTATAGTTTACCTTTTTATCTGTCACTTCTTTTGTTTATCATACCATTTCGTATGATGTGTTGCTAATTAGAAGATTAAAGCAGGCCAAGAAGAGACAACTAGTTGACTCATTAAACTTTTTCCATGTTTGCAGCTTTTGCTGGGCCGAAGAATATGCATATTGTCCCTGCAGCAAATACTTATGTTCAGGTTCTCTTACTTTTTTTTTTTTCCACCCCTATCCTGACTCTGGTATGGAATGGCTATCGTTTCAAGTTGATAAATTCCAATGCACTTTGTTCTTCTAATCTATCACAAAATCATAACATGAAAGTAGAACTTGAGAGGCAGTCTTACTTTAAATGTCTGCCTTCTTGTTAGCAATCATTTGACAGTCATGAATTGTTGGACGTTTAGCAGTACACGTTAATGGAAACCTTGAGAGCTTTGAAAAATACATATTATTTGGCAAAACAAGTACTGAATCTATCAATATCTGTTAGATGAAGATTGCTAAGTGAGACCAGCTTAGTTTTTGCAATCCCAAAATGATTTATCCTGCTTGGTCAAGTCAACCTCACAAGTTTCTCTCGATCATGCTCGGTACATCATGTTAATTATTTACCTTGATGATTTTCTAATTTGCTATACTTGATTATCGTGGTATATTAGTTTGATGAATATGTTTTCTATCTCATTTTAATTGAACAGAATTGTTTGAATTGGTAGATTCGAGGCTTAGCATGGCCAGCACTTCTCATTGGTTGGGTTGCTCAAAGTGCAAGGTGCAAATAGTTTTGTCCCTCCATGTATCTATCTATTGGATCAGCTCTTCTTAATTGGTCTCTCTTTCAATTCACATTTAAGTCCCTGACCTGCTAGTACATATTGTCTTTGATAGGACTATGCTTTTGGTTAAATCTACTCAAGAAGTTTATGCAGTAGTTTTTTTTTTTTTTTGGTCGAATTATGCAGTAGTTTGGTGGACCTTATAGTTCGTACACAAGTTTGAGTTGATGCTGTGTGGGACTCATATTAAAGTAAATGCAGTAACTGAGCAATCGGACTACTGAGGCTTAACCTCATATTCCCTGGGTTATGCATAGTTTTTGCACTATCTTTATATATTGTAGACGTACTTTTTAGGGTAGCCTTTTCTTTTCCTGAAGCTCTCCATCACTTCTCAGCCTTGGCATGAAAGATTCATGGGGACCCCTGAAGGCTCTGGCCGTCGCCAGTGCCATAAATGGAATTGGTGATATTGTCCTCTGCAGCGTGTTAGGTTATGGCATTGCTGGTGCCGCATGGGCAACAATGGCTTCACAAGTATGTTAAATTTCGCAATAATATGCCTTTCCAAAGTTGGGGAATATAGTCTCATCTGTGTGATCTTTCCTAATCAGAATACTTTCTAGGTTGTTGCAGGTTATATGATGATGGCTGCTCTAAACAAGAAAGGATACAACGCCTTTACAATCTCCATACCATCAGCTGATGAACTTTTGTCAATACTCGCGCTTGCTGCTCCAGTGTTCGTAACAATGATCTCGAAGGTTTTGTCTTGCACTAGTTGTGGCTTTTCTGGTTTTCACATGACTACTTCAGTGCATATAAGAGAAGTTACCTTTTCAGGTGGTCTTTTATGCACTGCTTACATACTTTGCTACATCTATGGGCACAATTACTGTGGCTGCTCATCAGGTTTATTCTGTTGGCAATGACAATTGTTAGTTTCTCAAGTTTAGCTGCTCATTAGTGAGAAACCAAGTATTTCTTACTTTAACTAATTGTATTCAATTCAGGTAATGGTTCAAACATTTTGCATGTGTACGGTATGGGGTGAGCCTTTATCTCAAACTGCACAATCATTTATGCCTGAGCTAATATATGGAGTCAATCGGAGTTTGGAAAAGGTAACCGATGGCTATCTTACTATGATTTTTGTGTCATTTCATTCGCTCTAGTGCAAAGATATGCTTTACGTTCAATCTTAGTCAATCCTACTCTGCCCCTATGAGCTAATGTTTTGCCTTTTTTAGTTGAACTATTCTCAAGATGTCTTGGTGTCAAAACAGGCACGAACGTTGCTGAAGTCTCTTGTGATCATTGGCTGCATAGTTGGGATCATTTTGGGAAGCATTGGAACGTTTGTGCCTTGGAAGTTTCCTAACATCTTTACACCTGATCAAAATGTTATACAAGAGGTTAGCTTGCAAACTTTCGGGACTCTGAATACATAGGTTTCACAGGAATCTGCTGTTTTAGTATGTTAGCATTCGTTAGTTGAATGTGAACAGTATCAGGAGAAGCAGCCTGCCTGGTACAGTCAATGATATTCTATTATTAAAAGATGCTTGTTAGTATCGAAATTGTTTGGCTCCACCCTTAAATAATTTAGGGTTTAAGGTTTAGTTCTCAATAACAGATTATTTACACTATGGTAAGTGATTATGGTAAATTGTGAATAGGGAAGTCATGTATGTTATTCTGTATAAATTGTGGCGGGGCATGGCCCGTATAGTTTCACCAAACTGTGCTGCTGCAGAAGCCTTAGTTCGGTTTTACAACCCTTTCTTACAGTCGAATTTTAAAACGATGTCTAGAGCAGTTGGACTGGCACTGTTGTTTCCTTAGAGCTATAACAAGCTCATAAGATTTTAAATTGACTCAATGGCCACATTTATTGCCACACATTTGCTTATATTCAGACGATCATATGCATGTTATTAACTGGAGGCTAGAAAGTTTGTTCTGTTTATGGTGCAGCTTCGTGTATCCAAATAGAATTGCTTTTTAGGTTAATGACGGTTGCCAAAAATTGCTCCAGGAAAATTTGTGGATGAACAAATCATAAATTCCCCATCTCTTCTGGATACCAAGTATCTGATTTTCTTTGAATTGCTTGTTTATGTTCAGATGCACAAGGTGCTAATTCCATACTTCATGGCATTAGCCATCACAACCCCCACACTCAGCCTTGAGGGTACATTGCTGGTGAGAATGTTATCATTATGTATTTTTACGAGATCACTTGCTCCTTTTGCAGTGAATCAGAGATCAATACAGGTTACCATAAGATTCATGTTGGTCTTATGTTTCAACTCATGGGTTATTCAGACCTTGTCTGGCTTGTGGTGTCTTATCAGTTAAAAAGGCAAAGAACAAGACTCTTTGGCAGACATAATCTTCTCTCACCTTCCTGTAATTGAGCTGTAGTTTTATTATACTTGTTAGGATCTACAGAAGTGTAGTTTCTGCTTTCTAGAGATGGTGCCAGTTTCTGGATAGGGTATAGGCGTAGACTGGCCATTCATCTCCATGCCCCTGCAATTCATGGGCTATTTGAACAATGTCTAGCTATGGGGACCTTGATTATGTGGTTATTATGTGCTCCGGTTACTGTGCATGTCTCTCTGCTTTACCCATGTTCATTTTGCTTAAAGCCTCATACCTGAGCAACATAGAATAGCATTGCATGTGTATGCATGTATCTATCACTCTCACCAAAATGTTATAATACCACTTGTATGCCAGGCAGGACGAGATCTTAGATTTATCAGTGCATCCATGAGTGGATGCTTTACTCTGGGCGCTCTTCTGCTGTTGGTAAGCTGATTTTTCTTTTCCATACATCATTACAGAACTAGGTCATTTGATGAATTGACTAAACTTTCCTTTTTGTTACCAGCTCGTGAGCAGTAAAGGGTTGGGTTTGGCAGGATGTTGGTATGCACTCTCGGGATTTCAATGGGTAAGACTTGACACTCCCGCTCATTTTCATGCATTTTGTCCAAGGCACATCTCAAATGAAGAAAAAATTTTCAGGCTCGGTTCTTTCTCGCTCTATGGCGCCTTACTTCTGCCAACAGTGTACTGTACACAGAAGATCTGAGCCGTTTTGAAGTGCAGAAGCTAAAAGCTACTTAGCTTATAAATCACTCAATAAGGCATGTGCTCGGTATTAGTACTTTACTGAACGTCTTGATAAGGTGCCATCAAGTAACTTCTCGTGCTTCTCAGCCATACCACATGCATGATGCGTGGTTAATCTGTTTCCTCACATTAGGTTAGGGTTATTCCATTCTTTGTGCCTCAAAGAGGCCGAGAGCATTAAGCAAGGCAGTTCTTAAAGCTTTTGCTTCTTCTACAGAAAGACTGGTACATATTTGATTTTCACGATATGGAGTATAAACAATTTCCATATTCGTGGTGGTGCAGAATGGCCGCTGCTGTTTGTTTCAGTGCCGGCCTTGATTCCTGCCGGTTGTCTTGTTCTTTCCATTTGGGCGATGACGTTTTGTTTGGTTTTGGCTGCGGTTGCCTTTGTTTGGCTGGCTGGTCGCCTTCTTTTGTTTTTTGTCCTTTTGGTTGTGGCTGTAGTTGTGCGGCTTAACCGTGTTTTGTGCCTTGTTGGCTTCCCTTCTTTTTCTCTCGGCACCCTTCCACTCTTTATGCCTCTGTTCATTATGAGTGTTTGTTTTGGTGCCGTTTTTGATGTAATTATTGGTTTCAGCTTAATATAATTACCTTTCACCAAAAAAAAAAAAAACAATTTCCATATTCAATCTGTCTACTTGAACCGTGATTAGCTCTCATCTTACCAGATCCAAGAGATTAACGATAGGCATTCAATGCAAACAGGTCCATGGTTTATATCAACTACGGACAAAAATCTGGCCATTTTTCATATGAATTCCTAAGTTAAGGAATTTTGGGGATGACCAGCAGAAGCAGCAGGAACAAAAGCTAAGAAATAGCTGTCACCTTTCCACTTTTTTCAGTGCGGGCAAGTGGGTCACGTGCGACGATCATCTCTGCTGGCGCTCATGCGATGTTCCCTTCCATCTCTGCTTTTCTTTGGGGGGGACGGGTGGGGCTCCCACATGCATTAAGATTCTATATCACTAGCAGCAACCGCACACCTCGAGCTTGAGCTAATGAAACTTCTGGAGGAGAGATTCATGTACACAGATGAGAATAGCTGTGAATCTGTGCATGCTACTTTGGACAAAGTGTTTAAAGGCCTGGTCTATCGCCGTTTGATTGTTTCTAATTTCTGATGTTGCAGTGTAGAAGAGAAGGGGCAAATGATTGCAGTGGCTGCGGGGCTCTGTGACGTTGTCCGGCATCCTTACAGCCAAAAAGCTGAAAATTCAGATGCATTGGCGGATTCCGTTCTGTCGGATCATAATTTTTCTTTTCCGGTCAAGAAAGATAATCGGTTGATGCTTGTATGCTTTTGGAAATTGGTGTTTGAAGTAATCAGGCTGCCCTTGAAACGGAACGAATGTTTTCAGCAAGCGAACATACGAATTGCTACTCGAACGAGCAAATTTAATGGGAGTGCGGATTCATCTCTTCATCTTCTGTAAGTGGTTGAATCATGTGGAAAGGTCCCAAAAGATAAAAAATAAAAATAACCGCATGTTAAGGTTACCCTGTCGTTGCACGAGGACCAGCTCTACTTGAAAAACATTACTCCTCAAGATAACAATTTATATATCTTCAAAGAATCTTTTCAGGTGGTTCCATCCATTCCATATTAAGTTCTCTTTGACTTGTAAGCATTCTATATCTTTCTTTATCATATAATCTCAGTATCAACAGTATAATGTCGAGTATGTCTACATTTCCCAAGAGGCATTGCGCCATTGCAATATTTCACTGTTGACTTGAAATGTAACACGTCACTCAATATATGTCCCAATATTCTGACCCAAAAAAAAGGTCTCGACCTAAAAGGCTTATGACTTTTTGCTTTTCAATCTGACTGTACAAAATCCAAAAGGCGCAATGTCTCTTAAGAACCATAGTTTTATATGTCTATAATGACATCCTCCCTGTTGGTGCTAAAGATACAAAATACATTTCATGTGGAGAGTCGAAGGCTTCTTTGGCCGGGAGAGACTCTTGCAAGCTTGTCGTTGCAACTTTCGAAAAGGACTCTGGCATTTCAAAGACCAGTCGAAACATATCAAACATATTGGTGAGTAACATCCGAAAAACGTGGGAGGAATTCGTCTCTTGAAATTGTTCTTAAAACAGAGGTTGGCTCGTGTATTTGTCATCAGAAGTATCTCAAACTCTCTTGTTGCTAGGAAAAAAACTAGACGCCCTCATTGGTTTCCTCGATGTTGTTCGACCACTTCCTTTTGGCATGCATTCAGTTTACATGTTTTTCATGCCCTTGTCATTCTTTGGATTGAAGGTACCTGATCCCAGAATAGTGGGAAAAAGAAATCTTATTCAATAATACTTTAACAAACATTTTCCTAAAAAAAATCGATTCTCCTACTTATAAAAATAAATGATGAAAAACATATTCATCATCTACAAAAATATTTAGACATCATAACAATATTTTTTATTGATTAATTATTTTAAATAATACAAGTTATCATTTTTAGAAAAATATTTTTCAAATCATATATTTTCCGCAAAATAAATGAAAATTTGATCTTTGAAGAATCACTCCAATTACATTGCAACCAACATAAATTTAAAGTATGAAGTTTGATAATTTGACTAATTATATTTAAAGTATGGGTTAGATTTGTACTATTATCAAAGGAGTAAGCCGTTGGTGGAAAAAGGTCATAGTCAACACCAAGTGAAGGAAATTGCAACCAATTTCAAGTCTCGGGAGAACAAAGTAAAAAGTTAGGGGCCAACTCAAAATAAAACCAAAATTTGAGGGGATGACATGATTCACGTCTATTGTTAGACAGATATAAGAGTGCTAATTAATTGCATGACAAGTGCATGATCGAAACTTCAATTAAAAAATGATCAAGGTCAACACTAAAGGAGACATCGCAATAAATTTCAATTTTAAAGATATATCACAAAAATTTAAAAGTCCAGTGGTAATTTGCAATAAGTGTTAAAACCTAACAGGCAAATGCAATTTGGCCAGAGCAATTACTAGGTCAGTAAGTTAGATGTACTAAAATCAAATCGGACCATTCAAAATAGTGGATTTTTTTGTTTTTTCAGCATATGTAAGAGTCGCCAAAAAATTTCCTTAAATTAAGGGTTGTCTTGCCTTCTGCAATAATTCGACAGAGAGAGAAATAGAGAAGTTGGTTGGTCTGGTCGTTTTCCGTTAATGCCAACATCCCAAGCCACGTTTCTCGGAGATCATTCCAAGTCTGCACCAAACTCCAAGTGAACGAACTGCGTAAAACTTTCTCTGTCTTGCTATCTTCTCTGCTTCAGTTTTCACGGTGCAAACATGAAGCTTAAAACCCTAGCTCGACCTCCCCTTACTCCTCTCCCAATCCCTGACATAAATTTTCTTCATCGTCATTCAATCTTCTCCAAGAAACGGCCTCTTTCTTCGCTTAAACCCAACTCTTTTCATGGCCGGGCGACTTCAGATTTGCAGATTCTCGGTCCTACACATTTTACCGAGAAGTTTATCTCGGCTTGTCTCAGTTCTAGCTCTAGCAAAGGACTCGGTGATACTTACAATTCAAAGACAGGAGAGAACGATCTTGATGAAAGAGAGAGGATTGACAAAAGGGCAAGACGAGGGGAATTGGCGAACCAGAGCTTGTGGAATCAAATCGTAGAAATTGTGAAGTTTTCAGGTCCTGCGACGGGTCTGTGGATATGCGGCCCGTTGATGAGTCTCATCGACACTGCGGTCATTGGTCAAGGAACCTCCATTGAGCTTGCTGCTTTAGGTGACTTCTCAACCATCACCCAACTTGTTGTGGATTGTTAGTTTGGCCACAGGAACTGATTAGCAAGGATAAGGGGTTGAAAATTTTCAGAAGAGTTAAGCTTGTATCAGGGTACAAGTATAGCAAACAGGAAAAGTTAATATGTCGGAGATTTTTATGATTAATTTCATTCGGGTTCACACTGAAAATGGAAACAGAGGATATTCTAAGAAGAGCTCCATTAGGCAAGAACCTATAATAGAGACATCATTTGAACCAGATAATAGAATACCCAACTCGTTCCCTTCGGAGCTCGTACTTATGTTCTGTCCAGTTACCGGTCTATTAGCCAATTAAGCTGGTGCCTTAACAATCCTTTGTTAATCACATGGTCTTTTAACTCGTTGACTACAACAACTTTTTTAATTTAAATTTGGATAAACAGGTCCAGGGACGGTACTCTGCGATAATATGAGTTATGTGTTCATGTTCCTATCAATTGCTACCACAAACATGGTTGCCACTTCACTGGCCAGACGGGTTAGTCTTCCATGCTGTTGAGACGGATCGTCCATTTTGACATTGAAGCTCTGTTGGGGTCCCCACTAATATATTACTTGGTTGCGAATTGTTGTAGTGAACATTATCAAGGAGTTCCCCTTGAAAGAATTCCAACTAATTGTTTTGTAGAAACGTTTTATCTTAGTTACATCACACTAATTGAGGTCCATTTCTTTTTCTATTTTCTTTTTTTGTCTCTTTTGTTTCCAAGGTCTATCTCTTTCTAATTCTTCGTTCTTGCCAAAAAAGAACACTAGCGAAAAGTTATGATGGTTTCAGAACCGAATGAGATTCACGACCGGTTAATCCTTATGCAGGACAAGAATGAAGTGCAGCATCAAATATCAATCTTGCCCTTCATTGGGTTTGCGCGTGGCTTATCAATGCTTTTGTTTACCAGATTCCTAAAATACACGGGCTATTACAGGTATGAGATATGTAATTATACGGCTAGCTGTTTCGGATGGATTTGCTGCTGCTTTTCTCTGACTATCTAATTTTGTTCGGCCATCTACATTTTCTGAAAAATAAAAACTCTTTTCTTTTCTTTTTATATTGTGCTAGGAAACTAGGAGGGAGTGAGGCCTGTGGGCATTTTAAATAGAAAGAAATGTGTACTGATCTGTATTTTGTTGATGTCTTTTCCAGCTTTTACAGGACCCAAAAATGCACACATTGTTTGCTCGATGCAGGCCGAACGAGATCTCAAATTCATAAGTTTGTCAATGAGTGAATGCTTTTCATTGGGTGCTTTGTTGCTCTTGGTAGGGGTGTAGAGCTTTCATTCCTACCATCAAATTTTATAATGTCTTCAAATTTTTTGATTATCTGATTGCCCTAACATTGCTCACTATTCTTTCTTGTAGCTCTTGAGCAGCAGAGGGTATGGATTGCCTGGTTGCTGGTGCGCACTCGTTGGATTTCAATGGGTATGGCTAAATTCTTGCTCCTTGGCTTCTGTTTCCAGCATTAGTCACTTGCTTAGTGACTGAATTTTTTTGTGTAACATGTACTTATTTGAGACTCAGCTTATTCATGCGATGATGTCAGGCTTAGTTTTTCCTCGCTCTCCACTGTCTGCTATCTCCAGATGGCATAATTCATGACAAAAATATAGGCAAAAACAAGCCAAGCGACCTGAGAGCTACATAGCTTCACATCCGTGTCTAATTTGTCCCGTCAACAAATTAGTGATCATGAAGCAGGAGGAAGTCATCGAAATTGAGCTCGTGAAACTTCCGGAGGAGAGAATTATGTACACAGATGAGAATAGCCGTGAATCTGTACATGCTACGTTGGACAAAGTTTTAGAAGGCCTGATCTATCGCCATTTGATTTTTTCTGAATTCTGATGGTGCAGTGTAGAAGAGAAGGGGCAAATGATTGGAATGCCTGCGGGGCTCTGTGACTTTGTCCGGCATCCTTACGGCCAAAAACTGTGGGTCCGCTGAAACTTCAAATGCATTGAGGGATTCCCGTTCCATTGGATCATAATTTTTCTTTTCCGGGTCAAGAAAGATAATCGGTTGATGCTGTATGCTTTTGGAAATTGGTGCCTGGAGTAATCAGGCTGCCGTTGAATGAAACGGAACGAATGTTATCAGCGAACGAACGTATGACTACTCGAATTAGCTTATTGATGGGAGTGCAGATCCATCTCTTCATCTTCTGTAAGTGGTTGAATCATGTGGAAAGATCCCCAAAAAAAGAAAAACAGCCGCAGTCTGGGTTACCCTGTCGTTGCACAAGGACCAGATCTGCTATAAAAAAAAACTCCTCAAGATAACAATTTATATATCTACGTAGAATCTTTTTAGGTGGTTTTGTCATGGTTCTGTCCATTTTATATCAAGTTCTCTTTGAAATTGTAAGCGTTCTATATCCATATAATCTCAATATCAACGGTATGATGCTAAGTGTTTCTATTAATCTCAGAAAGCATTGTAATATTTCAATGTTGACTTAAAATATTGGGATAAGTGCAAAAGAATTCTAAAACTTGTAACAAAAATACAATTGAGTATTAAAATTTGTAAAAAGTGCAATCAAGTTCTAAAACTTGTCAAATTATTTCAACCGAGTCTTAAAGTTAACACCATCAACATTTTTAACGGTAAAATGCTTGACGTGGTGCGGACGTGACATTTAAAATGAATTTTTATTTACATGTGGCTTTTTTTAAATTGTTTTTAAACTAGAAAAGAAAATCTAAATTTTATTTTTAAAAAACAGTTTTAAAATATATATATTTGGCTACTGCCCATCGCTAGAGGGGCTGGAGACTTTTTTTTTTTAATTTTTTTGTTTTTTAAATAGATTTTAGCTTTTTTTTAGTTTTTAAATCTAATTTTTTTAAAAAAAATAAAAATAAATTTAATAAACCATGTGGAAAATAAAAAAATTATTTAAAATGCCACATCCAGCCATGTCAGCATTTTCTATTAAAAAAGCTGACGGTATTAATTTTAAGATTTGATTGAAATAATTTGATAAGTTTTATGACTTGATTGTATTTTTTGCGTTTTTAGGATTCAATCGTATTTTCAATAAATTTTAGGATTTCTATCGACTTACCCCTAAAATATTACATAACTTAATTGTTCAATAGGTCTTAACGTGCCCGTAAAAACCAAGAAGGTACGATGGCTGCTAAGAACCATATTTATTCTTATTATGACATCTTCCCAGTTGGTGTCGAAGACACAAAATAGGTTTCACGTGGGAAGCCAGAGGCTTCTTTGTCCGGGGAAGAAACCTTGCAAATTTGTGATCGCAACCTCTGAGAAAGACTCTAGTTTTCCAAAGACCGGTCGACTCGGAATATGCCAATAATGTACACCATCAAATATTTTCGAGAGTAACATCCGAAAAACGTGGGAGGAGTACGTCTCTTGAAATTATCCAGGAAGGTATATTAACTGGCGTGCGGAAAAATTGATCTAGACATCGCCCAATTATAATTTTTAAAAAAAAATCAAATGGGCCAAAAGCCCAATCAAAGCAAACGCCAGAGGAAATGAGCAGTGACATTTTAAACCAAAGCAAGCGTCCCCCTCTGATTTTTGCACTTTTGGAGCTTTGTATGTGACATATCCACTTGGCCAAGATGAGGCGCCCCATACAGCACGCTCTCTCTCCCCGCCAAACGTCGTCTTCGTTCTTTCTTTCTTTCTTGTGGTTCCAATGAAGAAGGGACTCAACGCCACCGACACCCTTCTCTGTTCTCCGCTTCATCCGCCGGCTCCATTCTCAGTCAGCCACCGCCGACGCTGATGCCGATGCCGATGCCGACCTAACTTCAAAGACAATGCAGATTCACTCCCCTTGCATTCCCCTCCACGGCCCCGTCCCCCGACACTTCTCCGCTCGATCGCTTGCTCCCCTCCGTCGGCCCCACTCTCGGTCCACGCCCCCCTCACTTCTTCCCCACGGCTCTAGCCGAAGGCTTCTTTGTCAGGGAAAGAAACTCTTGCAAGCCCGTGGTCGCAACTTCTGAAAAGGACTCCAACGTTCCAAAGACCAGTTAGACTCGGAATATGCCAACAATGCAGACGCATCAAACGTCTTGGAGAGCAACATTCGAAAAAACGTGGGAGGAATACGTCTCTTGAAGTTGTCTGGGAAGATGTCTCAATAGACGTGCATGAAAGAATTGGTCCAGACATCATCTAATTATAATAAAAAAAATGAAAAAATAGAAAGAAATCAAATGGGCCAAAAGCCCAATCAAAGCAAACGCCAAAGGAAACGTGCTGAATCCTGCACTTGTGGAACTTCATACGACGAACCACTGGCCAAGACGAGAGAGAGAGCGCCCCACACAGCACGCGCTCTCTACCCGCCAAACATCGTCTTCTCCCTTTCTTTCCTTCTTTCTTGTGGTTCCAGTGAATAAGAAATTCAACGCGACCACCACCCCCCCTTCTCCCTTCTCCCCTTCCTCCGCCGTCTCCGTTCGCCGCCGCCGCCGCCGCCGCCGCCGACCTAATCTCGGAGACAATGCAGATTCACTCCCCTCGCGTCCCCCTCCACGGCCCCGTCCCCCGGCGCTCCTCCGATCGCTCGCTCCCCTCCCTCCGCCCCGCTCTCTGTCCCCGGCCCCCTCGCTTCCCGACGGCTCGAGTCCCGTCGAGCTGGCGCTTCCTGGAGGCGAGGCGCGCTCGGGATCGGTTCGTCGCGGCTTGCGTTAGCCCTGGCCACGAGATTGCCGAGGACGAAGTCGAGACGGCGACGGCGGCGAGTGACGACGATGCTCCCCTGGCGCCGCCGCCGCCGCCGTCGTTCGGTGAGGAGGCGGCGGCGCGGGTGGAGGCGGTGGAGAGGAGTGCGTTCTCGGACCAGAGCTTGTGGGGTCAAATGAAGGAGATCATGGTGTTCGCGGGACCGGCGACTGGTTTGTGGATTTGTGGGCCGTTGATGAGTCTGATTGACACCGTCGTCATCGGTCAGGCAAGCTCGATTCAGCTCGCTGCGCTAGGTAATCAATGAACTCTCTACTTTTTCATCGTTAATGTTTGCTGGAAGGAAGAACTTAGACGACCTCCTGAGCTTCGTCCTTTTTGCTCTGACCCGAGAGAGAGGATTCTTTCTGGTTTTTCGTAACTGCAGGCTGTTACTTACAGACACGAACTCAATGCCGTGCTTTCAACTGCAGGTCCTGGAACGGTTCTTTGCGATTATATGAGCTACGTGTTTATGTTCCTCTCAATTGCCACCTCGAACATGGTAGCTACTTCTCTGGCGAGACAGGTAATATTTTCCTTGAATGAATAGTACTTGCGTAGCGTTATTGATAATTGGTTATTTGTAGCCACGCAAATTGCATTTGCTGGAGCGTCAGTTTGTTTCTGGCCGCATGCTTGACAGTTATCGGTTTCAGATATCAAAACATTGTTTTCTATGTATCTGGGGTGATTTTGAATTGACCCTGTCTGGCTTTCGAAATTTTTAACTTGTGTTGCTGTGAAATGCGGGAACAAAAGCATATTCCCCAGTTTTGAATCTTTTGGCAAGCACATGCACATTATCGGGTCAGATGCCTTTCAAGGAGACATGAAAGCTTTCATTATGCAAAATACTCAAAGCCAATAGTATGTCATGCAGGATAAAGATGGGGTGCAGCATCAAATATCGATCTTGCTCTTTCTTGGATTGACTTGTGGCTTCTTGATGCTCTTCTTCACGAAATTCTTTGGCTCATGGGCATTAACTGGTACTTGAGAGTGCTTTGTCCCGTGATTTCTGTTATAGTTTACCTTTTTATCTGTCACTTCTTTTGTTTATCATACCATTTCGTATGATGTGTTGCTAATTAGAAGATTAAAGCAGGCCAAGAAGAGACAACTAGTTGACTCATTAAACTTTTTCCATGTTTGCAGCTTTTGCTGGGCCGAAGAATATGCATATTGTCCCTGCAGCAAATACTTATGTTCAGGTTCTCTTACTTTTTTTTTTTTTTGCACCCCCTATCCTGACTCTGGTATGGAATGGCTATCGTTTCAAGTTGATAAATTCCAATGCATTTTGTTCTTCTAATCTATCACAAAATCATAACATGAAAGTAGAACTTGAGAGGCAGTCTTACTTTAAATGTCTGCCTTCTTGTTAGCAATCATTTGACAGTCATGAATTGTTGGACGTTTAGCAGTATACGTTAATGGAAACCTTGAGAGCTTTGAAAAGTACATATTATTTGGCAAAACAAGTACTGAATCTATCAATATCTGTTAGATGAAGATTGCTAAGTGAGACCAGCTTAGTTTTTGCAATCCCAAAATGATTTATCCTGCTTGGTCAAGTCAACCTCACAAGTTTCTCTCAATCTTGCTTGGTACATCATGTTAATTATTTACCTTGATGATTTTCTAATTTGCCATATTTGATTATCGTGGTATATTAGTTAGATGAATATGTTTTCTCTCTCATTTTAACTGAACAGAATTGTTTGCATTGGTAGATTCGAGGCTTAGCATGGCCAGCACTTCTCATTGGTTGGGTTGCTCAAAGTGCAAGGTGCAAATAGTTTTGTCCCTCCATGTATCTATCTATTGGATCAGCTCTTCTTAATTGGTCTCTCTTTCGATTCACATTTAAGTCCCTGACCTGCTAGTACATATTGTCTTTGATAGGACTATGCTTTTGGTTAAATCTACTCAAGAAGTTTATGCAGTAGTTTTTTTTTTTTTTTGATCGAATTATGCAGTAGTTTGGTGGACCTTATAGTTCGTACACAAGTTTGAGTTGATGCTGTGTGGGACTCATCTACTGAGGCTTAACCTCATATTCCCTGGGTTATGCATAGTTTTTGCACTATCTTTATATATTGTAGACATACTTTTTAGGGTAGCCTTTTCTTTTCCTGAAGCTCTCCATAACTTCTCAGCCTTGGCATGAAAGATTCATGGGGACCCCTGAAGGCTCTGGCCGTCGCCAGTGCCATAAATGGAATTGGTGATATTGTCCTCTGCAGCGTGTTAGGTTATGGCATTGCTGGTGCCGCATGGGCAACAATGGTTTCACAAGTATGTTAAATTTCGAAATAATATGCCTTTCCAAAGTTGGGGAATATAGTCTCATCTGTGTGATCTTTCCTAATCAGAATACTTTCTAGGTTGTTGCAGGTTATATGATGATGGCTGCTCTAAACAAGAAAGGATACAACGCCTTTACAATCTCCGTACCATCAGCTGATGAACTTTTGTCAATACTCGCGCTTGCTGCTCCAGTGTTCGTAACAATGATCTCGAAGGTTTTGTCTTGCACTATTTGTGGCTTTTCTGGTTTTCACATGACTACTTCAGTGCATATAAGAGAAGTTACCTTTTCAGGTGGCCTTTTATTCACTTCTTACATACTTTGCTACATCTATGGGCACAATTACTGTGGCTGCTCATCAGGTTTATTCTGTTGGCAATGACAATTGTTATTTTCTCAAGTTTAGCTGCTCATTAGTGAGAAACCAAGTGTTTCTTAATTTAACTAATTGTACTCAATTCAGGTAATGGTTCAAACATTTTGCATGTGTACGGTATGGGGTGAGCCTTTATCTCAAACCGCACAATCATTTATGCCTGAGCTAATATATGGAGTCAATCGGAGTTTGGAAAAGGTAACTGATGGCTATCTTACTATGATTTTTGTGTCATTTCATTCGCTCTAGTGCAAAGATATGCTTCACGTTCAATCTTAGTCAATCCTACTCTGCCCCTATGAGCTAATGTTTTGCCTTTTTTAGTTGAACTATTCTCAAGATGTCTTGGTGTCAAAACAGGCGCGAACGTTGCTGAAGTCTCTTGCGATCATTGGCTGCATAGTTGGGATCATTTTGGGAAGCATTGGAACGTTTGTGCCTTGGAAGTTTCCTAACATCTTTACACCTGATCAAAATGTTATACAAGAGGTTAGCTTGCAAACTTTCAGGACTCTGAATACGTAGGTTTCACAGGAATCTGCTGTTTTAGTATGTTAGCATTCGTTAGTTGAATGTGAACAGTATCAGGAGAAGCAGCCTGCCTGGTATAGTCAATGATATTCTATTATTAAAAGATGCTTGTTAGTATCAAAATTGTTTGTCTCCACCCTTAAATAATTTAGGGTTTAAGGTTTAGTTCTCAATAACAGATTATTTACACTATGGTAAGTGATTATGGTAAATTGTGAATAGGGAAGTCATGTATGTTATTCTGTATAAATTGTGGCGGGGCATGCCCATATAGTTTCACCAAACTGTGCTGCTGCAGAAGCCTTAATTCGGTTTTACAACCCTTTCTTACAGTCGAATTTTAAAACAATGTCTAGAGCAGTTGGACAGGCACTGTTGTTTCCTTAGAGCTATAACAAGCACCTAAGATTTTAAATTGACTCAATGGCCAGATTTATTTCCACACATTTGCTTATATTCAGACAATCATATGCATGTTATTAACTGGAGGCTAGAAAGTTGTTCTGTTTATGGTGCAGCTTCGTGTATCCAAATAGAATTGCTTTTTAGGTTAATGAAGGTTGCCAAAAATTGCCCCAGGAAAATTTGTGGATGAACAAATCATAAATTCCCCATCTCTTCTGGATACCAAGTATCTGATTTTCTTTGAATTGCTTGTTTATGTTCAGATGCACAAGGTGCTAATTCCATACTTCATGGCATTAGCCATCACACCCCCCACACACAGCCTTGAGGGTACATTGCTGGTGAGAATGTTATCATTATGTATTTTTACCAGATCTTGCTCCTTTTGCAGTGAATCAGAGATCAATGCAGGTTACTGTAAGATTCATGTTGGTCTTATGTTTCGGCTCATGGGTTATTCAGTCCTTGTCTGGCTTGTGGTGTCTTATGAGTTAAAAAGGCAAAGAATAAGACTCTTTGGCAGACATAATCTTCTCTCACTTTCCTGTAATTGAGCTGTAATTTTTATTATACTTGTTAGGATCTACAGAAGTGTAGTTTCTGCTTTCTAGAGATGGTGCCAGTTTCTGGATAGGGTATAGGCGTAGACTGGCCATTCATCTCCATGCCCCTGCAATTCATGGGCTATTTGAACAATGTCTAGCTATGGGGATCTTGATTATGTGGTTATTATGTGCTCCAGTTACTGTGCATGTCTCTCTGCTTTACCCATGTTCATTTTGCTTAAAGCCTCATACCTGAGCAACATAGAATAGCATTGCATGTGTATGCATGTATCTATCACTCTCACCAAAATGTTATAATACCACTTGTATGCCAGGCCGGACGAGATCTTAGATTTATCAGTGCATCCATGAGTGGATGCTTTACTCTGGGCACTCTTCTGCTGTTGGTAAGCTGATTTTCCTTTTCCATACGTCATTACAGAACTAGGTCATTTGATGAATTGACTAAACTTTCCTTTTTGTTACCAGCTCGTGAGCAGTAAAGGGTTGGGTTTGGCAGGATGTTGGTATGCACTCTCGGGATTTCAATGGGTAAGACTTGACACTCCCGCTCATTTTCATGCATTTTGTCCAAGGCACATCTCAAATGAAGAAAAAATTTTCAGGCTCGGTTCTTTCTCGCTCTACGGCGCCTTACTTCTGCCAACAGTGTACTGTACACAGAAGATCTGAGCCGTTTTAAAGTGCAGAAGCTAAAAGCGACTTAGCTTATAAATCACTCAATAAGGCATGTGCTCGGTATTAGTGCTTTACTGATCGTCTTGATAAGGTGCCATCAAGTAACTTCTCGTGCTTCTCAGCCATACCACATGCATGATGCGTGGTTAATCTGTTTCCTCACATTAGGTTAGGGTTATTCCATTCTTTGTGCCTCAAAGAGGCCGAGAGCATTAAGCAAGGCAGTTCTTAAAGCTTTTGCTTCTTCTACAGAAAGACGGGGTCGTCTGCGTCTTATTGTAACTGTATCATAATAGAATAGACAATAGGATCACCCTCTTGGAGGTGATACAACTGAGGTTACTCCTCTTTTAATTGTAAAAGCTATCTATTCAAATGGGGCTCCATTCTTGATACTGTGAGTGTGATTACTTATTTCCAGCTTATCGTTCGGCGAAACCTATACTTTAGTAATGTAATCGACACTAGTTGCTCCATCTGTGTTGCTCGTTTCTGGGTTAAAGTGGGTTTACTACCGAACATTCAAAGAAAATAGAGCGTTTTGCAAATCATTATTCTCGAAAGCTGCACAGCATTCGCTAAAATTTAGCAGAAAAGCACAAAGCACCCGTTTAAGTTTGCACTTGTTGTCAACAGGTTCAAAGAAGTTGAGGGTATCGCGTTTTTTAGCGCTCAATTAATAAAAGAAAATAGTCATCCAAAATTTCAAATTATACTCAAGGTAACATTTTGTGCGTTCGAGAAGGTTTTTGGGAAAAGTCTTAGGGAAAATACAAAGGTTGATAAGTTAAAGGAGTTTTCCAAAACACAAATTGTATTTGGTAAATTATATTATAAAAATCTATTGAGAAGCACTTTTGAGTAAAACAGTGTTTGGAAAAATTATATTTACAAAAAATTTTGTTATAAAAAAAAATAAAACAAAAAAAGCTAGCCGGCCAAAGGCAAGCAATCGCCAATGAAGAGCAAGCAATTGTCGATAAAGGGCAAGCAGTCCGGTGAGGGCAGACGGTTCGACAAGAGTCTCTATGACCCAAACCATGCAACCAGATCGCAATCTAGGTCGCTGCAACCGTCCTTGGAGGGTTGTGCGACCCCTCGCTAAACCACTTGCCTTTCGCCAACAACTGCTTGCCCTTCATCAGTGACCACGCGCAACCATGGTTCTATTTAACATAGAAGAAAAAGATGACCTGTTATTGAGAGCAAAATCGGAAAAAATAAAAGGTTAACGAGGATGATTTCAGAAGAATATATTTTACTTATTCAAGGCTCAACATACCTAGAAAGGCCATAAATTGCCTTGAGCTTTCAACCTTCTGAAGACTTGTATATATACTTTATTTAGCTCAAGGACTTTAGGAATGCAGTTCCTAAATGCACCTTAGGTAACTTAACGGTGATTATGGTTCCTCTTCACCATAGATTCTTCGGTTAACACTGTAGATTGGTCATAGTTATATGAGAAAAAAATTTGAAAGTAATTGAGCCTGTGTCATATGGATCACCTATGATGACAAAAGTCGTAAGGCTGACGTACTTCTTCTTTTTTGCCCTATAGACGCGTGAGTTGGATCCACAAAAACATGTCGGTAGTACAAGAATGCTCCAATATTCATACTCTATAATCCGCCGTGGCAGATGTAGCAGCGCATGCAATGCAACAACGCATCCCAAAGCTGTTGTCTTCTTTTGCACAAGAATCCACGTCGGTCCGACACCTGGCTTGGTATACGATGGCGACTCGAAAGTTAGACGGAAGGGCGGTCGATGGAATTTTGATGTGTTCCTTTTTATAAATTAATTTCGCCATGTTTCCCGACAACGGGTGTTTGGTCTAGTGGTATGATTCTCGCTTCGGGTGCGAGAGGTCGCGAGTTCGATTCTCGCAACACCCCTACTCGCTCTTTTGCCCATTGTTTTGGCTCTCCCGTACTTTCTCATTTTGGTGAAAACCTTCCTCTTTTTATCTTTTTGCCTTTCATTCCCGTAAGAGCTTTAGCCCGTTGGCCCTCCACTTGTTTTTCTTTCTATGGAAAGTTATGGATGAGTAGACCTCTCTTTCCTTCTCCATCATGTAAGAATAGGGGTGTGTAACGGGAACCACCTAGATCGGACTGGACAGGCCGATTCTAAAGGGTTCTAAGGGGTCCCAGTCCTAGGTTCCTCTTTTGCCCATTTTTTTGACTCTCCCGTACTTTCTCGTTTCAGTGAAAACCTTCCTCTTTTTATCTTTTTGCTTTTTATTCTCGTAAAAGCTTTAGCCCGTCGACCCTCAACCTTGTTTTTCTTTTTAGGGGAAGTTGTGGATGAGTGGGCCTCTCTTTCCTACTCCATCACATGAGAATAAGGTTGTGCAATGGAAACCGCCTAGACTAGACTGGACAAGCCGATTTTGGGTAGTTCTAGGGGATCTCGGTCCAGTCCCAGGTTCCTAATTTTGGAATTGGTTCCGAGTTCCAAGATAGGAACCAGAGTGACCATTTATAATTTTTTTATTTTTTTCTGAATTTCTAAACAACCATAATCTATCTAATTCTACTAGTTTTCAATTCTCACTACTTACCGTTCTAAACTCCAATTCTCTCTTCCTTAAAGCACGATAATTTGTCTTGAGAGTTTACATTAAACCAGATCATAATCTTCACCCTGTTTGGGAGGAGGTTACAACAAGGAGATAAAAGATATGCCTGAACAAGCTTCTTCTACAAATAAGCACAAAGCAGGAAACTACTCCAGCGCTCAAGGTCATTGAATCAGGAAACCACGATAATTAAATAAGTGTTGCCATAGATGCTTCTACTTGTCCCCATTTTGCTTGTTTTTGATATTACAAGAAGGGCTGAAGCATAATGAAGTTCTGGTTCGAAGCATCTAGCAAGCTTTGAACCTTGATTAATACAAAAGAAACAAGAAAAGCCAATGGCGTTCCAAGTAGCTAACACCACTAACCAAACAAATAACAAGAGCTATTTAACAAGACTAGGGGACATATATATTATTTTTGTTCAATGTAATGAAAACAAGTGATTTGGTCCATTGGAACCGGACCGGACTGGTCAGTCCGGTCCGGCTCCCGGTTCCAAAACCAGCTGGTCCAATTCACGGTCCCAAAAACTAAGAACCAGTCCTCCCAGTCAAGTTTCCAGTTCTTGGGTGGAACCACCAAGAACCAATCACCCCTACATGAGAATCACATTTGGGACACGAAAATGGGCAGATTAAGTTTGACTTCGGCGGTGAGGGGGAATTCAGCCATCTTTTGCCATCTCCTCTGAATGCATTCACATCCATTTCACACACCAAAGGCTAAAAAAAAGCGGCCCAACCATTATGGAAGACAAAATCTAGAGAATAAGCCAACATCCTGGGATCACCACCGTTTTACCTTTTAGTATTCGTACTGTATTTAAAGCCTCTATGATATTTGCAAACTTTCAACGTCTTAACCGCAACAATCGAATTCACTCGCGAAAGCAAGCTTACAGGTGATTCCGAGCTTTTTTTTTTTATGGGGGGTGGTTTCCTGTTCTGTCCTGCCGATGCTAGTTTGACACTAGTGACATGGCCCACAGATGATAATTCTAAGGCCACACGGTGTTTTGATCGATCATAATCGACCAACCCGTGACACTAGGCTATATTTTCCCTCCATACCCTTCAAAGCCAATAAGGCAGCACCGTACGCAGCCTCCGTCTGGATGGCCCGGCTCACGGGAACGCCAAGCACTCTCTCACGTATCTTTATCCATTTCTCATTTTTCGAGCCACCTCCTGCTGTGAACACTTCTTCCACTGGAGTCGCCCCCATACCCTTCAGCAAGCTATACGCCTTTCCCTGCACACGTGTAATTTGACATCATGGATCCAAGCTTGCACTACAGAACCTCATTTCCACTCTTGACTGTGTCAACAATTAGAAAGGCAGGGTACATGACCAAATGCCTGTACCTCGATACGGGCAATAGATTCAAGAATGCCATGCAAGTATTGAACATCGCTTTCAGGGCGTGGAAGTAACCTGCGTTAACCATGACTATGATCAGAAATCCCATACAAGGTGTTCAATAACTATTCTCGAATGGTTATCGGATAAAGCAAGCTTCGCTATCAGGTTTAGCCTTTTCTCATTGCTGCCCCTATTTCAAATTTTGGTGGGCCAATGATCCTGGAGTTATAATAATAGCATCCACGATCAAGATATCAAACCAAGGCAGAAATCTGCAGATGTCTTAACATCAATACCTGGGCATCATATTAGGATCTGCAACAGGAAACCTTTCGCCAGCAGTTTGAAGAGGGTAATAATCTAAAGGTGATGCTTCCGATGGATCTATCTGCTTACTCAATTTCTCTAATTGTTCATCAGTAAAGATTTGCCTCAGAACAGCTCCGCCAGTATTTGAAGCACCTCCAACAAGCCATTTATCATCAAGGCGATGGCTATAAACACCATACCGTGCATCCTCAATCCTCCGGGTGCTCAACAATTTGATAGCCAGTGTTGAACCCAATGAAGTTACCTAAACGCCAAGTATAAGAACAAAATCTATACATCTAGAAATAGAAAATTTTGCATACAGTATAAACGGAATGTCTTAGAAACTATCGATTTATGCCCAGAAATCTCACAGCTTTTCCAGGTTGCGTTGCCCTTGCAGCAAGAAATGCAGCTATACTATCAGTAGTCCCTGTACACACTACGCAGTCATTTGAAAAACCTGCCAATATATGTCATCAGTGAACATCAATATCGAACTTCAAGCCTACCGGTTCAGCAGGAGCTCAATTTAGCGAAAAAAAATTCAGCAGGAACTCATGTCCAGTACATTCCCAACACAAAAATCAAAACAATTCATAAATCAACAGGTAGGAAAGATCACCTGCACAAAATAGAAGTTTCTGGTTAGCTAAGAGAAGGGAAGCATACCGTGCTTTTGAGTAATGTCCTCTTTCAAATGACCAATTGGTTTTCCTGGAGCTATAACAGAAGGAAGAGCATTAGAATATGGCTGAGACAGCAGCCAAGAAGGATAGGACTCAAGTTCTGGATCATAACCAACCTGCAGCACAACATAAGCAAAACCAACTATATCTATTGATACAGAGAAAAATAATTCGAAAAAACCAAAAAACACGCAACTCAAACAAATAGTACTTTCAATGCATTATTATAGTCGGAAATTCCCAGCTTGCCATGCAGAAGCCACAATAACCAATCTGCCTGATGCATTAGAACCACAGATCCTTTATCAGTATCACTGGAGTTCCACCATGACACTAGCTTGCACAGAGTAGAGGAACCCGAGCAGACCGTGTGGTTTTCTGGAGCAATGGACTTAACTATTGGTAAAGCATCCGGACAGCTTTCATTATAAAGGAAAGGTCTTCCGAGTGTCTCTCCAGACTTGCTGCAGCAACATATAAGAAGCCTCACTTAGTAGTTCCTCTAAAGGAACATTAGAAAAAATTCTCTCTCATTGAGTTGTACAAGATTGACCTGTCAAGTATCATAGTGGTTGCAGAAGTTCCATCGACCGACATAGAAGCAATGAGTGAACGTAGATGAACTGGAATGTCTTCCAGGAGAGAGAAAAGAGTAACTTTCCATGAAGAAACCCAATCCCTTGTGTCTCCACTCTTTCTAGACAACAAATGAACTTCTCAGTACACTAGGGAATGGAAGGTTTCAGATTTGGAAAAACTAGCAGTTCACCAGGGCATAATCTACAAGCTTTTCAGACACATTATCTCTGACATCACTGGACACACAAAGGGAGACGCTCATCAATAAATTCTGTAAATTTGCAATAAGAGGCCCTCATGCCTTTCTTGCTTGATGATATTAGAAGTACAACTGACAATGTTTGGATGACATTTCACTGTACTCATTCATTTTGCATATTATATCCCAGAAACAACGCCATTTTGCAGGCACAAGTATTATAAATTTTGTACAAGAGAGCTCTGCATTCTCAATACTCATATTGCTCAGTCACCATAAACCGCTGAATAGTTCCCTGTTGTAGTCATCATTCTCCAAGCAAGAGGGGAAACAATTTGGTGAGTGCATCGGCTAAATAGTTCATGTAGCACTACTGACAATGGGCAATCTTGTAAGAGCATTGGCTAAATAGGATAACGAAATACATAATTGTTATAGAACTGATAAACAAAATGTGAGGGTGCAATGACTCCACATTCCAGTTGAATGTCCTGGCAACCCTAAAGAACAGAATGAAAACTGAGTTACAGTAGCAGAAGCCGAACCTTGTATTCAGGATACTCCCTTTTTCCTTCAGCATGGATATTGCCTTCCTTGTCTATGAGAGCAAATCTGGCTCCTGAAGTACCAAAATCCATCCCAAGATACAGCCTTTCACCAATTTCTGGGTTCATTCCACTGCTTACGCGTGCAGTCATAGCTCTTCTTGGTTTAGTTTTAGTTGCAGAGTCGAACAATCCATTTCTTGAAACCAGCGTCTTTGGCCGACAAACGCCTAATAAACAAAGAACAAACGCTAGAAATTATACTATATCAAGCCGCTTGAATGTAAATTGATCCTAACATGGTGGATTCATTGATTTGAGACTGTTTCTTCGGCAACCCCATAATTCTCCAACCACGTACCCGTGCACTAATCTCTAATCTATACAGAGAAAGAAAGAAACTAATGGGGGCACTGACAATGGCAAAGACGGGACCGGGTTAAAAACTAGAGACGCAGTAGACAGACACGAAGTGAACGCAACAGGAAACAATTTGCACACGGGTCATTTCAGTGCAGGGCACGCATTTCTCCCCCGCGAAACAGTGCAAATGATCAGTATGTTTGACATGGCGAAATTCGCAAGCATCGGCAGTTGATTGCTAGAGAGAGACCATGAACTAAGTGTGATCGCAGAGTAGAGGAAAAGCATGGAGGACAGGGGAGGGAGTAGGACATCGTGAACCTTGCTCCTGCAGTGACCACTACAAGGATAAAGGCCAAATGACACCACAGAAATGGATGACAGTCCTATTAATGGACCCATCATTTTCATTGCCCAGAAGAAAACAAAAGAGAAGAGAAATAAAGAGAAAAACAGTACACCAGTAAAGGGAAAACAACATATAGAAAAATTAAGGCAACACAAGCAGCAAGCAGACAATCAATGAAAGGATTATCCAAGGATAAGAGGTTGAGGGAACGAAGAAGAGTTACCAGGCAAAGGTTGGCAGGTTATCTTCTCATAAAAACACGGGGAATCAGAACGAAACAGAACTCACCAGATCATGGCGCAGAAGAGAGACGCTTGAGGGAGAGAAGAGACTTTAATTATGGCACAAAGTCGATGGTTTATTTTTATAAATGAGTCACATTGCTTCCCAAAAAGAAATTACCCGATTTGGCAATAATTAAAGGATTACTTATACATGAGTTCTCTCTACAATCAGCGATTTTCTTTTTTATCTAAAGTTGATGGATATTAATCATCATCTAATCAATCAAAATATGAAAATTCATCTCGATCTAACAGTGGTCGATATTAATTCTTGAATCGTCCTACTCCCATTGAGGGAACCATCAATTTCATTACCCAAAAGAAATTTGAGTTTTGACTTTGAAAGGAGATCAAATCTCCAAAGTTTAATATGTGATTGTTGCACCAGTAAATCTTTGACATAGTAGTAGGGAGTCAAAATCGAATACCATACCCGAATTGAAACATGACTGACCCAACTTGAGCCGAATTTTTCAGATCTCTATTCGGGTAAGTGATTATAAAGCAGACAGTGTACTTGTTTTGGTTTGGTTCGGCCCAAATCGAATCGAAAAGCATTACCTAATGAAAGGGATAGTCGAGGAGGGAAAGCCTGCATGCCATGCAAATCGTATTTCTAAATAAACAGATGCCCAAAAGCCCGGCCCATCCCGGCCCGACCCAACCCGTGATTTCAATTTGCATGCTTTTCGGATTTCGAATTGGATCAGGTCATTACGAAGACGCATGCTTCATGATTCAGGTCGGGTTGAGCCAGCTAAAAACCCGACTCAAACCGTCGACAGCCCTTAATAAAAGACTGTAAACTTTATCCAAAGTATGGATATACCATGACAAACCTTTGCTTCTCTACCCACACAAGAAAAAATGCTTCTTATTTTGGAAGTGGACGCATTGCCAGGTTATTGGATTGGACCATTCGTTAGCGAAACAGGCCCACCCATCTCTCCTCCAGAAAAATTGGGCCTACTCGACCCATCAGTCTAAGGTGAGATCCGGCTCTTTTCAATAACATTGACCTGCAAAACCCAAATGCATCAAGGCGCAGCACTTAACTGGACATCCACGACTCAAGCACCGTATCAATTGCAGGATCAAAGAAAGGCGTGGAATCATTTGCCAATATTGGGGTAAATCACTTGTAACGAAATGCTGTCTACAGCGAGCGGTGGACCAAAGTGTAACCATTTTATCTACCCAAACTGATCACGGCCCCGCTCTTATACCACTAAAGTAGCATGTGCTTGGCCCCTTAAGTTCCCAAACTCTAATCTGGCAAAACCCCTTATTATTTATAACAAGGACCCAATTGGAACGAATTGACCGGAGGATACGAAGCCCGCACCATACTCACAACCACCCAATCAACTAGCACCTGATCGCTCTTTCCTGAAGAAATGCGAGATGCAGATCGTGGATCAAGCTCGAGGTGTGCGGTTGCTGCTAGTGAAATCGAATCTTAACGCATGTGGGAGCCCCGCCCGTCCCCCCAACGAAAAGCGGAGATGGAAGGGAACATCGCATGAGCGCCAGCAGAGATGATCGTCGCACGTGACCCACTTGCCCGCACTGAAAAAAGTGGAAAGGTGACAGCTATTTCTTAGCTTTTGGTACCGCTGCTTCTGCTGGTCATCCCCCCAATTCCTTAACTTAGGAATTCATATGAAAAATCGCCAGATTTTTGTCCGTAGTTGATATAAACCATGGACCCGTTTGCATTGAATGCCTATCGTTAATCTCTTGAATCCGGTAAGATGAGAGTTAATCACGGTTCAGATAAACAGATTGAATATGGAAATTATTATACTCAATATCGTGAAAAATCAAATATGTGCCATGCACTTAATCCTTACATATAAGAAACACTCGTTGACAATGAATTAACCTATGGGGTCTCATTAGATCATTGTTCGCTCGACAAGCTAAGGAAAAAAAAGGACCAATGAAGTGTATGCAATCGCTCGAACTTATTAACTGAGCTCTTACAACGTCATACTAGACAAAAATATCCAATAGCTTATGTAGAAACGGCAAGATTGTGAATATAGCACTTTAATTGAATTTGTCTCTTGCATTACCCACAAAATGAAGGTAAGTACTTTTCTTTTTTCTTTGTTTTTTTCTTTGAGATTCTTCTGGGCAATTGGCTGTATGATCTCTCTCGCCCACTCGAATGGGGAGAAGACCGAGAAGCAAGGTCGGACCCCTTTTCGCATGTGCATGTCGACCCCCACAAGAAAAGGGAGTGGAGCTAAATTGCGATGGACTCCGCGCATCTATTATTCTTTGCTTGCACTCCTCCTCCTCCCCTCCCCGGTTTTAAAGGGCTCGCGGTGTGCATGGGAAGAAGCCATCCCAACCAAAAAGGACAACAAGACAAGGTTCGACGCTGCCTATGTGTAAAACCTTCATCACGTCTTTTTTTCTTTTTGTCATCCGCTGTCCCTCCACTGAATGTGAGATGTTTCACTCGGTCCCGGTTGGTGGCCTTGGTAGACCCATTGCGTAAGAGAGGTGCGTTAACTTAAGTGCCACTTCACTTCTCACCTTTTCGATTTCTTCTTTTTTTCTTTCACTTTTTCGATTCATGGTTCTTGATCTTCATCATTGGATCTTTATAATGGATAAAATTCATAGGCTTGAGAGGGGAAAAAGGAGGGCAAAGTTTTCAAAAAGTTATAAATTTATTACACTTGTGTCAATTTAATCACAAATTATTCAATCGTGTCAATCTAATCCTGAACTTTTGATGATTTTGACAATATAGTCAATTTAGTCAATTTTAATTAAAAATCATTAATATGAACGCTAATTGTTTTATATAATATGACAGATGTTGACGTAAACAAATTTTTTAATTTTTTTAATTTTTCTCTTTCTTTCTTTTTTTTTTCACACGATGAGGTGATTGACCACTCTCGCCAGCCATGGATGAGGGTCTCCGCACCCTTGCCTAGTTTAGGTTTGGACGAGGACCACGATGCCCTTACTTGCCATAGGTTTAATTGAATCCAGCCTTATCAAGACATCGAAGGCAAAGGCCTTTCCTTCTCATTTTGGATCGTGATCTGGTCCTTTGATTTGTCCTCTTATTCACATTTTTCCTCGGTCAACTAAACTCAACGCTCTTGCTCTTTGCTAGTTCTCCTGTCATTGTTAATCCCCATACGGTCCCATCCGAACATTATTCAGCAAGAGCTGACACCGCAACATGTCTATCATTAAATATAGGATTCCTCCCCATAGCCGCCCTTAATTTGTAAAATAGAGAGATAAGTGACAAAATTAGGTCGTAATTATTGCTATATATAGGAACATCATCAGCATAATTTGACTATTCACAGAAAATGTAATTAAGAAACGACATAATTTCATTGTCGGGAGTCAACATGAGCGTGGGGAAAGTTTGTTGATTCCCTTTCATTTGTCTTATGCTCCATTAATCAAAGGCAAATTTGCAAATATATTGGCAAAATAGCCATCCGACATCTATGATTATTATGCAATTAGGCAAGGAAGAATTGCAAGGGGGTGTTCATCCCAATGGCTTAGTTATGCACATGGCTCATGAAAGATGTTAGAATATTTTAAATAATAAACGCATTCATCTAATAATTTAAATTTTTTGGACAAATGATAATGGTCTCACCAAATTTCATAAAATCTTACTTGATATCAAAGTTAGATATCCTGAATTTGAATATTTCCATACCCCATTAATCTCTCCAATCAATATTTCCACGCTCAGTACTAATAAAAAAGCTAGACTAAGCATGAGGGGAGTATTATAATATTTCAAATAATGAATAATACATTCATCCAACAACTTAAACTATTAAGATAGTTAATAGTGGTTCCCAAATTTCATGAAATCTCACTAAAGATATTGCAATCTTATGAACCAAAACACCTGTTTTCCTTTTTGTAATGTTTAATGTGGACTTCACCGGTTATCTAAGTCACCTCACGTCTAAAACATTTTAGGTTTTTTTTTTGGGTCAAAGAAACATTTTAGTTGATCAATTGAAGTAGTGCGGAACATACGGACTATCAAATGAACCCTACTTTTGACTAATTAATCAAATTTTCGGGAGTATGCGTCGACTTAGGCATGGAGAAGATGAATTTGGGGCAACAAATACATTCGGTCGAGAATCCATGCAAATAATCAAGCCGAACGCTCCGAATTATACCCATGACATTCTTTGCTCTTTCTAGCAATGCCGTGATTCGATTCCGCTCTCTTCTTCGTTTGGAAATATGGGAACAATCGGAAATGTGGCGAGCCACGGACATGACATCGTGCGGTTCCTTACATGACAAGCAACCGCGGGCATGGGGAAAACTCTGTTACTCTGCAAGTCGCCGCGAATAAATAGTTAAGAAACGCAAAAGATTCGTTGGTTGGTCGATCCGTCTATCAACCCCTCACGTCCTATCCTTGTCCACATGATAATACAAATCAATTTCTGTGCCCCCTGCTTCCCCGAAAACTCTTGCACAAAGACAAATGAAAAGTGTGTTTGTTAAGTTGTAATTTACTGTCTTTCGCAAAGCAGATTTGGATAGAATAGTGTTTGGAAATTTCATTTTGCAAAGGATTTTTAAAATTTTGTATTAAAAAAATTACTCAAACCCTTATTTGGCTTCAGCGAAGAGCTCATACTATCCATGAGCAAGATCTATCTTCAGTAGCAGCATTTGTGATCACATAGCCTCGGGCGAGGGTCATGCGACTTCGGCTTAGAGCTGCCGAGGTCGCACAACCCAAATTTTCCCAAGCTAAGGTTGTTGACCAACGTCCACAACTCTCAACAAAGCTTCATTGTGCGGATAAACAGTTACTTACGAGGGTAAGATTGAAAAACGAAAAAATAGTGAGGGTGGTTGTGGAATTTTCTTTTATATTAATCTTAGGAAATGGCCTTCCATAAATGCTAAAAGACTTATCTACTGCTTTTAGCTTTGTGAAGTTCAACATTTGGCCAAAGGGGTCCTAAAAGAATTTGCTACACTCTAATTTTTCTCAAAGGGCTTTGGAGCCCAAAGCCTAGTAGGAAAACTAAACTAAATGCTGTTTTCATCATACTTTGAAATTATCAACAATTATAGATGGTTTTTTGCAAATTTCTGATAGGATTCGCATGACACGAGATCGAAGTTTCACATTTACCAATCAGTGAAAGTCTTCTATGAGCATTTTCCCTCACTTCAAGTTTGACTATGGGAGTGAAATTAAAAATTTGTTTCGGGAGATTTTCAGCTTACGTGAGGAGGAAGGTGATATCGTCTGGTATCGATGTCGACATCGTTATATTTCTATTCCGTTCTGTTTATTTTGGAGTGATCAGATGCTGAGGTTTTGATATTTCTCTTGGAAGTTTCTTGTCTAACCTCCCTTTTGTCCACGTCGTCGCGTGCTCGCCCCGTCGAAGGCAACTAAAATTCGTTTAAATCTTTCTGCGGAAAGACACGTAGGAAACAACGTCGTTTTAAATCTCTAAAAGATTCGGAAATTTGTCTGTTGGTAGAAAAAACCACCGCACAAAAGAGAAGAAGAACCCCACGGAGTTTCGCTTGGTTAGGCTAACGTCGCAGGGTACCAGAGCCGGCGCAGGGGATGATGTCACCGAGGAGGATGCGAAAGGACAATCATGACCCCATCATCAGTGGCCTCCCGCTTGTCACGTCGCGGTCCACGAATCCTCCTGCGTCGAAAGTAAGGACAGGTAGAAACGCTCCATCACATGGGAGAGCATCTTCCCCTCTCCCCTCCCACCGTCCATTTACAGCTCCGCCTCCATTTGTGTGTCTCCGATGCTTCGGCCCGCGCGTGGGTCTGCACGCTCCGGAATGAAAGCCGGACGAAGTTGGGGAGGATGACTGGCCTCGGCTAAAACCCGTCTTGATAGCCATGGACTGGTGTCCACGATGTCGGATTGGATAATATGTGAATTGTAGAGAGACAATATATATTTTACGTAACACGATACAATTGATCTGTATATTTACACGAATTAGCGCATTCTCTCCCTCGATCAATCCTTTAACTTATAAGATCATATTCACGTGTGACTCAAAGATTATTGTATGTGATATTCTTAAATTGCAACTTTAATCGTGAATTTTGTGATTAATTATACTTTTCAATCAAAATTTAGAAAGTAATCAAACCGATTAAAATGTTTAAAACTCGACTATACTTTTTGGTAGATGATTACCATTTGATTAACTAGTTGAAAATTTTATAACTCAAAATTAGGACTTGTGGTCAATTTCCCCCGGTCTTGAATTTTCTTCATCAAAACCCACATTGGAATGAGCATTTTTTTTTTATTGTGCGTCTATTTAGGGAGCTCTTGTCTAGTTTCCGCATCTACTCATCTTTTTTTGTTCACTCCAAATGTACATCACAGCAATTTACTCAAACTCATGCATTGCCCTTGCAATTAAACAATTATAGCCAAAACACGTAAAGTCGTTGAAGTTTAAAACGAGGCAAACATAAAAATCTAAAGAAACCTAAATATAAATCAGGCTTGAAATTATGGATTTTGCAAGATATCATATCGTTATAATGAATTTTACAGTTGGACTTATCGAACGATGTAAATAATCATGGGTTCTTTGATAAGGAGTGAGGATGCTTTTATAAGAGCATTGTTATGATACTAGTTTCTACTCGTCACTCAAGTAAATCACAAATACTTTCCCAATAAAGGAATTTGTAAACGAGGTTCCTGATCTATCTTAAAATCTGCAACTTGTTTTGATATATTAGGGTCAAAGCAACGGGAACCTTAATCCAACACCATATGTTTGAAGTTAGGTCATTCTCTACTCGTTTTTTCACGGGATTTCAAGAAGTACTCACAAGAAGCTCAGCAGTTGGTTGAACTTGCACTTAAAGAACCGAACTTCATTATAGAGAAAAATTTAGCTTGGTTATCGATGTAAGATTGATGCAGATCATATTAATTGCCATAAATATGAAAAGCACTCTTTAATTTGATACATACCAAATCAATGAATAGACTCGATCACGTTGTTTTAAAACTTAAAAGATTCGATTAAACTCTAATTACATTACAAGTTTAAGAACTTCTAATCCAACTGTCCTAGCAAACATTCGTAGGGGAGTGAGTTTCGGAAGAAAAATATACCAATGGATAGCAACGTTAGTGGACAAAACCCCTACGTCCAGCGACGCAAACTCGCGCTCCCCACGCGCTCGGGCAGTTTCTACCTTTTCGTCGCCTTCCCAACACACCTGCGGGGCACAGTCGCTCCATTGACATTTACGCCAACCACTCGCACGCGCTTCTCCCCCCTCTTTAATCCCACTTACTAATCGCGATGCCTAAACCCGCCAATTACTGCGTCTCGAAGCACATGCCTGCCTCGTCAACGCGAGTGCCGCCTTCGAGCTCACGCGCGCGAGTGGGGGAGACCTGCCCTCTCCCTCGCTCTCTCTGTGTCTCGCGGAGATGTTTTAAAAGTATTGCTGTTTTTTAAAGCCTTCCCAGGCGGCGTCACTGTAATTCCCGCTCATGTGAGCGGTTTATTTCCATTTTTAAAAAGAGAGGCCACCGTCTGAGTGCGCGCGCGCGACGCGATTATTTGGCCCCTCGTTTAAAACCCGAAACGCGAAAGCGCCACGTCACCTTACTACAACAGTGAACTTCCCCTCATTTTTTTCCCTATTTTTTTAATATTTCGAAATCTCCTACCACCTGCAAGGCTGCAACAAAGTCCGATAATTCAAATTCAAAATCGAGTTAATGCGTAATTTCTCCTTTTTTCTTGCAGAAAAGGACAACGAAATTCGGCAAATCCTCCATCGCTCTCTCTGTCCCTGTCTCTCTCTCTCTCTCTCTCTCACCTGTAATTGTAAAACAGGCCCCTCCTCCCTCCCTCCCTCTCTCTCTCTCTCTCTCTCTCTATCCTTCCCCTTCGAGCATCGCTCTGCGAGTCTTTGTCTTAAAGAAGAAGAAACGCAGCAGAGTTCAGTCTCTCGGACAAGGTAGCGAAAAGCGTTGCAGAGCGAAATTTATAAAAAAAAAATTTATACATAAAATTTCCAGAAAAAAAAAAACCGAAATGTGCTTGGTCTCTGCCTTTGTCCTTCTAGCCATGTGAGCTCACTGACACATTCTCTTCTTCTCCTTCACCTTTTCTTTCCTCCACTTCCCCCTTTGTTTTTTGTATCCTTCTCCTTCGCCATTCTGGCCTCCCCGAGTCATTGACTCACCGACTCGGCCCCGAGTTGACCGGCTCCTGCTCCGGCTCCGGCGCCGCCCATGGCCTCCTCGTCCCGGGCAAGGAGCAGCTCCCCGTTCTCGTACCGCAAGCCGGCCAGCCCTTACTCCTCCACTTCCTCCTCCTCCTCGCTCTCCAACCCGCGGCTCCTGCCCCGCTCCTGCTCCTCCTCCGCCACGTCGTACTACAACCCGGGCGGCGGGCTCGGCTCGCGATCGATGACGCCGAGCCGGTCCCGGTCCGATTCGGTGTACTGCGGCGGCCCGCCCGCGTGCAGTACTCGCTCTCCGGTGGCGTTCCCGTCCGACGAGCTGATGGGCGAGCCTCTGGAGGCGCCGCGCTCGGCGGATAGCATCTCGGTGACCATTCGGTTTCGGCCGTTGAGGTAACGATAGATCTGTCGTCACCGGATCAGATCTAAGGGGGATTCGAGTCGGCGAGAGTTTACTGATACGGTTTCCATTGTTGCCTTTTCTGCGTGCGTGATTAAATGCTGTGGATTCTGCAGCGAGAGAGAGTATCAGAGAGGAGACGAGATAGCGTGGTATGCCGATGGGGATAAGATTGTCAGGAACGAGTACAATCCAGCTACCTTTTATGCATTCGGTATGGTGCAACCTCTAATTTGCTTATTGCAATGTCAACTCATGTTGTTGGATACAAGACGGAGGGAACTGCTGAGCTGAAATTTGGCCACTGTTTTCTGTTTGAGTAGATGTAGATAGATTACGATCGAAGTGACTTGCTAAAGTTAAGTTCTTAGGTATATTTTGGATTGATTTGATGGTTTGTAATGGCAGATAAAGTTTTCGGGCCGCATACTAACTCGCAGGACGTATATGAAGTGGCAGCAAAGCCGGTGGTCAAGGCTGCGATGGAAGGTGTTAATGGTGAGTTTCTGCTGCACTTTGAGTTTTGGTTTGTGTCAAATGGAAGAAGTTTTGGAAGAGTAGTATTGCAGTTGCAATGACGATTTGCTTGTCCAGTGGTGTGAAGCTCTGTTATTGGTTGATTGGACTCTGCTTGACTGAATGCAGGAACTGTTTTTGCATATGGCGTTACGAGTAGTGGGAAGACGCACACTATGCATGTAAGTTTGGTTGCTAACTCTGATAGATCTCTCTCTCTCTCTCTCTCTCTCTCTCTCTCTCTCTCTCTCAGAGTATTTCATGCTGCAACCTGGCGACAGGAACTATTCTACTCATGAGCATTCATTCTGACCGAATAGTGTCCGATTGTTCTGAGGAACCCAATGTCCCAGTGGGTTTTCATTGACTTAAGTATTTTTGCCTTTCCATCTCATAGATGTACCTATTCAAAACACAAGCAGTTGTATGGCCGAGTGATGTCATTATAGTGGGGGAAGAACTTAGAGAGTTTTGGCATAATCTGGGTCACATCATGTCTCATGCCAAGTTTCCGTGTCAATTCAAATTATCACTTTATTCTGAGTAGAGTTCCTCAATTTGCATAGCAGAGTTCCAGATGGATGGACACTAGAAATGGCTATTGACCCAATTAGACATTCAATTGGGAATGTAGGCTATTGTTACATTTGAGACTCCCTCCACTCATGGTTGATTAGTGAGTCCTTAAGGGATTTGTGGTTCACCCTAGTCTTTTGAACTTGATGCTCTGGGTTATGTATACTTATGTTTGATCAAAATGGCTGGACTATTTACAGCTTCTATCTAGAGGATTATGTGTATGCTGCATAGTAGTTTGGTTGTTTATTCTTGTCCATTGTCTAGTTTATTTTGCTAATTCCATTCAGCTGATGGTTATGCCATGCTTGTTTTCTATTAAGCATATCATCTCGTGAGAAGACTTGGGGAAGGCCGAACTTTTCCAGTCTCAGCCTCTGCTATATGTTTTTTAAGTTGCATCCTCTATGCTTATTCTTGTTGTCTGCTCATAGGATATTGTTCCAGAGCTTTTTGAGTTAGTTGCTGCCTTCACCTAACGTTAAATTGTCTGTCATTATAAATCTTCAGGGTGATCAAAATTCTCCTGGTGTCATACCGCTGGCTATCAAGGATGTTTTTAGTATGATCCAAGATGTAAGTGACTTTAAAGTTTAGTGCATCTTTAAGGCATCGCACGTTCATGTAGGTTCTCTTTTGTTTGATGAAACTAGTTTAATTTCTGCAATGTGGGACTACTAAATTAAGAGGTCTAGTTTGAGATCAAGATGGCATGAGTCTATTGGGGACTGGTTCAACATCTGTCTTGTTCAACAATGAAGGTCATAGGGGTAGTTCAAGGCTCCGAGGGTATGAGTCTTGAAACTATTAATTTAACCATCAAATCTCATTGTCGAGAAATTACACTCATGTATCCAGCTTTCCAGAGACAAGCGAGATGTTTTCTAGTTTCATTTGTGTATCGACCTTTTTGTTGTCAAGCGACAATTGCAGTGTACTCTTATTTCCATGTTATACGTATGCTGTTTACTTCCATACTGTCATTTATCCATGGTTTGTTGTCACAGACTCCAGGCAGAGAGTTTTTGCTCCGTGTGTCATATCTTGAAATTTATAACGAGGTCAGTAGCATTGGAATTCATCTTTAGCTGATTCATGTTTTTGGCATTACCTGTTTGACTATTGTGGAAGTTATCCGATCTGAATTGCCACTTACGTTTATTACACCAGGTGATCAATGACTTGCTTGATCCAACTGGTCAAAATCTGCGCGTTAGGGAAGATGCACAGGTTTTCTCTTCTATGCTAATTATAGGCCGTTCTTCTTGACATTTTCATATCAGAACATGTTTCATCTTTGCATCTCAGCTTTCACTTATGTTTGAATTCTGTCAGCTTTCACTTTTGTTTGGATTCTGTTTGCTTTCTTATTCTGTCATATGGGCAATCCCTGTAAGCGATGAAAGTTCAATAGCTTTTTTACGGAGTTCTGTACATATTTCATTTTTCCCTATTAAAAAGGTGATGGCGTCTCCTGATTTTTATGATTCTTTGTTCTTATTCCTGTTGCTGCATGATTATAGTCTATATTCTCCATTGATTCTCCAACCGTCCACTTGCTAATTTTCAGAAATATCTATGACAATAAATTTTTTGCGACACTTCAGCTGAGTCAATAATAAAACTTCTTCTTAGGGAACTTACGTCGAGGGCATAAAAGAAGAAGTTGTGTTGTCTCCTGGGCATGCTTTGTCATTCATTGCGGCTGGGGAAGGTATTCTAGTCTCAGCCTCTATTTCTCTGTTTTCTCGAGGGTACTTCTGAAAGATATCCTGGTGAAATGTCTAACTTGTATTACTGTTGGTTTGGCAGAGCATCGTCACGTTGGATCCAATAACTTCAATCTTTTGAGCAGCCGAAGTCACACCATTTTTACTCTGGTAAGCATCTAAAAATTTGACTTAGAAAGGCCCGTAATGCTCTAATATTCAAAAGAAGTGATTTTTCATGTCATTCACAGAATTTTTTCACAATGTAACTTGATACCATTGTTTATTGTTTTTTTTTTTTTTTTCACATTGTTTCTTGTTTTTAATTCCTTTAGATTCCTAAGATTTTTCTTTTTATTAGATTATCTTATTGCAGCTCTTTAGTACATTCATTTAGGGCATTCTGGGTGTTAAGTCCTTTTTAAGTAGTTCTGTAGATCTTGGCATTCACTTTATTGTTAATCTGCAAGCAACTACAATCGGATTAATGGAGGCAAGCTCTACACCTTGTCATACTCGTATGGGAAAATTCAACGATTTCTTCTGGGGGAAATTGTTTTCAATTTTTGCGTTCGCATTGGCATGGCTGGAGTAGCCTTTGTGCTGATTATCATTGCCTATGGTGGGAAATATCTTAGAAAGCCTAGTGCTATATTTAGTCAAGCTTTCCTTTGCAGATAAACTTCTGACAGTCATTTTTTCTGTATTCTTCTGATGCCATGCATGACTACTGGTATTCCTGCAGATGATTGAGAGTAGTGCCCATGGTGATGAATATGATGGAGTGATCTTCTCTCAGTTGGTATGATAGAATTAGATTTATTATTTGACTAATTAATCATGTTTCTGCTGGTACATATTTCTAATTTTGATTTGGATTCTCCCCTAGAATTTGATTGACCTGGCTGGATCTGAAAGCTCCAAGACTGAAACAACTGGACTGCGGAGAAAGGAAGGATCTTACATAAATAAAAGTCTTCTAACTCTTGGAACTGTAGGTTCCTTCTTTCCGGTGATAAAATTCCCAATTTCTTTCCTTGTGCCTTAGGGTGATCAATCTGCTTTGTCCATTAGAAATAGAAGCACTGATCTAACAAAACCAAATGCAAGGAATTTAGCAGAAAACCAACATGGAGTGACAATAATAGTGCAAGCTATATTATACTTAAAGATGGTTGTTCCTTTATAATCCAGAGTTTGAAGTGCGTCCGAAAGAGGTCTTGTGCTTATAATTTGATGATCTGCCTGCTTTGTATAGGTGATTGGCAAACTGAGTGAAGGGAAAGCTTCTCATGTTCCATATCGAGATTCTAAACTCACTCGCCTTCTCCAGTCTTCACTGGGTGGGCATGGACATGTTTCGGTAAGTTCTATCTTTGGTAAGCCTTGTGAAATTGTATAATGAGCCTCTGCTAACCTTTCCTTCCATATGGAAACTTTCTGAAATCATCTTCTGTTGTTGCTCTGATTGAGCCAGTTTATCACTAAACAATTCAAGTTTTTCTAATCCAGAGTAATTTTTGTCATGTGAATTCTTTTGCACGTGTTGCAGCTAATATAATCTCTTTGCCTCTTGACTTTGATGTGCTTTTGACAGCTTATATGTACTGTTACTCCAGCATCTAGTAACATGGAGGAAACCCATAACACATTGAAATTTGCAAGTCGGGCTAAAAGAGTGGAGATATATGCCTCACGGAATAAGGTCTGTCATACCACGAGGCAATTTTCTGGGGAATTGTAAGAAAGTAACATAATATTGAATTTTCTGATTGTGCATCTCTGCTTGCCTCTCTTTCAGATTATCGATGAAAAATCTTTGATTAAGAAGTATCAGCGAGAAATTTCTGTTCTGAAGGAAGAACTCGATCAATTAAGGAGGGGGATGCTGGTGGGTGTGAGCCATGAGGAGATCTTGAGCTTGAAGCAGAAGGTTCTTTTGATGGACAGTTTATTTAAGGTCTGCTTTTATTTACTTTGGCATGGTGACAATAAATAGATGTTTTATTTGATAGTTAGAGGAAGGCCAAGTGAAAATGCAGTCGAGATTGGAGGAGGAGGAAGAAGCCAAGGCTGCTCTCATGAGCAGAATTCAGAGATTGACAAAACTCATTCTTGTCTCTTCAAAAAATACAATTCCAGGATGTTTGGGCGATATTCCAAATCACCATAAGAGCCATTCTTTTGGTGAAGATGAGGCAAGCTTCCTTTCTGCTATGGTCTTGTAGCAACTATCATGGCCTCTGTTATTATGCACATTTCCTTTTCTCCCCTCTGGGGCCATCGTTCAAGCATTTAAGTAAACCATCTCTACGTTTAAGTCTTCTTTGCAATTTTCCTTCATCTTCGTCTACATGTCACCTGCCAAACTAATTGCCACCATGGAAGAATACTGACATTCTTAAAGAATTTGCCAGGACATCTTCTAGTCAAAACCTCTTCATAATAATATTGCAAGTGACAATTTGATTTGTCCTCATCTTTGTCAGAAATCAGATGGGCCACGAGATTGTTCTCTGCTTAGTGATGGAGAGAATCAGAAGGATCTGCTATGTTCTGCCTCTGTTACTATGTCTGATCCGTCTTATTATCCCGCGCATAAAAGATCTGGTAGCAAATGGAGTGATGAATTCTCACCTGCTGGCAGTACAGTTACAGAAATAACTCAGGCTGGTGAACTCATAAGTGCAAACAAATTGACAATGGTGTGTAATTCCACCAACTCATGATCTGCTTGAAAATGCATTATCAATGTGTATTGCACAATATGTAAATAGCGGTAATATTCTTTTGGTCAGTGTTTGCCATGACAGACTGGAGTTCTTCTTTTGTACATTTTAATATAGGATGTATATGTCGAAATTTTATGTTAATCTCAGAGGAGGTGTGCATGAATAAACTATTTATATCTTAAGATCCTTAGTTGACCATCACATATGAAGTGCATACATAAACTATATGAGTGCTTAAATCTGACTTCTGCTCAGTATTTTTTAGTCCCAATTTGATTTATCTCATCCTTTTATCTTGGGATTAGGGTGGGATATCAATGTCAGATCAGATGGATCTTCTTGTTGAGCAAGTAAAGATGCTTGCTGGGGAGATTGCGTTCAGCACGAGTACTCTGAAGCGCTTGGTAGACCAGTCTGCGGATGACCCTGAGAGTTCAAAAACTCAGGTATATTTTGCTGTTTTATGCTCATTTCCCTTTCCGTTTATTATAATGTTCCAAAGTGTTCTAATTTATAGTAAGGAAGATGCTGTCTGTGAGTGCAAATAAACAGTCAAAATTTGTTTGCACAATTGAAGAAATTGATCATGAGCAGAATGTGCTCCTTGAGAAGGGTATGTTTGCACCATGTGAGAGAATGGAGATAATGCCAGCCTGCTTAACCACAAATCTTAATTCTTGTTTTGGATTAACCAGTGTATAATGGGATTCTGCATGTAGCATGATAAGATCAAGAAATATTAATTCTTGGGTACAGTCTGCATATTTATGTGCTTGTTATCCACATACGCCTTCCAACATATTTGTGTGTGGACTACGAAATTGAAGATGGGGCGACTGCATTGCAGCTTTAATAACTTAGTTTACCAACATGTCTTCTTGTGCATGAGATTTTCTAATGAATATTCACTTATCGAGTCGTAATTATGTTTTTCCTGACAGATTGAGAATTTGGAACATGAGATTCAAGATAAGAGGAGGCAGATGAGGGCACTAGAACAGCACATTACTGAAAGTGGTGAAGCTTCTATTGCTAATGCATCCCTAGTTGAAATGCAGCAGGTACTCTGTCTCCCCCCCCCGACCCTACAAAACAAAAAGTCATATCCATCATGTGCCATATCACGATAGATTTTTGACTCTATTAATATATTGTAACAGACGGTCATGAGATTGATGGCGCAATGCAATGAGAAAGGTTTTGAGTTGGAGGTGAGTTTCCTGAGTGCTAGATTAATCAAAAGGATGATGATGATTTCGTATTCTTGTTTCCTGCAACTTGAATTAGCACTATCGATTTGCCTGTCCATTTATCCTGCCATCCTTATGTAGAAGACAGTAATGTTCTTACGGTTTGATATATTATTCATTACAAATGCAGATAAAATCAGCAGACAATCGGATCTTGCAGGAACAGTTGCAGAATAAAGTACGGACCTCATTTTACTATATATGACTTTTGTTGAACAATGTTTGTTTGCACCTGCTTAGTTCTATATGCTTACATGTTTTTTTGTCGTGCCTGGCAGTGTGCAGAGAACAGGGAACTACTGGAAAGAGTGAATGTGTTGGAGCAGCAATTGACTTCAATAACTGGTGATAAGACTATTAAGACATCAGTCTCCTCTGAACTGAATATCTCTGAAGGCAATAGCAATGAGCTGAAAAGGAAGATTCAAACTCAGGTAATTTCTTGTTCTTTCTTTCATTCTTTTGAAAGTATAGACAAGAAGCATGGAGTTAAACCTTGTACTAGATGAGTAAAAATTGAAACCGCATAAGGAGAAATGTCATGTACAGCAACGGATTTGAGATGGTCAAGTGCGTTTGTTATGAACATATGTTTTGCAATGTTCTTCACTTTATAAGATTGCTCTGTGCCTTCTCGACAGGAGATTGAGAACGAGAAATTGAAGCTAGAACATGTCCAGCTTTCGGAAGAAAACAGTGGCTTGCGTGTCCAAAATCAGAAACTGGCAGAGGAAGCTTCATATGCAAAAGAGCTTGCCTCTGCTGCTGCTGTTGAGCTGAAGAATTTGGCTGGGGAAGTTACTAAGATTTCCCTGCAGAACTCCAAGCTAGAAAAAGAACTGTTGGCTGCACGAGAATTGGCACATTCTAGAGCTAATGGTTTAAACCGCAAGTTCAGTGATGGTGTAAGGGCGGCTAGAAAAGGTCGTCTATCTGGTCGTTCCCATGATATGGGATCTGCCTCTGATGAGTTTGATGCCTGGAGTCTTGATCCAGATGATTTGAAAATGGAACTACAGGCAAGAAAGCAACGTGAAGTGGCTCTTGAAGCTGCATTAGCTGAAAAGGAGTTTCTAGAGGATGAATACAGGAAAAAAGTTGATGAGGCAAAGAAGAGGGAGGAAGCTTTAGAAAATGACTTGGCCAATATGTGGGTCCTTGTTGCTAAATTGAAGAAAGACGGGGGAGGCATAACTGAGCTGAACTCGGATGACAGATCTTCTGAAGCTAACAACATTGATGAATTGAAGCCTACTGACAGTGATAGCAACGGTGTTCTAAAAGAGAGGCAAATTCCTGATGTCTCAAAACCAACTGAGGAACTTGTCAAGGAGGAACCTCTTGTTGTTCGCTTGAAGGTAGTGCCTGTGGATGTTCTTTCAGCATCCATGCATGTACTTTTGTAAGTTTATTTGAGAAACTAATGGTTCTATTGAATATATCTCCAAAGTATACTTGGGATCCATTGAGTGACCCAATTGAGTCAGAAATGTTTTCTTTTCTCAAGTTATTGCTCACTGTAGTTTGAAATATATCTGTGTTTGAGCTGTTTAATTCTTCAGGCGCGAATGCAAGAAATGAGAGAAAAGGAACTCAAATCTGCCGGGAACGGAGATGGAAACTCGCATATGTGTAAAGTTTGTTTTGAATCACCAACTGCAGCTATCCTTCTACCCTGCAGGCATTTTTGTTGTAAGTAATTGAAGATTTGCCACTGGAAATTCCATATTTCTGCTGATCTTTTTTGACTAATTACTGTACTTCCCATCTCTTTTGCAGTGTGTAAATCCTGTTCTCTAGCATGTTCTGAGTGTCCTATTTGTCGTACAAAAATTGAAGATAGGCTGTTTGCATTCACTTCTTGACTCTGCTGTTTATTTCCTCCTAAAGGTATGTGACTTTGGCTCCATCTACTTACTTTTCTTCTTAAGTACAAGCTTGCTGGACCATCAACTGGTTGTTTTAAGACATGACCTGTGAGAGAGCCTAGCTAAGCGAGAACAAGAGACTCTACATGGAGGCTGTCAATATAGCTATTGGACTTTGTTAGTAATGCGACATGATTTTGGGGAGTGCTCACATGGTCTTATACATTTGTCTGCTTCATTTGCAGGGTTTTCTTACTATTGGTAGCTATTTTGCTTCCAATGGCGCGTGCATTCTTTTATTACTTTCTCCTGTACGTAGCTCCTGAAACGATATTTCAGCCGATTATTTTCTGTACCTTTCCCAAAGAGATGTAAAATAAGCAGGGAAAAGTTCAGAAAAAAGAAGCGAAACATGTCAAGAGAATTATACAATTTCGAGTTTCTGGGGCAATTTGTTGCTCTGTCATTGAACATGTGGCAGAATGTCATGACATGTTCGAAGTTCTGAAACTTCTGTGGAGTTGGGTTACATATACAAATGGTGTAAGCCTCTGTAAAGAATTCCACCCTTCCAAGTGTAATTTCTATTCTGAAAACAAAGTGGCTACTTGTGCTTTGATAATCTGCAAATGCATTATGAACTATCACTGGTTCGTTGATCAGAAGTATAAAGTTGAGATTCTGATCATTAGCAATGTTCTCAAGCACGTTCAACCAAAAACTTCACTGTTTTTGTGCTTGAGTCATTGAAAGCTCGGAACCTTCCTACCTTGGTCCTATGTAGGCTTAAAGGATGCACGGAAAAGTGTCTAAGAATGACCAACCTTGTACCTTTTGCCATTCTTCTCAGCTAAGTCTGATGGGATATCTCAGCCTATGCAAGAAAATGATAGCCCTTTGCCCATGTAACTTGATGCAATTCTAAGTGTCAATGACCTTTACTTAGGATCGGATGGTCTCTATCATATGACGGCCTGTGCATGCTGAAGTGGAGTATGCCTGGTCTAATCCCTGGCAGGTCGACTATGTTTCTGATTAATGGCTTATCTATGCATCCGATTTTGCTCTTGATCGCATGTCCTCTGTGATAACATGGTATGAAACCGAGTAAAGATGTATTTTTAGGATGACATGGAATATATAGAGAACGTAATTATTTCTTTGGCACTTTGTGAATACGTGAAGAATGAAATTGTGGTGAAGGCCAAGGGAGAAAAAGCATTTCTTTGTCACGGTACATGAGAAATCTTGAGCAATTAAATTAGAATATTCAAAAGTCATAACAATCATGCTGGGACTTCTTGCGAGGTTTAGAACTGACATCTACAACTGTATAAACTTCACTCCCTATCCTATGATTTTGTGTTGTCGTTGTTCTCGGACACATACATGCCATTGAGTAAATCACACTCAGATTGGGAAAGAGGAAGGTGAGCAGACTGAGCTGAAACACTGGGCACGCATGATAAAATTTTTATTTCTCTATTTTTTTGTTTCTCTGTTTCCTGGAACAGGTTTGAACATAAATCCGTTTGATAATGCAATTTGATTTTTTTATTTCTGGAACAGATTTCTATTCTAGAAATAGATTTGAAGAAGAAATTAGAAGCTAAAATTTTTTACTTCTCAATTTCCGAAATAGAAATTGAGAAATTGATTTCTGGTTAGAAATCAATTTCTGTTCCAAAAATTTTATCATGTGTACCCTGAATGTCCAATGCGAGTCTACGCTAGTAATATTTACGTTATCACTATCCTCTGTCTACCAAAATAATAATAATAAAAATAACTAAATCATGCAGAAATATCGATGGACATTCGTGAAATTTGAGTGTACGTCCGTGGGTAGAAAGTTTACTGTGTTCTGCGGACCTTTAACCATTAATGGGAGCTGATGGAGAATCGAGGAAATCATCTACTCGCCAACCAGGCAGCATCTTGGTGAAGTACTCCGATATGCTGCTTGTTGAGAATGAGCTGGTGTCGATCATATGATTATCGTCTTGGTCAGCATGGGAAGAATTTAAAAACTCTATCGATCGTCCATTTTCATATGAAGACTGTGATTCCTTAGTTCGGGTACTGATAGATGTGTCAAGGTTAGTCGATGACGAGGAGGAGGCGTGGCACGGTGAGGAAGAACCGGCGATTTTGACTCCGGTGAGAAGGAACCTGCTGTGCTTCTGCGTGTGCTCATTGGACTCGTGTATGGGAGGGTCGCATTCTGTGCAAAGAATTGCTCTATCTTCTTTGCAGAAAATCAAACCACGCTGCTCCTACACATTCAAAACCAAAAAAAAAGTCAACAAAATTGAAAGGATGACATTGGACGAGTTTGGTGAACTTTTTGGTCCTACCAATTATCTGACTTTTCTCATAATGCGCCATTAAAGTCAATCAGACAAAGTATCACACAACTTAAGTTGAAAAAGTTTGCCATCATTAGAACTTCGATAAACATATCCAAACAACTCCCAGCTGTTTGGTGATAATACACAATTGACCCTTTCCGTAACAAAAGACGAGTAAGCAAAAAGATTGAGCCAACTTGTGTTGCAGAAAATTGTGCAGAAGTAATGAAACTTTCAGGTATTATCTTCTTCTTAGGCACGAAGTGTTCAGATATTAGCACCGGATTGTGGAAATCATTGGTATCGTTAAGTTAAAAATGTACTCAACTGCTACCTCAGACAAACAAGAGAGCCACCATATTCCATTATCATTTTAACAAATTATTGGTCAAGGAGGTTTCTGCGAGGAATAAAGGGATTGCAGTGAGCACCTGGCAAATATCGCACAGAGGAAATTCTAGGAAGTTGTGGCGAATCAGGGAGTGACGCTTGTGCTGGCTGACGAGCTTGTTCGCGTGATGGACGTGCCGATCGCAGCCATCACAGAGGGCAGCTTCATCTGCTGAGCAAAATACAGCGGCCTCCTCCCTGTTGCACACATCACATTGGATCTTCATGGTTAAACTCACTGAACTCTTGCACACAGAAAATTTCTTCCAAATGGGTCGAGCACTTGCAAAACTCTTGGACGCTAGAATTACAAACGACGGGTTCGAAGAGAATGTTTCTTGGGTTTGAGGACTTGCTATGCAGAGCGGTGGGCGGACGGCGGAGAGGAAATGAGCTCGATATGGTTCGAAGGGTCGAACAGCTAAATGGGTCTAGACATGTGATGGCTTCTCTCGGCACTTATCGAGAGAGCTTTCTGTGAGAGAGAGAGAGAGAGAGAGAGAGAGAGAGAGAGAGAGAGAGAGAGAGAGTTGGCTCTAGGATTGCTGTCAAAGCTGTCTTGTCGTGAACAAGGGGCGTGGGAAGCTTTTTATATCGACCATTTACAGTCCATGCTTTCTTTGCCTTCCCATGTATTATGCTCCTGCCAATACAAATTGCGGCGAGAGAGAGAGAGAGAGATTTGGCGAAATAGACTCGCACGTTAGGACGGTGTGTTTGAGGAATAGGTTTCAAAGCCGAACTGGCATTTCTTGGAATGCTTTGGCTTTCGAGATGGGGCGGAGTTTGAGTGAGACGACTGGTCTCCAGAAAATAATAAATAGAGTTGACGGGAAGCGCTGCAGGACAGAGCTCAACTTTCGGCCGCACTATTTTTGGCTTTCTTTGACAGGCAACTAGCTCCGTCCTTGCCGCCGCCGCCCAAAGAAATGCACGAAGTGGAATATTTACAATGTTTATGGGTGTGTTTTGGAAGATTTTTGGAGAAAGTCTTTAGGAAAATGTAAAAACCTTTAAGTTAAATGTATTTTTCAAAATACAAACTGTGTTTGATAAATTATAGTTTGAAAGCCTTTTGTGAAGTACTTTAAGCAAAATGGTGTTTGGAGGAATTATCTTTACAAAGGATTTTTGTGATAAAAAAATTATCAAAAGAAAAATAAAAAAAATTGATCGGCAAGGGCTGCCGGATGTCGGGAGACCTCGGCGAGGGCTACGGACGTCGGGCGACCCCGGCGAGGGCTGTCGAACGTCAGGCGACCCTCGGCGAGGGCTGCCGAACGTCAGGCAATCCTGCCGCGACCCAGATCTGGGGCGGCGAGGGTTGCCGGATGTCGGGCAACCCTCGGCGAGGGCAGCCGGATGTCGGGCGACCCTGTCGCGACCCAAATCTAGGGTGGTGAGGGCTGTCGAACGTCGGGCAACCCCGCCACGAACCAGATCTGGGGCGGCGAGGTTGTGGGAGGACCTCGTCGCCTCCGGCTTTGGGTCGCAGTGGGGTCATGCGACCTCGTCGCCCCCGGATCTGGGTCGGTGAGGTCGCGGGAGGTCGCGCGACCCAAACCTCGTCGCGACCCAGACAGGGCGACGGTCGCTTGGGCCACCATGACCATGCTGAGCCGTCGGCGGCCGCTCACAGCTTCGAGCAACCCGTAGGCCAACCTCAACGGAGAAGAAGATGAACAGTACAATGACGAGGGCAAAATCGGAAAAATCGAGAGTAAATGAGGATGGTTTTGGAAGAAAAAAAAAATGAACAGTACAAGTTGTATGCTGAAAAAGCTGAAAGCCCAAGGCACCCTCACACCTGCCTTGGGCTTTCAGCCTTGAGAATGCCAACTTTGACCTAATGGGAATTTGAAAGTTGTTCTCAAACACCCAAACTTTGGCCTAAGTATCCTTGGAAGCCCAAAGCCCTTGCAAAGCCAATTCCAAACGCACCCTATAAAACCCATGATCTAAAACCCATGATCTGGGCATCCGTGGAAAGTGTGATTCGCATATTCTCAAGGTTTGCATTATAGTTTCATCGAGCAATTTCGATCATGGCGACATGATATTGCAGCTCAACTCGACAAGCACTTTTTTTTTTTTTTTTTAACTTTCACGTGTCATAGGTGGCGACAACGTGCATTGGATTTTGTTAGGCCCGTCAAATGAGTGGGTCGGGTTGAAAATGGGTCGACCCATATTTGACCCATATTCATGTAGTGTAAATCAAGTGACCTATACCCGACCCGACCGTATTGCTAAAACCTATTAATATTCTAGGAAAACCCACTTTTACTATATGCTAATTGGATTAAAACTTCAAATTAAATTAAAAATAGTAAATAAAATAAAATAAAAAGTGAAAAAAACCTATAAATTGAAATATTTATAAAGAATTAGATTATGGACATGCTTCTCTTATTTGAAGTGAACATACCATTGAATAACTAAAAACCGTAACATGAAAATTTTTTAACTAAACCTAAAAAAGCTCATTTTTATGATTTTTTTATAAAAAAAAGTATTGTTAAAACATTTTTTTGCAATACAAATTTTTTAACAATTTTTATGCAATACAAATTTAATGGAAAATTTTTATAATTCTTTTGAATTTAAAAAAAAAATCGAATTTTTAATTTTTTAATATAATTTTTAATTATTTTTATTTTTAAAATATAAATTTTAATAATTATTTTTTTTCTTTTTCTCTTTTCTTCTTTCTTCTTCTTTGGCCTACCAGCCACGCAAGATCGAGTCTCGCCAATCGTTGGCGAGGCTCGATCTCGCCGATTTGGTGAGGCTTGAGCTCGCCGGTGTCGAGCAAGGCTCGATCTCGCCGATTTGGCGAGGCCAAGGCCCCACCCGACGTCGGCGAGCTCGAGTCTTGCTAGATTCGGCGAGGCTCGAGCCTCTCCGGCTCGATGCCGACAAGTCGCCCTACCGGTCGTCGGTTAAGGAAGGAAGAAAAAAAAAAAAGAAAAAAAAAAAGTTGAAATATGAAAAATAATTATAATTTCGATTTTTTAAAAAAAAACATTTTATAAAGTTAAAGAAGGCTATGGGTTAAAAGTGGGTTTCCTAATAACTAAGGGTGTGCATGGTCCGGGTAGGTGGTTCCCGACCTAAAACGAAGAATTGCCCGCTAAGAACCGGTTCCGAAAAATTGAAACCGGAAATCGCCTGTTAGTTGCATGGATCCACCCGGGACCCGGACCGCCGGTTCGGTTCGGTTCCTAGGTGGATCCATAGAACCGGTCCAACCTCCACGCATTCCCCTTTTCGCCCTCCCCGCATTTACTTATTCTAGCTCTCTTGACCATAGTAGCTTTATTCTCCTCAAGTGCTAGCACCGCGGCGGCAGTAGCGGTCGCGACCCTCGTGCCGCTTCCGTCCCAACCACCACCACCATCTTCGCCACCATTTTCACCATCTCCTACTCCTTCCTCGAGACTGACAATGAGGAGGACAATGGGGATGATGAGCCATTCTTAGACTTGGAGTTCGCCCTTATCCCCGAAAATGAGGACGATGGGAGGAGGCCTAAGGAGGGGGAAGGGGAGGAGGAAGAGGGGAGGTAGAAGCGGGACAAGCCCAACAACGAAGAGGATAGTGACAATGAATGTGGAGGTGGTGATGAGGATGACGACGACGTGGAGAGAGAATTCAAGTTTGAGGGAGGAAAAGAGAATTAACTCATTATTTTGCTAAGTTCGGATTAGGACTCAAAGGGAGATAAGTAGATCCGAAGGTGAATTAGAGAGGAAGAGAGAGCTCGGAGAGATTTTGAACTAAAGAGAGACGAGATGAAGTAGGAGAATAGTAAATTGAGATAAGATGGTGATTGGAGCCCTAAATTTTAGATTTGCTAATTTTGAATTTTTTTAATATTAAAAATTAATTATTATTATAATATAACCGATTTGGTCCGGGTAGGTGGGTGGACGGATCAGCCCTTGGAATTGGGAACTGGACTAGTACCCACCGGTTCTCATAAATTGGAACCGGGAACTGGATCGGTTCCCTTAAGAACCACTGGTTCCGGGTGGTCCGGACGGGTCTCGGTTCTTTTGCACATCCTTACTAATAACCCATTTAAACCCATTTCTTTTTATGTTTTACTTTCTCAGACCCATTTCTGATCTATATTTAACTTTCATTCGACCCATATATGACCCATTTAACTAAAAATGGGTCATAATATGGGTTTATGACCCATTTTGCCAACTCTAAATTTTGCTGACATTTTCATGGTGTCACCACGTTGGTTTGCTTGTCCTCTATGCAATGCTTCTAGATTGTAGGTGAGAAAATACATGAATCTGCAAAGACACTAATTTTAGACCAATGTTGGTTTGGTTAATGCAATCTTGTACTTTAATGCAGTATCTCTAGCAAAATAAAATAAAAGTTAGAGTAGATTAAAATTCGGTTTACCATATGTGGTGTAAACAACGATGACCTTATAAATCTTCATCTTTCATTATATCCTCTCCATGAATCGAAATGTAAAGGGAGAGTGATGGGGATTCCTTAAAGTAGGAATATGATTATCTTCTAGTGCACGAGCAATTAAAGGGACGAAATAGCCTCCATCACCTATTAATCATAGATTAAGTACAATAGTACCGAAAAGTTACACCGGTTGCTATATAGAAATTGCAGGTTGCCTATTGCGTTAATGGTATGCTCTTGGGGTCTATGGTGATTAACCAAATTCTTCTTGGACATCGGGAGAGAGACTAAGTATGGCCACATTGCAAAGTGAGTCAAAATTGATGTGCAAGATACAAATGATCAAAACTTAGAACATGGATCGAAAATTCAGAAGTACCTTTAGCTTCTAGATTTTAGTGAGAAATTGCGAAGGTTAATTATTAAATGGGGATTTCTATATGATTTGATTGCGTAAAGCCAGCCATTTCTCTAGTAAAATTGGCTTAACTGTGCTTAAACCTTGGAAAACATTTAAGCAATTGATTCTTTTCAGGTTTGTCGCTCCAAAGCCATCACCAATTTTATGCTGCCATGGCATATGATGATACAAGCGAATAATGGTGGATTATAGGGCGAATCTGATCTCGTTTAGGAAAAAAAGGGCTTAATACTAATGCATCCTATCCATGTTCTCTCATATGCGATTTCGAAACATGAAACACCGTGAACCAAACAATCGAGTAAGGGTTAGACGATTCGAGTTTGAACATCGTCTCGAGTTCCATGTGTCGACATGGAGGCTCTCCCCCAGCAAAATGGGAAATCGAGAAATCTTAGCCGGTAGAATCCAAGCCGGAAATTGTGCTACCCGAGAAACTTTCGCTTTTTTCCAGGTGTGGGTCCGGTCACGGCCGTGGACGATGTCTTCAACATATCGCCTGAGAGAAAAGACAGAAAACGAAGACACAAGGGATGTCGACGTTACCGAAACCTAAGACTGATGACTGTACGCCGGGCCGGGTTTGTAAGTATGTCACTGTCTATTGATGGGGTCACCATGAATAGGGGTGTGCATGGTCTGAGCGGACGGTTCCTGACCTAGAATCTGGAACCGCCCGTTAAGGATTGATTCCAAAATTGGGCAGGATCCACCAGTTGTATGGAAAAATCGGACACCCAGGTAGATCCATTGGGCCTGCCTCACATAATAATAATATCATTTTCTCGAAAGCTCCGATCTTGACGGGAAACAACTTTTGTTTTCGACCAAAATTGTTGATTCTTCGCCGCTTGACCTATTCTTTTTCTCCTCCTCTTGCAGCCCTACTTCTTCACGTGCTTGCTTTTTGCCCACCAATTGCTTGACATTTTGTCAAGGTGCATGTTGGACTTTTTATCTTCAGCACCTCTTCGTTTGATGCGCTTTGGACTTTTTCCCACTTTAATTAATTTTTTTCATTATTTGATTTGGGTTTGTTAATTTGTAATTTCATTTTTTTTAAATATTAAAATTTAATATATTATTTTAATATAATCGGTCCGGTTCGGGTGGGTAGGTGGACGGATTCGCCCATGGAACCGGGAACCGGACCGGTTTCCTTAAGAACCACCGGTTCCGGGTGGTTCCGGTCCAGTTCCAGGCGGTCTGGGCGGATCCCAATTCTTTTGCATACTCCTAACTGTGAATACATGTGGCCTAATGCAAAGGCCGTGTCCATCTCTGTTTCATGACTAGCTCCGACGATTGGTTAGGCCTGAACTCCAATATACAGGGCCAGAAACCGGCCCATGGAATACTCCTCGTAAGAAAATTATGACGGTACCTTCATCTTTATGACTCATTTTGGGCGGTGAGGGGCCTTTTTTGCACATGTCATGACGTATAAATGGAATTTTCAGCCTCGCATCTTTAACCTCTCAATTCTCTCGTTTCACCGTTCGATTGTTCGCTTTTGTTTCCCATAAGAAAACGTCCTCGCAAAGTTCAAGAAAATTATTCAAAAAGTCACAAACTTATTGCGTTTTTGTCGATTTAATTATAAACATTTTAATTGTAGCAATTGAATCATAAATCTTGTTACATTTTGCACTTGAGTCTTTTCGACCAATTTTGATTGGGAATTGTGCACTCGTCGACCCTTGGCGATGGTCAATAGAGGTCGCTAGCCTTAAATGAGAGGGCTGCCCTAGCTAGGGGTCGAGGAGGGTTAACCTCACTTGATCTAGCGAGGACGAGTGAGGGCGATCCTCGCTAGTGGCCAACAACCTCCGCCGACCATTGACGAGGTCTGGTGATGTCTAGTGAAAGGAAAGAGGAAAAAGAAAAAAAAAAAAAAAAAAATAGAGAGAGAGGAGAGAAAAGGAAAAATAAAGAGTAAAATAAAAAACTTTTGAAAAAAATATTAATAAATCATTAAAATAATTTCCACGTCAGTACTTAACATTGGCGTCAATGATTTCCTCCTAAAATTGGTCAAATGGACTCGATTAGTATAATGTCAAAAGATTTAAATATTTATAACTGAATTGATAAAATTATAATAAGCACACAATTTTGTGAATAATTTTTCCGTCAGAACTTCTAAACTTCTACCACTTATTTTCGAGCTATCATCATTATCTCGTCAATCGGCTAAAATCATTGCGAAGCCACCACCTCTGATGCAACCTCAGATGAAAAGGGGAGAAAGAAAACAAGGGCGGATGATGTTAGATCGGAGCTTCAACGGGCAAAGGAGAAAAAAGGAGAGATTAGACGAAGCTTCACGCAGAGGGTAGTGGCTTGTGGTCATTTCCTTCTTTAGGAAGCATTGATTTGGACTACCTTGAGGAATAAAGATGCCTGAGATTTGGTAGGACGATTGAGTTGGTGGAGGGAATAGAGAAAAGCGTTGGACAAAGAAAAGTGAATGGATGTATTGATGGATTTTTTTTTATCATTTGCTAAAAAAAGTGTGACTCAACCAAAATGAATAGATTACGACCAAAAAAAAAAAAAAAAAAAAAACCAAAATGAAATCAATATGATGATAATTCTTGTAAAAAAAATCTATAATTCAAATTCAAGTGCGATTCTCGATAGTTTCGTATTTTATTGGTTAATTTCGTAGAAAATTAGTGTCATATAATCTTTAATTAATTGTGGGATTATGTTTAGATCAAATAACATGTTAAAATTTACAGATGCCATCAGATGAGGGTAGCCTCGAGATGGATTTTTTACACCAAGTATAAGAGAGATACTTATGAAAGAAGAAGCCTTTGGACTTAGGAGAGCGCTACCAGCCTTCAAAGCTAAGTAGTCCCTTTCCACTTTTGCAAGTTCATTGTGTTGCAACAAAAGTTACAAACTTTCTAGCCAAAAAAAAAAAAAAAAATACACAAGAGTTATGAACTTAATTGACAAGTTTTTTATACGATATTCTCATACCAGTCTACCATAATAGAGTCTACCATAATAGGGCCTTGTCATAGTCATCGTAATATTTATCGATCTAAACATATTCTAAATAAGTTATTATTGAGTCCATCGGTAGTCTAAAAAGTAATTATATAATAGCTATCGGATAAGTGATGTTTGTTTTTGGAATTATCTTTTAGATCTAAGTCTTCCAAATATCGAATACCTAATTGGTGGATTTATAAGCTATATCTTATACAGTTAATCTAATAATTTCTTTGTTAGTTGGCAAAAGTAACTACTGTTATGAATTTTTTGAATTTCGAAAATTTGGGAGACAGGGTATGAAATATGAATCCCAATTATCTTGAATTGAACGGCCAGGATTCTCGCTCCTCATGTACATTCCAAAACCTAAAAATGGGAAAATGCAAGAAAAGGGGAAAAGTGAAAAAGCGAATCGCACGCATCAAAGGCGTGACAGAGAGAGCCAAACACTGACGTGTCGAGAGCCGATTGGGGCAATTCACGTGGAGCAAACGCCTTCTTGAGCGACACGCATCGCGATCATTCCCATTTCCCGTAACCCACCCCCCAACCCAATCCGAACTGCAACAACAACAATAGAATTTCTCTGCGAAACGCACATCGAGAGAGCGAGCGAGAAAAAGAAAGTGAAAATTCGAATCGGCTTGATCATGGAGATGAAGATGGAATCGCTTTCGTACGTCGACGAGGAGCTCGACTTCGGCTTCTTCCACGTCGAGGCGGACGCCGAGGACGCCATCTCCGCCCAGTGGGAGCTCGTCGACGCCTCCGACGCCGACTCGGAGGATCGCTCCGATTCCGACGCTCCCGACAGCCCCGCCGCCGCCGCCGTCGTCTTCGAGGACGGGCCTGTGCATAATCTTGGCCTCCGAAGCGGGATCGCGCGCGTCGGCGATCTCGACGCGCGGGGCTCGTGCCCAAATGGCGACCCCCGCGTTTCTTGTCCGTTGCGCCTCCCCGAAACCCTAGAACTGCGCGCGGGCGATTACGTCGTGAAGGCGAACGTCGTGGGCCATTGGCGCGGAGACGATCGGGAGGATTACGAGGAGGACGGTGATGAAGAGGAAGAAAGTGACGACGACGACGACGATGTCGAGGACGACGGGCTGGACGACGAGCTCGTGCCGCGTCACCTGAGCGGCAAGTTCGGGAGGCAGAGGATAAGGAAGTTGGGGAAGAGGGTGTGCTCGAAGATGAATAACTCGAAGCGGTCGCCTCATCTTTTCGTGAAGCCTGGGTGCCTGCACGGGAAGCACGGGTTGGGGTTAAAGCACAGTCTTTGATTCGAGGTAAAGTTGGGGGAGATCTAAAGTGGTGGCCGCCGGCCGTTGATTGGGTTTGGGTTTGATGTAAGTACTTTGATTGATCAGGGTTGGTTTGGCGCTCCGGTGATAGTAGATTGGGGCTAGTTTGACTTGTTGATATCATGTTAATAGATCTTTCAATGCTGACCTAGTTCGTTCCTTTGATCTTTCTCTTGCCTGTCCCTACTTTGGCTTTTCCTTTTCAATATCCCAATTGCCATTTTCATTGTTTTCGATGAAATTGTCTGGTTGCATTTTCTTTACATTTCAAATTTTTTCTTGGGCTGATATCCATAGAAGAATCATTAATTGTCCCAACTGGCTAATGGAAGAACAAGAAATCTTCCATCGAGGAGGTTAGATCTTTGATTAATCTTGATTTGGGGCCATACTAATTCGAGTCTGGCTGCTTTTGGAAGTGGGGTGAATGGTGCACAATGTAGGAATGGGATCATTAGAATGAAACGGGTGGATCACTGTGCCTCCCTTTGCAATTTGCATCTGGTGTTGGCTTTTAAGAAGCGACATCACTTGGTCACAGAGCTCTTTCTGTTGACTGAGGCCTTTTAAGCTGATGGAGTTTCCTGGTTGCAGACGAAATCTTGTTTTCAACTGAAAATGTTTATAAAAGATTGAAAGAAATGTTTGCTATAGGGGCTTTCTGGATAGATTGATTTGATCTTGTCTTCTGTCATTGTTTTGAGTTTTACCCTGTATTGCAAACTTTTAAAGAATGGATTGATTTTCGGTTATTTAGATGACGTGAACATCAGTTGTGGCAGTATTGGTTTCGTAAACATTGCCTGAATGGAATTTACAACTTGGTCAATATGGAGGAGGTTTATAAAACATCGCCTTACTTTTGCCAATAGATGGTAAGTGCGATTAGAGTGGATATATATGTGGTTGTCCTTCTATATTGTTTGATTGTTCGATAGACATGCAAAACTGGTGGAGTATGGTCTGCTCTCCTGTGGGGATTGAGAAGGGACCTGGTTTTTCTGCTTGCTACCTTATCTTTCTCAAAACCTGGGATTTCTTGATGCTGATTTGGATTTTCAACAGCCTCAATTTGGCCATCATCTCTCTCTCTCTCTCTCTCTCTATATATATATATATATAGATAATCATATTCGCTGACGATAGCCACATCTCTAGTTACTTCTCAGATCTGTATCTTGCACATCTATGTGTGCATCTAGCATGAAGCTTTTACTCGTGACTTCGAGTACAGAATAGTATCTGCTTCCTTGTTCCAAGTGATGCTTCTTTAGATAACTTCTGGATTTAGCAGTCGTAGCGCAAAAAGTTGTTTGGATGCTTTGTGAATTACCATTAAAATTAATTGATGACAGTATCGGCCACTCACTTGTTGCAAAGATTTATGGTTTTAGATACTTCTGGTTCGCAGATTTCTGAACATAACTATAATTTGGTGATTGATGGTGCAAGACTTTGCTTATAAGTACATAATTTTAGCTCCTGTATCTTCTAAGGACAACTGACGAGTTCCTTCTGGGAGTTATGTTGCGAAGCTTATCTCATTTGGTTGAAGGGGGTTGCTCCTCCTTTTCCTAGAGGAACTTTTCAAGTTTCGATTCTTTATATGTCGTATGATCGCCATCCGATGAAATCCGCCACATTTTCTTTTCCCCTCCTCTCGTCTAAAGGCTTGAGATTGGATAACTTCACGTGTCTGGGCTGAACAAGTACATCCAGATGACTCTGTTGGAATTATCCTCAGAGTCAGAAAGTTTCGATGCATGAGTATGTGGACGCAAGTTCGTGAACCGGGCTACGATCTGCCATGTGCAATCCGTCTAAATCAATCGAAGCATCCCATTTTGAGGGCGCATATAAGACTCCACATAGTCATCGGAAAAGCTAAACTCTACACAGTCAGCGGAAAAGCTTACAACTTGATAGTGAAGTCTCTAATACATTTATGATTGTCCGCAATTACTCAAGAGATTTTCCATTCAGGAATAAAATTATATCGATTTTTTGAGTACTTATTTTCTGGTTTGTCCACTTCACGGAAGTCGTGCCATGATTGGATGCACTATTTCTGTTTGGTACTGGAAGGTCTCATGTCACAATCATCACATTGAGAATAGTAGCTAAAATATGAGATTCATATCAATTAGGGGTGTACAATGGGAACGCCTGACCCGAAACCGCGTAGATTGGACTAGACCGGCTGTTCTGGGCGGTTCCCAGAGAGGGCGGTCTCATTCCCAGTTTCCATTTTTGAAATCGATGGCTAGTTAATCCGGTTTTTAGTTCCAAGATATGAATTGAATATACCAAATCGATTGATTATATATAAAATATATTTTGGAATTTCTTAAGAAACAAGCCTTAATTCCTCCCTGTTTCTCATTGAACCTCTCACCTTGGGGATCATCTTGCAAATCTTCTACGGCCTCTTGGGAAGTTGGATCACGTACCTCATTAGCGTCCTCTACATTGAGTACCGAACTTGGAAGGAGAAAGAGAATGTCAGATTCAAGAACCACGTCATTCAGGTCCCACTCCCTTCTCCTCCTCTTCAGCTTCCCCTCCATAGACAAAAAGAGACAAAGATCAAAACCGGAAAACGAAGATAACAAACAAATCAATTGATTGATTGCAGTGGTTCAAGGTGTAGGATGGGTTGCTTGGACCATACTGGAAAGCCATGGGGCTTGCCTTCAACCGCACTTTCCTCCTCTTCGACTCCGTCATTCAGCTCATCACTTCAATTTGCCTTTTCTACTTCAACTGCAAATTACCTATTCCACCGGACCAGATTGGATCGAATCAGACCGTTCGATTAGTCCAGTTTTCGGTTCTAAGATGGGTTGGTCCGGTTCCCAGTCGCAGAATCTGGAAATCGGTCCTCTCAATCCTATTCCCGATTCCACCTTAGAATCAGATTGGACTGGACTGAAAATCGATCAGTCCTACTATCAATCGGCATGTGTAGTTGTTTAAAGAGTGGCCTTCAAATTATTTAACCAAGCCTTTGTCCAAATAAAAAACATATTGGTAATTACGCAAGTGCAAATAAACATTTATTTACATTAACTTAAGAAATGACGTTACAAGCATCTCAATTGATAACTAAGCAAATGAAACATGTTCACGTGAAATTTGCCGCCTCCCTATCTAAATTAATTCGAAAAGGAATTTTGAGACGTGCTCATCAATAGCAAAGGAATTGACTTGTATGAATGGACTAGAGGCGGACAAGAAAGCTTTGATAACCCACTACTTCGTCGAGTGAGCTTTACGGCAGCGATCGGAATTTTATTCCGCAAGGAGCCAAAGTGCAGTGTTTCAAAATCATTAAAGAAAGACAGAATACGCGGTTAATGATCCCACAATCCACTCGACGTCCGAAAGAAATAAGAGAGAAGGAACGCGGGTCTTTCGGCACAACAAGGACGAATAAAGAAAAGCTTGTCAGAACGCATTTCCGGGCTTCGCTGTAAAATTTCCGCTGCGAGAGGGCTTTGAAGTGAAATACTGACCATATTTCCTCCTTTTCTTCTCTCTCTCTCTCTCTCTCTCTCTCTCTCTCTCTCCATCTTTTTTTCTTCTTTTCATGGCGTTCAGCTTCTCTACTACATCTCTACTATCACTACATAACCTCTAAATTCTCAAATTCTGTCATAAACAAGCTGATTTGCCCATCGATGCAATTTGCCCTAAGCTATCGCCAGCTTGGTGGGGTCGCGGAGTTGATGAATAAACGCAAGAGGAGTGCAAATTACCGTTATGAAATCAATGTTGGATTCTGGGCAGCGTTCTTTCGCCTGAGAGGAGCACCTTAATTGTTATGCAAGATGGCGATCAGACTCTCCAAGGAAATGCTGCTATGATCCCCAGCATGATCGGAATAGAAAAAGATCTCCGCTTGTCTCAGGTGCCTTACGATCCTCTGGGAGAAGAAAAAACAAAAGAAAGAAAAAGCTGGGAGAGAAGAGAGAGGAGAACCTTTCTTTGAGGAAAGAAAAATTAATATAACACCGCCCCAATAATGGAGTTTACCATAACAAGCAGATCATCCCCCTTAAAGCCTTGGTCTTTTAAAAGCTAGCTTTGTATCCTTAACACACACATCATCACTCTCTTACCATATATACTTTCTTCCCCTTGTACTCGGCTTTCGTATTCGTTTTTCTGGTACCCGACTCAGGGAATCTTGATTCTTCTCCATCCGCAACACCCACGATCTGAACCCAAGAAGAGCAGGAACAAGAACACATCAAGAGAGTTTTGTGTATGGTGGTTCTACTCTAGGGTCTTCTTCCTCTTTCTAATTATATATCGCACTTGATCTCGTTTCTGGGTGGGAGAAGATGATGATGATGAGAGGGCAATCTGGGATGAGCACGAGCTCATCAAGGTGTCAAGACTGTGGGAACCAAGCCAAGAGGGACTGTGAGTACAGGAGGTGCAGGACTTGCTGCAAAAGCAAAGGCTTTCACTGCCAAACTCACGTCAAAAGCACTTGGATTCCTGCCTATAGGAGACACCAGAGACATCAACAGGAACAGCAACATCAACATCTCCTAAACAGCGCTCCTGTTCACCAACAGCGCTCAATCCAACCCCAAAACCCTAAAAGGCACAGAGACACTTCCACATTTCCAGGTAGAATCTCTCTTTTCTTGGCGAGTACAATTCAAAGCACTGTTCAAGATCTTAGCTTCACCCGGTGAACAAATCGTTTGCGTGTGATGAACGTTTATTTTCTCATTGTAACCTAGCAGCTTTTACTTATTATTGGGGGAGAAAATAGCATTTCATTTGATTTTGTTATTAATTTTTCGAGATTTTCATCTTTCGAAAATCTAGGGTTGGGCACTGAAGGGAATCTTCCTGCAGAAGTGAGCTCAACAGCTACATTCCGGTGCGTTCGGGTGAGCATTGAAGACGATGATGCAGCTGAGCATTATGCGTATCAGACATCTGTGAACATCGGAGGGCATGCTTTCAAAGGCATTCTCTATGATCAAGGTCCCGACACCAGCTATGGCACTGCTGCTGGCGAGAGCTCTTCGGGTGATCCCACCGCCTTACCTAGTAATAATGATGATAATAATCCCGCCATATGCACTTTGGCTTCGGCTTCAGCTCCGGAGGAATCGATCTATCCTTGCTCATATCCGTTTCCTCTAAGTGCTTCCATCTCCGGGACGCACTACATTTTCCCGAAATCATAGCACTCGTGCAGTCAAATTCTCTGAAAGGGAGAGCGGACTTAGAAGGAACAGCCGTAATCAATGCGCTCACGGTTGGATGATTTTCATTGGAGAATCTTTAAAGGAGGTTAGTAGAACATCCCTTGATGTCACTCGTGTGCATCCTCGTTGCAGACAGGGCGTAATTTGTACATCTTTTTCGTGTGCTAACCTCTTTCGAAAGAAAAATCTCTGCTTCTCTTTAATCAATTCATTTGTTGTTCTGATACACATATGTATCCATTTAGATGCGGCGCAGGTTTTGGATAAGTTCCACAATTTGTCCCATTGGCCATAGTTCAATGATCTGTCTTGTGAGATTAAGTTCAAGTTCGCTTCTAAGTTCTTTTTGTTTATGAACTTCGAAGCTGCTTTGTTCCCTGTAATCCGCTTCTCTGCCTGCTCGGACATTAAAAAAGGTAAATTAGTTTAATCATAAACTTACCCAACATGGACATCTCAGGGTTGCATCTGTAGGCAACTATAGCTACGTTGTCTCTCCCACGTTGTCACAGAGACAAAACCCCATTGTTCAAGGTTGACAATACATGTAGATCTTTGCTTGTCACCAAGTTGCCCTTGCCCCTTTCAGTGCATCGATTTCCAGGATATGAACTTTGTCTAAACACGACAAAGATTCAAATTAGCCACTTTGCCGTCGCGAATTAGAGAAAAGGGGAAAACGGTTTTGTTTGCTTATTATACTGTCTATGTGACACACTTTCTTCTCATGCAAATGCAAAGCTTCTCTTTTCGCATCTTTTAGCAGGTACATTAGTGTTGATAGAACTATACCGTGATAGTTTATTAGGGTGTTATGAAGCCGAGGGGAATCACCCTATGACTATAAAGCAGAAGCTAAAACCCTAAACCTGATTAGTTTAATTGGATTAGAGAGAGAACATTAGGTGGGGGGCATCTAGGGGATTTTCGCATGATAATGACATTAAACGAAAAGCTACTGCGTATAATATATAGTTTTCGAGTCCCTTTTGTGTTAAAGGGACGTGCATGCTAAAATAGAAAAAGATAGATGCCCCAAATATGAAAATAAAATCAGCTGGAATATATACCTCTGTACTCGAAAGAAATATACCAAGTACAAAAGCCATTGTTTGCAGTGGTTCTATTCTTTCTGCTACATGTAGTGGGAAAGGGGTTGCCCCTTGAGAAATCCATGCAATAAACTGACGGGCCTAATAGACTAAAAAAACCACTAACTTTAGGCTCAATCTCATTTCTTCCCTGAACTTGTATTTGTCTAAAAAAAAAAAAATGTCAGCCAACTTTACTTTATTCCTAAATTTGTCTCAGTTATCCCTCCATCCAAAATTCATCATCGCTGTATTAAAAATTATCAACATCAAGAGGCCGCCATTGTTTCATACAAAGATGAGGGTACTGATGAAGACATGAGGTTCTAATAATAAACCTTAAAGGGTGCCTAACGTTGATAATTTTGAATAAACCGATAATGATTTTTTGGACGAAGGGTCAATGGGGATAAATTTGGGACAAGTGTAAAAGTTGGTGATTTTTTCTTAAATAAAAGAAAAGTTTGGGACAAAATTGTGATTGTACCTAAAGTTGAGTTTTTTTTAGGGAATTAGGCCTGAATTAATGACTTTTCCATTCTAGATGCAAAATGAAATCATTAGGGCATCGTTTGGATATTTAAGCAGAAAAAAGGGACTTCTCAATAAGATACTAATTTGTTTAAGTGGCCTGAAATCTATTAGGTGGACTCAATCCACTCGTGTTGGATAGTGTCAATTACAGTGCAAAAAGTGTTTGGAAACTTAATGTTTTTGAGTAGTTACCGATGTGTCCATCACAGTTCGACTAGATTTATAGAGTCCAAACTAGAACGTGCAAGTGTTGTTGAAGCTTAAAATCAGTTAAACTTAACCACACTATATTAAGATGTTAGGGGCTCTTATATATATATATATATTTTTTTTTTTGGTAAGGTAAGCAATATATTGACTTTTAACCAAAACTATACCTAATAGCCATTATATTGAACCTTGTGTTTTTGCATTTTTTTTCCTCTTTTTTTTGGGCCAATAACTGAGTTTTCGGTCTCTTAAATTTCTTATTCCCCTCAAATATATCTAATAATAATCATATCTACTTACTCTTGCTGTAACATTTGGGACCGACGCTGTTTTGGAGCTGGGGAGCTTGACAGAGATGATTGTTCTCATTACTAGGACGCGCAAGTAATCCGAACATAATATTTGCTGATTAGCCAGTATCGTGAAAAGATGCTACGCATTTGCATCTCTGCATGCTCATGCAATATTATCACTGTTTCTCAAACTACTCCACCGTACTTTCAGACTTCTGTACAGTATACGGTCTGCGTATTCTTTTCAGTTCACAACCAATACTTTTTAGTCCATATAATAACTTGTTACCATCAATTGGCCAGTTATATTTTGAAATATCGACCGACCATCCATATAAACGGTCAAAAACATGGGCTATGTGCAAGAAAGAGTACGCAAGGCGTGTAAGATGCCATTTGTTAACTAGTGCCCCAAGGGTACTTGTAGGAGGTACACTTGTTTAGTGAATAATCAGGGAAATGTTATAATCACCAATATGTTAACCTGGTGAGATGTGTAATAACTAATAAATGTATTGAATATATAAAAACTTTTTTTATAGTAATATATTAATACGCTTTTCATCAATTTATTCGAACGTTCGTTAACAAGACCCTTCATATTTTTTCGATCCAGTCTTTAATTTTATGGTGTCAAGAGCTTTGACTAGAGTGAAAAAGGCTAGCGAGTCGTAACCATTGTGGCCGCAATGAGTAGGTTTTGATCTTATTTTTATTGCAGTAATGAATGGGCTTTTGTTTTAGGCCGATAGAAAAACTAATAATGCATGATAAATTCACAAGCTTGGCGTGATAGTCTAGTGGATTGACTGTGGTCTTGCCTTTTTAAAATTCACCATCCAACTAATGAATCCACTGCTATTCAAACGTCTAAAATCAATTATTTGAAAAGTCCTTTCCTAAAAATAATTATTTGTGAAAATATTTTTATATTAATTATTATTGATGATAAAAATATTTTTTATTAACTGATTATTTCAAGCGATAGAACAATTATTTTTAGAGATATGTTTATTGAATTATTTGTTTTCTCGTGAAATAAATGTACTTGAAGCTTCCTGCCAAATTGGTATTACATTGTTATAAGAGTCTCGGAAGGAGAGGTAAATAACTTTATGAGGAAAAACAAAAAGGGTACAGAAAGAAAACAGGAGATGCGCGTGGCCTTTTCGTAGAGGCCATTCATTTTCCCGAGACGTCTTCGTCATGTGAAGTTTCCAGCCGCTTCGCTTTGTCCACGGGAGGATAAGGGCGGTGCCACTTTTTAATGATCTCAATACATGACCTTGATTCTATATGGACAATCAAATTTGCAGAGACAGCCCCCGCGGATCCATCCTCTTTAGTTATTTTTTGTTCAATTTAATATAGATTGATTCCTCACAAGCCACGTGGCGTCGTATTCTAAACATCTTTTGTAACCATTCCGTAATTCCAATAATTTTTTTTTCTCTTTTTTGCATTTCTATATATTTCACCATGACACGAAAGCAAATTGTGTTTTCCTAGAAAGTGCATATCAGTACATAAAACAACAACTTTATCTAAATTCTGAATTATTACGAACGATTAAAGTTCTTTTGCTCCTTGCAAAGTAAGGTGCCTCTTTCGACCAAAAAAAAAAAAAAAGTAAGGTGCCTCAAGTCGAGGGACATTTTCCATGAATTTATTAGGTTATGAGCCCCTTTTTTTTTACCATGCTTAGCTTTGGGGAAAAAGTATCAAAAAAGTTCTAAACATATTGTGTTAGTACAAATTCAGTTATGAATTTTTTAATAATATCAATTTAGTTCCAAATATTTTCACATTTGTATCAATTGAGTTAATTCAGTCAATTTATGCTAGAAATTGCTAATATTGACGCTTGGTCATCCTACGAGGCGCGATTAGCACTAATGTAAACATTTTTATATAATTTTTATTTATTTTTCTGATTTTTTTTAAATTTTTTTCCTTTTTCCTATTTCTTTTTTTGTATTCCTTATTTTCATACGCTAGCCTCTGTGATGGTCGGCGGTGGTCATCAGCTATCAATGAGGGGATGCCTTTGTTGGCCTCACTTGGATGAGGCCCCTTGCCAACGCTAGAGGTTGGTGAGGCCACCCCTTACTAGATTTGGGGAGAGGACCCAGCGGCAAGGGTGGCCTCGCCTCAATGGCGAGGGGTCTCATTACTAGCCCTCGTTGGCCTTTAGCATTGGCAAGGGGCCTTATCTAGGCGAGGTAGGTCAGCGAGGGCTTCTAAGCACTCGCCAAACCCTCGTCGGCTCTCGTCAAAGGTCGATGAGGGTTGGTATCACTTGTGGCAAGTGAGGGAGTCTTGGCTCTCGCCCTCGCCCTCACTGGCCAGAGGCAAGTGGAGGAAAATAAGGAAGAAAAAAAAAAAAAAAAAAGGAAAAGGAAAAAATTTAATATATATTTTTAAAAATTATATTAAAATGTATATGTTTGTGTTGGTCCCGCCACGTAGGACGATTAACATTTTTGTCAACAATTTATGGCATAAATTGATTGGATGAATTCAATTAAGTACAAATATTAAAAAATTTAAGACTAAATTAATTCAATTGAAATATTTATAACTGAATTGGTGCCAATGTAATAAAATTATGACTTTCTTCGTACTTTTCTACTTAGCCTTGTAATAACAAGAATTCGCGGCCTATAAGAATGATGATAGGGGATTTGCCTTAGGCAATTATGTGTCATGGATAGATGTGAGTAAATCTTTCAAAATGGGTTATATACCCATTTTTTATAGGTTGGGTTGTTAGATGGGTTAGTCGTATTCAGTAAGTGAGTCATAAATAAGTTTATAATGGTAAAACTTAAAATAATACACGTGTTAAATGAGTTTAATTTATTTAGACTCAATCTACCTTTATGGCTCTTTCTTTGCTCTCTCTTGTTATCACTCGATCTCACAATCACTCGCTCCATGCTCTCACCTTAGTTTAGGTATGAATTATCCTTTGTTGAATATGGAAGTGTTTTAATAAAATAGGTTGGGTCGAGTATCTGTTGATTGTGTATTGGGTCGGACTTGAGTTACCATATTTCTATTGTATGAAAATGGGTTAAATTGGTTAATTTGGGCCGGACTATTTTCTATTTGATCTACCTGTTTTGATTAGTCTCGACGTGAGTTGCGTAAATAAAGATTACATGGGCGGTGTATTTAACATTAATCCTAATTTTACATTACTTAACAAAACAAATTTATATTTTGGTACATAGAACGCCCATGTTAAGAAAAACTCATCCACGTTGCAACAAGAATGGCACGGAATAATCATAGCTTAATTTCTTTATAGACTCGACCGAGACTAAAAACATTCTTGTAATCACCTTGGATGCCAACACCACGACCGTATGATGACAACAATGGGGACGCGAATTCACCAGAGCCCCATGCCACAGGGATTACACGTCTCGGCCTCGGCCCACTCCAGAGACCGAAAGAGAAAAACAACACGTAAATGGAAAAGAAATAAATTAATAATAAAAGATATCAATCAAAGGACGGGGAGGGAGGGAGCCAGAAACGAAACGTGGTGGGGGCACAAGACTCCAAGCCATCTCAGTTCCTCGTGACACTGAGATCGATCCCCCTTCTCTCTCCACCTCTTTCTCTCTGCCTGCTCGTTTCGTACAGGAAGGCGTTCGTAGCGAGCCGTGGATTTGAGTCGTTCGAGAAGAAGAATCGCCCCCAGGGGTTGAGGATTCGCGGTAATGGCAGGGTGGCGCGGCGGCGGCGGATGCTGTCCGCCGATGGATCTGCTCCGGTCGGAGCCGATGCAGTTGGTCCAGGTCATCATCCCCATGGAATCCGCTCACCTCACCGTCTCCTACCTCGGCGACCTCGGCCTCCTCCAATTCAAGGACGTCCGTACTCCTCTCTTCCTCTGTCTCCGATTCTGATTGTTTGTTTCTCTTCGCGGATTGCTCGCTCGCTCGCTCTTTCTCTGGCCTCGCCATTTGGATTCGATTTGCTTTTCCGCCCGTTCTCGCTGCCGATGGTTGTTTCAGCGATCGGCGAGGGTTTTTGCTGTCGTCTTCTGTTGTTCGTGGACTCGTTGGGTTTCGACGTGAAATTTAGGCTTCTGGACGCTCTAGTATTGATGATCGTTTGTTTGGAGTCGAATTGAGGCGCTTGATTTGCTGCAATTGAATTGTTAGTTCGTTCGCTGCGGTATCCTCTTGTGTGGCTGAGGCCGTTTCATTGAGCCGCTCTAGGAAATCCCTATGTTTGGTAGTAATCGAGTCGTGCTCAGAGAAACCATTGGAGTAAAGTGTGAGGACCGGTGTCTTAGATGTGTAAAGAGTTTCTGGATAGCGCACTACTTGATGTAGGGACGGGTATCTGGTTATTACTTCAGAACAAAGAGAACAAATAGAAGTTAGAGAAGTCAGTACATCATCCACATGTGATTCTGTGATGATGATATGAAGCAATGAACAATGGGGATATCGGACGTGAGCTCTGGTATATCCATTTCCAAGTCCATTGATGTTTATGGGTGCAGAATAACTTTAAATCACGATGTCTTAGTTTTTATTTTTTTATATCATATTGCTCTGAATTTAGGAAAATGGAATCTCATTTGGAGCGAGAATTCTGCAGGAGGATTATTTCCTTTACTTCTTAGATGATTTCAATCATCGAGCTTATATTATACAAGTTATGTACCAACTGTTGTTATCTGTGATTCTTTGGGTTATTAAGTGCCAGACAAGCAAATGTTACCTCAGTGTTAATTGTAGACATATGATCTCTCTTCTTGATGTTCTATCTGAAACTTTCATATATATGCTTTCTGATAATTATTCATCTCTAGCTGATTATTTTGATAAAATTGTCCTTTTCAGCTCAATGCAGACAAAAGCCCCTTCCAAAGGACTTATGCTGCTCAGGTACAGAAGCTTCATCATTTACAGCTAAATATATTGTGTACTTTGGTTTCCTTCACTTCATCTTCTTCTTTCGGGCAATTGCTGTCCGTTAAATTCAAAAGTTCCGGAATAAGCTGTTAGAACTTTGGTCTAAGACTCTGACTCTACGTGTTAACTTTCATCTAAGATTGGTGTATCTTCCTTTCTCTCTCACAGAAAGTTATCTGTTGTTCACAAAGTATTCTCTAGTTCTTTAGATAAATAGATACATTCATCTAATCGTTTCCATCCATGAAGATTAAAAAATGTGGAGAGATGGCGCGCAAATTACGCTTTTTCAAGGAGCAAATGTCAAAGGCAGGTCTGGCGCCTTCTTTCAAATCTACTACCCGAGATGATATCGATGTGGATGACCTGGAGGTATATTGGATTATCATTGGTCTGGTGAACTATGAATCTTCCACTGTTACTCATAATGGTAGTTTGTTTGCCACAGACAAAACTTGGAGAACTTGAGGCAGAGCTGGTTGAAATTAATGCAAATGGTGAAAAGCTGCAACGTTCTTATAGTGAGATGGTGGAGTATAAGCTTGTCCTGCAGAAGGTATTGCTTCGTCCTACTATGAAACGCTGACTGTGTTTGTGCTGCTACCTGTGAAATTTGAATTTTCCCTTGTGAGAGAAGTCTCGAACTGTGCAGATTACTTCTTGTATTATTTAGTGTTCCTTATTGATGTGTTTGGAGGAGAAACCATGAACCTGTCCTTACTTCTATTAGGAGGGATTGGTTGCGTATTGATTTTTAAAGCTGCCTGCATGACTAGCATGCTTGCCCAGACATAAATACGGTGTTAAATTTTTTTTTCGTTACTGTAGATCCTTGCTTGACTCTTCAATGATATTAGGGTCTATTTTTTGACATGTGCATATAAAAATATCTTAAATCACAGGAGTTGTGATTCTGTTTCTTCCAGGTTGGTGAATTTTTTCACTTAGCTCAAAGCAGTGCCACAGCACAGCATAGAGAGATAGAATCACAGCATGCTGGTGAAGAATCCATAGACACACCTTTATTACGTGATCAGGTATATAAAGCTCAGTTAGGGAGTTCTTGGAGCCATCTTAATGATTAAACTTACTCTTCCTTTGTTATTTCGTTAAAACTACTTTGTAGGAAATGGCAACTGATGCATCGAAGCAAATGAAGTTGGGCTTTCTCTGTGGACTTGTCCCTCGAGAAAAATCCATGGCATTTGAGAGGATCTTATTTCGTGCTACCAGGGGTAATGTGTTCTTGAAGCAGGCACATGTTGAAGAGCCTGTTATTGATCCTGCTTCAGGTGAAAAGGTGAGGTTATGATTGGTTGACTCCTTGCTTTCAATTTTCTTTTGATCTGGTGAAAAGGTGAGGTTATGATTTGTGCTACAATAATAGGATTCTGGATTTTGCAGAAGCTGGTCATAAAGTGAGTGATTCATAGAACCTTCAGGCTATGTTTGGAAGATGCCTAGGAGATAAAAATGAAGAAAAATGCCTATAAATTTAAAATTTCCCTCCACGCCTTTCCCGCAAAAATTTTAAAATTTATATAATTTTCCTATCAAATTTTAATTGTCCCATTTTCCCAATTTCCCAAACATAGCATTAATCAGAGATTAAGGTGATTAAGGTATCTAGTGCTATTGTGTTTTAGTCTCTATATTCTTATGTCCAAATTATGGGTCATTTACAAATATATCTTTAAGAAGGGAAAACCATTGTTTGCTTGAGGAGGTAATGGCATGCTTTTAATTCCAATTTACTGTAAATATTTGATTGTGTTTTAAGCGATTGGTTTACTAGTCGATCAGTTGGATAAATCAATCTCTGAACATTAATTTGGTTTGGGGTTGTGGGTTTGTGGACTGTGGACTGGGGAGATGTTTCTGTATCTTTTGGCATATATCACAGGCTTCTGTTTCAAACTTAGTTTTTACAGTGTTTGGGCAGGATATTATTTTATACTTTGCATGATGCAGTCGCTGTGTTATATTTGATCAATGGATAATTTAAGTGGTGTCTTTCTGGGCATATGTTCTGGTTCGATGGCGTATCTTTCCCTGACTCGAGACGTCAATTTTCAGGTCGAGAAGAATGTGTTTTTGGTTTTCTATTCTGGAGAAAGAGCGAAGAATAAGATCCTGAAAATTTGTGAGGCTTTTGGAGCTAATCGCTACCCTTTCAATGAGGACTTGGGAAAACAAGCTCAAATGATTTCAGAGGTATTCTGAGTGCTCATATTGTTTTATATGTTTATCACTTAGAATCCCTCTTTCCTCCATTCTGTCCTATTCTCTGCACTACTATTTATGGTCAATTTACTACAGTGCCATTGCCAGGATGACATCCATCTTGCTAGTGATAATTTTTCTATTTATGAGAATGCATCTGTTGATTGATTGTGTTGTAAATATGGCTTTGTGAGATCGTGGATCAATTCCCTATTTGTTGAGTGATTGAAACATCATGTTCTTCTGGAGCAATATCTCCAAGCATACAATTGCTCACAAATAAGTGTGATCTTGATTAGGTTATGGGGAGACTTTCAGAACTGAAAACCACTATCGATGCTGGACTTGCACATCGTGGCAACTTGTTGGAGACCATTGGAGATCAATATGAGCAATGGAGCCGCTTGGTAGGCGTAATTGTTATTACGATGATATGCTTAATTATGTAATTAGAAACCTTAATAGTATTGTATCAGAAGTATCTTGTTATAAATCGGCCACAGTTTACTGACTGAAGATTTTTTTTTTTTGATTTGTCTCCCCAATTTTACATTAGCACAAATATTTTAAGAGAACTTTTGTTCTTTAGGATGGACAAATGTGTACATTGCCTAATATTTCCTTTTAATCCTGAAGGTGCGGAAGGAGAAGGCTATCTATCACACATTGAACATGCTTAGCCTTGATGTGACAAAGAAATGTCTTGTTGCAGAGGGTTGGTGTCCTGTATTTGCGTCAAAACAGGTCTTTGTGGCACTCTATTATGTCTATTAGTGGGTGATAAACCAAGGTAATTGTCTGAATGTTGGTTCTGGGCAAACCTTGGACTTGTTTGCAGATTCAGGATGCATTGCAGCGAGCTGCATCTGACTCCAATGCTCAAGTTGGAGCCATTTTCCAGGTTGTACATACGAAGGAGTTGCCGCCGACATACTTCCGCACAAACAAATTTACTTCAGCATTCCAGGAAATTGTTGACGCATATGGGTGAGTTTTCAAAAACTTGGAACTACACAGGGTTTAACTTATGGCATTTCTGAAGTTGGAAATCTTATCTGAGTTATAGAATTGTGTGATAGTATTCTCATGTTATTTATTTATTTTGCTAGTTGAAGTCTTGCGTCTCTCCATCTGTCTATTATGCTTTGTGAAGTTAAGTTGCATGCTGATAAGATTGCTCCTTCTCTTGATTATGCAGGGTGGCTAGATATCAGGAAGCAAATCCTGGAGTATTCACAATAGTTACATTCCCTTTCCTATTTGCTGTCATGTTTGGTGATTGGGGACATGGAATATGCCTGTTACTTGCAACATTAGTGTACATAATCAAGGAAAAGAAGCTTTCTGGTCAGGTAGTATTCGAATTCAAATTATATCATGTATCTTAGTTACAACAAATCTTCAAAATAATCCTCGTCTTTGCTTCTTTGGAGAATCATAGAAACATTTCTCTTGTGTGGAAACTTGTTGAAGCTTCTTTAATTTCCTTTATTGGCAGCTTCATTAAATTTGAGATAAGATCCTTAAGCTTGATTGTCTGATAATTTATATTTGCTCGAGGACTGTTTGTTTGGTTAAATCATCCTGTAGTGAGCATAATGTGTTCATGTGACCTGGGATAAATGCTCTTATGTTAACTGTTTTGCATCTAATGGAACATACAATCAAAATTTTCAGATTTGGAGACTAGACATGTTAAGGATGAGCCAAACCAATAGGATATTGAAAAAAATTTCTATAATGGACTTGGTATCCTCTGTTATGAAGACCACAAGTTTTTAAAGCTTAACTCAGAGATGTTTATCCATCTACTTTGATGCCTTTTGGAAAGAGGTGTTGTATGTTTAGGGTATTTACTTTGATTGGTGTTGGGAAAATCTCAGAACAAAATCAAATGATATTTTTCTCGTCTTCGTCTATTTTCGCCAAATATCCCCAAAAAGCACAAACATCATGCTTTCTATAAAAATACCATGTTGGAAGGAGATGTATTTCATATCAAATTAAGCCTTCATTCGTTTGGCCATCTAGGACGCCATTAAACTTGTGACAAAGCAGCTGAAGTGGTACTTTCGTGTTCCAATTGATAGTTTTCCTTAATTGAATTGCATGATAGTTAATAATTTTACTCATAATGGCAATAACAGAAACTCGGAGACATCACAGAGATGACCTTTGGTGGCCGTTACGTTATTCTGATGATGTCACTCTTCTCAATCTACACCGGTTTGATCTACAATGAGTTCTTTTCAGTTCCATTTGAACTATTTGGTCTCTCGGCATATGCATGCCGTGATTTGTCTTGCAGGTTTGTGGATTCTTTTGACACCCAGTTATATCATAAATTGATCGTCTTGCTTCTACTTTTTGGTACATATTTGTTTTTTCACATCTAGTGTTGTTTCACAGGGATGCTACAACAGTGGGCTTAATTAAAGTTCGTGAGACATACCCATTTGGTGTGGATCCTGCCTGGCATGGCACAAGAAGCGAGCTGCCGTTTCTTAATTCTTTGAAGATGAAAATGTCGATTCTGCTTGGTGTGGCTCAAATGAATCTTGGAATTATATTGAGCTTTTTTAATGCCAAATTCTTTGGCAATTGCGTGAATATCTGGTAATTGTAGTCTTTGATATCTGCAAGCTTCAAACTTGATATCTTTTTAAAATCTTTTAAGTTATTTTAGCTCTGATACATATTTCTTTTTAAAGTTTTGGGTGTACATGTGTTGATGCTTTGTTAACGCATTGTCTCAGGTTCCAATTTATTCCCCAGCTGATATTTCTAAATAGTTTGTTTGGATACCTATCCCTCCTCATCATTGTGAAATGGTGCACTGGTTCAAAAGCTGATTTATACCACATAATGATTTACATGTTCCTTAGCCCCACTGATGAGCTGGGTGAGAATGCTCTTTTCCCTGGCCAGAAAACGGTGCAGGTAATCTTTTGTTCCGGCCAGCACCTTTCATTTCACAATAATTGACCTATACAATATATCATATGTGAATATCCTCATTTATACTGGTTTATTGCCAGCTCGTGCTACTATTGCTGGCACTTGTTTCTGTGCCATGGATGCTGCTTCCAAAGCCCTTTCTTCTGAAGAAGCAACATGAAGAGGTCTGTTTTCCTTTTTACCTTAGCCAACTAATTTTAGATTTTTGGGACTCTGCACATATTTTTAATTGGTCCCAATATACATTTTGCAGAGGCACCGAGGCAATTCGTACATGCCACTGGAGACCACAGACAACAGCTTTCAGTTGGACACAAACCATGATGCCCATGGGGATCATGAAGAATTTGAATTTAGTGAAGTCTTTGTCCACCAGCTTATACATACCATTGAATTTGTACTTGGGGCAGTCTCCAATACAGCTTCATATCTTCGTTTGTGGGCTCTTAGGTATGCCGCCTGGACCTGTGTCATTTTCAGTCTCCATCTAGCAATATTCTGAGCCTGTGTTCTGTCATAGTATGTATATTTTCCTGCAGACAAAATAGTATCTAATTTGACCTCTCAATTTATCTACACATTTGTTCAGTCTCGCCCACTCGGAGTTGTCAAGCGTGTTCTATGAGAAGGTTCTGCTGCTTGCTTGGGGGTAAGCTTGCTCATTTGTTTTGACTTCTCATCTTGCTAGTTTTAGTTTGTCATGAGGTTTACTCAGGATTTTTATAGAATAGATGGGAAAGTGACATGGGTTTATGCTGCATGTTGACTTGTTCCTGACCATTTGATTTTCTGCACTGGTCTTTTAAGATAGTTTTTTGCTGGTAAATTCTATAACACGGTATTTAAGATCTTGCGGGCATAATGACACTGGAAGTAGACTTTCCATGCCCCCTGGAACACAAGGGGATAACGTGCTACATGCAATGAAAGCATGAGCTGTAGCTGAAATAGTTATGTATTTGAATGAAGAATTTCTGTTTAGTTATTGGATCAGATTTTATAATCTTTGGAAGCTGATACAACGTGTTACAGGTTCAACAACGTGATCATTCTTATTGTTGGCATCATCATCTTTATCTTTGCAACTGTTGGTGTGTTGCTGGTGATGGAGACTCTCAGTGCCTTCCTGCATGCTCTGAGACTTCACTGGGTGGAGTTCCAAAACAAATTTTACGAGGGAGATGGTTATAAGTTCTATCCATTCTCCTTCGCATTGGCTGGTGATGAGGATGATTTCTGATTCCTGACTGTATTTACCCAATATAAATGATGGACTGGTGTGTCACATGCATTCTGCATGTTCGGTTGGGTCTGCATCGATTCTTTTATTGGAAGTGATAGAAGGCCATTGATGAGTTTCACCTGGAACCTCCTCCATGGCAGAGCCTTCCCTTCTCGGTTCATATGTTATTAGAGAAATAAATTATGATTGGGCTAATGAGTGTAATGATGAATGTCATCACCATCGGTAAATTATTGATGTATGTATTTATTTTAGATACTCAGAAAAGGTGCAATGTGTTTGGTAAACTGTCGGTGTAGTATTAGCTTTCATCAGGCAGGGGAGTCATGGTGGAGCTCGTTTAGATTATTTAATGCAGACGGCTGGAACGAATATCCAGGGCCAGCCGTATATCCGGCGCAGCCTAATGGCTGGCCCCAATGAAGTCTGGACATGTGGCTCGAAAGACCCATCTTTAGGCTTAACAGCATGTATGTCAATCTATCGGCTTGATATTCCCCATCTTGCGGGGCCTTATGGTTACAAAGGCCCCTGCTTGTGAGCAGACTGAACCCCGGCCTTTTTTTTTTTGGGCCGAAGAGACCGAATAACGCCAATAATGTTGGTGGAGGCCCAATCATGGCTCATCATCTAAGGCCGGCGCGCGTCAGGTCCAACTTGGCCCTTTATAGAGGCCCAACGTCCGGCCCAGCATCGGGCCACCACTGCCCAACTATGCACAAAATGTCCAAATGCAGGCCCAGCACAAACAGGGCTTCCTAGGCTGATTATGGGCCCATATAGGCCTCGTACAGACCACTTTAAAGCCCAACAGGCTCGAAGTTCTGCCCAAACTGTGGTGCCACGAGGCCCAACGGGTCAAATCCGCTCCAGGCCCAAAGTACGGGCCATTTGAGGTCGAATCTGGGCCCATGTGGCCAACGTACAGCCCATTTCAATGGCCAACGGGCCCAACTCTATTAGCCCAAACGGTGGCCCCTCACAAGGCCCAACTGGTCCAATCCAGCCCTGGACCAAAGTACGGCCCCTTTGAGGCTGAATTGGGTCCATAGAGGCCTAGTCACAGCCAATTTTAAGGCCCAACGGGCCCGAACTCGATTAGCCCAAACCTTGCCCCCTCACAGGCCTATTGATTCGGCCCATAATGGGCCCATTATCCTTAACTGTGGCCCATTAAATGGGCCCAATGGTACCATCAAGGCCCATTTATGCAGGCCCAGCCCAAAGCATGGCCCATTTTCCAGCCCAACGGGCCCGAAGTCCTCTCTATTAAGGTCCATTGGCACAAAAGTTCGGCCCATTTGTTAGACCCAGATGTCAATCTTGCCCCATTTATGCAGGCCCAGCATTTTTGAGGCCCAACACTCAGCTCGGGCATTACCTAGGACTACGTGCGGCCATTACATAGGCCCAAAACTCCCAGCATTTAGCCCAAAAAGGCCTTAGATGAGCCCGACAGGCCCAAACTATGGCCCATTAAGTGAGTCGAAGGCCCAAAGGCCCAGGACCCTTCCACATCTTTTGCCACAAAGTCCCAGGCAATTTTTGTTGAAGATTTCACGCATTTAAGTGTCGACGTCAATAATCCTGTTTTCATTGTTTCTTTTCCCATATTTGCGTTTCCCCAAGTGGGCCCATTTGCGTGCTTATCTTTAACTGATTTGCGGTGAGATTCAAGGAGGGTTTCTTAAATTTCTCCAGTTCAGCAATTGAACTTAAAATCTTTGTAATTCCAAGCTTGCTTTAAATTATAAAACAACAATACCAAAGGTACCTAATCGAACCACACCGAATGATGCGAGGGAGGTATCCAATCCCCAATAGAAATTTGGTAGAGCAGGTCATAGAGCTAAATTATACAACATTTTGACACTCATACATTCAGAACTTCAGATAAGACCAACCCTAGGAGCACAAGTAAAATTCTCTTTTTCACAGACGACAACAGATTGGCACACTGTACTTAGAAACTACTGCAGCTTGACAAATGTGGTAATTTGCCAACCCCTTATATACAAGACAATTACCTCTCTTAGCTCAGAGCCTAGTGGGAGCCAGGGGTGGTGTGAACAGCAGCAGCCACGGTAGAGACCATTGAGTCTACGCCACAGATATTGCGACCCCTGCAGATTTTATAGTATCCATTCTCTCCCCAGGTCTCTCCCCATGAGTTCTTTATGATCCAGTAAGGCTTATCCTTCATCCTAATGGGAGCATAACCTGCAGAACCATACCCAACCAACAACACTCCATGGTCCAATCTCTTGGAGCATATGAACGGGCATGAAACCCCTCCGATGTAGGTCTGCATGAACACGGCATTGATGGCCACTGTTTCGAGCAAGGAAGACTTACGTCAATTACCATTACCATAATATAAGCAGCATGCACATGATGTGAGTAAAAAATTGAAAAGGAACAAATAATAATAAAAATAAATAAATTCTAGACTGGGGTCGTATCATGTACCAGCAAGAGGCCCATTCTTCACAAGATTTGCTGCAATTTGATCTTCATTAAGGGAAACAACGCTGAAGTTGGACACTGATGCAGCAATCTTGGACTTGTCAAATTTGCAAGTTCCACGATCAGTGCCAGTGTAGGGGTAGTCACCCTCTCGCATAAGCCCACCTGCTTTAAGAGTGTACTCAAAAGCACTGTTCATCAATCCACCATTGCATCCAGAGTCACATGAACCGGGTTCATCTGGATCACACTGCACAAAAGTAGAACCTCCGTTTGGTATATTTACATAAGTTAGACATAAGGAAAATTGACGAGTTATTTAACAAGGCATGCACACTGAACAGAATGTTAGGCCTTTCGATGCTACAGAAGAATAATGTACTCTTTCAAGGGAAATATAATAGGTTAGAGAAGAACCGAATTAATACGAGTAAGCATCAAATATTTTCAGCTTTCATGTAAGAATCATATTACTAGTGCTATTAGAAAGGCTTCATAACTCACTGCACATATTTTGTCAATTTTCAGTTTCATACAATCCAATAAGGTGTGAAGAGAGACAGCACACAACACGCAACTACATACTACTCCAATGGCCAACATAGAGGATGGTGGTGAGAGATCTATTCCTCTTAGGGATGGCGAAAGATCTATTGCTATTCACATTTGCAGAGAAAACTCTTCTCACAAAAGAAATAATTGTAGAGAAACATGGAAATGGAATAGGACAAAACCTCTAATCCTTGGTTCACTTTAGGAAACTTTATTACCAGTTTCACTTTTCCTCACCCTCTGCTAGCTTTATATCCTACTGATGAAACTTCAAGTTTCTCATTTGTGGAAGCTTGACTGCATTCCTATTTCCCACATGACTTGGCTGGTTTTGCGATTGACAAGTCACTTCTTTCCTAGTGGTATGAAATTAGGAATTGATGATTCTTTCACTTGCTATTATTTAAGTAACTTTCACAGATTGGGAATTTATTTAGATACTCCTTAGTTCACTAATTCATTAACAAAATTTTCTGTCCAGAGGATTTGGGAAATAGCATGCATGGTTGCAAACAACTCAAGCATCTTATGCACCATTCAAGCTGGAAGACTACTCAAGTTAGCCTCAATGTCTTCTAAAATTTAAGTCGAGCCAGATTAATTCAAGTATAGGTTGACCCTAATTGATTCAACCTTAAAACAACACTTGACTGAAATAGCTCACATGTATATTGAGTAATAAAATGTTGATGCGTTTCATTGCGCATTTTCATACATCAAACTAAACACACTATACATACAAATAATTTATTAGTGTATGGTTCTTTTAACATTTTGATAACAAGTTCTGGTAATCAAGTTGATGTGGTATGAGGTCAAACTTATTGCATAATTGAATTGAACAACCTCAAGTAATGAATTGTGTGACTCAAGTTGAATACCCTCCTAATTGATTATCACCTGCTCGGTGATGGTTAAACAAAATCAATGGCCTTTTCCTAACCTAATAGCTCCATCACAGAAGAGATTAATCTTACCATCCAAGATAAGTCTAAGAATTTGAAACTTCATGAGAATTCCTATAAGATATGAAGAATCAAGGCAGAAATTTATTCTGTAATTAAAACAGTTCCATAGCTATTTATACGGGATCAGTTCTCCTGCCAATTTTGAAAAAGTATGTACACATATTATACTCCTTGCTGAGTTACATAAAAGCATACACGAGACCTATAAGGCTTTTTCTCTCTTTCTTTTGTTCATAAGGATATTTACTTTCCAAATAAGTAAGTAGTTCAGCAACGGCCAAAAAAAGAACAAGCGACTCATCACGTAAAATATTTCACAGTAGTTGGTGCAATAGTTGTTCCATTGGATTTTCAGCAATACTCGATTTACATTAGGATTGATTAACAAAAACATTTACAAAATATTATCTTAAAAAAATATATTTAGTATGCACGTACTTGTAAGCTTTTGATTATTCAGTAAAGTCCAATTTTTCCATTCAAATTCTTTAATTATCTCTGAAAAGAAATGCTTGCCACTCCCTCTGAATCCTAGGTCTACCATGCCTCTACATTGATATCCACAAGATCTGAATTGTCTGTTAACCAAACTCATTTACCACGGATGCTACACTATATTGTCAGGGTTCACAAAATAATGCTATGCATAACTGAGAATCTTGGTGGTAAAATTTAAGGGGGGAAAAAGCAATACCTGCCTAGGAAGCATTGAAAATAACTAACATGGGTCCCCACCATTCTATTCCAGCTAATTAATGTATGAGGTGAAGAGTTGCCTTACCATTTGCGAAAGTATAGCACGTCAATTAAGGTTTCCAAGGAATCTAACTTGTTGCTATTTGCTCCCAGTATTTTACCTTAAAGTCACAATTCATATTCTAAAACACAAGCACAATGAATAGCACAGAATTTGAGCGGTCAGATATGTAGCAAATAGGACTTCTGACTTAATGGAAGAATCAAATTGACTATCTGAAAAATAACTCCATGAATTAAAGCATCTCTCCACATGATCATTTGGGATGCAGATGATGCCATGTTAGGAATAGATTAAAACAAAATCTGGCTCCAGCTCCCACTCTCACAATCCTGTGCCTGGCCCCACTTTTTTGCATCGGAACAGAATTCTGCAAAATGCTCATCCCCTTCCATGAGCGAAGGAACGCCCATCCTCTTTGAATTACACAAGATTATGCCCTACCGTACCTCATTATTTCCTACTTTATACATTATCCGAAGCAAAGTTTTCCCATATAACTTTTCTAATCCTTCTCATTGATGAAAGATAATTAACAAACGGGAATACCAAACGCAAATGAAGCAACCAAAGGAAGACACAACGACATTACCTCATGATCACAATCCACAAGTTGTTGCTCGCTGAGGCTGACTAGTTCTCCAGAAGCAAGGTAGTGCGCACCTTCCAGTGCTCCTGTCGCGCTGAAACTCCAGCATGATCCACACGAGCCCTGATCTCAGAAAAATTAACAGCAGACATAATGAGAGGAACTCCACTGGAAGAATACTCTAGGAAATTCATCGAGGATACGGAGCATGGAGCAATCCAAAATACCTAACCAACTAAACAAAAATGAAAACAACGATCGATTTGCACTACCTAGGGTTACTTCTCAAAAAACATATCTAGATGCATTGGTCTTACCAGTTACGAACAAACAACAAATCCGTATTATAAGTACGATTGACGCCGACCGTCGAACAAATCCGGGAAGAAAACTCACTTGATTTTTGACACCGGTGACAGCTCCGTGATCTCTCCAATCGAAATCCTCGGGCAGGTCGTCGGTCGGCAGGAGCGGGGCCTCATTCGCGTCCTTCGGCAACCGGAGCCCGCCTCTGATCCCCAAATAATTCCTCCTGAACTCGGAGGGCGTCAGGTCGGAGAACCGCGTGACGCCGTGGACCGCCGAGGGATCGAGCTCCTGGTGCCTCCTCGCGCGGCGCAGGTTCGCCCTGAACACCGCGAATCGGTGATCGTGCTCCTCCTGGGAGGCGTACGACTTGCCGAAACGCCTCTTGAAGAGCGAGAAGTGGCGGTGGTCCTCGGTTGAGAGGTCGCCGTCGGCGGCGGCGCCGTCCACGACCTGCCGGATCAGCGGATCGCCGTCGACCTCCGACGAGGCGTAGGCCGAGACGAGGGCGAGGGAGAAGAGAGCGAGGAGAGAGAGGAAGCGATTCATGGTTGGTGAAGAGTGCGAAGAAGAAGAAGAAGAAACGGAGGAAGAATTTGGAGTGATAGAGAGAGGGGCAGGAGGCGGGGTTATATATACACGTGTGCGCGTGTGGGTGGTGCCTTCAAGCGAGAGAGAGTGGGGATAGCTTGCAGCGATGGGGAAAGGGGGAGCCAATCAGCGGATGACAAGTGGCAAGGCTTTTGAGTATTGGTTTTGATTGGGGTTGCTTCCTAGTTTTGAGCGTCGTTGTCCTACTCTCATGTCGTTTGCCTGGCCACAGAATCGTCGTCACTCGTCGTAATTTTTCTTTTTCTTTTTCTATGGAAAGCCTGTTTGCTAGCTAATTAATGAACTATCTTATAAATCTTAAGTTCCATTTATTTCGAAAAAATATATATTCTCCTCTTTTTTCAATCGCATAACAAATATAAAAAATTCATTTTTTTAAAATCAGAAATCATTTTAAAAGATATGACTAAGTTAGTATTTTAATCATAAATTCTATGCTTGGGCACATGAATATTAACACTCATCTTCGGGTCCCAACATCTAGGACCCAGTCCATTAAGTTTGGGGTTGGACCATGGTGCTTGTGCTTGGGTCCCTAATGTTGCACATGGGTCCATCAGGCCAGGTTTGAGGCCTTGGAACCTATGCTCAATGCCTTGGCACTAGAGCCTGGATCCACAAAAGCCGAGCATGAGACCATTGTATCCATGTCCAAATCCTCGACACCCAATCTTGGGTTCGTGGCACTCAGGCTTAGGTCCCCGACACCCTAACCTAGGTTCACAAAGGCCGTGCTTGAGTCCCTACTTAGCCTTGGGTCCACAATGCCAATACCCCTACACTTGTGCTTGAGCCTAGCTCCATTAAGGTCGGGCCCAAGACCCCTATGCCCATGCCCGAGTCCATTAAGGTAGGGCTAGAGACCCCGACACCTACGCTTGGGTCCATCAAGGCCAGACTCAAGACCTCAAATGCTGGACTTGGGTCCATAGAGATTAGGCCCAAAACCCTTTATGCCCAAGTCCCTAGTGCCTGGATTAAGTCCATTGAGGTTGGACCTTAAACCTAGTGCCATGCCTATTTCTCTGACTACATGTGAGCAAATCATTTAAGAAAATCAAATTAGATTTTCCTTTTCAAATGATGGAAATAATTTTCAAGTTCTTTTTTATATTTCAACCAAATATTAGAAAATATTTTTTTTTTTATAGAAAATGACTTTTTAAAAAGCATATTCAAAATAAATAATATTAATGACTTTGACATTTTGGAGTAGTTGCATGATCATATCCCAAAATCACGATCAAGTTTTTGCCGGAGCACATGCATTTGTGCTTGGACATATCATAGCGTCAGCCATGTTTGAATCATAGGACAGATGGGTCATGCTTGTCTTAAGATCATTTAAAGTTCAATTCCAAAATTAAGCAGCACCAAACAGAGTTTATGTCATGGGAGAGCAAAATGGAGGGACGTGATGATCGAAAGGACTTTTAATATAAGTTTTGCAGCAATGCTCATCAAGAGAGGTCATTGAAAACGAAAAAAATGATGCAAGTTGATGCGGGGACTGAGATCAATGCGCAGAGGCCCAAAAAGCAACGCAGGAGATAGAATTCCTTATCCGAAAGAGGCCATGAGGAGTCGGACCTTACCTGTCCTTCGCAAGTTTCTTATGCAACAAACCAAAATGACCCATAAACCAAACCAAATCGGTCTGACTTGATAGATCAAATTGGTTGTTTTTGCTTTGATGTACGCTGCCAAACCAAAACCATGTTACCCTTACTAATTATTTCTTCCTCAAACTTCCTAGTTAATGAAGAAAAGAGAATTACAAGCTGCACTGATTCATTCATAGCATTCCGATATATCACCGTGGAGAACATCCTTTTTATGTTTAATCCCTTGAACTGGCATATCAATTTATAACCAGGTGGAATCTCCATCTTCAAAATGTCCGTCAGAATAACATATTCGACTATCGGTTCTCGAGGTAACACAATCCTAATAATCGATAGATAGGACCAACACTTTTCTAAGTCGCCTGGAAGAGACTAAAGACGTCTGATGTCCACTTCCCTCCGAGACGAAGATTCGAGGTGCGACGAATGTTAGATTCTGTGGGGGAGTGTTTGTAGGTTGGGAGATGGATATTCAGGGATCCCTTCCGCTCTTCTAGTTCAGTTGTTGTTCTTATTCGAATTGTTATTCGTTCTCCTGCTTCTGCATGCAGCAGTTGTGTGTAATGGAGGTACAACGAAAGCTCCTGACCTCCCTCTAGAAGGCGGTATAATACACCTCAAAACGGCTGCGAAAGTCGTTTTCCTTGCTTTGACAGGTTCGTAATTTGGTGTCAACCTCTTTTGATTGATATGCTGGAAGAGCTTTTTTCCTGAGTGTAGTAGGTGCTCTAGGAGACTTGGGCTCTAGTTCAATGGTTTCTTATTAGGTTCAGTTTGGCAGGAATTAAGGTATAATCTTCAAGACCACGGTTGCGTCTAGCGAGCCATCGGCAACACAACTAAATTGACAACGTCGGAATATGGGGAATGTTTCCTAGCTAGGCTTGTGATTTGTGGACATAATCTAGGGGATCTTGGCCAGAGTTTCGATAACGCGACACAAGCATCGTGAATGAAATCTGCAGAAAGGACAGACGGTGCCATTCATTCCAGACTCGTCTTATGCAGATGGTTACTGCCACGGTGACGCGAGGTGGGATATATGGGGAAGGTTTCTTGAAAGAAGCGCAGCTTATCGCCTCTGGATTTGGACGGCAGGAAATCAAGAAATCACTTCGCTCCTGAACTGGCGAGTGCATCAGAATGCTTAATCCGAAACCTTATCTTGATGCGGGGACGCATTTCTCGGGGACTGAAAGTCACCCGACCTCCAATTCTCCCATGCTGATCGACAATGATGGCAACAACTTAGAGGGAAAATTATATAAAAAGTCATCAACTTATTGTATTTTTATTAATTCAATTTTAAACCTTCCAATTTTACCAATTGAATTTTAAATATTTTTACTTTTTGCCAATTGAGTCAATCTAGCCAATTTTAGCTGAAATTTGCTAATGTGGAGACCGATCGTCGTACGTAACATGACTAGTGCTTGACTTGGATAAAATTTATTATTTTTTAAGTATTTTTTGAAATTTTTAATTTTTTTCTTGTCCTTTTTTTCCCCTCTCTCTTTCTTCTTCCCTTTCGCCAATCACCCAGCCTTTAGCGACCAGCCATAGGCTGTGACCGACAAGGGGGGGCCTTGATGGCCTCGAGCGAGGTCACCCTTGCCAGAAGCAAGTGAGGGTTAGCCTTGTTGGCCTCGGGCGAGGTTGCGGCCTTTGGCCGGTCGTTGGAGGTTGGATGACCAGCAGAGAGGAAAAGGAGATAGAGGGAAAAAGAAAATAAAAGCAAAGAAAAATTAAAAAAATTCAAAAAATATTTATAAAATAATAAACTTTATTTAGATTAGCGCCATTCGTGCCACGTAGGATGGCCATCGTCCGCATCAATAAATTCCGGTTAAAATAGGCTAAATGGACTTAATTGGTAAAAATTGAAAATGTTTATGATTATATTGGCAAATTGAGAAGTTTATGATTGAATTAGTAAAAGTGCAATATTTGAAATTTTTTGGATAATTTCCCCACAGCTTAGAGTCAGACAAGCTCTATTTTCTAGCGTCCGCTTCTTGCTGCAGGGCGAGAACATGCACCCTTCGAAGCCCTACGCACGCTGATGTCGGCGTTCCTTGTAGAGCAGCAAACGGTGGTGCCCCGTTTTGGTACTCAATTGAGAGAGCTTTGGCACATATCATCGTTTTATCGTCGTACTTTTCGCTTTGGTTCTAGCAGATCCATCTTCCTACGGACTCGTTTGATTACCAACTCCATGCTCATGGAATCAGAACTTGGTCTATTTACTCAAGCACCAAAACCGTTGAAACTACCGAAATATTGAGCTGCCAGATTGATCTTCAGTTAGCTGCGGAACATGTAAAACAAGGGGAGGACGTTGAAGAATATGGAGCTGCTCTCACGGGGCTTGTCTTAGTTGTTATCTGATGCAATCTGCATTCTTAGGATATGGAGAAAAAAAATGTGAGGTAGACTCATGTTTTTTTTTTTAATACTCATTTTAGGTCAAGGACAATAACGAGAAACTTTTCTTCTAATAATTCAGGGTTACGAGCGCAAAAGCCCAGTAAAACATTATTAAGTGAACCTAGTACATGTACGGAAAAAAATTAATCCGATCCCACCATTTTCAGTAGTTCAGATTCAATTGAAGATGCGTACTAATTTTATAAGAACGATTTTTCCGATGACACAAGTAGCCGTATATTGTGGACCACTTACTTTTCCTTGCATGAGAAAAGTCGAGGCACGCCGTTGCGATGCATCAGTGCTTTAGGCAATGTTGGACTTTTCCTTCTCAATAGTCAGGCGAGTACTACGTAAGTTTTCTTGTATATAATAGTACCGTTGCATAAATTTAATCAGTTACTCAATTAACGCCGGACACGCATAAAAAATTGGGCCACAAAATAACGATGTAAGAAAGTATACGTAAATGACAAGGCAAGAGGAAAAAACCAAAGATGAAAGGGCGGAGATTGCTATGAACACTAATGGTTAGAAAAGAGCATCAGACCAGTTCCAATTCGGAAATCGGCTGGTTCTGGGTTTTTAATTACTAGATCGATACGTTTTTTTTTTTTTCCCTTTTATATAATTCTTGTTCTCTTGAAAGGTAAGGACGTTTGAATTTCATTTCTTTATGACCTTTAGTAGAAATAAAGTTATGACTATAAATTTATTTATCAATATATACATATTCTTTTATTATTTAACATATGTTGATGCGATGCCATGTAATATAGTAATAACTACAAAATTCAACGCAAGACTTGCTGATTATCAATTAGCGCATCGATCACATAAACATTGATTTAATAAAAAACAAAAATAGTACTTCTTTTTTCAATGTTGGGAAACTTCCGCTTGTAGCACTTTAATCGAGAAGGTGCATATGGAAGAAACCAACAAAAATTGATGCAGAAAAGAACAAAATGGGAGGTGAAACCATTTGAATCATCAGAACATAACGCAGGTACAATTGCTTCAATAGATGGGGAAGCAATATCACTAAATGCAAGCAAAAGACAACCAAATTTTTAGAGTTAAAAATGTAGGGAATAGAAGAAAAAGAAAAAGAAGAAGATATATTGGTTTCAGGATTAATCTTGAAATTAGACTGGACTAAACGGTTTGGTTCCAAGATCAGTTGGGCCGGTTCCCAATTCCACAAACTGGGAACCGAATTGACTCAATTTGGAACTAACTAGTGGCTTTGGAGAGCTTTAGGTAACTTAACTCAATGCATTCACACGATTCTCATTGACAATCCACTTCATTCACTTGGTGCCAAGATTTCTCATGGTTGGTTGTGGATGATCTATAAGTTCCCGTTCATAGTCTACCAATGTATGCTCGGTCTTTACTTTGTCATCAGTTTCATCTATACTTGAGTTACCAATCAGATTTATGTTGAAAGAAAACTGTTTGGAAACCATCCGGTCCGGGTGCTTTGTAAAGTCCAATATCAAACAATACTCCGTGAACCTATTCTTTTTCGGCTAGCTTAGCCAGATTCGAAGCCTGCGAATAACTCAGGACCTAAAATCCGTTAAACTGTGGATTCTTGGTTGGGGTTGGGTCATCTTCAAAGAAAAAAGTTAGTGTAAAGATCCACCACAATACCTATCAATTCCTCTTGGTCAAACACTCATTCTCCACTATTATCCTTTTGAACATCAATTTTACAATTTCGACGGCGAATGATTGTGGTAGCATAAGAAGAACTTCGTAATTTTTATCCCCGAATTGTAACTATTGATATCTAGATTTCTTTATACCAGTGTATTTCTTCCGGAGCCAAGACATCAACAAACTCTTTTTTGTAATTTTGTTTTTAGTTTCAATTAAAAAAAGGATTTGCACCTTTCCTGAGTGCCTTTTGGATGCCTCCTAATCTGGCTAGCAAATTCTTTTTTCTTCTGAAAATGTTTCCGAAAGCATTTTGATTCCACTCCTAGAGGGTTTTTTTTTTTTTTTTTTTTTTTTTTTTTTTTTTTGTAGTTGGGACAGAGTAACATGAGTTAAAAGAAGCATGAGTTAACAAGCTATTTTAAATTGAACGTTTGAATAAGATAATTTATGGAATAAAACAAAATAGGCCCATCAAGTATTTTTGAGTGCATACATGTATTGGATTATTATCTTTCCAATCATGCAAAAGGGTGGCGATCGCAACCACGACAATATTGCATATAGAAAACCTGATTTAACTTAATATTGGCTTATGGCTCGTGTGTTCATATTGTATCAATGTGATCGTTTGGGTTGTCTATTTATGAGCAAAAATGAGCCCAAGCGTAGTAGAGAAGGAATTCGGAATCTCTTCTTTTCTTTGTTTGGCCAATTCTCTTTGATCTGCATCATCCTTAAGTGATTTTTCCAAAGGTACCTAACAAGTAATCATTACTTTCTCTGTGGTCTCTATCGTTAGGAGAAGGTGAGGAGTTACCGTTGCTCTGCATTCTTTCTTTATGGAGAGTGGAAGCAACGTATTAATGTGATTAAGTGAAATTGAATATTTGTGAACATGAAGTGATCATGATTATACAAAATCTAGTGGATTCTCCTTTTCTACATTATTTTTCGACATTTTGAAAGTTTGTGCTCCCAACCCAAATCATTTTTCTCACACCCCGTTTCTTTCTTGGGAGAAAAAAACAATATAAGTATTACACATTTTGATTGTAAAATTAGCAATTTTATAATCTCAACTGCCACGGTTTACGAAACAACGCGGCAACATGTCACAAATTATCATTCACGTTGGCTGTTATGTTGTATCGTAGACTTTAATGGATAACAACATTGTCCCACGAGTATAAAATAGGGTTTTTCTAAAGATATTTTATATGTGGTGTTAAAAGTATTATAAAAAGGCTGTACTTTCTTCGAGACGTGTTAAAGTAAGGTTGTACCTATTCTTGAAACACTTCAAAGCTCGGGCTTTCGAGTTCTTATCTGGTGATTAGCTGAAAGAGATTGAATGATTGAATTCAAATTATTTGATACTGACATAAAAATGGTGGTCAACAATGAAAATGTCTAGGGGTGACATAAAAATGGTGGTCAATAATGAAAATGTCTAGGGGTGCTCCTCTCGGTGGCTTTTGACTTTAACAAGAGAAAATTAGTGCCTCAGGCACATCCCGTGTACCAACTGGATTGGAATTGGACAGGTGTTAGTCCACCGTGTTGCTTGTCTCAGTTCCCCACATTTGGCCGGCCTCTTGTTCTAGCTAATATCATATTTATTTTATTACTCTAGATGATGGTATTGGCATAAATTTTCATAAAGAACAATAATAGTATAAAAAAAGAAAAAAACAAAATTTCGTATTAATTAAATTTTTTGCCAATGCTTACGTGAAGCCAAGATGTTTTCTTGCAGCGTAATGGTGTTATTGTTAACTAGACAGTTAGTCAAATCAAAGCTAAGATCATAGACCCAACTCTTTCTTCTTCAGACAAAGTCCTAATCCCATATTCCATAACGTCACCACCAAATCACGTCGTCACTTTTCGAATTTCAGAGTCATTTCTCATTTTTCTGTTTCGTTACAGAACTCGGCAATGGCCGATTCTTTGCCTCATCTATCGATGGTCCAAACCAGCTGCACGCGAAAGCGACACCCAATTAGTGTCCAAAACATTATTGCCTTCTTCTCCTTGTCTGAGAAAGAGCCAAGTGATGCGGTCGTTTTCATTACGAAATCTACCATGGTTTCAGCGTCAACTGCATACTTAGAATCGTCCTCATCAAGAAGGGAAGGAAAGAACTAGACGGGATCATTCGCGTATTCCCTCAGAAAAATGCTGAACCTCTTTTCATATTTGAGAAGCTGCGAAATTCTTTGTTTAGCGTTCGTAAGGGTTGACATTTACCCTGTATATGCGTATAGTCCGGTGGATATTCCCTGAGTTTTGCGCAAATCCCTTCTCCTTTCTATCTTGAAGAGGCGTGTTCCTCAGTATTACACTCACCTACATAGGGGGTAGTGCACTGATGTGAGAATTTGTAGGGGTTGTGTCACGTAGGTTCTTCCGTTTCCCAAAATAAGATCAAGATGGCTGTTCTGGGATGTTCAACTTGCTGTTCAGTGGCAGTTGTTGGGGCTGTTCTTGTTCTTGTTCTGGTTTTGAATGGGGCTGATTTGTGCAATGGAGGGAAGACCAGCACTTTCGTCCGTAAAGTGGAGAAAACTGTGGACATGCCTCTAAATAGCGATGTTTTCCGAGTGCCTCCTGGCCATAATGCCCCTCAACAGGTCTCAACTGAGCTTGTCTTCTTGCTTTTTCTCTCAGTATAGCACAAGCTTTTCCTTCTGTTCATTTGTGACTTGTGAAATGGTTGACATCTATGTGTAGAGACACACTAGGATGAGCTAGAGTCGCATTCATTCGGTTTCGGATTCAATGTGAATTAATGTTAGAGGTCACTGTTGTTAATTTCGTTCTATTCATTGTGGTTTCTGATTTGGTTTTGATTTTGGCGCGAGTCTTTAGGTACATATTACACAAGGAGATCATGTGGGAAAAGGAGTGATCGTGTCATGGGTGACTCCGGATGAACCTGGGTCTAGTGCTGTGCATTACTGGCGCGAAAACAGCGAGCACAAGAAAAAGGCAAAGGGCAAAGTTAATCATTATAAGTTCTACAATTATACTTCTGGTTACATCCACCATTGCACCCTCAAAAACTTGATGGTAAATTTCTGGATTCCTCCAGAAATATTAAATTTTTGGTGCCTAGTTTGCAAAATTTGGTAAATGTAGCTGATGTTTATTCCATTTACTTGCAGCACAACACCAAATACTATTATGAGGTTGGAATTGGACACACGGTCCGACAGTTCTGGTTCATTACTCCTCCAGAGGTTGGCCCTGATGTTCCATATACTTTCGGTCTCATAGGTAAAGTAAATCATATTGTCATGGATAGATAGTCAATGACTCAGAGTAACTTCAAAAGCTCATTCCTGTGTATGTACTATAGGTCTTTGCAGAATTATTTAGTTTTGATAATCAAATTCATCAGTAAGTCGCAGCAAATTTAGTTCTGCCGTTAATTTACATGCATCCATGGTTCTACTTCTTTCTATGCTCAGCATGCCGATGACCATTGCAGGGGATCTTGGTCAGACTTTTGATTCAAACCGAACACTCACCCATTATGAGCATAATCCGCAGAAAGGACAGACTCTATTGTATGTTGGAGACTTGTCATACGCGGATGATTATCCCGACCACGACAATGTGAAGTGGGATACATGGGGAAGATTTGTCGAAAGAAGTGTAGCTTATCAACCCTGGATATGGACAGCAGGCAATCATGAAATCGACTTTGCTCCTGAACTCGTGAGTGCTAGCGTTATACTTCCACGAAGAAATAACTATTTCACGCTCAGAGTCACCTAAGCCTTAATCCCTTAATTTCTGTGCTAATTTGTTACAGCTCTACTATTCGATCAATCCGTAATTTGCTTTGATACTGGTTGTTAGATCAAACAATCCTCAGCTACTTTTAGTGGCTAAGGACTTCTATCCAAGTTCCATGTCATCATATTGCATTATTCCTCTTCACCGGGAAGTTGGGGAATCGAAGGAAGAAATAAATTCAATTCTTGAGGTTTATACAAGGCGAGATGACAGTAGAACTTAGACCGTCAGCCAGTGAAATACCACAAAAGATATGGACGCTTTACAATATCAGTTTTTATGATGTTACAGGAAATATGCAGGGGACGAAGTCCTTGCCCGTTCATTTTTATCCTGAAGTTTCAGATGTATGAGTTCATATAATGACACGACTGATGACGCTGTACGTTCTTTTTTTCTGCAGGGCGAAAATAAACCCTTCAAGCCCTTTTCGCACAGATACCATGTCCCTTATAGAGCATCAAACAGCACTGCACCCTTTTGGTACTCAATCAAGAGGGCTTCGGCTTACATTATAGTCTTATCGTCATACTCTGCATATGGTATGATATCTACATCCTCGACCATCCTGCCAACATAGATGAGAATGAGATGCTACTCTACGGAACCTCGCATATTTTCAAGATTTCTTTTTTTTGATACAATGATAATACTAATTTGTGTGTGAGGTGGAAAATAGATGAAGAATCAATATGAAATTCTATTTCGATATCTGTGGATGAAAACGGACCCCTTCTTTCAAGATTTCGTTTGATGTGGTAGACTGCTCATATGCAGGGGAGGGGTGCAAATACTTCATCAGTAAACTCAAACGTCCAGTAATGGAAATGAAAGTTTGTTAGGCGTTAAAATCGTTGTGATTAGATGTTATTATGACGTACGGTTGTACCAAGAAGAACAATAGAGGCATGTCTCTCAGAATGCCAATTCTTATTGAATGTCGCTGCTCACTTCGCTTATTTCCTTTTGCCTCTGTTGGCTTCTAAGGTAAATATACTCCCCAGTACAACTGGCTTCAAGGAGAGCTGCCAAAAGTTAACAGGACCGAGACACCGTGGCTGATTGTTTTGATGCACTCTCCGTGGTACAATAGCTACAACTATCACTACATGGAGGGAGAAACCATGAGAGTGATGTTCGAATCGTGGTTTGTGCAATACAAAGTTGATGTGGTGTTTGCAGGGCATGTCCATGCCTATGAACGATCTGTAAGTCAAAATGTTTCATTTCCTTAGGGTTAATATCACGAAAAATCCTAAATCGGTACACATATGACGAATTTATCTTAGATTAATTTTTTGACTCTCAAAAACTTTAACTGATACACTTTTGATAAAATTGGTACACTTGTAATAAATTTACCCTCTATTATTTTCTGTTAAATTAGACTATCAAATTGTTAAGTTGGATAATATTGATAGTTAACTGATGTACTAGTTTATGATTTTACTCTCTGTTTGTCACAGTTATACTAGTTTTGTGATTTTTTGTGTTATTAATCCAATTTAATGAATGATATGTAATACAGTTAAGGGTTTTTGACAGCCAAAAAATTAGTTTGTAGACAAGTGTAGTAATTTGTGGTTTTTTGTGGTCATTTGGGGTAAATTTATTATAGGTATTACCGGTTTGGATTTTTTAGTGGTAAAAAAATTAGTTTGTGGCAAATTAGTTTGAGGCTTTTTGTGGTATTAACCATTTTCCTTATTATCTAACCTTTAAGCTTTATTTCGATAATATCCTTTCCATAGAAAGATGTATATAGCCAACTCTGATGAGTTAGTCCAATCAAACTATCATTTTCAATGTTCGTCGTGGAGATGAAATTAGCACATTGACAACAACGGTGATGTCTGTCCAGTGAAATCAATGTACTTCTATTATATGTTTGTCTAGTTTGATTCTAAGAACTGCTGACCGATTGATGAGTGTCACAGGAACGTGTATCCAACATTGCATACAACATCGTGAACGGCTTGTGCACCCCTGTTCCCAATCAATCAGCTCCAGTGTACATAACGATTGGCGATGGAGGCAATATTGAAGGTTTGGCCAACAAGTAAGATGATTTACCTTACAAAACACTTCCTAATTTATTCATGACTATTCTGGGTTGCCGTTGGATCATGTAAATATCTGATTTTCCTATGCAGCATGACGGAACCCCAGCCAAAATACTCAGCCTACCGGGAAGCCAGCTTTGGCCATTCGATGTTTGATATTAAGAACCGAACGCACGCATATTATAGTTGGCACAGAAATCAGGATGGGTATGCAGTGGAAGCCGATTCTATGTGGTTCTTCAATAGATTTTGGCATCCAATCAACGATTCGACAAGCATTTAACGGTTATCACATTGCATGACAAGTTTTCTCTTCGGATTTCCTCAATACATTCACAAGCAAATAAAAGTTCTGCAATTAGGCTCGTTTGAGTTCATTGTGCTATGTTTTAGTATCGGTGTTTCTTTTTCTATTTTTGAATGACAGATTCATATTGGAATTTCAGTAGATGCATATTTTGATTGCTGAAGTTCCTAATAAACATGTCTGTAAAACTTTTGCCATGATAAATAATAATTTTGATTTCTCAACACAATTCTTATGTTGCGGTGATGAGTGTTGTCATATCTAAAAGGATACACGTGAATGACATCTTTTTAGATCGTAATCATAATGTAGTTTTTTGAATTAACATGCAATTCCATGCTTTACCAGACCGAGTAAACAGATATTTGATGATTCACTGAACCAAAAACATGTGAGGTAATAGCAGGAACGTGTAGTTTCAGATCAAATCGAACGCGAGAAAAATCTGGATAGACCCAATAAAAAAAGATCTTTCCTGTTAAGTTCACTGCTTGCATACGATCAGGGTTCCGAGTGATCAAATTCAGGTGAACTAAATTATCCCTGAAATTCCTGGGAAGGTCAGAATAGTCCCCCAAAATCCAGGTGAACCTACCACATAGATGAGAGCACTTGAGTCTTGACCAAAAGTTAATGAAGAATCACAGGCTGAGAAGTGATGGGTTCGCACTCGTTTGCGCTTGGCTCGTCCGCCTTGACATATTGTCTAGCAGTTCTTGAATGTGTCCTGATTGTCGCTGTGTTCTGCGATGGCGAAACCGGGAGTCCTTTTGTTAGGAAAGACTGGCCATCTGTAGATGACGCCTTTCGACGGCGATGTCTTTGCTGCACCTCCCGGATATATTGCGCCGCAAAAGGTGTGATTTCAATTTTCTGCTTTTCCTCTTGACAAAAGAAAAATGGTTCACGTTCTGCAGGATCGGTGATTACGTTTAAACTTTAAACTTGCCCATCTCCTTCTTACAGTTTCAACCTTTTGTACTTTATAACATGATTCCTAACATCTTTTCCCTCAAAATTTAAGTTCTCATGTCCTCCTTCTTCAACAACCAGCGCTTGACACGATTTATTTGTTCTAATCCCCGCATCACAGTGCAACTCGATTTTTCTTTTTGTTCTAGAGTATTGACTCCTGTGCAATGTAAAGAATCTAGCACTTATAGGAGTTGTAAAATGATTATGATCAAGTACAACTTTTGTTATTTCCCACTTATGACGCCCAACTAGATGTATTTTAACCATTGCTGGACAACCGCATCTTTTTCTTGGTCTTGACTTAACCGACTCCTTTTTGATCTTGTACCCTTGATGGCAGCAACAAAGTATTGCACCTCATTTTTCCTCGCTGCCTTTTCTTTTGTATGAGTTTAACACTCTAATGCCAAATTCCACTTCTTTAGCATAATTGTTATAAAATGCATTAGCCTCATCATAAGAATTAAACTCCATACCTATGCAAGGTTTGATTTTCACGTTCTTCAGTATTGTGACGCTTTCATGATTAGCATCTTCGGTTGCATTGTTCATCTTGTCTTCATCACCGCTATTATTTTCATTGGCAAAATTGCTTTCAATACGAACTCCATCCATCTGAATGAGATGTCAAGAAAAAATTAAGAATTATATGTCTAAAATATATAGATACAAGCTAAAATTCAACAATAATGAATGCCTCTTACTTTCTTGCAATATGAATAGTAAAGATTAATGAACATTTCTCCACAGTTATGATTTATTCAAATTACAAAGTTGTACAACAATTGAAGTTTAAAGTGTACAAGGTAATCACACATTCTGCAAAAAAGAAAAGAAAAGAAAAGAAAAGAAAAAAGATAATGTCATTCCTATTTTTTGAGTTACTAAGTTTTTATTTATTTATTTGGAAACAATATCTACATAATCTTTTTCTTTGGCAAGAGAATGATATCCACTTTTAAAAGTTGCAACTGTATTCTTCATATATTTCTTATTATTTGAATAGTATTGTAGGATTTATTTCTTATTGTGTGAATATTATTACTTTGATTTTTTTTTCAATCTGAGCATTAAAGAATTATACAAATCCCGGGAAAAAAAAGAAAAATAGGGTAAAAATGAAATCAATTGAGGAAGCCGACATGTCAAGTGTTTTTTTCATCTTTTAAATTTAATAGATCTATAGAATGACATTAACGATTTTTTTTAGTAGGTGATAATATTTTTTACTTGTAATTATTTATACTTTGTACTTGTAATTAATGATAATTGGGTTGTGTTGGAATTATGGAGGATTTTACGAGGATGGCCTTGAGTCTTATGTGCACAAACAGAAGAAATTATCACTTTAATCGCTTATTTTTTGCTTGTAATTTTTTATTCATAGGATTCTTACTAATTCTTTTTTTTTTTGGAAAATATATATATATATATATATATATATATTTTTTTTTTTTTAAAGTAAAGGAGTCAACCGGTTTCCCTTAAAAACGCGTGGTCATTAGCTGACCGTTCCTCCGTCAGTTGAAGGAGGACGGTTAGCTAAGACTTTTGCTTTCACGAAACGACCTCCGGATGACATTGAATATTTAGATGGCCGTAAATTGGGGACCACTTTCTCTTTTCCTAGTACGAGAAAAGTCGAGGAAGACCGCTGCTTGAGGCAAATGGTGGACTTTTCCTTCTCGATAGTTAGGCGAGTATTAACGCTAGACACGAATGAAAAGTTGGGCCTGTAAGAAGTAGAGATATTGACAAGGCAAGAGACAGAAATCAAAGAGGAAAGGATGGGGACTGCTGTGCTGAGAGCACCAATGGTGGCTTTGGAGAGCTTTAAATCAGTCAAGTAAGGCATTCACAGGATTCTCATTGACAATTCCACTTCATTCGCTCAATACCAAGATTCCTCATGGTTGATTGTGGATGATCATCGGTCCTTATGTGCTTGATCTTTTCTTTGTTGTCTCGTGAGAATTTTCATCAGTACATATATTATTGTTTTACTAAAAATTCAATTATTCGTCACATCACGTGAATTTTATCACTGGATAAAATAATTTATGGAATAAAATAAAGTAGGCACGTAAAGTGTTTTTGTATGCATGTATGTATTGAAGTATTGTCTTTTTCAGTCATGTGAATAAAAAGGGTAGCAATTGCGATTGCGACAATTTCATCGCGGAATAATCTCTTTCTAAGATACCTAACAAGTAATTATAGCTTCGTCTGTGGTTGGTTTCTATTGTTAGGACAAGGGTGAGGAGTTACTGTTGTTCTGCATACTTTCTCAATGGAGAGTGGAAGCAATATATTAACGTGATTAAGCTAAATTGAATATTAGTGAAAAGTTGGAAGTGAATCGTGATTGTACAGAATCTCGTTGATCTTCCTTTTCTCCATTATGCTTCGACATTCCACTCGAGTCATTTTTCTTGCACCCCCTTCTTTCTTGGAGCAATAATGACGGAAGCTATCATGGACTATTTGATTTTCATCATGCCAGTGACGTAAAATTAGTGATTTTATTATCTTAACTACTGAGAAAAATTATGGAACGAAGTGACAATATGTCACAAATTGTCATCCATTTCGGCCACCACATAGGACTGTAGACGGCGAGTTTTGACAGAAAATTTAACAGATACCAAAATCGTCCCACGAGGATAAAGTTCTGCCTTTTTTCTAAGACATTTGGAGGGTCATGGTAAAAGTGTCTTAAGCATAAAAGGTTATGCGATTTCAAAACATTTCCAGGGCCGGGTTAAAAGTATCACGGAAATAAAAATGTTGTTGATTGAATTTGGCAATTAACCGAAAAGGGATTTAAAAAATGGGGTTCACATAATTGAATACCGACTGACACGAGAATGGCGATGAACATATATATCTAGGGGAACTTCTACTTGTGGCTTTGGACTTTAGTAAAAGAAAAATGGTCCCATGGGCAAATCCCGTGCACCAACTGGAGTGGAATTGGACTGGTGCTAGTTGGACTAGATGATGCTATTGGCATAAATTTTCAAAAAAGAACTACAATAATATACAAAAAGAAAAAAAATAAAAAAATAAACATTCGTAATAATCGAACTATTTTCCCAAAGTTTACCTGAAGTTTTATTGAAGTGTCATGTAGGTCTCTTGTTCAGGCTATAATATCATGCAATGAATTCATGTGAAACGAACACTTTGCCCTTTGGCGTAATAAGAAAGTTCTATCTGATCAAGAAACAGGTCGTAAGATCCTCATGATGGAAACATATGCTTTCAAAGCTTAGATCACAGACCCAGCTCTTTCTTCTTCAGTCGAACTCCCAATCCCAGATTCCATAACGTCACCACTCTTCGAATTTCAAAGTCATTTCTCGTTATTCTACTTCGTTACAGAACTTGGCAGTGGCCGATTTCGATTCTTTGCCGCATCCATCGATGGTCCAGACCAATTGCACACGAAAGAAACTGGTAGCGGCAACACCTAATTATTGTATAAGAGCATTGTTGCCTTCTTCTCCTTGTCAGAAGAGTCAAATGACGCGCTTTTTCCGTCGTTATTATTACGAAGTCTCCCGCGGTTTCAACGTCAACTGCATGCTTAGACCATCCTCATCAAGAAGGGAAAGAAAGAAAGGACAGAACGATTTGCCGATCCCCTTCAAAAAAGCTAGGCCTATTTTCATATTTGAGGAGCTGCGAAATTCTAATTTTAGCGTTCAAAAGAGTTGACATGTACCCTTTTTATGCGTGTATGGTCCCGTGGATATTCCCCGAGTTTTACGCAGATCCCTCCTCCTTTCTATCTCGAAGGGGCGTGTTCCTCGGTATTACATTCACCTATATAAGGGGTAGTGCGATTGATGTTAGACTTTGTGGGGGTTCTGTCACGTAGGTTCTTGTGCTCTTCCTTATCCCAGAGTAAGACCAAGATGGCTGTCCTGGGATCTTCTTCTTCTTCTTCTTGTTCCGTTGCTGTAGTTGGGGCCGTTCTTGTTCTTGCTCTGGTTTTGAATGGGGCTGCTTTGTGCAATGGTGGGAAGACCAGCACTTTCGTCCGTAAAGTGGAGAAAACTGTGGACATGCCTCTGGATAGTGATGTTTTCCGAGTGCCTCCTGGCTATAATGCCCCTCAACAGGTCTCAACTGAGCTTGTGTTCTTGCTCTTTCTCTTAGTATAGCACAAGCTTTTCCTTCTGTTCTTTTGTGACTCGTGAAATGGTTGACATCTAAATGTAGAGACATGCTGGGACAAGCTTGAATCAAGTTAACTCATTTTCGTATTCAATGTGATTTAATGTTAGAGGATACTGTTGTTAATTTCGTTCTATTCTTTGTGGTTTCTGATCTGGGTTTCGGGATTGGCGTGAGTCTTTAGGTACATATAACACAAGGAGATCATGTGGGAAAAGGAATGATCGTGTCATGGGTGACTCCAGATGAACCTGGGTCCAGTGTAGTGCTTTACTGGAGCGAAAACAGCGAGCACAAGAAAAAGGCAAAGGGCAAAGTGAATCGTTATAAGTTCTACAATTATACTTCTGGTTACATCCACCATTGCACCCTCAACAACTTGATGGTATATTCCTCCAGAAATTTTAAATTTTTTGGTGCCTGATCCGTAAAATTTAGTAAATGTAGCTGATGTTTGTTTCGTTTACTGGCAGTACAACACCAAATACTATTATGAGGTCGGAATTGGACACACAGTCCGACAGTTCTGGTTCATTACTCCTCCAGAGGTCGGCCCTGATGTTCCATACACTTTCGGTCTCATAGGTAAGTAAATTATATTATCATGCATACATAGTCATTGACTCAGAGTAACATCATAAGCTCATTCCTGCGTATGTCTGATAGGTCTTTGCGAAATTATTTAGTTTTGATAATCACGTTCATCAGCGAGTCACAGAAAATTTAGTTCTGCAGTTAATTTACTTGCATCCAGGGTTCTACTCCTTTCTTTGCTCAGCCTGCCGATGAACATTGCAGGGGATCTTGGTCAAAGTTTTGATTCAAACCTGACGCTCACCCATTACGAACATAATCCACAGAAAGGACAGACTGTATTGTTTGTTGGAGACTTGTCGTACGCGGATCAATATACCAACCACGACAATGCGAGGTGGGATTCATGGGGAAGGTTTGTTGAAAGAAGTGTAGCTTATCAACCCTGGATATGGACAGCAGGAAATCATGAAATCGACTTCGCTCCTGAAATTGTGAGTGCTAGCATTATACTTCCACCAAGACATTTCTATTTCACATTCAGAGTCACATAAGCATTAATCCCCTAAGTTCTGTGATAATTCGTTACAGCATAAAATCTCTCTACTATCCGATCAATGGGTAATTTGCTTTTGATACTGGTTGTTCAATCAAACAATCCTCTGCTGCTTTTGATAGTTTGGAACTTTTATCCAAGTTCCATGTCATCATATTGCATTATTCCTCTTCATTGGGAAGTTGGGGAACTGAAGGAAGCAATGAATTCATTTCTTGAGGTTTATTAAGGTGAGACAAGGGTAGAACTTAGACTGTCACCCGGTGTAATTTCACAATACATATGGATGCTTTACAATACCAGTGTTTGTGATGTTACAGGAAATATGCAGGGTATGAAGTCCTCGCCCTTTCATTCTTATCCTGAAGTTTCAGGATGTATGAGTTCATGTAATGACACTACTGATGACGTTGTGTACTTTTTTTTTCTCTGCAGGGAGAAAATAAACCCTTCAAGCCCTTTACGCACAGATACCACGTCCCTTATAGAGCATCGAAGAGCACCGCGCCTTTTTGGTACTCGATAAAGAGAGCTTCAGCATACATCATAGTCTTATCGTCATACTCTGCATTTGGTATGATTCCTACATCCCTGACTATCCTGCCAACATAGATGAAAATGAAATGCAACTCTACGGAGCCTCCCATGTTTTAAAGAAATTTTTTTGACATAACAACAATATTTTATGTGCAAGGTGGAAAATAGATGAATCAATAGGCATTTCTATTTTGGTATCTGTGGATGAAAATGGATCCCTTCTTTCAAGATTTCGTTTGATGTAGTAGACTGCTCCCACTCGGGGGAGCAAATATTTCATCGATGAACTCAATCATCCAGAAATGGAAATGAAAGTTTGTTATGCATTAAAATCGTTTTGATTTGATGTTATTATGACATGTACGGCTATACCAAGAAGAACAATAGAGGCATGTCTCTGAGAATGTCAATTCTTATTGAATGTCACAGCTCACTTTTGGTTGTTACCCTTTGCCTCTGTTCGCTTCTAAGGTAAATATACTCCCCAGTACAGCTGGCTTGAACAAGAGCTACCAAAAGTTAACAGGACTGAGACACCGTGGCTGATTGTTATGATGCATTCTCCATGGTACAATAGCTATAACTATCACTACATGGAAGGAGAAACCATGAGAGTGATGTTCGAACCGTGGTTCGTGAAATACAAAGTAGATGTGGTGTTTGCAGGTCATGTCCATGCATATGAACGATCTGTAAGTCGAAATATTTCCTTTTCCTTATCATCTAATTTATCAGCTTTGTTTCAACTAAAGGCTTTCTCTAGAAAGATGCATAAAGCCAACTCTGATGAGTTAGTCCAATCAAACTATCAATTTTTACATGTTCGAAGTGTTGTGAGGATGAGCGGGAAATTAGAAATCCGTTTATTTGTTTGTCTAGTTTGAATGTAAGAACTTGCTGGCTAATTGATGAGTATCACAGGAACGTGTATCCAACATCGCATACAACATTGTGAACGGCTTGTGCATCCCTGTTCATGATCAATCAGCTCCAGTGTACATAACAATTGGTGATGGAGGCAATCTTGAAGGTTTGGCCACCAAGTAAGATGAATTACCTCAGAAAACACTGCCTAACTTATTCATGACTATTTTGGGTTGCCATTGGATCATCTAAATATCTGATTTTATATGCAGCATGACAGAACCCCAGCCAAAATACTCTGCCTACCGCGAAGCCAGCTTTGGCCATGCAATGTTCGATATTAAGAACCGAACGCATGCATACTATAATTGGCACAGAAATCAGGATGGATATGCAGTGGAAGCCGACTCTATGTGGTTCTTCAATAGATTCTGGCATCCGGTTGACGATTCCACAAGCATTTAGTAGTTATCACAGAACTGGACAAGTTTTCCCTTAGGATTTCCTCAATGCATTTCCAAGCAAATAAAAGTTTATCAATTAGGGTTGCTTAAGTTTATTGTACTATCTTTTTGTAACAGAGATTTTTTTTTTTAAATGAAAGATCCATACTGGAATTTAAGTAGACTGCATATTTTTGATTGCTGAAGTTCCTAGCAAATATGTTTGTAAAACTTTTGCTGATAAATAATAATTTTGATTTCTCAATACAATTACTATGTTGCGAGTATGAGCGTTTGTCATATCTAAAAAGATACATGTGAATGACATACTTTTCAGGTCATAATAAAAATACAGTTCTTTAAATTAACATGAGATAATTCTTAAGAGTAATTCCTTCGAATAGGTAGAGATATGCTTTACTAGACCATGTAATCTAATATCCGATGATTGACTGAACGAAAAACATCTTAGGTAGTCCCAAGCAGAAGCATGTAGTTTTGGATCAAATTGAGAACCTTGGTTTAAAAAAACTAAAATTGAAGACAAAATCAGGGTAAGCTCTAGGATAAGGATAAGAGTATTTTGTTTATTTTCCAACAAAACAAATGCACCACTCTTTGAATACAATATGGTTTCTACTCTGTTTATTTCATGGAAAAATGAATGATCCAGAAATTTTTTTCCTGAAAATGATAACTTGTACCTCTAGAAATAATTAGTCAGTAAAAAATATTTTCATTATCGACAATAAATTATGTCCAAACATTTTCGTGGAATGTAAAGATGTTTTTCGCTAATTCATTTTTATAAACTACACAACTCACTATTGCACCTTGCAACAGCGAAACGTTTTCTTCACAATGCTTTGTGGACACCGTCGGGATCGTGTCGGACATATGCTAATGATGGCTGAGAAGTACGAATTCGTTGATGATGAGAACTGATGGAACACGGCTCGAGTTGCATCGGATTTTCCATACCAAAGAATGAAAAATATTTTATAATTCATTTTCAAGTTTCAATCAAATATTCAAAAATATTATTATTTTCTTGAAAAATGATGTTCTGGATTTTGAAACTAATGATACCTTAATATCCAATCGTTTTCACCGGCCCGATTCAATTTACCTCGTCTATTAGTTTCATGTAAGAATTTTCCGGATGACGTTGATTGTTTAAAGTAGTCGTAAATTGTGGACCACCTTCTTCTCCTCGTTCGAGAAAAGTCAAGGAACGCGGTCGGGTCCATGCTTTAATCAACGTTAGAATTTGCCTTCTGAACAGTCAGTTGGCCGAGCATTGCACGAACCTACTAATGTACTAAATACCGCTGCAAATATTTAGTCAGTTAATCAATGAACGGCGGACACGAGTGGAAAGTTGGGGACTCCTACGAGCACTGATGATGACTTGGAGAGTTTTCGGTCAGTCAACTCTCTAGGCATTCACACCATGGATGATCATAAGTCCTCGTCCACAGTCTACCAGCGAGTTCCCGGTCTTTACTTTGTTGTCTCGTGACGATTTTAGTCGGTGCGCATAAAGATTTGACTGACTATTCATATCACATGAATTTTTATCACTAGATAACATAATTTATGAAATAAAACAGAGTAAGCACGTTGAGTATTTTTGCATTGCATACAATATATTGGATTATTGTCTTTTCTAGCCATGCAGAAAGAATAGTGATCTCGACAATGTTGCATATATGAAACCTGATTCTTAGCTTGTTATTGGCTTATGACTTATATGTTCATCTTGAATCAATGTGATAATTTGGGGTATCTGTTTAGGAGTGAAGATGGGCTCGAGTGTAATCAAAGGAGGAATTGGAAATCTCTTCTTGATTTGTTTGGCCAAAATCCACGAGGATAAATTTACAAAGAATTATAATAATATACAAAAAGAAAAAAGAAAAACAATGAACATTGGTATTAATCGAACTTTTTTGCCAAATTTTACATGAAGTTTTATTGAAAGTGTTGGCCTCTTGTCCAAGCTGATATCACGCAATGAATGCATGTAAAACGAACACTTTGCCCTTTCGCGTAATAAGAAAGTTCTATCTGATCAAGAAACAGGTTGTAAGATCCTCGTGATGGAAGGATACATGCTTTCAAAGCTAAGACCACAGACCCAGCTCTTTCTTCTTCAGACGAAGTCCTAATACCAGATTCCATAACGTCACCGCCACCGAATCACGTCGCCACTCTTGGCAGTGGCCGATTCTTCGCCCCATCTATCGATGGTCCAAACCAGTTGCACCCGTAGTGGCGACACCCAATTGCTGTCCAAAACATTATTGCCTTCCTGTCCTTATCAGAAGAAGAGTCACTCGGTATTATTACGAAACCTCCCACGATTTCAACGTCAACTGCGTACGGAAAGAAATAGACAGAGATATTTGCGTGTTCCCTCGAAGAAAGCTAAGCCTCCTTTCATATGTGAGGAGCTGCGAAATTCTTATTTTTTAGCGTTCAAAAGAGTTTAACATTTACCCTGTTCATGCGTGTATGGTCCCGTGGATATTCCCCTAGTTTTATGCAAATCCCTCCTTTCTATCTTGAAGGGGTGTGTTCCTCGGTATCGCATTTACCAAGATGGCTGTTCTGGGATCTTCTTCTTCTTGTCATTCGGTTGCTGTCGTTGGGGCTGCTCTTGTTCTTGTTCTGGTTTTGAATAGGGCTGATTTGTGCAATGGAGGGAAGACCAGCACTTTCGTCCGTAAGGTGGAGAAAACTGTGGACATGCCTCTAGACAGCGATGTTTTCCGAGTGCCTCCGGGCTATAATGCCCCTCAGCAGGTCTCAACTGAGCTTGTGTTCTTGCTCTTTCTCATAGTATAGCACAAGCTTTTCCATCTGTTCTTTTGTGACTCGTAAAATGGTTGACATCTACATGTAGAGACATGCCGGGACGACCTTGAATCAAGTTAACTCAGTTTCGTATCCGATGTAATTTAATGTTAGAGGTTACTGTTGTTAATTTCGTTCTATTCTTTGTGGTTTCTGATTTGGGTTTTGGGTTCGGCGTGAGTCTTTAGGTACACATAACACAGGGAGATCATGTGGGAAAAGAAGTGATCGTGTCGTGGGTGACTCCAGATGAACCTGGGTCCAGTGAAGTGCTCTACTGGAGCGAGAATGGCGAGCACAAGAAAACGGCAAAGGGCAAAGTTTATCGTTACAAGTTCTATAATTATAATTCTGGTTACATCCACCATTGCACCCTCAACAGCTTGATGGTAAATCTCTCCATTCCTCCAGAAATTTTAATTTTTTGGTGCCTGGTCCGTAAAATTTGATAAATGTAGCTGATGTTTGTTTCATTTACTGGCAGTACAACACCAAATACTATTATGAGGTCGGAATTGGACACGCTGTCAGACAGTTCTGGTTCATTACTCCTCCAGAGGTTGGCCCTGATGTTCCATACACTTTCGGTCTCATAGGTAAGTAAATCGTATTATCATGCATACATAGTCAATGACTCAGTAACTTCAAAAGCTCATTCCTGCGGATGTATAGGTTTTTGCGGAATCATTTAGTTGTGATAATCAAGTTCATCAGCGAGTTGCAGAAATTTAGTTCTGCAGTTAAGTTACATGCATCCAGGGTCCTACTCCTTTCTATGCTCAGCAAGCTGATTAACATTGCAGGGGATCTTGGTCAGAGTTTTGATTCAAACCGAACGCTCACCCATTACGAACATAATCCACAGAAAGGACAGACTGTATTGTATGTTGGAGACTTGTCGTATGCAGATAAGTATCTCAACCACGACAATGTGAGGTGGGATACATGGGGAAGGTTTATCGAAAGAAATGTAGCTTATCAACCCTGGATATGAACGGCAGGAAATCATGAAATCGACTTCGCTCCTGAAATCGTGAGTGCTAGCATTATACTTCCACCAAGACATATCTAATTCACATTCAGAGTCACATAAGCCTTAATCCCTTAATTTCCATTATAATTCGTTACAGCAAAAAATCTCTACTGTCCGATCAATGGGTGATTTGCTTTGATACTGGTTGTTCGATCAAACAATTCCTCTGCTGCTTTTGGTAGTTAGGAACTTCTATCCAAGTTCCATGTCATCATATTGCATTATTCCTCTTCATTGGGAAGTTGGGAACTGAAGGAGGCAATAAATTCATTTCTTGAGGTTTATTAAGGCGAGATGACATAAAACTTAGACTGTCACCCGGTGTAATTTCACAATACATATGCATGCTTTCCAATATCAGTGTTTATGATGTTATAGGAAATATGCAGGGGATGATGTCCTCGCCCTTTCATTCGTATCCTGAAGTATCAGGATGTATGAGTTCATACAATTACGCGACTGATGATGTTGCACATTTTTTTTTCCTGCAGGGAGAAAATAAACCCTTCAAGCCCTTTACGCACAGATACCACGTCCCCTATAGAGCATCAAACAGCACCGCACCTTTTTGGTACTCGATGAAGAGAGCTTCGGCACACATCATTGTCTTATCGTCATACTCTGCATATGGTATGATTTCTACATCCTTGACTATCCTGCCAACATTGATGAGAATGAGATGCAAATCTACGAAACCTTCCATGTTTTCAATGATTTTTTTTTTTTCCATAACAACAATATTAATTTATGTGCAACGTGGAAAATAGACGAAGAATCAATAGGAAATTCTATTTTGATATTTGTTGATGGAAATGGATCCCTCCTTTCAAGATTTCGTTTAATGTAGTAGACTGCTCCCACTTGGGAGAGCAAATATTTCATCGATGAACTCAAACATCCAGTAATGGAAATGAAAGTTTGTTATGCGTTAAAATCGTTTTGATTTGATGTTATCATGACATGTGCGGTTATATCAAGAAGAATAATAGAGGCATGTCTCTCAGAATGCCAATTATTATTGAATGTCGCAGCTCGCTTCTGCTTATATCCTTGTGCCTGTGTTCACTTCTAAGGTATGTATACTCCCCAGTACAAATGGCTTAAAGACGAGCTACAAAAAGTTGATAGGACTGAGACACCGTGGCTGATTGTTATGATGCACTCTCCGTGGTACAATAGCTACAACTATCACTACATGGAAGGAGAAACCATGAGAGTGATGTTCGAACCGTGGTTCGTGAAAAACAAAGTAGATGTGGTGTTTGCAGGTCATGTCCATGCATATGAACGATCCGTAAGTCAAAATGTTTCCTTTTTCTTATCATCTAATTTTTCAGCTTTATTTTGAAATAGCCTCTCCATGGGAAGATGCATAAGGCCAAGTCTGATGAGTTGGTCCAATCAAATTATCAATTTCAATATTCTCTGAAGAGATGGAAATTAGCATGTCGACAGCAATAGCGTTTTTGGTCCAAGGAAATCGATATAGACAATTTATTTTTTCCATGTACAAGGTGTTGCGAGGATGAGTAGGAAACCAGAAATCTGTTCATTTGTCTGTCTCATTTGAATATAAGAACTCGCTGGCTGATTGATGAGTGTCACAGGAACGTGTATCCAACATTGCATACAACATTGTGAACGGCTTGTGTGTCCCTGTTCATGATCAATCAGCTCCAATGTACATAACGATTGGCGATGGAGGCAATCTTGAAGGTTTGACCACCGAGTAAGATGATCTACCTCACAAAACACTGCCTAACTTATTTATGACTCTTCTGGTTTGCCATTGGATCGTGAAAATATCTGATTTTATATGCAGAATGACGGAGCCCCAACCAAAATACTCAGCCTACCGCGAAGCCAGCTTTGGCCATGCGATATTCGATATTAAGAACCGAACGCATGCATATTATAGCTGGCACAGAAATGAGGATGGATATGCAGTGGAAGCTGATTCTCTATGGTTCTTTAATAGATTCTGGCATCCAGTTGACGATTCGACGAGCATTTAACGATCGTCATAGGACAGGAAAAGTTCTCTTTGAATTTCCTTAATACATTCGCAAGCAAATAAAAGTTCGGCAATTGGGCTCGTTTGAGTTTATTGTACTATGTTTTAGTATTAGAGTTGCTTTCTTTTATTTTGAACGAAATATTCATATTGGAATTTCAATATATACATATTTTGATTGCTGAAATTCCTAATAAACATGTCTATAAGACTTGCCACGATAAATAAAAATTTTGATTTCTCTACACAATTCCTATGTTGCGGTGATGAGTGCTGTCATATCTAAAAAGCTACACATGAAGGACATACTTTTCTGGGCATAATGATAATGCAGTTTTCTGGATTAACATGTAATAATTCTTAGAGTAAAGTCCTTCTAATGGACAAAGACATGCTTTCTTAGACAAAGAAAACAGATATCTGATGATTCATTGAACCAAAAACAAGTGAGGTAATTTGAGCAGGAGCGTGTAATTTCAGATCAAATTGAAGACGTGAAAAATTTGGATAGATCCAATAAAAATAAAAATTCTTTCCTGTTTAGTTCACTGCTTGGATGCGATCCGGATTCTGAGCTATCAAATTCAGGTGAGCTAAATAATCCCTGAAATTCCTGGGAAGGTCAGAATATTCCCCCAAAATCGAGGTGAACCTACCACATAAATGAGAGTACTTGAGTCTTGACCAAGAGTTAATTAAAAATCACAGGCTGAGAAGTGATGGTTCCGCACTCGTTCGCGCTTGTTCTTGAATGTGTCCTGGCTGTGTTCTGCGATGGAGGAACCACGAGTCCTTTTGTTAGGAAAGATTGGCCATCTCTAGATATGCCTTTCGACAGTGATGTCTTTGCTGCACCTCTCGGATATAATGCGCCGCAACAGGTGGTTTCAATTTTCTGCTTTTCCTCTTTACAAAAGAAAATTGGTTCGCGTTCTGCAGGATCGGTTATTAAACCTCGCCTCGAGCAATGTGTTTCAGGTTCACATAACGCAAGGAGATCATGTCGGCAAGGCAGTGATTGTGTCATGGACGACTCCTGATGAACCCGGCTCCAATAGTGCGCAGTACTGGAGCGAAAAGACCCAACAGGAGGAGCATTCGGGGGACACTGTTGTCACTTATTAGGAAAAAGTACCATAAAAACTCTTAAACATATTGCATTGATATCAATTTAGTTCTAAACTTTTTAATTGACCCAAAGATCTTTTTACATCAGTACCAATTCAATCTATCGGTCAATTTAGGCCAAAAATTGTTGTAGATGCCGGTAGTCCTATGTGGCACCGTTGATGTTAATATGTACATTTTTTTATGAGCTTCGCTAGCATAGTAGTCCTTGGAGTACTGCGAGAATAATAATCTATTGCAAGCCACAAATTCTTAATAAAGTGAGTCCTACAACAATTCATAATTATTTTTTATTTGATTTTTTGTGGTCTAGAATTGACTGTTATTCTTATAGTATATTAAAGACCGTCACACAATCATTTCTTTTTTTTTTTTTCAATTCCCTTTCTTTTTTTCCTTTTTCTTTCCTTCTCTTTTTGTCGGTGGCTAAGGACACAAGGCCCTTTCGCTAGATTTGGCGAGGGCGACCCTTGCTTGAGCAAGGGTCAAAGTGGGAGGTGGTGGGATGTTATTAGGCTCGTTAGACATCTCTTAAGTTCCACACAAAATCGAGCTCCAATCCGCGAGATCAAAGCTCCGTGAATTGGAAAGAAGAGGAAAGAGTTCATCATTAAAGCGATACAAATCAGAGATCGACATAGATTTCAATTATGGGAGCAGTGTTGTAAGAGAAGATACAATGACTGATCAAGGTTTGATTTTTGTGAAAGTCGAGCTCATGGATGACGAGAGTGAGAACATTGAAGAGGGCATGGACTTCTACTTCAACAGTGCATCCTCCCATCGCGAAACTAGGTGAGGCCTCGCCATATCTAGTGAGGGGGTCTCCTTGGCGCTCACCCTCGCCTTGGCGGGGCCTAGCAAGGCTGACCTTGGCTTGTAGCAAGTGAGGTCCACCCTTAGCTAGGTGAGGCAATAGCTCTCTCCAACCACTGGTAGATAGAGAAGGGAAAAAAAAAGAAAGAAAAAAACAAGAAATTCTAAAAAATTATTTAAAAATGTCCATGTGAACACTCTGTGCTATGTAGAACAACACTTTCACCTAAGCAATTTTCGGCCTAAATTGGCCGGTGGACTAAGTTGGTATTAATGCGAAATTATTTAGAATTAAATTGGACCAATTAAAAGATTTAAAACTGAACTTATAATAATGCAACATATTAAAAAAAATTTTGGTACTTTTTACTCACTTAATGCAAGTACTGCAACTACACTTTCGGTTACATTCGCCACTGCTCTATCAAAGATTAAAGGTGAATAATAGCTTCTTTTGAGTTTTGCTTAATTAGAGCTTGTCGCTTTTCCGCCACTTTCGTTTGAAGCATGTAGTGAAGCGATACCAGCTTTGGCGGCCGGCTTCTTTTTATTAATCCATCTACACGATTGCAGCCTGATACAAAGTATCACTATACAGTCGGGTCTGGACACGTACGGCGACAATTCTGATTTTTAGGTATGAAAAAGGACCGCTAATACATGTACGAATAAAATGAATTCGATCCCATCATGTTCACCGACTCAGATTCAATTTACCACGTATTCTATTTTCATGTAAGAAATTTCGTGGATTGTTTAAAGTAGCATAAATTGCGGACCACTTTCTTTTCCTAATTTGAGAAAAGATTTAAGGAATGCCGTTGCCTCCATGCTTTAGGCAACGTTAGAGTCGGCCTTCTTAACAGTCGGCCGAATATTGCACGAACCTACGTATGTGATAATACCGCCGCAGCAATTTAATCAGTTTTCAATCGACGGCGGACCCGAGTGGAAAGTTGGGGACTACTACGAGCACTGATGACGGCTTGGAGAGTTTTCGGTCGGTCAACTCTCAAGGCACTCACACGATTGTCATTGACAAACTCTACTCCATTCATTCGGTGCCAAGACTCCTCGTGGCTGGTCGTGGATCATCATAAGTCCTCGTCCACAGTCTACCAGCGAGTGCTCGGTTTTTGTTGTCTTGTGAAGATTTCCGTCAATATGCATAAAATTTAAACAATTGTTCGTGTCACGTGAATTTTTATCACTAAATAAGATAATTTATTATATAAAACAAAAGAAGCATGTCGAGTATTTTAGGTGTATATATGTAATGGACTATTGTCTTTTCTAGTCATGCAAAAAGGGTAGTGATCGCAACGATCTTGTGTATTTGTAACTCGATACTTAGCTTGATACTGGCTTATGACTTGTGTGTTCATCTTGTATCAATGTGATTATTTGGGATGTCTGTTTATAAGCAAAAATGGGCTCAAGCGTAATCAGTGGAATTGGAAATTCTTCTTGATTTGTTTGGACAATTTTCTCATCGATTCTGAATCATCATGGAATAATCTCTTTCTAAGATACCTAACAAGCAATCATAACTTCCTCTTGGGGTTGGTTTATACTGTTAGGACCGAGGAGTTACTGTTGTCGTGCATACTTTCTTAATAGAGAGTGGAAGCAATATATCAATGTGATTAAGTTAGGTTGAAAATTAGTGACTAGTTCGAAGTGCATCATCATTATACAGAATGCAGTGGATCTTCCTTTTCTTCATTATTCGACATTTTGAAAGTTTGTATATTCTTTTTTTCTGCAGGGCGAAAATAAACCCTTCAAGCCCTTTACGCTCAGATACCACGTCCCTTATAGAGCATCAAACAGCACCGCGCCTTTTTGGTACTCGATAAAGAGAGCTTCGGCATATATCATTGTCTTATCGTCATACTCAGCATTGAATAAATTAGTTATTTAATTATTTTAATCAATCACAAGTTATGACACGGCACGATTACATGTCGCAAATTATCATCCCCATTTCCCTCCATGTAGGACTGCAGATGGCGAATTCTAACAGAAGATTTAACGGTTTCCAAAATCATTCCACAAATATAAAGTTTTGCATTTTTCTAAAACGTTTAAAAGGTGGTGTTAGACCTGTCTTAAGTATAAAAGGTTATGCCACTTTAAAACATTTTAAGGGCCGGGTTACAATGGTCACGGATGAGAAAATGTCGTGGTTTGCATTTGGTAATTATAGCCGAGAGGGGATTTAAATGGTGGGTTCACATGATTTGATACTGATTGACAAGAAAACGGTGGTGACAATATATAGAGGGGAGCTTCCGTTGGTGGCTTTACTTCAATAAAAGAAAATTGGTCCGTCGGACGGATATCCCGTGCACCGACTGGATTGAAATGGGACAGGCGCTTCTCCATCGTGTCGCTTGTCTCCCTTTCCGACATTTGGCAGGCCTCTTGTCCAAGGAGAAACTATTATCGTATTTATTATATTACCCTAGATGATGGTATTGACATTTATTCACAAATTTTTTTACTGAAATATAAAATTCACATTAAACAATTTATCTGCTAAAGTTTACGTGACTTTTTATTTAAAGTGGATTCAAATTTTATCACATAGATTCATCTTCTGACTAAATAAACAAACAATAGTACTTAAAATTGCGATATATATCGGATAATAAGATGAGTATATACAACATTTTAAGCGCATAAAATAATAGGATTTTATAAGAGACATGAAAGCACACATAGGAACTAATATAGGGAATTTTTAATGATATCATATAGTCTTCACCTTGTCTTTTTTTTGGTCGAAATAGTCTTCACCTTGTCATTAAATGAAAATTGAGGAGCTCGTAAGCTACTTGTCTGAGTAGAGAAATAGAACATAGACACGTGCTGCAGTTAATGCATGTAAAGCAAACATTTGTCCCGTTGGCGTAACGAGAAGTTTTAACTGATTAAGAAACATGTCCTAATCCCGTATTCCATAATGTCACCACCAAATCACGTCGCCACTTTTTCGAATTTCAGAGTCATTTCTCGCTGTTCTTTATTTCTTTACAGAACTTGGCAGCGGCCGATTCTTTGCCTCATCTATCGATGGTCCAAGCCAGTTGCACGCGAAAGAAACTGGTAGTGACGACACCCAATTGTCCGAAAACATTATGGCCTTCTTTCTCCTTGTCCGAAGAAGAGGCAAATGATGCGCTTTTTCTGTCGTTGTTGTTACGAAGTCTCCCCATGGTTTCAACGTCAACTGCGTACCTAGGCTCATCCTCATCAAGTAGGGAAAGAAAGAAAAAGAAAGATATTTCAGTATTCCCTCAAAAAAAGCTAAGCCTCTTTTCATTTGTGAGGAGCTGCGACATTCTAATTTTAGCGTTCGGAAGAGTTAACATTTACCCTGTATAGTGTATATGCGCATAGTGCCGTGGATATTCCCCGAGTTCTATGCAAATCCCTCCTGCTTTCTATCTTGATGGGGCGCATTCCTCGGCACTACATTCACCTATAAAAGGGGTAGTGCGATTGACGTGAGATTTCGTGGGGAGTGTGGCGCTTGGGTTCTTGTGCTCTTCGTATCCCAGAATAAGACCGAGATGGCTATTCTGGGATCTTCTTCTTCTTGTTCGGTAGCTGTTGTTGGGGCTGTTCTTGTGCTCGTTCTGGTTTTAAATGGGGCTGACGTGTGCAATGGAGGGAAGACCAGCACCTTCGTGCGCAAAGAGGAGAAAGCTGTGGACATGCCTATCGATAGCGATGTTTTCCGAGTGCCTCCTGGCTATAATGCACCCCAACAGGTCTCAACTTAGCTTGTGTTCCCGCTCTTGCCTAAGCATAGCGCAAGCTTTTCTTTCTGTTCCTTTTGGCTTTAAAACCCTTTTTTGACCCGTGAAGAGGTTGACATCAACGTGTTGAGACATGCTAGGACCAGCTTGAATCGGCTAATTCGGTTTCGAATATGATGTGATTAATGTTAGAGGTTACTGTTGTTGATTTTGTTCTTTTCTGTGGTTTTTGATTTGGTTTGTTGGTGCGCGAGTCTATAGGTACATATAACACAAGGAGATCATGTGGGAAAAGGAGTGATCGTGTCATGGGTGACTCCTGATGGACCTGGGTCCAGTGTAGTGCGCTACTGGAGTGAAAACAGCGAGCACAAGAAAACTAAAAAGGGCAAAGTTAATCGTTACGAGTACTACAATTACACTTCTGGTTACATCCACCATTGCACCCTCAACAACTTGATGGTAAATCTTTCAATTCCTCCTGAAATATTAACTTTTTGGTGCTTGGCGTGTAAAATTGGGTATACGTCGCTGATGTTTGTTTCGCCTGCTGGCAGTATGACACCAAATACTATTATGAGGTTGGAATTGGACATACGGTCCGACAGTTCTGGTTCATGACTCCTCCGGAGGTTGGCCCTGATGTTCCATACACTTTCGGTCTCATAGGTAATTAAATCGTGTCTTCATGCATACGTATTCATTAACTCAGGGAAACTTCAAAGCCCGTTCCTGTCTATAGACCATAAAATTTGCAGAATCATTTGGTTTTGATAATCAAGTTCATTAGTGAGTCGCAGCAAATTAAGTTGTGCGGTTATTTTACATGCATCTGGGGTCCTACTCGTTTCTATGCTTAGCATACCGATGAACATTGCAGGGGATCTTGGTCAGAGTTATGATTCAAACCAAACACTCACCCATTACGAAAATAATCCCCAGAAAGGACAGGCTGTATTGTTTGTTGGAGACTTGTCGTACGCCGATAATTATCCCAACCACGACAACACGAGGTGGGATGCATGGGCAAGGTTTGTCGAAAGAAGTGTAGCTTATCAACCCTGGATATGGACAACAGGAAATCACGAACTCGACTTTGCTCCTGAAATTGTGAGTGCTAGCATTGTACTTCTCCCAGGACATGTCTATTTCACATTCAGAGTCACCAAGCCTTAATCCCTTAATTTCTGCGATAGTTCGTTACAGCATAAATTCTCTACTAACCGATCAATTGGTAATTTGCTTTGATACTGGTTGTTAGATCAAACAATCCTCTGCTGCTTTTGGTATCTAAGAACTCCTTTCCAAGTTCCATGTCATCATATTGCTTCATTTCTCTTCATTGGCAAGTTGGGCAACTGAAGGAAGTGAAAAATTCAATTCTTGTGGTTTATGTAAGGCAAGACGATGATAGAACTTAGACCGTCAGGCAGTGTAGTTTCGATAAAACATAGGAGTCTTTCCAATATCAGTTGTTATGATGTTACGGGAAATATGCAGGGGACGAAGTCCTCGCCCTTTGATTCTATTACCACCACTTCCCATTCATTACCTAGACCATCATCTTCTTATCATGGAAGTTTCAGGACGTATGAGTTCATATAAAGGACACGACTGATGATGTGATTCATTCTATTTTTTTTTTTCTGCAGGGAGAAAACAAACCCTTCAAGCCTTTTACGAACAGATACCACGTTCCTTATAGAGCATCAAACAGCACTGCACCTTTTTGGTACTCGATCAAGAGAGCTTCGGCTTACGTCATAGTCTTATCGTCATATTCTGCATACGGTATGATTTTACATCCTTGACTATCCTGTCAACATAGATGAGAATGAGATGCTACTCTACGGAACCTCTCGTGTTTATGAGATAATTTACTGGACACAATAACTATATTCATTTATCTGCAAGGTCGAATAGATGAAGAATCAATATACAATATTATTTTGATATCTATGGATGAAAGCGGATCCATTCTTTCAAGAATAGACTGCACATAGAAATGGGAGCATACATTCATCAATGAACTCAAATATTTAGTAATGGAAATGAAAGTCTGTTACGCCTTAACATCATTTTGATATGAAGTAATTATGAGATGTATGGTTATACCAAGAAGAACAATAGAGGCATGCATCTCAGAATGCCAATTCTTATTGAATGTCGCAGCTCACTTCTGCTTATTTCCTTTTGCCTCTGTTCGCTCCTAAGGTAAATATACTCCCCAGTACAAATGGCTTGAAGAAGAGCTACCGAAAGTTAACAGGTCCGAGACACCATGGCTGATTGTTATGTTGCACTCTCCGTGGTACAATAGCAACAACTATCACTACATGGAGGGAGAAACCATGAGAGTGATGTTCGAACCCTGGTTTGTAAAATACAAAGTAGATGTGGTGTTTTCAGGTCACGTCCACGCCTATGAACGATCTGTAAGTCGAACTGTTTCCTTTTCCTTATTATCTAAATTATCAGCTCTATTATGGTTATAGCCTTGCCATACGAAGATGCATAAAGCCAACTCTGGTTAGTTAGTCCAATCAAACTATCAACTTCAATGTTTTCTGAGGAGACAAAATTAACACGCTGACAGCGGTAGAGATTTCTGTCCAACAAAATAAAAGTACACAATTTATATTTTCCATGTACGAATTGTTGTGGGGATGAGCAGGAAACTAGAAATTCTGTTTGTTTCTTTGTCTAGTTTGAACATAAGAACTCGCTGGCTGATTGATGAGTGTCACAGGAACGTGTATCCAACGTTGAATACAACATTGTGAACGGCTTGTGCGTCCCTGTTCATGATCTATCAGCTCCAGTGTACATAACAATTGGTGATGGAGGCAATCTTGAAGGTTTGGCCAACAAGTAAGACGAATTACCTCTCAAAATACTAACTTATTCATGACTATTCTGGGTCGCCGTTGGATCGTGTAAATATCTGTTTTTGTTATGCAGCATGACCGAACCCCAGCCAAATTACTCGGCCTACCGTGAAGCCAGCTTTGGGCATGCGATTTTTGATATCAAGAACCGAACACACGCATATTATAATTGGCACAGAAATCAAGATGGATATGCAGTGGAAGCCGATTCAATGTGGTTCTTCAATAGATTCTGGCATCCGGCTAATGATTCTACAAGCATTTGATGGCCATCATAGGACAGGACAAGTTTTCTCTTTGGATTTCCTCAATGCATTTCCAAGCAATTGAAAGTTCTGCAATTAGGCTTGTTCAAGTTTATTGCACTATGTTTCTGTAACTGATTTTTTTTTTTTTTTTTTTTTGGTAAATAAAAGATTCATTCTTGAATTTCGGTAGACTACATATTCTTGTTTGCTGAAGTTCCTAATGAACATGACCGTAAAAATTTTGCCGATGAATTATAATTTTAATTTCTCAATACAATTACAAGAAATTTCGGTAAAACATGTTGCGTTCATGAGTTTTTGTCATATCTGAAAAGATACATGGGGAGGACAAACTTTTCAGGTCACAATCATAATAAATTTTTTTAGTTTAACATGCAATAATTCTTAGGATAAATTCCTTTGAATGAACGGGCCATGTAAATAGATATCCGATGATTCACTGAACGAAAAAGACGTGAGGTAGTCCTGAGCAGGAGTGTATACTTTCAGATCAAATTGAGAACCTCAGGTTAAGAAAACTAAAATTGAAGATATCAAATGGGGAAAAATATTTTTTAAATTATTTATTTTTCGCAAAGGGAGGCAAACATAAATGAGGAGATGAGCACAAAAAAGAAAAAGAAAAAGAGGAACCGACGGGGACTACTACGAGCGCCGATGATGGCTTGCAGAGTTATGGGTCAGTCGACTCTCAAGGCATTCACACGATCGTCAATGACAATTCCACTTCATTCGTTTGGTGCAAGTCCTCGTCCGGAGTCTATCAGCGAGTGCTCGATCTTTACTTTATTGTGTCGTGAGGATTTTGATCGGCGCGCATACCATTGTCTTATCGAAAATTTAATTAATTGATCATATCACGTGAATTTTATTACTAGATAATATAATTTTATGGAATAAAACAAAGTAGGTATGTTGAGTGTTTTTTTGTGCATATATGAATTGGATAATTGTCTTTTCTAGTCATGCAAAAAGGGTAGTGATCGCAACGATATTGCATATAGGAAACTTGATACTTAGCTTACTATTGGCTTATGGCTTGTGTTAGTCTCGTATCAATCGGACCATTCAGGGTGTCTATTTATGAGCAAAAATGGGCTCAAGCGTAATCAGAGGAGGAATTCAAGATCTCTTCTTTATTAGTTTGGCCAATTCTCTCATGGATTCAGAATTATCATGGATTAATCTCTTTTTAAGACACCTAACAAGCAATCATAACGTCCTCTGCGTTTGGTTTCTATTGTTAGGACAAGAGCGAGGAGTTACTACTGTTTTGCATACTTTCTCAATAGAGAATGGAAACAATATATTAATGTGCTAATGTTAAATTGAATAAATTAGTGAACAATTCGAAGTGCATCATGATTGTACAGAATCTTGTGGATCTTCCTTTTCTACATTATTTTCGACATTTTGAAAGTTTGTGTTCCCGACCGGAATCATTTTTCTCGCACCCTCTTTCTTTCTTGGAGAAATAAGGACACAAGCATCACACACTAATGATTTTCATGATGTCAATGATATAAAATTAACAATTAAATTATCTTAACCACCGCAGTTTATGAATGTTGCAAATTATCATCCACATCAGCCTCCCATGAAGAATCGCAAATTTTCATAGGAAATTTAATGGATGCTAACATCATCCCACAAGTATAAAATAATACTTTTTAATTAAAGATATTGGACATGTTGTGTTAAAAGTGTAGGTAAAAATAGGGATGCGTGGAGAATGGAGGAAAATTATATATTTTGATTTATGAATAGTGTCTCTATTACAATCAATGATGACTTATATATACTTAGAAAGAATCTCGAGTAATAAATATCGACAATAGAAATGGTAACATTGGTGAAGATAATATTTGAATCTATCTCGGATTACTTATCATGCGGATATTCTAATTGTGCTCTGATTCTGGTGCAAGCTGAACAGCTAACAGAGACTAGGTCAATGTCCCTACGAGTTGATGAGGTGGAATAAACCTAAGATGTAGCTGCAGGAGTTGTCGATGTGGTGGTATCTGTAGTGAGAGGCTAGTGTTGTTGATCGGTAGTTTGTTTGGAAGAGAAGGAATTCAAGTTACTCATATTTGGGTCGATGGGCTTTCCCTTTTCATGCTCTAATACCAAGATAAAAGTAGGGATGAAGAAAACAAGAGAACAAAAGAAGAATTGTATATTTTGATTTCTAAATTGTGTCTATTACAATAAGTAATAAGTCATTGAGTATACATGCACACGCACTCAAGAAGAATCTCAAGTAATAAATAACGACAACAGAAATGGTGCCACCAGTGGAGATAACGTTTAAATTAATCTTGAATTGCTTATCATGCGGATATTTTAATTTCACTCCAATTTTAGTACAAGTTGGAAATAATGTTTGAACCAATCTTAAATTACTTATCATTCAAATATTCTAATTGTGCTCTAATTCTAGTACGAGTTGAAAATAACTTTTGATTCTCATGCAAATTGGAAAGGCTAGCAGTGGACTGGGTCAACATATATATATTGTGGAAAGGACTATGCTTTCTTGGAGACGTTTCAAGGTTAGGTGTTGTACCTCTTTAGAACATTTTTGAAGGTTAGGCTAAAAGGGATTGTGTTATTATATTGTATTAAATTTAAAACGGATTAAATTATGAGATTCACATGATTTGATATCAATTGACATGAGAATGGTGATGAATAGGGGTGTACAAAGGAATCGAAAATCACCTGGAACAAGATCGGACTGGCCCTAAACTGACGGTTCCCATAAGGACTAGTCTAGTTTCTAGTTCCAATTTCTTGGAATTGCTAGTTCCCAATTCTAGGCACGGAACCACCCTCCTGCCCATCCGGATTGGATTAGTATATATATATTTTTAAGAAAATTATAGATCAATTACTTAATTCCTTTGTAGTTTTTCAATGAATATATATGTAAATGTATATTTTTCTAGTTATTGACATTATCGATTAATTTTGTCTCTCGGATGTGTAATAATATTAAACCCCTATTTTTTGTTCATTCTAATAATCAATTTATTTGCTTCCTCAACCCAAACAAAATAAACAAATGAAGAGGAAAGAGAGGATTGACTGGAGACATCCATTGGAGATGTCCATAAGCTTTGTCGTCATGATACAAAATTAAGAGCCAATTGCTTGTTTTAAGAGCAAAATTAGGTCTTTCTTTAACCATTGCTGTGATTAATTTAGGTTGACGTTGAAAAAAGAAGGATCAAGTGATTATTATTTTAACTTCTATAGGTTAGGATTTTAATGTAGACTTTAATTCTTCACATGTTCCCAATGTCGGGAAACCCTAAGAGACTCCCATGACTTTCGAAGAGATTAAATTCCCAGCTAAGGAGCATTGTCCATTCGTTCCATCTTATAGTTTCAATCCTTAATTAAAATCAATAGACAGCAATTCAACCCGAATTTAAGGCCAAACAAATTTTGGTGCTCTACATAAAAACTATATTTACCATGACATTATTTGATGAATACAATTTCGTTGGGATTGGGGACTATTTCATTAGATACAACTGGGAATCGGATCGGACAGGTTGTCCGATTCTCGGATGGATCCTTAGAACCAATGGGTAGTCCTTGATTCCAATTTTCCAGAATTGGTACTTAGTGAGCGGTCTCAATTCTAAGGTGGGAATCACCCATTTGGACTATGCTTACTCCTAGTGATGAATATATTTGGGAGAGTTTCTATTGGTGGTTTTTGACCTTACTAAAAGAAAAATGGTCCCTTGGGCATATCCCTGCTCCTACTGGATTCGAATTGGACAGGTGCTAGATGGTCTTTTATTGTTAATTGGATTCTTAGCGTTGCGCTTTCTCACTTTTGCACATTAGGCCGGCATCTTGTCCTAACTGATGTTATATTTATTATATTACTCTAGATGATGGTATTGACATTTTATCACCAAAAAATAAAAAATAAAAATATAAAGATCACATTAATCAAATTATCAGCTAGAGTTTACGTGGAGCTTTTATTTGAAGTCGGTTCAAATTCCATCATGTAGGTTTATCCCCCAATTTAAAGAAAACAATAGCACATAATGTTGTTACATAATATATATACTGAATAAGAAGATGAGTACACGAAACATTTCGATGTGTAAAATAACATGATTCAATATAAAAAAAAAAAAATGAAAGCACAAATAAGAACATAAATAAGGAAATTTTTAAACATATCATATAATCTTCACCTTGTCATTTAAATACGAATTGAGGAGCCTATAAGCTACTTGTCTGAGTAGAGAACAAGAACATGGACATGGTGCAATGAATGCATGTAAAACAAACATTTTGCCCCTTGGCTTAATAAGAAGTTTTATCTGATCAAGAACCACGTCGTAAGTTCCTCGCGATGTAAGAAGATACACGAGCCTTTGGACTTTTGCAGTAATTTCCTTTCGGAAAGCATATGCTTTGTGTTATTGTCAACGAAACCAGTTATGTCACATCAAAGCTATGATCACAGACCCAAATTTTTATCCTTCGGACAAAGTCCTAAATCCCACATTCCATAACGTCACCCCCAAATCATGTCGCCACTCTTCGAGTTTCAAAATCATTTATCATTATTCTACTTCTTTCCAGAACTTGGCAGCGGCCGATTCTTTGCTGCATCCATCGATGGTCAAACCAGTTGTACGCGAATGAAACTGCAGTCGTTGTCAGAGGAAGAGTCAAATGAATGTGCTCTTTCGCCGTTATCATTAGGAAATCCCCCATTGTCTTATCGTGAACTGCATATTCAAGATCATCCGCATCAAGAAGGGAAGGAAAGAAGTAGACCGAATCATTTGCTATTCCCTTAAAAAAAAAGCTAAGCCTCTTTTCAACTAAAGCGCTCAAAAGAGTTGACATTCCCGGGATATTCCCCATGTTTTATGTAGGGGTGGCAAATGAGTGGGTCGGGTTAGATATGGGTCGGGTCGAAAATGGGTCAACCCATATTTGACCAATTTAACCCGTTTTGACCCATATTATTGTAGTGTAAATCTAGTGATCCATACCCGACCTATACCTAACCCGACCCGTATTGCTAAAACCTATTAATATTCTAGGAAAACCCACTTCTATTATATGCTAATTGGATTAAAACTTCAAATTAAATTTAAAATAGTAAATAAAATAAAAAAAGTTAAAAAAAAAACCTATAAATTGAAATATTTATAAAAAAATTAGACTATGCACATGCTTCTCTTATTTGAAGTGAACATACCATTGAATAACTAAAAACTGTAACATGAAAAATTTTTAACTAAACCTAAAAAAGCTCATTTTTATGATTTTTTTTATTAAAAAAAATATTGTTAAAACATTTTTATGCAATGCAAATTTTTTAACAATTTTTATGCAATACAAATGTAATGGAAAATTTTTAGAATTCTTTTTAAAATATTTTTCAAAAAAATCGAATTTTTAATAATTATTTTTCTTTTTCTCTTTTCTTTTTCTTATTCTTCGGCTGGCCACCGGCCACGGCGATGGCCGGCGATCGACCACAGGCGAGATCGAGCTCGCTGGCGTCGAGCGGGGCTCGATCTCGTCGATCCGATGAGGCCGAGGCCCTGCCCGACGCCGGCAAGCTCGAGCTTCGCCAGTCGTCAGGGAGGCCGAGCCTCGTCGAATCTGGCGAGATCGAGCCTCGCCCAACGCCGGCGAACTCGAGTCTCGCCAAATCTGGCGAGGCTTGAGCCTCGCTTGGCATGTCTCCGGCCGGCCGCCGGCTAAGGAAGGAAGAAAAAGAAAGAAAAAACAAAAAAAAAAAAAAATTGAAATATGAAAAAAAATTATAATTTTGATTTTTTATTAAAAAAACTTTTATAAAGTTAAAAAGGGCTATGGATTTAAACTTTAAAGTGGGTTTCCTTTCCTTTCTTAATAACTTATTTAGACAAATTTCTTTTTGTGTCTTATTTTCTCAGACCCATTTCTAATCCATATTTAATTTTCACTTGACTCATTTTTAACTCATATTTAACTTTCGCTCGACTCATATAATGACCCATTTAACTAAAAATGGGTCATAATATGGGTTTATGACCCATTTTGCCAACTCTAGTTTTATGCAATTTTATATCCCGAAGGGCATGTTCCTCGGTATTACATTCACCTATATAAGGGGTAGTGCGATTGATGTAGAATTCGTGGGGGATCTGTTACGTAGGCTCTACCTTATCCCAGAAAAAGACCAAGATGGCTGTTATGGGATCTTCTTCTTCTTGTTCAGTTACGGTGGTTGGGGCTGTTCTTGTTTTTGTTCTGGTTTTGAATGGGGCTGATTTGTGCAACGGAGGGAAGACTAGCACTTCCGTCCGTAAAGTGGAGAAAGCTGCGGACATGCCTCTGCATAGCGATGTTTTCCGAGTGCCTCCTGGCTATAATGCCCCTCAACAGCTCTCAACTGAACTTGTGTTCTTGCTCTTTCTTGTTGGTAGTAAAAACAAAAGACACCTTGTTCCATATAAAAAAGACGTGAGTGTGCACATGAAAAAGATTTGACATTAATTAACTATCATTATTTTTTATTCAATTAAATTCGAATTTATAATTGTAAAATAACGCCGTGTCCTATTGAAACAGTGTGAGGAGTTATGATTATTTTTTATTATTTATATTTGTCTAATAGTTATTAGGCGCTCTTACAACCGTTGGAATGTCATGTCTATTCGGACATGACTCCTGAATCTTTAGAAGATTATATTTGTTCAAACATAACTTCTTAATATTATTTGAAAGTTGTATGCGTTAAAATATATATATTTGATTCAATACTTTCAACTTCCAATTTTGTTTTCTTTCAAAAAATATACGACCATAGTTTTCAATTATTTCTTTTTGAGATATCCTAGAGAAATATCAGAATTGCTATATAGTATTATTATCGAGACATTGTTGTATCTTGAAGGATTTTTGTCAGTAACCATTAACAATGTTGTGGAGTAAATAATTCTTTAAAAAGAGTGTTATTACGTCTCAAAGTCTGATTTCATTATTTTTCCCTATCTATTGATTTTTCCTCGACATTTCTCCTAGTATAGCACAAGCTTTTCCTTTTATATTTTTGTGACTCGTCTAATGGTTGACTTCTGGGACGAGCTTGAATCAAGTTAACTCAGTTTTGTATTCGATGCGATTTAATGTTAGAGTTTACTGTTGTTAAATTCCTTACATATTCTGTGGTTTCTAATTTGGTTTTGGGTTTGGCGCGAGTCTATAGGTACATATAACACAAGGAGATCATGTGGGAAAAGGAGTGATCGTGTCATGGGTGACCCCGGATGAACCTGGGTCCAGTGAAGTGCTCTACTGGAGCGAGAACAGCGAGCACAAGAAAACGGCAAAGGGCAAAGTTTATCGTTATCAGTTCTACAATTACACTTCTGGTTACATCCACCATTGTACCCTCAACAACTTGATGGTAAATCTCTTGATTCCTCCAGAAATTTTAATCTTTTGGTGCTTGGTCCGTTAAATTTGGTAAATGTAGCTAATGTTTGTTTCGTTTACTGCCAGTACAACGCCAAATACTATTATGACGTTGGAATTGGACACACGGTCCGACAGTTTTGGTTCATTACTCCTCCAGAGGTTGGCCCTGATGTTCCTTACACTTTCGGTCTCATAGGTAAGTAAATCATATTATCATGCATGCATAGTCAATGACTCAGAGTAACTTCAAAAGCTCATTCCTGCGTATGTTCTATAGGTCTTTGCAGAATCATTTAGTTTTGATAATCAAGTTCATCAGTGAGTCGCAGCAAATTTAGTTGCAGTTAATTTACATGCATCCGTGGTTCTACTCCTTTCTTTGCTCAGCACGCCGATGAACATTGCAGGGGATCTTGGTCAGACTTCTGATTCAAACCGAACGCTCACCCATTACGAACAGAATCCACAGAAAGGACAGACTGTATTGTTTGTTGGAGACTTGTCGTACGCGGATAATTATCCGGACCACGACAATGTGAGGTGGGATACATGGGGAAGGTTTGTCGAAAGAAGTGTAGCTTATCAACCCTGGATATTGACAGCAGGAAATCACGAACTTGACTTCGCTCCTGAAATTGTGAGTGCTAGAATTATATTTCCACTAAGAAATATCTATTCGCATTCAGAGTCACATAAGCCTTAATCCATCAACTTCCGTGATAATTCATTACAGCAAAAAGTCTACTATCTGATTAATTGGTAATTTGCTTTGATACGGACTGTTAGATCAAACAATCCTTTGCTGCTTTTGGTAGCTAAGAACTTCTATTCAAGTTCCTTGTGATCATATTGCATTGTTCATCTACTGAAGGTAGAAATACATTAATTCTGGAGGTTTATATAAGGCGAGACGTTGGTAGTAGAACTTAAACCGTCACCCAGTGTAACTTCACAGAACATATGGACGCTTTACAATATCAGAGTTTATGATGTTACAAGAAATATGCAGGGGACGAAGTCCTCACCCTTTCATTTTCTAACTACCATTTCCTATTCATTACCTAGATCATCTTCTTATTATGGAAGTTATAACCCTGATGGTGTTGTACATTTTTCTTTTCTGCAGGGAGAAAATGAACCCTTCATGCCCTTTTCGCACAGATACCACGTCCCTTATAGAGCATCAAACGGCACCGCACCTTTTTGGTACTCAATCAAGCGAGCTTCGGCTTACATCATAGTCTTGTCGTCATAATCTGCATATGGTATTATTTCTACGTCCTCGACTATCCTGCCAACATAGATGAGAATGAGATGCTACTCCACGGCACCTCCCATGTTTATGAGAAAATTTTGGGGATATAATAATGTTCATTTATCTGCAAGGTCGAAATTAGATGAAGAATCAATATGAAATATTGTTTTCATATGTGTGGAGGAAAGCGGATCCATTCATTAAAAAAAAAATTAAAAAAATAGACTGCAAATAGATGTTGGGAGCAAATATTCATCGTTTAACTCAAACATCCATTAAAGAAAATGAAAGTTCATTAGGCGCTAAAATGGTTTTGATTCAATATCATTATAACATGTACGGTTATATCAAGATGTACAATAGAGCCATGTCTCTCAGAATGCCATTTCTTGTTGAATGTCGCAGCTTACTTCTGCTTATTTCCTTTTAACTCTTTTCACTCCTAAGGTAAAGATACTCCCCAGTACCTATGGCTTCAACAAGAGCTACCAAAAGTTAACAGGACTGAGACACCGTGGCTGATTGTTACGATGCACTCTCCATGGTACAATAGCTACAACTATCATTACATGGAAGGAGAAACCATGAGAGTGATGTACGAATCCTGGTTCGTGAAATACAAAGTAGTTGTGGTGTTTGCAGGGCATGTCCATGCCTATGAACGATCTGTAAATCCCAATGTTTCCTTTTCCTTATCATCTAATTTTTCAGCCTTATTGCGGCAGTAGTGTTTCCATAGGAAGAAGCATAAGGCCAGCTCTGATGAGTTGTTACAATCAAACTATCAATTTCAATGTTTTCCAAGGAGATGATAGCATAGGCGATGTCTGCCCTACGAAATCCAAATAAACAATTTAATTTTTCCATGTACAAAATGTTGCAAAGATGAGCAAGAAATAAAAAATTATGTTATTTGTTTGTTTTGTTTGAATTATTAAATTATGTCTCGAGTTTGAGCATTTACAAACGCGATTCGCTTGGATGAGGAGTTCGTGGGACTTCATGAAGATTTCCAAAAGATAAAAGGGGGGGAGGGGCTATCACCGTGGTAAGAAGATACGAATTTCTTCTGGGGAAGCTTGCCAAAATTCGTATCCTCGTGAGTCCCAAAAGTCAAGACTTTGACTTTTGGGCACACACAATATTTCACGGCATGGGTTTTCTTCTTTTAGTCTTGACTTTTGGGCACACACACAATATTCGACGGCATGGGTTTTTTTCTTTTAGCCTATGAAGATAAAATAAAAGGGAAGAAGCGTTTCACTTTTACGTGCAGGGGGAAACCTACTCTACCTTGAAGTAAAAAGGATCATGGGGCCTAGAGTCAAACTTTTGACCTCTGGGCACACGAATAAAACAGCTTTAAAAAGAAGAAAAAAAAGCTGCCGAAGCCCTACGTAGAAGAAGCCGCCAGAAGCCGCACGTCCACACTGAAGAGGAGCTCTATGAAAGAAAGAAAAGGAAGCTGGAGATCTTTTCTTTTTTGCATACGACTTAAATGCGTGGTATTTTTTTGTCATGAATTTATATTCAAGTGAGTTGTTTATTTATAAACACTTTTAGTTTTGGGTTAAATCTAGATGTGGAAAATATTTGAGTGTGTGAGTGATCGTAAACTTTGATTCTCGGACCGAACCACGTAAATTTCCGGTGTCCTTATTATTTCTTGTTTATTTTTCTGGTGATTTCGCATTAACGTAAATTGCAAAATCCTGTCGTTTCCGCGTATTATATTCCAACAATTGGTATCAGAGCTTGGATCAGATTTCTTGATTGTGATTTGGAGCTTTTGCTTGTCTGATTATTATCTGGAAATTCTGTTATTGCAATTATGTCCGAGAGGAAATCTGAAATTGAGAAGTTTAACGGGAGTAACAACTTTGTGTTATGGAGCATCAAGATGCGGGCATTATTAACAATCCAAGGTTTGGCCAAGCACTGGATGGTGAAGATGAGTTGCCTATTATAATGAAAGTTTCAGAGAGAGTAGAGTTAATGGAAAAAGTAAAGAGCACAATCTTGTTAAATTTTTCGGATGAGATTCTAATAGAGGTTGCAAAGGAGAAGGATGTCGCAGCATTATGAGCAAAACTTCAAGCACTCTATGTGAAGAACGGTTTGAATAATCGCTTGTACATGTTGAAGAAGATGTTTCAATTTAGATATATTGAAGGTACATCTATCAGAACCCACCTAGATGAATTTAATAAATTCATGATGGATCTGAAAAACGTCGATAAGATACTTGATGATGAAGAAGAGGGCGTGATGTTGTTAGCCTCTTTACTAGAGTCATGGAAGCACTTTACTGCTTCACTGTTGCAGAGGCGTACTACAATTACTTTAGAAGAGGTAAAGTCCGCTTTATTCTCTAAGGAGTGGCAAAGAAAGTTGCGAGATGACGGTCTAGCGCAAGGAGTAGTGCAAGCATTGACAATTCGGGGTAGAGAACAATATCGATGGCCTAGTAGCAATAGAGGTAAAAACATATCGAAATCACGCCATAGAAAGTCCAAGAGACGCGTGAAGTGCTTTGAGTGTCACAAGGAGGGGCACATCAGGAGAGATTGTCTAAAGCGGAGGAATAAAGCTGATAGGCAGAATACTACAAGCAGTGTGGCAAACGTTGTCGAAAGGAGCAATAGTGATGCAGAAGCTGTTTTATGTGTAACTACTACTTTGTCAAGAGACAAATGGGTGCTAGATTCGGGATGTTCTTATCAAATGATGCCTTATAAGAACTGGTTTACTACTTACCAAATTGCAGATGGTGGTAGAGTTCTTTTGGGAAATAATGTAGTTTGTAAGGCTGTGGGGATAGGGATAATTCAGATTCGGATGCATGATGGGGTGGTGCATACATTGACAGATGTGAGGTATGTACTGGAGCTCAAGAAGAACCTTATTTTTACTGGGAACACTTGATGACATCAGGTGTAGGTACACCGCTAAAGGTGGAGTACTGAAAATCTCTCGAGGTGTCATGACAGTGATGAAGGAAAATAAAGTGAATACTCTCTATTATCTACTGGGAGAGATCATGATTGGAACTGCTGCAGTTTCATCAGGTGAGTCAGATTCTAACTTGACTCAATTATGGCATATGCATTTGGGGCACATGAGTGAGGCAAGTATGACGATGCTGAGTGAAAGGGGGTTGTTGAAGGGTCAAAAGATAGGAAATCTGGACTTATGTGAGCACTGCATCTTTGGGAAGCAACACCGAGTTAAGTTTACTACAACTATTCATTCGACCAAACGATCAGTTAAATATATTCATTCAGACGTCTGGGGCCCGTCTTCGGTTCCTTCGAAAGGAGGTGCCCGATATATGCTGACATTTATTGACGACTATTCGAAGAAGGTATGGGTATACTTTCTAAAGCACAAATATGATGTGTTCGATCGGTTCAAGAAATTTAAGGCATTAATTGAGAAGCAGTCAAATAAACAAATCAAGTGTTTGAGAACCGATAATAGCATGGAGTTATGTGGTAAAGATTTTACCGAGTTCTGCGAGAAAGAATTTATTGTAAGACACTGCACAGTACTCAGAACACCACAGCAGAATGACGTGGCAAAACGAAAGAACAGAACTTAACTTGAACAAGCTCGATGCATGCTTTCGCATGCAAGACTTGGCAAGGAATTTTGGGCCGAAGCAATAAACATGGCATGTTACCTGGTTAATTGATGATCATCATCTGCTATCGAGTGGAAGACTCCTGAGTAAGTATGGTTGGGGAAACTTGTTGATTATTCCGGATTACGTATATTTCAATGTCCTACGTATGCTCATTCGAGTGATGGTAAGCTTGAGCCGAAGGCAAATAAGTGCATATTTCTAGGTTATGCACATGGGGTGAAAGGCTAGCGGTTGTGGTGCACTGATCCCATATCACCCGATTTTCTAATCAGTAGAGATGTGATCTTCGACGAGATAGTAATGCTTCAATAGAGGAGTTCTAAGACACAACCAGTAGAGAAAACAGATCATGGTGTCATTAGTAAGGTGGAGCTTCAGGTGGAGACTCCGGAGAGCTCGAAGGTAACAAAAGTTGAGATTGTAGATGAAGCCGCAGTTCCTGAAGTCGGTGATAGTGAACAACCAGCCGCATCACACTATAGCTGCAGATAGACATAGAAGGCAAATTAAATCACCGGTATGTTATGGTTATACAGATATTGCTTATGCATTGACTGTAGGTGATGAGGTGAAGACAGATGAGCCTTCGTCTTACTCTGAGGCGATGGCTAGTTTGGAGTCGTCGCAGTGGCTAGGGGCTATGAGTGAAGAGATGGAATCACTCCATCGAAATCAGACATGGGAGCTGGTCAAAGTACCAAAGAGCCAAAAGATTGTCGGAAGTAAATGGGTCTTTAAACAGAAAGAGGGCATTCCCGGTGTTGAGGCAGCAAGGTATAAGGCGAGACGTGTGGCAAAGGGATATACACAGCGTGAGAACATTGACTACAATGAGGTGTTCTCTCCTGTGGTAAGACATACTTATATTCGTGTTTTACTTGTCTTAGTTGCTTCGCAGGATCTCGAGTTAGAACAACTAGATGTGAAAACTGCGTTTCTTCACGGTGAGTTGGAGGAGCAGATTTACATGAGGCAACCAGAGGGATTTGCTATTCCGGGTAAAAAATATCATGTTTGTTTGTTGAAGGAATTTTTGTATGGGCTAAAACAGTCTCTTAGGCAATAGTATAAACGTTTTGATACTTTCATGGCTAATCAAGACTATTTGAAAAGTTAGATGGATAGTTGTGTTTACTTTAGGAGATTTGAGAATGGTTCTTTGATTTATATACTCTTATATGTTGATGATATGCTGATAACAGCTAAGAATATGTCTGATATTGATGTGCCGAAAAGACGGTTAAATGCTGAATTTGAGATGAAAGATTTAGGTGCTGCAAAGAAAATATTGGGTATGGAAATTTTGCGTGACAAGACTGCAGAAGTTGTACGTCTATCTCAGAAAAAATATATTGAGAAGATCGTGGCACGTTTTAATATGTAGTCGGCAAAATCTGTAAGTACACCTTTAGTGAAGCACTTTAAAATTTCAGATAAATTATCACCGTAGACTGAGAAGGAGGAGCATATGTCCCGTGTTCCTTATTCTAGTGCGTGGGTAGTATTATGTATGCTATGATGTGCACTAATGGTTAGTCGCTATATGGAGCGTCCTGGTAAAGCTCATTGGGAAGCTGTGAAGTGAATCCTCAAATATTTGAAGGGGACAATAGATGTGGGTATAGTGTACCGGAGGGACAGTAATGACAGTGAGGCCATTGGTTTTGTGGATTCGGATCACGCCGGTAACTTGGATGATTGCAAATCTTTAGCAAGGTACGTATTTACGCTAGCAGGTGGTGCAGTTAGTTGGAAAGCGTCCTTACAAGATCACATTGCCTTGTTTTCGACTGAGACAGAGTACATGGCACTAACCTTTGTAGCGAATGAGGCGATATGGTTACAAAATTTGCTCTCGGACTTTGGGTTAGAATAGAAAAGTGTGGATATACATTTGTCATAACCAAGGTACAATATATTTGACATATAATCCAATTTATCACGAGCGAACGAAGCATATCAACATTAGGTACCACTTCATTCGAGATGTTTTAGCTAAGGGTAATATTATTGTCAAAAAAATTGCTACAACAGATAACCCGGCAGACATAATGACTGAGTCTGTTCCTTTGGCGAAACTCAAGCTCTGCTTGAGCTCTATTGGCGTCTGTGGAGAGTAAGCGCCCATCAGGGCGTTAGGAGAGCAGCATGGATATAACTTGGCTTCAAACATCGAGCTAAGGTGAAGAATTGTTAAATTATGTCTCGAGTTTGAGCGTTTGTAAAACGCGATTCGCTTGGATGAGGAGTTCGTGAGACTCCATGAAGATTTACAAAAGAAAAAGGGGGGGGGGGGTATCACTGTGGTAAGAAGATACGAATTTCTTCTGTGGAAGCTTGCCGAAATTTGTATCCTCGTGGGGCCTTTGACTTTTGGGCGCACACACACAATATCCCACGGCATGGTTTTCTTCTTTTAGCCGATGAAGATAAAATAAAAGGAAAGAAGCATTTCAGTTTTAGGTGCAGGGGGAAACCTAATCTACCTTGAAGTAAAAAGGATCGTGGGGCTCAGAGTCAAACTTTTGACCTCTGGGCACACACGTATAAAACAGCTTTAAAAAGAAGAAATAAAGCTGCCGAAGCGCTACGTAGAAGAAGCCGCCAGAAGCCGCACGTCCACGCCGCATGTCCACATCGAAGAGGAGCTGCACGAAAGAAAGAAAAGGAAGCTGAAGATTTTTTCTTTTTGGCGTACCACTTGAACGCGTGGTATTTTTGTGTCGTGAATTTATGTCCAAGTGAGCTGTTTATTTATAAATACTTTGGGTTTGGAGTTAAATCTAAGTGTGGAAAACAGTCGAACGTGTGAGTGATTGTAAACTTTGATTCTCCGATTATAGTGGATTATTTGCTGCTAGCTCTCCTCGTAGACATAAGTACCAATACTCGGACCGAATCACATAAATTTCTGGTGTTTTTATTATTTCTCATTTATTTTTTTGGTGATTTTGCGTTGACGTAAATTGTAAGATCCTATCGTTTTCGCGTATTATATTCCAACATGAATGTAAGAGGGTGGTGGCTAATTCAGGAGTGTCATAGGAACGTGTATCTAACATTGCATACAACATTGTGAACGGCTTGTGCATCCCTGTTCATGATCTATCAGCTCCAGTGTATATAACGATTGGCGATGGAGGCAATATCGAAGGTTTGTCCACCAAGTAAGATGAACCACCTCACAAAACACTACCCAACTATTTTTATGAATATTCTGGGTTGGCGTTGGATCGTGTACATATCTGATTTGTTATGCAGCATGACAAAACCCCAGCCAAAATACTCGGCCTTCCGCGAAGCCAGCTTTGGCCATGCGATTTTCGATATTAAGAACCGAACACATGCATATTATAGTTGGCACAGAAACCAAGATGCATACGTAGTGGAAGCCGATTCTATGTGGTTCTTCAATAGAATCTGGCATCCGATTGAAGATTCAACAAACGTTCTACAATTAGGCTTGTTCAAGTCTATTGTACGATGTCTTTGTAACAGCATACCTCTTTTTTTGTGAATGAAACATTCATACTTGAATTCTGGTAGACTGCATATTCTTTTTTGCTGAAGTTTCTAATAAACATGTGTATAAAACTTTTGCCGATGAATTATAATTTTGATTTCTCAATACAATTCTCAGAAATTTCAGTAAAACATGTCACGTTTAAGAGTGTTCGTCATATCTAAGAGATATACGTGTAGAACAAACTTTTTCAGGTCACAATCATAATAAAGATTTTTAATTTCAATAATTCTTAAGAGTAAATTCTTTTGAATGGACAAAGATATGCTTTACCAGACTGTACATTGAACCAAAAACGTGTGAGGTGGTCCTGAGCAGGAGCGTGTAGTTTCAGACTAAATTGAGAACCTCGGGTTAAGAAAACTAAAATTGAAGATAGAATCAGGTTGACCACAAGGATATAGATAAGTTTGTTTATCCTAGGAGAGCATGTGATACGATGCGTGTAATAGTTGTCTGTGTTTATAAATATGTGATAGTCGTTGTGTCTATCAATATGAGATTGTAAATTGAGACATCATCACAAAACGTAACCATGGACTAAGAAATTCCATTAGCTGTAGTTTTAAGGTTACAGATACGGGGAGTTGATATGGATTAACTTTCTGTTTCTCAAGTGGAGAGATTCACGGAAAACTTGGTACTTCTCCATTATCCACAAGCATATTTTTGAACGCATGGAATGTCTGGATAGACCAAATCAAGAAAAGATATTTTTTTATTTCCGTTTGTTTCACTAAAGACTTAGTCTTTAGTTGGTCATTTTTAGGTGTGAATAATATTGTATACAGGATGGTTAATGGGGTTTAAAGGAAAGGATTGCGAATATTATTTAGTATGTACAAATAAAATGAATTTGATCACGTCATTTTCATTGACCCAGATTCAATCTACCAAGCATACTAATTTAATGTAAGAATTTTCCCGATGAATTGATTGTTTAAAGTAGCCGTAAATTGTGGACCACATTCTTTTTCTAATCTGAGCAAAGTCAAGATGGCCTTCGCGTCTATGCTTTCGGCAACATTAGAATCTGACATCTTAACAATCAGCTGAGTTTTACACCAACCTACTTATGTAACCAAACCGGGCATAAATTTAGTCAGTTATCAATTAAGACACAATTTATTTCACGAAAAATAAATCATTCGAAAAATATTTTCTTAAAAATAGTCGCCTATATTACTTACAAAGGTCAATGTGCAAAAAAAAAAAATCATCATCCACAAAAATATTTGAACATAAATTGTTTTGATAATGAAAATTAAATTCTCTCAAGTTATATAAATTATTATTTTAAGAAAATATTTTTAAAATTACATATTTTTTCACGAAAGAAATGGAATTTAAAATAAATGGGAATGGGAAAAGAAAAAGGAAAGGGTGGGGACTAGACGACTTGGAGCACTAAAGATGGCTTGGAGAGTTTTAGTCAGTCAACTCACGAGGCATTCATACAATTATCATTGACAATTCCACTTCATTCGTTCGGTACCAAGATTCCTCGTGTCGCTCGGGGATGATCACAAGTTCTCTTCCACATGTCTACCGGCGAGTGCTCGATCTTTACTTCGTTGACTTGTCATGAATCGGATTGTTATATTTTCTAATCATGTAAAAAAGGATAGTGACCACGTCCATATTGCAGATAAGAAACTCAATACTTAGCTTGATATTCACTTATTGCTTCTGTTAGTCTCGTATCAATTGGAAAATTTGGGGTGTCTACTTATGATCAAAAAGGGCTCAGTGTAATCATAGGGGGAACTCGAAACCTACTCTTGATTTGTTTGGCCAATTCTGTCATCGATTCTGAATCATCGTGGAATAGTCTCTTTCTAAGACACCAAACAAGTAATCAAAGCTTTCTCTGTGGTTGATTTTACTGTTGTTTTGCATACTTTCTCAATAGAGAGTGGAAGCAACATATTGATGCGATTAAGTTAAATTGAATACATTAGTGAACCGTTTCAAGTGCATCATGATTGTACAGAATCTAGTGGATCTTCATTTTCTACATTATTCTTTGACATTTTGAAAGTTTCCCGACCGGAATCATTTTTCTCGCGTCCTCTTTCTTTCTTGGAGAAATAAGGACACTAGTATCAGACACTAATTATTTTCATGATGTCAACTATATAAAATTAACAATTTAATTATCGTAACCACTGCAAGTTATGACCGTTGCAAATTATCATCCACGAAAGACTGCCACGTGGAATCGCAAATTTTCACGGGACACTTAACGGATGCTAACATCATCCCACAAGTATAAAATAATACTTTTTAATTGAAGATATTTAACCACCAGTGTTTGCTCAAGTGATCACCTTTCAAGAGGAATGTGGGGGTTCAAATCCCCACATTTTCAAAGGGAGTAGGGGTGGGGATGATAAAGCACACCCAACAATAAAGTTAGGCAAAAGTCTGAGCGTGAGATTTAGAGTAAGAGTGGAGTAAAAATTAATCGAAATAAAAATTGAAGATATTTGACATGTCATGTTAAAAGTGTAGATAAAAATAAGGACGAAGGAAACAATTAATGGAAAAGAATTGTATATGCAAATTTATAAATTGTGTATATATATATACTTAGAAAGAATATCAAGTAATAAATATTGATAACAGAAATGGTAACTTCACAAATTTGACTCAATCTCGGATTGCATTATCATGCGAATATTCTGTTTTTTTTTTTTTTTTTTTTTTTGTGACCTAGGAAACCCCGAAAGCCGACAGTTGGCGGGTAGAACCTGGGGGCAGCACAGGTGAAACCACCACCCCATGCCACCAGGTCATTCACCTAACAACCCTTCAGCCCCCTTGCTTCGCAAGGGCTTCGAACCTCTCCCCTTCTAGCGCAAGGATCACAGAAGCTCTACCATCCAAGTTGCCACGATCGGTGGTGCGAATATTCTGTTTGTGTTTAGATTTTGGTAGGACCTGGAATAGTGGGAGACTAGGTCGACATTCCCCGCAAGTTGACGGGGTGAAATAAGCATGAGAGACAAAGCTAAGAAGAGAACGAAGAAGAATTGTATATTTTGGTTTCTAAATTGTAGCTCCATTACTGTCAATGATGAGTTATACACACACAATTAGAAAGAATCTCAAGTAATAACAACTGACGACAAAAAGATAAACAACTGAATCAATCTCGAATTGCTTATCATGCGGATATTCTTATTTTGTTTTTAATTATGGTGCGGGTGGAGTTAATGTTTGAATCAATTCCAAATTACTTATCATGCGAATATTCTATTTATGCTCTAATTTTAGTACAAGTTAGATATGAATGGTTGATTCTGGTACGAGCCGAAACAGCTAATAATGGATTGGGTCAACAATTATTTATTTTTATTTTTTTTTCAATGTGGAAAAGGCTATACTTTCTTAGACGCATTTTAAAGAAAGGTGTTGAACTTTTTTAAATCACTTTGGTTGGGCTAAAAGTATCACAAAGTTGTGTTCTCGTCTGGTATTGAGCTAAAAAGATTAAATAATGGGATTCACATGATTAGATACCGATCGAATGAGAACGGTAATGAACATATCTAGGGGAGCTTCTTTTGGTGGCTTTTGACTTTAGTAAAAGAAAAGTGGTCCTTCCGGCTTTCGGCATATCCCTGCAACAGCCGGATTGGAATTGGAAATGTGCTAGTTGGTCTTTTATTGTTAATTGGATTCTTAGTGTTGCTTTCTCTCACTTTCACACATTTGGCCCACCTCTTGTCCTTGCCGACGTTATATTTATTATATTACGCTAGATGATGGTATTGACTTTTTTTCACCAAAAAAAAAAAACCTTAATAAAAAATAAATTAATCAAATTATCAGGTACAGTTTATGTGGAGCTTTATTTAAAGTGGATTCAAATTCCGTCATGTAAGTTTATCCCCTGATTTAAAGAAAACAATAACACTTGAAATTGCTACATACGTTGAATAATAAGACAAGCACATGCAACATTTTGAGCACATAAAATAACAGGATTCAATAAGAAATATGAAAGCACAAATAGAAACATAAATGGGGAAATTTTTAAATCCATCATACAATATTCACGTTGTCATTTAAATATGAATTGAGGAGCTTATAAGGTACTTTTCTGAGCAGAGAACAAGAACGTGACATGTGGTGCAATAAATGCATGTAAAACAAGCATTTGGCCCTTTGGCGTAATAAGAAGTTGAATCTGATCAAAGAAACATGTCGCGAGTTCCTCGTGATGTGAGAAGACACGTGAACCTTTGGACTTTTCGGAGCAATTTCCTTTCGGAAAACATATGACTGGTTGGTCACGTCAAAGTTAAGATCACAGACCCAACTCGTTTCTTCTTCAGTGAAACGTAGTCCTTATCTCGTATTCCATAACGTCGCCACCAGATCACGTCGCCACTGATTCGAATTTCAAAGTGGCGGATTTCTTTGCTGCATCTAGCGATTGTCCAAGCCAGTTGCACGCGAAAGAAACTGGTAGTGGCGACACCCAATTTTCGTCCAAAACATTATTGCCTTCCTGTCCTTATCAGAAGAAGAGTCAATTGAATGCGCTTTTTCGCCGTTATCATTACGAAATCTCCCATGGTTTCCCCGTCAACTGCATATTCAAGACCATCCTTATCAAGAAGGGAAGGAAAGAAATGGACTAAATCAATCGCGTATTCCTTCGAAAAAAGGGGACCAGCCTCTTTCCACATTTAAGCGCTCAAAAGAGTTGACGTTTACCCTGTAGATGCGTATGGTCCCGTGGATATTCCCCTGGTTTTATGCAATTTCCTATCTTGCAAAGGCGCGTTCCTCGGCACTACATTCACCTATATAAGAGGCAGTGCGATTGAAGTGAGAATTCGTGGGGTGTCTGTCACGTAGGCTCTCGTGCTCTGCCTCCTCCCAGAATAAGACCAAGATGGCTGATCTGGGATCTTCTTCTTCTCGTTGTTCAGTTGCTGCTGTTGGGGCTGTTCTTGTTCTTGTTCTGGTTTTGAATGGGGCCGATTTGTGCAATGGAGGGAAGACCAGCACTTTCGTCCGTAAAGTGGAGAAAACTGTGGACATGCCTCTGGACAGCGATGTTTTCCGAGTGCCTCCTGGCTATAATGCCCCTCAGCAGGTCTCAACTGAGCATGTGTTCTTTGCTCTTTTCTTGGCATAGCACAAGCTTTTCCTTTGTTCTTTTGTGACTCGTGAAATAGTTAACATCTATATGTAGACACGCTGGGACGAGTGTGAATTGAGTTAATTCGGTTTCAGTTTCGATGTGATTTAATGTCAGAGGTTACTGTTGTTAATTTCATTCTATTCTTTGTGGTTTCTGATTTGGGTTTTGCGTTTGGCACGAGTCTTTAGGTACATATAACACAAGGAGATCATGTGGGAAAAGGAGTGATTGTGTCATGGGTGACTCCGGATGAACCTGGGTCCAGTGTAGTGCTCTACTGGAGCAAAAACAGCGAGCACAAGAAAAAGGCAAAGGGCAAAGTGCATCGTTATGAGTTCTACAATTATACTTCTGGTTACATCCACCATTGCACCCTTAACAACTTGATGGTAAATCTCTTGATTCCTCCAGAAAATTTAAATTTTTTGGTGCTTGGTCTGTAAAATTTGGTAGATGTAGCTAATGCTTGTTTCGGTTACTGGCAGTACAACACCAAATACTATTATGAGGTCGGAATTGGACACACAGTCCGACAGTTCTGGTTCATTACTCCTCCGGAGGTTGGCCCTGATGTTCCATACACTTTCGGTCTCATAGGTAAGTAAATCACATTATCATGCGTAGATAGTCAATGACTCAAGAGTAACTCCAAAAGCTTATTCCTGCCTATGTAATATAGGTCTTTGCAGAATCATTTGTTTTCGATAGTCAAGTCCATCAGCGAGTCGCAGCAAATTTAGTTCAGCAGTTAATTTACATGCATCCGTGGTTCTACACTTCTTTCCATGCTCAGCATGCTGATGAATGTTGCAGGGGATCTTGGTCAGAGTTTTGATTCAAACGTGACCCTCACCCATTACGAACATAATCCACAGAAAGGACAGACTGTATTGTTTGTTGGAGACTTGTCGTACGCAGATAATTATCCCAACCACGACAATGTGAGGTGGGATACGTGGGGAAGGTTTGTTGAAAGAAGTGTAGCTTATCAACCCTGGATATGGACAGCAGGAAATCATGAAATCGACTTCGCTCCTGAAATTGTGAGTGCTAGCATTATACTTCCACCAAGACATATCTATTTCACATTCAGAGTCACGTAAGCCTTAATCCATCAGTTCTGTGATAATTCATTACAGTAAAAAGTCTCTACAATCCAATTAATTGATAATTTACTTTAATACTGGTCATTATATCAAACAATCCTCCGCTGCTTTTGGTAGCTAAGAACTTCTATCCAATTTCCAAGTCATCATATCGCATTGTTCATCTTCACTGGGAAGTTTGGGAACTGAAGGAAGCAATGAATTCATTTCTTGAGGTTTATTAAGGCAAGCGGACAGTAGAACTTAGACTGTCACCCAGTGTAATTTCACAATACATATGAATGCTTTACAATATCAGTGTTTATGATGTTACAGGAAATATGCAGGGGATGAAGTCCTCGCCCTTTCATTCGTATCCTGAAGTATCAGGATGTATGAGTTCATATAATGACGCGACTGATGATGTTGTACATTTTTTTTTTTCTGCAGGGAGAAAATAAACCCTTCAAGCCCTATACGAACAGATACCATGTCCCTTATAGAAAATCAAACAGCACCGCGCCTTTTTGGTACTCGATAAAGAGAGCTTCAGCATACATCATAGTCTTATCGTCATACTCTGCATATGGTATGATTCCTACATCCGACTATGCTGCCAACATAGATGAGAATAAGATGCTACTCTATGGCACCTCCCATGTTTATGAGATAATTTTGGGGATATAATAATAATGTTCATTTATCTGCAAGGTCGAAATTAGATGGAGAGTCAATATGAAACTTTACTTTCACATCTGTGGATGACAGCAGATCCATTTTTTCAAGATTTTTATTAATTTAATAGACTGCAGATAGACGTTGGGAGCAAATATTCATCGTTTAACTCAAAACATCCAGTAATGGAAATGAAAGTTTGTTAGGCGCTAAAATGGTTTTGATATGTCATTATAACATGTACGGTTATATCAAGATGTACAATAGAGGCATGTCTCTCTGAATGCCAATTCTTATTGAATGTCGCAGCTCACTTCTGCTTAATTCCTTTTACCTCTGTTCGCTCCTAAGGTAAATATACTCCCCAGTACAAATGGCTTGAAGAAGAGCTACCAAAAGTTAACAGGACTGAGACACCGTGGCTGATTGTTATGATGCATTCTCCCTGGTACAATAGCTACAACTATCACTACATGGAAGGAGAAACCATGAGAGTGATGTTCGAATCGTGGTTCGTGCAATACAAAGTAGATGTGGTGTTTGCAGGTCATGTCCATGCATATGAACGATCTGTAAGTCAAAATGTTTCCTTTTCTATATTATCTAATTTATCAGCTTTATTTTGGCTATAGGCTTTCCATAGAAAGATGCATAAAGCCAACTCTGATGAGTTAGTCCAATCAAACTATCAATTTCAATGTTCTCCAAGGAGATGACAGCATTAGCAATGTCTGTCCAACGAAATCAAAATACTAAATTTATTTTTTCCATGTACAAAATGTTGCGAGGATGAGCATGAAACAAAAAATTCTGTTATTCATTTGTCTTGTTTGAATGTAAGAAACCGCTGGCTAATTGATGAGTGTCACAGGAACGTGTATCCAACGTTAAATACAACATTGTGAATGGCTTGTGCATCCCTATTGATGATCAATCAGCTCCAGTGTACATAACGATTGGCGATGGAGGCAATCTTGAAGGTTTGGCCACCAAGTAAGATGAATTATTACCTCACAAAAAACGCTGCCTAACTTATTCATGACTATTCTGGGTCGACATTGGATCATGTTCATATCTGATTTTTTTATGCAGCATGACAGAACCCCAGCCAAAATACTCAGCCTACCGCGAAGCCAGCTTTGGCCATGCGATTTTTGATATTAAGAACCGAACGCATGCATACTATAGTTGGCATAGAAATCAAGATGGATATGCAGTGGAAGCCGATTCTATGTGGTTCTTCAATAGAATGTGGCATCCAATTGATGATTCTACAAGCGTTTGATGGTTATCACAGGACAGGACAAGTTTTCTCTTTGGATCTCTTCAATACATTTCCAAGCAAATAAAAGTTATGCAATTAAGCTTGTTGGAGTCTATGGTACTATCTTTTTGTAATAGAGTTTTTTTTTTTTTGTTTTTTTTTTTTTTGTTTTTTTTTTTTTTTGGAATTTGAACGAAAGATTCATACTGGAATTTCAGTAGACTGCACATTTTTATTGTCGAAGTTCCTAATAAACATGTCTGTAAAACCTTTGCCAATAAATGATAATTTTGAATTCTCAATACAGCTCTTATGTTGCGGTGATTAGTATTAGTCGTATCTAGAAAGACACATGTGAAGGACATACTCTTCCTGTCATAATCATAGTATAGTTTTTTAGATTAACAAGCAATAATCCTTGGAATAAATTTCTTCAAATGGAAATAGAGGTGCTTTACTAGACCCTGTAAACAGATATTCGACGATTCCCTGAACCAAAAACATGTGAGGTAGTCCTGAGCCGGAGCGTGTAGCTTCAGATCCAATTGAGAATCTTGGGTCAAGAAAACTACAATTGAAGACAGAATCAGGTTGAAGTTTAGGATAAGGATAAGCATGTTTCGTCTATCTTAGGGAGCATGCGATACGATGCGTGTGATAGTCGTCGTGTTTATCAATATGAGACTGTAAATTGATACATCATCACAAACGTAACCATAGACTCAGAAATTTCATTAACCATAGACCCAATCAAAAAGATCTTTTCTGTTAAGTTCGCTGTTTGAATACGATCCGGTTTCTAAGTGATCAAATTCAGGTGAACTAAATATCCCTGAAATTCCTGGGAAGGTCAGAATATTCCCCATATATTCAGGTGGAACCTATCACGTATATAAGAGCACTTGAGTCTTGACTAAAAGCTAGACGAAGTATCACGCAGGCTTAGAAGTGATGGGTTCGCACTCGTTCGCGCCTGGCTCGTCCGCCCTGGCGGTTCTTGCATGTTTCCTGAGTGTTGCTGTGATCTGCAATGGAGGAACGACGAGTCCTTTCGTTAGGAAAATTTGGCCATCCGTGGACATGCCTTTTGACAGTGATGTCTTTGCTGCGCCTGTCGGACATAATGCGCCCCAACAGGTGAGCGGTTTCGATCTTCCGCTTTTCCTCTTGACAAAAGAAAGGTTCACGTTCTGCAAGATCGCTGATCACGGACAAACCTCGCCTCGAACGATGTGTTACAGGTTCACGTAACGCAAGGAGATCACGTTGGCAAGGGAGTGATCGTGTCGTGGGTGACTCCTCGTGAACCCGGCTCCAACAAAGTGCATTACTGGAGCGAAAAGACCGGGAGGAAGAAGCACTCGGAGAACACTGTTGTCAAAACTTACGAGTACTACAACTACACTTCTGGTTACATTCACCATTGCACCATCAAAGATTTAGAGGTGAGTAATAGCTTCTTTCAGGTTTGCTTAATTAGAGCTTGTTGGCTCTTCCGCTACTTTTGTTAGAAGCATGTAGCGAAGCGACACCAGCTTTGGCGGTCGGCTTCTTTCTGATCCGGTCTACATGATTGCAGCCTGATACAAAGTATCACTATGTAGTTGGGTCTGGACACGTCCGGCGACAATTCTGGTTTGTGACCCCTCCTGAAGTTGGCCCTGATGTCCCGTACACTTTCGGTCTGATCGGTAAGGTTCTCTGTAGAATATCTGATGATGGGTTGAAGAGTTGGTTCTGGTATCAGATGTCAATATTTGGTTTCAAAGCAAGACGTGATGATATGGTAGTGAAAAAGAAATTTCCAGTCGGACTAAATTACATCACTTGATCTCTAGTAGCTTTGCAGCGCTCTATGCGCAATTACCAAGATTCTCTCCAGAAATTCGATATCAACTCTTAACTTCTGTCAATCTCGTTTATCTATTCATTATCGTGCAGGCGATCTAGGTCAGACACATGATTCGAATGTGACACTGACTCATTATGAGCAAAACCCGTACAATCCGAAGTCAGTGTTATTTGTCGGGGACCTCTCCTATGCAGATGATCATCCGCTGCACAACAATTTGAGGTGGGACAGTTGGGGGAGGTTCGTCGAGAGAAGCGTGGCATATCAGCATTGGATCTGGGTTTCAGGAAATCATGAGATTGATTATTGCCCTGAAATTGTAAGCCTTTTCCATAGAAGTCTCTGAACCTTAATCGAAAAGCAGACACCTTTGCTGTTCCTGATTCTTTCAGCCTTTTAGGATTGTGGACTCTTGGATTCTGATTTTTCACTTAGGAGGGCTAGTTGTGTTTCAGGGGGAATATACGCCATTCAAACCGTATTTGCACCGGTACGAAGTCCCATTCAGGGAGTCAAACAGCACCAGCCCTTTGTGGTACTCAATAAAGAGAGCTTCTGCTTATATCATAGTACTGTCTTCCTATTCGGCATATGGTAAGGATCCTTTACACGTCGTTATGAGGAGGAAACCTCTATCTTCCTATTCGGCATATTGTATACCGCACTGCATTGCTTGTCGCTTTAATGCTCCATCGCCTCGTCCTTTCAGCTATATACACTCCTCAGTACATATGGCTTCAACAAGAGCTGCCAAAAGTGAACCGGAGCGAGACGCCGTGGCTGATCGTTCTCATGCACACTCCATTGTACAACAGCTACAATTACCACTACATGGAAGGAGAATCCATGAGAGTAGTTTTCGAGCCATGGTTTGTTCAGTACAAGGTCGACGTTGTGTTTGCTGGTCATGTTCATGCTTATGAAAGAACCGTAAGCTTGGCCTATCTTTGTGTAAAGTAATGACTTCACCCTTGTGGTTTCTTGAAATATAAAGATGCGTTGTCTGTCTACAGGAACGCACATCGAACGTAGCATACAACATTACAAATGGTCTGGCTACTCCCGTGTCTGATCCGAACGCACCTGTCTACATAACCATTGGTGACGGAGGGAACATAGAAGGCTTAGCTAAAAAGTAATAGACTGAAACGCCCTATTTTTTCCCAATCCAAAGTTTGCCTGCATTTTGTGCCTGAGAAAACTGAATGACTGATTTTGTGTGGAGCAGCATGACAGAGCCACAGCCAGAGTACTCTGCTTTCCGCGAAGCAAGTTTTGGGCACGCCATTTTCGACATCAAGAACCGAACGCATGCATACTACAGCTGGAACCGCAACAATGATGGAATTGCTACAGAGGCCGATTCTTTGTGGTTCCGCAACCGATATTGGGATCCGGTCAAGGAATCGAGCTGATCTCCATTCCGGGTTGGATTGACTTCTCGTGATTGGAGTCACATGCGGTCAATTCGCCTAAATATTTGTTGAGCTCTCTCATATGTGAATCACCATCTCTTCCGGGCTAGCATTTCTCTAGTTATTCAGATTCCTAGTTTTTTGCCAGTACTAGTTTCGCTCTGGCGTTTCAATCCCTCTAATTATTCGTTGGCTCTTCCCATATGTAAATCATCATCTCGCTTTTGCAAAGAATAAAGACTACCTTTTCCTCTGATCATTCAGTGTCGATTTTGCCAAGATACAAGCTTCTCTCTGACTGCAAGCACAAAACCAACTCCTGCCTCAACCATAACTGTCTGCAACTATCAATTTTTCTTTCTTTTTTTTGGTAGGTGCAACTATCAAATTTACTTGTCTGCAATTTGCGAGATGGAATGGCTTTACACGCTTCGCTCCATGAACGCGTGCATACAACAAAATTTAACTTCGAGAGATTGGCAACTATCTATGAATTTGATCCATGGGGATGAGTTCATTCGATAACAAATGGAGGGGGGGAAAAGACCGTGTGAGCTTAATCTTATCTTGTGGTCGACTCAATCTTTATCGCCTCTGTACCGAACCAAATCCACCCGCAGCACATACTGTTGCCTTTTCTTTTGCTCAAATTAAGCTTTCGATTTATAGTTCTCAGTTACATACACTGATCTCGTATTTGACAGGTGAAGTGCACAGTGCAAGTGAGAAACCAAGAATTGCTCCACAGACCAGTTAAAACTAATAGACTCAATCTGAAATCCAACCTTGCGGTGAGTGAACAAAGATGTCTGCTCAAGGGGTATAAGAGAAAGGAGCAATTCTGGATGTATTAACCCACCAAAGCCCTTGAGAAGAACAAACCTACATTTTCCTGTTGGATCATTCATGAGTAGGTGATTACCATTTCTTTCTTTTAATGAGACCAAGCCGTCAGCCATTTCATATCCCCTTACCGAACTAGATATTATCCTACCCATTTCATAGAACGAACATCAATCTTTCCGTTACTTGTATGAAAATCAGGACATTGACCACGTTTCCTGCTCAGAAAACCAGAAAGGAACAAAACGAATACTGCAGCAATTTTTCAGTAGTGATGCACTGCATAATTTTTATAACTTAGCACTCTTACCTAATCGAATATTTAATTCATGAATTCCTCAGTCCACGAGCGACTCAAACTTTAGAGGGATCAATTACCTCTATAACCCAGATGTATCTATTGCTCTTACACAGATAAGTTTACGTGTCAGAATAATACATGAGCTACGAGGTGAGATATAAACAAGAAAACCAGAAGAAATGGTATCTACATAATTACAGATGATTAACACGTTTTCTTGACCTAAGCAAAACAGGGTTGACTCCCAATCAAACAAAGTACAGACCACAGATTTTCACACCAGCTTATCCTCCTACAGACTCCAAACTAAAACAGCAGATTTTGTCATGGAGTGCTTTTGAATCCAAACTTAGCAGACATCTACCCATTTTATACAGTCGTCACCTCCGCCGACGTTTTGTATCCACCTGAAAATCAGCAACAGAAACATAATTATGATGTCAAATAGGCGAACAAGGATGAACTGAACACCAAGCAGTAATAGAACTTCATGATAGACACACAAGGATAGTATAAATGACAGGAGAAAACAAATCCCGATTATCAATCTATCTCAGGGAATAACTTGTTCAGGAGGGCACTGAAGTCAACTAGTTCGCACGATAATGAACCAAATAAGTAAACAGACCATTGCTGATATAACTCAACTAACCTTTGTATCTGCAATAAGCCTGGAAGCAGAGTGAATATTTTGCAGCTTTTTTCCTTCTGCTGAGCAACTTTCACAGAAGAAATGGTCAAGTCTTTTGGCTTCGTCTACCGACATGTCTATACAAGTAGGATGAAACCTGAATCAAAAGAAGACCATGCTAAAGTTTGCACCGATCATTTTCTTAAAGTCACATGCATACTTCATCTTTATATGTTCTTTTTGTGAATTTGCTAATTCGCCATGCTTTGTATGGAAATAGTTATGCAGCCAACTGGCTTTGTTTCTTTGCTTACTTTTGTGGTGCCGCAGTGGAAGGGGTGTTTGAGGATGAGAACCCAGATCCAATCCAGAAAAAAGAGAGGGAGGCAGAGAGGGGGGGAGAGAGAGAGAGAGAGAGAGATGCAGCAGGCCACTAAAGCTAATACGCAGGAAAGAAGTCACTACTCTCACTACTCCATATTTTGTCTATTTGACTTGGCTCCAGCTATCAAGCCGACTATCAGTATTATTTTCTGAACCATCTCAAGAGACTATATATCTGCTCATATGAATATCTGATGGACCAGTCGCAAAACAAGAGGCTGACAGTTTTTGGAGAACTTGCTCAATCTTAATTTACATCAGAGTCCCTTCCAAGACAGTTACTATGATGGATGCCCTGCTCAGATCAGATCGTACCACATTTTTCACTATAAATGGTAAAGCCGCCAAAGGCTCTTAACCTGCACACTTAGTAGGGAAGTGGTTTATCCAATGACTGCTTGTTCTAATGGATAATGGTAGCACTCAAAGATAATATTCTAATGTCATCCGCTAATATCTACGGAACTTTAACAAATGCAAATAGATGATTGCAGTGTCCACTCTGGCACTGGCCATAGTAACAAAAATCAAGAGATCATACACCAATTCCACTTCCAATGATATCGGGAGGTCAGTAATTTTCACCATGGGTGCTGAATTACTTAGCTATATATTGCAAAAGTGACCAAATAAAAAACTTGACTTCTAACAGTAGAATCACCAGCAATAAATTGAACTTTTATACAGATCACTCTTGAGACTTCCTCAACAAAACTATACCTTTTCCCTCTTTCCATTGACCCTTCCCAAGAAATACAATATTCATGACCTTAATCACTCATCATGACAATATCGACCAAAATTACCCCAACATGAGCTTCTCCTATATATTAAAAGGATCCACACATTCCAACTACCACAGAGATATTTGGATGTTCCGAACTAATTATATAATTAACTTTTAGAAATAGCAACTGTGGGCAATACAAAAAACCAAAAGAATGTTTAGATAAATCATAGAAAATGACAAGTATTGGCCCACAGAAGACAAGGAAGCTACACTAAAAACTAGAGATAGCATGCTTAATAACCATTTCTCCATTCATCAACAATTTCTTTGCATAAATAGTCTTATCCAAGACGTCAACATAATCCTTGGTAACTGAAACATTGTCCACCCATTCAACCTTCCAAAACATGCGTTGCATACGCACCAGTAAAGATTAATACTTACCCACAACAACTAATGACCACTTAGAGCAGCTCAGTCAGGATTAACACTGACATCATGACAAACTTTAAAAGATGCAGTGAGAACGGCCAAAAAGTTCAGTAGGAACAAGAATAATTACTAAATCTTGCATTTACTGCCCTCAGATTCCTCCAACTAATCCTTCCTCCCCCTCTGACATGGATAATGCAACACATGCACATGCCAAAAGACGCATATTGCCAGCTTGTGGCATCTATCCTGAGTGCATATAATGTTTGTGCAAGAAAAAAGACAAACATGGGCTCGTGGGGATAATGTCAATAAAAATGTACAGTTAATCCCAAATGGAGAAAAGCCCACCATTTCATACAAAAGTGAGTGAAAAGCAGAAACCTACTTTGCATGCTCTTTTTCTTTCTTAGCATTTTTTTTTTTTTTTGGGGGGGCAATCATAAGCTTTCGTAGATGTTACCGGAAATTGTGCATGAGAGTGTCAAGGTGGCCTAAATATATTACTAAGGGCTGAAACCGACAAAAACGTAGTCACAGTTCCTTGACTGCCACAAAAATTGTGTTATGCTTTATTAAGAGACAAGTAGCATTTTCCGTTAATACATGCTGGTTTTGTAATCTCGCCTTGCACCCTTTTTCAACGAAAAAAATAAAAAATAAAAATCAAAGTGATACAATCCATGATATACCCTTAACCTTCGTGGAGATGCCCCCGACACATAGCCCATATATCCCACCAAAATGTAAGTTTCCTTTTATGGCTCAGGACGTGTGCTTTATTAGGTTATCAATCTAGATGATTGACAAACGGCATTAATGAGACCTTAGAACCAGGTCAGGTGGCACCTGTAATACCCAATCATAATGATACTCTCCCACTCTCAAACTTTTTTGCATATGCTATAGCATAAGTAAATTTTCTATCAACTGTCTTTTCACCAAAGAGGAATACATTTCCAATGAACTGATACTTGCCTGGTTCCAACATAACCTGCCCAAGGATATGCAAGACCTTTCAGCAACATTCCATTCCAGACTCACCAAAAACAAAAGAAAAGTAGATTTATTATTCTTTATATGAAGTCCACTTCCCAATACCCACCACAGTTAGATCGTGGACAAATTTGTTCACGTGATGAACTTCTAAATCCTTCTTTGCTGAGCTAAGACTAGCTGATGAAAGTTTCCAGACGCAGGAAGTAGAAAATGAGAAGGAGCATCCCAAACTTGGACTTTCAACCAAAGCTGTCGAGGACAAAAAGTCAATACCACTACACAGCACCCTGTGTTTTTCTTTTTCTTTCCTTTTTCTTTTCATGGGACATCCGTCTCAGTGTTAATTTAACCCTGCCCTCATCGACCAAGTAAATACTACTACCAACTTGAGCCATTGATAAAAACCAAATGAACCCTACGTTTCAAGTAGCCTCATCAAGAAGTAAGGTCCTATCTACAATGGATCAAGAGACATGTCCAGAGGCTTCCAGCTTACCAATCAGTACAGCCCTCGCACTGAACCATTAGATCATCAGGATTATAAGGCATTTCGCATTTGCAATACCTGCCAAGTCGACACGAGCCAGAATTTAGGGTCCCGTCTCAGTCCAGCACTAACATTCAAATCACTAAAGAGAACTTGATTGACGAACATAAATATCCCAGGTAAATGCATTCTTCACTGAAGATAATAAAACACGAAAACCAAGCATTTCTATAATCTGCACCAAGATCAATATTTGCTTATCTATTTCCGCATAAGCCGATAAGGGAAAGTCGTTCGCCAAGTTGAAATGAAAATGGTCGCGAAGTAAAAAAACAAAAACAAAAAAGACCGCACATTTTCGCTTTCCACGACAAAACCAAACGAATTTAACGAAAAATCAAACCTAAACTCAATGAACCATACAAGAAAAACGAGGCGCGAGCTCAAAAAACCCGAAATTTCACTTACGAGAACGATTTCTATACCAAACTTACACGGCCACTCTGTCGGGATTAAACGCGCCGGTGGAAGAATTATACTCGAAGCGGCAGAAGAAGTCCTCGTTCCCGACGGCGTCGAGCTTGGTGTAGCTCTTGAAGGTGTGGACCGTGCACTTGCCCTCGATCGTGTCGGCGCTCTGGATGTCGTAGTGGTCGGAGAGGAACACCTCCTTGGAGCCGTGGAACTGGCGCCGCCCCCCGATCGACTCCTCGGGCCGGTAGTACCACCGGACGTGCACCTTCACGTTGGCCCCGCGGCCGTCCGACTCGATCCGCTCGATCCTCGCCACGTAGGAGGGCTTCGCCGGGTCCGACGGCCGCATCAGGACGCAGTCGCCGACTGATCGGAGAGGGGACGGGCCCAAAAAAAAAAAAACGCACGCGACGGTGAGGAGGAGCGGCGGCGCACGGCGGAGCGGGAAGCGGCGAAGGGAAGGGAGGGAGGCTTACCTCGGATGGTTTTGTTGATGGATTTGACTGTGTAGGAATCGAGAGGGCGCCTCGGAGCTTTGGCCTTGGCCATGGATTACAGTACCGGACAAGGAGAAGGAGGGACTGCAGGAGAGAGAAGAAGAGAAAGGAGACCGGGGCGGACAAAAAAAAAAAAAAAAAACATTTTTTCCTTCGATTTTTCCTATTTTTTCTTTTTTTAAGGAAATGGTTGGTCTCCCTTGTTAGACGACTCGGGCTGCGATCCGGTGCGACGCGTACGGCCCTCGTGGGGTGGTGCTCGATTCGATCGGGCCGATCGGCGCTTTCCGGGTCGGGTCTTGTGGTTACGTGGAGGGAGGTGATTGGATGGGGTGACGCCGCGACGGTGCTCCTTTCGCTTCGGCACCTGGGCTCTGTGTGAATGGAAAGAGCGAGGGGGTCCACGTAAATCTTACTTCCTCCTCTCCTGATTTGTGTCCGCCTTTGTTTTTCTTTGATAATGTCTGGATTTTTATTTTTTTTACTCCCCGCTCTCTCTCTCTCTCCGTTGAATGTTCAATTGTTAGATTCGATGTGATCTTTGGTGAATCATGGAAAGAAACTCGCCGTTATTTCGAAATATTATTTATTTAGTGTGCATACATAAAAATTTGATAAATCTTAATTAGGTATAACGAGATAGTTATTTATCACTTATCAGGGTGACCTCTCTCTTATTTTCATGTTCTCGAAACTACAAATAGAGTTAAGAAATAAGGAACATGGATCTCATAGATGAGACAAGCTGATAGGATTTAGGACACAAATTATAGACGTTGCAAGGCAATTTAAAACATTTTGCAAATGTTAAAAGATAATCGTCGCTCCTATCGAGCAAAAGCTCACGAAAAAACAGTGGGGCAGAGAACGGAAGAATATTCCTCGATGAATTCGCTAAAAATGGCAAGGTTTGGTCATTTAGTGGTTGGCAATCGGCTTTTGAAAAAGGGTGCAGCATTAAACATGGCTAAACTTTGAAAAAACAAGAAGAAGAAGAAATAATCGGCCTGGCATTATTACATCAAGTCAAGACGCGTCCCTTCTCCGATAACATCGCAGGCTGAAATTTCAAATCTTAGATCGTGCGATTCCACACGAGATTCATATCGATCCCTGTACCTTAAATGAGACGAGGAAACATTCGCCGCGATCGAGGAGAAACGGAGGAAAAGGAGGAAAACATGGAGAAAAAAAAGTTGGGGCGGGGAAAGAACGTGTACGGAACGTAGGGAGTGGGAATCTCTCTCTCTCTCTCTGCGGCCAACGTCCCTAGAAAGTAGCGAAGTTAGTGGTCGGGACCATCATGGAAGTATGCCAAGAAACCCGAATTGTTGACCTCTCCTTTTCGTTGGACTCCTTTCTGAATCGCGTGCTCGAGACCAGGCGGGGAGCCGTACCCCCAAAGAACAGGAAATCTAAGTGACAAGATTAGGCAATCCTCGGCTGAGGTGATAAGATTATTCCCCTTGTGATACAACGGTTTCCATTTTGAGAACTCGAATTGATTGACCATATCCACCACCAATGGCCACTCCCATATCAGACAAGCTCTTGCTCCTCGTCTTCTTCTCTCGGGCCTCCCCGAGTCGCTCACGGCGGTTTCCGACATTAGAGAGTGAAGCCGGGAGGTCGAATAGCCCCCACCAACTAGAACCGGATTGAAGCGGCGGTGGATGCGGACGTAACTTAGTCCGTCCTATAGACATGTTGCCGTCGTCCACTGAAGTCGTTCTTGGCTATATCGGTAAGGGATTCCTAGAAAAACGCGAGCACAAAAGCGGGTCCGAGCCTAACCATGCCAGGCGGGAGCATCGAGTTCACATGAAACATCGATAATGGAGAAAGACACAATTTGAAAAATGGGGAGTTGCCAAGTTGGTCCTGCGGGGCTACAGTGATCAGCGTAACGTACAGAAAAGAGCAGTCTCCTTTTTTCTGCCGATGGTGGGACACCACCCCTCTTGACTTCTTTTCCTTCCAAGTTTTGAAGGAAGGCAGAGCCTGCTGCAATTCAAGGACCATCATGATTTAAAAGCAGTGACATACACGTTTCTTCCGAGAAGATGGTCGGTGTACTTTCGCCTAGATGTGGCAAATGTAGAGGTCCGTGGGCTTTTCTAGGATCCATCGAGAGAACGCGCAAAAACTCGACAGATATTACGAGCAAGCGAGAACTACTCTCCTTCTTTATCTGAAGGTTCTAGAGAGATTGGAGATCCATTCAGCAAGGATTCTTGGGAACACCCTCTAATTAAAAAACGACGAGAGTGTCCTTGAATTAAAGGGACATCCATTGCATGGACAAGTCGCGACGGAGTCCTTCGACGACATCCCCTTCGTTGAATTCCACCTTATCACCCAAATTAGCAAAAAGAAAATAACCTGTAGATGAAAGAAAATCCAAAAACAAAAATGGGAAATAGAGTTTAATCGCCATTGAACTTCGACAACATGACCAGAGAATCAGCCCAGACGCCCTCAGCACACAATGCACAACCCGTAGGTGTCGCCACTAATGAATTCGTAAAGATGGAATTTCAATTTACTGCATTTGAAATGGTTTTAAGGGATTCGGCCAATTCCAGAAGCATCCAACTGTTGATTGATTAATTCGTCCTCGATTAGGTCAAGAATGTCCCGTGATGAATCTGACCGCAGACCTGGAGCTGCTGCAAGCCCTTGGCTTCCAAATAGAGGTACAAGTCTGATCAAAGAGACGAATATTGAAAGTCTCTCTACTTTGATCATTCGGGGCGACCGCCATTGACCCCTAAACTCAACATTCTTTAATTCCAAGTATAGTTTAATTAATTTACATTCCCATGTTTCTCGGGAGTTGACATGGCAGACCAGGAACAGACAAGTGAGGTTTTCATAGATATGAAACAACGGGAGTCGTCCAGGGACCAAAAAAACCAGATCTATCACTCTGTAAAATACGAATAGATCAACTTTACCGCACAAAGTTTCTTGCATAAAGGAGAATGCTAATACACCAAGAGAATACATAAAATGCTACAAAGCCTCAAAGCAAAATTAAGATTCGAACCACCTACTTCGCTTCTTAGAAGCATCCTTCAGACCGTCACCTTTACCAGGTCTTTGTTGTGAAAACTTAGCTCTATATTGCTCAATTAACCGATCAAGTTTGTCTACCGCCTCTTTCCCAGGCGGTTCCTTTATTTTCTTCAGCCTTCGACCTTTTCTCAAATTTGCATTGCCATGTTGTTCGTCCATTTGTTCTTGCAGCTTTCTCTTTCTGGGTACCACCTTTGATTCAAGCGATTCCTTTTTGCTGTTCCCTCCAGGTGTGACCTCACCTTTGAACAATCGTCTACCATCAGCTTGCTTCAGTTCCAGCTTACCCTTCGGTTTCCTTTTTGATCCTCCCACACGTTTCTCATTTGAATTCTCTAATTTTTCTTCAGATGGAATTGCCTTTTCCATCTTATTTGCCAGATTACGACTCCGCTTCCTACTAGCGATATGTGCTTTAGCAGCACCTTCACTAGGTTGCAAACTTTCATTCCAATAAGCCCCTTGCGAATCTTTCTGTGATCTATCTTCACCCCTGAACTTACGTTTCTTAGACTTCTTGGGTGGAGGGGCATTGTCATTATCCTCTGGCCCCATGCCTTCAGGATCATTCGGGGAGCTTTGTTGGAGAGCTTGTAGTTTAGCTTTCCTTTGCTTTAGCGTTTGCACATTGTCTAGGGCGAATGCAACAATTGGCCGATGTTGGGGTCCAAAAGTTTCTGGAGGAAACACATCACATTAGATAATGACATCAGATCTAGAGCATAAGAAATTAGTGAAGGAACATTATAGTAGTCTGTGGAAGGACAACCTCCTCAATGCCCTCTCTCTCTCTCTCTCTCTCTCTCTCTCTCACGCACCCACCCACACACGCCCCCATAAACCTACAACCAAAATCGGACACTTTAGGATGACCTTACCAGGATTATTATTCAGTACTCTCAGGGCCACAAGTGCGTGCTGGTGTTCCGTAAATTCAACGAAAGCGACTCCACGTGAGTGATCCTTTGTGACAACTTTACCTTTCTTGATGTTCTTCAGGAACTTTATCTGCACGAGAAATATAAATACAAACTACATTTAGTAGATGAGAAATGGCAACAATAGACTAAGTGTCCTTATTTGACTATTTATTTGTTGTTCTGCCAAAAGACAAAGGGAAACGCTTCAGTAAACAATACTTACTGACCTGTCTAATGTCTGGCTTTTGCTTTGTAGCTCGTGAGGTAACTGCTTCAAAGCACAGCTTTTTAAGTTCTTTTTCAGTCATTGACTTTGGCAAGTTATAGATAACAAGTCTGGTCCTCGAAACGTGAAAATTTGGAGATTGCAGCTTAGTCATCTTCTCACTCTCCAGCCTGGAAAGGACCAGAATATCATTAACCCAATTGCTGAAGACACATACTACAAGAGTTACCATCATTAGCATCTAATAGAAGTGCCATCGTTCACCATCATGCATCCTCTTCTACACATACTACAGGAAATAATTATATTGCATGTGACGAATTCAACTAGCACCAGGAAGATGTAAAATGGGTACAATCACCTGTCTTCATGCATTCAAATCTGTAATATCTATTCTTGCAACCAATAATTAAAATCACAAACCAGTTATTATAAACATAGTGGAAGAACCTCTGGCAAACTGATGCAAACGAAGATCCATGTTTCAATGAGAATAAACTCAAGAGTCTAACTTTTAGACATCTGAGTACCTGTGATAAAAGATGTTCCAGTCGAATCAAATGATTAAGGCGTAACTTTGCTGAAGAAAATCAGTCAAATTGTTGCTATGATAGTTATGAGACACTTCTGACAATTTATTGTTTGCACGGATTGGTAATCAACCATGTACTAAGAAGCAAAAGAGGAATAAGAGGGCTGGGTAAACAGACAAGTTGGAGGTGAAGGTCCAAAATACAGTCAAGCATCTCCACAACAGAACATATGACGAGCAAAAGAAAGAATAAAGCTGCATCAGAAGGGAAGACACTTACACTTTACGTTTGGCCATATCACTCTCTGAAACACCTTCAGCTGCGGCTGATCCTTCAACACGAAGTCCTTCCTGTTTACAAATTGACAACAATCTGTTAGCCAAGCTTTTCGAAAATATGGTGCATAAGCATGTTAAAACACAAGCACACCAAGGTTGGACAACCATTTGAGCTGTCTACCTTTGCCAGGTAAAGGTTGCGGTGGTCGTGATCCTCAGTTTTGGCCTTGTCCAACTCCTTCTGATGGGCTGACTTCTTATCCAAGGCCCTCAGAATAGTTAATGGTCTACCATTCAAAAATATCCCCACACCAGATGTTACACTGGCTGCTAATATTGCAGCATTAGCTGCATCTACTGCTTTAAATTTGAGAAAACCCGTGCCTTTCGGCTGCCTGCCACAAAGAATTGGGTGAAACCATAGACAAACAACAAATAGAAGCAAATTGAAGGAAATTATGGTCCATACTGGGTAATTTTGTGAAGAACCGGAACAAATGATTGCACATCCCCAAATCCAGAAAAACGTTGCCTCACTTCTTCAGTGTCAACATCGAAAGGCAGGTTGCTATAAAAATAGTTCTTAGCAAATTGTCATCCACGTCTGTTTGCTCGCATCTTTCATTTTATGTTTACCAGAACTTTTAGCTTCACTAACAGATGAACAATTGACAGCCTCAATTGCAACATCATCGGTTTCCTTAGAACTTCCATTTTCCTCTCTTTTAAGCTGCTCCAAACTCTCACTGTTAGGGTGACTTCCTCTACCAGAAGATGTGATCAAATTTTGAAGAACTTTCCTCGCAATATCAGCTTTGTCATCAAAATTTAACTCTGCCTGAGTATCTTCTATTCCAGTTGCATCCGGATTCTCCACTGCAACATCATCCTCGTCAGATAGTAGGGTTCCTTTTCCTTCATCAGCAACATCATCCTCCAGATCTTCACTACTACTACCACCTTCCTCTTCTGTTTCTCTTTCCTGTCCTGCAAAATCCAGCAACCACGTTACACTGAATGTGCATTTAGATCATAAGATCCCATACAAATGGGCCATTGAGATGACGTATTAAGAAAAAAATTTCTTTAAGTTCCAGTTTTCTGAATTTTTTTTCTCATAGAATAACTTGGATAAAATAAAGGAAAAATGTTCATCAGTCAAATTCACAAGTTACCGCCAGTTTCCTTAAGAAAGACTCCATTACACAAAAGATCTAATAACCAAATTTTATATAAGCAAATGCTGACTTACCATCTGTAGGGGCAGCAATAACAGCACTGACACCATGATATACCTTCTTCGGAACAGCCCAATCAACCGCTATAGTTCTTTTACCGAACACACTCCCATTGAACTTTAGGATGGCCTGCAAGAAAGAATAGTTATCAATTTTACAATGCCAGCCTGAAAAATTCTAAAAGTGGTAATGTGAAGCCATACATTTTCTGCATCACTTTTGCACGTGAATTTCACAAACGCAAAACCCTTAGACAACCTGCAAAACCCAATCATAGTTAAGCAAAAGAGCATAGTCCTAGTTATATTTGATAACAAGTGATGAGAATTTACCCTGTCTCAGAATTTTGAGGAATAAAGACATCCCACACAAACCCTGCCGCTGAAAACATCTCTTTTATGTCATCATTTTTTACCTGCACTCACCAAAAGAGATTTGCTCAGAAGATGAGCTCTGCCCACCAGGAAAGCAGCAGCAGGTTGGGATAATGCATATAGTATCACCTTGAATGGAAGGTTTCTTATAATGAGCTTCCATTTCTGAGTTTTTGAGCCCTGCCAAACAAATTAGACAATCACTCACGTTTCTTCATGATAATAGGTAAGGATTGGAACAGCTCAGGCCAATTATATACAATATTCCGACCGAAAAAAATTATTTGCCATATGAAAACTGATATATAGCTGCAGTAGCAATAAGCAGTATACACAAATTTATCTCCAGGGTGTACTTTGGGCAAACAACAAACAATAGAATAATATAAGGTTATGCCTTTACCTCCCCACCCAGCTGTCATGCCCATACAGTCACTCCATTAATCTCTTTTCGATGCAACAACACTTCGAGCTGATTTAACACTTGTAAAGAGAACGGCAGAAGCATCCATTCTACATCCATCTTGTGCAAGGCCTGGTATGTTACAAATAACGACCGGTTTAGAATGCCAACCCAAGAAAGTTATATTTCCAAATTACAACATAACACAACTTCGATTAGTTAGGTGTGTTCGACAAGAAACATTGTCAATCCCACCAGCAACATAGCCCACACTTCTCAGAGCCATGCCCTTTTGAGACATCTTCTAACAGGAAATACAAAAATTGTAATATTTAATTTAACTAAGTCTAGAATAGCTAATGTAAATCCTGCATTTCCTTGCTGAATGCACTTTACATCATATAGAATGTGCAAATAACAGAGCCCAGAGGTAATATTCATAACTACCCTCTTCCTTAACAAAGTTCATTAGTTTCATCATTCTTGAAGGCACATATCTATCATTTTGTCCTCTACCCTAGTAGATATTCGCATTATATCAAGAGGATTGTACTAACTGTTCTCTGTGGCACTGCAGTTCATTGTTAAGTTGTGGTTACAGTGCCAGCACTATTGGGGTACCGCCACTAAGGTTGTGGCAAAGGAGGATGTTAAGTTATTTTATTAAGTTTCCTTTATTATCAGAGTTTTATTTCATTTTTTACTTACATAAGGATATTATTGTTATATACAATTTATATTCAATATAAATACAATGGCTGTAGTTTATATTATTGTTATATACAATTTATATTCAATATAAATACAATGGGTGTAGGGTTTCTGTGACTACAGAAAACTACAGCCCTCTCTTTCTTTCTTTTACGTTCTCTTTCTCCTTCTTCTCTCTATTCCGTCTCTCTTTCTACTTGCTGCGGGTTCTCTAATCAGTTTTGCAACAGAGGAGATATTCTTGCTGATGTGAGAAATGCTGGCAACAGGGGGCTCACAAGGAGGGTTCAGATAATGATTGCAATGATAAAAAATAGCGTGCGCATGCAACACTAGGCATAGGGAAGGCAGAAGAAGAGTAGCTACTGTCACAGTGTTGGTTGTGATTGATACTCCTATATTTGTGACCATCAGGAAAAACAGGCAAATATGTTCTTCAATAATATGTGCACCTAGCTGTCAAGTTATTTTGCACCTCCAAGTTAGTTGCTGAGACATTGATTGATTACATTCCACTAAAGCAGTCCAGATGGGGTTTGAGATCTCATCAGGCCCATTAAAATATTACTATTCAACATATTTAACTGAGATATGGGAAAGGATAAGGCCAGAAGGTGAGAGAAAACCAATTATTAAGAGAAATGAAGAGCAAGACCAAGATGACAACAAATAGAGTGTAACTGCAAAGGTGCACTTACCATGTTGTTCAAGATCTTTTTCAGGAAGAGGATAAGACACAGAACACACTGTCCCAATCTCCTTTGCCTTACTATGAACCTGGTCAGCCATTTTAGCACTTACAAGACCACCAAATATGATGGTCCTCGCAACCCTTCAGAACACCAACATACAAACTGATGTCATTGCATTCACATTAACACACAACATTCTATAATTCTCTGGATCAGTAATTATAGAAAATGAAAGAGCTCTAAAAGTATTCAAAGGGAAGTTTACAGGGTAGAAAATTTGTGTTCCTCACACAGTTGAATAAGATTTCCTCTACAGAAACTATCAGCAAGTTCATATGTACCAATCATCTGATAGAAGAAGTATAAAACCGGCACACCAGCACAATCAAGTAAAAACAACATGGTCTTGCCCAACACAAATGAATGTGTCGCGCCCTAATTCAAACTTAAGATCTACCTATATTCAAGTTCTTTACCCGTAATCAATGGTCAACCTCCATCTTGAAATTCTGGGAGATGTTATCACAAATGAAGGTCAAACCAACTCGCTACCTTTTCACTAGCATCAGAAAGCACTCACAACCCTGACTTGCCCCAGAAAAATGTGCCAGTGAACTTATGCAAGGGACACTGATAATCACCTTTGAACAAGTGGCATCCATCGGGATTTGTCCAAAAAATATATAGCAGCTTGATAATCATTACAGTATATCTTGCACAAAAACTCCAGGGAAGAATACTTTATGAGATTTCGCAACTGCTATAAAATCAGTAATGCGGCATCATCATAAAGGATCACACTCTGCGAAACTTGAGCCAGTAACTGCCCATCAAAGTAAAGTATGTGATTCAGTGTATACTTCTTTTCATTAGTACAATGTTATCAAAATGATATCCTCATTCCCTCAAAAGTTACAGTAAAAAAAAAAAAAAAATCTCTATCATTTCATTCCAGCATTTACTTAATTAAAAGTGGAAGGCATGCCTCCTCTAAAAGCACTTCCTATTCAAATGAAAATATATTTGCCTGGATAAAAGAGTAAATGAAGAAAAGAATGAAGTAGGATTGCTTTACTTACTGGCCGAGAAGATATAGCCTGAGCAACTTTTATATATGCATGAGTCAATAAGACAAGAAAAATATAGAGGTATCAGATACCTAGACTAAAACTAAGAGAGTAGGCATCCAACGTATATTGCAGACGTCATAACATGTATTGTTGCATATGATATTATTTTTATACAATTCACCTAGGTCTCAAAAAAAGGTATCCAACATGATCATAAGACATCAAAGACACGTTTCAAGCACAGCCCAAAGGAGGAAAAGCTGAAAGCCCTAAGCCGTTCTACTGGGATAACCTTCCACTATCTTTTGTTCTGCTCTGAGATGGGCTCTGAAGGAGCTACTCTTGGCTAGTTCAACGAAAATGTAATCAGTTAGTTCGAGTATCCAGTTAGCCTCATATGTGATGGCTATTGGTTTAGAGTTCAAATCTAGCATCAATCAATATGATAACCTTTCTTCTGAAACCAATTTAATCAATGGGCTTTCACCTGATGGAAACTATACCAGTTAAGGTGCTTTAATAACAGCTTAGTGATGATAAGCAAAGCAGACGTCTGGAAGACAATGTGCTATAGGAGAAAATCCATGCAATAAATATTAAAATTTTAATATTACCAGAGTGACAGTTTTCTGGAAATTAAAGAAAGTAGTAATGTTTAAAAGAGAGACAAAATACTAGGAGAAAACTCTGAAAAGCCCACGATTTACATGTATAACGTACCGGACCTAAATCAACCAGTATGTTCTGAAGCTCTTCTGCTCTAACCTGCAAGCAGCAAATGAAAGTAAAACAGAGTCCTTCACCGAAAGCCCACATTTATTCTCATTATTGTGAAGTTTGAAATAAGTTTAATTTTCATTCCCGAATATATGATCCAACACTTCTCAACAGGGAGAACAAGGACATCCACAGACAAACAAAATTTACAGAGAAAACTCTGGTTATCGTGAAGAAAAGAGGAAAAGACATGTGATAAGTAATCAATAGATTAAATCGTGACTGAAGATAGTAGCAGTCAGTTTCGATTAATACCGAAAGCAGCCTCGTACCTTTTGATTAAACAACTCACAATATTTTCCTCCGGTAACAGACCGATATTCAACCAAGCAGAAAAGCATTTAAGGATAAATGAATAGGAACTCTTCTAGAAGTACTAGTTATCAAGAAGAAAAAGACGACCGAAATGTGAAAAAAAAAACCAAAAAGGTAAATTCATAAAATAAAATCAAGTAGAAGAAAAATGAAAACTAATTGAATTATTCTTCAAATTTTGATGAGAAAGTAGCGACAACCATAGGATCAGTTCTAGTTAGCAATCTCAAAGATTAAAGTTGGAGAAATTCAATCTTATCTCTCCTATCAATGAGAAGGGAGGTGACGAGAGATGGAGAAACGAGCTAAAAAATTTTTGTCCTTCCTCCAATCCACTGGTAAGTATATGTCGAATAATGAAACGAAAAGCTAGAGTTAGAGATGAATGCCAATTCTAATGAAGCTCATAGTAGCTATTGTCGGCTACTAGCTAGCAGCAAATCTTCAGGAAGGCGAAATCGAAGCTCAAGAGGCGAACCTCAAACATCTGATCGGATCGCTCCATAAGGCCGTCCAGGCAACGCGACGCGAACCACCTGCCGAAGGACGTCGCGGTCTGGAGAAGCCGCCGCAGCAAGACCAGAGGCCTGCGCCTGAAGACGGAGGCGATCTTGGCGACGTCGTAGTCCGTCAGCGAGTCGGCCTCGGTCGTGCTCAGCTCGAACAGGTACCCCGATTTCTCCGTGAAGGCGTCGCCGCCGTCGCGGGGCGGCGATCGAAGCGCCTCGCGCAGGCAACCGAGCTGGAATGCAGGGCCTGAGCCCGAACCCGAGCCCGCGGCCGCGGTCGGGACCGGCGGGGGCGGGAGGTGCAGCGCCATTCGGTTTCCGGCCGGGGCCTGCTTCGCGGCCTTTCGGATTCGGAGGTCGCGTTCGGATCGGGATTACAGCGTCTCCGCCATGGGAAGGGGCGTGGAAGGTTGAAGAAGAGTAGCAGAGAGCGAGTGTGAGGAGCAGGAAGGAGGAGGGACCGTGCAAGTTTTAACGTCTCTCGCGTGGTCCTTCCGTTTCGTTGCGTCGTTATCCATTTTTGAGTAGCGAATAAAGAAAGAATGCACCGCCATCTTCTCTTGCGGGATTTTTGTGAATTTTTCGAAAAAAATCGCTCCTCAAGGAATGTGGATTGCGTTACTTTCAATCAATATAGCTATATATCTTTCAATTATAATGCACACAAATAAATCTCGCATATGAAAAATCAAAAACACTATACCACATTTTGAATTAATTTGATAAATGAGTGCAATCTTATTTCCAAACAAATGAAGCCCCCATCTAATATTTTTATAGTAATTATAAAAGAACAAGAGGGCCTTGACGCGTAACTTCTATTAGAATGTTGATTCATTTTCAAGTGCAATTTAAGTACCTCAATGGCTTGATTTCGAGTAAAATCTTTGCACAAGGACAATACGATAGCCTTGGTGGCTTGATTATGAATTAGTTAGTGCAATCTTTGATTTCTTTTCAAGAATTGAATTTAAGGACTAAACGCCTTGAATATAAGATAGTCAAGGTCTTGATGGCTAAAATTTTTATAGAAGGTCCAATTATTTGAATAAGACAAGTTGTCATACTTTGTAATTCTTTAATTTTGAAGAAATTCTTAATATAAATCACACAAAATTTAAATTCTCTATATGTCTGTCACAAAATGAATAGAAAAGCTTTATATCTATCGAGAGAATGGAAGGAATATATGATCTTTCTATTGGTTGAATCAATATTGTATATCATCGATTGGAAATTAGATCAATATCCACTTTGATTTAATATACATCATGTCCATTTTGTATTTGATGTGGCTAAATTTTAATTTGATTTAGCTCCCAAAATCTACTTTGGTAACTTAATTGTTTTATGGCAAATAATTGTTTACCGTGAATATATATCATAATTTGATTAGACAAACAAACCAGAAAATATAACAATTTTCAAGCACAAAAAACATTCATGCATAATTTTACATTTGTTGAGAAGTTTTGCTGTTTACAAATACATTTAGGAAACTAGATGGAAAATGAGTCGTGTTAGTGAAAATCATAATTTACAATACCTTCTCTAGTTAATTTTTTTATTTTGTTAAGTCTAAGCTTAATAAGAGATAGAATCTTGAGATACTTTTTTTTTTTTCTATTCATTTTCTAATATTTAAGCTTAACATAAATGGCATAAGATTGATACCATGAAAAACCCAAATTGGTACAATAAATTTACTCTAAAATAATATTTTGATTACCAAAAATCAAATACTGATACATCTATGATAATTTTATCATTAATTAGTTTCAAATAAATTTTATTATCAAATTGTTGAATTGAATGACACGTGACAATTAACGGATTATTTTGTTCTACCCTCTATTTGTCACTAGTGTACTATTTGTGATTATTAACAAGTGATAATTGATTACAAATGTCATAGTTTAAGGTTTTTTGCGATCAAAAAATTAATTTGGGTAATTTTATCATATGTATATCAACTTTGGGTTTTTGATACTCAAAAAATAATTTAAAATAATTTTTTTTTCACATATGAATTCGTTTAGCATTTTTCGCGACATTAATCCAAAGGAATATAGAAATCGAAAGAGGATAGAATATAAATTTAAACGCTTTCTCTAATTTATTTATTTTATTTTTTTTTGGGCCAAATTCACATTTTCCTATAATTTTTCTTTATTTATTTGCTGAAAAATATAAATGTTCCGGCTAGACGCGATGATGGCCGGAATCAAGTTCCGGGCTCGCCATCGAATTAGCCGGCGGCGGCGGAGGAGAACCAGGAATCGAGCTCTCCCGGGACCGGCGTCCGTCTCGGACGCGGTAATCGTTCGGGGCTCTGGCCAGCCCCGGAGACCGCCCCGCGAAGGGGGCGGAGTTCGATAAGGTTTCGGAGCCTCCGTTTGACAATTGGGGCGTCTTGGGTTTGCACTCGGTTGGGCGGCTCCATGAGGTAACCGCTCCTTTTCAGCCCCCCTTTTTTCCTCCAACTGTTTATCGGTGCTTGTTTTGGGTGTACTTCAATCTCGTGGCGTCCCGTGAATGGTTGGTCTTGTTGGGCTCTGATGTTTGTTTGGTTTTTTTTTTTTTTTATAGATGTTTGTTTGGTTCGAGAGAATAAAGATTTAAGGATCTCCAGGGTCACGTATAAGGACCGGTCCTCAATGGGTAACGGGTGACACCAACATAGTATGCTGGAAAGTAGTGCTGTTTTTGTGGTGTTCCAGATTGAGTTTGTGCTTCCTTTTTCAAGAAAGTCTATAAAGAAAGTCTGCTGTCGTAAAAAGAAAGTCTATAAAGAACTTGGAGATGGGCAAGTTTCTAATGGAGGATGTAGAAAGAGTGTTATTCGGCAATGCTTTGAGGTGCTTTTTGATCTATGTGACTGAGCCGTCCCTTTTATGTGGAATTAGATTTAAACACGGCAGTACTGGCTGACATTGCCGTTGTTTATGTCACGCTGGGCTCTGTCTCTGTATCCTCGTATCGACAGTTGCAATTGTTCTGCCCGAGTTAGTCTGAGATTTGGGTTTTCATTGGGTATCTGCTGTTTGTATTCACATTTATCTGATCCCTTATGTACCTAAGCATCTTGAAATTGCCATTGAAGTGTGTTTCAACGTTCTGTACTTTTTTTTTTTTTTTTTTCATGTGGTTTACATGACTTGGCTGTCACTGTAAATTGGTGGGTTACCAGGTCACGTTCCTAAGTAGTTTGACCTGCTTATCACCAGGCAAAGTAAGAATTTGTCCTATTCATCAACTACAAGGATACTTGCCATGTCATTTTGTCTATGAAATTGAAATAGGTCTTTAATAGAGCATAAAGAAGATAGGCAAGAAATTCAGTTCACCAAAACAAAGAGTGCGGTGACTCTTTTTCTTAAATATTCATGCTTTATTTTTTGTGACCACTTTTCACTAGTTAATCATGCTAGCTTCCTGATTGCTCTTAATGTTGCGAATCAAAATGCAATCATCCGAGGTGTAATTTGCGTTAAACATCAAATTTCATATTTTCACAATATGAGTTTCATGATAATTTGCACACTACGTTACATTATATTTGGTTACCACACGAGAAATACAAAGGTGAAGTACTTTCCCAATATAATGTTTGGACTGATCTGTCAGTGTATTATTTCCTCGAATTTCCTTTGGCTTTTATTTTTAGGAATAGAACTGCCAATCTGCTATGGCAAGTTAATCATACAGCAGCCACCGACTATTTCTATTTGGGTTTCTGAGTGAAAAATTTCTACTTTATCCTGATATTCCTGTGTCTAAGAAGACTCCCACTCATAGGCTCTGGATAATATATTAAAATTTCAAAAGGAAGCAAAGATCTGTCTCTCAAGTGCCAAGAAACAGATTTATAAAAATTGACTGGATGATTTCTTTGCAAGAAAAAATCTGGTGGACGACCAGCATCTGTATTTGATATCTGGTGTGAAACAACATGAGTAGGATAAAGAATAAGAAAGTGGAAGGGTGGTTCTGTTCATATTAATGTGTTCTCCGACTAAGTACAGTGCCAATTTTGCCACCTCAAGCCCTCCTAATATGATAAGAAATATATTTTCCTTCATAAAGCACTCTATAAAGCAAGAATCGTAAAAAGCACTTTTAAAGAGGTTAAATTGTGCTCAAAACAAGTCCCTGAATGCTTGTGAAGACATATGTCAGGTGTGACCACCAAAGTGCCACCGTAATTGGACATGAAAATTACACGCATACTTATTTGTATCTGCCGAAGTCTAGCGACAACATGATTGTCCTTAGTGGGTTATATCGACAAGGGTTACTGTAGTCAAGGTTTCTTTTCATATTAACGAGAAAGTTGAGAACATCTATGTGCCAATTACCTCTTTTATTGCAAAATATCTGTGAGATCTGTGTATGATATATTCCTTAAACCCTTCAGAAGCTGTCTTCTGTGTAATATAGCGCTTTCTCTTTCAATATTGCCAGGTTTCACAAATCAATTGTTGCAGGATTTATAGAAGTACAGAGCTGAATCTCCGGATTATGAGACCTCACAAGCTGAATTTGTATAGGTTTTACTCTACATCAAACCTACAGGCATTGTCAAATGAAGTTTCTGGAAGTCATACCAGCTATCAACTGCATGCTGCTAGGAAGCAATCACGGCAGATTATGGAGTTGATTAAAAGTTGCCCAGATGATTTGGAAGTGAAGTTGGATGCGATGAATGTAAGACCATCTCGCTCTTCGATTATATGGATATTTCGAACCATAAACAGTAAGAAGGTTTCTGCTTTGCGGTTCTTTCACTGGACTCAGAACTCCTGGCCTGACCTTGGCTGTAATTCTGACATCTGTAGTTTGGTCATTGATAATTGTGGACGACTTGAAGATTATGAGACCATGCTTCTCATCTTGAAGGAATTTTCTTTAGATGGAGTGTGCCTTACAGAAAAGGCTTTTACATTCCTAACTGTCATAAGGTCTTCGGTAATGGATCCTGTGAACAAGACAATAGAAGTCCTGAATCAAGTTGGGGGTTCATGTCGTAATTCTGGGATATTTGCTTTGATCAAGACGCTTAGTCGTTTGGGATCCTTTGAGACGGCGAAGTATGTAATGCAAATTACAGAAGTAAAGGCTTCGTACTACAATATTATGGTGAGGGAGAAGTGTCGTAGGTGTGATTTTGAGGAAGTGAAAGCTATGATTGATGAGATGAAGCAAGCAGGCTTGGGGCCAACTACCAGTATCTATAATTACTTTATCAGTAGCTTGTGTCGGAATGGCAAACTGAGCGAAGCAATCCATGTGATCGAAGAAATGGAAGGGACAGATTGCCCTCCCAACGCTTTGACTTTTGAGATACTGATTAATCACTATATTAGAGAGGGGAAGATGAATGTCGCAACCCAGTTACTTGATCGAATGGCATTGATTGGGATAGAACCTCGTATCACAACACATACTGCCTTTATCAAGGGTTATTTTCACCGAGAGCAACACGATTGAAGCCTACAAATATGCAGTTTCCTCTCGCGTTAACCACTCTGGTAATGAGACTAACAGCTTGCTTGCAAGGCTTCATCTAAAGAAAGGAGACACCATCACAGCCAAAAGATCCTGCTTGAAATGATCGAGAAGGGTCTGAAATCGAACCTCAGAGTTCACTGGGGAGTTGTGAAAACTCTTAAGAAGATGGGTGAAATATGTCTGGCCCAAGATTTGGCTGGCAGCTTCGCCAAGACACGGTTGAATTTGGAGGCTGGTTAGTGAGAATAACCGAGTTTATTCACTCTTTCCATCGCTTTTCATGTTCTCTCTATTGACACAAGAAATATAGAAGTGCTTTGTCTGGAGAACACCTGACGATTTACATTCAAGCCGCAAGACAACAATATCTCGGGAGCAAGCAACCCTGAAAGTAAGATGAGGCAACCGTATGATAGGGTCGTAGCTAGTAGCTACAATGGGCAGGTGAAAGCCTAAGAAGATGCGGGCAGCTGCTCTGAAGGACCTCCACCGTGCGGTCCCTTTGTCCTTTTCCTGCTGGCATCGCCTTGGACGATGCTGTGGTTGGATTAACGACGTAGTTGGCTCCACTTGATAGGAACTAAGTAGCACCGACACGCGACATGCAACACAACACAACACGCCGACACGTCGTTTCTAAAAAAACAGAAAATTCCGACACATTAAGACACGTTATATATTAAATTATTATTTTTATGATTATTTGAATCAAATTAATCATAAATAAATAACTAAAAAAACCTAGAATGAATATACACTAAAAACATTAATGTGCCATTTATTAATATCATTCATTGTTTCAATTTGACAAATTCAACTCTATTTCAATAATTATGGAGAAAAAACAAGTAATTCATATTCTAAACTCGCATGTTAGATATGTTAGAAGATGAGAGAAAAAACTTAAGAGGTGAATTGTGTATCATGGAAAATGGGTACTAGTGTTTTTTCAATTTATTACTTTTATTGTTGTGTTTTATTTTTTTTCACACACACACACACACACACACACACACACACATATATATATATAGATATATATAGATCTCTCATTTATTGATTTTTTGAAAATTGACCTCGATATTGGAATCACGTATCGGAAACTTGTATGTTAAAATTCCGACTCGAGTGTTAGAAAGTGTTGAGAAATTTGATTAGGTGTTGGATTTTTCAACACGTGTTGACTGAGTTTCGGAGAGTGTTAGACACGTGTCGAAATATCTAACACGACACGAAAGTTCTTGGAGAAGTGTCGGTGCTTCATAGGTTAGGAACTGTTTTCTTGTGAAACTTACCATTGTACGGAATCATGACATTGTATCTTTCATGCCTCTCTCTTTCTTTTTACCAAGTTTTGTAGTAACTTCTTATTTGTCTGGTCACTATATTCACGGGGTCTCAGACTATATAGAGACATTCTTCAATAATATAGCTGTTCCAATGCCGGAAAATGAAGGGATAAGAAGAGATCAATAATGGAGAAATCTCCAGTCTTATTAAGTCTCGGCTTGAACCATGATTTAAAAGACGACTAGCACTTGTTCTTGTAGAGCTTTACGAGGGCCGACAAACCATTTCTTTAACTTTCATCATATGTTTTTGGTACAAGCCTTTTTTAATATATCTCAATCAATTATTGAGATCTTGACGTGCATAATAGAGATTTCTACTTTATGGTCTATGATAAAATAATGACAATTTTAAATCGGGAATTAAAGCGAGATAATCTTATACACAAAAAGAGCCTAGAGCCTAGAGCCTAGAGTAAATATTGTCGATCACAAATAAAGGTCTGATCTGACCAACAAGTTCAGGTAATTTCAGGTCTTCATATAAAGTAAAGTCCATTTGAATTGTCTTCTAAAAAAATTTCTCCACTTGGAATCTTTAATTAAAATTTTTCCTAAAACAATAGAAAGGTGGCGGGTTTTCATTTCCGGGTTGGTATTTTGTCCGAATCCAAAAGAGTCAACGACAACAGTTCTTCTGCCCACGTTAGCAAATTAGGAGAAAAACGGAAAATGACGACGGGTTCCCATTTTTCTATCCCGTAATTTTTAGATGGATTGAATCGAAGGAACGCTCAAATTATAGTGTCCCCATCCCCCTGCCGAGAAAATATTCAGTGGTTGCCAATCACCGCGTCACCGTCTTACCTGACATGCGCAATTCTAGGTGGCTCCACTAACAAGTCAACACGTGTCCTTGAACTTATACCAGCTGGAAAATAGAGAAGTCAAAAGTCAGAGGATTTCTTTTTCTCTCTCCTCTATTGCGGCTAAAAGGACTCAACAAAAGCATTAATTAATGCTATTGCCGTTCAAAAACCTCTCTTCGTTTCAATTTTCAAGCGCTTTTTGCCTTCTCCTTCCTCGAGTTGAGAAGAAAAAACGCAGATACTTTTCTCTCCTTCTCCGGCACGCCCGATTGCCTCCACCTCCGCCTCTGCCTCGCCATGCTCCTACCCTTTCCCCAAAGCCCTCGTCGGTCGCAAGTGCTGATCATATCTATCTCTGGCACGTCGCCTCCTCGAAGACCCCCGCTGGATCACAGCTGCTGGATCCCGAGTGCCATTTGCCTTCGCCATCACATCCGGAGTCTCATCGGCGGCTACGCGCTTGCGCTAATCTCTTGGGACTGCCTCCACACTTCACGAGTTTCATCCTTGATTCTTATCTTTTGTGGGAGAGAATCCGGTAGCGATGGCAAGGGGATACGCTAATCTGTCTTGTGAAGACACACGAGCCACCTGTGAAGGCGGAGAGGCTCGAGACCCAACAGTCACAAGCTTCTTCTGCTTTGGCTTCAAAATCGCTGGCGTCGTGCCCGAGCCTGAAATCAAGAATGACCCACTCGCGGTTTCTATTGCCCGAGCTAGAAAAGCAACAACCCCGACAAACGAAGCGAGCGGCGTGCGAAGGCTAGAGGTGTTAAATGGGTGGGTCGAGTCGGATTTGAGTCGGGTCATTAATGGTCCGACCCAAATTGACTTATTAACCCATTTATACTTAATGTAAATTTTTCGATCCATACCCGACCCAACACATATCCGACTTTTAACTAAAGTTAAAAAAGCTTATATATATATATAATAGTTTTATACAACACAAATTTAATGGACAATTTTTATAATTTTTAAAATAGTTATTTTTAAAAATCGAATTTTAATTATTTTTATTTTTTAAAATTAAATTTTTAATTATTTTTTTTTTAAATATAATTCTTAATTTTCTTTTTTTCTTTTTAGTTCTTCTTCTTCTTTGGCTAGCCGCCGACCACGACAATGGCCGACAAACCCGCCACAAGCGAGCCTCAAGCTCGCCCGGCTTGCCGACGTCGGCGAGCACGAGGCTCACCTAGCCGATCATTGGCCATTGCCGTGTTGGCAACCGGAGGAAGAAAAAAAAAAAAAAAAAAATAATTAAATAAAAAATAATTATAATTTTGATTTTTATAAAAAAAAAAATTGTAAAGTTAAATAGAGAAGAGAGAGATTGTGAGGTTTTGGGTGAAAATAGGTTTTAAATCCAACCCATTTAAGACCTATTTAAGACTCACTTATCTTAAGTCTTTAGTTGTAAATCCATTTAACTAACTTCTTCAAAAAAAAACAAGTGACTCATATATGACCCATTTAAATCATAAATGGGTCATATATGAGTTTAAGACCCATTTTGCCAACTCTAGTGAAGGCGAGAGGGCTTGCGACCCAATAGCTGCAAATTTCTTCCGCTTTGGTAATGACGTGCCTGACCCAAAATCAAAACTGAGCCACTTGTGGTTTCTATTGTCAAAGCCCGAAAGGTGACGACAGCAACCAACGAAGTTGAAGTGGAAGAAGGAGTGCAAGAGCAAGAGGGCGAGGGCGTGGGGCTTGAGGTGAGGATTGAGAAAGAAGACAAAGAGCTCCATGTTCAAACGTGAAAAGACCTGTGCAACGGAGAGAGAGAGAGAGACAGAGGAGCCATTAATGGCCGCTTAGCCTATCGCCGCCTGCAACTAGCCCGAAATCACAAGCGGCTTATGCTGTGTAAACATGCAACATAGTATGTTTGTACATGTAAACAATGAATAGAATGTTGTGGTGCCTCAATGCGTTCCTTCTCATCTTCCCTACAAGGCCTATGATCAAATGTGAGCCTATGCAATGCCAACTGTACAAATAAACAATCTCCAGCTTTAAACACGAAGTAATTGCCCCTTCTAATTTCACCATTGTCGGGGCTGTGAAAATGCTGTTATGCGTGTCTTTGTTCATTCATTCAATATGATCATACGATAACTTCCCTTCTTGTCCTAGAGTTTACGACAAATAAGTTGAAGCATCTGGATATTAAGAGTGAGATCTGGATATAAAGAACATGCATGGTTTTGATGATTTACATCGCTATTCAATGTCATGCTAGTTTGAGGTGCCACTGCAAAGGACCGGCTCCCTTCTCTCTCTCTCTCAAACGTTTCTCAAGTTTTTTTATTGGAATCAAGGCGTAGCAAGTCTCATGTTTATAGAGTTAAATCAAGGCAGAATCGTCCCTTTCATTTTTACTTAAAAGTGCTTTAGTGAAAGAAGTGCCTTCAAACTGAAAGATTGATAAATGGGTTATGGAGTTTAGCTAGATGACCCAATACTCCAACGATCAACATTTCCCGATGCTATAAGCAAGAAATAACGTAAAAAGAAAGAGCATTCCCAACACACCAGCATAGAACATAAATCCGTGAGGACCATATACACCACACAAAAAAGAAGACTTCGTAAACGGCGGCAGATCATCATCCCCTTTTCTAATCAAATCAATGGAACTACTTCAATAAAATAACATCTCAAGTAAAGCTCATCCACTTAAGCCGAGAAATAAGCAGAAAATGCAAAGGATATAAAGAGAAATCATTCCTCTCTCTCTTCCGCCACAAAATCCCTCGTGGCTGTCGCCGGAACCCTGAAAGTCAGCGCCACCCTTGCATATCCAGCCTCGTAGGCCTTTTTTGCTTCAAAATGGTTGACGACGTACCCAAGCCAAAATCGCGACCCGATCCAATCGGCGGTTTCTGGAGCCAAAGATGGAAACGCGACGAGGACGATGGCGAAGAAGGAGGAGGGGAGGGCTTGAGGTGAGTGAGGAATAGAGAAATGGCCTCGAGGAATTATGTATGATGGAAATCGCTCCACGCCCTGGTCGTCCGAGACTCCGAGGTTTCGCCTGTTGCTTGATCTGCGTTGGTGGAAATCGCTTCAACGTTCACTTTTCTGGAGAAGATGGAGAAGAAAGACGGAGAAAAAACTGTCTTTTTGTTGATCGAGTGAGAAACCAGCTAATATTTTTATGGAGAGAGAGAGAGAGCATATGAAGCCCCTGGAAAAAGAAGAGGGGAGAGAGAGCGCGCCGGTAAAGAAGCCTTGAAAATTGAAAAGATGAGAGAGAGATTTAAGCGGGAGACAAGCATTAATGGTCGCTCGTTTGCCAGTGGAGAGAGAAAAGAGCACACTTCCTATTTTAACTTTTCATTTTTCACATATTCCATTCCATATCAGAAACACGTGTCGAATATTCAATGGAGCCAACTAGACTCACGCATATCGCATATCATGCAAGCTGATGACGTGTTGGTCACGAACCACTGAATATTTTCTCCCATCTCTCTTCGAGTGGACGCGAAGAAGAAGGAGAATGTCGGAGACGATCATCAATTTCGGGATCCTGGGCTGCGCCGAGATCGCGCGGAAGGTCGGCCGAGCCATAACCCTCGCCCCCAACGCCAACATCGTCGCCGTCGGCAGCCGCTCCGCCGAGAAGGCCGCCCGGTTCGCCGCCAACAACGGCTTCCCCGCGGGCACCCGGAACTACGGCTCCTACGACGCCGTCCTCGACGACCCGGAGGTCGACGCCGTGTACGTGCCCCTCCCCACCAGCCTCCACGCCAAGTGGGCCGTCCAGGCCGCCCGGAAGAAGAAGCACCTGCTCCTGGAGAAGCCGGTGGCCGTGGACGTCGCGGAGTTCGACGGGATCGTGGAGGCCTGCGTCGCGAGCGGCGTGCAGTTCATGGACGGGACGATGTGGATGCACCACCCCAGGACCGCGAGGATGAAGGAGTTCGTCTCCGACGAGAGGGCTTTTGGGAAGCTCAGAGCGGTATATTCTTGTCTCTTTCTGATGATTCTTCCGGCCTTTTCGATCTTGACTCTGTGTCGGGCCTCGTGTATCTGTTGTCGGATTTGGGGTTTTGGGGGGGAGACAACAATGGGTGTTGTCTTCTCCTTCTTGAGGAAATGTTTTGGGTAGCGAGCTCGGTGCAAGAATTTTAGATCCTCTTTTGGTAATTGTCGGATACGACCTCGCCTGTCCACCAGAGATATGCATGTTCTTGATTCGCTGGATACGTGCATTCTTTCGGGCCATCGCTAAAAGATGTTGTGATATAAAGCTCCCTTCATTTCACAAAAAACATATTTTGAATTTTCCGACATTCGTTTCACGGAAAATAAATTACTAAAGAAAAATGTTTTTCATTATTGGAAAAAACAACCTTGAGAAAAATGCTTTCCACTTTTTCTTTTCATCAACACATTTTTGTTTTATTTTTATGCTTTCTTTTTCTTTTTTCTTTTTTTCTTTTCCTTTTTTTCTTTTCTTTCCTTTTCATCTTTCTTCCTTAACCTTGCCTAGTTGCTGGCCACGACGGCGGTCGGCGACCGGCCGTGGCCGCAAGCCAACTCGAGCCTCGCCCCAAGCCGGTGAAGCTCGCCGAATCTAGCGGTGGAGCTCGGGCTCCCGCCCGGCGAAACTCTAGCGAGCTCGAGCGAGATCGACCGAGCCTCGAGCTCGCCGGATTTGGAGACCGGGTCTTGGTCAGTTGCCGGGCAGCCGGCCATCGTCAGCATGCAACGACGTAGGAAGGAGGAGGAAGGAGGAAGGAAAAGAAAAAGAAAAGGAAAAAAAATAAATCGATTTTTTAAAAATACAAATAATTAAAAATTTATTTAAAAAATATATAAAAATAAAAATAATTTTTTGGTCAATTAAAAAAATTAAAATTCAATTTTTGATAATTTTTCCCAAATAATTAAATTAGCTAACGAACAATGGAAAATATTTTCCACTCAAAGTTTGGATTTCAACCGCGAAAATGACTTAAAAAATATTTTCTCGAAAAATACGATATTTTCTCAAGAAAACGAACTACCCCATAAAAAAAAAAAAAAAAAAAAAAAAAAAAAAAAAAAAAAAAACCCTAATTGGCTGGCTATCAATCTTCTTCATCTCCACTCCAAAAACCCATGTATATTTGTAGCTTTGATGGCTAATTTATCCAACATTTTCACAACGATTTGCTATGTATGTCTTGGTTCCTTCTTCTCCGATTCGAAAAAAACTCGACCCCGAGTTTCCTGGTTGAATAGTAAGATATAGCGAATCCCTTCCGATCATCGTTAATAATATGAATATGTCGGGACAAAAATAGCAAAAATCAATCACCAACGTGAAAAGTTCTCTCTTCAACTGTCAATTGGCTAGCTTCTCCTCCACAGGCTTGCTGATCTTCTTCTGTGACGCTTGTTTATGTCTCATGAAGAAACTCTTAAAGAGAATCCTTTTCATTTTCACTTAAATCTTCAAGGAGTTGCAATTTATCACCCTCTCCAAGTGAAAAAATTTCGAATTTTTCTTGATCAGTATAGTCATCCCAGACAACCATCTGTATGACTTCTTCATCAACCCACTTAATTCTAGTGGTTTCATCATCAAAGTCTTCACTTATAGGATAGGTTTCTTCATTAAGATCTAAGGCATAACACCCTACAGCATTATTTATGGTCCGGCATCATGAATGATATTTTCTTGAAATCCATTATCACCATCAGCCTCGAGGCCACCTCCGGCATGTCCTGGGGATGCTATCTTTTTTTAGAAGTAGGGTGAGAGAAAGTAGTGGTCACCTTCCGGATTCTCCACATGGGCTTCCAAAGGTTCTTTCCTATCACTGCAAAGCCTGTACAGTCCGCCACAAGGCTCCGATCATATGTCTCATCTATTTCATCTCTGTTTGATTTGTTTGGTTGTCCAACCATTGTGCCGAAACAAAATCCTAGTTACGAGGTAGGACCTTTGTGCTCTGGTACCAAATTGATGTGTGCAAAAACATCCTAACACAGGGCTCTGATACTAATTGGCATAGTCGGAGAAGGAAAGGATAATGAAAAGAACAAAAACAAGGCTAAAATAGAGTTGAATTGAAGCTGGACAAAGAAAATATATTCCAGGGTTTTTGAAAAACTAACGATGTTTATGAATGAAGAAAGCTGATGACAAAGAAACTTAAATACCAATTTTTAATGAGAAAGCTGATGACAAAGATGAAGGATGATCTCAACCTTTGATCTAAAATAGCAATTTCTGATCTAATCTGTTGGAGCTCAGTAAAAGTCACATGACTGGCACAGAACTGTACAATAACCTAATAACATAATAAAAGACTAAGCAAAAAAGAAGACGCTTAAAAATAGTAACGCTAGAATTATGCTCCTGCATCAAGATGGTAATTATTGAGGATTGACACATCTAGTGGATCGGTTAGGGTGCACCTTGTTCTTAGTAAAAGGGAAAAAAGTAAAGAGTAGAGCTATGTTAAGGGAATAGAACACTTTGGGTATGCAATCTGGGATCTACCGTAGAAATCTCCGTTTGTCCCTTAAACTTGCAAATTACAGTACATTAGTTTCTAATTCTCAAAGCATGGTCACTAGAGCTGATAGAAGTTGCTATTGCAAGGTGGCGCGATGAAAAATCTGAAGATTGGGGTTGGCAAAATGATCTTTCTATGGTCCCGCGTTATCTTTCTAAACAACTGAGAAGGGATTCTATGATAACACTACAATATTGTGGTGGTGTGGTTTCTCTTTTCATGAATTCTCTTGTAAAGTTGGTTAGGAAAAAGATCCTCAAAATTATTTCTAACTTTTTAATTTTTAGATGTTACGTTGTACTTCGCAATTGATTGGTAAAGCTGGTTTATTAACTTAGTATGCTTTGAATAGATTTAATGTATAGTTTTGATATGACGTAAAAGACTTGATGTTATATAGTCATGATCTCAAATAAAGACACCAATTTGCAAATGTCATTGTTGAATGTAGAGAAGAAACAATATTGACATATTGCGGAATACTTTCGTCAGTTATTATGAGGCATTTGTTGTTATGTGCACCTTAGACACTATTCAGTTCTGTAATAAAAATACTCATGGTGGTTTTGGTGGATGCTTGATTATTTGAAAGTTAGCTCCTTGTAGTGGCAATCAGTGGTATTTCATGTACTAGAGTTCTCATTATACACTCAGGAAATTTTATTATGTTTATTTATTGGAATATCTGATGAAGAAAACCTGAAAAGATTCCTGCCAAAGTCTCTTCTATTGTTCGTTCCACCAGACTGTGGGACAATTATGTATTTTGGTATGTGAGACCTCTTGCCTGAAGAATATAGAAATAGTCTGGAAGATAAAATATAGTACCGGCCTTTGGGGTTTTGCTGATAAATTGTGGGGATAATCCAGTAAGATGAATTTCCAAGATGCATTTGGGTATCCCGCAGTGAGTTGCTGTATATGTTGCTTTTCAAAGGTTGTATAGCTTGATGCTCAGAAATCACTTGCCAACTTGACAGTCTTGACATTAAAATTGCATGTCAAGGTGAAGTGGACATTCAAGCTTGTAAGCATTATTCATATGGAGTGAGTTTACCCATGTTTGTAAATTGAGTTATATGAGCAATCTGTATTTCGTTGGTCTAACACATGGGCTAGCTGGTGACTATGGTTGAAAGTCATTTGCAATTTCTTTTTTATTTTTTTTTATTTTTGGTGGTGCAAAACAGTTATTTGGAGATTTAGATTGAGATATATTGGTGTGGTAGGATACTTGCTATGGATCTCATGGTCAAATCTGGTAACTTTACCTGGAAGGAGGATATTTTCCAATTTTTCGAGTGAGGTAAGAAGAGTTCCCATGGAATTAAAAGATCAAAAGGAACTGTTGGTAATATGCAGGTGTTCCTCATCTAAATTGTCCAGGCAGTGCTGGTATTGGGCTTTTCAGTTATACGTACACATAATTTGCGTATGTGCACTTCTGCGTGTGCTTATACACATATTGTCCTTATCATGTCCGTTTTTTTTTTTCTTTTTGTCAACTTATCATGTCTATTAAGGGGATGGATATTGAAATCTTTTCTCCCCCGCTGTGAGGTGTTGTAGCTCAGATGCATATTCCAAGATTGGTTGGGAAGTCGTAGGTTAACCCTCTTTATATGATATTCTTTGATCTTTAGCACTTGTCAAGTCTCCTTTTTGAATCTCAATAACATTAATAGCTCCTCCATGCCAATACCAGCATGTTCTTTAACCATCTTAGTGTCTGATTCATGGGACTGATTCAGCCGGTAAGCCAGAACTGCTCGATATGTAACCTTGAATTATCTAGTGTGTTTAATGTTTTAATGTATGAATAGTGTGAACTCTGAGACTTTTACTACCTTAATCTTGCCTTTTATAAGATGAAATGGAGATTAAATGAGTGCACCAGAATATCTAGTTACTGACCAAATTGGAAAGCATACTAAATGTCTGAGGAGAAGACCCTTGGTGCTCCTGTCCTTTCTCTTGTTTGGTAATTAAGGGGCCACACGTGACTAGATTCTGTGAAATCCCTTCCTTGAAGCAGATCTTAGTGATAGGAGCTTGACTTAGGTAACCTTTGAGAGAATCGTTGTGAATTGATAATATCTAGCACTAGAAAGCAACCAGACAGATGGATGCAAGTTTGCTTAATCTAGGGGTCTTAGGGAGAAAAGACATCTAGAGCTTTCTGGACTGCAGTAGATACCTACCTGAGAGTTATGTAGGTGATGCATGTCTTTTGCCTTTTCATTTAGCGTCTTAGCATTTTTGTTATGTCCAGAATAAACCTTTGGCAGCTCCCTGCCCCCCATATATGAAGGGCGTTTCTCCAGTGAGATCCTTTTTGTCCTTGAAGGTTTGGCAAGGAGATAAAAGAGGGCACGTGTGTGTGTAGATTTTACAGAATTTCAAGGTAGATGCTTGGTTTTCATGGTCAAGGGGAAAGTATCTTGCATGCACTCTTCTCTTGGATCTTATTCTTCTAATTATTTCATGAGTTGGTTTGCAACCTGCCAGATTTTTGCTTTTGAAATTGTTGGAAGCCTCAATTGTCCAGGAGTCTATAATGTGGATGTTGGATTGTTTAATTTACTGATTTGAATCCGTGACTCGTGATTCTGTATCCAATAATAAATGGTATATATAGTTTCCCATATTCTCTCGTGGGCCAGAGGTTTCCCATGCTGAACAACTGATTCATACAAGTTGCTCTAGATGATGGGTTTCCTGATATCACGAAGATGGTTTTCCCCGGTCTTGCAGATGCACACCTGTTTCGCTTTTGCTGTAGATCCTGATTTTCTGGAGAACGACATTCGTGTTAAGCCAGATCTCGATGGTCATGGTGCTCTAGGAGATGCTGGCTGGTACTGCATCCGGTCAATTCTGTGGGGCAACGATTATGAGTTGCCGAAGTCCGTGACGGCCTTGCGCGGGCCAGTTTTAAATAAGGCAGGGGTTATCTTATCCTGTGGGGCTTCTCTATACTGGGAAGATGGAAAAGTGGCGACGTTCCATTGCTCGTTCTTATCTCATTTGACAATGGACATAACTGCTATTGGAACAAAGGGGACTTTGCACGTCCACGATTTCATCATCCCATTTCAAGAGAGCGAAGCGTCTTTCTCTGTAGCTTCGGAATCAGAAGTCAATAAGCCGGCGACTGGGTGGGTCGTCAAGCCGGCGGAGCATATAGTCAGTACTAGTCTTCCTCAGGAGGCTCTGATGGTGAAAGAGTTTTCCAACTTGGTTGGTGCCATTAAAGCTGGAGGTTCGCAGCCCGAGATGAAGTGGCCGATCATCAGCAGGAAGACTCAGCTGGTGCTTGATGCCGTCAAGCTGTCAATTAAGAGAGGATTCGAGCCCGTCGAGGTTGTTGGTTGAATATTCCGTCCTTGGGGATTCATTCATTTGTGCTTTGTTCCTAACTCTCTGCCGTTGGCGTGATTCCTTGAATTAGGAGTTTTGTTGGCTTGATCAATGAAAACTTCTTGCTTGAAATTTTTCAGAATTAAGAAAAAAAAAAAGAGTCGTGTATGATGTTGGGCTTAAGTCCAATGGACGATGACAATTGAAAAATAATTCTATGGCTTTTCTAAAGTAGAAAATTGCACCTGAATCGCGTGACGCTTAATTTACGAGGTTAATGGATTATCTTGTATCAAAAAGAAAAAAGGTTTAATAAGTAGAATTAGATATTTTAATCAATATATGCATGTGATTTCATGACTTGGAGCTTTCCATGATATTTGATTTTAAGGCGTCATAAGTCTCTCGGCCTCCGTAATTTACCCTCAGAAATTTCTAATACATGACCAGAGAATCAGCCTACACGCCTTCAGCGCAGAATGCGCAAGCCGTAGGTGTCGCTGCTTAATGAATTCGTAAAGATGGAATTTCAATTTATTGCATTTGAAACGGTTTTAAGGGATTCAGCTAATTCCGGAAGCATCCAACTGTTGATTGATTAATTCGTCCTCGATTAGGTCAAGAATGTCCCGTGATGAATCTGACTGCAGATCTCGAGCTGCTGCAAGCTCTTGGCTTCCAAATAGAGGTACGAGTCTGATCAAAGAGACGAATTTTGAAAGTCTCTCTACTTTGATCATTCGGGGCGACCGCCATTGACCCCTAAACTCAACATTCTTTAATTCCAAGTATAGTTTAATTAATTTACATTCCCATGTTTCTCGGGAGTTGACATGGCAGACCGGGAACAGAAAAGTGAGGTTTTCATAGATATGAAACAACAGGAGTCGTCCAGGGACCAAAAAAACCAGATCTATCACTCTGTAAAATACGAATAGATCAACTTTACCGCACAAAGTTTCTTGCATAATGGAGAATGCTAATACACCAAAAGAATACATAAAATGCTACAAAGCCTCAAAGCAAAATTAAGATTCGAACCACCTACTTCGCTTCTTAGAAGCATCCTTCAGACCGTCACCTTTACCAGGTCTTTGTTGCGAAAACTTAGCTCTATATTGCTCAATTAACCGATCAAGTTTGTCTACCGCCTCTTTCCCAGGCGGTTCCTTTATTTTCTTCGGCCTTTGACCTTTTCTCAAATTTGCATTGCCATGTTGTTCGTCCATTTGTTCTTGCAGCTTTCTCTTTCTGGGTACCACCTTTGATTCAAGCGATTCCTTTTTGCTGTTCCCTCCAGGTGTGACCTCACCTTTGAACAATCGTCTACCATCAGCTTGCTTCAGTTCCAGCTTACCCTTTGGTTTCCTTTTTGATCCTCCCACACGTTTCTCATTTGAATTCTCTAATTTTTCTTCAGATGGAATTGCCTTTTCCATCTTATTTGCCAGATTACGACTCCGCTTCCTACTAGCAATATGTGCTTTAGCAGCACCTTCACTAGGTTGCAAACTTTCATTCCGATAAGCCCCTTGCGAATCTTTCTGTGATCTATCTTCACCCCTGAACTTACGTTTCTTAGAATTCTTGGATGGAGGGGCATTGTCATTATCCTCTGGCCCCATGCCTTCAGGATCATTCGGGGAGCTTTGTTGGAGAGCTTGTAGTTTAGCTTTCCTTTGCCTTAGCGTTTGCACATTGTCTAGGGCGAATGCAACAATTGGCCGATGTTGGGGTCCAAAAGTTTCTGGAGGAAACACATCACATTAGATAATAACATCAGATCTAGAGCATAAGAAATTAGTGAAGGAACATTATAGTAGTCTGTGAAAGGACAACCTCCTCAATGCCCTCTCTCTCTCTCTCTCTCTCTCTCTCTCCCGCACCCACCCACACACACCCCCATAAACCTACAATCAAAATTGGACACTTTAGGATGACCTTACCAGGATTATTATTCAGTACTCTCAAGGCCACAAGTGCGTGCTGGTGTTCCGTAAATTCAACGAAAGCGACTCCACGTGAGTGATCCTTTGTGACAACTTTACCTTTCTTGATGTTCTTCAGGAACTTTATCTGCACGAGAAATATAAATACAAACTACATTTAGTAGATGAGAAATGGCAACAATAGACTAAGTGTCCTTATTTGACTATTTATTTGTTGTTTTGCCAAAAGACAAAGGGAAACGCTTCAGTAAACAATACTTACTGACCTGTCTAATGTCTGGCTGTTGCTTTGTAGCTCGTGAGGTAACTGCTTCAAAGCACAGCTTTTTGAGTTCTTTTTCAGTCATTGACTTTGGCAAGTTATAAATAACAAGTCTGGTCCTTGAAACGTGAAAATTTGGAGATTGCAGCTTAGTCATCTTCTCCCTCTCCAGCCTGGAAAGGACCAGAATATCATTAACCCAATTGCTGAAGACACATACTACAAGAGTTACCATCATTAGCATCTAATAGAAGTGCCATCGTTCACCATCATGCATCCTCTTCTACACATACTACAGAAAATAATTCTATTGCATGTGACGGATTCAACTAGCACCAGGAAGATGTAAAATGGGTACAATCACCTGTCTTCATGCATTCAAATCTGTAATATCTATTCTTGCAACCAATAATTAAAATCACAAACCAGTTATTATAAACATAGCGGAAGATCCTCTGGCAAACTGATGCAAATGAAGATCCATGTTTCAATGAGAATAAACTCAAGAGTCTAACTTTTAGACATCAGAGTACCTGTGATAAAAGATGTTCCAGTCGAATCAAATGATTACGGCATAACTTCGCTGAAGAAAATCAGTCAAATTGTTGCTATGATAGTTATGAGACACTTCTGACAATTTATTGTTTGCACGGATTGGTAATCAACCATGTACTAAGAAGCAAAAGAGGAATAAGAAGGCTGGGTAAACAGACAAGTTGGAGGTGAAGGTCCAAAATACAGTCAAGCATCTCCACAACACAACATATAACAAGCAAAAGAAAGAATAAAGCTGCATCAGAAGGGAAGACACTTACCCTTTACGTTTGGCCATATCACTCTCTGAAACACCTTCAGCTGCGGCCGATCCTTCAACAACAAGTCCTTCCTGTTTACAAATTGACAACAATCTGTTAGCCAAGCTTTTCAAAAATATGGTCCATGAGCATGTTAAAACACAAGCACACCAAGGTTGGACAACTGTTTGAGCTGTCTACCTTTGCCAGGTAAAGGTTGCGGTGGTCGTTATCCTCAGTTTTGGCCTTGTCCAACTCCTTCTGATGGGCTGACTTCTTATCCAAGGCCCTCAGAATAGTTAATGGTCTACCTTTCAAAAATATCCCCACACCAGATGTTACACTGGCTGCTGATATTGCAGCATTAGCTGCATCTACTGCTTTAAATTTGAGAAAACCCGTGCCTTTCGGCCGCCTGCCACAAAGAATTGGGTGAAACCATAGACAAACAACAAATAGAAGCAAATTGAAGGAAATTATGGTCCATACTGGGTAATTTTGTGAAGAACCGGAACGAATGATTGCACATCCCCAAATCCAGAAAAACGTTGCCTCACTTCTTCAGTGTCAACATCGAAAGGAAGGTTGCTTATAAAAATAGTTCTTAGCAAATCGTCATCCTTGTCTGTTTGCTCCGCATCTTTTATTTTATGTTTACCAGAACTTTTAGCTTCACTAACAGATGAACAATTGACAGCCTCAATTGCAACATCATTGGTTTCCTTAGAACTTCCATTTTCCTCTCTTTTAAGCTGCTCCAAACTCTCACTGTTAGGGTGACTTCCTCTACCAGAAGATGTGATCAAATTTTGAAGAACTTTCCTTGCAATATCAGCTTCGTCATCAAAATTTAACTCTGCCTGAGTATCTTCTATTCCAGTTGCATCCGGATTCTCCACTGCAACATCATCCTCGTCAGATAGTAGGGTTCCTTTTCCTTCATCAGCAACATCATCCTCCAGATCTTCACTACTACTACCACCTTCCTCTTCTGTTTCTCTTTCCTGTCCTGCAAAATCCAGCAACCACATTACACTGAATGTGCATTTAGATCATAAGATCCCATATAAATGGGCCATTGAGATGATGTATTAAGAAAAGAATTTCTTTAAGTTCCAGTTTTCTGAATTTGTTTTCTCATAGAATAACTTGGATAAAATAAAGGAAAAAAGTTCATCAGTCAAATTCACAAATTACCGCCAGTTTCCTTAAGAAAGACTCCATTACACGAAAGATCTAATAACCAAATTTTATATAAGCAAATGCTGACTTACCATCTGTAGGGGCAGCAATAACAGCACTGACACCATGATATACCTTCTTCGGAACAGCCCAATCAACCGCTATAGTTCTTTTACCGAACACACTCCCATTGAACTTTAGGATGGCCTGCAAGAAAGAATAGATATCAATTTTACAATGCCAGCCTGAAAAATTCTAAAAGTGGTAATGTGAAGCCATACATTTTCTGCATCACTTTTGCACGTGAATTTCACAAACGCAAAACCCTTAGACAACCTGCAAAACCCAATCATAGTTAAGCAAAAGAGCATAGTCCTAGTTATATTTGATAACAAGTGATGAGAATTTACCCTGTCTCAGAATTTTGAGGAATAAAGACATCCCACACAAACCCTGCCGCTGAAAACATCTCTTTTATGTCATCATTTTTTACCTGCACTCACCAAAAGATATTTGCTCAGAAGATGAGCTCTGCCCACCAGGAAAGCAGCAGCAGGGTTGGGATAATGCATATAATATCACCTTGAATGGAAGGTTTCTTATAATGAGCTTCCATTTCTGAGTTTTTGAGCCCTGCCAAACAAATTAGACAATCACTCACGTTTCTTCATGATAATAGGTAAGGATTGGAACAGCTCAGGCCAATTATATACAATATTCCGACCGAAAAAAATTATTTGCCATATAAAAACTGATATATAGCTGCAGTATCAATAAGCAGTATACACAAATTTATCTCCAGGGTGTACTTTGGGCAAACAACAAACAATAGAATAATATAAGGTTATGCCTTTACCTCCCCACCCAGCTGTCGTGCCCATACAGTCACTCCATTAATCTCTTTTTGATGTAACATTGCAACAACACTTCGAGCTGATTTAACACTTGTAAAGAGAACAGCAGAAGCATCCATTCTACATCCATCTTGTGCAAGGCCTGGTATGTTACAAATAACGACCAGTTTAGAATGCCAACCCAAGAAAGTTATATTTCCAAATTACAACATAACACGACTTCGATTAGTTAGGTGTGTTTGACAAGAAACATTGTCAATCCCACCAGCAACATAGCCCACACTTCTCAGAGCCATGCCCTTTCAAGACATCTTCTAACAGGAAATACAAAAATTGTAATATTTATTTTAACTAAGTCTAGAATAGCTAATGTAAATCCTGCATCTCCTTGCTGAATGCACTTTACATCATATTGAATGTGCAAATAACAGAGCCCAGAGGTAATATTCATAACTCCCCTCCTTCCTCAACAAAGTTCATTAGCTTCATCATTCTTGAAGGCACATATCTATCATTTTGTCCTCTACCTTAGTAGATATTCGCATTATATCAAGAGGATTGTACTAACTGTTCTCCGTGGCACTGCAGTTCATTGTTAAGTTGTGATTACAGTGCCAGCACTAGTGGGGTACCGCCAGTAAGGTTGTGGCAAAGGAGGAGATATTCTTGCTGATGCAAGAAATGCTGGCAACAGAGGGCTTGCAAGGAGGGTTCAGATAATTATTGCAATGATAAAAAATAGCGTGCGCATGCAACACTAGGCATAGGGAAGGCAGAAGAAGAGTAGCTACTGGCACAGTGTTGGTTGTGAATGATACTCCTATATTTGTGTCCATCAGGAAAAACAGGCAGATATGTTCTTCAATAATATGTGCACCTAGTTGTCAAGTTATTTTGCACCTCCAAATTAGTTGCTGAGACATTGATTGATTACATTCCACTAAAGCAGTACAGATGGGGTTTGAGATCTCATCAGGCCCATTAAAATATTACTACTCAACATATTTAACTGAGATATGGGAAAGGATAAGACGAGAAGGTGAGAGAAAACCAATTATTAAGAGAAACAAAGAGCAAGACCAAGATGACAACAAATAGAGTGTAGCTGCAAAGGTGCACTTACCATGTTGTTCAAGATCTTTTTCAGGAAGTGGATAAGACACAGAACACACTATCCCAATCTCCTTTGCCTTACTATGAACCTGGTCAGCCATTTTAGCACTTACAAGACCACCAAATATGATGGTCCTTGCAACCCTTCAGAACACCAACATACAAACTGATGTCATTGCATTCACATTAACACACAACATTCTATAATTCTCTGGATCAGTAATTATAGAAAATGAAAGAGCTCTAAAAGTATATTTCAAAGGGAAGTTTACAGGGTAGAAAATTTGTGTTCCTCACACAGTTGAATAAGATTTCCTCTACAGAAACTATCAGCAAGTTCATATGCACCAATCATCTGATAGAAGAAGTATAAAACCGACGCACCAGCACAATCAAGTAAAAACAACATGGTCTTGCCCAACACAAATGAATGTGTCGCGCCCTAATTCAAACTTAAGATCTACCTATATTCAAGTTCTTTACCCGTAATCAATGGTCAACCTCCATCTTGAAATTCTGGGAGATGTTATCACAAATGAAGGTCAAACCAACTCACTACCTTTTCACTAGTATCAGAAAGCACTCACAACCCTGACTTGCCCCAGAAAAATGTGCCAGTGAAGTTATGCAAGGGACACTGATAATCACCTTTGAACAAGTGGCATCCATCGGGATTTGTCCAAAAAATATCTAGCAGCTTGATAATCATTACAGTATATCTTGCACAAAAACTCCAGGGAAGAATACTTTATGAGATTGACCCAAATAAAACAAGTCAAATTTGTTCCTCTCCCACATGATCAATGATCTAAAAAGCTACTCAAACAACCATCTTATTAAACAGAAGTTCAAGAAGCTTAATATAACAATCAGTACCTTTGCTTTTCTGAGCATTTCTCATTATCAGATAAATTACGGCATAGCGTAGCTGCTTTTTGAGATACAACAGGTCTATCTGAGTTCAAGGGAAAATATATGGTTAATCGAAAAAGTGATAATGTGTGATACATGACATACAGTAAATAATGAATAATCAAAGAATGAAACCTTTTTCCTGTAACTCCAAAGCAGGCTCGGTTGTCTTGTGAGATTTACTGTCCTTAGCTTTTTTTGATTCCACAGCATCATCTGAGAAAATCAACGAATAGGAGTGAGCATATCAAATGCAGGGTGCTTGTTTTATGATAAGAGCAGCGCATCAACCTTGATTGACTTGTGCTCGACGCTGTTCAAGGGGAGCCCGATGCATAGCATGTTTTACTCCGATTTTACGACCACCAACCAAAGAACCATTCTTAGTCTCAATAGCACGGTTTGCGTCTTCAGAAACAGCACTGTAAGGCAGTGATAAACATTACAATACATATGGAGAATGTGAGCCTTCGGGAAATAGTCAGCATGGAAGTAAAGCAATAATTAATTGATTTATGTACATTAAAAAAGTTCAAAAAAAAAAACAGGTAAATGATTCCAGCATATAAACATGAATACCATCCGACCAAATAATTTTCGACTCTAAACAGCCTGTGTGAAATTGACAGATGGTTCAAAAATTACCAGAATATAGTCTTGCAACAAAAATTCCTGCCTAGAATAGAGAGCATGGTACAATAACTACTGCTATATTGCAACAGATTCATAGCAATGGCATGACATTGGCGATTTGGCAAACAGTAAAGCAGTATTTTTGTAATTTTTGCATTAACATTCTCATCAGTTAGATTTTCAAATCTGCATCAGAAACTATCAAAATGCATCAAAGAGCGCTGGAACTGCAAAATGTCCTGTCAAACACATTATTTAAGGCATGTTTAGTTTGTCCTCAAATCAGGACTATCTCGACATGCATATAAGTAAACTTTAAACTGTCTGGTCTCGACGCATTATGCAAGTTCTGTCCAGTTTGTAGTCAAACATGAATATATCGACATGCATTTCCTTCAATTATAAGAGCAGCCAAGTGTCGTCTCTTTCTTATGTTTGGGCTTTACAAAGTTACTCTCCATGTCACGATTCTCATTTGAACCTTAAAATAACTATCTCGCTTGTTGTCATTCATAGTATGACAGCCAAAATCATACGAAAATCTTTAAGCTTAGAATACTAATTAGTATAAGAGTCCAAGGAAATCGTGGATAACTTTCAACGATTCAGCCGATGTAAATATTCCATATCTGTGAACTGTACTTAACAAAGGAAGTTAGTGGTAAATTTGCAACCCTGACTGGAAAAGTAACTAAATTGGAAAGAGAGCTCATCAGTGGCATCTAGAATCACAAGAGCTACGCGAATATGCAGAACTACAGAAAACAGTGCAGTAATTGCATTAGAATGGACCTCAAATTCCTCTGTATTCAATTAAGCTACGGCACCATATTAGCCTGCTAAATCGTGCTCCACCACAACCTCTCCACATTCAGGAGAAAATAAAGGATATGACAAGTTGACGGAACAAATTGAAGAAACACAACGAATCCTAGGGCAATGAAGATTCAGCTTATATCATACTACGCCGCAATTAACAGCCGACAATCGGTAACATATTCAACTCTTCTGAGGGAAGGCCATCGCTGGAGACTTACAATTGAACGAAGCCGAATCCTCGATGCTCATTGGAACCTGCGACGAGAAAACAAGTCAACAACAAAACCCCTCTCTCGAGTACATGCCCGAACGCGCGAAAACACGGAAGCTCAGGTATCATCACGCGTTCCCTCACCTTTCTTGGTCACCATGAAACAGCGCCTGATCGGACCGACGTCGCTGAACGTCTCCTCGAGCTGAAAAAGATCGAAACAGAGAGCGGGGGAGTCACAAAAAAGGCTCCTCGATCGGACAACGCGCGCGGCCGCGAAAAGAGACCGCCGCCGGCGAGCATCTTCCGAGAGGGAGGAGGAGGAGTACCTGAGCGTTGGTGAAGGAGTAAGGCAAGTTGGAGACGAAGACGGTGGACGGCGAGTGAGCGCCGGGAGCTCCATCTTTGGCTTGCTTCTTGTTCTTCCCCATCGCCGCTGCAGAAAGCCAACCCCCACGCCGACGTGCCAGGGTTTAACGTCCGGACAAGGAAGGAGGGCAGGAGATTTCGGGTCGGGTCGGGTCCTGTCGGTTCGGATCATTGGCCCTTGTTACGAACGAGGCGGGTTTGGGTTTTATGGGTTTTTAATTTGGGCCGATTCGACCCGGATGGAGATAGAGAGGAGAGCAAGAAGTGTGGGTTGGGCTTGACCGATTTGTCCTGAAAGAATCCCTTTAGGCCCAGCACGAAAGAACCTGAATTACCACGCTTTTTTTTTTTTGTAAGCGATCTGTAATATTTGCGTTGAGTTAAAAATATTTGTTATATTTCCTTTTGCCCAGAGAATTCCAATTTTTCTTCGTCAATTTCCATTTATTTTTCTAGTGGTGCACTCTCCTCGATATTCAAATGCGTGCTTTTCCAAAACTGTTGTCCCTATCTCAAATGAAATGAATGAAGATATTTTTAAAAATTCGATATGTATCAAGTCTATTCAAGAGTTCTTATTTTTCAAGTTAGACTTTTATTTAATGATAAACGATGAGATAATTTAAGAAGATAAACTTGCGAAGAACCCACATAAAATTTTCGTGATTAATTTAAATTCAATAGGATATTTTTCTTTTGGGCGTGAAGGTCAAATAAGTGGGTTTTGCTTTGAAAAAAGAAATCCAGGCAGAACAAACACGCCCTGTTCCAGCGTGGATGCACCAAGGACAATTTTTTATTTCCCCCCAATCGACCATCGTGGAGTAAATAGATGGATTCTACTTCGGAGGATGGCGTCTCCGGACTTGAAAGAAAAGTCCAATTTCTCGAAGAGAGCTAGTGAAAACTCATTGGAGCATTATCAATCTATCACGTCTCAAGGAATCTGTGCCCAAAAGGTCCAAGTTTGTGCGTTGAATTCTACGATGTGGAGAACAAAAATCTGGACTTTGACCCAAAAATAAAAAATAAAAAAACAAACACCTGAACGTCAGGATTGACCACTTTTTTTTTTCTTTTTTTTGTCGAAAAGAAGTTTATAGCATTCTCATTCAAGGAAGAGTTTGGATAGTAGAAACACTAACTTCATAATATAACAAGACAAAAAGGGGGATAAAAAACCCAATTAGCTGAGAGGGCCTTTCTTCGATGGGCCTTGACGACCTAATCTATCACTATGTTGCATTCTCGTCGACAATGGGTTATTTTCAGGTTTGGGAAAGTATTAACAAGTGCCTGCACTTCACATATCAAGTAAATGAGATGATACAATAAGGGGAATGAGGCCCCTATATATACAAGTACTGGACAAATCGTATCCATAAATCTCTCATCCATCTCATGGTAAAGATCATATCTCTCCAACTATCATCTACCTACGTGGTCACAATTTTACCATCGAACAAGAACGATAGATATGGAAAGATTTACAATTAGAGAGAAATTGTGGACATACTTGCTATAATGTTTGGACGGTTAGTTCCATTTTTTTTCAACGTTAACTCATTCTGTGTCTTGCATTTGTTAAGATGTTTAGTGTTTAGGGTTGTCTTTATGAATGAGTGGTGGGTTTCTGGTTAAATAGCCAAATGAGGTTAGGATTTCGTATGGAATGGTAGTAGTAATTATAGATGGTTGTGGGCTTCTTGTTTGTATGTATATTGTGTTGTTTTGTCTGAGATCAAGTTATAACTGCTGGTGTTACTGCCACATTTTCTATCACTGTTACAACCGAGACGCGGAAAACAGGATTTATGGAGTAGTAACCTCAAAGGAGGAATTTGCCAAAGCTGGACTGATGCTGAGGTGGAGGCAAGCTTAACAATTAGAATGTATGTCTCGAGTGATTCATGTTTCCACAGACAAAAGCGACGAATTTGCCTGTAAGAAGTTAACTTTTTTCTTATTGTTGCTTTTATCTATTATATCTCTTTATGACCGTCTTTTTCTCATTTTGTCGATCGAACCGCTTGCAAGAGATAATGAGAAAGCCCTTGCTATCATCCGCAAAAGGGGGAGATTTTTTTGTGGCAAATTATCAAGTGATTCACACTATTGTCATCGCTGTCTGTATAACACTCAAAAGTTGATCACTCTCCAAGAGATTCGAGGGACCTCTACCCTCTGGACGTTTCTCATGCATAGAGTATTCAAGTTTCCATGAAGGCAACAGTTGTTGAGTGGTTCACTATTGACTCCAATAGTCGGCTGGTTAATATTAAGTAATTTGAAGTAATTTGAGTTGTAGTTACGCTCTATTGATCAATTATTTATTTTGCTACCTCAATGGTTCACTATTGACTCCAATAGTCGGCTGGTTAATATTAAGTAATTTGAGTTATAGTTAAGTTCCATTGATCAATTATTTATTTTGCTACCTCAGTGAGGTCAAAGCTTATGATTTTTTTTTTAAAATTGAGGCTTCCTCGAGAATAAATAACTAAATTTCTTTGTGATTTATAAAAAAAATTAACTATTGACATATTCGCTCGATTTTTCTTCCACTATATCCCTCACTTAGAAAAATTCAAAATGAAACTTTTCAATATTTAATTAGATTTAAGGTTTTTTTCTCGTCAATTAAATCCTTCACGTGTAGCTTTTTTATTTTTTATGTTCCACGAGGACCGTCAACACTATGATTAGAGTGAATTGGCGATCGATGGTGGCTGTGGTGATGCTAGTGAGAAGGAGGCTCGCTCGATGCGCTCGCCTTGGCCTCCTTCTTCTTCTCCCAAATGGTGTCAATATGTTCTAATGTCGCCAGCACTTCATCCATCGAGGGCCTCGCTTCAGGATCGCCCTCCTCAGGATATATACAATTGCCATGAAGAACCAATTCTATCCAGGCTTTACTGCGTATATACCTTCTGATCTTAATTTGACAGAGATGGATAGGGTTATTCAACTTATGTTTCATATTTTTGTGGAACCTTTTTTCTTTTCGATAGGAAAAAAAGCTAATTTGATGTTACCCAGGTTTGCCAGATAGAGTTAGAATGGTCAAATGTATCGCCTACCCCCAAGAGTTATTCTAGAACACTCAAGAAAACCCTAAGACTCGTGGATACTAGTTGAGGGTCGCTTGCTCTAAGGATGGGTCACGGCCGTTGTTTAGAACCTTCTTGGGCCGTGCCATGCTTCGGGCCGTGACACTGTGGTTAGCAATAAATTAATATGTAGACTTAATTTATAGATTACATGAAGCACAAAACCAAAAATGCGGCAGAGATGAATCATCGTCCACCATATCCATTTCCTATCATGTTGTTGTTCAATTGACTTAGTTTAGTAGCATAAGTGGAGACCGGTAAATTCTCGCCACCTTCTCTGTTTTTGCTCAACTCGAGAACTTGTAAAATCCTCACTTCTGATGGAATTGCTCACTCAAGTTGAAAAGAATTCGTGATCAATCGGTTGAGATAAGGAATTAAGAGTCATCCCTTAATAGTCGCTTCCGTTTCAAATTAACGTTTAAACTACATTTTCCACATCAAACAGCAATTTTTGAAACTATTAAAGCCCCATACAGCAACACTTGACATTAGACACCAATAGACTCTTCCATTGTATTTCACTTGTGAATGGGATGATACAATGAGGGGAGGAGACCCATATATATACAAATACATGGCAAATCGTATCCGTAAATCTCTCATCGATCTGACGGTGGAGATCGTATCTCTCCAACTACCATTTACTTGTGTGGTCACAATTTTACCACCTGACAAGAACGATAAATATGGAAAAATTTACAATCGGAGGGGAATTGTGGACATACTTGCTATAATGTTTGGACGGTTAGTTCAATTTTTTTCAACGTTAACTCAGTCTGTGTCTTGTGTTTGTTAAGATGTTTAGCGTTTAGGGTTCCCTTTATGAATGAGTGGTGGGTTTTTAGTTAAGTAGCCAAGTGGGGCTACGATTTCGTATGGAATGGTAGTAGTAATTGTAGATAGTCATCTGAGATCAAGTTTAACTGCTGGTCAGTTCCTGGTATTACTGCCACATTTTCTGTCACTGTTACAGCCGATACGCGGAAAACAGGATTTATCGAGTAGTAACCTCAAATGAGGAATTTGCCAAAGCTGGAGTGATGCTGACGCGGAGGCAGGCTCAGCAACTAGAATGTATGCCTCGAGTGATTCATGTTTCCCAGACAAAAGCGACATGCTGTATGGATTTGCCTATAAGAAGTTAACTTTCTTCCTATTGTTGTTTTTCTCTAGGGATAAGTGTTCCAGAAGTCCTAGAACTTGTTACGAAAATGCATTTCAAATCCAAAAACTTGCAAAAAGTGCATTTAAGTCCTAAAACTTATCAAATTATTTCAAACGAGTCATAAAATCAACGCCGTTAGCCTTTTTTGTTAAAAATGCTGACGTGGCATTTTAAATATTTTTTTTTCCGCGTGGATTTTTTAATTATTTTTTAAAAAAATTAGATTTAAAAATTAAAAAATTTAGATTTATTCATTTTATCTTATTTTCACTAAAAACTAAAAAAAAGTTCAAAAATTTATTTTTTTTAAAAAAATGAATAAAAAATAATTTTAAAAAATACACGTGGAAATTAAAAAATTATTTAAAATGCCACGTTAGCATTTTTAACGGAAAAGGCTAACAGCGATTTTAGGACTCGTTTGAAACAATTTGACAAGTTTTAGGACTTAAATGCATTTTTTGCAAGTTTTAGACCGAAATGCATTTTCGTGACAAGTTTTTTGTGACTTCCTAACACTTATCCCATTTCTCTATTATATCTCTTCATGACCGTCTTTTTCTCATTTTGTCAATCGAACGAATTGCAGAAAGAGATAATGAGAAAGCCTTCACTATCATCTACAAAAGGGGGAGCTTTTTTTGCGACAATGTATCGGGTGATTCACACTATTGTCATCGCTGTCTATATAACACTCAGAAGTTGATCACTCTCCGAGAGATTCGAGAGACCTCTATCCTCTTGACGTTTCTCATGCGTAGGGTATATAGGTTTCCCATGAAGGATTCAGGTTTCCCATGAAGGCAACATTAGTATGAAGTAATTTGAGTTGTAGTTACGTTCCATTGATCAATTGTTTATTTTGCTACCTCAATGAGATCAAAGCTTACAATTTATTTTTTTAAAATTTAGGCTTCCTCGAGAATAAATAACTAAATTTCTTTGTGATTTATTAGAAAATTTAACTATGATATCTTCGCTCGATTTTTCTTTCACCATATTCCTCACTTGAAAAAATTCAAAATGAAACTTTTTAATATTTAATTAGATTTAAGGTTTTTTTTATCGGTCAATTAAATCCTTCACGTGTAGCTTTTTGATTTTTTAGGGTTCCTCCAGAATAAATAACTAAATTTCTTTGTGATTTATAAGAAAAATTAACTATTGACATATTCGCTTGATTATTCTTCCACCATATCCCTCACTTGGAAAAATTCAAAACGAAATTTTTCAATATTTAATTAGATTTAAGGTTTTTTTCTCTGTCAATTAAATCCTTCACGTGTAGCTTTTTGATTTTTTATGTTCCACAGGACCGTCAGCACTGTGATTAGGATGAATTGGCGATCGATGGTGGCTGTGGTGATGCTGGTGAGAAGGAGGCCCGCTCGATGCTGGAGTAAAGACTGCGCTCATACAAGTACTAACGTGAGTACTTCTATGCACCACATAAAAGCATTGCATATTACAGGGAAGAAAGCAAGTCCTCCCTCCTCTCCTATATTGGCACCAACAGATCCCTTATTTCAAAACTATATTTACAGACACTTCAAGCTCTTGAAGGGTGAGTTTCTAGCTTCCTTTTCTGTTAGAATGATGAGTTTCTGGTTAATTAGCTAAGTGATTTTCAATTCGTTATGTCAGTTATGCATCACATAGAAGCATTGCTTATTACACGGAAGAAGACAAGTCCTCATTCCTCTCCTATACTGGCTCCAGCAGATCCAACCCTATTTACAGACATTTCAAGCTCTTGAAGGGTGAGTTTCTAGCTTCATTTTCTATTAGAATGATGGGTTTCTGGTTGATTAGCTAAGTGATTCTCAATTCGTTATGGCAGTTATGCACCACATAGAAATATTGCATGTTACACGAAAGAAGGCAAGTCTTCCCTCCTCTCCTATACTGCGTCAGCAGATCCAAGCCCTATTTACAGACATTTCAAGCTTTTGAAGGGTGAGATTCTAGCTTCCTTTTTTGTTAGAATGATGAGTTTCTGATTGATTAGCTAAGTGATTCTCAATTCGTTATGATAGTCATGTACCACGTAGAAGCATTGCATATTACGTGCAAGGAAGAGAGTGGCCCTATGCGGTCGAAATTTTACCACCGGATGAGACGAGTAGACATGGAAAGATTTTCAATCGGAGGGGAATTGTGGAAACAATTGTTGTAATGTTTGGACGGTTAGTTCCATTTTTTTCAATATTCACGTTAACTCATTCTGTGTCTTGCGTTTGTTAAGATGTTTAGTGTTTACTGCCACATTTTCTGTCACTATTACAGTCGAGACGCGACAAACAAGATTTATCAAGTAATAACCTCAAAGGAGCATTGTGCCCGAGCTGGAGTGATGCTGACACATAGGCAAGCTGATCAACTAAGCCGTATGCCTCGAGTGAGATTGGTTATCCCAGACGATCGCCAAGTAATGAAAGGATTTGCCTGACTTTCTTCTTATTGTCACTTTTATCCATTATATCTCTTTAAACAAACCAATATGTAGACTTGTGATATGATAGAAATTGCATACTTGATAGATAAGTCCATCTCTATTGGATTTGACTACAAGAGAGAGGTCGGAGAATTACTTGATTTTCTTGATCTACCATATTGATTTCGATTAGGACAAAGCCACGAAAACATAAGAGAAGCTAAAAAATTAAAACCACACTCCAATGCCATGAAATTGAAACTTCAAATCCTCCATTCTTTTATTCAGCCAAATTTTGTCCCAACTAATTTATGTTTGTTTATTAATTATTTGTTTTTCCTGATTTATAAATTATGTAATAGCTCTTCTGCATTTTTATCTAATTTGGGAAGTAGCAAGGTCATGAATTATGGATATTTCTGGTTTTTTGCTTAACAACCTGAATGTTTTTTTCTCATTTTGTCAGTCCAACAGCTCGGAAAAAGAGAAAATGAGAAAACTCTCGCTAATATCCACAAAAGGGGGAGATTTTTTTGCGAGGATATATCGGGCGATTCACCCTATTGCAATCGCTATCTGTATAACACTCAGGAGTTGATTACTCTGCTCTGGAAATTTTTAATGCCTAGGTTATACGGCCTTCCCATGAAGGCAAGAGGTGTTGATGAGTTCACTAAAGTGTTGACTTCAATAGTCGGCTAGTTAACATTAAGTAATTTGAAGTAATTTTTACGTTCCATTGATCAATCGTTTATTTTGTTACCTCAGTGAGATCGAAGCTTACGATTTTTTCTTTTTTAAATTGAGGCTTCCTCGATAATAAATAACTAAATTTCTTTGTGATTTATGAGAAAAATTAACTATTGACATCTTCGCTCAATTTTTCTTCTACCATATCCCTCACTTGGAAAAATTCAAAATGAAACTTTTCAATATTTAATTAGATTTAAGGTTTTTTTCTCGGTCAATTAAATCCTTCACGTGTAACTTTTTGATTTTTTAGGCTTCCTCGAGAATAAATAACTAAATTTCTTTGTCATTTATAAGAAAAATTAACTATTGACATCTTCGCTCGATTTTTCTTCCACCATATCCCTCACTTGGAAAAATTCAAAACAAAACTTTTCAATATTTAATTAGATTTAAAGTTTTTTTCTTTGTTAATTAAATCCTTCATGTGTAGCTTTTTGATTTTTTATGTTCCACAGGACCGTTAGCACTGTAATTGGAGTGAATTGGTGATCGATGATGGCTGTGGTGATGCTGGTGAGAAAGAGGCCCGCTCGATGCTGAAGTGAAGACTCCCTTGATACAAGTACTAACGTGAATACTTCTATGCACCACATAGAAGCATTACATATTACAGGGAAGAAGGCAAGTCATCCCTCCTCTCCTATACTGGCGCCAACAGATCCCTTATTTCAAAGCCCTATTTACAGACACTTCAAGCTCTGGAAGGGTGAGTTTCTAGCTTCATTTTTTGTTAGAATGATGGGTTTCTAGTTGATTAGCTGAGTTATTCTCAATTCGTTATGGCAGTTATGCACCACATAGAAGCATTGCATATTACACGGAAAAAGGCAAGTATTCCCTCCTCTCCTATACTGGCGCTAGCAGATCCAAGCCTATTTATAGACATTTCAAGCTCTTGAAGGATAAGTTTTTAGCTTCCTTTTTTGTTAGAATGATAGGTTTTTAGTTGATTAACTGAGTAATTCTCAATTCGTTATGGCAGTTATGTACCACATAAAAGCATTACATATTATAGGGAAGACAAGTCCTCCCTCCTCTCCTATATTAGTGCCAGCAGATCCCTTATTTTAAAGCCCTATTTACAGACACTTCAAGCTCTTGAAGGGTGAGTTTCTAGCTTCATTTTCTGTTAAAATGATGAGTTTTTGGTTGATTAATCAAGTAATTCTCAATTCGTTATGGCAGTCATACACCACATAGAAGCATTGCATATTACGTGCCCTCTGCAATTGAAATTTTACCACCGGACGAGATGAGTAGACATGGAAAGATTTTCAATTGGAGGGGAATTGTGGAAACACTTGCTGTAATGTTTAGATGATTAGTACCATTTTTTTTCAATATTCATGTTAACTCATTCTGTGTTTTTCGTTTGTTAAGATGTTTAGTGTTTACTGCCACATTTTATGTCATTATTACAGTCGAGACGCGACAAATAGGATTTATCAAGTAATAACCTCAGAGGAGCATTGTGCCCGAGCTGGAGTAATGCTAACACATAGGCAAGCTGATCAACTAAGTCGTATGCTTCGAGTGAGATTGGTTATCCCAAACGATCGCCAAGTAGTGAAAGGATTTGCCTGTAAGAAGTTGACTTTCTTCTTATTGTTACTTGTATCTATTATATCTCTTTAAACAAACTAATATGTAGACTTGTGATATGATAGAAACTGCATACTTAATAGATAAGTCCATCTCTATTTGATTTGACTAGAAGAGAGAGGTCAGAGATTCACTTGATTTTATTGATCTACCATATTGGTTTCGATTTAGGACAAAGCCATGAAAACATAAGAGAAGCTAAAAAATTAAAACCACAGTCCAATGCCATGAAACTGAAACTTCAAATCCGTCATTCTTTTATTCAACCAAATTTTGTCCCAACCGATTTATGTTTGTTTATTAATTATTATTTTTTCCTGATTCATAAATTATGTAATGACCCGTCTGCATTTTTATCCAATTTGGGAAGTAGCAAGGCCATGAATGATAGATATTTCTGGTTTTTGGCTTAACTTCCTAAACATATTTTTCTCATTTTGTCAGTCCAACAGCTTACAGAAAGAGAAAATGAGAAAGCCCTCGCTATTATCCGCAAAAGGGGGAGATTTTTTTGTGGGGATATATCGGGTGATTCACCCTATTGCAATCGCTATCTGTATAACACTCAGGAGTTGATCACTCTACCAAAGATTCGACAGACCTCTAGGCTCTGGACGTTTTTAATGCCTAGGTTATACGGCATTCCCATGAAGGCAAGAGGTGTTGATGGGTTCACTAAAGTGTTGACTCCAATAGTCGGCTGATTAGCATTAAGTAATTTGAAGTAATTTGAGTTGTAATTACGTTCCGTTAATCAATTGTTTATTTTGCTATCTCAGCGAGGTCGAAGCTTACGATTTTTTTTTTTTTAAATTGAGCTTCCTCAAAAATAAATAACTAAATTTTTTTGTGATTTATGAGAAAAATTAACTGTTGACATCTTCGCTCGATTTTTCTTCAACCATATCCCTCACTTGGAAAAATTCAAAATGAAACTTTTCAATATTTAATTAGATTTAAGGTTTTTTTCTCGGTCAATTAAATCACTCACGTGTAGCTTTTTGATTTTTTAGGCTTCCTCGAGAATAAATAACTAAATTTCTTTGTGATTTATGATAAAAATTAACTATTGACATCATCGCTCGATTTTTCTTCCACTATATCTCTCACTTGGAAAAATTCCAAATGAAACTTTTCAATATTTAATTAGATTTAAGGTTTTTTTCTCAGTCAATTAAATCCTTCACGTGTAGCTTTTTGATTTTTTATGTTCCACGGAACCATCAGCACTATGATTTGGGTGAATTGGCGATCGATGGTGGCTGTGGTGATGCTGGTGAGAAGGAGGCCCGCTCGATGCTGGAGTGAAGACTGCCCTCGTACAAGTATTAACGTGAATACTTCTATGCACCGCATAGAAGCATTGCATATTACAAAGAAGAAGGTAAGTCCTCCCTCCTCTCCTATACTAACGCCAACAGATCCCTTATTTCAAAACCCTATTTATAGACGCTTCAAGCTCTTGAAATGTGAGTTTCTAACTTCCTTTTCTGTTAGAATGATGGGTTTCTGGTTGATTAGCTGAGCGATTCTCAATTCATTATGGCAGTTATGCACCACATAGAAGCATTGCATATTACACGGAAGAAGGCAAGTCCTCCATTCTCTCTTATACTGGCACCAGCAGATCCAAGCCCTATTTACAAACATTTCAAGCTTTTGAATAGTGAGTTTCTAGCTTCCTTTTCTGTTAGAATGATGGGTTTCTAGTTGATTAGCTAAATGATTTTCAATTCGTTATGGCAATTATGCACCACATAGAAGCATTGCATATTATAGGGAAGAAGGCAAATCCTCCCTCCTCTCCTATATTGGTGCCAGCAGATCCCTTAATTTAAAGCCCTATTTACAAACACTTCAAGCTCTTGAAAGGTGAGTTTCTAACTTCATTTTCTGTTAGAATGATAGGTTTCTGGTTGATTAGCCAAGTGATTCTCAATTCGTTATGGCAGTCATGCACCACATAGAAGCATTGCATATTACGTGCCCTCTGCAGTCGAAATTTTATCACCGGACGAGACGAGTAAACATAGAAAGATTTTCAATCGGAGGGGAATTGTGGAAATACTTGTTGTAATGTTTGGGCGATTAATTCCATTTTCTTCAATATTCACGTTAACTCATTCTGTGTTTTGCTTTTGTTAAGATGTTTAGTGTTTACTGCCACATTTTCTATTACTATTACAGTCGAAACGCGACAAACAAGATTTATTAAGTAATAACCTCAGAGGAGCATTGTGCCCAAGCTGGAGTGATGCTAACACATAGGCAAGCTGATCAACTAAGCCGTATGCCTCGAGTGAGATTGGTGATCGATCGTCAAGTAGTGAAAGGATTTGCCTGTAAGAAGTTGACTTTCTTCTTATTGTTACTTTTATCTAATATATCTCTTTAAACAAACTAATATGTAAAGTTGTGATATGATAGAAACTGCATACTTGATAGATAAGTCCATCTCTATTGGATTTGACTAGAAGAAAGAGGTCGGAGAATCACTTGATTTTGTTGATCTACCATATTGGTTTCGATTTAGGACAAAACCACGAAAACATAAGAGAAGCTAAAAATTAAAACCACACTTTAATGTCATGAAACCGAAACTTCAAATCCCCATTCTTTTATTTAGCCAAATTTTGTCCCAACTGATTTATGTTTATTTATTAATTATTTGTTTTTCCTGATTTATAAATTATATAATGGCTTTTCTGCATTTTTATCCAATTTGGGAAGTAGCAAGATCATGAATGATGGATATTTTTGGTTTTTGGCTTAATTTCCTAAACGTTTTTTTTCTCATTTTGTCAATCCAACAGCTTACAGAAAGAGAAAATGAGAAAGCTCTCGCTATTATCCACTAAGATATTTTTCTTTTGGGCGTGAAGATCAAATAAGTGGGTTTTGCTTTGAAAAAAGAAATCCAGGCAGAACAAACACGCCCTGTTCCAGCGTGGATGCACCAAGGACAATTTTTTATTTCCCCCCCATTCGACCATCGTGGAGTAAATAGATGGATTCTACCGAAGTCTCCGGACTTGAAAGAAAAGTCCAATTTCTCGAAGAGAGCTAATGACAACTCACTGGAGCATTATAAATCTATCACGTCTCAAGAAATCTGTGCCCAAAAATAAAAAATAAAAAAACAAACACCAGAACGCCAGGATTGACCACTTCATCCGATGTACATGTAGCAAGAAAATTTTCATAGGCAAGATTCATCATTCAAACATGGCCGACATAACTCATAGGAGAGTCCGGACCAACGGAATATGGATGCACATAGCAGAGAAAGGAGATGGGCCTCTGGTTCTGCTCATCCATGGCTTCCCCGAGCTCTGGTCCTCATGGAAGCACCAGATCCATCGCTTGGCTGAACGTGGGTACCACGCCGTCGCCCCCGACATGAGGGGCTATGGGGACTCGGACTGCCCCACCGACCCGGCATCGTACACCATCCTCCACCTGGTCGGCGACTTGGTTGGCCTCATCGATGCGCTCGGTCAAGATCAGGTGTGTTGCATCGCCACGCAGAATGATTAAGTACTTGCAGGGCATTTTCTGTGAGGATTAGCAATTGTGCCATTCGTGTGGTTTGATAGAAGGTTGCGCTGCTTGCCAGAATTTGCAATAGCCTGTACTACGTTGATTCTTCTATGTTTTGTTTACACTTCCGTCAAAAAAAAGCTGATGAAAATAAGAATGGGTTTGGTCGATAGGCGTATGTGGTGGGTCACGACTGGGGCGCGCAAGTAGCATGGCACCTTTGCCTCCTCAGGCCGGATAGAGTCAAGGCGCTTGTTAATTTGGGCGTGCCCTATCGACCCCGGTCCCCACAGTTGAAGCCGTCCGAATTCATGGCAAAGTTCGGCGACGGGTTGTACATTACTCAGTTTCAGGTAAGGAGGCGCCGATTGTTAAAGCACGGTTTTGGCAAGCTGCACAGTACTTGAGCTTGCATTTCTTGTCTCTCTTTGTCGTGGCTAATGCAGGAACCGGGAAGGGCCGAGAAGTCGTTTGCCAAGTATGACTGTCCGACGGTATTGAAGAAGTTCTTACTGGTGAATGGTCCCGATCTTCTGGTGGCTCCACCGGGTGTCGAGTTCATCGATTCCCTCGAAACCCCGGATTCATTGCCCTCGTGGACCACCGAAGAGGAGCTCCAGTACAGGGCAGAGAAGTTCCAGAGATCCGGTTTCACCGGGGCATTGAACTACTACCGCGCCATGGACAGGTAAGTCTGCTCCAAAACCGCACTCAAAGTCAACTCGACCCTATGGAAAGCCTAAAGGCATATAGATTCAGTCCAGTCAGCTAGTAGAGTGACCAAAAAGGAAGCCAAGATCAGCCTTTTAGCCAGAGTTTGCATTTATAGTAATCCAATCTAAGCAAAGATCGAAAGAGGTTATGAAAAGTGATGTCTAGGATATACTTTTTCGCATTCATGCCTCATTATGGTCCTGCAAAATACTTGTCTGCTATGCCAGAACCATGTTGTTTCTCTCACTTAAGAAAATTCCGTTTTGAAGTAAATGCATTCATCCGCTTTGACCGACCGATTGAAGATGCCCTACGGACTGCGAATCCGAACACATTCAATTCCAGCAAGAACTGGCATGCACATTTTGCGACAGCCTCGCTTGCCTAGAGCCTCTTCTCCACTTCTCCTTTGAATTCGATATTTACAAGTTGGATCTTTAATTTGTCGGAGTGACGGGACCTGACATGTCCATTGAAATTGAATGCAGGAATTGGGAGCTGCTTGGGCCGTGGCAGGGGGCGAGAATAAGTGTCCCCACAAAATTTATTATCGGGGATAAGGATATTGGGTTCCAATCAGCCGGGACCAAAAGTTATATAGAGAGTGAATCCTTCAAGGGGCTCGTGCCTGGTATTCAGGTTCTGGTCATCGATGGCCACCATTTTATCCAGCAAGAGAGGGCGGAGCTAGTCACTGCTGAGATCCTATCCTTCTTTGGCGAGAGGTCGGGGAATTGAGTGTTACGTGCCAATCGGGTTTGTGGGATTCAATTCAATAAATTCGATTTACGTTGCGTGTATGAAGTAGTGTTTAGAGACTATATAACCTACCCTTACGTGATTTCACTTTTGTGGACGGTGTTTACTTAATGGTTGAGCACTGGTCGTGCAACATATGTTGGATTTTAGAAGGAGCGATCTTCTAAAAGTGGAGAATCAGCTTACGAGATTGCACATGACGAGCTCACAACAAAGAAAATGAGATCAAAAGGAGGAGGAACAAGAAATTCGATTAGCCCTCGTGCTTTTAGAGCAAGCGATTAACCTTAAATGGCTCACGGAAATAAAATTGGCTCTTGCGTTGTCCTTTCATGGGCCAAAAATGCAATATCACATGGGTTAAGGTAGAGGTGTGAGGGTGTCGGACAAAAGGAATCCCACATCGGGTCTATTGCTAAAATATTTTAAACGCCTTACGAAGGCACCTTCAATTGAAATCGCCTTACATTGCAACAACGCTTCGAGCTGATTTAACACTTGTAAAAAGAACGGCAGAAGCATCCATTCTACATCCATCTTGTGCAAGGCCTGGTATGTCACAAATGACAACCAGTTCAGAATCCCAACCCAAGAAAGTTATATTGCCAAATTACAACATAGCACAACTTCAATGTTTGACAAGGAACATTGTCGATCCCACCAGCAACATAGCCCACACTTCTTAGAGGCATGCCCTTTCGAGACATCTTCTAACAGGAAACATAAAATTGTAATGTTTATTTTTACTAAGTTCAGAATAGCTAATGTAAATCCTGCATTTCCTTGCTGAATGCACTTTGCATCATATCGAATGTGCAAATAACAGAGCTCAGAGGAAATATTCACAACTTCCCTCTTCCCCAACAAAGTTCATTAGCTTCATCACTCTCGAAGGCACATATCCATTATTCTGTCCTCTACTTAGTAGATATTCGCATTACATCAAGAGGTTTGTACCAACTGGTCTCCGGGGCACCGCAGTTCATTGTCAAGTTGTAATTACAGAGCCATTACTAGTGGGGTACTGCCAACAAGGTTATGGCGAAGGAGGAGATATTCTTGCTGGTGCAAGAAGTGCTGGCAACAGAGGGCTCGCAGGGAGGGTTCGGATAATGACTGCAATGATGAAAGAATAGCGTGCACAAACAACGCTAGGCGTAGGGAAGGCAGAAGAAGAGTAGGTACTGGCACGGTGTTGGTTGTAAATGACACTACCATAGTTGCGTCCATCAGGAAAAAAAAGGCAAATATGCTTATGTGCACTTAGTTGTCGAGTCAATTCACACCTCCAAGTTAGTTGCTGACACATTGACTGTTGACATTCCACTCAAGCGGTACAGATGGGTTTTGAGATCTCATCAGGCCCTTTAATATATCACCATTCGGCATGTTTTTAACAGAAATACAGGAGAGGAAAAGGCCAGAAGGTGAGAGAAAACCAACTATCGAGAGAAATGAAGAGCAAGACCACGATGACAACAAATAGAGTGTAACAGCATTGGGGCACTTACCATGTTGGTGAAGATCCTTTTCAGGAAGTGGATAATGTAGGCCGACTGAACGGCTTCCCAAGATCAACATAGCTAGAAAACTCGAACATCAGAAGGTTGAGGACGAGGATTTGTGTACCTGATTTTGAGTTCATTGTTCTTGGAACAAATTAACAGCAATCCAAGCTTCAATGCTGAAGATCTTCTCCTCTATCACCCTCGGTTCCTGGCTCGATGAGACCGCCACTCTCTGTTTTCCTTATGTGAGTTGAGAGAGAATTTTGGAAGAAGTAAGGGCTAGAGGAGAGACCTTAGCGCTATTTATAGAGTTTTGGACGGGCCCTCTCATCACGGGCCGGGCCCAACTCGGCCCACACAAACCAGGCCCATATTCGACTGTTAAGAAACTTTATATCCTACTTTATTAGATCAACTCCGTAAAAAACGGTCAATTACAATCTCAATTAATATAGCCCACATCAGGAAAATTCTTACATTCTCTCACTTGGGCTATATTAATTGAGACCGTGCTGTATATGTGCACCTTTATGTTGATCTAGAGATAATTCTCAACAGTCAATCCGGTCCCATAAAATCTCCAACACCGGATCATGGCGGTAACTGCATATACATACACAGAGCCTTCCATGGTCACAAGTGCTATCAACTTTACTGACATGGATTCAATATGGTTGTGTAGCAAATTGATAACACCTCATAAAGAGTTTTCTCATAAAGAATTTTACCTTATGTGTTATTCCATTTGTTGGTCATTATTCACTTACCTTAAGTATCACAGAAAACCGGATGTGGCACTAGAGAATAGCTTTATGGTTCTAATGAACCCACATATGTCTTATCTTTATGGTTAACATTTCTTTATGTGTAATTGAGACATATGTACAAGGCTAATAACTGAATGCCCCTAGCCTTTACTCAAGATTTACACAGTACCTTGAGATTTTCCTGAGAAATATGTACGCAACTCAATAACAGTTTATACAAAAGGAGTTGACATATATCTAAATGTTACATAAAGTAACAAAGTGCAGACATAAACTTCATTAGAGCAAATCTGAAAAAGCTCCCACTAAACGACAGTATCCACCGATTCTCCTAAGCCCATGTTCATGACATGTCGCTCAAATATACAAGGCCGTAGGCCTTTAGTTAGTGGATCTGCCAACATATCGTCTATGGGAACATGCTCTACTATAATGTCACCATCCTGTACCATTTCCTTTATGGTCAAAAACTTGACCTCCATATGCTTAAACCCTTTGAGACTTCTGTTGTTATTGACAAATAACACAGCAGAATTGTTATCACAATATAACTGTATGGGTCTATCCATAATATCAAATACGGTCAATTCCTTAATGAGGTTCCGAAGCCATATTGCTTGAGTAACAGCTGAAAAACATGCTATAAACTCTGCTTGCATGGTAAAAGAATATATAGATTTCTGTTTCTTACTTTTCCACGATATTGCACCTCCTGCTAACATGAATATATATCCTGTTGTCGACTTCTTATCATCCTCACAACCAGCAAAATTTGCATCTGAATATGCCAACAATCGCAAATCATGGACATATCTATAAATCAGCATATAGTCTCTTGTTCTTTTCAAGTATCTCAAGACCTTTTTGGCGGCAACCCAGTGATCGTGTCCTGGATTTGACTGATATCTACCTAAAAGCCCTGTTACAAAGGCGATGTCTGGTCTGGTGCAAACTTGAGCATACATGATACTTCCAAGTGCATTAGCATAAGGCACATTCTTCATTTGGTTTTTCTCAAAATCTGATTGAGGACACTGTGAGAGACTCAGCTTGTCACCCTTAACTACAGGAATAGTTCCTGGTTTGCAATCCTGCATGTTGAATCTCTCCAAAACACGATCAATATATGCCTTTTGAGATAAACCTAACATACAACGAGAACGATCCCTATGAATTTCAATACCAAGAACGAAGGATGCCTCACCCAGGTCTTTCATGTCAAAATTCCTCGACAACATTTGTTTTGTTTCACACAAAGAACCCAATATCGCTACTTGCAAGCGAATATCATCCACATAAAGTATTAGAAAAATAAATTTCCTCCCACCGACCTTGCAAAGATATGCACTGATCTACTTTGTTCTCAACAAAACCAAAAGAAGTAACAACATTGTGAAACTTCAAGTACCATTGTCTGGAAGCTTGTTTGAGACCATAAATAGCCTTCTTCAGTTTACACATAAACTTGCTTGGATCATTTGCTGCAAAACCTTCAGGTTGTATCATATAAACTTCCCCATCGAGGTCTCCATTTAAAAAGGCAGTTTTAACGTCCATCTGATGTAATTCCATGTCAAAATGAGCTACTAACGCCATGATCACTCTAAAGGAGTCTTTAGAAGAAACTGGAGAAAATGTCGCTTCATAGTCTATTCCTTCTCTTTGAGTGAAGCCCTTGGCCACAAGTCTGGCTTTAAATTTCTCAATATTTTCTTTTGAATCTCTTTTAGTCTTATAAACCCACTTGCAACCTATGGGCTTACAACCTTCCGGTAATTCAACAAGCTCCCAAACACCATTATATTTCATAGATTGCATCTCATCTCTCATCGCATCCAACCACAAATTTGATTAAGGGCAGGAAACGGCGTCTATATAAGTCACTGGATCTATAATGCAGCCTATATCGTAATCATGTTCTCCTAAATAAACTATATAGTCCGGTGGTATAACTGAACGTCTTTCCCTAGTAGACCTCCTTAGTGGAGCCACTGTAACCTCATTTTGAGTCTAAGGAACTTGAAGGACTTCATCTGTGGCCGTTTCATCAATAGGATCCTCAGGGATAACAGGTTCGGTTTGTGGCACTGTAGGTTCCATAATCGTCTGATTTGGTAAGCAAAAAGACATAGCAGGTCTCATCATGTTGTCATGTTCACTAATTTATGAGCAATCATGCTCTTCAGCTATATCGAATTCTAGAAACTTGGCCGTTTGTGATTCCACAATCCTTGTTCCTCCACTTGGATTATAAAACTGATATCCCTTCGAATATTCTGAGTAAGATACAAAATAACATTGAATGGTTTTGGCTCCCAACTTTCATAATGTTAGATTATACAATCTTACTTCTGCAGGACATCCCCAGACCTTGAAATGATTCAAACTTGGTTTGCGTCCAGTCCATAACTCAACAGGAGTCGATGCAATAGCTTTGGTAGGAACACGATTCAATATATAAAGGGTTGTTTTTAAAGCCTCACCCCATAAAAAAATCGGGCAAATTAGTCATACTCATCATACATCTTACCATATCCATGAGAGTACGATTGCGCCTTTCAGCCACACCATTCTGTTCAGGACTTCCAGGCATAGTGAATTGAGCTACTATCCAAGAATCCTCTAAATATTTAGCAAATGGCCCTTTAATTTGCCCAACATTGCCATGTCTACCATAATATTCTTCACCTCGATCAGATCTTACCACCTTTATTACCTTTCCTAATTGTTTCTCAACTTCAGTCCGAAAAATCTTGAATTTTTCAAGAGATTCAGACTTTTCCTTAATCAGGAATAGGTAACCATACCGAGAATAATCATCGATAAACGTGATGAAATAAAAATTTCTACACAAAGTTGCAGTATAAGGTCCACTGATATCGGTGTGAATAACTTCTAGTAAGTTCGAACTGCGGTTTTCTTCTTAATCTTAGTCATCTTTCCTCTACAACAGTCTATGCAAGTCTCTAGGTCACCTTTAAGAGTAGGCAGGATATTTGTCTTTATCAGCCTTTCTACTCTTTATTTGGATATATGACCTAGTCGTTTATGCCATAACGCATAAGACTGTTCCTTAGGTAGAGGTCTTTTGGGAACGACACTTTCAACTGTATTAGCGACATATATATCATTGGGAGATAAACACAATCTGTATAATCCATTGAACATGTTGCAGCATCCAACCTTATTTGAACTAAAGAACATAGATACTGTATTGTTCTTTATTTTAAAAGAGTAACCACACATGTCCAAACATGATACGGAAAATAAGTTCTGTCTAAAGGAAGGTACATAGAAAGTGTTTCTTAATATCATATTAAAACCATTATCCAAAATCAAAATGACATCTCCCACGAACTCAACGTCGATCTTGTCGTTATTTCCCACAATGAGCTTTGATTCATCCTGATTTGGCGTCCTTCTGTTTGTGAATCCCTGTATAGTAAATGCAACATGGTTAGTTGCACCACTATCTAGCCACCAAGAACCGGATAGGGCTTCAGATAGGTTGGATTCACAGACAAGTGCCAAAGAATCATTACATTTATGCTCATTTTTAGACAACCAAGCTTTATAGCTATCGCAGTATTTCTTTATGTGTCCCATTTTCCTACAAAAGTAGCAAAAGACACCCTCCCTCTTAAAAGGTGCCTTTCTAGGAGCCATAGTGGTGGAGGGACCAGCAGCTTTAAGATTTCCCCTCTTAGGAGCTATATTAGAAGTCTTTATGGCTTTAGGATTTCCTCTACGATGTGCAATCCATTTACCCTTTCTACTGGCAGAACTAAAGGCATACATAGCAAGATGCCCTCTTTCTTTCTTCAGTTTCTCTTCCTCTGCCACCACTCTAACTATAAGATCATTGATTGACCAAGCTTCATTTTGCGAATTATAGTTCGTCTTGATAATTCCAAAGTCAAGAGGAAGAGTATTTAATGCTTGATGCACAATGCAAGCTTCAGGATATCAACTCGAAGAATTCAAGTTTTGTCTCGAAGATCTACCATCCTAAGCACATAATCTCTAACTCCAAATCGAACCATCATACCTCATATTGAAAAGTGATCGCATAAGTGTACCTATCTCAAAGCATTGGAAGAGACATGATACCTTGCCTCCAAAGCTTCCATCATTTCCTTAACAAGATGCTCGGTTGGCAAGCCACTCATCAAATGTTCCCGAATTGACCGTTTCATAATGAACAAGCAAATTCTATTACTCTTTTCCCAGCAGCAAAACGTACTTTCGGACTTCGTACTAGCATCGCAAGGTCTCGCCACCTATCCTCGCAAGAGCAATATGAACATCTCGCCAACTCCATCCCAAACAGAAAATCCTCTTTCCATTTCTTGAAGTTTGATCCAAGAAGAACCTCAATCACAATGGAATTGCCATTTACGAGAGAAGGTGACTGTTTATACAAGCAATACATATAATTAGCATCATGTGAGTGCTAAACACACATCTCAAGAGCTACACACATCATCATATAAACACCTTTGGGCAGAATACATGACATGCAATTGTATACTCTTCACACGACAGCGGTCCATGAAAATATATTCTAATATTTCGCGAATTCACCACCTTTGGGTGTATGAACCACTAGAATTAGTCAATTTTCAACCATATGCTGTACATGTATCCCTCCATAAACTAACACACAATCACCTCCTTTGGGAGTATAATCATGCATCAGATCAGGAGATATCCCATTACAATATGAGAACGATGTCTCTCAAATCCAATCAAGTGTGCCACTTTGGCAGTCACAACCCAACTGAATTATCGAAACTCTCTCATATAAGGGATATATCTTTATGACTCACATTCACCTTTTATGTGTGATTTTAGACTTGATGACAAAAATGGGCTTTTGTCACTAAAACCACAAGCTATGCTAATTGTATTGCTCCATCCACTAATACTCACCATTAATAAATCAACACTACACATATTCCACAAGTGATGATATAATCATAAGCATGCAATTATATTTCCAAAATCATATAGAGAAATACATGAAAATACGCCAAAATTACCCCAAAATCACGTACCTTAGGGTTTCACATGCATTTTCACATCCTTAAAGACATCAAAAAATGCACATAAGCACACCACAAGATAGGAAATTCACATACGAGCATGACGATATCAACCACGCGCCAAACGGACGTCGCACGCGCCCTCACTCACCGCTGGAGTGTGCGGCGCGTGAGCAGCACGCGCCAGCGTACCAAACCGGTCCGACCGATCAACGATCAACGGTCAACCGGTCCGACCGGTCAACGGGTCGAACCGGTCAACGGTTGACCCGGGTCGGGTCGGGTCAACCGGGTCGGGTCTGACGTCATGATGACATCACATGCCACGTGGCGGCCGCACGTAAGGCGGCTTATGTGACGTCATCACCAACACATGTCGGCGATGGCGAAACCGCTGAGGCGGTCCGCGCGCGCGGCAACCCGTGTCGGTCCACGTGTCGGTGCGCATGCGTGTGGGTGCAGGCGCATGAGCCACGCATCGGCACGCGTGCACGCGCGTGAGGTGGCTCGGCGGCGTGTGGCGCCGCCTCCGAGCTCCGTCTCAGCGCGTGCGGCCGTTTCCGAAATCGTCTTGAGCCGTTCTACCCACCAAAATGCTCGTATTGAAGAGGAGAAGCCAAATATGCAATAAAAAACCACTTTCATCGGACCAAAAATCATGAAAATCAAACAAAAAGGTCCAAGCTTGAGCCAAGTCCAAATTAGGTACTGGCAGCTGATTTTAACAAGTAAATATGTTCGAGTTCTAGTTTATGCAGGCTCTGATACCAAATGTAGGCCGACTGAACGGCTTCCCAAGATCAACATAGCTAGAAAACTCGAACATCAGAGGGTTGAGGACGAGGATTTGTGTACCTGATTTTAAGTTCATTGTTCTTGGAACAAATTAACAGCAATCCAAGCTTCAATGCTGAAGATCTTCTCCTCTATCACCCTCGGTTCCTGGCTCGATGAGATCGCCACTCTCTATTTTCCTTATGTGAGTTGAGAGAGAATTTTGGAAGAAGTAAGGGCTAGAGGAGGGACCTTAGCACTATTTATAGAGTTTTGGACGGACCCTCTCATCACGGGCCGGGCCCAACTCGGCCCACACAAGCCAGGCCCATATTCGACTATTAAGAAACTTTATATCCTACTTTATTAGATCAACTCCGTAAAAAACGGTCAATTACAATCTCAATTAATGTAGCCCACATCTGGAAAATTCTTACAGATAAGACAGAGAACAACCTGTCCCAAACTCCCAATCTCCTTTGCCTTACTATGAACCTGGTCCGCCATTTTAGCACTTACAAGACCACCAAATATGACGGTCCTCGCGACCCTTCAGAACACCAACATACAAACTGATGTCATTGCATTCACGTCAACACACGACATTCTATAATTCTCTGGATCAATAATTATACAACATGAAAGAGCTCTAAGGCTGCGTTTGGTCGACCGGATAAAAACTAGGATAGGATATATTTTATTATATCCCATGTTTAGTAACTGTCTAGGATAGGATAAGGTCAGATATAGACGGGATATAAACTGGATAAAAAAATCCGAGGGAGGAGGTGGGATAAAGTCAGATATGATTTCTTTTATCCGAAACATAAAACCCTACGCTTTTTTTCTTTCTCCCTGTTCACCCACAGACGACTCTCTGTTTCCAAAGTACCGACGTTGAAGCCTTCTCCTCAATAGCTCTCCGATTCTCATCAAAATTTTACAAAAGCCTTCTTCCTCTACTAAGGTAAGATCCCCCGTCCGCCGGCGATCGCCCGCCGGTTGCCCTCCCGATCGATTGCCCCCCACCGCGATGTTTTCCCCGCTTCGATTGCGCCCCGGCTGCCGTTATAGTATGTAGATTAAGGTATAAAAATCCCCTTTGTCGCCTTAAGCTAATTTGAAGAATCGCAGTTATCCTAAAGTTTAAAGACCTAGGATGTGAATTGTTCCGACTATATTTGCCATTTTTTTGGTCTTAACCGTTCATCTGATAATTAAGAGGTATTCAGGCGGAGCAATTCTTTTCCTGGATAATGATCTTTAAATTTCATGTTGCAAGAAGTTTGTAACAGAGCAGAGACGTGCCAATAATCCAGCCAACTCAGGTCATAAGATGGAGTTGAAGCGAAAGAGACAGCATACATCTGGAATGATGTAATTGGCAATTCTCTTCCTTAAATCTCCATTCACTTGTTTATTCTTTTCTACACGAGTGCATTTCCCCTGATAAACATGTGTTTGTGTTTTTGACTTTTACATCGACTTGTAAACATGGAGTTTCTGATTAAAATTTTATGTTTAGGACTCCCTGCAACAATAAGAGTTCAAAAACATCTAGGGAGAAATCATGTCCCACAAACAGTAACGATAATGAATCGGCATCTGACATGAATGCTGAACAAGAACAAGGATCTCCTCGGGTATGGCTTTGTTGCTAAAGTTCCTTCTCTTATCCTTTGAGCAAGAAGTGTGAGATATTTCTGGCTTAGCATGCTTAAATTGTTGCTTCTTGAACCCATCTCTCGTAGTATTTTATGTTTTCTTACTGTTGGACTATCCCAAATAACAATAACAGCAACAGCAAATGCATTTCCTTTCGCACGGAAAGAATTAGATATATGATGCTTTCATTCTGTCATATTTAGAATGTACTCTGTCCAGACATCCATACATTGATGTTTATCGAGTGTTTTGCAACTTCTTTCTCTGATTTTCAGGCTTTTGCAATTAGCATGGTTGGCTCTGTTAGCTCACTTATGCCCTATTTGTTTCTCTTCTCTTGGTTAATAAACCCAAACAAAAGGAATTGCAAGATACTTCTTTATGGTTCTGTTCCATTTTTTAATAGGCCTAGTTGATGCTTTGTTCTCATTTGAATCTGTTACATAGGAACGAAAACTTGGTTTGCCTCAATGAGGTTTGTCCAGGTACTTATACCAGTATTTGCGCTTCCCCTGTTTGCAGGCACAGGAATTTCCACTTGTGAATGTGAATGAAGATGAGTAATTTCAGAAAAATTCTAAATCTCATTGGAGATCCACTGGGAAGAAAATAAAAAATCCCACTCTCGCTAATTAGTGCAGATCAATATGCTTCTCGAAGTGCAATGCTTTCTTCACCAAACGATAGATTGGATAAGATATGAGGATATCCGACTTTAAATCCGTAGTTCACCAAATAGTAGATTGGATAGGATATAAGAATATCCGACTTTAAATCCGTAGTTTACCAAACAGTTGATGGGATATGAAAAAATCCATGGATTTCTTATCCTATCCTATTCAGTCCTATCTCGTTTAGAAATCCGGACGACCAAACGCAGCCTAAAAGTATATTTCAAAGGGAAGTTTACAGGGTAGAAAATTTGTGTTCCACACAGTTGAATAGAATTTCCTCTACAGAAACCATCAGCATGATCATATGTACCAACCATTTGATAGAAGAAGTATAACCCTCACGCGAGCGCCCCCCGGTGTAGATATCATCACATTCCCTCACCTTTCTTGGTCACATTGAAACAGCGCCTGATCGGACCGACGTTGCCGAACGTCTCCTCGAGCTGAAAGATCAAAACAGAGAGCCCAGGATTACAAAAACGTTCCTCGATCCGGCAACGCGCGCGTGCGACCGCCTACTGTAAGCATCTTCCGAGAGGTAGGGAGTTACCTGAGCATCAGTGAAGGAGTAAGGCAAGTTGGAGAAGAAGACGGTGGAAGGCGAGTGAGCGCCGGGAGCTCGATCTTTGGCTCGCTTGTTCTTCCCCATCTCTGCTGCAGAAATCAAACCCCACCGAAAGTGCCGGCGTTTAACGTCCGGACAAGGAGCGGGGTAGGCGGGTTCGGGTTTATGGATTTTGAATTTGGGCCGATTCGGCCCGGATGTAGAAGAATAAGAAGTGGGTTGGGCTTAATGGATTGGTCGTGAAAGAATCCTTTTAGGCCCAGCATGAAAGAACCTGAATTAATACACCTTTTTTTGTTTTGCTTTGACGAAACAGAACAAACACACCCTGTTCCAGCGTGCATTTATTGTAATGTTTTATCCCCCAATCAACCATCGTTACGTGTAGATCGATTCTACGTGAAGGATGACGCCTTCATATCCAAAAACAAATTCCAATTTCTCAAAGAGAGCGTATGAAAAACTAATTGACACATCACTGATGATGTTTGGAGAAATCCGTACCTAAAAGGTCCAAACTTCATGCATTGAATTTTAAGAACTAATGAAGAAACATATGAACACATCAGAATTGACCACTTTATAGGACGTGAATGTAGCATGAAATCAGTCGCAGAAAAGATTCATCATACAAACATGGCCGACATAGCTCACAGGAGAGTCCGAACGAATGGGATATGGATGCTCGTAACAGAGAAGGGAGACGGGCCTCCCCAAGCTCTGATCCACATGGAAGCACCAGATCCATCACTTGCCCGAGCATGGGTACCATGCCGTCGCCCCCAACATGAGGGATTACGGGGACTCAGACTACCCTGCCAACCCTGCATTGTACACCATCCTCCATCTGGTCGGCGACTTGGTAGGCCTCATCGATGCACTCGGTCAAGATCAGGTGCAGAATGATTAAGTACTCGTAGGGTCTTTTCTGTGAGGATTAGCATTTGTGCTATTCGTATGGTAATTATAAGTCTGCAGGGTATTTTATGAGCAAGATAGCTTCTTGTTCGTAGAAGGTTTCGCTGCTTGCTATAGAATTTGAATGTCCATGATTATAACCAAAGTCTTTAGGTTCTGAAAATGTACCGACCGGGACTGGGAATAGCCTGTACTACATTGATTTTTCTACGTTTCGTTCGTACTTCCGTCGAAAAAAGCTGATGAAAATTTAAATGGGTTTGGTTGACAGGCGTATGTGGTGGGTCATGACTGGGTCGCACAAATAGCATGGTACCTTTGCCTCTTCAGGCTGGATAAAGTCAAGGCGCTCGTTAACTTGGGCCTGCCTTATCGACCACGGTCCCCACAGTCGAAGCCGTCCAAATACATGGCAGCAAAGTTCGTCGACCGGCTCTACGGCTGCATTCGATTCAGCTTTAGAAATGGGCCTTGCTTGGCCAAAAGGGTTTTAGGGAAATGCAAATTGCGTTTGATAAAAAATTCTTTGTAAAAATATTTTGGCCTAAATAGTGTTTGGCAAATCTTTTTTTATAAAGAGCTTTTGGATTTCTTTTTTCTTTTTTATTAAAAAATATTAAATTATTTGTCGACTCTAGTGAAAGTAATGGTAGTTATGGAACAATGAGAGATAAAACCAAAAAACTAAAATATTTATGATAGTACTTTAAAAAAAAAAGTTTCGGCATTTAAATGCTAAAAGCTAAAAACTAGTCCCTATCAATCTTGGGTTTTTAGCTTTCCAAATGCTAGCATTTGACTAAAAGCTCAAGTTTGCCAAACACCCTAATATCTCCTTAAGGAACTTTGGAGGTTAAAAATCTTTTGGGAAAATTGAACCAAACGCACTTTGCATTACTTAGTTTCAGGCAAGGAAAAATGTCGGAAATCGAGTTTGGCCTTGATTATCAAAGCACGATTTGGGCAAGCCGTACAGTTCTTGAGCTTGCATTCCTTGTTCCTCTTTATCGTGGCTAATGCAGGAACAGGGAAGAGCCGAGAAGTCGTTTGCCAAGTACAACTGTTTGACGTTGTTTAAGAAGTTCTTACTGGTGAACGATCCCGATGTTCTGGTTGCACCACCGGGTGTCGAGCTCATCGATTTCCTCAAGACCCCGGATTCACTGGCCCCGTGGATCACCAAAGAGGAGCTCCTGTACAAGGCAGAGAAATTCCGGAGGTCCGGTTTCACCGGGGCATTGAACTATTACCGCGCCATGGACATATAATTTGGCTCAAACCAGGTTCAATTCGAACATATCGAAAGCCCAAAAGTGCATAGATTCAGTCCAGTTAGCTAGTAGAGTGACCAAAAAGGAGCCAAGATCAGCCTTTTAGCCAGAGTTTGCATTTACAGTAATCCATTCTAAGCAAAGATCGAAAGAGGTTACGAAAAGTGATGTCTAGGATGAACTTTTTCGCATTCATGCCTCATTATGGTCCTGCACAATACACGTCTGCCAGAACCATGTTGTTTCTCTCATCTATGAAAATTCCATGACGGAGTAAATGCATTCATCTGCTTTGACCGACCCTTTGGAGATGCCCCACAGACTGTGAATACGAACACAATCAATTTCAGCAAGAACTGGCAGGCGCATTTTGTGACAGCCTCGCTTGCCCGGAGCCTCTTTCCCATTTCTCATTTGAATTCGATATTTGCAAGTCGGATCTTTAACTTCTCGGAGTGGCAAGAACTGACATGTCCATTGAATGCAAGAATTGGGAGCTGCTCGGGCTGTGGCAGGGGGCGAGAATAAGTGTCCCCACAAATTCATTGTTGGGGATAAGGATGTCGCGTTACAAACATTCGGGACCATAAATTACATAGAGGATGAACTCTTCAAGGAACTCGTGCACGGTCTTCAGGTTCTGGTCATCGACCGACCATCATTTTATTCAGGAGGAGAGGGCGGAGCAAGTCATTACTGAGATCCTGTCCTTCTTCAGCGAGAGGTCAAGGAATTTAGCGTTGCGTGCTAATCAGGTCTATTGCTAATATGTTTTAATCGCCTCACGAAGGCAACCTTCAATTGAAACCGGGTTCAACTGAGTTGGTCGACAGATTTGGAGTAAAAACTCTTTCCGAAGGGTGTCGGGTTTCTGTCGCGTCTCACGTACGTCGGTCTCTCCGTGCACGAAATGAATTCTGCTGGTGACACTCGATGCTTTCGCCCCTTTTCTTTTGAATCGACTGGCGAGGGAATCCAGGCATGGGGAGCACGAAAGCGGGCGGTCAAAAGAACAGGAACGTAAGGGGCCGAGCAGCCTTGTCGGAGCGTGTCCTTTTGCATCTCCAAAACATGAAAAGCCTGGAGCCCCTGCGGCGAAAATGGTCGCAGAGCCCAAAATGGGACAGTGCGTTTTGAATGGTAAATTCAAGCGTGTCGTGGAACCTCCGCCAGGGGAAAAAAGAACTTTTTGCCTGGACCAAAACTCGGATGGCCTGTTTTTGATCCAAACCGTCCGATCGGTGGATCATCCAGATTGACGATGAGATCCACCCGAGTCATATGAATCCGAGTCTACGTAAGAATTTTGGTCAATTCCCTATAAAAAAAAACTCCAAATTTTAGGTCCGGTCAAAGTTTTGTCCCGATTTTTTTTGTGAGTAAAAAGCTGAAGAATCTATAGCGTTAGGAGATCTGATTCGAATGTGAAAAAGAATCGAACGAGACATAAATCCGGCACGACTAATGACGATTTTGAGAAAATTACCTTCATTAAGATTGAAGTCAAACTTGCATAACGTAATGCAACAACTTTTGAAGATGCTGAAAAACCGGGGCTACGTAATCGACGAAGTAATAGGTTAGAACCTTTTAATCCATTGAGTAATAAAACAAAATCTCGTTAGCCGCTGAACATGACTTTTTAGCCACGAATGACTTCAAGCTTATTCATCCGTGACGAAGTCATCCTAATTTATTGATACAAAAAATCTTAAATTTATACTCGCGTAAGATACATACACCAAACTTTTTTCCGCGGCACCAAAAACCTTAAACTTGTACTCGTGTGATAAATTCTTCCCAAACACTTTTTTTTTTACGACACCAAATTCCTTTAACTTATACTTGTGTAACATATCTATCCCAAATTTCCTAAACTTTTTTAGTACCCCAAATTTTTGGTATAAACACGTGTCGCATAAACACAAGTTTGGGATATTTTTGTGTCATAGAAAAAAAATTTAGATTAAATATGTCAAAATTGACGAAATTTAAGGCCTTTGGTAACTTTAAATATGTTTGTAAATAAGAATTTTGGGAGCAGTTCTAATTAAATAAATAAAAAAGAGTACTATAATTTTCGGTTCAGATGTTTTCATACTAATCCCACGCGTTTACTCTCCACGAGCGGCATGTTTCTGCACAAGCAATCTCGCGTCACGAACTTCGACCCAAAAAAAAATAAAATCTCGCGTCACGAAACACGATGCCCCTTGGTGGGGGCCCACCTCCCATTGGTTGGTCCCACCCACGTAACGATGACACCGTCCGAACCGGTGGAGCCGATCCCAGAGGAGCATTCCCCCCACCCTCCCTCAGGATCAGCTTTTTCTATTATCGCCTGGTCCTGAAATTTTTTCTCCTTTAGGCTCCACTCCTGGGTCCCACCCGAGTTTGATTAATCGCACGAATGAAAAAAAAAAAAATATATATATATATTTATAAAAAATCGCTATTTTTTTTGTTAGGTCGGGCAATCGCCTCCCGCCACGTGTCCCCCGGCCCCGTCAGCCGTTGCCAACCGATTGGACGGATTAAGAAAAACAAAGATTTTATCAACCCTTAATCAGATCATTAATCTACTCATTACCGACTATTTACGCGTACTAACCTACAGCTGGCAACCTCGTCACGCTATAATATATGTTCCATTCTAATTGATTGTATGCTAATAATTTTTAGGTATTTGATATAATTATAAGGAAAAAAGTTCAAATTTGAAGGCGCGTGTCATGCCATATAAATAAATGATATTTTAAGAAATATTATTTCCATTTGGTTTGTCTTAATTCGACGCGCCTGGCCCCGAGCGCACCTAATTGGCCCCCCTAGCAATTAATGTATGGTAGAGTTTGGAGTAAAAGGCTCAACTAACATATTTTTTCAAACTTAGAAAAATGGGTTTGATACCGATGTGTGACGTATAATATGTAAGACGACGTTGCTTCCCTGGACTTCTCGGTTTGTTCTCTTTTGTGGGGCATAATGAGCCAATGACTTTCCAGAAGTTCTTGAATATCTCGCTCACGGACGCGATGTCGTGCTTGTTTCCGCCTCCCTTACTAAGAGAATACCGGGACCATTTTCATTTATTAATTTTATTTATCTTTTTCAATTCAAGAGCACTAGCAAGGAGGTCTCTCTACTCGAAAATTCATGAAATGTCTCGCAAGTCTGCTGAACCGTTTAGATCCGGACTCGTAGTATCACTTGAAATAACACTTTTTTAGATCTCTTTCTACCGTTAACGGCGACAATTTACGAAAAATCTTAAACTTATACACTTATAAAGAATTTATCTCAAATTAATTTTTTTATCATCAAAAATTACAAACTAAATATGCCTGTAACAAATGTATCCTCTGTTAATTTCATTAAATTTTGCCATCAAATTATTGATTTGGATAACATGAGAAAGCTAACCGGTATATCGATTTAGGGTTTTATCCTCGTTTGTAATAGGTGTATTAATTTGGACTACTTTGGGTAGTCCGAATTTGAGTCCTAATTAGATAACAAAGTATCATAACCTATGTTTAGCGACATCTTTTATAACGGATAAATCCAAATATGCCCAAACAAAATGTCGGATAAGAAATCCGGTCTAGGGGATGGGATAGACCCAAATTGATAAAAAATTTCAGAAATCCAGTCCACTGCAAGGTCAACCTCGCCTTGGCGGGCAATGTTGACCCACGGTGGCCTGGCGAGGTCAAGCCTCGCTCAACCTAGCCAGGGCTTAGCCGAGCCTCACTCGGCCAAGTGAGGCTCATCGGTGGCCGAGGGAGGCCCCGACGCAGCTCGCCAGTGGCTGGGCAAGCCTTTGGCGAGCTCGTCGGAGCTCACCCAAATTGTCGCCAGCTACCGGTGGCAGTGGATGGCGGCGGCGATAATGGAAAAAGAAAAGAAAAGGAAAAAAGAAAGAAAGAAGGAAATAAGAAAAGAAAAGAAAAAATATGGGTTGACTTGATTCTGGAATTGTTCTCGAGAATAAAGAATCGATTTTTTTTTATTTCTCGATTTTGTTTCAAATCTACTTCGATAACAAAAAAATAAAAATTCGTTTCCAGAAACAAAAAATTTATCAAATGGATTTCTATTTCAAATTTACTCCCAATAACAAAATAATATAATTTTTTTACTGTTTGGCCAATTGCCAAACGCACTCATAGTATCACTTGAAATAACACTTTTTGAGATCTCTATTTATAGTCAATGGCGACAATTTACGAAAAATCCCAAACTTGTATACTTATAACGAATTTATCCCAAATTAATTTTTTGATCATCAAAAATTACAAATTAATACGTCTGTAACAAATTTATCTTCCATTAGTTTTCATTAAATTTTACCATCAAATTGTTGATTTGAATGATATATGAGAGATGACCGGTGTATCGATTTGGGGTTTTATCCCCATTTATAATAGGAGTATTAATTTGGGTTGCTTTGGGTAGTTCGAATTTGAGTCCGGATAGGATAACAAAAATATCATATCCTATGTTTGGCGATATCTTTTAGACTCGATAAATCCGTATATACCCTAATAAAATGCCAGATAACAAATCCAGGCTAGGGTATAGGATAGACCAAGATTTGATAAACAAGTCTAAAAACAAAAATAAACATAACAATTTCCTTCTAACGATGGAGTGATGGAGTCCGGCTTTGTCGACCACTGTGCAAAGACCAATAGCCTATCACTCACGACCACCGTGCAATCGCCGTCGTCTTTGACCAACACCGATCGTCATCACCGTCCAACCAATTATCCTTCCACGACTATTGAACCAAATCAGCTATCATTAATGAATGATCGAAATTGATGGATCGACTCAAAAAGTCATCTTTGAAAAAGAAGAAGAAGAAAAAAGGGGGTCACTTGATTTTATGGTGATCGCTCAAAATGGCACTAGTCTCGATCCCGTGAGATTACGTTAGCAAGATGTTGCCCTACATTTGAAAAGTATCAACTCTATGAGCAAGTGAGATTTTCAAAAATTTTGAATCTTATCTTGGATTGCACCAAACATGGGAAGTGATTTTTTACAATCTTGAGGATATTTGTGGGATTTCTAGTCCTACTTTATCCAATCATATCCAATCCAGATCCAAGTGGCTAAACGCAGATTATAATTTTTCGAACAAAAACTAATGTATAATAAATTTATCACAAATATATCAATTTGAGATTTTTGTGGTAAAAAAAAATAATTATGAGTAAATTTGTTACATGTACTAGTTTGGGGTTTTCTGTAATACTAACTCGACAATTTAAGGATATATTTGAAAAACTACTGAGTGTGGAATCTATTTTTAAGGGTACTGCATTGACCTCTTCTTGCTTTCCATTTTCCACAAATTTTTCAATCAAGAATTCTGACACGTTTTGTGTATGAAAGTTGTAAAGTACATCCTATACTACCACATATAAATTTTCCATGATTTTTCGGTCTCGTTTAGCCTGCAAAATATTTATCTTTCTACTCTATCACGTTCTTGAAATTTTTACTATTTTGGGCCCGGCTTACAAAAATTATTTAGAACTGTATGAGTGGAATCAGACTTAGAATCTTTCATGAAAAATGTCCCTCTAAATCCTATCTACCTTAAATTAAAGTTTCATAATTTTTTTAACCTGTTTACCTAGACACTATCTGCCATTTCTAAAGATGCGCAGAACGCCTTATAAGACTAGTTTAGGGCCTAAGATATGAGATTCTTCTTACAGTTCATTTAATATCAACAGGAGTGAGTTTATATTAGTTTAAGAGATAAAAATGATTGAGAATTCATTGGATTCACGCTTGAGTCCCAGAATAGTAGTAACGTCAACATGCTTTTAAATTGAATTATGAAATTACTACATCATGATGTCGATGTGTGATTAAGAATGCCATCGGTCTTTGGGACGATGATACCCCGAGTTGTAATAGGGATGCTTAGAGGGTAACTGTTTCCTCTAGATGCCTAGGGGGTGTAACACGGTTCCCCTAGATGTTCTCACGATGCCGGATGGATGCAAGATGCCCGAGGGGTAATGGAGTTCCCCGAATGACAATGACAATAGGAAATTCCTATTGAATAAAACCCTAGGTACATTTAATTTGAGTTAATGCTTTTATCGATATGTTATGTTATTTTGAAGAGGTTTGATGATTGATATACTTTACATAGAAGCTTTCTTTGTTAGTACGATAATCGATTTATATAATATAGACTAGTAGACGTTCTACTTGTTGGGTTTAGGCTTACTGATTGTTGACTATATATTTTCAGATCAATAGAAATGTCAATCCCACCTGCTTCCCCTATGGTCCGCGATGGAGTATTGATTGACTTCACTTGGCAAAAGGATGAGTTCATAAACCTTGGTTTCCCGGATACAGTCTTCATCTTGATCACGTCTCATTTAGTTGTGGATATAAGGCCTCCGATGGGGTCCGTCACTCTTGGGTTCGTTAGAATGTATGCCCTTGTCAACATGCACACGATGGGTCCTTTCTTGCTGTTCATTGACGGACCAAGGAACGGAGGCAGTGTCACTGCATAGAAAGGAGGTATGAGGGCAACTGGATTTTTAAGAACTTGGAAGATTTTTGAACGGAGCTAACGGCCAAGGTTAGGCGACCACATGTACAGCTAGGTTAAGATGGGGTAATTGACTCACAACCGAATGTGGTCAATGGTACTGACATTTTTGAATTCTCCAGTGTACCCAACTTGTCGCCCGAGTATAAATAAATAATAAATAAAGTTGTCCCGTTTGTAAAAGTTCACGTGTACTTCTAGATCATTTTGGTCAATTACGCTTCTGCATGCTTAAGAAAAAATGAAACCCAACCACGGGCGGCGTAGTTGGTGTGCATTCTCCCTTCCATTGCAGAGGTTGGGGGTTCGAGCCCTCTCGTTGCTAAAGTGTCTTAAGTGGAGGGTCCTGGTATTGAGGTCCTGGGCTAGCCTCCCCCGAGATTTACATCTAAATAGTGGCTTGCGACGACGTCCAACAGTGCCACCTGGTATCGGAGGGCGGTGTGACCTTGATTAGCGTAAGCGAAAGGGAGTCTTCGGTGGTTCCTCGGTCACCAATAAATAAATAAATATATGAAATGAATAAGACAACTACGCTACGTTAGCCATGACATGCTAGAGCATCACACGATAACAGCAAGGGCCGTAGAGGCCTTTGTTGAATGCAACCCCTCCCTTTTAAAAAAAATTAGTTTTTTAATTTAATTAATATTTATATTGAAAATCAATTTTTTGGGCAAAACGACATTGTTTTGCACATTGATTACTGAGTAGACAACTTCGGCAAGCCACATGATCACATTTATTGTTACAATAAGTCACGTCGGATTTCTGGTTATTCTTGTCGGAATTGATACTTAAGTGTCTTGATTTAAAAAAAAAATTGTACTTAAATGTATCTTTAGGAACTTTTTACATTTAAGTGTCCACCCGAGTTAAGTTTTGGCACTTGCAATATACTTTGATCGGAAAAAAAAAAAAAAGGGTTGAGTGTCTTTCGCATAAATCAATGCGTGCATCTAGCTCGCGTGGAGCCCCTTTGATCTTGTAATGCGCATTGACTTTATATTAAGACAAATTTTAGGAGTAGCCAAGGAAGATGATGCGAAATTGCAAAAACAAAGTTCTCCGACTTTTTAACTCCAACATTGTTTGAAATTGATGAAATTACCTTGATATTGTCCGTGGATTTGATGCTTATTAACTTTTCTTTGTATCTACTCGGTCGTTGATTTTCATGGATAGCCCTTGATAAAAGTTTTTAAAAATATATATATACAATACCTCACAGGAGTGAGCAAATATCAAATATTTTGTGAAGAAAAACCCGTCAAATTCAAAATAAAAAAGAAATAACGAGACTCACAAAAGAAATTATCGAGGGCACGTTTGTTTATGCTTCAGCCAAAAAGGAAAAAACCCTATGATTTCTCATCAAATTTTAAAGAAAAAAATTATCCAGACCTCAAAAAATACCATACCTATATTTACTTGTCGAATTTACATAATGCGAATGTTTCAAATATCACGGGGTAAGAAGAAGTCAATGCATGCTCCTTGCAAAATCCGAATCAACCAAAAAGTATATTAAAAAAACTTATCTAGATACGTTTCGATCCCACCAGAGTTAAAAAAAGAAAAAGAAATTTTCTCTCCAGGAGCATCCAAAACCTTTACCCACGAAACAAAGGAAGGGGGGAAATACCATGAACTTGTGAAAGTCATGGAAGAAACGCAACACAAAACAAGATTATCACCATTAATAATCATCGTCATTACGAGCCAAACACGACCCACCCGATCCCAAGATAATAATATTTTCTAAAATCACGGAAGTAGGCCTCGTCAGCGCATGGTTCCAGCCCTGTCGTGTCAGAAACGTATCCCTAAAATTTCATCGCCTTTTTCTTTTCAAATTTTTTTAATCTTTAATTTCCCCTTAAAAAAAGCTTCTTGCTTTTGCTTTCCACGCCCGTCTGCCAATCGCAACGCGGCTCGATTAATCTATAAGCTTGTCGAGATCGTCCTTTGTCGCGAATCCCCGTGTCCGCTGCTGCTCCTGCTGGGCTGCCGCTGCAGACGTAATTAGATCTCATCGCTTCTTCCCTTGCAGGGTTTCTGTTCCTGTTCTGTTCCTCTGATCCTAGGCAGCTTTCCCGACGTTTGCTTTTGCCCTCCGTTTCCGCCTCTATTTACCGAGATTGCCACTCCATCCACCTCCTCCTCGTCTTCCACGAATTTTCGGTTTAGGTTTAAGGGAGGCTGCTTAAGTTACAATTATTGAAACCCTCTTTGGTTTGTCTTTCAAGCAACTCTGTTGAGGATAAACGCCATGTATTAGGTGCCCACCTAATTTCTTTTTTTTAATCGGCCTGTGGATAATGCGGCTCTCACGATTTGCGTGATATTCAAGAGAACAAAAAATAGTATTATGTTATCTCAAGAAGAAAAAAATTAATAAAATTTGATGGATCGAATGATTGTGAAATGATAATAAGGAACTTAAGTGAGATTGATATTATTCACATCTCCTCTCGAGTTTTATGGCTACGGTGGGCGCATGTGGAATAATGTTTAGGAAATTGGCTTTTCGTGAAAGATTAGTTTAGCCGCTCGGTATCATTATGACGTGATTAAGGGTAGTTGTAGCCACAAAACTTGATGGTCATCTTCACCTACAATATCTTTTTGAAAAAGCAATTTTTTGAAGGCATCCATAACACGTGGTTGCAATGTAAAAGGAAAAAAAAAAAAGGAAAAGAAGAAGAGGTAGATGCCTAATCCTCTTTATAAAAGCCGTAATAAACTCATCAGTATTTTTTCCGACTTTCTTATGCCCGGCAAATCCCTACAAAAATGCTCGGAAAAATGTTGAAAAGGTCCGAAATTTTCCATAATTAACACATCATCATGCGATTGCATTGGACATGTTTGAAACATATGCATTGATCGTATTTAATATTTGATCAATTGACCGTACATTTCGTGAAAATCAATCATTTCCGGAGTAAGTAAGAAGCACTGTGCTAAGTACTAACCAATTCCATTTAGAAAACCAAAGAAAAAGGACTGACCACCGGAAAGCAACTCAACAAGAAGCGGTAGGAACAGCAAAATCACAGACGTCCCCATCAAAAGCAATCATGCACGATCTCCTTAGAGCAAAAAAGAACGCCAAGGCGTGGGACATCATCGTGCCTCGTGACATCATCGACAGCAACCCGATCTGCATCGGTTCTCTGAACCCCTCCTCCTCTTCTTCCTCGATCTTTCGTGGGTTCGTTTAGGGTTTCGATCTGTCTGCGTTTCTTGAAGCTTGGGTGCGTAGCTCGGCACGAACGTCGCCGTACGAAGGATCTCGGGACCGGTCGACATCGTCCTGAAAATTGCCCCGGCATCATCATCTTTTTCGGATCGGGTCCCTGATGTATCCCAAAAGATCAGTCTGGTATCGACACTTAGCCATCGTGGATACAAAAATAAGTTGGTTGGAAAGGAGGAACAGCGTACTGCCCCTTTCGTTATACCTAGGAAGCAGCAGATGGCGATGTGGCAGGATGAGTATCTTTTCATTTTTCGAATGAGGAGACGGTGGTGCTTTCGTAAGATTAATTAATCCTAAATCCAATTAATTTCCATATTTTATTTTTCTCCTCTTAATGCAATGGATAACGAAATTGGCCATGCTTATCCAATAACCTGATGTTGGCCACCTCCTGGTTATGACTTCTGGGTTGATTTTTATTTCAAACGGCTTCGGGTTAGGTAAAATCGTTTGCTACTTCGACGACTAACATGATGGACTATTTCAGTTTCGCAACTTAATGGTAAAAGATGGTCGAATCTAGCTAGGGTTAATGCGTGCATTTTTGCTAAAGATGGCTACCGAATCAAACAATCTAGATCTCCTCCGTAATTATGAGAAGCCTTTTTTTACCTACTAAGCTTGGCACGTGCCCAATAGAAAAAAGGTGCATAACCGCACGTGCCAACGAAATTTCTCTCCATCTTCTCAAGCCCCATTTGACTGCACCCCTAAAAGGGGTAAGTAAATTTTTCTTTTTGGGAGGGGAAATTTGGGGCCCCCCCTGCCGGGGAGAGTGCCCTTTTTCAGTTGAAGCACTTTGAACTTTAAAAAGGGGAAGGTATAAAGAGCAAAGAAAAGGACTCTCGCCCCCATCATGTTCGCTTGAATGCCAACTGAGGATTGTGGTATTCTTCATGATGCTCGTAGATTCTGCTCAGGAATCATCGAGCGGCCATGGAAATCTCACGTTCATGGACGTGAAAATGACAGCTGTTCCCATTTCTTAACGTGGTTTGATTGAACATTAAAAATAGGGGTAGGTGCATTTGAAGTTATAAAACTTGTAATGAAAGTATAATTAAATTCTAAAATTTTTAAAATATGCAATCAAGGTATAAAACTTACCAAATTAGTCAAATTAAGTTATTTTGTTAATTACATTTTTTGAAAATTTTAGAATTCGATTGCATTTTATAACAAGTATCGAGATTTGATTGCATTTTCTGAAAATTTTAGGATTTAATTGCACTTTTATGATAAGTTTTAACACTTTTATGATAAGTTTTATGATAAGTTTTGATTGCATTTTCCTAGAACTAGTAAAAGACCACAACGAATTTGCAGGTCTTTCTTTTGAATACGCGGGTTGTTATTTTAACATTTCATATCAATGAAAATCATCGGTGTAACTTCTCCCTTTTGCAAATGGGAAAAAAATACAATTACAATGGGATGTTTGTTTGGTAGTAATTATTCTCATTTTATTGTGAAGGGGTTGATTCTGGACACATCCTTGCCATTATATCAACTTGAGTATATAATCGATACGAAAGATGGGATTTTTATACACGCTAGGCCTTTCAATTGATGATCAATTTCTACCTCAATACTCATTTGAAAAGTTTTCCGACCTGCACGTTCGTCAAAAGCCATAGAAGGGGTTTAAATCGAATTGTCAAATGATATCATCTACCTAAAGAGAACGTAAATTTCTTTCTTTGTTTTCATTTGTTTCTTTTTTTGCCCTACACAGCTAATAGATGTCGGAGCCTAGTCTTTGTCCACAAGGTTGTCCTAAGGAGCGCAAGAGCGGCTTCCAACCATCCGGTACGAGAACAGTTACGTGCGTACTTGAAGAGTATGAGCATGACGCTGACTCCATGGGTTTTGCTGAAAAGGCAAAAAAGAAGAAGAGTTCGATGCTTGATGCCGACGCATGAGCGAATAGCATTTACAGTAACTTTAGGCCCATTAAACATTGACATATGAAATCCTTATGCCAAGCGATGTCATGGAGTAAAACCTAAACGAACAAAATTCATGCTCTCGTTTTCAGTTAGCTAGGCCAATTTGGTAAATCAAAGTGCAAATGCAAAGGTGAAAAAGAAAGGAGAAACTAAAGGTATATTTGGTAAACATTTAGTTTTACAGAATAATTTATGTTCAAAAATAAATTTTTTCATATCTACTCCTATTAATAAAGAAGAAGATTTATTTTACTTTTTATTTATGTTCTAACTCTATTCTCTAGCCAATTCTTTATTTTAGGAGTAAAAAAATTAATTGATATCATCACACGGATTTACGTTCTTTTTTTTTTATTTTTTGATGAAAAAAAAAAAGTAGAAAAACCTGATGTTTACAAAATATGTTTTAAGCCAAAAAAAATGAGAAGTATGGAGCCAAATGGGCACCTACTGTTGCGCATCCTCCATTAACAAAAAAATAATTTTTTCAAAGGGGGTAATTAAATAATTGGGGCAACTAACCACAACAAACAAATAAAACCAATAGATAAAAGGGGAATAGAATATGCTCATGGGTTTATATGGTGGATATTGAAGCAACCAGAGAGAGAGAGAGAGAGAGAGAGAGAGCAGAACTTCCATGCTCATGGATGAGAGAGACGGCCACAGGTAGAGAGCGAGAGAGAGAGAGAGATGGTTTGAGAGAGAGAGGAGAGGAGGGGGTTTAAGGGAGGGTTTAGGTCTACCAACTGGTGGTTACAGATTAAGCACCTTAACCAAACACCAGCCAGGAATTAGAGGGGAAGGGAGGGAGGGGAGGAACGAGGAGGAGAAGCAACATTGCTGGTTAAAACACCAACAACTACTACTAGTCGGCTAGCTCTGTTTCAAGCAAGAACCCAAAGCTAAGCAATCCACGGAGCTTTAAAAAGCAGTGACTGTTTCGGAAAGTGAGTGTTTGTGTGGGTTGCAGACAGAAAGAAAGAAAAAAGAACCAACTTTTGCGAAGAGAGAGAGAGAGAGAGGAAGAGGGTCGGGTTTTGTGTGTGGTTCTCAGGTGGGGATTGCTAGATATGATGGTTGCATGCTAGCATGATTCAGCAGGCAACAAAAGTGCAAAACTTTGTTGTTCGTCTGAATTATGGAAAAAGTTATAGTTCTCTCTTCTTCTTCTTCTTCTTCTTCTTTTTCCTGCTTTTAATTCATCTGGGTTTTGGGTTCTTGCAGGTGTGTGAACTGGGTCTCTCCAATAGTTCATTGCAAATTGGAGCCTTTCTTTCTGCTGAATTCTCGGGATCAGAGGATGTTTGGTGTCTTGGAAGAGTTTTTTGCCCGTTCTGTGGTATACCCTCAACTGGTATAGGCCTTCAGAGGTTCTCTTTGTTTCCAATGATCTTGACTTTTCTTTCTCTTTGCTGTCTTTTCTCCATCCTTTTTTGTGGATAAACAAGAATTTTCCTCCCTTTCTTGTTTTTATTTATCTTTGCGTGTGCTTCTCCAACTATGGAATGGAGATGATCAAGCTAACAACTTGTTAAACTTCTCTTGTAATTACCCTTCTATTCTAGCAAGTCCTTATCGAGCTACTTTCCTATGAGGCTAACTAAGCAGACCTCTTGCTTGCCAGTTGCTCCAAGCTCGTTCTCGAGATTGTTTTGTCCAACATAACATGTCTTCTCCGACTTGATTGGATTGTTTCATCGTATTTATTTTGTTGGTGTTTGGGCGTGCTTGTTTGCTGGATTTGACTTCTTTTCTTACTTAGTTTAATTGGACGAAGCGGGACTTGTCTTAAATTTATCAAAGGATCGTCCTTAAATAATTGATTTTTGTCCGAAATTCCTGTTTGCATCTCATGCCTGGAGGTAGTCTTTTGATGGTTGAGTTTCTATGATAGACTGCCTATTTGCTTTGTAAGGCGTGACCTTCAATTTTCCCATTGACTTTAAGCCAGTCTTGCAATGGCATCTCCATCGAAATTTCCAAAGCTAAACGTAGTTAGCATATGGTAAATTGCTGCAGTAGTCATATGCAATTGGACGCAGCAGGGTTGATCCCTCATCTTGAGTAGTTATCTTGTCAAATTAGCTACATGGCCCATAGTGATACAAAAACTTTAGTAATTGAATCTTGGGTTCCTATCGCATCTATATAAGCTCTACTAACTGTTCTCTTTCCCATTTTTCAGCTCTCTCGGTGATTATGAAAGGCCTACTCAGATAAGCAGTTGCAAGTAGCATGTCGACTTACTATACCAGTTCCAGTGACCAAAGAGATGCTGCACCTGTTCTATACTTACGAGAACACGCCCCCACATCGCACGCTGAAGAACCTCTTCTGCCTGGCAATAATATGACATATGTAACTTCCGGATTCTTCTCGAGTGCATTGACCGGGAATCCTCAGCAGCAAAGTAACGGCATGGATATGTCGTCTGTTGGTGGTCTGGATTCTATGCCGCAGCACCAAGCCATGTTTTCTGGCCTTGGTGGGTCCCAAATGAGCGATCATGGTTTGGCTGGGTGGAGAGATGGGAGGAATGAGATGCTTTTTATGCAGCCAATGGCCAGCCACTCAGCAGTCCTTCAAGATGGTCAGAACTTGCAGGGACAGGGACTTTCACTTAGTTTGGGGACGCATATTCCCTCAGGCATCCACATTCCTTCGAGTCAATATCGGAGTCAGAACTTGGGTTTAACTGCGTTCTTAAGTCCTAATTCGTCGAAATCGGCTGAAAGCAATAGTAGAAATGGCTCCACTGTTGATGAACAACCAAGAAGTGCCGAGTTCTTCCCCCAGAGTCTAGTGGGAGCCAACCAAGACTTGAACACAGGGAACTTTTCTGTAAATGGAATGTCAAACATGTCAAGAATGCTTTCGAATTCTAGATACCTAAGGGCAGCTCAACAGCTGCTTGATGAGGTTGTTAATGTTCGGAAAGCTTTGAAGCAATCTGATAGTGAGAAGATTAAGAAGTCTGAAGAGGGAGACGAGGATTCCAAGAAAGACGTGGTCTCAAATCCTCAAGAGTCGGATGGTAATTCCGCTGGCGACCTTTCACAGGCTGAAAGACAAGAATTGCAGAGCAAGTTGGCCAAACTTTCGTCAATGTTGGATGAGGTATGCTTGTTGATATTGTTTAGATTTTGGTGTATACTCTCATTGGTGTATACTCTCATTCTTAGTTAATCTAAATTTGTTTTATAATTAAAGCGGTTTGCTCATTCCCTGTCTCTTGAACCATGGTTTCTGCTCTGAAAAACTTTCAATTCATGACTCGACTACTCAAGGAAATATAAGAGTAATAAAACAAAGGTAGCCAAGGGTAAAATTTGTGGTTAATGGAACATGGGACCTTGGTCTGCCTGCTGATTCGAGAAGTATGTAGACTCTCTAATCACTCAGTAAATTTAGTGAGATAAATGCAAATCCTGCTGATTTCTGTTGAGGATCCCCTCTTTCTAGTCAAGATGCTGAGTTGATTATCTTCCTCTCATGCATGGGTAGAAATTCCTTGCGGTAACAGAAAAACTTGGGTGAGCAGATCTAATGCCTGCTGTTTCCTAATGTCATAGGAACTTTGCCAATACTTGGCTTTAAAGTTTGTCATCTAGTATTGATTTAACCTAAATAGTTGATTGACATGCTTATGTGCCCCTTGTGTTACAAGGAAAAGGCATGTTGTATGCATGTAGAGCTTCCATGCTAGTATATGACCAGCAAATATACATAGTGATCATGTGGGGATGGGTGGTCATTTTACCATATCCTGCGGTCTTCTTTTATTAACGTGCTGTGGATGGTTGTTTTCTTTATTTTTGTAGAATTCCTTCTCTGATTAAATGATAAAGTAAGGAACTGAAAAATAATTACACAGAGCAGAGTCTTACTGTATCTCTGATGCTTTCTTTTCAACATCTCTGGTGATTAATAGCGTTCTCTTGTTGATCCTTATCTTATGTAATAGTGCAATGTGCAACTCTTCTCAATCTTGGAATCATGAACCGTTCATGGATGCAGGTTGATAGAAGGTACAAACAGTATTACTATCAGATGCAGATTGTAGTGTCGTCCTTCGACGTGATAGCAGGACCTGGTGCTGCTAAACCATACACAGCCCTTGCCCTTCAGACGATATCGCGCCACTTTAGGTGCTTGCGAGATGCAATAACCACCCAAATTCAAGCAACCCGTAAGAGTCTTGGGGAACAAGATGCTTCTGGAAGCAGTAAAGGAGTGGGAATACCTCGGCTTCGTTTTTTGGACCAGCAGCTCAGGCAGCAACGAGCCCTACAGCAGCTTGGGATGATGCAACAGCATGCATGGAGGCCACAAAGAGGACTTCCTGAGAGTTCTGTTTCTATTCTTCGGGCCTGGCTGTTTGAGCATTTTCTTCATCCGTAAGGCGACTGCCATTATGCCGTTATATGTCTCTTCTTTTTTCCATAAATGGTCATTTGAGTATTATCCATGTCGTAAATGTCTTATTTAAGTCTTTGCTTTGTGTAGTTACCCAAAGGATTCTGACAAAATCCTGCTTGCAAGGCAGACAGGCTTGACAAGAAGTCAGGTGAGAAATGAACTCAAGCTTAATCAGCAAATGAACATGAACTGGTGAAGCATGAGCTAATCGAGACATCCTAATTCCTGGAGCTCTATTAAAAAAACATTGCTGGAGGCAAACCAGCAGTCTGATTTCATCGATTATGTTATTACAGTTCAAGAATGATTAGGCTGGGATGGGAGGGTAGTTTAACATTTAAAAAAATTGGACTCAAGGAGCAGCAGTTAAGAAACCACTTGTTTGTAAGGAAAGACTTAAATGAAAGGCTAAGAGCGTAGCAGATGGATGAGGCAGTTTAATGGGAGGATAGTCATCTTCACCCTGCCATGCCAGTCTTTATCATCATTCATTAACCATGGCAATGCTTGCTTTGTTGATTGTATCATAGCCTGTCATGTAGAGGAGAAGATCTATGGATTCTCTGGTGAGACTAGACATTAATTTCTCCTATGCATTGACAAACAAAGATATTCTAGAATTTACAGCGCCCGAATGACATTAGTTCCTTTTTCATAGTGTAAGATACATTGTACAAGATATGTAGCTGCTTAGTGTTGACACGTCTGTGTATTTAACTGATTAACTGATCAACTGGGTGTACCACAGGTCTCGAATTGGTTCATCAATGCAAGAGTGCGTCTCTGGAAACCTATGGTCGAAGAAATGTACAAAGAAGAGATTGGGGATGCGGACATGGACTCCAACTCATCCTCCGACACAGCCAAGCCAAAAACGGGAGATATCAAGTCCTCCATGGAGGACCGGGTGGAAGAAGTGCAACAGAGTTCAACAACTACACAGAGATGCAGCTCAGGCCAGCTCATGGACTCATCATTCGACCGAACTCCAGATGTCGAAATGGCGGGCCACTCTGTGGGATTCAACTACCTGAATGGGAGACATGGAGATGTCGAAGCCGAATATGGCCAGATGAAGCTAAATGGAGAGCAAGCTGGTGTCGACGATTGCGGTCTCTTCCAGAATTCCATGGTTCAGTCCGGCAGCAACAATGACAGGTTTATGGCTGCTGCCGCTGCCTATCAAATGGCCGAGCTAGGAAGGTTTGGGGGAGGAAGCGGGGTGTCCCTTACTCTGGGGCTGCAACACTGCGAGGGAGGCACCTTGCCCGTCTCTGCTGGTGCCCACAGCGGCTTCCTGGCCATGAGAGGGGATGACCTGTACAACCAGGCGGCTTCTTCCATAGGCCCCGAGACGACAGAATTTGAAAGCATCAACATCGGGAACCAGCAGCAGAGGTTTGGTTCCACGCATTTGTTACACGATTTCGTGGCGTGACAACCTCCACGGACTTATCCTCATGACGAGAAAGCCTCCGAGACCATTCCGTTAAAGCTTGCGGCAGGGATGTTAGGGAAATGACTTGTATTGTGGCACCAGCACAGAAAAGTCTGTATGATAATGTTTTTCTTTTTTTGGAAGGGTTAGCAAGATCTGTAAAGATTTAAGATTCACACACTATTTGTTTAATATGTGAACTGGGGAATTGTATAATTAGGGCCAAGCCAAGCTTAGTACAGAAATAATGAAAAGGGGATGTTGGGGTTGAAGCTTTTGAATTGGTGGGGTTGTGATTGTGGCAGCGATTGGGGAAAAGATTCTTCTCCTTGTAATGGGCATGAATGAATAATAATAATAAAGACCCCATCTTTTCTTTTCACACATCACAGCACAACATGAACCTAAGTATGTCCTAAAAATTGCGTCTGTCTTTAGATCAGCATCAAACAACATGGACCTAAGTATGTCTTAAAACTGCTTCGTCTTCAGATTAACATCTGTTTGATGGACCTAAGTATGTCTTAAAACTGCTTCATGGACCTAAGTATGTCTTAAAACTGCTTCGTCTTCAGATTAACATCTGTTTGATGGACCTAAGTATGTCTTAAAACTGCTTCGTCTTCAGATTAACATCGCACCTATAAGTATGTCTTAAAACTGCTTCGTCTTCAGATTAACATCGCACCTATAAGTATGTCTTAAAACTGCTTCGTCTTCAGATTAACATCGCACCTAAGTATGTCTTAAAATTGAAGACATCGCACCTAAGTATGTCTTAAAATTACTTCGTCTTCAGATTAAACATCTAGACTTGAGTATATCCTAAAATTACTTTGTCAATCTGAGTATATTCTAAAACTGCTTAAACTGCTTTGTCTTCGTTTTGGGACGTATAATTTGGAGATATTCCTAAGGGCGAGGGAAGAAAAAGCGATATTCCTAAGGGCGAGGGAAGAAAAACTCTCTCCATGGCGTTCTTTCCATGCATTTGCCTTGATCTTGGTCGCAGAAATGCATCTCTCTCATTCTTTATCTGGGTCGCAGAGATTCTTGTCTTCACTGCAATTAATGGTTCTGCAAATCCGGCAATTGTGTCCTTCAGTACACTAAAACCTGAACCTTGTAGTTCGAATGTTTTGTCCGAAATCTGGCCAATTCGTGCGGACCACGAGGCAATCATTGCCAGAAACAGAATGGACCAATCCCGGGCTCTGCAGCCTCACTTCCCACTAAAAAAATTCTGCTCACTCGAGACTGGAAATCGAGCCACGCATTAGGCTAACAGCGCCGATACAATCGCCGGAAAATCGTTTCTCTCTTTAGTAGACAAGCGGACAGAAGCGCAGCAAAATTTAATATTTATCCGACCTTGTCCTCCACATGAAATTCATCGAAGTACTTGACATAGTACTTGACATTCGACGACCGACAGAGACTACTACAGGACAACCACCGAGCCTCTCGAGACCATCTAACCTAAAAATCCAAGTCTAATCGCTACGGCAACAAAGCGACAAATCAAACACCACGACACGATACAAGCAAAGCGAATGCATATATTTATGGACATATTTCTAGGACAAAGGCACAGCTCTTTTAATGGCTATGGTGGCCAGGCAGCTTCTCTTTGATCTTGTCCATCATGCTTTTCTTCTCGTGCTGCTGCTCGTGATGCTCGACCTTGACGGTGGTGGTCTCCGTGGCTTCTTCGGAGTGCTCGTCCTTGGGCTTCCCCCCGGTGATTTTCTCCTTGAGCTTGTCTTTGATGCCTTTCTTCTTCCTCCTCCCACCTTGCCCATCGTCCTCCTCTGACTACAAGCATTGAAAACATTAGCGTCAGTTCAACATGATACACGAGCCCTTAGAATCGATTCGATCCAAAACATAAAACTCGAATTGAACTCGCGGTTATCTACTCTTAAGTAAAGTACTGTGACACGCAGCGCTCCTCGCCTTAATGGTCTTAACGGAAAAGGGATCATGAAAAACACATCAAATTTCCCAAGAATCGAGAGTAAAGACGGGCTGCTCATGAGAACGTTTGATTGTCAGTGAAGAGTTGAGTTGTCATCGCCCCTCAAATCAGGGGCGAGAAGAGGGCAAGCTTTTTTTTTCCCCGGGATACCAAACCCGCCACTTACCGAGCTGGAGCTAGAACTGCCAGAGCGGCGGAGCTTGCCGGCCTCGCCCTCCTCGCGGCGCTCCTGCCACTGCTCATGCAGGTGGTGCTGATCCCCGACACCGGTGACGGAACCGCTGGAGGTGGTGGTGGTGGCGACGCCGGAGATGTGCATGGGTCTGCCGAACTCGTCGGTCAGCTGCACGGGGTTGCCACGCTGGTCGGTGAGCTGTATTGGGTTCCCATGCTCGTCTCTCAAATTAGCCATTTCCCTTTCTTCTCTCTCTCTTTCTCTCTTTCTTCCACTCCACCCACGATCGAGAAAGCTACAGAGCCAGTCCTCACGAAAATCTCTGCATCAAACGCCCTTAAATCAAATTCAAGCGAAGAGGTTTTGTTTAATAGGGAGATGCGATGACGGTGGAACATGCAAGAACTACACGCGTGGAGCCGAGGGAAACGAAAACGACAAAACGAAATCCCGCCACGTGGGAGGACCGTGGGCAACGTGGCGCGTTCCCGTGCCCGCCCCGACTGGTTCGTGTTCGTGTGTTTCTTCTCTTCCAGCTCTGAGGTGCCAAGAAGCCAAACAGATCACGATGATCAGACATGGCAGAAGTTTCAGAGTCATCCGATCGGAAAGGATGTCATTAGACTAAATTCTTAGCAACCAGCATTTCTGAGAACATAACTCCAGTTGATTTTGACTAAATGAACATGCATTGCATTTCTTCTTCACTGCTCCCCTCGCTCTCAGCTAATCATGTCTTAGAAACTTCATCTTAGGACATTAACCTGCGAGAAAAGTGCATACAGTTCCACTCTCGTGCGAACTTTAAGTTTTAGGATAGGTTATGTAATGAGCGATTATGTCAGATAGTGACCTCAACTTTTCCCCAGCAGAAGAAAGAATAATCTGAATTCGTGCCAATGGGGTAGGTAAGGGAGAGTAGAATTCACCTTCACCTGCTCCCACTTTCTGCAGTTGTATTCTTTTAGGATTTTCCCTCATTTTCTTTTTATATACCTAGACAATCATTGGCATAAGAAAAAAGGGTACGTTAGATTGCACTAATTGAGAATACAACTAGATCTTGACATAAAATAACAGTACATTGCACTCGATGAAATCAACAAAATGTGTTCAATAGTAACCGTAATCAAAGTTAGATGGTTAGCATGTGGAGAATTTAACCATAAAACTACGATTACTCATCAAATGGTGAACATGTGAGAATATTTTTACATTAAAGAATGTCTTGCGGGTTGTTGAAACTTTATAATGTCTCACGTGTTAAAAAAGTTTCATTTAAAAGATTATGGAAAAAAACTATGATCAGTGTGTAAGTACTCATCTCGCTGTTAGAGACAAGAAGTGAATTTTAGTCGTTAGTTGTTCCAAACCGAACATTTTTGACAGAACTGACGAAAATATGTGTTCATCACGATACACATTTTTTTCACTAACCAACCCAAGGATCCGGGCTAGCAGTCTTCGAAATGAAATGGACGGAACCGTCGGTAATGCATTACTGTTCTAAATGGGCCGAAAGCCCGAGATTATTACTTGTCAAGTGTAGATTGACTTTGGGCTTTTGATATTTTAGTCCAGCCCGAAGTCTACGATTTAAGGCCCAACCAAGCTCGACCCTCAATATAACATTCAAATTCCAATTTTTTTTTTTTTTTGCTAGAAATAAACTTTTTATTTCAAAACAAAACATTATAGAATGGATGCAATACTTATATTAGAATGATAGATAAAAGAAGACTCGATTAATATAATATTTTTAACTTTAGACGAGAGATCATGGAAAAGAAAAAAAGGATGCGGTACCTATTTGATTAAAAGCTCAATTTGCAAGCGCATAAGCAGCTCCATTATTGGATCTACGGACCAGGCCAAGCTCCAACCTGGATTTTGCTGAAGTAGGAAGTGAGAATCTGCAATGAAAGGCTGATGCTCCAAGGGCAAAGACCCTTTTGTTGGATGACATCAATTGAGTCTTTGCAATCGCTTTCAAATATCGCTTTTTGGAAGCTAAGGCACAAAATATCATTCCAGACATTTCCAGACATTTCATCAAACATCATTTGAGTAAAAAGTAAAAGAGAGAGTAAATGCTCATGTCTTTTCACTGAAAACACAAATAAAATCATAATTTACGATAACTTGGTTGGTTAATGATCGATAGAGATTATTATCTTCTAAATTTGCATTTAAAATAATCATTAAGTATTCCATAAACATCCCTTTTTTGTCTTACGATAGCTTGAAATTATATGGAAAAAATGGAATAAAATCTTCAGATGCTATATTATTCTCTATCGATTTAGTTTTTTCGCACTTTTTCTCTTGACAGGCAACCTTGTGTGCCCTTTTCTAGTATAACCGGCTGCACTTTTGACTTTAACAAGTCAGTAAGACAAAGCACGCACATCTTCGAGGGCAATATAGTGCCCTATATCAAAGAGATACAAAATTTAAGGTGCCCTCATTATGAAGACCATATTATACACTAGTACAAGATCCTAGATTACATGTATACATATAGATATCGAGGCTTATATTATACATAGGTAGGTAAGTTCTTCCACATCACAGCTTATTGGTTTTGCACAAAATAGACGCCGACCCTCAGTTGGGAATGAGCTTGAAAGGAGGTCGAACAAGAGCTGGCGCAGGATCGTACTTGCCATAGTCGTGGGTGTTCTCTTTCAGAATCCTTTCATGAACAGCAGTTGCCTCATCTCCATCCTGTGACCCCTCCTAATAATAACACCACCCACTAAACCCATCAACTAAAATAGCAGCCAGAAAAAAAAAAGGTATAACTCGCATGAAATTATTAGCCCAGTATGTTAGAAGTATAATATGAAACTACGCCTTTTTCTAACTCTTTGTGCATTTGGAGTATATGATTCGGCATGTAGTTTCGAACGAGAGTTTGGTGAGAAGAAAGAAAGGGACATGAGATTGGTGATGCCATATCAAATGGTGATGCGAAAATGAGCTGGAAGAAGGTAGGAAAACCTAGGTGACGTGCATGGAGATCATTTTCGCGGTACTTAAGAACGAACCGAAGGGTAAGAAATGATAACCTCATATGTAACAGCATTTGGATTCACTTCCTTGGCCAACCTACTCGTGATCTTGTACGGTCGGCCTGAAAAGTTCACAGAAAGAAAACTGATCACTAAGCAGACAGTTTTGTGAAAATGAGCTTCAAGATTTTCTCTTCCCATGCATGCAGACACGTTGAACATCAACATCTCTATGTAGTCATCAGAATGTTAACGGAACTTCCCGATCCTGACCTTCATGGTGGTTGGTCACCTATTATTTGATAACTTAGGCCGACGAGTGAGAGATTAATGAGACTGTATGTAGTTTGTGGCTAAAGAAAGCCGAGAAAAAGACTTAAAAAGACGGACCTGCCAGAGAAGTAGATAGAAGAGAAGCTGAGAGGAGGAGAAACAGAAGACTGATCTTCTTCAGGAGCACGAGTCCCATGTTTGACGTTCCCTTTCTTCTGAAATTCCCGAGTCCTTTTGGCACTCCCAAGTGTATAAGCAGAGAGAGAAATAAAAAAAGAGAGGAGGGGGGGGGGGGGGGGGGGCAGGGCAGCAGAATAATGTCTCTTTTCCTGTATTTCTTTGAAAACATTAAAACAATTCGTAGTGGAAGTGGATGGAGATAACGGGAAACTATTAGTTTATTTAACTTTACGAACGGAGTCGTCCGCGCTTTTGATTATAAAACTTAAAGAGAAAAGGTGAAAAGAGACCACTTTTCTCTTGGAAACCAGCACTATAAGTCTTAAGAAGTTAGTGGATTGATTTCAAATGATTAATTTAAAGTGAAGCTAGTCTTGAGCGTGATGTCCACTCAAATCCAATAATATCCAAAGAAGTGGGCCATTAGTCCGGTTTAAACACATACCCCATTTTTCCTGATTAAGGTTCAAAGGGTTGGTATGCTTTTAGGAATTCTAGGGAGACTCCTATAGTAATTATTCAACAATCAAGCTAAGAATGAAAGTGTCTGTAAATTGTGTCTAAACTTTTGCCCCAATGACCCAAATGCTTGCCAAGGAGAGGTAATATGTTCAACACAAACACAGAGAGAGAGAGAGAGAGAGAGAGGGAGATTTGGAATGTGGATATATACATATATATCAACTGAAAGACAAACTGGGGAAGGAAAGATATTTACAAGAAGAGAATGTGTCAGCACTAAAATAGTATTAATCATCGTTAATCGCGCTGGTTAAAGGAGATGATTAGGTTGTCCTGAAAAACTAATGTGGACGACCTGGGTGCTTCCAATAATCCTTCCACGACAAGGACAACGCACCAAACGTCACTGAAAGGACATTGGTGGGCAATAAAGAGGAGCACTTCGATGGAACTCGAAACTTAAACTATTCATACTAGCCTCCCTTTTACTCGGAGAAAGATCAAGCCGCGTGGTGTTAGTTTATAGACACAGGCACCTTTGCACACTAGCTACGAAAAGAAAAGAGAGAAAAAAGAAAAAAGGGAACCTCTATTATTTCTCCGCCGATAGCATTCTTCGATCTTTTACGCTAAGTCGCAGGGAATGTGGTTGGCAGATTCGCATGCCAATGAGATAAACAATCGGCGTCTTCTTCGCAATGAGGTGCTTGACGCAAGAAGGAGATGAATGGAGAACAGATGGGTCATGCACGATGGACTTGTCGAAAAACCCCAGCGTCATGAACCCATCTCAAGTTCTGAACTATTTGCATCTATAGGCTGAAGCACAAATCGCATATGGACATTCTTTGAGATTTGCTGTTGAAACGCGAGGCACATCCACCATTCTTCGGAGCAGCATTCTGCTATTCCTGGGTCAAAAGATATGGAACTTTTTTTTATTCAACCTGGTAACTTTCGACAAGATTACAGTAAAATAGCTATTGATAAAAAAAATGATTCGCGGCTTCTTTTTCGGATAACTCGTTTGTACTTATCACCGCTTTAACAAAAGTATAACTTTTTTAAGATAGTTTGCAAATTATCGACTTCTGCACTAACTTATATTTGAATAACTTACTAAAATTTCGAATTTACTAAGTCTTGCATTATATCTCAGCACACCTGTTCAAACTTAGCAAAAAATATCACGCCAAAAAAATCAGAGACGGAGAGGAAAATGAGAAGTTTGAAATAGATTCATACTCGCGCAGGACCTTAGGTCGTCTTACTTTTGTAGACGAAGATGGTTTTTTTTTTTTTTTTTTTGATAACCTAGGGAACCCCATACAGTCGATAACCGGCGAGCAAACCCTAGGGTGACGCTAGCGGAGGATCTATCACCCCAGTGCCACAATTAAGATACAAAATGCCTCTGCTGGATTTCGAACCCCTCACCTTTGTAAACGAAAATGTTTTTTTTTGGTAATGAAATTTGCTCTAGCACTACCCCCCATTCTTTGGAGCAACATTCTGCTGTTCCTGGGTCAAAAGATGGGGAACTTTTATTTATTATTCAACGTGGTGATTGAACTTTTGATACATTTTTAATTATTGCATATATATAGGCTGAAGCACAAATTGCATATGGGACGTTCTTTGAAATTTGCTCTGGTACTCCCCCCATTCTTTGGAGCAACATTCTGCTGTTCCCGGGTCAAAAGATGGGGAACTTTTTTTTTGTTCAAGTTGGCAAATTTCAACGAACCGTACAATAACTATCGATAGAAAAATTGACATGCCGCTTCTCTTCTAAGTAACTTGTTTGTACTCATCACTGCTTTTACAAAAGAATCAACTTTTTCTAGATATTTTGCAAATCATCAACTTTTGCACTAACTTGTTAACTTGTATATGAACAGCTTACTAAAGTTTCGAATTTACTAACTCTTATATTATATGTCGAAGCAACGATTCAACCTTGTCATAAAAGATTATGTCAAAAAAATTAGAGATAGAGAGGGAAATTAGAGGTTTCAAATAGATTCACACTGACCTTAAGTTATCTTAGTTTTGTAGACGAAGATGTTTTTTTTTTTTTTTTTTTTTTTTTTGGTGCTAGAGGAACCGCTTTGGCCGACAGCTGCCACGTAAACCCCCAGGTGTCGCTAGCGGGGGAACCACCACCCCGGCGCTATGCTTAAGTCACCACACAGCGCTTCAGCCTCCTTGCTTCGCAGGGGTTTCGAACCTTGGCCTTCGCGGTGGAGGACAAAGGATCTACCATCCACGCTGCAACGGCCGGTGGTACGAAGATGTTCATCTTTCTTAAAGAGAAAATAATACAAATGATCCCTGAATTTTGGTTAAATGTGCAATATGGTCTATAAACTTTTAATTTATTAAATGTAGTCCCTAAACTTTACCACAATATGAAATGTTATCTTTGAACTTTTAAATTGTTCAACATGATCATGAACTTTTAATAATGGTCAATTTAGTCCTTGAAATATATGAAAATACTTAATATTGTCCATGAACTTCAATTAATGGAAATGCAACATTGAAGATTTTCATATAATTTAGGAATTAAATTGAACATCTACCAAAATTTCAAAACCCACACTATATATTAGGGTAAAATTTATGGATCACGTTGAATGAATTAAAAATTCAGGAGTCACATGACACATTGAGCAAAAGTTCATAGACCATTTATGATATTATCCCTTCCTTAAACCAGAAAGTGATGATGGGCTTATTTGTTAGAATGGATGGATCCGGACGCAACATTCTCTCTTTTCGGCTCTAAAGCGATGACTCGGCTCTAGATTGAACAAATTCCCCTATTGGACAGTTCAACCGCAATTCTGAATTTCAGACCACCAGGTCCATGGGCCATGGCCCAGCCCAATAAGGCTGACACTAATGGGCCGGGCTAGCAGATACCCATGTTTTTCATGTCTGAATACGTCTCAGCGGATTTTACGAAAAGAAGGAGAACGAGGAAGAAGAAGAAAGAAGAAGAAGCAGCAGACGGCGACGGAAGCAATCCGTTCACAGACGACGCGCAATGGAGATCACGACGATGCCGCAGGCCATGCAACTCCACGCGCAGATCCTCAAGTCCCCCGCCGCCGCCGGCCCCGACCTCAACCTCTCCAAGCTCTTCACCTTCTCGGCCCTCTCCCCGCGCGGCGACCTCGGCTACGCCCGCCTCATCCTCGACTCCCTCGCCGCCCCGAACTCCTACTTCTTCAACACCATGATCCGCGCCTACTCCCAGAGCCCCGACCCCGACCACCCTCCCCGCGCCCTCCCCCTGTTCCTCTCCATGCTCCACCACCCGGCCCGCCCCGCCCCCGGACCCGACAAGTTCACCTTCCCTTTCGTGTTCAAGTGCTGCGCCCGCACGAGGTCGACCCGAATGGGAAAGCAAGTGCACGGGTTGGCTGTCAAGTCGGGTCTCGCTTCGGATCGGTATATAGAGCACGCCCTGATCCACATGTACTATGCTTGCGGGCGGTCGGGTTGGGCGTGTAAGGTGTTCGATAGAATGTCGCAGAGAGATGTGGTCTCGTGGACTTGCATGATCGGTGGGATGGTTGATGACGATTGTCCTGTGGAGGCGATCAGATTGTTTGAGAGGATGAGGGAGGAAGGAGTCGGGGTTAATGATGCGACGGTGGTCTCGGTATTGCGAGCGTGTGCAGACACCGGGGCATTGGGAATGGGGAAGAAGGTACATGAAATCGCGAAGGAGATAGAGATTGATTCGAAGGCTAATGTCAGCACCGGACTCATTGATATGTACGCTAAGTGTGGGGATTTGAACAGTGCGAGGCGAGTTTTTGATGACATTGCGGAAAAGGATGCTTTTGCTTGTACAGCGATGATAGCTGGGCTGGCCAGTCATGGAAAGTGCATGGATGCTATCGATTTATTCCGCGAGATGAGGAAAATGGGCATAAAACCAGATGAAAGGATGATGACTGCAGTTTTGTCAGCATGTCGAAATGAGGGGTTGGGTAATGAAGGTCTGCGGTACGTCAAGAACATGAGAAGGAAATACGGGGTAGGACCGACGATTCATCACTATGGGTGTATAGTGGACATTCTCGCTAGAGCAGGGCAATTGGACGAAGCTGAAGAGTTCATACGAAAGATGCCTATTGAACCGGATGCGGTTATGTGGAGAAATTTGATTTGGGCTTGTAATGTTCATGGGGACATAGAAAGAGGCGAACGCTTAATGAAGAATCTCCAGCTCTCGAAGCTCTCGAAGACGAATGCTGATGATTGCGGGAGCTATGTGCTCATCGGCAATGTCTATGCATCAGCTGGAAAATGGCGCAATAAGGCAAAGGTTAGGGAATTGATGGATAAGAAGGGACTCAGGAAACCACCAGGATCCAGTAGGATTGAGATCAATGGGTTAATTCATGAATTTGCGGCGGGAGATTCAAGTCACCTGGAAGCAGAGAAGATATACGAGAAATTGGATGAGATTGAAGAGAAATTGCTTGAAGAAAAGTATAGTCCTAAACTTTCACAGGTGCTGCTCGAAATAGACGATGAGGTTAAAGCATTTCAATTGCGCCATCACAGCGAAAAGCTTGCCGTTGCATTTGGGTTGATTAAGACCACTCCGGGGTCTGAAATACGGATAGTGAAGAACTTGAGGTCTTGCGAGGACTGCCATGCTGTGATGAAATTACTGTCCAAGATATACCAGAGGGAGATAATAATGAGGGATCGCATACGCTTCCACTATTTCAGGCACGGGGAATGCTCTTGCGGTGACTGCTGGTAATGCTGGATTGTTCCAGTTACTTGAGAAGCGGAAAGAATCAAGAAACCCATCTTGAGTGCTCGTGTCTACTGACAAGAGATGGAGGAGACCCGGAAACTTTTGCAGCCGAGAATGTGGACAGGTCTTATACCAGAACTTGGGGAAAGAAAGGTTGGGCTGCCCCACATAGACGACTGCACATGAAGTTCCTCTTCAGCAATTTCTTCGTTGATTTCAGACTTTCAAGAGATGAGTTGCATTGCATTGCAGTGCAGTGCAGTGCAGCCTCAGAGGATACACTCACCAGCACTTGATAAGTGACATGGGAATTTGGTTGAACTTTTCATTGCTGGATGACATTCTTTTGAGCATGTCAAAAGGGATTTCAAATGATCATAAACTTGGGGCACCTCACTGGGCCCAAGAAAAGTTGACAAACTTGACATCAATTGCACTGCCTGATTAGAACGGTTCGAGGCACGAGCTAACAGCAGAAGTTTGACGGCCCAATTTGCAGCCCATCTAACGTGACAGTGCTTCTAAACCAATGATACAAAAACATCCAACCTTTAATCTAGTCAGTCGTTTCTAAGTGATGTAAGAGCGTCGTCATGGGTGCGCTTGGTTAGGCTTCTAGGGAAAAGTTTTTGGGAAAATGTAAAGATCTCCGAGTTTAACGGATTTTCCTCCCAAATGAGAGGGAACCTTTGTGGAGTCGGCCACGACGCTCTTTATGTCCTGACCTTGTTCGATCAAGGCACGCACTATATCCATACTCGAACTGCCATTGTTTTGAGGTGGTGGATGGAGTTGGAAGTTATTAAAAATAGCGAATGAAATTGTTTCACTTTCTATGCTTTTCTTAATTTTAAATTTAGGTTTAGCACTAAAGCCCCCAAATGCGCTTTAGGATATCGAATCATTCCATACAAATTTATCATGGATTGAATTCGATTTGTAACCCGGGGGAATATGCCGGGGGTGTCTATCGAATTTTTCGAATAATCTAGAGGGGCGATCGTAAACGAAAAGAGGTGGTGGGCCAGCATAAGGGCATAAACCTTCAAAGCATACCTTCACTGATTAGATTTACATTTCTATTTTGTATCGTAGAGTTTGGAGAAAACTTATACGCTAATTAATAAATCTCACCTTTCACACAACAGAATCCAGCATGGCTGGCCACATGATCCCACCATCTAAATTTATATGTATTTTCTCTTATAAAAAAAAAAAAAAAGTTCTTTTCCAGCACGCAATCGGATCCAAAAAGGAAAAAAAGAAAAAAAAAAAAGAAAAAAGAGAGAAAGGTGTGATGGGTGATTTCGTCATCAATGTTCCCCTTTTTGTGTGATTCGCCTTTTATTAAAATGAGTAGAATGCTTTTTAGATTTTTTTAAATTTTTTAGAAACATTATAAAATTACCTTTGTATGCTTTCAAAAAATTAGATTTGAAACCACCGTGTACTTGATTGCACCGTCCCTTTTACTTTACAAAGACTGTTAGTACCTGTCTTTTTTGTGCTTTTGTGCTAGGGCACATCTAGCATATAGCAGCACCTTTTTATTTATTTATTTATTTATTAGCTTTTTTATTTCTTGAGCAATTGATTGGTACTTTGGAATTATGAAAATCCCACACCAAATAATATCTTTTTCAAAATTCCTGTCCCTTACATCAACCTAGTGCAACTAGTGGAATCATCGAATTTACCAACAGCAATTGGAGTCCATATAATCTTGTATTATATACTGAATTTACGTGCCTAAACTAAATTCCCTCGTAACCTTTGGATATCTATTCTGGCAAGGCCAAATAATTGCATTCGTGATATCCTTCCATTTGTATAATTCTACTCGAATAGTTCGATTGTTTCTACCTATACAAGTAGCCCGTAAAACAAAACCGATGAGGTTATCGGTAATCAAAAGGAGAAAGAAAGGAATGACTTTAAAATTGCAATTCCGTTCTAACTTGTTTTAATGTCGTGAGTACCTAGTTGTGCCAATATTGATTTTATGTCACGAGTATTTTGCAAGTTTAATTGTGACTAATTATCGATAAACCAATCAATTCTCTGTCGTGATAAGACATCAAAATCTTGAAATGATTATGATATATACCATTCCATGCAAATCAAACCATCCTACCTACCTAGCAATTTGTCTTTAACATGTACATAATGACTAACTAAATGCACACATTCTTGATTAGTTCTCGAGTCTCGATCTAATAGGGATTAGAACCGTGTCGTTTTTTTCTTGAAATTAAAAAGAGGAAGTTAACGCCAATTAAGTCAAACCCCAGGGCCATTAGGGTTTTCACCATTTTACAATACGGGCATGCCTGTGATTAGTGAAGGATTTTATTCTTGGGACGATGATTATGGCTTAATGAAGACGCTTTCGGTCGTTTCACGAGCGAGAGAAAGAGAGTCCATTCACGGAACTTTAATTTAGAAGATTTGTCCATATTTGATTGATTGAGAGGGAGAGCAGGAGGGGATCAGATTAGGATTTTCTTTTGCATTAGAGTCTATTCCATAAATCTTTGGGACGTAGAATATCGACCGCATGTACGAAAAAAGCTGTATAACTAGAAATTTCAAGAGTTCCGACAAAATTCGTAATTTTATACGAGCGAGAAAAATCAAAGCAATGATGGGAAACTTGTCGATGATGGGAAACTTGTCATCGCATGATTGTACAACTTCGCTTTCATGCCACCGTCCACTTGATAGACAAAAGGTTGGAGTGAAACTCTTGGACTCTCGACACACGGGGAGGAAAGTGAGGATCAATTGCATATTTAAAATGCTTACGAAACTATGGTTCAAGCGCTGTTCTTCGATGGCGACTCGACTCAACATGACTCGCTGTCCACTGGTGATGGCTACTCTCTTCTATTTTTTACAGAAAAAATAAAGAACATTTAACACGATAAAGACGGTGGCGTTAAAAGAAAAATGGGGTGATTTGAACTTTGGAAAGGTGTAATCGTATCGTTATTAATGTATTAGATCTTATTAGAATTCCGAAATTAACTATACTTTGATGAGGGTCATTCTAAGGTGAGCGACTTTCTAATAAGATATCATATTACACCTCTCTTTGAGGAGGGCAGCTAATGCTGGGGTTCTAAGTGACAAAAAGGACAACTCTAGGTTAGAGTTTCCTCTCTTTTCCCTTGAAGTCATTGCCCCCGTAGTGCCGTCCCTAAGATAGTAGTGCCGTCCCTAAGATAGAGTCCCTCCCTCTCCCCTCCTTCTCTATCTCCCTCTTGCCTCTTTTGAAGTTCTCTTTTTATTTCTCTCCTGATTTGTTATGGAAGTTGTGTGTGAATAAATTTCTACAGTTGATCGTCCATAAACGTGGAGACCAGTTCGACCAATCATCCACTCAATAGCCATCGAGAAGGATGTTTGTAATGTGACTCCACAACCTCTTCAAAATTAGGCCTTTCTCCTCTCCTAATTTTGATTTAGGTCAAGTTTTGGAGGTTTTACTCTCTCAAACTAGATCTACATATAGATTTGGGAGCTCTTTATAGGTATTTGATGTGTTTTTTTAACATTTTGATGTTGATATCTCTATACGTTGATGGTAATGAGGACGTTGAACCTAGACGCGTATCGCAAACCATTATAAAAAAAGCGAGAGATCTTTGTTTGTGCTCATCACATCACCAAATCTAATGATCTGCCGTCAATTGTTTGCAGTGTCATCTCCATTTTTTAGGGATAAAAATGTACTCGTAACTACAAACAATGCTTTGTTATTTGCTGGCTTTTGTTTTATTCTACAGGTTATTCGGGATTTTCTAAATTTGAAAGCCTTTTATATCCCTCTCCAGTATTATTTCGATCAACCAAAAAAGAACTTCAAAGCCTTTGATTATTGTGACATTTATTTCTTTCCCGGAAAAAAAAAATCTAAAAAGTAAAAGATGGGTCTTGGCCCATGTGAGGTCTTGATTTTCACAAACCACTCTCGTTTCAATATTCTCATTTGTATCTGATTTTATTATATGTGGAAAAAAACGGGAGCATGTGGTCATTTCTGCCATTGGTCATATAAGACCGGGGGGGGACTACGAAAAGCAGAAGGGAATCTGAGGAAGACAAGAGCTCTCCGGTGTCTGTATAATATCTGGTTGGAGCCCATTTGCGATGTCCCTCTTTCCGCTTTTCTTTCGGTCACTCCCGCACCCGAGTGTGCGCTCTGTCTCTGTCCTTTTTGGCTTTAAAAATGTTGTCGCTGATGAGGTTGTTGTCGTGGTTAGTGCGGGTGGTCTGCTTGCATGCATGTGTGTTGACGCAATTTGCCTCTTGTGCTCACATGTTCATGAGTAATCTTTGCAAAATCGTTCGCATCGCGATCGACCGAACTTGTCCCCATTTTGACTAATGATCATGCGGGGTGAAGGAACATTCTCTTGAGGATGCATCGTAAGAAACTTTCTCCTTAGAGGGTAAGACCATCGCTGGCTTTCGTTTGGTGATAAAACAGGAAAAGTTCGCCTCCTAATGCATTTTAAACCTCCCACGACGGAAATACAGATGCCTTAGGCGTGATCTGAGCACAACTTAATCTTAGGGTCCGTTCGTTTGCGGAATTATTTGAATTATTTTTTAATTTTTTTCTTTTTTAATTCGAATTATTTTTAATTTCCTTTTTATTTTCTATTTCTTTTCTTTTTTTCTTTTTTCTTTTTTTTTTTTTTTGTTTCCCATCTTCTTCTTTCTTAGCTAGTCATCAACCGTTACTAGGCAAACCTCGAGCTCATTGATCTCAAGTTCGCGCTCTGCACTCTTGTTTATCATTTTCTTTATTTACTTTATTCTGCAGTTGTGCATTACTCAAGCGAAGGGCTCTACATGCTTTGCTTATTTTTTCTTTTGTTTATTGAAACACAAAAGACGTAAGAGGAGAACAGGCCACTCAACTGAAAGATTCTCATTAGGGTTGTTCATACTTTGTTTCTTTTCTCCTTTGCTTCTTTTTAAAATTCATATGAACATTTTTTAGAGTAGATGAGCATTTGGTGATAATGAGGGAACAAAGATGTGAAGCAAGTTTGCTTGGATTTAAAGGCAAGTTCATATTTGATGGATTTATAGGTTGGTAAGTGATGCATGCCTAAGCGGTGAAGTCTTAGAAAATATTTTCTTTATTGAACACCAAAAAATATTTTTCGAAATATTTTCAAGTTTTAGCCGAATACCAGAAAATATTATCATTTTCCTGAAAAATAACTTCTGGGAAAATATTTTCCAGAAATAGCTCATTTTCCGCGAAACGAATGAACCTTTAATCTCATTGAACTATGAAGAAATGAGAAGTTTGATTAAGGTATGTATTAGTAATAAGTTCTAATGTTAGGGGTACAGAGGTGTTTTTATGATGGTAAATTAGTTGCCTTGATTGGACGGTCCACTCGAATTGAAAACTGGGTTCCACCATGCAGGGCTATCTGTTCTACATTATATCAAGAAAGTGACATCTCGTCTATCTCAACTTACAGTTTCATGCAATCTTTCTTTCTTTTTAACTTTTTCAATCTTGTACTGTGTGGAGCTTTCTCGTTGCATTGATTTTTCTAGGCAAATGAACTTTCGATTTTTACGATACCCCTTTTGCTTTTTCTCCCTTGCTGGATGGTGATGAGGCCTTTTCTTTGCTCGGAAAAGCTGAATTGATAGAATGAGTGGAGAAGAGAAAGGAGAGAAGGAGAAGGAGAGGGAGAGATCAACATGAACGGGTGAGCTTTCCTTTCATCTTTAGACATAAATTAAGCAATGTTAATCTTGGGATGAGCTTGATAACAAAAGGTTGTCCCTATCAAATCATCGCTTTTGGCGTTAATTAGTTAGAATCAAACAACACTATAACACAAGCAAACACCTAAACTTCATAAACTAATTATTTCAAATGATATAAGTAATCATTTTTATAAAAGTATTTGTCAAATCATTCATTATCCCTTTTCATCTAATAAATCATATATATATCTTACAAAATTGAATGAACAAAAAATATTTTCGTCTTATAAGAAAATGTTTAGATATAAATTATTATTGATGATAAAAATATTTTTCATTAACTAGTAATTTCAAGCGATTATTTTTTGGAAAAAATATATTCCATGTTATTCATTTTTTGTGAAATAAATGGAACTTCAAAGCAAGATTAATTGTTACACATTTCTTAAAAAAAATCATCGGATAAATGCAACTTTTTTTTATTAATAATTGGGGGTTATTACTTTAAGTCACTTATATATTTTAAATCTGTTAACACACAAAAATACCCCTAAAAGCATGTGCTAGTTACGAGGGACGAAAAATTCTAAAATTGCCCTCATAATCATATGTGGGCTATAATTTATATCGGCCTAGCTCATAACTGGTTATAAGAATAAAAAATAGTCAAGTATTTCAAGAATCCTTAGGTCGAATTTCGATCGACATACAAGCAAAGACATATAATTTCATGATGAAGCAATTGGTTGTCACGTGTCGAAGTCAAAGGACGCTGTTGAAGACACAACATTAACAGTGGAATTAGGGGAGAATAGTTTAAAGAGGAAGCAGTTAATCCTTGTTGGACAAGCCATGAGAATGTTGTCAAACAAGTTAAAAATTAGATATAGATAAGGCAGTTCAACATAAAACATGGAGCAACTCTTAAGGGGGAAGTAACCGATCATTGACGGCTATCAAATTAGCCTATAAATACCATAGGCAATCCAACAAAGACTCTTCGAAAAACACACAAAATTACTTTATCTTGCTTTTGTCCTTATTTAATATGGCTTAGCTGTAACTTAAGATTCTCGTCGTTAATTCAACTCTAGAGAATGTCTATATCTCAAACAATGTTGTTGCTTAGATTCTAAGGCTAATCCATTGTCTAACATCATTGATTAGATTCCGATGTTATGTCCTCATATCAATCTAAGAGTGGTTGCTAGGTGATGTTACCACTATCCAACATCGTCAATTACATTCCAACGTTGTGTTCTCATGCTCATCTAGAAGCAGTGTCTACTAGGTGTTATCTTCATTGTTTAGCATTGTCGATTAGATTCTGATGTTGTATCCTCAAACTGATTAGAAAGTAGTGTTGTCTAGGCGCATTTGCATTATCCAATCCTCTTCAATCTTGTATAAATTATTTTAATTTGAATGGGCTTTCATTGTTATGTTAAAGTGAGTGTAGATGACACTGTTGAATAGATTTCAACATTGATTATCATTAGTATTGAGCCCGTGTTCAACATATCAAGCGACTTTTTTAGATTCGAAATTATATGGGTCTCATTTGCATTTAAATCCTCTCTGTTCAAAGTTAACACATAATTTAAACCTCTCTATCCAAAATTAACACAGAACTTGAGTCTCTTTTAATAAAAAACAAAATATAATATTTGATGAATGAGATTTTGTTGCGGGATCTATGGTGAAATAATTTCATAAATAACTATCATATGATTTCAGCTCTTAGATGCAGTTGTTAAAATTATTTAAAAAAGAAGAAGAAGATGGAGTTCATCATTTGACCTTTGACTTTTTTTTGGCTTCATGTCAGAATTGATTTAGTTGAACACCGAACCCGATGAAGGGTGAATAGGCTCAGGAGCTATGACACAACCATGGAAGTTTCCCTCCTTTCACTGAACGATCTGGTGCGGCATGGCATATACTGAGCTTAATTTTAGCAGCATCAACATCGAGTTTTCTTTTAGATCACGATTCTCGAGATGCAGCTAACTTTGCATTTTTCCAATTCACCGATCTAATCACAACATATCCTTCGGTAACTCGGAAAATATTCTCTGTCAACTCGAAAACAGGCATTGCTTTTAAAAGCATATGCTCCATGAAGAATTGTAGTAACTTTCCATGTTACTGTTTTTCAAGTATTTAGCTGCGCGCTTTTTCGGTAGTTCAAGGCTAGTTCGTCCTCTAAATATTTCAGAAATTCAATCGAGAGGTAAAACTCGAATCTTCGTTAAGGAAAACAAATTGATCATTTTCTTCTTCTTCGTTTCAATAGGAAAAAGGGAGATTAAAAAGAAAGGATTTGGTCTAAGGTAAGCTAAGATCATCAAAACACATCAGAATATGGTCAAGAAAGAAAGGACTCACTGTGTTGATTTAGCAAGCAAAACAAGAAAGTAGGATTAACATCTACTAGTTATCATTACTAAGCTGGCCAATTACAGACGGTTCTTCGATCAAATAGAAGCAAGCAACCCCCATTTACAGTTCAAAGCCCCTTATAATCTCACACTCTTACCAAACAAACTAAAATTCACTGCCTAAATGCTTCATGGGATAGATCAGACAGATCCCAACTTCTCTCTCTCGCTGTCTTCTGAGATTAATACTGAAACATGTCTGCAGATGCCAAAATAGGCTGGTTCACAGCATAAGCACAGCTCATTGGGTTGAAGAAGTAATCGATAGGCTGATCCGTCCAGCCACCGCCACCACCAATTTCCTCAGGTGATCCGAACCCACCATTTCCTGATCCGCCACCGCCATTATATCCCGATCCGCCACCATTTCCCGGTCTGCCACCCTCGCCTGCATCCAGGATACCGAGTATCTCCTTCAAAGACTCCAGCCTGTTGGTGAGCTCGTTCATCTGGACCCTCAAGATGGAGTTCTCGGTCTCCAGGGTCATGTAATGCTGGCTCACCGCCCTCACGTTGTCCCCCAGCTGCTGGTTCTCTTTCCTGAGCTGAGCCACCACAAGCATCAGATCGTCCAGGTGCCTCTGCTTCCTCATCCGCGACCGCCTCGCCGACTCGCGGTTGGAGATCATCCTCTTCCTCTTCCTCTGATCCATCAAGGCCTGCGGATTCTCCTCTGATCCCGAGTTCTGGATCAAGGTTGACCCGGAAGACGTCCCGCTCGAGGAAGCCATGAGATCGATTGCCAATAGTTCGTGGCTTTGTGCAAATTTTTCGACACCCAATACTCAGCTAATAGTAGATTTATTGTAAGGCTTACGACAGGACCCAGCTAGTAGTTATGCAAATATTTCGGGAAATAGACACGACGATATAATAGAAAGATAGATATAGAGGCTAATTAACGTAGATTCGCAGCAGGCGTTATGAAACGTAGTACAGCCAGTAGAGGAAGACGACGGAGAAGGATTGAACTAAGTGGGTCCTGCGCCTGAATGAGGAACTTATCATATAACCAGAGAGGAGGATTTCACTGAGAATTGGAGACATGGACCTCAAACATCAAGAACAACAGATTAAGCATGAAGACGGTAGGAGAAGAACCGCAACTATGCCAAGAAATAGAGGGGCGGGGGTTAGGCGTACGGACTGCGCTCGGGATCTTCAACCCAGAACGGAGTATCAGTTCAAGACACGACTTTTACGAGTCAAGAACGATATTTCTCCAGGAATTTGTAACTGCCCAGAAACCAAAAACGGTTAGATAGCTTAATGGAGCAAATGGGTAGTTGGAAATCTGATTCAAGAAAGCCAGAATCGAGACCCTGAACCAGAGAGATCAACGAAGAAGAAGAAGAAGAAGAAGAAGATGAGCCTCTTGGGCAGAGTGGGACCAGCAGAGACTAGGGAGAGAAATTGGCGAAAGCGGGGGAGGGTTCATCACGTTGGAGCGCGGACTTTATAGGAAAAACTGCAAGGCCAACATTGCCATTCGGACGAATTATTGAGGGTGGAAAAAGCAGAGACGCAGAGAGAGAGAGAGAGAGAGAGAGAGAGAGAGAGAGATAAAAAAATTTGTGAAAATGAGAAAATGATGGGGAAAAGGAGGTTTGGAATCTATTGTAAGGGAAAGTTGTTGGGAAAAGTTGATGGGACATGTGAGGTTGGGGGGCGAGAAGACTCCACAACCGTCCAGATCCAGCTGTTCACCAGCAACCCCGCCCAAGATCACCATCACCGCAGGGGTTAAAAAAACCAAAGATCTTCTGCCATCAGTAACTGTCGACAACAGGAAGCGCCACCGTAAAAAAAAATAAAAAGGTCCGACAGAGCTCCACCGCCAGCGCCAGCGCCACCTCTTTCGGACGTTTGCTCCCGACGATTCTTGTTCCAGAACGGACGCCAAAGCCCGTACCAGGTAGGTCTCTCCGAGAAAAAGTTCGTGTCAAGCAGCCGGAGTAATCAACATCTCGCTAACATTTCGCGACGGCAATCATGCTTTTCAGCGTACCTACCCACGGGCGTGGTGTCAGCATGACATCTCATGTCGCGCAATATATCATGGGCGAGGTCACGACGGGTTAGATTCATGTCTCGTTCGGCTTGCGTCTCGATTGCAAATTAAAAACACCATAACTCGTGCTGCACCTCTCTTTTTGAATTAGGTGTACGTTATTGTGAACACTGTACGAAAGAAATAATGATACGAGTAGTGTAAGGACCGTGTATAAAATGATGAATTTAAGAAAAAGTCAAGGTAGGCATGAAATTTTTTTTTCTTTTGGGAAGTGCCAACCTTTCCAATCCCCTAGGGGCAGGGCACGGGCGCTTCTGCGCGAATTCATTAATTGGGTCTGCAGCTTTTTGTCGAGATATGAATAACATCTTGTTGCAGGGCTTATTTAATCCTTCTTTAACTTATTTAACCAAACGTAAGCGCAGGGACAACTAGAAAAAATGGGAGAAGTTGGGCGACGACCTCTCCTGGGTCTATCAAGAATCGTACACGTAATTGAACTCTTGACGCGAGTTTACATTACGCGCCTAATTTTTGACGTCATTATGACCAATTGGTCTTTTTACGAGGTAGAGACGACACCCTTATTGTCAAATGACAAGGGGGCCTGAATAATATAGATCAAATCGTGAAATATAGTTTGGTACATCCATGATTACGAGGAAAAAAGTACTCCCGGTCTAGGTGAAAATGCCAAAATGCAAGTAAGTATTTTGTTTTACAACGGGCAAATATCACAAAAATTCCAAACCATCCTTATTGTGACACAATTATCCTCAATTATTTTATCCTAAATTTACCTAATATGATAAAGATACCCCAAATTTTTTTGTTATGCATGTATGACATACTCATCATGTATTTAAATTATATCAAGGGTATATTTATCACATTAATATAAGTTCGGAGTTTTTATTAACATTAAAAAATTTAGAGTATTTGTACCATAATAGATAAATTTAAAATTTTTAGTAATTTAATAAAATTTGGAATATTTATGCCAGGGTAGGTATAAATTTGGATTTCTTTTGTAATTGGCAAAAAGTCAAAGTTTTCGTCATTGAGTATCTGTAGTAATACTCATTAACCCCAATTAGTGCCACAATTACCCTGCGCACGACACAATAGTGCTAAGAAACGGTCGAACTCTTTCCACGTTGGTGTATAACAAATGTCTTTTAGGACATTCGTCAATAAAATTTAATTTATTTTTAATCATTTGATAGCATAAAGGGGTAAAAGGGAAAAAGGACATGGCGGCCAGAAGGAGAAGAGCTTCCTATGCTTCGACGCAACTGCACCGGATTCGACATCGCTATCTTAGGCGGAGTAAAAAGTTTTTTTTTTTTCTTTTTGTCGAAGAGTAAAAAGTTAAACTGGGTAAAATATTAACTAGGGCAGATACACTGAATCAGTGACGTCAAGTCACTTTGGAAAAAGTGAGAAATCTAAACGGTAGGATTGTCGGTAGGGACGGGTTGAGTAGGTTGGTGCCGGGGCCACTTTACCTTCTCCGTCCGGGATTCGCACCCCATTCCCCTGCCATTGCCGGCCCTTGATTTCTGCCCATTGTCATTGGAGGGTCTGCTTAGTAGAGTTTGCACCCACTCTTCGATATGGACTTTGTTTATGAATATTTTCGAAACACTTATTTAATAGGTAAATCTCGAGAAAATGCTTGAAATTATACAAAGTCAAGGTTTTTCCTTTCGTATTAATTGATATGGATGTCGACATGCGTAATTGATGCATTATTAATGTCTTGAGAAAGTTGTTTCTCTTGTTTAAGACGCTTCGTTTTTTAATCTTATGAATCAAGAATTCATTTGATCCAGTGAGAAAAGGAATAGTGGCCCCAAATTGGAAAGAGTGGAGCTTCACGAATTAGGTCAATGTTCCAAATGGATGGTATCAAGCAAATTTGTGAGCTTCCTTTGACAGGAAAATTGAGGGTCGAAAAATTCTGTCTCAAAATAGAAATTTGCTTCTTGCATCTTTTTTGTCTTATGAAAAGTAGAGAATCATTGTCCCGCGACTATAAGGTCATCCTTTTTGTTGGAAATTTGAGAAAACATTCAATTAAAAAAAAATCAAAGGACATTTGACGCATTAAATATGGCAACATCTTTTTTCTTTTTTAATATGATTGCTTAGCAAATGCTCGCTCATCAACAGAATCTCACTTCGATTTTTGATGCACCGATTACGAATAATAAGAAAATCGATGCATCAGAAACGACGAAGATCTGAGGAGCAATTGAAAGTGAATAAAACCGAAGAGACTCAGTCATGCGTACCAATTGCTGTTCTAATTTCCTGTCCTGAGAAGTCGATATAATTTAAAATGTACTTAACGTTACGTGCAGATCCAGCTGGATGGACCGGACCCATGCGGTGCTCAGTGGCCGGTGCCGAGGCTGTCGGTTTGCCGTTTACAGGGCGTCCCTCTGCCTCGCGCGTAGGCCACATTATGGCCTACTCCTCCCTCTTTTTTTTTTTTACCATCGTCCAAACGCAACCTGGAATGAAAATGACAGCAGAAGAACGATCGGTCCCCGAGGCGGTTAAAAGCCGTTGAGCAGTAAAAAGTAGTTGGAGTAAACAATTCTTGAAGTTCGTTCTTCGCCCGTCACGGCAATTCGCTTTTCATCGAAAAATGAACCGCTCCAAGAGCCCGTACAAGTAACGTTCCCAATCCACGCGTGGAAAATAGGCGGTCTCCAATGAAAATTGGCCCATCGGCCGAAACAGATAAGATCTAAGGTAAAATTGACAAAGTTGATAAATTTATAATTGAATTTATATATGTATGATAGATTTAAAACCAATTGAATAATTGCTCCTAAATTTTGTTGGGTTCGAATTTCGTGTTGAAAATAATTATGGATTTCATTTGATAATTTTGCTAATTATATGTATTTCTCAAAATTGCCTGCATGTCTCCATTTAATTGTATATATCTTGATTGATATATATTACCTTTTATAGTCATTTTGATAGACTGATGCATTATTCTTTATATACATTAAAATATATACAAATTCCACATTTCTCTCCTTCACTTTTTATTATGAAGTGCACTGGGTGTGAATTCTCTTTTTTGCTTTACTACGAGGTGCATTGAGTGCACTTCACATCCAATGCACCCATGCATCCATCCTTGCCAATTAATAGTGTTCCCTTTATGCGCACAAGTCTCAGAGTACTTAGTCGAGTCCATTCCACAACAGTCATGTTTCAACGCCAATTGACCATGTCACCCATTTGAGCATTTTTCACGAAGGTAGCTTTTCTTTTGATACCGGTTGTACAAGTTACATTTTTTTTTTGTCGATCCTATTCTAAAACTCACTCTTAAACTTTTGTCCTGCCTCCTTGCAGGTCGTGGGAGTCGAAACCCACTCCTGAAATGAAATCGTCTCCACCCCAATCTTCCCTGAGAAGTGGGGATTTAAACCCTCCACCTCCCCCTTTTAAGTTGGAAGGGTGGTCACTAGGGCAAACCCCCAGTAATTGCACAAGCTACATTACTCAGTAACTATTTTCCCAAGCCAATTGTATAGGTAGCAGGATGTTACGACACCAGCTATATAGGCCGCATCTTTCAATTACTATTTCACAAGCTAGTCGCATTGACCGCTTGTTGTTTCTCTCTACTTCTTGACCTTTCACATGTCGTTTTCGAACAACTGTCGAACATTGCATCTAGACGCTATTCGACTTGATTTTAAACTCAAGCTGACAGTCCCCTAGAGTTTAAGGGGAATTTAGAGATAATTAGAGAGTTCATTTGATAATTCTATTGATTTTGTCTCTATTTGATTGTGCAAATCATGATTGATATATGTTAAAACTCATTCACATCTCTCTCTTTCGCTTTATTATTTTTAACTTCGTGTCCTGGCCAATGAAGTCTAAAGCTAGTCCCGAGTTTCGTTGTGGTTTCTCAATAGGGGCACGAGTCTATTCCTTTACGCAACTCATATACAAAACACATATATATTGAATTGGACGCTCGTTACTTTACTTGACATACGGGCATCTTTGACTGGCGAGTACAGTAACATGCAGCATCGCTGGGGAATCGACATAATAAACAAAAGAAAAGGACATGCGCACGTTTACGCCAAGTGATTTGGCAATGGAAAAGTAGTCTTTTCCTTTTTTCCTTCTTTTGACGAGTGACGAAAAGTATGCTAACGTGCTTACTTCTTTAGAGCATCACTCTCGATAACCAAAGTTGAGTTCGGATGTTGACGCAAAGACCACCACTTCTTTCGTTGCCTGCGACCTCAAAATTCCGAAGACCATTGGCCCTTCGGATAATCTAAATTGAGCCGGATCGAATCGTGACCGAGAGTTCATCACGATGCCGAGTTACCATAGCCAGCGAATGTCGATCTTTCTCGTCGGAACGTGCGTTCGAAATGAGCAAATTTGCGTCCAGAAAATCTAATCGGGTATCAAGAAGACGAAACAGGGGATATCAGCAGAGAATATCCCGCGGTAGATCACCTTTCAGCTTTCGAGGTGCACTACCATCTGCCTTTTTCCGCTTCGCTGGGAAGAGACTTTCATTGCTCTCTCTCTCTCTCTCTCTCTCTCTCTCTATCGAATTGCGAAAAAGGAAGAAGGAAAGGGAAGGACGTCGCAGGGATGGGGTGATGCGCCCGACATAAATGTAGTCAAATCAAATGAGCGTACCCTGCTTCAAAGTTCTTCTTTTTCGTTGTGCTTTTGATTTTCTATCGAGGGGTTGGTTTTTATTTTTTCCTTCTCTTTTGTTCTCATCCAAGGTTAAGCAATCATCGTCACGAAGGAATCTTTGGAACAAATCCGCGTTACGTCTCTTGTTTTGTTTCTTGTGCAAGAACAGCGGACACCCACCATTTTGTTTTTGTACCAGGATTACAAGATGAGAACTTGGGAAATCTGCCATCTTTACGAATCTCCATACATGTACAGAGAATCCTCACAACACATAGCTTTCATCTCTCTCTGTGTCTCTCTCTGTCAGTTTGGTTCTCGTGGAGTTTCGGGATAGAGCGAATTAGATCTGGAGAAGGTCGTGTCTGGGTGATAACTCGGTGGGGGAACTTACCTTCGCAGTGAAGAAAAGTATAATTGGGTGGGGGGGCACCCATCAGGCAAAAACGAAAGCGTCATCCCTCGGGGCTTTTTCTTGTTTTGTCTCCTCGTGTTTTTCCAATGCCCAACTAGCGATTTCGCTTTTTCGCTTTTTCGCTTTTTCAATTACTTTGGGCAGGACTTCCCCGTCCGAGGAAACGGCCAAGCGCAAGTTGATAGGCCGTCAAGTTTGGTAAATGACACCATCATTTCTTTCCAGCAAATCTTATGTCTTTAGAAGGACTTTCTAGTTCCGTCGCCATTGGCGGAACGGGGATTTTTTTTCCCTTATGAACAGTGTCGAGGCCTGTGACTTGGACGCATTGGTCGGTCTACAATCTGTTAACTCACGGGGCGAATTTGATAGGTCGAGGAGCGGATACGCGCAGGTGATCCAAGCATGCTACATGGGTATGGTCTGATCGCGCGTGCCATCGATTATGAATAGTTACATGTTTGGGTCGGTCATTCAGGTTTTCGCTTACGCATTATCAGTTTGGTGGTGGAGTAAGCTAAACGACGTGTCCCAAAGTGGCTTCTTGTGTTTATAATTTGAAGTAGTCCTTTGCCTCCTCCATCCAACCATTCTGACAGCTTTTGCTTTCGGTGTCTTTAAAGCTTCAAGCTCCAATAATCAGGATATGAGCGCAAGTTGGACTGACCTAATTGCTCAGCCTATGGAGGCCAAGTGCAAGCCTCTGTAATCTTCGGCTCCTAATGCTTGAGTCCGAGGCCTTGAGTCTTATTTTTTATTTTTTTTGGTCGGTCCTACTCTAATCCTACTCTATACTCACTCTCAGACTTTTGCCCTGCCTCTTTGCAGGGCGTGGGAGTCGAAACCCATTCTTGAAATAAAATCGTCCCCACCCCCATCCCCCCGAGAATGTAGGGATTTGAACCCCCCACCTCCCCCTTCCAAGTTGGAAGGGTGGCCACTGGGGCGAACCCCCAGTGGTTGCCTTGAGTCTTATTGACTCTCGCGATATAACACCAGTAGACCTCACTCTCTAGCAGTGAAGCGAGCTCTGCCCTTCTCTTGATACTGTAGTAGTATACATATAAGACGGTCAATAAATGTCGTGTCCTCATCTCATGTTGTGTACGAGACCAGCTTTTGCCATCTTGAGGAAAATGGAAACAGTAGATTCAACCAAGACGAGGAGAGGAAAGATGAGATGATGGTAATATGTAGACGACCAAATTTACTCGGTTGCCGTTTGAGATCTAACTTGATATTGCAGAGAGAGAGAGAGAGAGAGAGAGAGAGAGATACTTCTGTCATCTTGACAGACCAAGAAAATAGTGTGAAAAACTCTTGACATCTTCAAAGTGAAAGGATTTCTTTTATTTCGTCCTAGTATGTACAGAAGATTGAAATTCTTAGTTCCATTATCAGCAAAGCGTATAAAAACATGAATACAGATTTGAGACATTTCGTATGTTGTTTTCACATGCCTTTAGGGTCTCGTGCTACTAGTCAGGGTAAGAAATAGAGTGAGTACAGTACTGCATCCTAGGAAGCTTAGAAAAGACTTGTAATTTCAGATCTGTCATGAATCTGTCTATTTTCCAGTCCTGTTTTCCGCATGTTACCGAAGTCTAGATAACTCAGTTTCCTAATGGACAGTTTTCCCCGTGTGCAAAATAATCAGCACCTTGTCTAGATAAAATTACCCAATCCAGCTCCACACGTCAATTTTTTCTCCGATGAAAAGATGTTTTGAGGCGAATATTTCAGACGTCATGCAAAGCCTTCTTTTTCTGAGGTTCAAGTGCAGAGAAGAGCATTCACAAAGCTAGGAAGAGTGGCACTTACCGTGACTCGATCCAAAGTCTTGGTCAAGTCGATCAATTATGCAACCAACCACTCCACCATGACTGGTGGATGGCTTGTATACATGTTAAAAGTTTAACTATGACTGAGAAAATTATTTTCCACGTCGCTGTGGAATGAAAGCAAAAACTTTCCAATTGTAGTCACAGGCGAAATTTGTATCGTAAAGGTCCAATGTGCCAAAAACCAGGATGCATGGCTATGAAAATCCACGTCATTACTAACGGAAGAGGTTCTGCAATTACAACCAGAAAAATCTATCATAAAGCACAAGAACAAATCTGAAAGATGCATAGTGTCATACTGGGGGCGACTCTCAACTCACCAGCTTCTTTTTCTTCTTCTTTTTCTCAATGTAGGCCAAGAGCTTTTCCAGTCAGGCAATGGAAGCCTCCAATGCCTGTATGAATTTCAGTATTAGTGTGGATTCTATTCTGAATAAATTTGTGGATCTTATGATTTTCGAACAAGCAAAAATGGAAAGCACTCGGTGCAGATTTTTTACTCACTAATTAATTAATTGGGAGGCATGCATTTGGTAACAGGCAGAGGCCTGGATATTTATAAGCTAGTTGTGCATAGACCTTCTTGTTTGAAGATAGCTCCTGTTCTAGGGCTTCAACGCAACCGATTGCAGCAGTAAGCATTTCCTCCTTCTCATGCAGCATGGATGCATTTTTCGTGCTGAGAACAATCACTTTCTTTTCTAGTTTAGCCATGCGCTTGATCATGTTCAGGTAATCATCACAGGAAATAGAAGGCTCCGGCAACTGATGTGGTTGAAGGCCATGCCACATGTCGTGCAGACCACAGTGAACATCCCCTTGACAAAGGCCAAGAGACTATTGAAGATGTGCTTGCTTATAGCTTCTGGAGATTTGCAAGGATCGGGCATGGCAAAGCAACCTGGTTAGCAGGTGACATCTGATTAGCTCATTTATGTCGAAGGTCACTTTCAAAACCAATGCAGAGTAACCTTGGATGATAGCAAGCTCTCAGATTTTTCACTCACTCAAATTCTTCAATCGTATATGATCTTGTATAGGATTTTCTTGGAGCATGCACCAGATTGCATACCTTTTTCCAATTCAGATTTGGAAGTTGGTAATATGTTTTTTTTTTTTTGGTAAAATAAGTTGGTAATATGTTAATACAACCAGTGTCGACATTCTTGTCAATTATAGGTACAAAGCGATCATAAATGTTTCCAGCATCGCACTCTATTGCAACGAAAATTTAGACAAAAAGGAGATTATCTACCATTAAAAGCTCTGTGTCACTCACGTATAATGAAATGCCATAGAACTCACTTCAAGAACAGGAAAGAGTTTTGGAAACACCTTCTCATCCGTCACGCATGGAGGTGCTAAATAACTCGCACTGGGAACTGCTGGAGAGTTGAAAGAATTGCACTTCTGCATTAAGGAACGTGTGCATATTGATATCCTACGGAAGAATGCTACCCAAATCATCGACACAAAGTAGGAAAAGTTTCATATTGAATAAGAAGAGAGGCCCCCTAGTAAATACCACTGGGAAATCAAGTCTGATTCCCTTATCATGAGTTGCCTCATCGTCAGAGATCGTCTTTTTCTTGATGTCCAACAATTTTCTCGCACATTTCGAATAGCTACTGTGAACCATCTGAATATTGATGAATAAATCCCATCAATTATCTCCGCTAACATGGATAGTAGCACAATTGGTGGGAACAAAAAAGCAGCAGCGAACCCTCAATATGTCAGGATTGTTCCAGGGACCCTACCGCAGCACATGCGGCCACCTTTGTCGGCACAAGCGCATGAATCACCGAGGAATGCTGGCAGCTCACTAGTCAAAGCCAAAGAGTTACGAGTCAAACATCTTTTTATATATTTTTTTTCTCGCAAGTTGCAGCTTTTCTTTGATTATACAGCAAAGGATGACGCAAGACAGTGAGAAGACAGATTGGAATCAGATGAAGAGTAGACTAGAGAAGGCTGGACCGATCTAGCGTCGATTATTGCAAGCAACTTGCTTGGGGTTGTTCCCCAGAACCTAGTAGAGGAAAAGCACCTACAATGCCAAGGTCAGCTAAAGCAGAAATGGAGCGCTCTTGTGCAGCATATCTATTAAAGGTCCCCTACATGGAAATTGCAGTAATCTTTTGGATCAAGAGAGGATTTAGCCGTCTTCCACAAAAGCCTTGAGTCCGAAACCGGCGGTAATGATGAGCATGCTGTTTAGAGTCTAGAATTGGTTGGACGCCCATGAGCATTGTAATAGTATGTATTATACACGAATGAGAGTTAAAAAGGAAACAAGAGCTTGAGGGGGTTAAAGTTTCAGTTTGCAGAGTACCTTAGGATAGTTTTTCCCTTCTATCTTTACAATGAGTTACCATAGTCAGCGAATATCGTCCCTCTTTCGTTTTGTACCGGTACTAGCCAATTCGATTTAAAATAAGTTTGGAAAGTAAAATGATGCAGTTCTTTACACGACTAAATTTGTGTGGCGACTAAAATGGGGATTGTTCATTGGTTGCGGCAATCTATCCAGATTCAAAAGTCTGCGATTAAGGCCATAATCACCAAAATCCCATGTGTCTCAAAAGAAAGGTCCTCGGTATGGATCTGGTCTCGTTAGTCTTAAGTCTTATCAACTCTCGCAATACAACACCAGCATACGTCTCCATCTAGCAGTGAAATGAGCTCTGTCATGGATAAATTTGGTTGAAAGAGTAGGGAGAATTACCAAAAAAGTTCTAAACCTATTGTAATTGTGCCAATTTAATCCTAAACTTTTTTTTTGTCAATTTAATCCTAAACATTTTACAATTATGTGCCAATTCAGTCCATTCGGCCAAAATTGGCCGGCCAGCACTGACGTGGATGGTGACCAGGGAATAGCTGGCCAACGAACGTTGATGTCGCAATTTTTAAATATTTTTATTTTATTTTATCGAATTTTTATATTTTTTTTGAATTTAAAAATAAAAATATATATTAAAAAATTGCCACATCAGTGTTCGCCGGCCAGCATCCACGTTAACGCTGACTGGCCAATTTTTGTCGGATGGAGTGAATTGACACAATTGTAAAAGATTTAGGATTAAATTGGCCAAAAAAAGTTTATGACTGAATTAACACAATTGTAATAGGTTTAGAACTGAATTAGCACAAAAATTTTAGGACTAAAGGGATTTGTATGAGTGAATACACTTGATCCTGTAGTAATATATTTGGACAGTTTAACAAATATCATGTCATCATCTTTTGTCGTATACGGAAAATGGAAATGGAAGATTCAACGAGGACAATATGAGAGGAAGAGTGAGATGATGGTTTTATGTAGATGACCGAACTCGATTGGTTGCTGTACACCATATTAGACGATGATGTTGTGTGTGGCAACCACTCGACATTGGCTAGCTGTCGAGAGAGGGAGAATGTAAATATTCCTACCACGTTTACGGACCAAGAAAAGAGTGAAAACTCCTTGACGTCTTCAGAGTGAAAAGGATTTCCTTTTCTTTTTGTCGTAGCATGTAGGGAAGATCGAAGATTTAGTTCCATTATCTACAAGAAGTATGTTAATATGAATGCAGTATTTTAGTGCATCCCAGGAACCTTGGAAAAGACCTTTAGTTTCAGATCTGTCATGAATCACTAATTTCCAATCATGTTCCACAAGTTTTTAAAGTCTAGACACCAAAAGTCAGAAAAACAGTTTCATAACTAGAGGTGATCATAATCTGAATTGGCTAGTCTAGCCCCTAATCTAGGGACCAACCCGCACATTGTTGGTCCCTAATTTTTGGGACGAAGGATTGACCCAGTTGAGCCTGGGACCGAGGATCGGATCGATCTTATGGGTTTGGTTTAGTTTCTAGGTTAACCCATGACTAACCAATAATTTTTTTTATTTCATTTTTTGTATTCCCTAAAAAACAAACCTATTACTTTAAATTACATATCCATCAATAAGGACAAGCCGCGGGACGAGTGAACAAAGACAAGCCACGAAGTGAGTGATTAATGGCGAGCGTTGCTCATGAGCAAAGAGGGTTTCTAATTAGGATTTTGTCTCCTTTTTGCTTTACATGGCGACAAGCGAGACCAGCAAAGAGAGGTAAGTAGCGCGAGTGTCGAGCGGCTAGCAACCAATGGTGCGGGCGTGGAGTAGCGAGCAGGGCAAGCATCGAGTGATGAGCAAGGTGAGTGATGCACGGCAAGCAGGGCGAGGTTGCTCATGAGCGAAAAGTTGTTTCTTTCAAGTAAAAACTGAAGAAGATAAGGAAGAAAGAAGAGGATAAAAAAGAAAGGAGAATAAATATATATTATATAGTCATGGTTGGTCCGGGTGGACCAATCCTAAATTCCCAGGACCAATGATCAATCCATATAATATTGATCCAGCGATTTGAGGACCAAGAACCGACCCAGTCCCCATGAGAACCAGACCAAGATTGGTAGGGTTGGACTGGTCCAAGGTCAGTCCACGGTGCTCACCCCTGTTCATAACCAAATCCAGCTCTATACATGTTGATTGTTTCTCCGACGAAAAGATGCTTTCAGGCAAATATTTCAGACGCCATGCAAAGCCTTATTTTTCCCGGGTTCTGGTGCAGTAAAAAGTATTATAAAGGTAGGAATAGCGACGCGTGCCGTGACTCAATGCAAAGTCCTGACCGAGTCATGCGAGCAGGCGAACAACCCCTCCGCCACCAATCAGAGGATGGATTGTATACATATTGAAATTCCAACAGTGGTTGAGAAAATTATTTTCTCCTTTCGCAGCTGGCAATCACAGACAATCTATATTATAAAGGTTCAAAACGCCAAAACCAGGGCACACGGCCTTACTGGCGATACAAACATGAACAAATGAAAAGCTTGTGTTTTTCAGGAATCGGGAATACATATGAAACAAAATGAGGTCAGGCGAGAGTTAATTTCAGTACAAAAAGGATTGTATGGGAGCTTGGATATCTGAAATCCACGCCTTTACCAACGGAAGGGGTTCTGCAATTACGACCGAAAAAGCCATCAGTTGAAAGCACGAGAACAAATCTGATAGATGCATAGTGTCATATTGAAGGCGTATCTCAACTCACCAGCTTCTTTTTCTTCTTCTTTTTCTCGATGAAGGCCAAGAGCTCTTCTTGTCGGGCAATGGATTCCTCCAGTGCCTGCATGAATTCAGTAGTCAATGCGGATAATATTCTGAATAAATTTGTCGATTTTATGATTTTCGAACAAGCAAAAATGGCAAGCACTCAGTACAGATTTTGTACTCGTAACTTGATGAATTAGGAGGCATACATTTGGCAACAGGCAGAGAACATAGTATGTATAAGCTCACGCTGTGCATATACCTTCTTGGTTGAAGATAGTTCCTGTTCTAGAGCTTCAACGCGACTGACTGCAGCAATAAGCATTTCCTCCTTCTCAGGCGGCATGGATGCTTGTTTTGTGCCGAGAACAATCACTTTCTCTTCTAATTCAGCCATGCGCTTCATCATGTTCAGGTAATCATCGCGGGAAATAGAAGGCTCTGGCAACTGATGGCCCTTTTTCATTGTGTCAACATAGTAAGTGGGAGTAGAGTAGAGGGTTCCGTCTGTAAGCTTTCTTGGTATGTCACGGGTCATGCGGACCATAGTGAAAATACCCATGACGAAGGCCAAGACGCCATTTAAGATGTGGCTGCTTATAGCATCATGAGGTTTGCAATGATCAGGCGGGACAAAACAACCTGGTTAACAGGCGACATATGATTAGCTCAGAAATTATAATGATTGCCACTTTGAAAGCCGATGCAGTTGGGTAACCTTGGATGATAACGGGCTCTCAAACTTTGCTCTCACTAAAATTCTTAAAGCATCTACGACCTTGTATAAATATAAAGTTTCAGAAGCATTTAAATAGAATTATTCTCGGAGCATGAATCAGATTGCATACCTTTTTTCAGTCCAGATTTGGAAGTTGGTAATGTCTTAATCCAATCATTGTCAACTGCCTTGTCAATTATAGGTACAAAGTGGTCATAAGCATTATCAGTGTCACACTTTTTTGCGAGGAAAATCTACACAAAAGGAGAGTATCCATCATTAAAAGCTCTGGCATCACCCTCATGTAATGATATGCCATAGAACTCACTTCATAGACAGGAGAGATGTTTGAACGCACCTTCTCTTTTGTCACACATGGAGGTTCTAAATTACTCACATCGGGAACTGCTGTTAAGTTGGAAGAAACGCACTCCTGCATTAAGGACCCATGCATATTGATGTTATACAGATGGAATGTCGGCCAATTTATCGGCACGAGATAGGAAAAGTTTCATATCCAAGAAGAAGAGAGGCCCACTACTGAATAGAACTCAGAAATCAAGCCTGATTCCCCTGGCATCAGTTACCTTTTCTTGAGAGATTGTCTTTTCGTCGATGTCTGACAATTTTCTCACGCATTTCGATTCGCCATTGTGAACCATCTGAATATAGATGAATAAGTTCCATTATTTATTTGCACCGAACATGGATAGTGGTACAAATGGTGGGAACAAAAAAGCGGCAGCGAACCTTCAATAAGTCAGGATTGTTCCAGGGGCCCTTATCAGAACGCATGCAACCACCTTTGTCGGCACAAGTGCATGAACCACCAAGGAACTCTGGCAGCTCACTGGTCAAAGCCAAAGAGTAACTCAAAGACAATTTTTTTTTGGGCAAGTCGAGATAATTAGAAAACATTGTATTTGGTAAATCGCAGCTTTTTATTGATTGTATGACAGAGATACACAAGACAATGAGAGGACAAATTGAAAGCATAAAGAATAGACAAAAGAAGGTTGGACCAACCTTGCGTCAATTATTTCAAGCAACTTGCTCTGGTATTTGTTCCCCAGAACCTAGTAGAGAAAAAGCACCAACATGCTAAGGTCAGCTGAAGCAGAAACGGAGCACTCTTGTGCAGCATATCTGGGAAAGGTCCTTACATGGATTTTTGCAGTAGTCTTTGGGTCAAGGAAGGATTTAACCGTGTTCCACAAAAGCTTGAAGCCGGAGCCCGCATTAATGATGAACATACGGTTTAGAGTCTGAAATTCGTTGGACATCCGTGAGCATCATAATAATAAGCGAATCGAACCAAAAAGGGAATTAGAGAGCTTGAGGGGATTGAAGTTTAAGTTTGCAAAGTACCTCAGGATAGTTATCCCCATCTATTTTTTGAAGGCACGTGACAAGATCCCTTGCAGCTTTATTGAAATTTTTGAGCCCCTGCATTTGCGATGAAGCTAGCATTTAGGTTCTAATCAAAACCCCCTGTATAGCAGTTTAACCAATCATGTTATCTCCTGATTCCTAAAGACGGTGTTAAAAGTCTATTCTGCCTCAGTTATCACCTCCTCAAGACAGGGCTCTACTTCGATAATAGCTCGACATCTTTCTTTTGCCAAGGTTTAGATATCACAGAAACCATTTACAACGCTAACAGAATTTTTTTTGGATAACCAATATTGTGAGGGTGTCCTACTGAGAAAATTAAGGGAACGTCTTACGCACCACTCCTTGGACATCCAATATGGTCGTGCTCTGATCTATGTGCTTTTTGGCTGCGATAGAACAAGCTGGGAACTTAACAGCAAACGTTCTCTCGAACTCCCGCACATGGTACTTAACATAGCGATCCATTGTCGTCACTTGCATCAGTTTATTGGGGTCAACTTTACCCAGCCTCTCGATGTACACAGGTCTTCCCTCCTTGTCCACACCATGGTGTCCTTGTGGATAATACTCTAGGACATCATCAATTTCCTGGAAATCGAAGTCCTGAGCAAAAGAAACCAAAAAAATGAAGTCCAAGAACTGGGTATAATGGTCTTATATTCCAAAAGTATGTACTAAAGCAGAAGCACTTGACACACAGGTTATTGAGTTTTCCATTGGTACCTCCATGATAGTGTCAGCACCAAACTCCTTTCTCCATTGTAACATGTCAGCCCACATTTGCTTTGTCTTCTCTATATCGAACTTTCTGGCCCTCAAAAATCTGTGTCAAACAGAAATAACACTGTCTGAACTCCATCCAGGACGGGCCCAAAACAGGAATTAAAAGGAGAAATGCCGTCCAAGATACATCCACATCACTAGATTAGTATGCAATGATGATCATGGCAAGGGGTGTTGCATCCACAAGGCGTTGGGTTACACATTACACAGGAAGATACATGCTAAGAGTTACAAATACTAGAGAAGCTGAAGCATCTACGGAGGTATCTGAAATCTAAAATAAGCATGTGACATATAGATGGCAAAACAAAGCACTTTCTTCAATGATATGGTGCGGAAAACTGTGAAAAGTCTTTGATGAGAAAATGATTTGCTGTCAATGACAAATTTACACATTGGTAAAGTCAGTTGTCAGTGCTTTGATTGATTGCCTCCGTTTTCACTTCCATATGTGAATAACAGTATGTTCATATCCAATGCACATATTTAATATTCAGTGCGAGAGCAAGGAAGAGACCTGAGCATCATATGAGGGTCATCATGTCTAGATGGTAATAATTCATCAAGAATGAGAGCTTGGCGAAATGCATCAACTGCCTGGAGTTCTTCTGAGTCAAAATCATCGTCAAATGAGACAGACATGACTTTACTGCTTCTTCGACCTCGCTTGGTCAAAGAATGCCTAAACTTGGTTGAAGCATTAATTGCCTTCTTCTTAAGAGATCCGAGCCTGGTCTTCCTCTCATCCTCAGAGTTCTCCAAGTCAGGCTTTTCGAGAACTGTACAATGAAATGACAGAACTATTAAAGTTGCAGCAAGAGCAAAAAGGTGAAACTTTCTTTGATCTTTACCAAATACTATGAAGCAATCAGAGTTTAATAGAAAAAAATTTCCTCTATCCTCATGACATGTTACCATTGTGTAGACAGAAACGCACATAAAGCAACTTGGAAGAGCAAGTACTGCTGTTATTGTGAAAGTATCTTTTTGAATAAATCAAGTGAAGAGAAGAATCCGCATTTTGACAACTTTGAGATCAGAACTGTTAGCTCTGGTGCTTCTATGATAATACCATACTGGATAAATATGGTGGGAAATTCTCAATATTTCCTAGAATATGTAAAGCATGCAGCTCTTCCAACCTTCGATTCACTTTGTATGATCTTATTTACTAGATGAATTGTTACATGCTATAACCACATAATCTCTCTTTGATCATCTTCAGTCACCTAGAAAACGAAAATATGTAGCCTCACAATTTATTCGCACAGATCAAACCCAGAAATGAAAACCCTCCTCTCAATTATGTAGCTTCTGATGGCTACCGCAACGAGTTCCCAGAATTCAATAAATGATGGAAAACCCCTGCTCTTGAATATTGACTCCTTCCTTCAATACTTTTCCAAAAATTTTGCTTGAGAAATTATACGTCCACAACACACGTAGTGAATTTACTTGCAGTACAACTGAGACATATAAGCCTCCATTTTAGATGTTTGTCAGATCAAAGGTTTACAGGAAAATATTGGAGGAGAAGAGTTAAACTGGTACCTGGTTTAGCAGCGAGATCAAGAGGTCCCGTCATTTTGCCACACGCGATTAATCTATCAATGAGAACACAAGGCTCACATAAATCAATCAACCAATCGATATACACACAAGAATCAATCGATCAATCAATGGATCAATCATTGGTGCCAAAAGGGGGTCAAGTTAACATCATTTACATGCAACATCGCCTCCATTGCAACATCAAACAGCTCAAGAATCCAAGAATTTTACCTTGTAATGGGGAAACACCAATTTTTAGACAAACCAGCACATAACTACCGCGGACTGCTCAAACACCTCCCCACATGCACAAGATTGTACAAGAGACGAACTTTTGCCATGAAAGGATCAAGTGGGAGTTCTAAGCAATCGTACCAACTCAAAAAAAATCCGAAACGGGCTTTGCTAAAAATGAGAAATATCTGGTAATTATCTCCAACAAGAAGATGCACATAGATTGAAAGGCACAAACCACAACAGGAAGATGCTTTTTTTAGAGAGAGAGAGAGAGAGATACCTGTCTGGACAAGAATTTAGGGAGCTTGAAAGAGAAGGTTTATCTATGATCCCGAATATATCTCTGAAATTTTGAGGACGGCCAATGTGTCCCAGGACAACCTGTCCACAAAGAGAGAGAGAAGAGGGAGAGAGAAGCGAAATGCAAGCCACTCCGTTCGAAGGTTTGTTTGCTACGCTCTCCTCCCACGCATACTCACCAACTAACAAAACCGACGTTCTTGTTTCCAAGACTAGAAAATAAAAAGAGCCAAAAAACTAAAACGCCAAATCGTGTCCCTTCCTTGACCCTCAGCAGTTGTCAAAAAAATTACCATTCTCGTTCTCTTTCAGGAAACATTAGCCAAAAAAAGAGGAACAACATCCTATGAAAACCGTCATGGTGAAATCAAATTTTGGCTCGGTCCCACCATGTAAGCCAGCGATTTTGTCCAACTCAGTTACAGAAAATTTGTGAAACAGTTGACTTGTGGGCACTTCTTGATGCTTTGGATGTTGAAAGGTTCGCTTTGGCTTTGCCCTTTTTGGGGTACTCCGAATAGGTGCGCTCGACTTTTGAGTTGTGGTGCTCCACTAAGGATCGTTACGTGGATCATTCAACTGATGTGCTTGGTAGATGGCGTTCGATTCGCCCCTATCCAATCTCTTATTCCTCTTTAACTTTGTCTTGATTTTTTTTTTGGAAGATGGAATTGCACAAAAAATAGAGGGATAGAGGGAAGTCGTGATGAAACATTTGAGTGATCATCACGGATGAAGTTACCAGTTCACATTTTGTGTGATGATTTACCATGATTTTTTCAGTAAAATATTCGTACTTTCACATAAAAATACATGTGCATATGTGATTTGCAATGAAATTTCAATCTTCCGCCCTTTTGCTGAACTCAGAGAAGAATACTTGTTTTTCTAGAGTAAAATACATTATGCACGTAAACAATGCATTCCGTAATATACTAAAGTAAAAAAACTTCAATTTTTTCTACTTATTTATTGTTTCATTAGTCCACTAATCACATAACATGTCAATTTAATATATATATAAAAACACGAAATTATGACAGTATCTTGTTGATCTCGGCTTCACATAATTAAATAGAAATTCCTTGTAACAAATCATTAGATACACGAGACAATAACAAAATTCAATTGTGGGTTGCGATTGACAGAATTACCAAAAAAGTCATAAACCTATTACAATTGTCATAAACTTTTTTTTTTTTAGCTAATTTAGTCCTAAACATTTTACAATTGTGCCAGTTTAGTCCATCCGGCCAAAATTGGCCAGGCCGTCTTGAACATGGACGTCGGTACATTTGTCCTAGCGAAAGCCGACATGATAATTTATTATTATTTTATTATTATTTTATAAATATTTTTTGAATTTTTGAATTCTTTTTTTCTTATCTTTTTTCACTTCTCTTTCCTTTGGTCGGCCGGCGTCGGCTAGAGGTGAGGGCTAATGAGGCCGACCTCACCGGTCAATGGCGAGGCCGGCCTCATCGTTGCTGGGCAAGGCCCTGCTAGATCTGGCGAGGCTCGGCCTCGCCCAACCTCAGCGAGGCCACCGTCGCCAGATCTGGCGAGGAGCCTCGCCGGCCACCAGCAAGGTTGACCCTCGACTTGGCTAGGCGAGGCCTCACTAGATTTGGCAAGACTTGGCCCCGCCCAGCCATGGCGAGGGCTGAGCTTGCCAATGCCGGCGAGGCTCCTTGTCGTCCTTCGCTTGACCTCGCCAAATTTGGCGACAGCGGCCTCACCGGCCACCGGCGAGGTCGACGACGCCTTGGCTGGTCTAGCGAGGCTCGACCCCGCCCAGCCATGGCGAGGGTTGACCTCGCCGGTGGCTGGCAAGGCTCCTTGCCAAATTTGGCGATGGCGGCCTCGCCAAGGCTGGGCGGGGCTGAGCCTCGCCAAATCTGGCAGGGCCTCACCAAGCAACGGCGAGGCCCAAGGAAAGAGAAAGTGAAAAAAGAAAAAGAAATAAAGAAATAAAACATTCAAAAAAATATTTAAAAATTGCCATGTCAGCTTTCGCCGGACGGCCGGTGTCCACATTAGCGCCGGCCAGCCAATTTTGGGTTGATGGACTAAACTTGCACAATTATAAAAGGTTTAGGACTAAATTGGTCCAAAAAAAAGTTGAGGACTGAATTAACACAATTACAATAGGTTTATGATTTTTTTGTTAATTTTTCCGGTTGCGATGTTCTTTTTAAGTTCCGATCAAAATAGCTATATCTTACTTATTTGTGGTACATTTAATGTAAACTCGTGACAGCAATCAATATATATGTGGACATATCAATGCAAATGTTTGTCATATAATTATAACAAAAAATGACAGACTTATATAGGTCCGCATCGTGTGTTGCTTAATTTTCATCCCTATATAACTAACAAAGGTCAAGAATGTCATGTATGGCAATCACCCAACCAATACATATCCGATCCGTTCAGTCCTACGAAATGATTGCGCATGCTCATTCTTGATGACTGATTCGATATGCATTACAAAAGAAGCCTTCTAAAACTAAGCGTGCAATGTCTGGGCAATCGAAAGAGTTTGTGCAGGATGAATGTACCAAAAAGCACAGTGATGCGTTCTTTGCTAATTGCTGTCCAGACTCGTAACATAGACAAGCTGGATGATGTAGTCTTGGAACTTGCATTATGTACATGATGAAAACTCTGCAGTCTATACAGAAAGAAGAGCAATGCCTTCTTCTCTGATTACATCGACGATTTAAGAGTCTGAATTCACATTGGAACGGTAGGCTATTCTCAGAACAACTGAGGGTTCTGCGTGCAAATATAAAACTTAGGACGGTTTAATGAATTGACGAAGAATTAGCTGCAAACATACATTTTATTCTAAACTATCGATTTGACATGGTCTCACACAAAACTTTCATTTAGTCTGTACTAGTTCTCTTAACTTCTCTTTGCTGCCTCTTTTATGGTCCGGGTCATCATCTTAAATTTGGGAATTTTCCCTTCTCTTTGTATGGAGAAATCCGAGCAGTCCTTGTAGGGCAATGTCAGGATCGTCATTCTTCAGCAGTTGCTCCCCAACTTCGGCTGGGGTCGCCAGCGCAGACTTGATTAGCTCTTTGATTTCAGGAAAAAGTGGGTGGTCGGTCATGCTGAGTTAATTAGCCGCCAGTGTTTTGAAACCACAAGGAGTGCAGTAGGACATGTGAATGTGCATGTCCATTCGTCCCGGGCGCAACAAAGCAGGGTCGAGCTTTTCTTTGTGATTCGTCGTGAACACGATGATTCTTGCATCGCCGCAGCTTGACCATAACCCATCTATGAAGTTGAGCAATCCTGACAATGTCACCTGTGAGCAAGAAGAAAGCTCAATAGATGAGGAAATGTTGAGGAAGAGGCGGATCATTAAGTGATAAGGCCCCTTCAACAACCATTCAATGCAATTTCAAGAAGCTTATGGAATATGTACCGAAAGTGTAACCTACGGTTTGCATTTACCTGGCTTTGTCGAGGTGAGAGACGTTTACCAAATGGAGCTGATGTGTTGTTGTCTGCTTGTTCATCTTTCGACTCAAGGCTGCAATCTATGTCCTCAACAACAAGTGTGGATTTGTTTTCGGTTGCCAACGACACTTTACGCAGCTGAGAGTTATGAGAGATATTTGTAAGTTCCAGGTCATAGATACTGAAATTCAGATAATTGGCCATCGCAGCCACCCCAAGCTTGATTTCCCCGTGCCGGGCAGACCGTACAGTAAATACCCCTTTTCCACGCCTTTCCTACTCTCCCATAGTAGTCCTTCCTCCTCACGAACCTATCGAGGTCCTCCATTATTGTCTTCTTGAGGTCTGAATCCATCGCCAACGTGTCAAACGCAGATGGATGGTGAAGGTTCATGGAAAGCCATGAATCTTCCCTACTAGGGTATCCTCGAAAGTGGTCACTTTGCAAAGTATACAGTTTCAAGGTTTTTCGTGCTTCCTGCACCTTATACCCCTCGTTTAGTATGAAAGGGAAGTAAGAATTGAAGACCAAATCCTTGTGCTTCTTGTGAAATTTCAGCTGATAATACCGCACTTCCGACACCTGGGATTGCTGGCCTTCATGTGTCATCCGCTTCAATTCAACATCTCTGGTAATCTGTCTCCATTTGAAGTTCACTCCTTTGAAGACATCCGTTACTCTTGATTCTTTGCCATGAAAATAGACATCTTTGTCCCTTTTACTGGCAAACAGACTCTATAAGAGTGAGTTGTCGGAGATATTTTGTTGCCCAGGTAGAGTTCTGCAGCCTTGTATATTTTGTTGCTGGCTAGGCCATCGAATTCTTCAATGACTACAGTCACTTCAGAGGAAAAGGACTTGAGGAAGCCCCGGATGCTTCTAATAAGTAATATTGCAGCTCATACTGTACGAGATCACAAAGTACGGACCGAACGACCATCGTTGAAGCAGCAACGGAAGCTGCAGTGGATACTATAGTTTTGGCAGACGGCATGTTGGCATCAGAAATATTGTTTCGGCTGACAGAAGATATTTGACAGTTCAGAATCAGGTATTTGATCTTTCGCAGAAGATTGTGGATATTTATGGTTCTCCGGACCACAATAACAAGCTAGCTGCGTGCACAAGTGATAAAATTTGGCTGGGACGTTGTGTCCTTTCTTGTCTTAGAGGTCATGTTCAAGTTCGATTCTTCCTAGGGAATTTGTCCTGTCTCGGCAATCGGGCCATAGCAATTATTTCATATTGCCATTAACAAAGCATCAGAGGCTAAGCGCAATTGGCAGTGTTCTGCATCCACAGTGAATAAGATCAGAAGCAAGCATCGACACCTGCAAGGCTTCTCATTCAAGAGGTTTGTGCATTTAGTTATTCATTTTTAAGGCAGCCTAACAAGCGACAGGTTTGCAAGTTTAAATATTTCTAGTGATTTTTATCAATGAATCCAAATAGAAAGAGAGATAAGTTGTCCAATTATTGGTTGGTGTCCATTCCTCATGACACGGCTTCAACTTTGAAGTTGATATTTTTTGTCCAGACATATCAAGCAAACTTTCTAGACATGTATTTGAAAAGCCAGCCGGCACACACTTAATAAGAAGGAATTCTTATAGGACTTCCTATAATTGATTTGGATTGATTCTTTGGTCCCGTACCTAGTTGAGATTTTAGCCCTCGCAGCTGAATTTGGAGGTAAAATGCCTGTCCCCACGGCATTATATCCAACAAAGCTCTTGATCTTTTGAAGTTCTACTTGCAACAGAGATGAAACCCTTTCTTGCTCTCTTCTGCTTCAGCTTTGATAATAACCTCTGACCCCAGAACTCTGGCAACGCAGTCTGTGATGCGGAATGATGGGGAACGCAAATTATGAGGAGAGAAAAGGACCCAACGTTACAGGTAAGAATTACAGAAACTCAAGCATAGTTTAGAACGAATTTGCTGCGTCGACCTATTCCACCCTTGCCTTTGCTATAAATTGCATGCCTACCTACAAGACTTTTCAAGAACTGCAACATACCAATATGCCGGCATTTTGTGGGCTATTATTCTTTTGCTCGTGACTCAAGCCCCGTGACTCAAGTCCGGTGGGCAGAGCCACCCTTCCAGAGTCACAATCAGATCCACGTCGACATACTTCTCATGGCCCGACAAGTTTAGTTGGTCATTGTTGAAAGCAAATCCACTTGAGAAAACAAAAACCAGACCTCTAGTTGCACATATTGAAAGTAACACATGATACGCTAAACCAAAGAGGGAACCCAATCTAGATCTCCAAGGTGGTCTGTAAAGTCTGATGTGCTTCATATAAAAATGGTGCATTCCACTGACCCTTTTGCTCACTTGTCCTAAATTTTAGTGCTCAGATGCGGCAAAAAAGTCAGCAATCTGATGGGAAAGAGGTGAAGAAAAGCACAAATTTTCTATTGGGAGTATTGTGATATGTTACTAGCAAGTGCAGCACTAGAAAGAGAGCTAATAATTTTCTCGATCGAGTGACAATCCACCGGTGTGAACAAGAACAATATGAAGATCGTGTCTTATTGCTCCATCAGCTTTCACTTTCTAGATGGATCTGTGAGAGATCTTTACTTAATTTCAAAAAAGCAAACAGCTTTCTTGGCTTTTTGCTCATGTGCTTGAAACACAGATGAACTTATAAGCGCACGGCATCAAAGCACGCTATGCCTCAGAATTACATTCCAGGGATATATTCCCGCCAATCAGTCCATATTATTCTCTCAGAGTGTCACTTAATTCTATTAATCAAAGTCCCTCCGTATCATCGACTTGTGTGCTAGCAAAATGTTTGCGAATTAGAATATCTTATCTTTGTATCCGATGTCAATAAAATTGATGCTCTGAAAGTTGCATCACTGGATCACAGCCGGCCTAAAAGCATACTTTAGAAAGTTGTTCCTATTCTAAGAACTCAGAAAGAACTCGGTTTGTGCACATTCTCTGTATCGGTAGCAGATTAGACGGATGGAAACCAGTTGCTCGACATGTCCTACCCTATGAAAGAAAACTTGGGCAGAAGCATATGGCAACTAAAACAAACCGAAGAAAAAAAAAAGAGAAAAGACACCCATGGAGAATTGCATAAGATTCGGAAATATACATAGTTCCAAAACCTGGGAAAGAGTAATATAGAACTATGTACGACTACCTTACGATCTTATAAGCATTTTACAACGCAGACTACTCCTCTTCCCTCAGAGACTTCTGTTGCCGGGCGATGAAAGCCTCCACCGTGCGACGGAACTCCTCACTGCTCAAAGAATCCTCAGGGAAAGGACTTTTCTCCGATTTTCCAATCTCAGCACAAAGGGCACTCTCTCTGCATTTCTCTGTCGCGGAACGCCTTAAAACTCGGTGCACTTTATCACGATTCTCGTGATGCAAGTTCTCCGATTGGCTCCTCTTATAAGTCTTCGCCACCTCATCCCTATGGACAACATGCTTGTCATCGCTAGTGTTTTCACATATAACTTGCTTGTCCTGGAATTGGGTTTCGGTTTGGCGGTTGTTCCGACTCTTTTCGCTCTTCTCTAAGAATTCATCATAAAGATCGTTCTTTGTGGTGGAATCCCGAGCAGAGAACTGTCTGGACTGTGCGAACAGAGTGATGATTATCACGTTCCCAAGGATGAACACGAACTGAGGACTCGCCAGAACCACCTTCAAGTCCCGGAAATACTCCCCCGAGTTCTTGACTGCTATCGGCAGTTGAGTGGAAAACCTCGAGAGCAACACCAACAGGACACATATCTCAATGACCCTGAACAAGCTCGCGATCTTTCTCAGTTGGCAGTACTTCTCAGTACTTCCGTAAGCCCTTTTCTCAACTTTGATGTTCTTAAAGTGAAGCGAGTCCATCAGAAACAGTGACTTGGGAACGACTAGTGATCTCTAAAGCACCACCAGGGATTGAAAACTATACACCCCGTTACTCGCACGAGAAGGGATATACAAGGAAAGCTTGGGCAAAGACCCCTTCCCCGCTCAAAGAGAACAGAGAGAGGAGCATGACCAAAGCATTTATAGAGAAGGTACTACTGCAACTATTCATGGAAGAAAACTGTGCACACTGAAGAAAATATAATCACAATCACGGAGAGAAAGAATCTTATTGAAGGAGGGGGAGGATTAAGCAAACAGAGTTCGAGAAGTATGAATTCTTGCTTTGAGAGAAGACTGTACTTCTCTGCAATGCGTTTTCTTGAGGGAAATGCCTGATGTTCTTGAAGCATGAGTTATTTATAGACTCTATAAATTCAAGATTATGTTTTTTCTTTTGCTTCCTTTCTTTTTTTTTCTTTCTTTTTTTTTGGTTTGCCTTTTGCTTTACCGGAAACTTGCCCGTTGTGGGATCAGCACCATAATATGCTTTATCCTGCCTCAGTATTCTCTCTCTCACCACTTCCAAAGGATTTTTAGTGCTACGGGATATATTTTTCATGTAAATTTCATCTAATTAGTGACATGGTGGAGGAGAATATCAGGACTGTTGACAATCTGAGTAAATCTTGTTCCATTATTCTTGTGCTAATCCTGTCAAGCTAGCTGGAATCAATCCAACTCGGCTCATCTTCTCACGAGGATGACTGAACTAAGGACACCATATCCCAGGTAGCAGATCCCTATCATGTCCTGATGATATAAATTAGCATGCAAAATATCCATAACAGTGGGGTTGCTCACCCAAGAAACCGAGCTAATGCACATGACAGTTATATCTTTAAAGACATGCTGGTCGATCCATTTACAAATGTTAGGAACAGGTTTTATCAAAGAGACATTTTGATCAGGCGACAAAAATCAAAAGGTTTTCGATTCGTATTTGAGAATCAAAATGAGTTAGTACCGGATACGTAAATTATTTAAAAAAGCATCAGCTTTTGAAGCAAGAAAAAATGTGTATCATGATCTTGACAGTGATTAATACTGAGTGAGGCTCCACACAGGTGGCAAGCGGACAAGCCGGCAATCACCATCAATTGGATTCCCATTTCCATTTCTTACTCTCTAAGAAAGTGCCACGTTTCACCCACTTTTGATTTTCCCTCTCTTTTTTGCTTTCTAAGTTCACCACTACGAAGAAACGGGCTCGCAGTTATTACTGTTTGTGTTCTAAGGCCCACCAGACAAATAATTATCTAAGACCCACCCTCTTCTTCTTCTTCTTTTTTTAAATATTTTTTTGCCTTTTCTTTTCTTTTCATTTTCTTAATGCCAAAACTATGTTTTCTGCATTGTTACTTCGAGATTTCTCTAGAGTCCATAATATGTACACTCACATCCGAAATTGGCTTTGGTCCCTTTTGACATGGTTATGCATGCTATAGTTTTAGTCACCTTGTTAAGGGTAAAATATAGGGTAGACATTAGAAATCGAGCAGAACAATAAAATGATAAAGACAAACATGTCTTCATCGTGTGAATAGTAAGGATCGTTAATGACAAGCAATCCAGATGCGAGAAACAGGAAGAGGTGGCCTTCGCACTAATGGCTTGTCGCTCTCTTTGTCGGTATATTGAAATTGGTTTAGTTAAATTAGGAGTGAACAAAGCGAACATTAAAGAGCATCCCACATGAAAAATGATCGAGCTGCCCATCATTTGGCTGGATTATATACAGGGTCGGAATCTCGGCTCTCGGGTAATAAATTAGACCGAACTTGCAAGCTCAGCTCAACTAACCATGAACTCCTATTTAATCTATGATGTTCACATGTTCAACCATGCAGCTAATTTTCATGGAGTGTTGGGATAACTATCAGAAAACACTTAGAAATGAAGCAACGTTGCTTTGCCAAATCAGGGGGATGATTACTGATTAGGGGGGAGAATACTTATCTTGAATGCCTATCTAAAGTTCTGCGAAACAAGGAGAATTTGGACAGACAAAGCCGAGGTTCTCATCCGCTTGGAATCAAAGACAATGTGGAGCGAATTATTGAAGGAAACCTGGCCCCAGTCCGGAAGACGCCTTGTCTGAGAAGCATGCTATTGCTATCCCATCTCTCAAGTTGGTCCGACGTCTGCGTTATCTTTTAGCTTTTCTCGTGCATCCATGCCGTCAAACAAAATTTCGAATTGTCCATATTCTCTACGCAGTCTATGTAATTCCTCGTCACAAATTCCATGGAAAGTATCAAAAAAATCCAAACATATTATACTTATGTCAATTCAGTTATAAACATTTTAATTATACTAACTTAGTTCTAAACATTTTTACGTCTTTATTAATTGAATCCATCTAATCAATTTAGGTAAGAAATTATTGATGTGAATACCTGTTGTCATATGCAATGCGATTGGAGCTAACTTTAACAATTTTTGTATAAATTTTCTTTTTTCTTATATTTTCTTTTTGCCAGTGGCCAGTGGCCAGCCACTGGTCATGGTCGGCTAGGTCACCGAGGCAAGGGTAGCTGTGGCCAACCCTGATTGGTGCTTGGTGACTGGCCACTAGCAAAAAGAGAAGGAAAAGAAAAAGAAAGGAAAAAAGAAAAGAGAAAAATTCGAAAAATAATTAATTTTTTTAAAAAGCCTATATCAAAGTTAGCCATATCACATATAACCATCGGCATTTATGGCAAGATAGACTCAATTGTCAAAAAATATGAATATATTTAAAACTAAATCAACACGATTGAAATGTTTAGGACCGGATTAATGCAAATACGGTAAGTTTAGGATTTTTTTAATACTTCTCTCCAAATTTGATAAATATCTTGAATTTAATAAGGTACGTACACATACCAAACTAAATAAAAAGAAAAAACAGGTCTCACTTTAGAAAACGCCTCGTGCGTGCATGCCAGAAAAAGAGAAAGATGATAGACGATGCTTCGCATGAAACGCATTTCGGACCCCGGAAATTTTGCAGGGAAAATCTTTCTTCTCGAATGACGGATGTCCGAGACAGACGGTATCAAATCCGACGTCGATCCAAATCGGAAAGTAATCTCCCTCTTTTCCCTCCGTCCATAGATTGTCCACCCTTTTTCGTGGCGTCGGACTAATTTAATGGGCATGCAATCGAGCCCCACTAAGTATTCCCGATATTATTCACCTAACTTAATATATAATAAATATATATAATATATACCATGCAAAAGAAGATGGTATGCTCTAATTCATTATCTTATCATTATCCGACTTTGCACGCTGCGTGGGACGGAGAAGCGGAAGATCCCACTGACTCAGGAGTTATGCATACCTAATTATTCCCACGTCGGAAGGTTCTCCAAATCTGACCAAACGCCGCAGGACAAAACTACATCATCTAATTCCTGAAGAAAGAAAAGAAAAGAAAAGTTGGGAAAAGTATAAAAAGAGAGTTCTTAAACCTTTTTTTACATATGTGCTAATTCAATTATAAACTATTAAATTGTGTTAATTGAATCTAAATCTCTTGACGATTTGCTATAGTTTATCCGATAAATTTTGACCAGAAATCGTTTATATAGGCAAGGATTGTCCTACGAAACATGATGACTAACATCGACGGGATAAAATTTAATATTTTAAATATTTTTATGATTATTTGTTGTATTATTTCTTTTATTTTCTCTTTTCCTTTTTTTTTTGTTAAGAACTTTAGGTGGATGAGATCATCGACTAGCCATCACTAACCATAGGCAAGGGCGTTAGGCCCTTGCCCAAACCTCACCCACGGTCATGGGCTCCACGGTTGAAAAAAAAAATAAAAGGAAAAAAATAACAAATAAGTAATAAAAAATTTTAAAAATTATTCACGTAAACGTCGATTGTGCCGCGTGAATTTCTGATCAAAATTGTCCAGATAAATTATATTGACAATTCATTAAAAAATTTAAAACACAATTGATATAATTGAAAAGTTTATAATTAGATTAAAACAAATAAAATAGGTACTTTTTTTCTTTAAAAAAAAAGTTTATTAAATAAAAACATCTCAAGCATTATTCACACGAACCTAACACGTAGGAATTGGTGCTTGTAGAATCGGATTCCATTATTTCATCATCGCCTCTATTTGTATGACTTGGGCAAAACAAGAATATAGGACAAGAACAAAAGGCATATATAATTGCACACCACACGCAGTTCACTCCTCCGCCTAGAAGTTTAGTAAAAGCAAAGCACTTCTTCGTTTTTCTCCCTTTATTACTGTAAATTATTCGGGAATTTTCGAGAGAGAATCGTTACGGATTTGTTTGTTTGAATGAAAACTAATTTCAGAATTTTTTTTTCCAAACTTCTAGTATTTGTAGGATGGAAAAGCTAATCAATTTACAGCAAACGTTTTTCGACACGGGTTGCAAATAATTTTCTCTCTAATATGAAGAATATTGTTAGAATATTATTAAATCATTTGATATTTCATTTTTCTTAAAAATGATTTTTTTAGGTTAAATAAATTTCATTTATCCTATACATGTTTTCATTATAAATACTCTTGATTCAATACATGTTTAACTTGACATTGACAAACATGTATTAGAATCAAGAGTATTTATACTTGAACAACATGTATAGGAAATGAAGTAATCTAACCTAACAAAAATTAGCTATTTTAAAAATAATGAAATATCAAATGATATATAATAATATCTCTAACAATATTCTCATATTAGGGAATTCTTTAATATTTGAAAAATACACTTCAACAACCAAGGTTCTTTTTTTTTTTTTTTAACTTGTCTCTTTCATGTTGTTTTTTGTAATGAGATAAAATTCAAGACTAGTTGGAGAAAATGCATGGACCTCCACATCACTGAGAGTGACTTCTCCAATAAAATGGAAAAGTAAAAATCATTTTATAAGGATGGTTCCATATGTTGGTTATATTATATAGGAGTTAAAAGCAGTAGTGGGCACTATGGAATTTGTGTTAAATAGTCTAGACCAATCTCGCCAGGCCAAATGAAAGAAATAAAAAATAAAAAAAATTGTCAGACGACAATCATCGATAACATGGTGCAAAAAATTCAATGAAATTAAATAATTTAAAATATATTCTCGATTCTGGATAAATAAATGGACTATTTTCATTCTTTTGTATTGGTTCTTGCATTGTTTTTCTGGCTATCTACACTCATTTTTGTTTCTGTTTTAAGTGTGGGCTTTAGAGGGTGTCCGGCCTGGTCCAAAGATATGGGCTGGGCTTGATGTTCATGAGGCCCAGTCGGTGCTCGAAACGGCGTCGCTTTTGGAGACCAAAGCTTCGCTGCTCTAAGACGTTCGAGTGACCTGAAACCCTAGAAAAGCCTCCATCTTGCGATTGTTGTGGCTTCCCCAGCTTCCGCCATCTCTCCTTCTTCGCCGCCGCCGCCGCCGATCGGATTCCATGGTATTCGCCGCCGCGCTCCGCCACTTTCTTTTGCTCGTTTTCCCCGGCATCGGCTTGATGATTTTGTTTGTGGGTTCAAGTTTACCGCATCTGCATGGGAATCTGAACTAATCTCGCGTTTGTCGACAGGCTCCCAAGAAGGATAAGGCTCCTCCTCCGTCTTCAAAGCCTGCCAAATCCGGCGGCGGCAAGCAGAAGAAGAAGGTTAGCCTTTTTCACCACATGGATGCTCGCAAAATTCTTTTTTTTTTGTTCATATTGGTCTCAAGCTTTGGTTCTCCTATCTGTTTTTTGGTCAATCGGAGGTAGAACGGTAGTTGTAAGATGGTTTGCCAGTGTCGTTCTCAATGTACATCGATTTGTGGTAAAGCTGGGTAATTTCTTGCTGGTTTAGAATTGTAAGTTTGTTATTTAGCGACGAGATGCGTCTGAGGATGTCGATGCTCTGTGCGTTTTCCGGCTCGAAAGATGGATTGTGTTTTGTGTTGGGTCATGGGTGTGACGATTTTCTTGTTTGTGGGGAGAGCAGAAGTGGAGCAAGGGGAAGCAGAAGGAGAAGGTGAACAACATGGTGCTGTTTGACCAGGGGTCCTACGACAAGCTTCTCTCCGAGGCGCCGAAGTACAAGCTCATCACTCCTTCCATTCTCTCCGATCGTTTGAGGGTATGCTTCTGTATTCTTGTTCCATAAATGCCTTTTTAGTAGCTTGAATGGTGTGCGGATGTTGTCATGTTGTTGGTTCCATTGGACTAATGAGCTTGTTCTCTTCAATGATATGCCCGAGTGAATGATTGTTGGGTTTGAAAAGTTAGGTTGGTATTGTTATAGAGGGAACCTTTATATCTTTTTAAATCCATCAAGAGCTGATAAAGGCTAAGAGGTTTCTGTTAGTCTCCACGTAAACCTCTAAATCTGCTTCCGCTGTCGTGGGGTAATACTATTTGTGTTGGGCCTGGGAGTGCTCCTAAGATCATAGAAGGAATTCATTTTCGCTCTTTTGAGGGTTCATATGTGAGGGAATTCGTTGTGCATGGAACTATGGTGATCATTTGGTCAACAATTCATATATTTACCATCAACATTGGTTTATCACGTAATTGTTTCTTCCAGTGTGAACTTTTCTTTGACTTGTGGGATTTTCGCTGGCTTGGGTAATTCAGAAATGCACCCTGTCAAGTGATCATCAAAGTGGCTGTCATATCTTTGTTCTGAACAGAATTTAGTTTATTGGTCGAATTTAATCTAATGGCGGCTAGTTCCGATCGTTGCAAATATAATATACTATTTGAGTGTTCTATAATGGGAAATTTAACGTGCTTTTCTCCTTGAGCCATAAAATGCTTGCATACTAACTGCTATTGGATTTGCCTCACCAGGTTAATGGTTCTCTGGCGAGGAAGGCTATAAGAGAACTGATGGCGAGAGGTCTGATCAGGATGGTTTCTGCTCATTCCAGCCAACAGATCTACACAAGGGCTACAAACACATAGATGTTTTGTAATTTTGTCTCACTTCCAGTTGGTGCTGTACTCTGTTGTTCCTTTTTTGGACGTATTAGACTTTTTAGAGCGTGATCCTTGTTACTGCTATTTAACATGCATCGTTTGGATTTTCCTTGTTGATGTGCTGCACTTATGGAATTCTCTGAATGATTTGGATTTAAACTGGCCATTTGGGGTAGTGAATGACCCGTCAAAAGGGATTTTGTCTGCTAAAAAAGAACAAGTCGTGAAAGAATTGTTCAGAGCACTCATTAAAATTTGTGCGGTTCTGAGACCATTGTGATTTTTATTTTTATTTTTGATCTAAAATGCAGATGATATTCATTACTAAATTAAGTTCTTAGCAAAAACATCAAGAGCCTCAGCACATTATAAATCTGAAAGTGCAGATCTGAAAATGCAGATGGGGGGTTAGTAACTCAGTTTCTAGGGAGACAATTCATGCGTTGGGCTTTGGGTTGACTTTGGCTATCCAAATGCGCTGCTTTGTTTGTGTCTCGGCTACAATGGGCTAATGTAAGGCCTGGAATTTCTTTCATTTTGATCTTGGCCCGGTCCACCAAAGGCTGAAATTCCCAGCTTAAGCCGACTGAAGTGAGAAACTGAAGTGAGAACACTTTCCACAAGCTAGGTCCACCAAAGGCTGAACTTCCCAGCTTAACCCAACTGAAGTGAGAACACTTTCCACAAGCTACTGCAGTCGGAGTGTACTTGTAACTCTCTTCTTATTCTGTTCGGAGCAAGCTTTGAGGAAATAAAATTAAAGGTTTCAATCAAGGCTGCTGCCTCTGCTTGTTCTGCTGAATTAGCCTCTATTAATTTTGCAAACCCGTCTATAATCCTACCGAGGGAGTCACGGCAGATGCAAGCTACAGCTCCGCGTGTTCGTATGCCAATATCTGTACTGCAGTGGGCTCCTAATTCAAAGATGGTCGTGGAAATTCTTTGTATTAACTTGTTAGAGAACTTTTTCTCTTCATTTCTTTTCAAGGTGAGTATGGGATTGAGGGTGATTTTCTTGGACATGGGTTTGGTGAGATCTTACTTGTAGGTCAAACCCATGTTCCCTTTATAACATCGTCTTTATTATCCTAGACAGATTGTTTTAAAGTGCGGATTTCATAACATTTGGGCTCGACATTCATGAAACTGAGGGGGAACAACCTGTTCCTCTGTTTGTTTTTGAAACATCTGTGGTTAACAATCAACATTCATTTGTCTAAGGGGGGTATCTTCCCTCCTTGTTCTTACACGAACAGAGAGTATCCTCCGACGTGCTTGGCATAAGGTCGGATTCTAGTCGATTAAGAAGAAAAAGGATCCGGAAGTGAAGATAATCTTGAATCGCACAAAATTGAAAAGACTGGCGATCCATTGCGGATCTCATTCCTTCTGCACGTATGGAACTTTTGAGTTCAAATGTCAAGGCTTTCATATGATGTAAGGGGAGACATCTGCATTGCATCTATGCCTTTTTCTTCAGCAATGACAAGGGACAACCGTAAGATAATCGGACATGTTCTTGTGCTTCCAATGAAGCATGTCGGGATCATCTAAAAGTGCTCGGTCTCGAACCCTTAGCTCGAACAGATTCGCGGGAGTCCAGGACTCGGCCGCGCCGCTCCGTGCCATGGCTTTGCCATATCAATGCAATCTCAATGGATCGGGACACGAGCGACTAAAATTTCTTTTCCCTATATATGTCGCTGTCTCTACTAACTCGAGCACGTGCGAGCCTTCCTTTTTCCTATGCCGATGTCTTCGATCTCTTTATAATTCAGTAGCACACACCACGTGAATCTTTTGTCCGCCAGTGTATGTCCCATTTCCTCCTTTTTTTCCAGCTCTTACATGCATTTCGATGGTTGGAATGCATCCACTTCTCAAATCGGGTCGTTGGGGGTTAATTAATTGCGTCTTGCTTTCCATTGTCATTGCTGTTGACGTTGCCCATGGGGGTCCTTGTCATCTCCTATTCTTTTCTCGGGTCAAGTTGATTTGGCTATGATCATGTGATTCAAGCACTTTCCTTCAGCCTCTAGCCAAATTTCTCATTTGATCATTGAATTTTTGTATGCTAAATTAGTTGTCTAGATCGAATTGGTCATGAGATCGTTCCCGTACGATCGGCTTAAATAAAATTCTCACGAGAGGGATAGGTGGGGAGGGAAAAAGACATGATGGTGTTTTCCCATTCGTGAACGGGACTGTATTTTGTCCCATCGTAATTGGAATAAAATTGTAAGAAATTTTCTCTAACCTTTTTTTTAATGATAAGTTATAAGTTGGGGATATTGACCTGTAAAAATTTAACTAAATATCAAGCTAATTATGTTCCTTATTGTAAACCGCCAATCATAAGGGTGATTAAAAGAAGTACCCTTCGACAAAAACAGAGCACTTTTACACGAATGACAGAGACGAGGGAACTTACATAAGGAACATTCAACTTATCATATGCATACACACACACAAACACAAAGATTTAATTATTGAGAAAATTATCTAAAAAGTCTTAAACCTATTATACGATAGTTAATTCAATCAGAAATCTTTTGACTGTACTAATTTAACCTTGAATCTTTTGATAAATTGCCAATTTAGCGCTAAACGACAAAATAGTCCTATGCCTTTTAATAATTTGCTAATTTAATCATTTTGGTCAAAATTGACTTGAAATTGCTGATGTGACAATTTAGTCTAGCCATCCTATATGACATGGCCCATACTAAAGTGAACAAATTTTTAAATTTTTAAATTTTTCTTTTTTTCTTCTTTCCCTTTTTCCCTTCGTCAGCCATTGCCATGCCTTGTTGGTGGCTAGCAAAGTCACCAACCTCCCCTCCTCTAGCCCTCATCGATGGCCAGCATAGGGAAAAAGGAAAAAAAGAAAAAGAAAGAAATTAAAAAAATTAAAAAAAAAATTCAAAAGTTATTCACGCCAATGCCAATTGTATCAGGTAGAACAGTGGATGTTGATTAAATTATCATGTTGATGTCTAATTAGTGATTCCAAAAAAATTGATCGGATGACTAAGTTGATAAATTTTCAAAATATTTATTATAAAATTGGTAAATAATTAAAATATTTGATGTTCAATTGGTCATCGTATAATAAATTAATTATTTTTTTGAATAATTTTTCTTCTGGTCACTTGAGGGTCTGTCAACAATTTTTTCCCCTAATTCATACAATAATTTGGTGAGATTAGACCACACCACCTCCGAGTCCAGCGCAGCCCCATCAGTCGCGCCAGTCCCGAAGCACACGTTTCGCTTGTTTATAAGGCCAAAGGAAAAGAATTCTTACTCTTCTCACTGCTACTTCAAACCTCCCAAAAAAAGTTTAAAAAAAAAAAATATTTTAACGGCTACCCATTTGTTTCTGGACACGCGTGCGGTCGAAAAAGCCCAATGCAACATTTTTTAATTCAACTGGGTCGCAAATCGAAGTGTCCAGTCCCCAACTGCAGCACATGAGTCGGACAACAACTCATTGGAATCGTCCATCATGTCGGCCTTGGATCGACATTGCAAATTGGCCTGAATCATGTTTTCGGCGTTTGGTCGAAATGCTCGGAAATGGCTGGATACCAAGTTGGTCCGTCTCTTTCGTTATCTCGATCTCTTTCACGGCTTCGTTCCAAAGTGGGTCATGGCCAGTTCAGTGCGCTTCATCTGCTAGCAATGTGTGCTTCGAGCTCAAACGAAAATATCTGATGGAACTGTTGTGCTTAATAGGTGGAAGCTCGCAAGCAGTAGCTAAGCGAAACGAAACCAATGGTAGATTCCCTTGTCATCTGCTCATGGCGAATGACCTCGAGAGACATCGTATCGTTGGAGCAAATTGCTATGAGGGAAATGCCAGGGTTTAGCCGAGAATACGATCTAACCATCCTTGTCATTTTGTGTTCGGCTTATTCAAACTTGATTTTATGCGATGACGTGAATAGCATGAGGACCATATTTTTCAATGTCAATAAAGTTAGATGCTGAATGTGACAATGGATGAACCGGACATGGTGGCGATGGATTGATAGTGCGACAATGATGAGCAGCACTAAGGTGAGGTCGAAAGAGAGGAGAAGAGAGGGGGTCTTTTTTTTTTCCCACATTTTATGTGGTTTCTTTTGCTTGTTAAGATTGAACTTACATATGTTTATATACAAATATGTAATCCCTAGATTGATATTGAAGAAATAATCTTACGAGCGAATCAAATGATTTGAGTTGTTAAATATTTGAACCCCAGGTATAGAGAGAGTATTTTGTATGGTAATAATGTTGTGTGTGACATTGACGAGATATAGTGAATCAACCGTACTTATTAAAAAAGAACTGTGATTAGCTTTGTGATACAATGCACGAGAGCCTTTGATATGAGGCTTGTCAACTCCAACCGTCGGTCGGATTTAATGAATAGCTACATTCATCTAAATCCGCCATGCGAGATTTTCACCTATTAAGAGAAGCCAATGTTGAGCACTCAAGTTCGTTCGAGCTCAATGCATCATTAACTGTTGGATTGCGTCGGCTCCACACCCATGATCCGCGCGACTACAATGAATTGCATACTCATCCATTAGGTGCACCACATGTTTGGATTTGGATTTGGATTTGACTGCGATCTATCGAAAAAATTACTAAAAAGTTCCAAACCTATTATTCGAATATCAATTCGCTTTTAAACTCAAATGGTCCATGAACTTACAAAAATCATCTACATTAGAGTCGGTTGTATTACATAAGATAGTAAACGTTAATAGAATTATTATGTTAGTGATTTTCAATCAAAATTAATTGAAAAAATGTTGAGGATTAAATTAGTTAAATTAAAAATACTAGAACTAAATTGCTGTTCGTACATAAAGTTTTGGAGCCGTTTCTAGTAAGGGCCTGTTTGGTAACCATCCCAATAGTGCCAGATTCTGATTTTTTGTTCCCAGAATCAGTTTGGGACGAGAATCAAGAATAAAAGAAAAGTTGATTCTTGTTCTGGGAACAAAATTGAGAATTAAAACTCTTCTTCTTCTTTTTTCTTTTTCTTCATCGACCGCCATCCCGTGACCGTCGCCCGCCGCCGTCCGCCGCCACCGCCGCCGCCGTCGCCGTCCACCGCCGTTCGCCACCGCTCGCCGTCGGCTACCATCGCTGTTCGACGCCGCCAGTTGCCGGCGACCGGTCCGGCGAGCTCGCCGGAGGCTCGCCAGGCTAGGGCGAGGTCCGGAGAGCTCGCTGGAGGCTCGCCAGGCTAGGGTGAGGTCCGGCGAGGCCGAGCCAATGAGGGCCAGCCTCGCCGAGGGCAGGCAACCGGCTTGAAGAAGAATTAGAATAGGAGAAAAAAGAAAAAAAAAATGAAAAAAATGAAAAAAAGGAAAAAAATTATAAAAATTAAAATAAATTGATTTGGAATTAATCAATGAACACGATCAAACGCAATTCTATTCCAAAATCGAAAATTTTGTACGCTTCTAAACGCGTTTTTTTACTCGAATCGGTTCAAAACGTAATAAAAAATAATAATTTCGATCGGAATTTGTTCCCAATAACAAAATCGTTACTAAACGCGCCCTAAATATTTGGCGGCAGGAGAGGATGGCGATGCACGAGCGGGAGTGCGCCTATAATTTTCGCGGCAAGGGGCTGGAACGATAGAGACCGGCGGGACCCACCAAAGGCTTGCAAATCGTACATACACTAGACGACGCACCATCGTAATGGAAGAGCAACCGTCCATTAGATTTGGTGGAGGGACATGTCTCAAATCAAGCGGTCGATTAACCCAAATGATTGGCGGGATATTCTTGTTTGGACGTGATTCCCGTGGGCCCATGCGAGAAAGACATGAACATTATTTCCCCCCGTCAAAATTATACATTAGTGGATTTTAACTACGAAAATACCTCATCATGGATCGACCTCTTGCTCGACTTTTCTCGGTAAATATCGCATCCCTTGTCATCATCGCCATCTTCATCGATCGATCAGTGGCGAATTCGCTCTAACTTTTCGTCTCGCGATGGGCAAAATTTTTACGAAATCTCCTAAATTTTAATTGGATGAATGATGCGCAAATGCCATTTTCATTCGACAGCCTGTTTTCATGTACCACCATTTCGATTTCACGACATAACTCATTGATTGATACTCTACTTAATCATTTGATTCCACGAGCACTGACCATGTTTTCTACAAGATTCCTTATGGCCAGGATGAGTCGAAAAGTGATTGTGTTTCGTCATGTGTCAACAATTTCATTTTGATTAATCATGTTATTGCATGTCCGTAGACTACAAGATTTCTAAAATTGTTCAATCCTAACAAAAATACACAATGGAATGACTAAAGATCATGTCATAAAAATTTTATAATTCGAGATAAGTGTATTAGAATTTTTAAAACTCACTATAAAAGTGTAATTGAGTCATAAAGTTTTCAAAAAGTATAATTAAATTTTAAAACTTGTCATGCAAGTGCAACTGAGTTATAAATTTTTAAAAATACGTCAACTTTTAAAATTTATCAATTTTGTGTAATAAAATCCTATATTTGTTGGCATTTTTTATTTGTCATATTGAATAAAGTTAATGGAAGAATTTGATTGCATTTTTTGAAAATTTTCATATTCATTTTCACTTTTGTAGATTTTTTTAAACTTTCAATATACTAGTTTCCGTAAAATTTAACGTGCTTTCATTTAGCCGAAAAATGATGTGCACTGGCAATCACTAAAGAAAAAGAAGGAATATCAAAAGAAATGCCAGCCGGTAAAAATGTCAACCGACTTCTTTGCGAGATTCAATAATATAAGATCCGAGGTTGATTATTTTAATGGAACGAAAGTATGAAATGGACAGAACTGGCCTAGGAACTTGGTAAAAAAAATCAGATCTCCATGGACTGAGGGTCACGGCCACGTACACCCTCTCTCTCCGTGATCTTGTCTTGGCGTTTTTCAGCGAAACGCTCCGAGCAATAGGGGTGTGCAACGGAAACTGCCTGAACCGGACCGGACCGGACCGGCCGGTTTTGGGCAGTTCCCACGGTCGGCGGTCCCGTTCCCAATTCCAAGGTGGGAACCGGACCGACCGGATAGGACTAAATTTTTTTTTTATATAATTTATATACATATAATATATAAACATATATAATATATGAATATTATATATAAAATTTATTGCAATCTAAATTGCAACTGAGGTAACAACCTCTTATGTGGCCAAGAGACCACCAAAGCTCTTATTGTTACTCTTTATTTATAGAGAAAACTTACTTGTTAGTTTCATAGAGATTGTCTATAAAACCTAAGTCAAGCACAACCTTTAATCACATTGTTCATGGTTTTTATGCTTAAAATTAAGTGTGAAACACATAAACTATGATTGATATTCACGCAAATGAAGTTTGAATATTTTGCACGTGAAAACATATGTAAGTAGTTTTATTAGATTGCCCGGGAACCAAATTAGATTGATCGGTTCGGAGCGTAATTGTTCTTTAGTGAAAAAGAAAGTGCCGATTTTGTTGGACCGGACTGGAACCGATGGTCCGGTCCGGTTCCGGGTCCTAGGACCAAACGGTCCGGTCCACGGCTCCCAAAATAGGGAACCGATTCTCCCGGTCCAGTTCCCGGTTCCACCTTGGAACCGGACCGAACCGGAAACCGATCATCCCTACCGAGTAGAGCAGAGCAGAGCAGGACTTTGACACTGCTATCTTCCTTCACTTCTCGATGTATAAATTTGCATGCGACCAGCGCCACCCTCCTCAAGATCCTCAGCTAGATTTTCTCTTCCTTTCGACTCACTCCATCTTTGTATAAATACTGGGGCGTAAACCCCGGCGTTTCTCGTGAGGGAAAAAGCTCACGTTCACAGGGGCCACCTTGAAAGAAAGGCCACCCCTCACGCGCCTTTTCCTCCCCTTCAACCTCCACCGCATTCGCTCTCTCCACCGTCTTTCTTTTTTGAGGTTTCGATCTTTTTCTTGATCGCTCGTGGGAGTCGCATAGCATCGAGGCCTCAAGTTGGTAGCTTGCTTTTTGGGTTTGTGATCCTCTCTCTCTCTGTGCATCACGATTCGTGGTCTGGGCGCTTGAATGCTCTCTTCTTGATCACTCGTTGGAGTTGCACAGCATCAAGGCTTCAAGTTCGGAGCTTGCTTTCTTGGGTTTGTGATCTTCTTTCTCTTTCTCTCTGCATCAACATTCGTGGTCTGGGCGCTTGAATGCTTTCTCGCCACCTTTCCTTTTGATTCCTTGATTTGGGTTGGTTTTTTCGATCTTTCTTTTTTGGGTTTCTTGGATCTTGTGTATTATATTAGATTTTGACTGCACTGCGACTTTTCTGGCTTCACTCAACTTTGACTCCACTGCTTTTCCATTTCTTTATGTAATGTGCACTTTACTCGCTTGCTTAGATCGGGTGGCCTTACTTTAATCAGTTCCTTTTTTGTTCATGTGGTCTTTTAGTGCTCGGGTGAGTATCTTAGCTTATTGGTCGTGATTTGGTGTTGCAGTGAGAGTTGACGGCAATGGATTCTTTCTGTGTGGCCCTCAAGGCCAACGCCTCTTTGGCTCAATCAAACAAGAGCTGTCTCAAGAATGCAGATAATGGATTCTTGGGTGAGAGAATCAGAGGGAGCCTAGATGACAGTGTTTGGGTTAAACAGGTTGCTAGAAATCTGAGAGTTGAAAAAAAGTTCAAGAAGGCGAAACCTGGAGTGGCTTTTGCTGTTATTACATCGAACAATGTTGCGGAGACCTTGGTGAGTTGATCTTGTTTAACAGTAGAAGCGATGATCTTTCAAAGTAGCCATCGTTTGATGAAAATAATTTCATTGACTCCATTTTGCTGCTAAAGTCTTGCGTTGTGCCATAATCGGGATCAAATGAATCTATTCGAATTCTGTGCTGTTGATATCAGACTATTAAATCTCCGGTGTTGCATAGACCAAAAGCAGACCCAAAGAAAGTGGCCGCCATTATATTGGGGGGAGGTGCAGGGACTCAACTCTTCCCTCTCACCAGAAGAGCAGCCACGCCCGCTGTAAGGATCAGTTTATTTGCTCGTACCACACAGTACTACTTTCACCAATATCAGTAGTGCATATTTGCTCATGCATACAGACATTCTGTTTATATAACATATATTTGTTTGTATGTATGTATGCATATTAAGGAATTGATAATATGTGTAGGTTCCGGTTGGTGGATGCTACAGGCTAATAGATATCCCAATGAGTAACTGCATTAACAGTGGCATAAACAAGATCTTTGTGCTGACCCAGTTCAACTCTACTTCTCTTAATCGTCATCTGGCACGCACTTACTTTGGAAATGGTGTCAATTTTGGAGATGGGTTTGTTGAGGTATGTTTTCCTGTATGCAGATTCATTCGGATTTCAGAAAAAATGCTTTGCATCTGCATCCCCGAGAAGAAGAGTCTGATTGTTAACTCATTTGATCGGCAGTGTTTGTCTTGATACCTTTTCTGTCTGGAAATTGGTTTATGTTAGGAAACATTTTCTGATCAATTAATATCAACATCTATCCATTGCTGCGATATTTAAGGCCTTTTTCGATTGGTGTCTAAGTACAATCAATGTATAGGTTCTGGCTGCTACTCAAACTCCTGGAGAAACAGGAAAGAAGTGGTTTGAAGGAACAGCGGATGCAGTAAGGAAATTCATTTGGGTGTTTGAGGTCGGTGTCTCATTGTTGCTGGTTTTAAACACTACCCTTTTTTTTACAGCAGTCTCCATAACTTAGTCTCTTAATCCATTGCTTTCTGTATTGAATTTTGAAGGATGCCAAAAACAGAAATATTGAGGACATACTAATTTTGGCGGGGGATCATCTTTACCGCATGGACTATATGGATTTTCTGCAGGTACGTATGGTGGTTCCCAAATGAAACGAGTTCTCGATTGAAAACATAAATCATATTCCTTATGAATTTGCCATTGCTCGACAGAATCATATCGACAGAAACTCTGTGATATCTGTTGCCTGTACTCCTGTGGGGGAAAGGTTGGTTGTGATTCTAGCCACATCTTGTTACCAATTTTAAACTTCATGTTATTAATGTGTTAATTTATCTTAGGCATATTATGTAATCTAATTTTGGTCAATTGTATAACAGCCGGGCATCTGATTATGGATTGGTGAAGATAGACAGCAGAGGCCAAATTGTCCAATTTTCTGAAAAGCCTAAGGGTCCTGATCTGACAGCTATGGTGAGCATTTGGTGCTAAGATGATCCATTTAAACTGTACCTACGTCTCACCTTTGCCAATTAACTAGAGTTTATGATATTTTAATGTTATTGAACTTTTTTTCCTCTTTTATTTGGTAGGCTGTTCCATCCTCGCTTTATTTTATGAATGCTGTTTAAATTTCCTTCGATTTGGTAACAAGTTATTTGTTGATTCTTGTAGCAAGTAGATACCACCACCCTAGGATTGTCTCCGCAAGAAGCTGCAAGATCTCCATATATTGCATCAATGGGAGTTTATGCCTTCAAGACGGAGTCCTTACTAAATCTTCTGAAGTGGAGGTACCCTACAGCCAATGACTTTGGATCTGAAATCATTCCCTCGGCTGTGATGGAGCATGATGTCCAGGTAAGCGAGCTCTCTTATCTGAAAGATTCTCTCTTCTAAGATATTGTATCCACTGAAAACTCTAATTGCAAGCTTAATTTCTCTTGATTGCCAGGCTTATATTTTCCGCGATTACTGGGAGGATATAGGGACTATCAAGTCCTTCTATGATGCTAATTTGGCTCTCACAGAAGAGGTGGGTTTTTCTTAAGCATGCCTACTTGTGCTCTCACTTTTATATACATTATGATTCAAATTTGTGTGCTTAAGATCCCTGAATTGAACACGCCATCCAATTTATGCAACATGAGGAGCCGCAATTATGGTTTTCATTTGAAACGGGATTAAATGATGTGGTCCTTCTTGCAGGTTCCAAAATTTCAATTTTATGATCCGAAGACACCTATCTTCACATCCCCTCGATTTCTTCCACCGACCAAGATAGAAAACTGCAAGGTGTGCAGCTCTCGCAGTATTACTTTTGTCTTTGGTCTTTTAACTTGTCTTTGCTTCTTATGCTTGCTTTGTATGTTGTAGTTAAAGGATGCAATAATTTCCCATGGTTGCTTTTTGAGAGAGTGCCGCGTTGAACGCTCCATAGTGGGTGAACGCTCGCGCCTCGATTCTGGAGTTGAGCTGAAGGTAACTCATCTTGAATTTTAACTTTTCTTTTATCTGAGTCGATGTAATGTGGAAATCTCCAATTTCTGATTACCTGTGATCTCTCTCTTCCTGATAGGACACGGTGATGATGGGTGCAGACTATTACCAAACAGAATCCGAAATAGCTTCTCTGCTAGCAGAGGGGAAGGTGCCTATCGGGATAGGGAAGAACACAAAGATAAGGTAAAAATGTTGAGCTGTTCAATTTTTGAAGGGTGGGATATAAATTTTTGAGAGGTGCTATGACATATTACATAATCTGATACCAGTTTGGGTTTTAATCTTCAAAGGAACTGCATAATAGACAAGAACGCGAAGATTGGGAAAGATGTGGCCATTGTAAACAAAGATGTAAGTAACTCGCCCGCAGCGCTCTCTCTGTAGTTCTGTAATTTACGTTCCGAACGATTCTCTCCTCCAAGTTTGGCATGCTTTAACAGACCGGAATTGATGTATTTGCTGTTCAGGGCGTTGAAGAAGCAGATCGGCCAGGGGATGGGTTTTACATACGCTTGGGAATAACCGTGATACTGGAGAAGGCAACCATAGAAGATGGTACAGTCATATAAGCGGATGGATTTTGAGTCAATCAACAGTTGTTTCCAAGGTGAAAAAAAATACTCCGAGAAGAGACCTAGGCATGGAGATCGAACAAGTTATACATAGTTTTCAAGCAGTTCTCATCCCGGAGAGTTGCTGAGCTCCTTTCTGCTGTATGTACAAAAATACTTATCCCTAGTCCTCTCCATAGTATTATAGGACAAGCCTACTAGAGTCTGAGCTCCTACAATATAACTGCTTCCGAGTTTGTAAATAAGGTGACCTGCGAGATATGAATAAGCTTTGCCGGTTGTATCGAACTTTCGATACTATCCTGGTGATGATGTCTTGTGAACTAATGGGCTGTTGTTTAAGTAACCGGCAGTTTTCTGTCAACATCTCTTTTGATTTACTCGAGCATGTGAACTAGTTCTCTGAAGTGGCTGCTAGTCTTTTGTGTTGGAGATGTCGTTGAACTGAATTTCATGCGTGCATTATGTCGACCAAAATACTAGGCAAAGAAAGAATCATATTCAAGAACGGACGACAGGTCTTGAACTGAATTTCGGATGTCGTGCAGACTGAAATGTTAGGCAAAACGGAAGAGTCTGAATCGAATAAATGCGGCAGGATCATTGTGGAATTACTGCTTTTTCAGCTGACCGGCATTGAATTACTACATAATAATAATCCAAAAGCTCGACCCTGAAACTTGCCATGGTGGTCCGAAATGTTACCGCCACCGACTTTTTGTGTGCAGACTCTGCAGCTTTGAAATCCCACAGTATGGTTTGGTGACAAGTGAAAATGTAATACAAAGGTGTGAGATCTTGTCTGAAAACTCAATCCATCGCAGCGGTAATGATCCAAGAGTCCCATCCGGGCCCAAGTGTCTGCTCGCGCAAAATCAATCCAACATAGATGTAGTGATCTAAACAAAACCCAGAATTCGATCTTTTCAAAGCTCACATATTTGATGGCCCGTACCACAACCCAAGCTCGATGCGGTGGCCTCTCTGACCTGAAAGTCTGACTCGGGCCCTCGTCTCTGATAGCCATTGGATGGGACTCAGGGACTGCACTTCAATCCCACCTACACCGCATACCCATCGGTTCCTGGCATCAAACGACTCTAATCGGTATGGTCACTTTTCGGTGGTCTTCTCTTTTAGTAAAGTCGCCACAATGGTTACGATGAAAATCAAAGGTTTTTCGTTCGGGAACTTGAGAAGGAAGGGTGGATGCGCATGTGGTGGTGTACATGGTCATGGGCCTGGCGGTCAGCCTGTCCACGCCAGATCGGGCCAAAAAGCCCGGAGAGCACTTGCGGACTTCCTTGGACAAGGCTATTCGGTTAGAATTTCGGCCTGGCTTGCTCCGTTTTTTTTTTTCCTTTTTTCCTAAAAATTTTGGTAAAATGATAAAAACGATTCCTGAACCTTCGATCAAATGTATAATGTGATTTTGAAAATTTTAATTTTTAATGCACAATGTAATTTTTGAATTTTTGTTACATTTTGTCTTTAATGTTAAATTAATGAAAATTGTTAATGTTGTTCATATGACAATTATTAAAAAATGCTACATTAACCATTTTTATATAAACGGCGTCATATTTTTAAATTTTTGATTTTTTGGTCATTCATATTGAACGACTTAAAAATTTATACATTATCCTCAAAATTTTCCCTTCAATCTGTGAAACGGCAAGTCGCTCGGCTTGAGGGCGGAATCGGGGGGCAAATCCGTCAAATCGGCTAAACATCAAGGAATGCCCCGCGCTTCATAAACCCTAACCTGCAACTGCGGAAGTGCAGGAAAAACCTCGGAAGAAGAAGAAGAAGAAGCAGCGGCTGCCATGGGGAAGGTGAAGGGGAAGCATCGGCTGGACAAGTTCTACCGGCTTGCCAAGGAGCACGGCTACCGGTCCCGAGCCTCCTGGAAGCTCGTCCAGCTCGACTCCAAGTTCTCCTTCCTCCGCTCCTCCCGCGCCGTCCTCGACCTCTGCGCCGCCCCCGGCGGCTGGATGCAGGTCGCCGTCCAGCGCGTCCCCGTCGGCAGCCTCGTCCTCGGCATCGACCTCGTCCCCATCGCCCCGATCCGCGGCGCCGTCTCCATCGAGCAGGACATCACCAAGCCCGAGTGCCGGGCCCGCGTGAAGAAGCTGATGGGGGAGCACGGCGTCCGGGCCTTCGACCTCGTGCTCCACGACGGCTCCCCGAACGTCGGCGGGGCGTGGGCGCAGGAGGCCATGAGCCAGAACGCGCTGGTCATCGATGCGGTCAAGCTCGCGACTCAGTTTCTGGCCCCGAAGGGCACGTTTGTGACGAAGGTGCGTGTTTCGGTTTTCGGCTCCGTGGCTTTTGCGGTTTTTGAAGTTTTGAGCTTGCTAGTAGGCTTTGATTGGAGTGTGTATGTTATGGGATTAGTGAAATTTAGCTGGTGAAAAATGAGGGATTGAGTGGATGATTGTTTGTGGAAATGAGAAGCTTTTAGTGCTTGCAGCTTCTTCATATCGGAATAAAGACACGAAATGGCATATACCATGCATCTGATTGCTAGTTGTACTACAGTTTGTGCTGTTGCATCGCCATATCTTGTTACACAAATGAAGGTTTTATCTTTAGCATCTATCTTCTGCTTCTTGGGTTTTAACCTTCCGAAGTCACTATAATACTAGTCCAGCACATGGGTATTGCGAAATATTGCAGATGAATCCATTTTCGCTCTACTCACGTTCTACTTGACCTGTATCAGGTTTTCAGGTCCCAAGACTACAACTCTGTTCTGTATTGCCTCAAGCAGGTATTAGTACCATCCTCGTTATCTAACGATTGCTTTATACATCCAGACCTGATCTAATATTTAGCATTGGAATTTGCTCTCCAGTTGTTTGAAAAGGTTGAGGTGGACAAACCAGCTGCTAGTCGGTCGACATCTGCTGAGATATTTGTTTTGGGATTGAAATACAAGGCCCCTGCAAAAATTGATCCGAGACTTCTTGATGTGAAGCACCTGTTTCAAGGAGCTATTGAGCCCCCTAGGAAGGTACCTGCTACTTATTTTAGTGCATAGTAGCGTACGACTTCACCGGGGACGGTTATCGCACCACAAAATACAGCGCCTATTCTTGACTTAGTTTTGTATCTATTTGGCATAGGTGGTTGATGTACTCAGAGGAACAAAGCAAAAGAGACACCGTGATGGGTAAGCGTTCTTTGGATGATGATGTTAAGTTAATTATGTCTGTTTCACTTCATATATATAGATGCAATTCTGATGTGGAGTGGAAATGCCTTCCTGTTTAAAAAACCATGCCATATTGCAGTGCAGCAGCTATTCCATGTAGAGCATGCCGATGATTTTCCAGTTGCTTCTTGAATGCACCAACGAAAGTAGCATTGTTCTCTTTTAACTATTTTGTTTCCTCGCAGTTATGAAGATGGAGAAACAATTTTCAGGAAAGTGTCTTCAGCTGCAGATTTCATTTGGTCCGAGTCTCCTCTCGAGATACTTGGTTCAGTAACTTCAATATCATTCGAAGATCCAGCTTCTTTGCCTATTAAGGAGCACTCTTTAACTACCGAGGAGGTAATTCTTGTTCTCCCTTGTACAGTTATTTTATATATGGTCTATTACCTCCTAGAAACTTGAATCCTGTTGTTTTCTAGGTCAAACATCTATGTGAGGATTTGCGAGTCCTTGGAAAACAAGACTTCAAGCATCTGTTGAAGTGAGCAATCTGCCTTCTTTTCTCTCTGCCATCATCAATAAAATAATTTTCAAGATTTTACATGCCGTTTTTTCATTGGGAAGGTTAGATATCCTTGCTTCTCACTAGGGCTCTATCATGCTAGCATGGTTGTCACTTAGTTTTACTTTTCTCCTGGAATTTGGTATAGGGCTTAACTAATTCAACAACTAAACCAATGGAGGTATTGATTCATTAGTCTAGGTTTATCTTTTGACTAGCCATATTAAATAGATGACCAGGTGCATCCGTAATAGGAATGACAAGGATGGTGAGGAGCTGACTTTGGATAGCATCAATTAATGCTTGATGAACAATCAAATAGGCAGTCCTCACTGGCTAATAACCCAAAAGTTTCTGTTAACTGATGTGTCTGTTCTGAAAATAAATGGCCCAAGTGTAACATTCTCCTGATTTGAAAACTTCCATGTTGACATGCAGATGGCGGATGCAATTAAGGAAGGCTCTGTCTCCTACAAAGAAGACTGACTCTTCTAGTCCTGCAGTCGGGGACAAGGAGGACCCAGTAGATGAAGATGATAAAATACTCAATGAGATGGAGGAGCTGACATATGCTATGGATCGCAAGAAAAAACGACAAAAGAAGCTTCTTGCAAAAAGACGAGCTAAGGTTTGGCTTTTGTGTGATGGAATAAGGGAAAAAAGCATATCACTTGCCATTTAAATTGAAGAGCCATACTGACATTTGATTTTTGTCAGGACAAGGCACGGAAGGCCTTAGGGGTGCAAGTGGATGTTATGGAAGATGGTTATATGGATCATGAATTGTTCTCTCTTTCTTCCATCAAGGCAAGTTGTTAGTTTTGCATGCTCTCTGTTCAAACTGTTTTATGGTTTCCCTTGCTTGTTCAATGGTCTTGCTTGTGGAATTGGTTTCCCTTGCATGTACTAGAGCTATGTATGTGAACATCCTCCTCCTTCCCCTGCTTTTTGGTTGGAGGACGGTTGGAGAAAGGGACAATGTGGATAGATACATAAGTGTTTTCTGCAACTATGGTTAATTGGAAATGGTGGATTATATATCATCTTGCAGTTTTTTGTTGTTTGGGATTCAAAAGTTTCCACGATCCTCACTTCATGTTTCCCCTCCCTGGGTTCACTAGTGAAATGATTTTCATCCCCCCTTCCTCAGTCCATATGTTTGCTTACGTGTGATGAGTTTCTATTATTAAAGCACAGACAATGTAGCTTTGGCTGTGACGGATGGCTCTCATCTTTCCCAAGTGATGATTTGTCAAATTTTAGGGGAAAGAGCCAGAGTGGAGTGCATCTCCTCCATCTCTTTCTTGGTTAGAGTATAATTATCGGCTAGGGAACTTTTTATCAAGCCTTAGTTTCTTATTGAATGCTTTGTATTGATTTGGAGGGCAAAAAGGTTAGAAAGAAATGCAAGTTAAGCTGGTTTTTTTTCAACTGTAATTTTCTGATCAATGGTCATATTCTGCATCTATAGGGCAAGAAAGATTTGGTAGCTGTTGATTCCAATGAACTTGAAGAGGAAAATGTGGACTCACGGAATAGTGATGATGAAGGAACTTTGAAGGAAAGTGAGGAGCAATCTTCAAGTGATGCTGATTCGGAGGAAGAACGCAGAAGGTAACATTCCTGACTTTCCGCAGTTGCTGATTTATCAGGCATATTTAAGAGTGTGTTTATCTTACTTATGATCCCATGGCAGATATGATGAAAAGATGGAAGAGTTTCTCGATGAAGCTTATGAACGCTATGTAGCCAGAAAGGAGGGTAGCACAAAACAGCGGAAGCGTGCGAAACAAGCTTATGAAAAGGACCAACTTTTAGAGGTACAGAACCCCGAGCTCTGAGTATCAATACATGTGGACTTTGCACCACTCTCTTTTCAATTGATGTGATTTTGCATTCAGGACAAACGTTCTAATGTCACGAACTTTTTTATTCGTAAGGTGGTGCTTGTATAGTTACAGGCTTAGGATAAACTTGGTTGTACGCATTAACTTGTATTTGTGACGCATAGAATTTTTCATAGCATGCTGGCATTGCTGATTCTTTTCTTTTTAATTTTTAACCATACAGGGTAGTGAAAATGAGGACATGATCCATTATGATGATGACTCCGACAAAGCTGAGGGTGATAAGGAATTAAATCCACTTATGGTAAACCTTGATAATGGTGAAGTGCCTACCCAAGAAGAGATAACCAACAAGTGGTTCAGTCAAGATATCTTTGCAGAAGCTGTAGAAGGGGGAGATTTGGAGAAGTATGATAGTGATGATGAGATGCAAATTGATCAGCGTGGAAAAGAACTTCCAACACTAGCAAAGGTTAAGACGGCAACCCAAGTTGCAGCTCGGACACCATTCAAGCTTCCAAGGGGAGAGATGATTTTGAGATAGTTCCTGCACCAGCTACTGATTCTAGTGAGTCCTCCTCTGATGATGACTCGGAGGATGAAGATATTGGCACGAAAGCTGAGATCTTGGCTTGTGCAAAAAAGATGTTAAGGAAAAAGCAGAGAGAGCAAATCCTAGATGATGCCTACAATAAGTACATGTTTGATGATGAGGGGCTGCCTGAGTGGTTTGTAGATGAGGAGAGGAAACACCGACAACCAATTAAGCCTGTGACGAAAGAGGAAATTGCTGCAATGAAGGCACAATTTAAGGAGATAGATGCCCGCCCAGCTAAGAAGGTGGCGGAGGCCAAAGCACGAAAGAAGCGGGCTGCCATGAGGAAGCTAGATAAGATTCGCAAGAAAGCGAACTCTATATCAGACCAGACAGATATATCTGATCGCTCCAAGGGGAGGATGATTGACCAACTATACAAGAAGGCTGCACCCAAAAAACCTCAAAGGGAATACGTGGTCGCGAAGAAGGGGGTCCAGGTGAAGGGCGGGAAGGGGAAAGTCGTTGTTGACCGAAGGATGAAGAAGGACGCTAGGAGTCGTGGAAAGGGCAAGCCAGGGAAAGGCGGTTCGAAAAAGGGAAAGAATGCAAAAGCGCGAGCCGGTAAAGGATCTGGAAAGGGCTCTGGCAAGGGCTCTGGAAAGGGGAAGATGGGAAACAAATCAAAAGGCGGGCATGCGTGACTGAAGGCATAAATAGCATTTTACTGACCTGTCTCTCTTGATGAAATTTTGCCACCTGTTTAAGTTTTGATTTATAAAAGGGATCTCAGTTCACAATTTTGCACCATTCTTAGCCTCTTCTGCTGACGGGCCTTCTCTTTTCGCTATGCTAAACAATACGAGATTGAATGAGGATAATATTCTTTCGCAACAGGTCGGATATATTGTTTTAGTGTTGAGGTATATTACAGGGACAATGTTTTTTCGGAATAAATACAGTTTGGGAGACAGAGAGAGAGAGAGGTTTTACAGCTAGCTAACAGTGTTACGAACATGGTGAAATTTATTGCACAGCCAAGGAAAGGTGGCAAACAAAAGATGATGAGAATTTGGTGAAATGACCAGAAATTTATGTGGTTTGGCTGTTAGCCTAAACTCATGGCCTCAGGAGTGTAAATAGAGTAAACGAAAAATGAATAGAGCTCCCTGCAACGATGCTCATTCTCACCATTTTCAACAAGAAAAGGTAAAAAAAAAACTTCACCATTTTCTTTTCCCAATTCTCGAACTAATGACAAAAAGGCATCAGTAACTCAAATAGGGTAATTTAATTACCTCCCTAGGTTAATTATTAAAATGAGTTTTACCAAAAGAATCAATGATGTGTTTATTTCACAAAAAAAGTTTCATGATAAAAGAAAATATTTTTAGGGAAAGTAGTTAGTTTTTATTTGTTTGGCAATTTATGGCATATTTGTTAATCATTTTGATTAAAAATGGTTTTTCTGATTCTATTTCTATGAACAATTTTTAGACAAAAGAATGTGTTTGGTAATTACACGAAATTTCTATTCTCGAAATAGAAATGTGTTTAGTAGGGTTCTTAAATTTTTTAATACTTTTATTATATTTTTCTTAATTTTCTCTTTTCTCTTCTTTTTTTTTCCCTTTTTCCTTCTTCTTCCTCCTTCTTTGTGGCTGGTCGCTAGCTTCCGTGACCAGCGACTAGCTGGGCAAAGTTCGGCAAAACTCGCCTGGCCACTGCGAGCCTCGGCCTCACCTAGCCATCAGTGAGGCTGATCTCATGCCACCTAGGCGAGGCGAGGCCGATCCTCATTGGATCGCTTAGCCACTGGCGAGGCTTAGCTTAGCCCAAATTGGGCGAGGTTGAGGCTTGCCATGGCCAAGCGAGCCTCCGGCAAGCTCGTCGGATCTGACTTAGTTGGTCATCAGCCACCACCGATGACTAAGAAGAAGAAGAAGAAGAAGAAGAAGAAGAAGAAGAGAAGGAGAAAAGAAAGGAAGAAAAAAGTTAGGCTTGATTCTTGAAATTGTTTTTGGGATCAAGAAGCAACTTATTTTTACTTCTTAATTTCGTTCCAAATCTATTTCTGATAACAAAAATTTTACCAAACGGATTTTTATTCTTTTTTCGTTTTGGAGAATAGAAATAGTTGTTCCTGAAATGATTACCAAACAGGGCCTTAGGAAAAGTTATTTTGTTTTTTGCGAGGAGAGAAAATTGTTTTTCCACGATTTAAGCTTGTTATTTTATGTTTATGGAAAATGTTTTTCCATAATCGATTAGTTCTCAGTTATCCAAATATCTAACTTTTTTGCTTTTCACTAATCCTAAGCTAATGTGGACATCATGTCTTTGGAGACCTACCCATAATTTATGGCACCCATTGGATTAATTCCATTCAAGAATCTTGAAGGATAAAAAAAAAATAGTTAATACAACAAAAAAATCCTAATCCAATACACCTATGACAAATTTACCCTAAACTAATATTTTGATCATCAAAAACCCAAGTTAGTATATCCGTAACAAATTTATTTCAAATTGACCACAAAAAATCCTAAATGGGTACATTTGTGATAAATATACAATCCATTAGTTTCCATTAAAATGGATTAATACCACGAAAAACCTAATGACTAAAATCCTAAATTGATATATCTATTAACTATCACGGATTATCTAACTTAACAATTTGATGGTAAAATTTAATGAAAATGAAGGGAGAGTAAATTTATCACAAGTATATTAAGATTTTTTATAGTAAAAAAATTAGTTTTGAGTAAATTTGTTATAAATTATATCAGTTTGAGATTTTTAGGGATATTAATTCGAAAAAAACAAAATATCAGCTTTGAGCTAAGTTTATGCCTTCCCACATGGTTCGACGTCCTGTAATAATAGAGTTGAAGCGGTACAATCAGTCCCATGGGACTTTCATAATTATTCATCAATATTTTTTCCTTTACCTTTTCTCTAAGGAATCATATGTACTGTTGGTTCACTTTTGTCCCAATCTGTTGATTCCCCTAACAAATGCAAAAGACAGAAGCACGAGTCATGGCACTATCCATGTAATGACCTAACCAATTACAATTAATAACCCGATTCACAAATTGGATCTTGTCTACCAAAGAAAGTACCTTTTTTAAGTCATAACCCTATCCGTGTAATCTTCATGCGGCATTTGTGCTTTTTCTAGTGCTAATCCAATATGGGAACAAAAGGGATCATCTGTGTTCAAGGTCCTGTAATGAAAAGAGTTGCAATGGTACAAAACAAATTATGAGGCTGCCGCATCTGACTTCAATTTTCTGTTTTCGTTTTTCTTGGAAAGAACCATCTCTACAGTTGGTTACACTTCTTATCCCCATCTATTGATTCCCCATAAAAAGAAAAAAGACAGAAATTCGAGTATCCAACATGTATATAGCCAAGAAAAGGATATCTACATGGGTTTTCTCAGAGGAGAGGGACACAAGAGAGGAGGAAATTGCGGAAAGTTGATGTTGGGCCCAGCGAAAGGGAAAAGGCAAATTCACCTCTCAGCATCCTTTGGAGCAAAGAGAATCGAGAAGATCTTTGGTTAAATGGATGAGGCCAGGTCCATCCCTCTCACTCCAACCTATGGCTTGAAAACGAAGGCCGAGCTTGCGCTTCCTCTCCTTTGCAATCAGACCAGAGAGATGATCAACTTCCTGAGCAGGCAACTCCTCTCGTGGTCCCCCCTCGCCCTCGCCATTGAATGAGCAAATCTGCTCGCCTCTTGTTAGTTGCGAGACAGTGAATAACATTTCCCATCATCAATGGACTCTCGGGGTACATTTAGGAGAAATGGGAGTCGGACGGAATTGTCAAATTAAAGTGCTTTTGGATATTAGAAACACAGTCACTGATAGAGGATGATGATGGTGCTGGTATCATTCTATGTAACCGGGGAAGACGGGGTCAGATTGTCAATTAGATATATAGCAGCACTGTCCACAAAAAGTCGGTTAACTTCGCACGATGGTTGGGTGAAAATGATGGGCATTATCTCCACTTTTCTTCACACGATTTGAATTGTCCCTCTCCTCCATCACCATCATCTTTTTTTCTAGCGAAACTGTTGTACTTTTATGTCACTTAGCATGCCTGCCGCAGAGGGCATGATCATAAAGCAAGTAAGGAATCGGTTCCTGAGGGACACAGAGGGCTCGAGCTGAGGACTTCTGACTGGTCCTCTGAAATTACTAACTCCACTTGTAATGCACTGTTAATCAAGAGTCTTGATAGATTTCTCTAGTATAGTTTTAAGCAGTTCCACAATTTTTCTCTGTTTAATTCCTCGTATCAATTCTCAAATCTCCTCTTTTCTGATGCTGGTCGTCCTCACCCCTTCCCGACATTTTTCATGTAAAAGAGCATACAAACAGTCACGAGCGAAGGTTCTTGGCTAGAGAAAGAGAGGCAAGGAAAGGTTGAGACTACTATTATTCATACTATCAGCGTAAATGTACGTACAAATATATCTTTCTATACATAGACAGGAGAAAAAAAAAATGGAATCCAGCAATTTGGAATGAATTGATAGGAGTTATGCCGATGAGATACTGGCTCACATCTCCATCTTCAGATTGCCGCCCTCAACCGAACCTGCAAAAATTTGTTGAAGCAATCATTAGATTCAAGAAGGTAACCAGAGTAGCAGTTTTGTTTGTAAAGAATCAACCACCATTTATAGATGACAAGCTTTGGCGTCGACCCACTTCACGGCCAATTAGTAGCATCATTTAAAATAAATTTGTTGGTCCTAATTTTATCGCTCACTGAAAATCTGACATCGGTGGAATCTGGAGGAAAAAGGGAGAGACTTCAAGAATTGCCATTGCTAGTTTGTTCGAGACTTCCTTGGTCGAGAAAGTCAAAATGCAATAGAGGCTTTGTTGCCTTTCGAAAAGGATCAACTTAGTGCTATTATACGGCCTTTAAGGATCCACTGTTTGGATGACTTTTAAGAGACTGAGAAAAAGAAGCAATACAGGGTATCTCTGTAATCCATTACCCTTCATCACAATTAGAAAGATACCTCTATCACTGAGCACAATCATTATAGACATGTGGGGTTCCTTTTTGTATCCATCATTAATAGTTTATCTCACTTTACTTCAATTCTCTCACGATCAAGACATTAGGTGATCATTAGAAAGAAGAAATATTACCTGTGAACTGTTGACATGGAAAGGCCATTGCTTTTCCTTGGTGGAACTCCATGTTGTAAAGATTCTGCAAACCAAGATCCCATGTCAAGGGTTGCTGTGATTGCTGCAGAGTCGACATAGTGCAGGTGAAAAGATTGATCAGTATTTACTGGGAATTGGGAAATGTTGTACAAAGTGCAGCAGGAATTACACTGAAGCAGGATGAGTCGACAAACGTGTCGGGGATCGACAGGGGGGCGCTTATCGTCCTTCGGAGCCCCGAGTCAGGATTGATTCCTATTTCCATGCCAGAGCATGACGCTACCGTTTGTGTTGGACTAAAAGGAAGGTAGGCTGGATTTGTTATATCCGACAACATGTCAATTGTTGGAAAGCTCGCTGTGCACGCAGGATTCATCTGCAGATATTAAAGTAAAAAGAGCGTGAGGAAACCTTCAACTCACGAAAAAAGTTGAGCTTCCCTTCATTTGAGTAATGCAAACGCAATGTTCAGGAGATGGCACTAAGAATTAGCATTTTCAGAAACAAATATTCTGGATTTCCTCATATATGTAGGCTTAAATCTCTCTTACGTGGTTATGTCATAACATTATTACCAGGATCAGAAATGTTATCGATTCTGCTAAAAGATATTACTATAGTCACGACCCACAAGTTAGCACAAACCAGGAACGTTACAAGTTACCAGCTTCTCAAGAATATTCATCTCTAGAAAACTCCAAGTGATTAACTCAAAAGGAAAGCAAATAAGGAAAACTCTAAAGTGAATCGCATATCATAATTCCTTAAAATGCTATAACTACCTCTTTCGCGAAGATGTTGTCAAGGTCAAGGTCAAGTCTTGGATTGACAGCAGCCAGTTTCATGGACAAGAACTGCACAATGGTTGTAGCAAATGATTGGGATGCTGTAAGAGTTAAAAGCTGCAAACAAGAGTGTAGAGCAGTACGCCTCGCTAGATCTTTACCTCTACTTGTCTTTGCAGGGATTGGACATAGTTAATTATCTCATCAAGCATTCCTGCCTTCCCGGTTATCTTGTTACACCCAGGGACTAAATCTTGAAGGAACTTCATTCTCTCGCTGATCTTTTCCCTCCTCACCTGAGATAAAAAAAATTACAGCACCAAGAACTTTCTTATTAGGTCCAATTGAAACCTTGAACTTTGGAGTTCAACCAGAGCTAATAGGCCCAAAGGAAAAAAGAGATTTTTCGAACTCCGGACTTACTCTCTCGGCTAAGCTGTGGCTATCTGTGGCTTGACCACGACGTGCTCGGACGTGGATATAATCGGGCTTTGGGACGTCGGACACCTTTGAGTTTTCCTTTGAAGTGCTTGCAGATGCTTCTTTGTTGTTGTTGCTGTTGCTCTGCACTGTGATCTTTGACTCTCCCTCTTCAGGGCACCCTTTGATCCTTTTTCCTCTGGAATCATCTTCAATCTACAAATTGTAACCAACGTGTCAGCTAAATTATCCATCACGATCCTCACAAAATCACCCATTTTTCCTGAAATTACATCTTTCTCAAAATTGACCAGACTACTCGGACAAGGGGATAAAAAGAAAAAGAAAAAAGGAACCCTTTCTGCTGAAGGAAGAGGGAAGAAAGCATTATGAAACTCATCTAACATTAGAGTTCAGGAACCAGCAATAGCATTTAACTAATGGGGTTAAAATACAGAAAGATGAAAAGAAAAAGAAAGAGAGAAGTTGATCAAGTACCCAGAAGTTCACATAATGACTTGACCTAAAACCGCATTCACACTTGGTAAAAAGTTGGGAAAATTCAACAGACGCAGAGAGAAATCACACCTTTGTGTTGTGCGCTTTATCCATTTTCCTCTTCTTGGAAATCTCTCGCCCAGCTTGGGTCATCTTCTCCGAAACCGCTGACTCTTTACCTTTCTCCACCGTCACCGCCGGCGGTGACGCCGGCGTCGCCGCCGGCGAGACCGCGGCGGCAACCACCGCCGGAGGGCAGCTCAAAGTCCTGTTGATGGCGAAATTCCCATCCAACCCAGTCCCACCACCGAACCCACACGCCCCATAGGCCAAGCCAGACAAGTCGAAGCTGCTCAGCCACCCGCTTTCCACACCCGGGTGGGGCTTAATCTGGTGGTTCGGCACATCCCCGAACACCACCTCGCCACCGCCGCCCAACAAGCTCTCAATGCTCTGCCCCAAGCCAAACGCGCCGTTCAACTCGCCCCCACCGCCGTAGTAATACCTCTGCCCCTCGCTCTGCGCATGAAGCTGGAGCGGGTCCTGCTGCCACTTCACGCGAGCGCGTTGCCGCTCGAGGACCGTCATGTCCGCGCAGTGGAGCATCTCCGGCAACGACGACGGGGTGTTCATAACGTGGGGAAAGAGCCGCGAGAGCGATAGGGGAGGGGAAGAAGAAGAAGAAGAAGAAGAAGAAGAAGAAGAAGAAGCTTTGCTGGCCGTCTGCGGGGGAGCGAAAAGAGAGAAGCGAGAGATGCGATGTGCGAAACAGAAAATAAAGGTGGTGGTGCTGGTTTCGGGTACTTTGTGGGGGAGCTCTCTTCTTTTGTGTGCCCAACAGTCAACACGAGCGAGCGAACGAGCGAGCGAGCTCTCTTTTTGCGAAGGGCTGTTTTCGAAAAAGTACGATTCTTGATATTATTAAGCGATCGCTTTTACAATGCGAGAGCCTGCCCTGCGTATTGCGTACTGGTACTCTGTTCTGTACCCCGACTTCCAGTGCCAATTCGAATGGCGAGGGAAAAAGGGCAGAGAAGAAAGAGAGAGAGAGATGATGTTGAGGCTACAGAGGGACGTGAGGATTGCAGAGGTATATATAAAGCGGAACAAAGAACGTATGATTATCCAAGAAACTCAGGGGATAATACAGAGCCTCTTTGTCTAAGTGAAGTTATCAGTGTTGGAAATCACCTGTAGTGAGATAAAAGAATGCTTCTTGATTAGCATTTGCAAACAGATCATTATACTAAATAATACCTAGGAAAAGAAGAGAGAGAATGTAGGTAGGGAGGAAGGATAGGTTAGAGAGAGAGAGAGAGAGAGAGAGAGAGAGAGAGGGTGTGGGACAGGGGAGCCATCAAAAAATGAATCCCCCCAATGACCAAAGAGAGCCAATGGAGCGCGGGCCCCGGCATGACATGACCGCCACGTGGGCTTGTCCGGAGATCCGAGGAACGTGAGCGCGGGATCCCGTTACGGGGTTTTTGGGCGCGGGTAGCGTTTCGGCTTCCGCCGTCGCCGCCAATAATTGCCCGACCAAACCTCGAATCAGAACCAGAGCAAAACAAACGTTACTCGAACGAGACGCATCGTCAACGACCGCGATGTAATCTTTGCAAATCGGAGGCTTTAACGATGGTAGTAATAAAACATGCCATGTTGTCGTGACAAGAACATCTTTGATGGGTGCCCTCAACCCCTCTCACGTCGTTCCTCTCTGCTTTTAGCTTTTTGAGATCGTTTCTTGGATTTCTGGATGTGAAGGGAAATTTCCTATGTCCAAGTTTTTTGGTCCAAGTCTATTATGGCAAACATGATGTACCCGCTATGGTCATCTCAATCAATCCACGGCTCCTCAGTTACCATGTTTTCTTTCTTTTTTATTCATCGCCGAACACGTTGAACTGATGTGTGAACCATATGGTAAATGTGCTTCTACTAAGATATTTAGATCACCACCATATAATTGCCTTATCTTGATAAGACATTTCATAATAAAAGAATTTCTATTCATCAAATGACTTGATTTCTCTGACGAAATAATGGACTTTGCTAGGAAAATGTGTTTTAGCTATTGAGCTGATGTGCGAACATGCATGCTTAATGCACTTCTGCTAAGATATTTGGATCAAGTATAATATGTTTACCTTAATGTCAACGAGACAGCTCATTATAAATCAGTTTCTATCTGTTGAATGACTCAACTCCTTTGATGAATGAATAGATTTTGCTAGGAAAACATTTTTACCTATTGAATGCGATAAGCTAATGTACGAACGAGCATGCTTAATGCGCTTCTGCTAAGACATGTGGATCACTGCAATGTGTTTACCCTAATGTCGACAAGACACCTCACCACAAATCGATTTTTATTCGTCAAATGATTCGACTCCTTTGTTGAACGAACAGATTTTGCCAAATGTTTTTAGCTGTCGATAGCGATGTCTCTCTCTTTCCATAAGACCTTTGTTTACAGGAAGATGCATGGCACTCGTTGCGTACATGCAAAATAACAATTACAAAGTGCGTGAAAACAGCTCTAGGAAGGGGGGGATTCTTGTCTTGACCGGAGTGCGTGTCGATCAACGTGCAAACTCCAAAAGGAGGTCCATCCGCAGCGTCCAAAGTCGCGATCGATCTGTGGGCTTATCGAACCGGTCCGAGCCAAGGGGAAGATGGAGAAAGCTTCCCGCTCCGAATTGGCGAGGCCACGACGCATTTGCATGGGCAAATCTAGCAACAAATCTAGCAACAGGACCTCAAAAAGAGCGAGTCTAGAAAACCCCAAAACAGAGCAGAAGAAGAGAAGAAACAAAAAACGTTGCAAAATGCATTGCACGATGCACGCACGCACGCATGGGGGGGTACTTCCCGGATGGGGCCCGAGAAGCATGCCGGGAAGCTCGCTCGATGGTCTGCTTCACGTGGGCTGCTCACACGTGGCCCTATCAGGTGCACTCGATCCTCCACGTGGGCACGACGGCGTGGACGGAACGGACGGGGGGTGTTTTCTACGGTCCCTCTTTTTCCCGTCCTGGGCTTCCTCGGAAGTTGGGAAAACCAGGAACGATTTTAATTATTATTCCGAGAAAGTAGAAAAGCCTCAAAGCCTACCCAAGAAGGCCAGCTTCGAAGAGGGGGGCAACTGCTCCCTCCAATCATAGGACACCCCTTTCTGTTTTTAGCTCCAGGATCCTGCGTGAATTAAGAACTGACCTCTTCGCCTTTCTACATTTAGAATGCCGTCATCAATCACATGAACGTTTTGGAATTCATTCCTTATTGTCCTCGTGAGAATATATATACATATATTAGGTTCATTCCATAAAAACATTAAATTGATACATTCATAATAAATTTATATAAAATTTATTTTTTGACTATCAAAAACTCAAAATTGATACTTATAAATTTACTATTCGTTAATTTTGATTAAATTTTACCGTTAAATTATTGAGTTAGATGACACGTGATGGTTGACGGATTTATTAGTTTAGGATTTTACCCTCCGTTTGTCGTAAATATTTATGATTTTTCGTGATACTAATCTAATTTAGAGTTTTTGAATGTCAAAATTAATTTAAAGTAAATTTGTCATAGGTATACTAATTTAAAATTTTTCATAGTATTAACCCTAATATACTAAAATGTGCAACCCAAAAATTATCACGTAAACTCGTTTTTCGGCTAACCCATCTTAATGCAATGAACTTGCGGAACCCCATGTTGTTTCTACGAGGTTTGCTTCGGGAATGACACGTCTTCACAAATCCCGACCTCATCTGAATTCGCTTCGTGTTTGTTGGTCGCGGTGGATAGGATGATGAGGTTTTTTGCCACCTAAATACATTGCATTTGAGACCGGGGAAAGCGGTTCAGAGGATGCAATTGGCCCCAGGAATGCTACTTGGCTAAGGCTATGTTAGCAGCTACACTTACTTTACTTCGCAGGCAAGGAAGCATCCCTCCCCTGCAATTGCGATTGACCGTGATCGGTCGTTGCTCCTTTTGTGCTGTCCACTTACCAAACTCCCTACTAAGCTCGAATTCATTCCCTAATCTAGACATTGTAATAGGCCTTGTGACGATAGGAAGCGAAGGCAAGAGAAGATCAAATGGTATTTAGCTTCGTGGTGATGGCGATGCCGGCTCGTCGCAACCATGCACGTCATTTTTTACCACTGCCCTTTTCCTCGGATCCGGTCAGATCTAAACAATTTGTTTTCAGGAAACAGCGCGGCCATCATCCCCGGACTCGCCCATCAATCCGCTGTCGTTATGTTGGGTTAAATGGATATGTAACGGCCTCTATTGTTGTAATGTCTCGCTTAGATAGCGATTGATAGAAAATTAGCGTAAACCCACATTGCCGGGCCAAGGGCGGTCGAAGAGGGAGCTCGTTGGCTACAAAAGTATAAATCGGTCAATTTAATTAAGATAGAGTCAAGATATTATGGATGTCCCCCTTTTTTTTCGGCGGAGGCTAGTCACCACACAATGACATGATAATGAACCGTCGGCCTCCCTCTACGTCATCAAGTATAGAGTGCTTTTAAGCTATCGCTGTTTAAAATATCGCAAACCCTAAAACAGGACAAATTAAGACAAGCTGGAGTTCGGCAAATCGAGTTTAATCATCGTGTTTATGCCCTTAATCGTAGTGGCATCCTCGACAACAGAAGCCATGTCACGTCCTTTTATGTCTTGTGTGGTAAGGAAATAGTTTCCTGGCCCTTTCCGCGATAATGTTGGGATGCCTTTTGGCCTTTGGTTTTGTTGGCGTTGCTCCTGGACAGGATCCTAGAATTAAGCATTTTTCGTAGTTGAATAGTTCCAATGGTATTTCGCGGGTATTATCGTTGAAGCTCCTATCTAGCGAGATCATGGATTTTGATTTTGTGTGCGTGCGGGCGTGTGCGTGTGTTTTTTCTTTTCTTTTTTTTTAATGGTTTGAGTTCTAGTTATGGAAAAAAGCTGTCATGTTTTATCTGCTGCTGGATGGATACAAGCTATGCAATGTGTGCGATAGAGCCGTTCAACTGGAAGCTGGAGGGGGATACGGAAGAGCATGCTGTTTCCAAGAGATAATGATTTCGGGGAAGATAAGAAGAGGGGGGCGGTCCAGTAGAGGGCATGAGGGGTACTTCCATTATCACCTAATGAGGGCCCTCTCTCTCTCTCTCTCTCTCTCTCTCTCTCTCTCTCTCTCTCTCTCTCTCTCTCTCTCTCTCTCTACCAGTTGGATGTATAAGACCTTTTACCCAAGCTCAAGGCAAAATGGGACCTCTCTCTCTCTCTCTATATTCTAGTCACTTTCTCTGATGTCTTGGTCAACATAGAACTATATGCTCTACGCACATATCCCCATTCCCATTCCCTTTTGATTTGTTTCTAATCTTCTCTCCTGCATTTCGAATCTCTCTTTTCATCTGCTAAACTTGGCTTGGCTAATTCCTCAAGTCGAGCTAGGGTTTTGCTTGTCTTTCATAGTATCACATGCACGCACGGTGAGCTAGACCGCTTTATGCATATCATACCATCGATAGAAGGACATAAGTTTAAACACGCAAATGCCTTGGCTAACCATTACAACTCTTTAGAGAACCGCCCGTACAGAATACGAAATCAACATATGCCTATCTTGACAACTTATTTGTTGTAAGCCTAACAAGAATGTTCCAGATATGGAGGAAGAAATTCGGTACATCTTAGACGGAACAATCGAGTTCATTAGGTCAAAGTGAAGGTTCAACCACATATGCTATCCAGACATCATCAACTTCAAGATCATGTTATCAATCTACATTGTTAAAAAAAATTAGGTTCCTAATCAGATGTCTCCCGTTTAGGGAAAAATAGTAAGCTCCTTCTGATGTTAAAACTAGGAAAGAAGCAACCAGCCAAATGCTAGAAGTGATATCGTAGACCCAACCCAACCCAAAATGGCACAAATATCAGATTGGATCGACATGGTCGCGCTAGAATAGGAAACTTTGGACCTTTTGCGATACTTTCTTTAAAAGGTCCAAAGTGAGGTGACTCTGTATTGGGAGTTGTGTAATCTTCTCAAAAAGACTACAAACTTCCCAGTTTCACCACATCTCTTTGTTTGACAGGTCCATTATTTTTCTTGCATGGAATCGATATTGCAAGATACTAGGTTGATAAGGAAGGATGCACTGCATGGTTTTCCTCTTCTCTTTTCTACAATATATATAGATAAATATATATGTATATGTATACATTGTGTAGGGATAAGACTCGCTTCTTGAATCTTGATCGACCGAAGGACCCTACTTGGTCCGAGCTTGCCTCTCGTTGCTTCATATTATAAGAGAAGAGTACCCTAGAACAGAACTCTCTTATATTATATGTCTTGGATAAATGAGCCCAAATATCAATAATAGATGAGAGAGGGAGGGGGAGGGAGAGGGAGAGGGACAGAGCCCTTGATTGGGGAGGCAATGAAGATTGCTGCAGATTCGATGCCATTTAAGGAATTAGTACTTCTCTATGCATTCCATTCTCTGAATAATGAAAAGAATTTATTTTTTAAAATAATGGATTAAGAAGGAAATATCAGTTTCCAGGTCTGTGGGGGACTTGGACTTTGTTTTTTTTTTCCCCCTTTCTTAAGTTCTTTATGATAACTTACGGGGAAAAGTCGGGCCATTTGAAACAAAATTAATCAAATAAACTTGTTTTATGAATGATAATTGCCGATTTCAGCCACATAAAAACATTAAAAAAGACATGTTGGATGACATATCTGTATAGTTTGTAGGAATACCATTGGGTTTTCTTATACTCATCGGTGGCAATGTGGAGAATCTGCTTGCTGCTACTAGCGGGCAAGCATTTAGGTTGTATTGGTCGGGCTTCAATCTTATGATAAAAAATGAAAAGATGTAAAGATAGCTTAATTAAACCTAGGAGATTGGCCGTGACCTAACTTCTCTTTCTTTCCTTTTTAAAACTTCTGCCTCGTGAATGAGCTACTTCTGCGACCTACTGTTTCCCGAGAGAGGAGCGATGCATTACATCACCACATTGCTAAAATTGGCGATGTCCTTTTTGGTGGGATACGACTTTGGTTTCTGATATATTTAGGTAAGCAGCCGTGTTTTATCTAGCAGACTTTCAGGGAAATTCGCATTTAAAAAGAAGAAGAACGCGTTGGGAATGCTCGACCCTTCCTTGAGAGAAGGAGATTAAATTCATAAAATAAATAATTCCCAATCTTTGTTGGACAATGTGTGACTCTTGGTATGCATCAACCCACCTTCCGACATGTGGATAAATACAGAAATAAATAAAAAAATTTAAAAAATTAAAAATAAAGAAAGAGAGAAAATCTATGTGCGCAGCCTTTAATACCTCTCTATCGCTTTATCTGAAAGTGGGTCATTTTTTTAATTGAGAAATTTGAAGGATATTAAAAAAGAAATTTAAGGAAAATTCAATGACTCAAAACGCCAGTTAAGGCTGGGGACCCTCAGGCTATTCCAGTGGCCCGACAAGTAGACATTCCAATTACTTAATCAGGTTGCATGAACAGTGTCGATCAATCAAATTGATCATGTCTATGGAAAAAGAGAGAGAGAGAGAGATGAATAGTTGGATTGTCTATGTTTAATAGTATTTTGTTAGGAAGTTTAATTAGAATAAGGTCTCGGGATAGTTTAATTAGAATAAGGTCTTGCGATAGTTTATGTTCGCTATACAATGCACCTATCTCGTGGATCGGATAAGTTAGACAAACCAAGGTCGAAGTTCGATACTCGATAGTGCGAGTATAAAACTATTTGTACTTGGTTAGTGTCGAGAATCGAAACCCCCTCTGTCTTTCTCTATGTCTAATCTAGATACTCATCCGTTGTTTAATCGATAAATCAATTTAATGAATATGGAATTGTTTTGAATATATTTCCAAAGTGATGGCCAGTTCTGAAGTCTGAATCTCAATCATGGCGCTCAGAAATCCGAAGCAATCGAGTTACGAGGAGGCTAAAGAAGCCCGCCCACTCCGCAGGCCAGTGCGCACATAAACAAATCAACCCTAGGAAAGTTATAATCCCAGCACAAAGAATTTAAAAAATTATGATGCAGGTAAGGTCAAAGTGAACATAATTGGATATCTAGTAATTTAATCACCTGTAGCAGCAATTTGCATATGAGGGACCACATATATGCATCACATGTTTAACCACTGTTACTTATACTAATAAATCCAAAGTTGGGTCAATCGAATTTTATCGAGCCGTGTTAGATACTATAATTATATAGTTCCTTTTGAGTCACTATCCATTAACATAACTATTAACAAATGGAAAAAGGAAACCAAGCCATCTTGGCCTTTCTTTTCTTATTAAAAAGAAGTGTACGATGAATCATCCAACGAGAATTATAACACCAGCCTCATGCATTGATTGCACCGGTCGACTGAAAGAATATTGCATGAACTCATTTCCCACGCTTATCACGATGGACAATTGCCCTGGACTAAAACAAACTTTCTATCTAATGAAGTGTTTCAGATGTGTTGTGAATAAATGTGCACTAAATGCATGCACTATAATTACTCAGATGGTTAATTTCCATTGTCGACGCTTTCATGTATATATATAAAAAGGACAAACTTGTGTTATACTGTCACAGTTCACTCTCACATACATTGTACTTTGTCCAGGAAAAAGGAAGGAAAAAAAAAAAAAAAAGCTGAACAAGGGAGGAGAGATCATTCTAGGGTTTGGACCTACAGCTTTCTCGATCTTCAGATGCAATTTTCTCTTTTGTAATTAGTAGGAATCAGCTGTCATATAAACTTCAAAGCCCAACTGGTTCTGTCTCTATGCCAATCATTTATGCCACTGTCAGACTCTTCTTTAATAATACAATGTACATCCATTGAAGTTTTATCAACCTTATGCGATGATGCTAATATGACTCAGGTCACGACCCTATTTTATTCACTAAAAATCAAAACAAATCATTATATTTTCCTGTAATACTGTCTTAGTCATCCCACGTTCTTTTTTTTATTATAAATCTCTGATGTTTAGGAGCTAATCAGCACGAATAAACACAAATACAAGATAACATTATTATTGTTTTCTTTGTCTGTCTTTTCTTTATTTTTATTTTTATTTTTTTTTGGTAACTTCTTTAACGTTTACTTGTGTCGAAGTGACGAAATGTGACATAAGCCCCAAACAATATCCAAATCTTGAGCACCACTGGTTATATTGGGCACAAGGCTAATGGATACTGTGAGCGGCACCCATGTTCTATCTATATCTTATTATTATGTCTATTTTCTATTTTCTTTTTTTCTTTTTTTCTTTTTTTGTTGAGAGTGAAGCGTCAGCTAATAAAGTAAGTGAAAGCGACGTCTCTCTAGATGATTGCTGGTGAAAAATAAAATTTACACGATTGGCTTCATTGATTCACAGATGCTGTCCGTCTCAGAGAGAGCACTGGGAGCCCGCGGCAGAACCATGCAGGTTTCCGTTTTACCTTAGACAAAAAAAAGAGGGTTTGACCAATGATTGAAGATTTATGTAAACCACAAGAAACCAGCTGCAGGGTCGGTGAATTATGGCTATTCAAACGTGAAGGGGTGCTTCAATGGGCTGGGAACACGAGAAAAAAATATGATGGAGACTGACAAGAAATCTGTTCCCCGTTAGAACAATGCTGTCTCATGTGAAAGCTGAACATGTGCTGTGGAAAGAAGTAGCTTTGCTCATTGTAAATCTTCAAGGGGAATAGGATGAGAAGGGGAATTAGGATAAGTAAACAAAGAACAGTGTGATGATAAGAAGGAACATTGAGTGAACAGTGCAAGATGTTTAGAGCGGATTCATGTTCATGCATCATGTGTAAGAAAAAGAACTAGAGAGAGAGAGAGAGAGAGAGAGAGAGAGAGAGAGAGAGAGAGAGAGAGAGAGAGAGAGCAGTCAAAGGACAAGGGGTATAATGCCAGGCTGCAACAGCAAAAGAGACAGCATTAGATACACAGGTTCTATGTCCCTGCACCTGATCCACTATTCTCCCTCCACCTCCATTCACACTCCCTAACCCTAACCCACCACCCCTAAAATTGCCCAACTCAAGACCTCCGAAAAGAATGGGGGTCCCTCCCAAAGGGTCTTGGTCTGGACTGAATGCCTTTCTTTAAAGTGCTCCAGAAGCCCTTTCTTGCATAGAAGGAAACAATGTCAAGTGCAATTCATTTTTGAAGCTCCGAGTCAAAAATGAATTATTCCTTTTGAATCCCGTGATCTCCAAAAGATCGAGGCCCATCTTTGGTTCGTCTGAGGCGGTTGCATGTAAATGTTGGTCCATTAGTGCCTCGACCTCACATACTTACCACAAGGAAAACCACAGCCCAGTACATCCAACTTTACCTTAATCAATTGAAAATGAGATAAAATATAGGTGGTAGTTAGAAATACAAAGAGATGCATTATAGGAAGAGCCAAACATACTAGCATGTCCCACATATAGTTCAATGTCCTGGGTGATCAACGCATCGCAAAAGTACGATTCCTTGTCCCCCATAATCATTAACATGTGGAACACATAGTGCTAGACTCAACAATAATAGCAAATGACTTCGGTGAAGGACATATTAATCCCTAGATGACATTCTCGCACACGAATACTTAAGGATTTGAATCTCTCAGGAACATTTTTAAAGTAGAACCATTGATGAAAATGATGGAAAAAATCGGAGGCAACAGATGACTAAGCAGGCAAACAAAAACCGAGGATCTAGGGTATTGTTTGAAGAATCTGTCAAATGCAACGCTATTACGTTTGTATCTTTTTTACTTCCTAATTTGGTGGGGTATTGATCGATCAATCAATCAATGATCATGTGGTTTAAAATTAGCGTACTTCGGTACTCTACCGAAGGACGGCGCGCATGATCATCACTTCATTGTCAGCTGGAAAAAAGGTTGATGGAGACTACTTAACCAGTTGAAGAGTCCTCTCGAGTTTCAATAATGACCCATTTTCTTCAGTCCGTCTGGACATGGATGCTGATCTTGACCGTGAAAGTCGGGATCTCTTACTGCACGGCACTTGCTACTTTTGGGGTCTACAATGTAGGATCGGAGAGGCCCGAAATCATGGTGCTTATTTGAACTTGGACGGGAAGTCAAAGGTGACATTGAGTGGGAAATCTCTTTGGCGTCTCATGATGGCATCATGAAGGAGTGGAAAGAGAGAGGCGCGCACGCTGGCCAAGGCCAGGTCCGATCTGGGCATTGATTTCCAAATGGCGGGTATTTCCAGCCTTTTTCAGGATTCGGTTTACCGAGTCGCAGTGCTTCATCAGCTGATATGATGTGTGATCATCCCGCTCGACCCGTCGTCACGGACATGTAGGTCGACCTGTCATTGGTTGTCTAGTACTAGATGCATAAAGCTCGCTTGGCATGTAGATCATCTTGGAACGGGGAAATCGGTGGATGGTTTGATGCTGGTGTCACTGTTCTGGGTCCAAACCAGAGACCCACAGGAAAAGAGGGCACTTTGGGTAGATACAGCCCAGCCCAGTGACTGCTAATGGTTTGGGCCTAATCGTCCAATGTGTAACACAAATGCTAGATTGTCAACGAAAAATATTCTATTTACCAAAATTGGCAGGCTAAAACTCTGGAAAATATATGGTCTGTCTTTTCTCTGTCTCTGAACTTGTACATCATGTTCTGAGAATTGTTGTTAACCATGACATTTGTGGAATCTTTGCCTTCCTAAAATGACCTTAAATAAAATATAAAAACATGTACAAAGCTAAGTTAAACTTTCATGAACTTTTCGTTACTTTCATTGGAGGAAGTTGATTAATTGGAGTTTGCATTTTCTATTGAGGGTCTCTATAAATGTTCACGTTATACCCAAAAGTCTATCTTCTTTGAAAATGATTTCGCAAAAGACATCTTCCTCTACACAGTTTTTGGCAAAACAAACACACTCTAAAATGAAAATAAAAAGTAATGAATTATCCAACACATGTGAGATAGTAATTGTCCTATTTCCCCAAGCTACTAGAGTCCATATATCAGACGACCATACACCCTATTCATCCCGTACAAATTTCACGAGAAATCGACACGTTACCCAACTCTCGAAAGCATCTTTTTTCATATTCTCCATCGTCTCACCGAAACTATTCACACCCTTTTCGGGATAAACCGTGCATCGCTAAAAGTCTACCGAAAAAAAAGAAAAACCAGTCCATGATCAGCACGCGATAACGCGCGGAAGCCGTCCATCTGATTGGTAAATCCCGGGAGTCAAACCTCTTTATCAGTTCTTATCCTCGAATCTGATACGAGTGCTTCGCTTTTCAATGGACCTTGATCGAGTGGTGCACCTTGGCTTCTTTAAACCGATGAGAAGTCACAGTTCATCCTCCACTTTCATTGACCCATGAAAGGACCGGACTGAATGGCTTCGCTTCAGGGAAAAGCCATGGACGGATTGTCTGTGAAGGTCGGCTCTTGAAAACCAGGCTACTGTCATGGTGACCACCGCACGCCCACTTTCAGGGGACCTTCCTAGTCGCTAGGGTTTGAGGACCACCGTATAGTGATAACGACATCCTCATACGTTCCTTTTCTTTCTTTCCGGGTGCCTTAATGAGGACCACATTTCTGTTGAATGGTATCTGCGAAAGTTTACGTTCTTGAATAACATGATTCGACCACAGGAGCGACACCTCTAGCTAGATGTAGCTCGTAAATGGATAGATAGATGGGGGACGGTCCAAGGTGTGTGATGGGGTGGAACATGATTGATATTGATCTTTGCGGCATCTAAAAATAGGATGTGAAGTAGACGACGCCGGTTTGCTGAGGAGCAGTTAGTTGGTGCTCGGCGTTTGTCGCGGGTCTAGCTAAAATTTTCCCTGCCCACAGCTTCCTCTCAGCAAATTTAACGTTTTCGTTCGGACTGACTAAATAAGTCGTGAAGAGTTTCAGTCGAGACCTTTCAAAACTCGACGGTTGAGATGGGCTCGAAAACTCGTAAACGGACGGTAGCTCAGCCACCTATGCACTGACGCACAAGCATCCATCGATGCATCAATTTCCAAGTATAGAGAGGAAAACCAGGGGCACCTGCTGAAAGCACTCATGCCTGCTCAAAGAAGACAACGTTGTTAAGTGGTATCATAAATGGTTTCGATGGTACAACTTATCGTCAAGCGAACCCAGCCTTTTGATCTGTCGTCTTGTACCGGAGCAACATCCGAAGCTCCAATTCCAATGATAGGAAACAAGAGCGAACTTGATTTCTTGGCTTTATTCTTTTACTCGCTGGCGAGGGCGATGGTGTGTCAGAGATCAGTGATCACCACCTCTGGCCACCAGTCCCCTCCCTCCTTGTGCCTGCATTTACAAGACGATGAGATAGATGATGCATGATGAGATTGGATTTTGTCCTGGTCACTGATGCAGAAAACACGTGGACCACGTACTCATGGTTCTTCAGAAGAGCCAGAATTATGTGGAAAACTTGAAGTTGTTGTTCCCTAATTAGTGTTTATCTCCCAAGGAACCTCATTTGCCTCGCTCAAATGTATGCTCTATAAACAACTCTATAAACAACCTAATATTTTGGTGATGCTGTCACGTGTTTTCCTTATAGAAAGTGGGAACAAGCAGAACCAGCTTGTGCATGAACTTGAAAATGCAAGCTTTATTCATCGTAAGGCCACCAACCACACAGGCGAAACAGAGAGAATCACGCTCGACACACAGATTCCAAGCACTCCTTTGTTTTATTCTCATCAAAACCAAATTATGTTCATCTCTCTGTGCTCTTCATATAACCCTGAATCGTCTGGTGGCTCAAAAGGAGGCCCGCCTTCTGGGCAATAGTCATTTGACAAGTGGCTCCATTCTAGTGCCACCTTCAGCTGTTTAAAGGCCAGCACTACGTCAATTTTTCTGTTGCAAGATCAAAGCGGCTACACTTCTAAACTTGGCCCAGAGCAGCTGAAACATTTCTTTTCTTTTCTTTTCTTTTTTTTCAATCTCCCTTTCTCTTTTCCTATTTCATATGGCATCGAGTTCACTTAGTAGGAACCATGGCTCATCCTGGACACCTATCCAGAACAAACAGTTTGAGAGGGCTCTGGCTCTGTATGACAGGGAGACGCCAGACCGTTGGCAGAATGTTGCCCGAGCTGTGGAGGGAAAATCGGCCGATGAAGTGAAGAGACACTACGAAGCACTTGTGGAGGATCTCGATCAAATCGAGTCAGGTCGCGTTCCAGTTCCAAACTACAAGTCGGGTGGGAACGGTAGCAGCATTTGAGCCGACAGTGCAGGTAAAAAAACAAGAAAAAAATAGAACCTTATGCTTTTATATGTGCTGCACATGCAATTGAAAGGGCCTTTACGCATGGTTAACCTTTTCAATTTGCAAGATACACGAGGGATGCACAAACACATGCATGCGGAACCAGTGCAATCTCCTTGCATGAAGTCTTTATTGGCAACCTTTGTGCAAATTCTGTCTCGAAATTTGTCATAGTCAATGTCTTATCACACCATTTCCAGCAAAAGCTCACAATGGTTTCTCTCTGCGGATTGTACAGGGGTCTTGAGGTATCTTAAGATGCAGTAAAGAACAGAGTCGCTAAATTGCAGAAAGGAGATGGGAGAAACTAGGACTCAGCTATCAAGACCCCCTCTCTCTCTGCCGCCTCCCCTCCCCACCCCCCCCCCACAAAAAATGTTTTTGTACTGATGCTATGTCAAACGTTTGTCTGCAGCAATAGTTTGCTCTTTGCATGCCATGTCCACATTACAGCAGCCGTTTGCATATTAAAATGGTGAAGCATAATCAAAGGGTGATAACTGAGAGAAAAAGCATGTGTAGAGCCATTTCTCTTACCATGCTACTTCCACTTAATAATACAGCAACAGAAACCACAGAATCATCACATCAGCAAAATCTACGAATCGGGTCTAAAATGGCAAGGAACACAATCTTCAAGTTTGAACCTTAGCATCGTGTCAAGTTTGTTCTCTCATGAACAATGTGGACCCTGGAGAGAATTTGACAGAGTGAGCAAAGATATGCTGGCTTTGCCCTGTCTACTGGTTATTCCCTCTTGGACAAGTTCTTCGACACCGTTTTTTATTAAATGGAGTGTCATTCCGTCAAGAAACAGACGGATTAAGAAAAAGATCTCAACTTCATCTCACCTTTTCTAATCCAAAAAGCACTTCAAAAATTCCTTTTAGAGATTCTCAATGTCCCTCCACAAAAATAGTTAAAAGAGCCCTGCGCCAACAGTTCTCGACCAAGAAAAGCAGTGCATATGGGACCCTTCCAAATGAAGAAAATAATCGGACAAGCTTTTATTTGCAAATTAAGGGATCGTGTTCAAGACGATATCTTCTAAGGGGGGGAAAAAGAAAGAAAGGAAAAGAATTTAATCTGTACTTCATTAAAGCCGGCTACAAGAAAACAAGAACGGGAACGAAGACCAACATACAACACAAAACCTAACTACAACTAAACCAAATCGAATTTAAAGAGGTCCTTTCTAACCAACCACCAATCATCCGATTAAAATCATCATGAATTTTAATGATGAGAGTGAGGCATAAGCATAACTTCAGACACACAGCTTTTTTGGATGGCATGATAACTGTTTTGCTGGTAAACAATGTAAAGCTAGTGCTTGCACTCCTCCAGAACAAAAAAGTGCTCCAACTGAGGAACACAAGTTGTACGCCTACCAAAAACTCATGACACAACGGCAATGAACTCCCCCTATACTCCTTTGCCCGTTCAGTTGAGCTAACATTACAATTGCACGATCAAGCGGCTGCACATATCCGGAACTCATTTCATGCATTCAAATCCCCAATCAGCATATGCAAAAACACCCCAAGCTAATGCAGCGCAACGTTCACACAAATTGCATCTCTCAACAGAACCACTTTCTGGTTGGTGTAGAGCCAGTTGAAATTTACAGCAGTTTACCACAGAAGCCATATTCTTGAAAATGCATGTGACTCAACCCCGAATTCAGATGGCTCAGAGAAGATTGCAGGACTAATTTGTTTGTACTTCAATTAATAGCCTCCTTTGGGACATTTCCCATCGGATGTGGACTTTGCATGTCTAATTTAACAAGGAAATTTCGTACTGGCAAACATCGAAGGTAGACACGGCTCATTACAGCTAGTGCTTTGCTCAGTTCGACTTACTCCTCGTATGTACAATTGTTCCAAGCAAAAAATCTCTCTTCCCTAGATTCAGATTGCTGTATAGAATGACCGCTCACCGTGCAAAAACAAATGTTATTTGCCACTTCAAAATGTGCATATAAATTCTTCTACTCAAAATTCCAGAGGTCTTATGTTGACAGATGAATAGCTCTCTCTCTTCTTTGTTTTACAAGAACGGTGGTTGACAGCTTAGATTTGCGTTGACTATTTACCTCACTCACTGGACAGTCCAACTTGAGACTGATCTCTAACTCAGATGTAGATGTACAGGAACAACTCCTCATTGACAACCCACATTTCAATCATATCCCCCGAGATCCATTGCATGTTCTTAGACTATTAACAATTTCTACAGAGCAACATACAGGTAATTTCCTGCCCTCTACAATGACAGCCAGGCTGTACAAGAGGATATTTTATATTAATGCCATACTCGAGACAATACCATGTGCACCTCGGTCCATATATAGATAAAAGACCAAAAAAAAAAAAAAAACGTAGCTCTTGCTCTTGCAATACTTTCCATCTTCCAATGCCATATAACTCAACACATCCTCTTGAATCCTGTGGAAATGTAATGCATTCACCATACATGATTGTTCCACTTGTGCAATCAAACTGGCAAAAGCATGTACAGTGATTGCAATTGCCAAGTTTCATTTGAGCCGTAAGAACAGATAACTCCAGAAAATAGAAAGACCAACAAACTTGGCATGCAAAGAGACCCCAGTGGTTGAAATCATGCTGTGAGCACATGCGGTGATTGCCAGTAACGTACTGTGAACGACTTGGGGTGAGATCCTTATGTCATCAATTTTAAAGCCAAGATTAGACCATTTCAGAGAGAACAGATGCAGACCAAATCCGGCCTTGATCAGAGAGAATTTAGGTACCAATCGCCAAAATCGAGGGCAACCCCTCCCCTCGATCAGCTTAGTTAGTTCAAGTGCTAACGTATATACAGTCTGAGGAAGACAATATCCCGACGCAGCTATGTTTCATCCTTCACAAGAGATTCACGGATTCCCTTTAGCAAGCCAATCCCATGTGCTTAGTTAGGTTTAGAATGTCATAGATGATTGTTCTCCACAGATATCAATTAATCCAATGAATCCCACGATGTCATGGTAGCCAGGGGAAAAAAAAAATATACAATTCCATCCGCCCCAAGCATCAGATCATGCAATGATTTTTAACAAAAAAGATCCAAATCCCAGGGGCTGAAGGTTTCTAAAAAGTGATTAAGTACACTGATTAAAGTACAAGAACAAGTTCCTCAGTATCACAATATCAAACTACAGGGGAAAGCATTCAAGATTCCAAACTGTTCAGACACCCAGAGCAAAAGAAACCAAAAAAAAAAAAAAAAAAAAAAAAAAAAACCGGTAGAGACTTTTGAGCCTAAACAACACATACACAAACTGGATAAATTAGACTCTCGACGCAGTAAAGACAGGTCTAGATACTTTTTCTAGCTAACCCTTCAATGGTATCCTCAGCGTAAATTAGGAATCCGCTAACTGATACGTTTCTAGCAGTTATAGCATTAACTGCACCGGATACTTGTGAATGCAATCTTCCCAGGGACTACTGGGTGAAGGAGTCACATTCCGGAGTGCCTGCCACACTGCACTATTACATTTGAAACCACTTCCAAAAGCAATTTGCCAAACACGGTTTCCCCTTCGCATCCTCCCCTTGGCTTCCGTGTAAGCCAGCTCGTACCAGATCGAGCTCGACGAAGTGTTACCAAACCGGTGTAAGGCCATTCTAGAAGCTTCGACGTGACTCGGAAGGAGCTGCAGATTCTTCTCCAGTTCATCAATCACAGCCCTCCCACCAGCATGTATACAGAAATGATCAAAAGCGAGCTTAAAATCCGGAATGTACGGCTTGACTTTAGCATTAAAGAACTTCTTAGCTACCAAGGTAGCAAAAAATAGGAGTTGCTCGCTGATCGGTAAAACAAGAGGGCCCAATGTAGTGATGTTAGTCTTAAGTGCCCCGCCGGCAATTGCCATCAGATCCTTTGATAGTGAAACTCCGGTTTTGCCCGCATCATCCTGCTCCTGATATACACACCTAAACGCCTTATCATCAGCCCCACGATGTGTCCGAACCACATGGACAAGCTTGTACTTAGCCCTCCTCCTATCAGATGACTTGTTGGACAATAAAACCGCAGCTCCCCCAACTCTAAACAGACAATTCGGAATCAACATCGACTTCTTGTTCCCAAAATACCAATTTTGCGTAATGTTCTCAGTGCTCACAACCACAGCATAAGTGTTCCTATGAACTTGTAACATGTCCTTAGCAAGATCAACAGCTATCACACCGGCGCTACACCCCATCCCCCCCAAATTGAAGCTCTTGATATTGCCCCTCAGCTTGTACTTATTGACAATCATAGCAGACAGCGAAGGTGTGGGATTAAACAAGCTACAGTTCACAACAAGAATCCCAATGTCCTTGGGCTTAACATTAGTATTAGCAAACAGATTATCCAGAGCACCATACATCACCTGCTCTGCTTCTTCCCTCGCGGCCGCCATAGACGGCCTCGGCGGAAGGTAGTGCATTGCCTCGGGCACGTAAGTCTCCTCCCCAAGCCCTGATCTCGCGAGAATCTTCCTCTGGAACTCAAGCGACGACTCGTCGAAATCGCCGGTGAGCTTCGAGTGCTCCATGAACTGATGAAACTTCACTTGCAGATGCTCCGGGGGCTTGTAACAGGAGTAGTCGACCAAGTAAACGGATCTGGGTCGCGTCATAATGTAGACGGTGGATCCGAAGACGAGGAAAGCAGAGCAAATGATGACGCTCACGAGGTTGTACTTGAGGTGGAGCCACAATTGGTTAATCTCCTCCGGGTTCATCTGCGAAGCCTGGACGATGATGACGGCCATGGAAGGCACGAGCAGGAGGGTCAAGAAATGGGTCATCAGGTAATGATACCCCAGCTTGACGTACTTCAAGTTCACGCTCTGGAGGAAATCGGGCAGCCTCCGGGACTGATGGATCTGGACGCCGCCGGCGGGGGTGGCGGCGGGGGGGCTGGACGACGCGCCGGAGGCCATGGCGGACGGGGACTCGTATTGGGTTTTAGTTTTCGACGATTCCGAGACGATTGGGAACGGAAAGGAAGGATTTTGACGGAGGGTTTATACAAACGGCGGAAGGCGAGAGGCGTACGGATCTGGGAATTAAAACGTTCGAGAAACAGGGGAGAAGGAAAGAGGCAGGGGAAAGAGTTTGGCGGCCGGACGCAGCTACGACAACGACCTCAGGGACGAAGACGAGGCCATTGCCGACCACGTAGGAGCAAAGGCGGGGCCGGGAGGGGCCTGGGAGCTCGAGTGGCTGCGCGAGAGAGAGAGAGAGGCGGATGCAGAGCAGAGCTGTCTTCCGGTACGTTCTTCTCTCTCTCTCTCCCTCTCTCTCTCTCTCCCGCCCTCTCTCTCTCTTTCTCCCTCTCTGTTTTGGTTGCTCTGGGGGAACGGGGAGATTTTGAGAGACGGGTAGGAGAGGGAGATAAACTAGGAATGGGGGAATACGAATCTCCTTTATATATAAAAATCGCTTTCAACTCGAGAAGAGAGAGAGAAAGACAGGGGAGGGAGAGGAATGGAGGAGAGAAATATGAAGGGGAAGATCGAAATTGGAAAAAGGAAACTGCCCGGTATAGATTAGTCGGAAGTCCAAGAGAGGGAGCGGAAGCTTCGAGGCCGGCTTCCTCACACGCCATTGACTTTTGGCTTCTTTTTAATGTTCTTCCATCTAATCCGACTTTTCATTTCATTTCCATTTTCATCTCCTTTTCTTTCGTAACTATAGATCAACCATCATTAAAAATCGACAGCTCAAAGACCTCCGATTCACGATCGTAATCGTGGAAGTTCTCCAAGATCTCAGTTTGACGCGTTACCGTCCGATCTGCAATATTGCATCGAGAGAGCGGCTCGAATGGCGCATCCGGTGAAGGCTTCTTCCTTAAATTAATCGAATGATTAGTTCCGGTAATTACCTCGCCCCAATGTTGATTTCCCTTTAATTCAATTCATACCAATAGATGCATCATATGTTTGGTATAGAGTTAAGCGAGCTGGCTTAAAAAATGTGCAGGTAACTTTCTAGTGGTGTGGGTTGGATATAAAAAATATTGCAAGAGAGTGGGACAACCTTTTCTTATATTGACTAGTCTTTCGATGATCTCATTCTGTTGAGTTCAATTAACACATAGATCTATCAATCAAACTTTAAATAAATGAAAAAAAAGTGTGTGTCGATGTGATTTTTAAATTAGCGTGGACCATAGTATATTTTCTTATTAAATGTATTTTTCGTTTTTAACACTTCTAACGAGATGTTGGAGGGAACCGTTTCCCCCATCTCCTGTTTTACTCGACCTCGAATGTCCTAAAAATATGGAGTTGCGATCGCAAAGTTGCAGAAAGTCACCGTCACCCCTTAACTTTTTTCGCTTTGTTGGACCAGGGCATGATAGTAATTTTAAGGGACGGAGCCCAAATTTCACGGTTGGATATAACATATATATTGACCTTTTACTACATATCATTCTCTCCCCAGCACTAGCTAGTCACCATATAAACAAACCATCTGCATAATGCTAAATCTTTGAATTAAGGACTCTAATCTTTTGGGTTTAGAAAAGACACACTCTATTATTGGTTTTAAATTAGCCACGGTTGCATAATAATTTTATTAATCATTATACACATCATATGCATGTAATGATTCTTATTTTTTCTTCAAATAGACATGGTCTCGAATAGAATCGTTTCTTAAGAATGTTTATTTTGGCCCTCTTTATAGCTTTGGAACAGAGAATTTATGCATGTGAATACGAATGCATTTATCATGGTGCAGCCTATTTTAAATAAGTGAATGTATTGATCCTTTTTTTCCCTTCAAATAGACATTGTCCCAAGTGAGGTTGTTTCTTAATAAGGTCAATTTTGGCCCTCTCCATGGCTTTGGAACAACGAATTCACCCACGAGAATACGAATGCATTTATCATGGTACAACCTATTTTAAATAAGTGAATGTGTTGATTCTTTTTTTTTCTTCAAATAGATATTGTCTTAAGTAGGGTCGTTTCTCAAGAAGGTCGATTTTGGCCATCTCTATGGCTTTGGAACAGTGCAAATGCATTTATCATGGTGTGGCCCATTTTAAATAAGCGAATGTGTTAATTCTTTTTTTCCTTCAAATAGACATTGTCTCAAACGGGATTGTTTCTTTTTTTTTTTTTTTTGTGGTCGGTCCTACTCTAACACTCACTCTCGTTTTTGGGGTCATTTCTTAAGAAGGTCTATTTTCGCTCTCCCTATGGTTTTGGAATAGCAACATCACACTCGATAACACGAATGCATTTATCATGGTGCGGCCTACTTTAAATAAGTGAATGTATTGACCTAGCCAAATCAAAAAAAAAAATGAAATAGGGCGCAAAAACTTGCATTTACATGTATTCATTAAACAAGTGATAAAGGCCATTGTATATTCTCAAAAAACGGCTCCATCGCCAGTAGTGAAAATGGGCAAACTGCATACTACTTACTTGAATCTAACGATCCCGAGTAGATCCGTCAAACATGTGGATCATATTGGATCGAAAATGATCTGACCCAATTTGGTAATTCAAAATCCAATTATGACCCATTATGGAATATAACTAAATCATATAACAATTCAATTCATTAAATATGGGTTAATAAATGCATTTTTGATCCATTTTGACCGATCTAATCTTGAGCGGCGAATGACATTGTACAAGTGCACAATCCACGTGATCAATAACCGAGACACGCTTGATCTATAAACCTAAGATTAGGCAAGACAATTAGACTGGTTACTTGCCCTTTTTATCTTCAATGACATGTCCTTTTCGATGATGTTCGACGTAACATGGCATGAGCTTCACGAGGACTCTCCGTGCATGATGGGCATTGTCATTAGGTCTAGGACTTCATCTACACGCGAGAAATCGTCCCAAACCGAGCTTCAATGGAAAACATAGAAAAAAAACAACGGCGAATGAAGAGATTTGTCAATTCCACGTCGATTTCGACGTTGGAAATTTCTCACGAAGTTCATGAATCGTCCTTATGGATGATCTTACAAATTTTCTTCTATAAAAGCCATTAGGTCTAGGATTTCATCCGCACACAAGAAATCGTCCCAAACATCCTCCTTGGAGTACACTTAATAGCATTGATGGAAAACATAGATAAAAACAACGGCGAATGACAAGATATGTTGATCCCGTGTTGATTTTGATGTTGGAAATTTCCGACGAAGTTGATGGATTGTCCTTAAGAATAATCTTAGAAACTTTCTTTCATAAAAGCCATTCGATTAAGTTGCCAACGAATTCCGCAAAATATGTAATTAAGTTTTTAACAAATCACAAGTGGTGATTATTACCAAGTTTCCACACGACCCTTTCCTCAAAATTCTAAATTGGAAACTCTATGTATTCATAAATAAGTTTACAAAATCAATTTATTAAATGAGGTGTCAGATTATTATTGACGATTGAATAATATTGAATATTAGCTACTAGTTTAAAAGCCGCTTGCGATACGACAAAATGCATATTGGCTAGTAAATCAAATTTTGTAGACCAATCTTAGTGAATTTATCATTGCTCCTCCTAAAAGGCATTTTTCTTGCAGCTTGACTTCTTCCTCTCTTTTATAATCACACCTCATATAGTTGATTTTGTATAAATCCATAATTTTCTTTAATGTCCTTGTATGATCAGGTCATGAGAAGAATAATTGTTTATTAAAGCGTCTCTAAAGTAATTACAAATGACGAAAAGTTCATTTAAAAATATCAAACTAATACAACCAAAAGATGACATGTTGAATATATATATTTTTTTCTTTTTACTTTACAATCGATTCAATGTATCTTTACAGTTCGATGTATCTTTAAGATCATTCGCAATGGGTATCATTGATGGAAAGCGTCGAGACATGTATTATCTATGCTCAATGGAGAAACGTTCGAATTTTAAACTATCCATATTGCTTATTCCACGAACTTTTTTTTGGGGGGATCGGAGCATTCGACGAGCTAGTTGGTCCATCGGAAGTTGCAACATATTCCTATTTAAATGCGGGGGCAGTCGTTTGTAGCATCCATCTGTAATACCCTTTTCTTTAGTCATTTTTCTGGTCGAATTTATTCTTTAATTCATTTAGGCGATTAGAGTGGAGAGAGAGAGAGTGAGAGGGGAAACCTGACCAATCAAACCGCGGGACGGGGGGCTGACCAGAAATTCAACGTCGAGCCACGGCGACACGTGACGCACGATTCACGGACCCGCCACACGCGCGCGCCACGACCGCCACCTCGTCGGTCAAAGGGACAGCCTCCGCGGGTGCTTCCAGAATGTACGTTCGTGCATGTGTTCGTGGCTAAAAAGAAAAAAGATGAGGGCGTGTTCGGTTACGCGGCTGCGCTGAACCCGAGATTTTCCGGGATAAGCTTATCCCCGTCGGAGTAGGTCGGGCATCGAAGGGTGGATGTCATCCATTGCGTAACGTTAATCGCCGCACGTTCGAGTCGAGGGGTTGGGTGGGGCCCCGCCCGTCGCCATATCTTCGTGATTGATTACGTTTGGGCACGGGTCGTAAAGTTGTTCACGAAAACCTCCCTCGTTTTAGCGACTTTTGATGGACATTCATTGCTGTAGCCGACCTCGACTGCCAACTGCCAAGTAGCTCCACTATTCTTATATTCCAAATGACTTTTTTTTTTTTAAAAAAAAAAAATTATAAGAAGGCTTTGATATTACTTGGAAAAATACAAATTTCAAGCCTATTTGATTTTTTCTGGCTACTATCGTGTGTGTAATGGATTTCGATCACTTTTTTCCTCAAATTGGATATTCTCTTAAAAGTAATTTTTGAAATCTCCTACAGATTTACCAAAATTAATGTAGTACCACATAAATCTGGAGATTGGCTTGTTGTCCCTCTTGTAATTCTAGTCACATTTATCTCTCTCTCTCTCTCTCTCTCTCTCTCTCTCTCTCTCTCTCTCTCTAAATACAAATTTTAAGCCTATTTGATTTTTTCCTCGCTTCTATTGTGTGTGTAATGGATTTTGACCACTTTTTTCCTCAAATTGGATATTCTCTGAAAAGTAAATTCTGAAATCTCCTGCAGATTTACCAAAATCAATGTAGTGCCACATAGATCTTGAAGATTGGCTTGTTGTCACTCTTGTAATTCTAGTCACATTTATCTCTCTCTCTAAATTATTACAGTGAATCATAACACTTCACATGATCTTTATTCTTTCATAAATCGATTCACTGTAAGTAATTAAAGCCGAAGCATATGAGCATTTGGCTTTAGTTAATTGAATTGTCATTCAATGGATTTTTCATTTAATGAAATCCAAAGTGAAAATACAGGTCGAAAAATATATTGAGGAACCTTTTAGAACAATACATATTGTATTGGATATAATAAATTACATCGTAAATGCGATTAGGATCCATTTCATTTTCAATTACATTATATGATAGTTATAATAAATTAGACTGATATTGCTTTTAATTAAGCTAAGCCAATATATATGCAAATAACTTTTACAGTCATCTTAGAATCACCAATATTCCAAGATAAATCTAGATATAAAAATAGAAAGTTCAATATCTTGAAATCCTTCATGAATGGAAAAAAAAAAAAAAAGAGGTTGAATTAGCCTTGCTATTTCGATTCAAAATTTTTGCCGCGATACTTTTGCACATTTTGCTTTAATTTTGAGTTATTCTTTACTCGTGTTGAATTTTAATTGATTTCTTGATGTCTTTTGAATAACGTTGCAAATTCCTTATAGGTTCGCCACTCCTAATAGTCTTATATAACTTTAAAGATACTCGAAAGTCTAGTTCAAGGGAAAAATTGATAAGTAACCACTAATCATAAC